>CM028129.1:215832500-217082500 GCA_016271365.2 Neoceratodus forsteri
TGAAGCCAGCAGCTGCAGGTACAACCTCGACTGAAGTAGAGTAGACGGTCCGGTGAAGGGGATCTCTCCCGCTCCCATGAACGTCGATGGTGGGACTTAGCCTTAGAGTCCTTCTTCTTGGACCAACTAGAATGTCCCGATGACCCTTCTCCCTTGGTGGCGTGGGACTGGCAAAGCTCCTTAAAAAACGAAGCCGTGTAGAAGGAGCCCTAAGAGAGCGGGATAAATGCTGCGGCCGAGGAGGAAGCAGCAGCGACCTGGGCCGCCTCATTGAGGGCCACCAATTGCTCCAATTGTTCGGGAGCCCGCCAGTGGACACCACCCAATGGGCCTCCTTAGACCGGACCAGCAGATACTGTTTTTTTCGTGTCGCCCGAGAAGAAGTCTGGCAGCACTGTCCTCCAAGACTGAAGCTGAAAAGGACTTGCACAATTCGGAAGCCTGCAAGTCGTGGCCAAGCACCAGGCAGTAGTCGCATGTGGAGTGCGGTGATCTTCTATCCACACAGACACTGACGGAAGCCGGGAGTAGATTTGTCCATCGCAGCCGTAAGGGAAGACAAAGACCAAAGTCTTGTAAATTTTAGAATAAGTTTCGGAAATTTCGAAGAGTGTGGATCCAGGCCTAAAACGCAGAGTGCTAAGGAGGGAACCTGAGCTTCCAAGCGTTAAGAAAGATCTGGCGTCATGGGATGGAGCCGAAGGTTTTACCACGTGAGTAATAGGAGCCAGCTTGAAGCCCTTCCGACAAGATTTAAAGCGGCAAGGAACCTACTAGACAGTGTGGATTGAACAACATATCCACGTCCCTAGAAAGTTCATTTTCACACGAGGTTGGAAGAGATCCCCCCCCCGGCCCAAAAAAGGGATTTTCCTTCTCAAGGGAGAAGTGATAATTGTGGAAATAGAGGGTCCTGGTATAGGTGGCTTGGTGGACGTAGGGGCAATTACTAAGATTACTGGAGTCACAGTAAAGGTCCTGATGACAATGATGTTAAATACTGGAAAGAAAAACTGCTCTCTTCCGCTAGAGGTGAGGTCATGGAGGAGACACCTTAGTTTCTAGTGAAGCTCCTGATGGCAGCGATATGCAGTAGCTGGTAGGGATCAGCACAACAGCTCAAAGAGATGGACTTTGTTATATAGTTCAAGCCAAAGCTGATAACAGCCTGACCACTGCAATGATGGTACAGGACAGAGAAATGTCAGGAGAAAGTTTTTGAATTATTAAAAGACACCACTGATTGTTTTTTCCCAGAAATGGAATGCACAAACTCAACAAGATGGTCAAATGCCATTGTAAACTAGACAGTGTCTCTCCAGGGGAGGGTTCACTAAAGCTAAAAGGAATTGCAGCTCTGAATTACATCAAAAGTCATCTGTGTCTCAGCAGGTTGCACACTCTCCTCCTAGACTGGAAGATCAGAAAGCTGTGGGTACCATCCCCACACTGGGAACTTGGGTTAAATCCTAATATGGACACTGTGGTGCAGCATGAAGGGGATGACGCACTCCTGAGGTGCTTTCTTTCAGATAAGACATAACATCAGGGTCCTGTCTGCCAGTTCTAGTTGTCGTTCAGGTACATTAAAGATCCAATGGCAAAATGTCCCCTCATTTACTACAAATACCACCAACAGCTTAATCTGGTTCAGTGTCAACTGGTTTCCATCTGTATCCCCGGCTAAAAAACAGGCAGAACTGCCTAGTCCTCCTTTCCCGGTTAACAAAACTAAATAAATAAAAACGTCACAGTGGAAGACCTTGCAATTTGTCACTGTGCGTGTATATATATATATATATATATATATATATATATATATATATATATATATATATACACACATACACACACACACACACACACACACACACACACACACACACACACACACTTGCAAGAATGCAAAACCTTTATACCTCAATGCTGACTTTTTGTTGAGGTTTGTCGACACTGTCCATTTGACTTCCGACCAACCGGAGCTGCAGACCAGTCTCAAGGGAGTGCCTCGGCCATTAGCAGGTACCAGGTCACAAATCAGATCAGGCCAAAACAATACCACAAGTGTGCCAAGCTGTAAGAGAACAGTGTTATCATACCAGGCAGGATATGGAGCTTCCCTTTGAAACTGATGCTAAAAAGGGACAGAGACTAAATGAACAGAGACTTTCCACCCCACCAGACAGGTATTGGAATTAGGATCAACTCTTGGCTCCATCCACTCTGCACCGCTCAGACCCCGTAATGGATAGAAACCATTACAACCAGGGAGCGGTGCAGTGTGTCCACACTGCCACGGTGTCCATTACGGGACCGGCACCGCCAGTCCACACTTCAGGAGCCGGGTGACCGTTACCGTGGCACCCGATCCTAACGCAGCTCACGCTGCGCTAGGGGACCGTGCGCTACAGCCACACTCACGCCCGTAACATTACTGAGGCGAACCGTTTCAGGACAGTTGCTGAAACCAACCTCATGCGTGGTTTCAACAATGGTTACGAAAATGCCTTCTGTAACGTTACAGGCATAAACGCAAACCGTTGCGGTAACAGTTTGGGCACTCTAACATTACAGAGGGGTAGTGTGGACAGGGCCTTAGTTGAGAGGGTCACAGCCACCTACTTGATTTTACAGGAAGGACTGCTTACTTTTCAGTAAATGCTAGGGCTGAACCCAGGTCACTAAAGCCACACACCAGTGCTGGTGTACTGGTGGGCTCCACTTCCATGACTTTAGACATACTATTTTGGCTGCCGGATGGATGCCAGGAATGGGGTTGGGAGGCATGAAAGAAAGAAAAAAAAAAAAAAAAAGGGGAGAGAGAATGTTACCAGCAGCTCAAATGGTGTCATGGCCAACATTTCCCCCAGTCAATAAACAGGTTCATGCACAGGAACAGGGAAGGAAAGAGTCTGCCTCTTTAGGACAGCAGATGAGTCTGACCAGGAAGAAGAAAATGTGGAAACAGTACAGGCTGAGCCATATCACAGATTTTCTGTGAAAGTGAAATGCCAGACAGCAATGGTAAGTGCTCTGCCCTATACCACAAGCCTGAACTGGCCACAATCTTCCAATGACTGCATCAATCGAAGGCACTGAAAAGGAGCAGAGAAATCCAAGCCCCACAAAACATGGTGATTAGTGAGGTAAACACCAAGGTACAGAAGTTATTAGGGAGCACAACAGATTTAAATATAAAAAAAGGCAAAAGCAGTAAGCACAGAAATGGGGCTAAAAGGGGTAAGGCTATCAAAAAGTGGAGGGTGATGAGTACCAATGCCAGTAGTCTGTGTAACAAGCTCCCTGAACTAGTGGCCTTGATGGAAGAGGGTTGCCTGGATATTGCGGCAGTCACAGAAACATGGTACACAGAGAACCATGACTGGGATGTCAACATACCAGGATACACAATCTACAGGAGGGACAGGGAGGGTAAAAGAGAAAGAGGAGGTGGAGGAGTAGCTCTCTATGTAAAGGAAGGGATCAAAGCAACAGAACTAAAGAGTAAACAGGGAGCAGATGAGGCACTTTGGGTCACGCTGGAGACAGGAAATGGCACCACAATCCGCATGGGGGTTGTATACAGACCCCCATTTCAGGGGGAAGGAATGGACAAGGAAATGATAGAAGGCTTTCTTAGAATGGCAGAAAAAGGGGAGATATTGTTGATGGGGGACCTGAATATGCCAGATGTTAACTGGAGCACCTTTGCTGCAGGCACATCCAAGAGCAGGGTCATTCTTGATGCCCTACAGGGGCATGCCTCAGACAGCTAGTATTGGAACCCCGGGAAGGAGCAATCTTAGACCTGGTACTTTCAAATGGGGATGGAGAAAGAATCTCAGATTTAGAAGTGGGTAGCCATCTGAGAACAAGCGACCACCAAACAGTGTGGTTCACGATAAACACAGCCATACAATCAAGCCATACAAAGCAAGAGTACTAGACTTTAGGAGGCTGACTTTGGGAAAATGAGAGGTGCCTCAGAAAAGCACTAGCAAACAGGCAAGAAGGAGGGGTGGAGGAACAATGGGAGTGATCAAAACAGCCATCACAGAGGCAACAAGCCTTTGTGTAAAAGCAAATCAATAAAACACAACGAAGGAAAAAACCGCTATGGTTCACAAAAGAGGTGGCAGGGAAGGTAAGGAGAAAAGGACAGCATTCAGGAAATATAAGGAAACACAGAAGGAGCAGGACAGAGAACTATCAGTTAAAGCAGAAAGAGGCTGGGAAGGCAGTCAGAATAGCAAAGGCCCAAACCGAGGAAAGGATAGCCAATTCTGTTAAGAAGGGGGATAAGACCTTTTATAGGTACATTAGGGGCGAAGAAAGACCAAAGGAGGATACTGAAGCTTAATAAAGGGAGGAATGTGGGTAGAGGTGACGGTGAAAAGCAGGATACTGAACGAATATTTCTGCTCAGTATTTACAAAAGGAAGAGGAGGGGAGCACTAAACCAAACAAGAGAAACACTCTGAAGACGGGGGTCGATATCAGTCCATTTACAGAAGAAAGGGTTCTGAAAGAACTAATAAAATTGAAGGTGGACAAAGCAATGGGGCCTGATGGGATTCACCCAAGAATTCTAAAAGAACTAAGGGTAGAACTAGTGACAACGCTGACTACTCTCTAACAAATCATGGGAGGATGGGGTGGTTCCCGAGGACTGGAGGAAGGCAGATGCGATTCCTCTTCACAAAAGTGGGAGCAGGACAGAGGCAGGAAACTACAGACCAGTTAGTTTGACCTCAGTGGTAGGGAAAATGATGGAATCACTTCTTTGAAGGAAAGAATTGTTGAGTACCTAGAGGCCAGTGGGGCACAGGACCCAAGGCAGCATGGATTCACGATGGAAAGGTCGTGTCAGACGAATCTAATAGATTTCTTTGACTGGGTGACCAAAGTAGTAGACCAGGGAGGGGCTGTGGACATGGCCTACCTAGATTTTAGCAAGGCATTTGATACAGTCCCACACAAAGGTTAATACACAAGATAGCCAGCCTTGGAGGCGGGTCCCAGGTGGTAGCCTGGATAAAAATTGGCTACGCTTAGGGCGCAAAGGGTAGTAGTAAATGGAGTACACAGTGAAGAAAAGGAAGGTTACTAGCGAGGTACCGCAGGGTTCAGTACTGGGACCACTCCTTTTTAAAGTCTTTATAAGTGACATTGCAGAGGAACTGGAAGGAAAAGTAAGTCTCTCTGCAGATGACACAAAGATCTGCAACAGGGTTGATACACAAGATGGAGTGGAAAGGATGAGAAGGGACTTAGCCAGGCTGGAGGAATGGTCAAATGTATGGTAGCTCAGATTCAATGCAAAGAAGTGCAAGGTAATGCACATGGGAAACAAAAACCCAAGGGAGGCGTACACAACGGGGGGGTGAGATACTGACAACAGTAAAAATAGAAAGGGACCTGGGGGTAATTATATCAGATGACCTAAAGGTGGGTAAGCAATGTGAGAAGGCAGTAAGGAAGGCTGGGGGGATACTGGGATGCATAGGAAGAGGCATCAATAGTAGAAAACAGGAAGTTGCTATCCTCTGTACAGACAGTTGGTGAGACCCCATCTGGAGTACTGTGTGCAGTTCTGGAGACCCCATCTCCGCAAAGACATAGACAGAGTGGAGGCTGTCCAGAGGAGGGCAACCAAAATGGTGCAGGGTCTGCACCAGAAGACATATGAAGAAAGACTAAAGGAGCTTAATATGTATACTCTTGAGGAAAGAAGGGAGAGAGGGGACATGATAGAAACTTTCAAGTACCTCAAGGGAATTAAAGTCCAAGAGGGTAGCATCTTCCAGAAAAAGAGATGTGCAAGAACAAGCGGGCACAATTTGAAGATAGAGGGGGGACGACTCAGGGGTAATGTGAGGAAGTATTTTTCCACTGAGAGGGTTGTGGATGACGGAACAGCCTCCCTGAGGAGGTCGTGGGAGTCAAGAACAGTGGGGGACTTCAAGAATGCATGGGACAGGCATAAGGCAGTCCTAGTGGCGGGTAAGAGGAAGTAAGCTGTTGGTCAACTAGGATCTGCAGCTTATCTGTTAGGTAGGAAAATGGGCAGACTAGGTGGGCCAAGCGGTCTTTATCTGCCGTCAAATTCTATGTTTCTATGTAATCAATCTATTCTCTAAAGGCAGTTTGGACTGTGAGAAAACTACCATCTACACTGTCAGGATAGAGACAATCTAATAGCAAACCAGTGTATGTCAGAAAGTGCAAGATACCCCTAGCTGCACAGAAAGTTTTTCACAAGGTTTTAGAATCCCTTTTTGAAAGACATTATCAAGGAATGTGCCATCATCTATAATGCACCCGTGTGGCCTGTGTTAAAACCTACCAATAACTGGCTACTTACTACCAATTACAAACAGCTAAGCAACAGGGTCCCTTCTGTCGATAGCCCATGGTCTGTACTGGATCTGTGACAGTCTGCTGACAATTTCATTGTCAACCAACATTACAGCGACTCCTTTATGTCGACCGCGCGCAGTCGGCGTAAAGTCGCATCAAGATTGTTTTCTCGGGGGGGGGGGGGGCTTTGTCCTGAGCCCCCGCTCCTTAAATAATCTACTACAGTGACCTGGTGCTGCTGTTGCTGTAGTGTCGGTCGTGGTAAAGTTGTCACCGTAGCAACGGTATACCACCTGTACTAACCAGAGCTTGGCCAGAATTGATGAAAGGTGCTCAGTTTTTCTACCACCACAGACACAGACACTGACTTTTGGACCCCAGGGACCAATACAAGTTGGCCTTCTCCTCTGGGAGGTGCCAGCTGACCTGAACCCAGATGCTATTCGAGTTTATAAATTCTCCTGAATTCAATCGGTTTCTTCACAAGGCCTTGCCTGATGCAAAAAGGAATGTTAATATTGGGCTACATCAACAACATTTACAATTAGTAAAACATGGAAGGATCATAAAGTGAACTCATACGTACTCTCCCAATGGCGAGCTGCAAGTTTGAAAATTTTTATCATGAAAGGGCAGTGCTGCAGAAAGAAGGTAAACTACTTGGGCCTGGAAATGTCCACTGAAGACATAATTTAAGGTCCTAAAGGAGGTCAAAGAAAACTCGTCACATGGACCAGATGAAATAAATACAAAATTTATTAAGGAAGCAGCAAGTGAATTAACAATACCCCTTACTATTCTGTTTAACAAATTAATGTTAACTGGTGAAATCCCATCTGACTGGAAAGAGGCTGTTGTGGTACCTATATATAAAAAGGGCAACAAGGATTTGACCAACAACTCCAGGCCAATTAGCCTTACTTCCATCATGTGCAACTGCATGGAGAAGATGCTAAAGGGTACAACAGAACAGGAGATACTAGATAAAAATAAACTACCCAAATCAATATTAGTTTTCAAAAGGGAAAATCATATACCAATTTAATCTCTTTCTATGAATCAGTCAGTAGTAGTAGTAGTAGTGGTGATAAAGTTATACCAGTGGAAATGCTACCATTTGATTTCAAAAAGGCCTTTGATACTTTGGCTATAAATTGAGAGTGTGAGACTTAAAATTGGGTTTTAATTCCTATCTTACAAGATGGCTATCTAAATGGTTAATGGACAGATCGCAGAGGGTTCAGGTCAACAACCAGTTATCAGATGAAATCAAAGTTGCTAGTGGCGTCCCACAGGAACCCATATTGGGTCCTATATTGTTAGAGATTTTCATAAGCGACATGAATTCCGGTATCAACTGTAGACTAGTTAAATTTGCAGACAATACAAAACTAAGTTCTGAAGTGGAAACCCCACATAAGGTCAGTTTAATCTATTCAGATATCGTTAGATTGCAAAACTAGGCAATAAAAAACAAGAAGAAATTCAATATTAATAAGTGCTCAATCCAACATACTGGAAAAAGAAACCGCAAGGCTATTTATTCCTTAAAGGAAAACTCCACCCATAGCTAAGCCAGGATGCCTCTGCAATATCGCAAAATTAGCATGAATAATCTCCATAAACTTTTAAAGCCCTCTGTAGTCAACATATAGTTTTACCTTTGTCTCATGTCTGTTTTTGCAGTCCACGCCCAAATCTGTGGGTCGCCATCTCACGCTGTATTTTGTCTCGCGCTCTCACTTTTGCCGAAAATGACGTGCAATCGCCATCCATTGTATTACTGAAATCAAGCACTGCAGCTTCCGCGTTTCGATTTTGTTCCTTGCCTACACTTGGCGCTACGCGACTGCCTCAACTCCTCTGATTGGCTACACTGTGATGCTTGTGATTGGCTTGAGATTTTTGTAGGCTATTGGCTGTGTACAATTTTTCCCGGCCACGACATTCCAAGCTTAAAAATGGCGCACTTTGGTCCCTGTTTCCAGCTCAGTTCAGAAGTTTACTACTCTCTCTCATAGGTAGTGTAATTGCTGTGACCGGTTACTTGAACTGCAGAGTAAGGTGAAGAAGACAGACCCCGGATCCACGCAGCAGTGAGCAAGTTATCCGGCCAGGCATCAAAACATAAAGGTTAGTTGTGGTGTCTGCATAATCCCCAAAACTTGTTTGGTCTGTCAGCTGCATCCCTCTGGGCTATCTGTTCATCTAGGAGCAGACATGGCATAATTGGCAAATCGTGATCTGTAGGCAGCCCAATCTTTCCTTGTTTTTTTGTCTCCGACTGCAGTGTAATATCGGAAATCGGGAGTGAGAGCCAGTGGTGTAGAGCGGGAGACCGTAGCCCAGACTGAGACCAAACGACAAGTTTGGCATAGTGTGCCGGGGTGTAATTCACTGGTTCAGGGTCAGGGGAGCGATACAGGGCAACAAGATGGCTGCAATGCTGCTCCACTCTATGCAACTCGCTCTTCAGTTTTTCTGTAGCTGGACTAAGGACTTTTGTTTAGGTTCCCATGAATGAGACTATGGTTCTTTGCAAGATTTGTGCTCATTTCTTTGACAAGGTTTGGAAAAACAAGTACATTCTGGGACCGATAAACCAAACAACCTATTTTTTTTTTTTTTAGGTGGCTTTTGGCCGTCGGGTTATGGAGTTCTGCTAAATGGCAGCTGCGACAGTAAAAGAAGCGAGTGTATACTGGAGCATGCTATTAAACTGAGAATTGAACTTTATGGAGGGCATCGTGGCAAAGGAGGAGATATTTTGAAGTACAATATAACAGTTCTATAATTTAATTAATTTATAGTTTTTGTGCTTTCTTCTCCGGACCGTTCTGAAACTGCAAGGGCAACATGGGTAAAGGAGTAAGTACATTCATTGTCCATACTTTACGATGTGGCACGGAGAGCGCCATATGTATCTATATACACACATATATAAATATGTATTTTTTTTTTTTGTTTGTTTCAAAAAATGTGGTGTGATGCACCGGACGTCTCACTGGCAGTTGATGACAGGCGGTGGAGTTGTGGCTGAGTCCCCGGGTGGTGGGCAACGTCCGCCAGAGCGAGCCGCGCCGGTGACAGCAGCGCTGCACCTGGCGTGTTTGCCTGTCAGCGCGTGCCAGGTGGCAAAACTTTCCCACCGGTGGGGTGAAATGCAGCGTGCAGTCGCACTGTGCCCTGCAGTTGGTCCTTGAGGGACGGCGGCGAGCGCGCTAAGTGGTGCTGCTGAGTATGTAGCTCTTCTCTGGAGTGCTGTTTCGCGGCACTACGCGCCAAGCCTTGGGCCCAGAGAAGGCTGTGTGGGGACTCGAGCTGTTAGGGCCCAGCCCGTATGCAAATCTTGGTACTTAACACCGAGGCAGTCGAACTCGCGAACCCGGGGTCAGAGAATGTGCACATATATGAAACGAACAGAACTAATTCTGTGAGGGAAAAGCTTCTGTTTTGAGAATCCTTGCCCGGTATTCCAAAAATACAGTAATGATTTTCAGTTCATTATTTCCGGTTATGCATATAGGAAGTAAATGACCAGAAGAGCAAAACAGTCTTATATCTGTGGCTAAAACTGGTTGAGAAAATCCTTGACTGTAATTGCGTGACAGACCAGTCGAATACGCAGCACTTTAAAAAATATAGTGCCACTGTTAGGAAGGGGCAGGCTACGGGATTTGTGGTGTCTTTTCGTAAGTGTCCACTGATTAATTAGCTTGAGGAAGCTCAGATGCGTTTAGAGAGCTGTAAATGCATTTATGTTTGAAACGTCGCCATTTTTTCTGAAAAGACGGCATGTCACAAATGATACTGGGGGACGCAATTGAGCAGGTTTTGTCGCAACTCACCTGTTAGTTTTTAAGAGTCCATGTGTAGAACGCCTGCGTTTTGTTAGATGGATAAGGAATGTAGCAAAGGTGACGCCAGGCACTGCAGATAAGACGCCAAAATGGGTCGATGTAGTCGTAAACACTTAAAATAGTTTTTCCAACGGCGCAGAATGGGTGAAACCCTTTTGAACACTGGCCTATGTCATGGGTCTCCAAGATGGGTTCTTTATATGCATTACATCAGTATCTTCTAGGGAAGTGGTTGTTTTTCTGTTTATCGTCAGTCCCTTGGCCCCCCGCCCCCAGCTGTGTGCTCAGTGGGGTCTGAGAGCTTTCCATGACATGCACATCATAGCGGGTTAGGCATGTAAATGGCAGGTTGTGCCATTAGTATTACCTGTTACTTACTGCCAGTGCTACTGGTGCTGCACTTGTGACTCCCTCTGCCTAAAAACATGTTTAGGTAGATGCTGCAGTTTTGCAACATGCTCTGACTTAACATCTGTAGGTATGTGCTAGTGAGATAGCAAAAAGGTATGGTCCCTTATGAGTTGGCAGGGAATAGGGATCTAACAAGTAAGATTAGTGAGGGACCAAAGCACGAGGGGTGGTATCCACTGGACTTCCAGAGTACAGATTGGATTTGGCGGGGCAGTAGAGTGTCTGGGATGTTGGCAGTAATATGGAAATGGATCTTGTTGGGTGGGCCACAAGCAGTCTACTGGCTTATGTATGTGCTTGGCATTGTGCCATGAGCATATGTGCATGAGCTGGTATTGTGCCCCAGCCCGCTTTGTTTACAGTAATAGCTGGGTTGTCTCATTTGCATTCCCAGCTTTGTACTGGGTGGGTGTCTGTGCCCACAGGTGAAAAACATTGTGGTTGCAGATGTTATGCCCTGCTCATGAGACTCTCTTCAGTATGTTACCTGTGTACTAAATGCTCTGTTTCCTTCGAGGTGATTTGGTACTTTACAAAGCCAAATGAATTACAGTATTTGCTGGGAGTCATCCTGTGGAATGCTCATGATATGAAATGTAGTGGTATTTTGGCCTCAAAAGGTACACCAATGTTGCCAATGGTTTGGGGATATCAATGTTGCTTTATTTGAATATTTGAATTTCCTCAAGCTTAGTGGACCGCTTTCTTTTATTCGGACAGGTGTCCTCCTTTTCGTGAACTTGTCCAGAAGAAATGGGAGCGAGAAATCAATTTAGGAGAGCAATTAAGGAGAGCTAAAAAACTTCTAAAATATGTTCTGACTTTTCACAGAATGAAGCCTAATTACTCCTCGAGGTTAAATGGAGTTATCCTGATATCTAAGGATTATTATGATAATCCCTTGTGCTACCTGACAATAACTTTTATAATTATGGTAAGACACTGATGGCAGTGGCAGATGGAGTTCAGCAGAAGGGGAGTAAAACCCCTATGAGGTACTCTTTCTGTTTTACACCTTTTCGTTTTCAGACTTTGACATAGTAGATCACCTGTTTCCACAGAGTAAGCTTTTGTGAGATGACTGGCCGCTCAAAATCCTTATTCTTGTCTGAATTTACATGGAAGGTTATGCAAATGCATGAAGGAATGGAACTCCTGAGTATCTATCTACTTTAGATGAAAAACTTTAATATCGAACAAATGGAGACAGTATACTGCTATGCGCCTTCATACATATGAAGAGACAACAATGTTTGCGATTGAGCTTAGTCTGAAACTGCACATTAAAATTAGACTCCTAGTTATGGAGTTAAACATTTTGAAGGTCGAAGGTCAATGTTAAATTGACCGCAGATTGTAGCCTGCTGATGTAGGACTTATTTGGAAGAAAAGGAGTTTTATTTTTTATTTTAAAGAATTTTTAAACGTATGGACTCTTTGCCTGGGAGCTATATATGTTTTATTTTAAGTTTGCCACCTGTCTGGCTTCCTGAAAGTCAGGGATTTTTTTTCTTTTATTCTGTATTGTACTTCATGCTACATTATATGCTTCATTTACGTGTTTTTTCAATAGGAAAGCAGTTTTTTATGGTATACATAGAAACAGACTTTGATGGCAGATAATGTTCACTTGGCCCATCCAGTCTGCCCATTTCTCTACCTATTGGATAAGCTGCAGATTCCAGTTAACCAACAGCCTACTTCCTGCAACCCCCACTATAATTGCCTTATGTCTGTCCCATGCGTGTCTGAATTCCCCCACAACCTCTCCAGGAAGGCGGTTCCATGAGTCCACCACTCTCCGTTAAAAATAATTTCCTCACATTACCCCTGAGCCATCCCCCCCTCTATCATTAAATTGTGCCCCCTGTTCTTGCACATCTCTTTTTTTTTTTTGAAAGATTCTACCCTCCTGGACTTTGTTGATTCCCTTGAGGTACTTAAAAGTTTCTTTCTTGTCCCCCCGTCCCTCCTTTCATCAAGGGTATACGTATTCAGCTCTGTGTCTCTCTTCATATGGCTTCTGATGTAGACCATGCACCATTTTAGTCGCCCTCCTCTGGACCGCTTCCATCTTGTCTATGTCCTTGCGTCGATAAGGTCTCCAAAACTGCGGTGTACTCCAGATGGGGTCTCACCAACAGAAGGATAATCACTTCCTTTTTCTACTTGTGATGCCCTCCTATGCATCCCAGTACCCCCTGGCTCTCCTTACCGACTTCTCACATTGCTTACCCACATTTAGGTCATCTGTTATGACTACCCCAGGTCCCTTTCCATTATTGTTGTTACTACCTCCCCTGCTATTGTGTACTCTTCTCCTGGATTTTTATTTCCCAGGTGCATTACTTGGCACTTCTTTGCATTGAATCTAAGTTGCCATATGTCTGAACGTTCCTCCAACCTTGCCAAGTCCCTTCTCATCCTTTCTACCCCCCTTGTGTATCAACTGTTACAGATCTTTGTGTCATCTGCAAAGAGGCATACCTTTCCTTCCAGACCCTCTGCAATGTCACCTATAAAGACGTTAGAGGACTGGACCCAGCACTGAGCCCTGAGGTACTCCACCATTAACCCCGCTTTCTTCAGAATGTGTTCCTTTCACTGTTACCTTCTGTGTCTATTGTGCAGCAGTTTGCTACCCAGGCTACCACCCAGGGACCCACTTGCAGGCTGGCTAACTTGATTATTAATCTTTTGTGCGGGACTGTGTCAAATGCCTTGCTAAAGTCTAGGTAGGCCATATCCACAGCCCCTCCCTGGTCTATTACTTTGGTCACCCAGTCAAAGAAATCTATTAGATCTGTCTGACATGACCTTCCTGCTGTGAATCCATGCTGCTTTGGGTCCTGTGCCCCGCTGGCCTCTAGGTGCTCAACAATTCTTTCTTTCATAAGTGATTCCATCATTTTCCCCACCACTGAGGTCAAACTAACAGGTCTGTAGTTTCTTGCTTCTGCCTTGCTCCACTTTTGTGAATGGGAGTCATCTGCCCTCCTCCAGTCCTCAGGTATCACCCCATCCTCCCATGATTCATTAAGTGTGGTCAGTGGTGTCACTAGGTCCTCCCTTAGTTCTTTTAGGATTATAGGGTGAATCCTGTCAGGCCCCATTGCTTTGTCCACATCCGAGTTTTAGGAGTTCTTTCAGGACTCTTTCTTCTGTAAATGGACTTGCATCAACCGCACTACCCAGAGTGCTTCTATTCTTTGGTTTAGGTAACTCCTCCTCCTCTTCTTTTGTGAATACTGAGCAAAGGTATTCATTCAGTATCTCTGCCTTTTCACTGTCTCCCTCTGCCCACCTCCCCTCTCCTTTATTAATCTTCACTATCCCTCCCTTAACCTTTGTATGCTTAGTGTTCAGTATTGTGATGAAACATTGCACTTAGTTTAATTAGTTTTGTGTTCTGTGGTAGAACCAGGTCCATGTCAGCTCTGGTACAAGTCAAATAACTATGAAGCAGTTTACCCCAACCTCTCCCTTGGAAAGGTTTCTCTTTGTCACTTCATGTTTAAACTTCTTTTATTCCCTTCAGTTTGTGTATTTTATTATGTTTGCTTGCACGCATGTGCAAGAAACATAGTGCCACTATACTAAGTTTTCATGGGTGATCCTCCCCACTTCCAATGCCCTGCCCCTTTGCATGCGGATGCACCACGCCAATGAATGCCAAGCTGTCTATGAAACCACTCAGAATGCAGTGGCATACAGTTGAGAGTAAAAACCACTGCAACCAGCGGTTGTAACGTGTAGGCAATTTGCATACAGCCATCGGCAGGCTATTTACATGCTGCCATCAGCAGTATGCAAAGTGCATACTCGCAGCACTGCATCCTGAACAGCTGTCAGACAGCTTCCTTTGTGTCTGCTCTCCCCCTCCCCAAACACTCAAGTAACACGATGGGAGCCCACCCCAGTGTGCTCATACACTCCCCCCCCCGCTCCGCACACAGTATGGCTGAAAGGGGTTGCCCAATCCCCTGTTGGCGCCACACCCCCCAGACTTCCAGGTGCCACACTGTGAGCCCACACAGAGCATGGCACAAGTCCTGTGTCATCTTCCTAAAGAGAACAAACACCTGAAAAGAAAACGCGGTCCCTCGTTGATTGCCTTGGCCCCCAACCCACGCCCACCCTCTGCGCATACACCTCATGTACTGCCTGAATGCCCATCTATTAGCTCTGATGCTCTCCCCCACTTCATTGCTGAACCACGGTGGCCTCCTTCTCCTCCTGCTCACCTTCTTTGTACAGTGTTCTGTGGTCCCCAAATTGCCCCCTTAATCTTGGTCCAGATGTCTTCCACCCCACCTACATTCCGCCACCCCCAATTCCTGTCTAGTGTACTCCATCTTCCCCAAATCCTCCCATCAAAAATCAGGTGTCTTCACCTTGGTCTGGTGGGAGGCCTTTGATCGCATCATGAACCATACTTTGTAGTGGTTCCTACTACCAAGGCTATACCCTACCATAACCTCACCTACCCAATCACCATTTGTGAGCACTAGATCCAGTACCACTGCCTCACTGGTGGGCTTCTTGACCATCTGACTTAAGTGGACTATCTCTAGTGGGTCAGCAATCACTCTGTTTCTGAATGCTGATGCATACAGTGTTTGCCACTCCACATCTGGCAGGTTGAGGTCTCCCATCAGCAGGACTTCCCCTTAGCTGTCATCCTAAGGATCTCCTTTACCATCTGGCCATCCACCTCTACAGTTTGCCCTGGTGGCCTGTAAATTACTCCCATCCACACCACCTCGGCCTTCCCTGCAGCCAATGAGACCCATAGGGCCTCAGCATCCCCCCCCCCCCAACATGCCCTGTGTTTCAGACACCTGGATCCCTTCCCTCACGTTGAGCGCTAACCCCCCGCCATTCATGCCAACCCTGTCCTTCCTCAACAACATATATCACGGAATGTTCATATCCATTCCTGCCCATCATGGAACCGAGTCTACCTTGATCCCCACCATGTTCAGCTCCTTGTCCACCATGATTGCCGCCAAGTACATAGAACTTGTTGCCCCAGCTGCTGGCACTTGTGCACATGGCACTCCATTTCTCCCCTTCCATAAACCCCAACCTTCACTCGCCAATCGGCTCTGCTCTGCATGGGACATCTAATCTGACTCCCACCGGTACACTTGCCTCTAGTGGCGGCGGTGGTGGTAGTAGTAGAACCACCTCAGACATGCCATTTGAAGATGGTACTTTCCCTAGCACCATTGCCATTCAACAAATAACACAAGGTAGCAACTTACATTACACAGTTACAGTGTTGAGTTATAGTAATACACTGTTGTGGTGCACTACTGACATGCTTAGGAACGGTGCTTGGGTTCATCTGAGTCACGTATTACTATTTAATCACAATGCCAACGTTTTGCCTTAGATATCATTTTTCAGCCGTACAGTTAGTGATAGCTTCAGGCTCTACAGAACAATATGATAAAATAAATTATTATGCTGCCTTTACTCCTTTGTCCTACTTTTTGTTCTCCATCCACATATGGCCACTTGTACTTTCTCTTTGTGGGTTTTTCAACCATAAAAAAATTTACTAAAACTATGGACTTCTGTACGCCTCAGTACCTTTACAAAGTTCTGACACAACATGTTATGGAGTGGAACAATGGAACCTGCCGTGCACATAGACAAACATGTTCCTCTGGCATCGCATAGCAGCAAAAGTAAGCACTTCAATATTGCCTATTTGTAGTTTAATAAATTTCTAATACTATTGACTGTCTTGTAATTATTGATGTGGTGTTTCACCTAGGCAATCAAGTTCACATGGCTCAAAGGGAAGAAACAATCGCCATACCAATTTGAGCCAATGTATGAAGACCATGAGATGCCACAGTGCAGTACAGCCTACAGTGGTGACAGCAGTATTGACAGTGATGGTGATGTGGAAGGATTCCAACTGCCCAATCCACGTTTGGAAAATAGAGAGGGTGCTTCTGCAATAATTGCACAATTATGAACACTGCTCTTGAGTGCTATTGCTGCATGGAGTCCCCACGTTGCTGTGCAAAATGTGGGAGTGACAATGGTGTCCAGTACTGCATGTCACACAATGAAGACTTCCGTCGCTTTTTCCTGTATGAAGAAAGCCTCAAATTACTAGGTTACCAACTGCGGCATTTCCGTGGACAGGAAGAAAACTTCCAATGGACAAACAGGTACATGAACCAAACTTATAGTATTTTTTTACTTCATGAACTGTCAATAGTGCTGCTCATCTCATGAATCTATTGCATAGCCCTTTCAACAATGTGTTTCTATGCAGTGGTGCCCAGAGATGCACTGCCCATGTGCTACAGTGTTGTGGCTCTCAATGCATGCAATCTGCGAGTGTGTAACACATACACTCCACCTGCATTCGGATTCATCAAGCTTTGCCCTGGCACGATGCAATTTGCCTATGGCCAACCTGGCGTTGTGAATAGATGGCATTCACAAAGCCAAGTTTGTCAACACAAACCAGGATTGTACCTGGACAAAGCAGTGGCACCATGCGCTGCGCAGCATTCTATACATGGGTCAGATGGTGAAATCTGGGGACCACAAATTGTATGCATCACTTTGACAGTAATAGGTGTGGGTGGTAGTAAATTGCATAATCCCATTAGTAAGATAAAGTCTTGTGCTACCTTTGCCACTTCCTTAGAGAACCCTAACAGTTTTTTTTTCCTTCTGCTTTTACTTCCTTCCTCCACAAAAGATTACAGTAGTTGCTTTAGTTATATCCTCCCTTAGTTTTGCTCACTGTGCCTCCACCCTCCTGTCCAATTCCACCTTCAAGGCTGTTTCTGAGGTTTCACCATTTCTTTAAAATACGCCTTCTAAAGTCCAATACTCTTGTTTTGTGTGGTTAGTTTGTGTCCCTGTCGTAATGTTAAACCACACCTGTACAGTGATCACTGGTACCCAGGGACTGCCCACTTTGACATATGAAATGCTGTCCCTGTTTGTAAGCATCAGGTACAGCACTACCCCATCCCTAGTGGGTTCTCGGGAACATGAATCACACAGCACAGTGTGGAAAAGCAGCTGCAAGGCCAACAGACTGCTGGGGTGCATTGCTAGGGATCACTTCCAGAAAGGTGGAGGTTATTCTGCCACTGTACAGTTTGTTGGTGAGGCTGCACTTAAAGTACTGGGTGCAGTTCTAGTGCCCATCTTAAAGAGACATCAAGCTCCTAGAGGAGTCCAGAGGAGGGTGCCCAAGATCATCCAGGGAATGGGAGAGAAACCCTATAGGGAGACCCGAAGAACACTGCATGTACTCCCTGGAGGATAGAAGGGACACATGCAATATGACTGAGACCTTTAAATACTTGAAGGGTGATTTGCTCCGTGGTGACAAGTGAAAGCGGTTCACTTGGCACGCTGGTGACCTGGGTTCACACCCCAAGCCTGGGTGTCCGGAGATGAGTCCGGCAGGGAGGGAGTCCAGAGTGTCCTTTGGATGCTTCCCTCCCAAGGGGTGGGCAGGACTTTGGCACATGGAGGTGGCTTGGGTGACATTCTAGATGGCGTGATGCCTCGACATGCCCCATGAACGTCCCCGATCCATGTTGCCGTTGTGACTGGTCCACTGAGAGAGGAGGGGAGTGGGGAGAGCAGAAAAGTGGAAAACTGCCCAGCAGTCGACCAGATGGCAGATGCTGGTCCCCGTCAACACAAAGCCCAGACGTGTCAAAGCAGACCCAACCTCACCCGGGATACGTGTCTACTACTATGGGTGCTTCTCCCTCAGAAGGGGGAACTCTCCCTTCTCCTGATGACGGGTTACATCGGGTTACCTGGGGGCTGCAGCATTGAAGGGTGGTGGATGGCGATGGGGCAGAGTGGTGTCGGAGAGCCTTGGCTGCTTGAAGGAGTAGCTGGCAGGGGGAGCATGGGAATGAGCAAAAATACTTAAAGGGCATAAACAAAGTTTAGTACTGAGGGTATGTTCCAATTGATTGGGGAGGAGATCTAAGGGGACACAGCCTAAAGCTGGAGGGAGGGAAGCTTAAGAGGATCTGAGGAAGCATTACTTCATGGAAAGGGTGGTGGTGAATTGGGCAGCGCTGCCTGAGGAGGTGATCTCGCTGGATTCAGTGGGGAGTTTTAAGAAGGGATGGGACAGGTTCAAGGGCAAGGTACGAGAAGGGAGAAATCTGACCAGGATGGTGAACCAAGGGAGGGGAAATCTGGAAGGTGGGAGGGAAAGGGGAGGGGGGACAGCAGCAGTTGTATGAACTGTAAACTGCAGACGCAATAGACCGTAAGGCCTAAATCTGCTGGCATTGTCGTAGAAGGTGTTGATACCACAGTTTTGATTATTTGTGAGCCAACTCTGGTGTGCTGTATCCTGTTCTTGCAGCCAACATGTCACCACAATGAGTCATGGAATGAGTGGTGACATGATGGAGACTTGTCAATACAAAAATGACAGCAGAATATGCATTATCTTTCATGTCTGCTCAGTAGTAAGCACCTATACTGTGTGCACATTTTCTATCCACCCACCCTTTGGGTTGTATATTAGTGCACATACTACATTTGCCACATCTAAAGCAGCCTATACTTGGTTTAAGTCAAGTTTCTTTTGTAGATGGTGTCTGCCTGCTATGTACCAGATCTTTAAGATTATTTGGTCTTCTATATAGCATCCTTGGTCTATCATGATGTGCACTAAGCTGTGGATCTACTTTAAGAATATTCCAATTAGATTTAATATCATTTCAAATATTATGTGAATGTATAGAATATGTACTAACAAAATTAAAAATATGATTTGTGTCCTGTTTAGGTCTCTGTATCAAAGTCTCTTCTCTCCTCATGACTGCTACCTCTATATGCCTGCTGAATATGTTGGTTTGAGTACCCTCATTCTAGAAATCTCTTTTCTAGCTTGATAGCCACTTTTCAAAGTCTCTCTTGACTGCAATTTCTCTTTATCTGGAGAAATTGCACTGTTCTGATACCAAGATGGGAGGGTGGTAGATGACCTAAGAGGTTGGCAAGGGTTGTAGAATGATCTGGCAAAGCTGGAAACCTGGTCAGACAACTGGCTTTTAATGCCAAAAAGTGCAATGTGCTGCATTTTTGGGTGGAGAACCAAAAGGAGGAGTTACCAACTGGGGAGTACAGTTAGCCCAGACATAGAAGGATCTGGGGGTGCTCATTACAGGGTCAATGTACAACTCTGCACAATGTAGGAAGGCAGCTGCAAAGGCCCACAAAATGCTGGGTTGTATTGCAAGGGTTATATCCTCGGGGAGGGGGTTGATTCTGCCATTGAGATTAGTTAGACCACACCTGGTGTACTGCATGCATTACTGGCGCACATATCTGAAGAGGGACATTAAGTTACTGGAGGGTGCAGCACTGGGGACTTGGCATACAAGAGGAGGCTGAGGAGTTGAACATGTACTCACTGGAGGAGGGATGGGCACCCAGGGCCATGATATCAGACTGGAGGAGGAAAGTTCAGGGGAGATAAGGACACTTTTGTTAGAGGTTGGTAGCTTGGTGGAATGTGTTACTGGCAGATGTGGTATACAGTAGAACAGTGGACTGCATTAAAGGTGCTGTGACAGTGGAGGAATGGGTGAAGGGAGGGCAGCTGCAGAGATAGGGGTGCTGGCTGCACATTCGAGCATACCTAATTGACCTCAAGGCCTTTATCTGCTGGCAAATTTCATATGTTACGTAAATTGGAAGTGGTGGTGCAGTCATGATGAGGCGTATACAATCCTGTGATTCACAGAATAGCCACAGGATTAGAAGGTTCTAGATTAAAATGTAGCACATTCAAAGGAAATGAACACAGGGTTGGCCAAGCTTCAATTTTTGCTGTAACAAATACCTTTTTTCGTGTGTGTGTGTGTGTGAACTTGGGAGTTTAAACATACAGGATTACTGTGATCCCATGGTGTTAAATGGAGCCATCAACTGGGACAGGTGGTTAATCACCCAAGTGTATTTCTTTTCATCCATGAGGTGACAAGTTTATTTTATAGTGTGTGATAAGCAGTTCACTTTGTATACTTAATTTGTTAGGCAGAACTCGCTACTAACAATTACATTCATCAATAGTGTTTATTAGTGCACTTGTGACATTGGGAAAAGTTAGAACACTGAGGTAAATTTTCCACACACCTACAAACCAGATCCTTTCAAGCTTCTACAAAGCCTAATTGTTTTCATTTACCATGGTCAAGTAGACAGTTATACAATGTTAAGTGCAGAGAGAACCTCAAGTAAAGTAACATTGATACATGGTTTGCTCAGATTTGAAAAACACATATGTGAAAGATAACAGCCACTGATGCATGCTTTTATTTTCACCACTTTAATACTTATTAGTACATCGACTCTGTCTGCAAAAACAAGGTATTTATCAGTACAGTACTTGTAGTACAGTATGTGCATGTACTCTACTACACATTTCTCTGACGACTGTTGCAGTCATAACTAAAATGATGCCCCCAGCAGCACTCAGTCATTGTTGCAGTCATAACATGGTATGTTTACAGATTTTACTGTAAGCTTCCATTCCTAAAACTTCTCAGTATGAGTATACACTTTGGCATGTGCTGAAGGCTATGGTAGAAGCTCTTCCAGAATCCATTATCAAAGAGCTTCTTCAAACCATTATCTGAGGTATTGAATCCAATAATCCACAGCTCAAAGCTGTCACACTTTGAGGACCTTTTTTTTTTTTTTTTTTTTTTTAAACCAGACAGTTTCTACCCTCCCACTGCATACCTCTGATCATGTAATCTAACAGCAGTAGCATTCTATTTTGTGTGGAACTTTTTTTATTTGTCCACCTTCTCTCACCCCAGAGCTACGCTTCTTGGAGACACCTAGGTACCACCCGACCTGCCTTGTGTGAATCACCAGGGTTCACCATGGAGCCGTGGATATTACCCCAAGGCAGGGATGGGATGGGAACCCAGCATCCCGATATCTTAAATGTCTCGTCGGGTACCCCGGTGGTCAGGCAGGCAGTCGCAATTGGGACTGGTACCGGTGCTCCATCTACCCATGCTCCGGCAGTGTTTTTCCTCCTTTCTGAGGAAGTGGCTAGCGCCCGGATGTGAGGCATTCCCGCTCTGCATCATCCCTGCTCACCTGTTCCTCCTTTTCCTGCCCCCTCCTCACCTCCCTTTTGCTTGCAATGCACATTTTCAGGAAGGGAGTATGGGTATGTAGAGCTGGATATTTAGGTGACACCTGTATAGCGGATGGATTGAGTACATAGATACAGAGATACATAGACAGTGTCGGCAGATAAGGGCCTATAGCCCACCAGTCTGCCCATTTGAGCTTGTAAGTTCAGTTTGTTTTCCTAGAAGTCTCTCAGTGTGACTGTATCCGACATACTGTTTGACATGGATAATTTGGAAGTAGGTTTCTGGCAGTATGAAACGTGCAGAAAAACATATACCCAGACAATTGAAGTGATTCCTGTGATGTTGACACAATATTACAACCATCTAAATTTCAGCACTTGAGCAAAGGGACACTGGTTTCTTAAAAAAAAAAAAAATTCTTTCTCAGACCATTGATAAGTGAGGCACTGGACAACACACCTCATGGTATGCCATCCAACCTCATTCGGGAAAGACAGGCTGGCAGGTGTTGCCTCTGGAGATGTGATTGACCATCTGGAGGAGGTAGGTTTTGTTGCCCTTCCATGACTGACCCCACAGGGTAGGATGGATGGGGTGCCAACAGAAGGGTGGGTGATGCTGGACTCCCACGTGCATTGACATGTCACAGCCCACCAATGGGGAAGGAAACATGGAAAATCCCTTGCAGCTGCAGGATGAAGAATGTCCATCCACAGCCTCTGTGCCAGTGGCCCAGTGGCATGCCTACAGCCATGACTAACATACCAACATACTAAAATGCAAGCAGAGTAGGACTAATGGTCTTTCATGGCTGTTCATTTGGTCATCCTCCAAACTGGGAGTTGACCTTACTGCCCCCCTCAACTGCCTTGTGATTCTACAGTCCCAGTCCAAGATATTCCCCTTGTATTGTACTTCACCAGTTCAACCCTTCCCCTCTATCTGTCCAAACCCCTCTTCAACTCCTCCACAATCTCTCTCCACCAGTCCCCTGCTAGCATTTCATGGTTCCACCACCTCTCAGTGAAGTAGCACCTCCTCCTTTCCCAAGGGTCTCCCCTGCCTCTAGCTTACACCAGTATCCACTTTGTGTACTTGAGTACCTCTATGTCCTTCCTGTCCCTCCTCTCTTCCACTGTGTAAATGTTGAACTCCTGGAGCCTCTCCCCATAGGTCCACTCATCAAAGCTCTAGATCATTTTGCTTGCCCTCCTCTAGACCCTCTCCAGGAGTACAATGTCCTTTTTAAGTGCGGCCTCCAAAACTGCACACTGCCTAAGGTAAGACCACTGGAGGAGATGGGTGATGGGCCAGTGGGTCTTGGTCTAATGGGTGCAGCCGCATGAAGAACTGAATCCTAAACTACGGTTCCAAAGAACAGCATTTGTTTTAATGTAGCAACAGTGACACATTGTGTTACACCAGGGCTGACAAATGTATTTTATATAAAGTGACTATGTTTGGCATTATGAAACAAACAATTCACCTGCTCCATTCTTTAAATATAATTTTATTTATTTATTTTTTTTGGTAGGATGTTCCGGTTCGTAGCGTATCGTGGCTACGTTATCTGGATCTATGAGGGACGCAGGCTTGGGTATGGACATCATGTTGTAATTCCGTCATGTGTTGTGAATGCCATACGGGAACAATTTCTATCAGATGAAGATGATTATGTTGGCTTTTTGCCTTTCGAAGGCTTCTGGGTATATCCAGAGACAATGAATGACTAAAGTAATACATGTATCTAAGTGCTGGATTACTAAGGGTTAACCACCTTTTAAGAAGCACAAAGTGGGACATTTCTTACCGAAACAAGATTTTTCGCAGGACAGTACGTAACCACGACTAATATAACAGATGTGTTTTCTCTATATAATCAGAATTAAGGCTAAGTATCGTAGTTTCTTAGTTGCTTTTATTATCTTTTTAAGGTATTTTAGTTAAGATAGTTTTCTGCAACATTTACTGTTAAATTAAAATACTTTTACTACTACAAAGTAAGGTCATGTAGTATTTTTCATGTTTTTTTGCAGGACACAACTGCTCAAATCAGGACTGTACGGCGAAAATAGGAACAGGTGGTAACCCAAGGATTACTGCATGATTGCCAGTGAGCACTATGCTCTTGCACCCACATGCATACATTGAGTTTTGCTCGACAATCTTTTTTTTTTTTTTTTTTAACCACGATTAGACCCCATCATTAGTGAGCTTATGATGCCTCATTGTGAGTACTCCATTGTGTAAAAATTAAAAAAAACAAGACAATAAAACCAGGTGCCCAAGAACTGTCGCTTGACTTGCCTGTCCTCCACTTGGGACATTACTGAATTTTAGTAACTGTTGATACACAACAGGAAAAGAATATTTCAAACTGTACTTCGAAAATGGGACGATGCTAACCAATGAAGTAAGGTTCGGTTGTAACATGAATAGTTGTGGCTAAATAAAACTGTTCTTAAAATCTGATGTGTGCCCTAGATGGTGCAGGGCTTGCATCACAAAAGATGAGGAGAGGCTAGACTAGGGGACCACAGTATTTATTCACTGTTGTAGAGGAGATAGCGGGGCACATAATTGAAACTTTCAAGTACCTCAAGGGTATAAACAAGGTGCAGTTGGGGTACAGTATGAAATTGGACATGTGTAAATTAAGAGGTAATGTGACAATGTGTTTGTAACACAACAGGTAGTCGACACTTGGAATAGTATGCCAGCGGAGGTAGTGGGGGGGGAAGCACAGTGGAGGGGTTTAAGCATGCATGGGATAGGCCAGAGGGAAGCTTGCAAGGGAAGGAAGTGATGAAAAGCCATTGATCACCCAGTGTCAGTGGCCACTTACAATATATAGGGCCTAGGGGCAGACAGGATGGGACTAGAGGTCTTTATCTCTTCAGAATTTCTATGTTTGTAGTATGCCATTTTTTTTATTAGTGGTGGCGGAAAAATACTAACCACAGAGACCTGCATTTTATGAAGTGGAAGTATAGCAATCATGCCATGTCCTGGATTGACTTTAGAATGGAAAGGTCTTTTGGGGGAGGTTAAATATAGGCTGGTTGAGTATCTAGCGGCAAGAGTGAATTTATATTGGGTATAGGTTGGAGGACACCAAACAAGGACTCCAAGCACTAGATGACAGGTGTGCCCTCTCCCCATTATCGGTAATCAAGGATCACAGATTTGTTTTCACAACTCAGTGGAGTCTGTGATCAGACAAGAATTTAATGGCAGTAAGTCACTGCACCCACCAGACTGAATGGCGGTGGGGAGAAACCAGATCACAAGGTTCATATTCCTTTCACAGTGCATATTCGGGCAGAACTGGAACAGTGGCAGTGTTTGTAGCTCACCATGACAGACTTGGTATATGTTGCAGTACTGGCAAAATGTTATGTGGTGAAGGATAACACAGAAAGACCAATGTCATATTATAGTGAAGTATGTTTGCAGTAACAGGGCACAGGGGTGGATTCTTTACTATGGACAGGCTGTTGCATTCGAGTTCTGATATGGCATCGGGGGCACAATAGATCACACAGTAGATCACAAGAAGACTAATGTGGGTCCAGTGCTTGAAACTGGCAACATTATTGCAGTGGTGGTCTCCTTTCAGTGTACGCCACTGCATCTGAAGGCTGTCAAGACAGCTCAGCCATTCATTGGCGCTGTGGTCCCACCTGCCAAATGGAGCAGGGCATTGGCAGAGCAGATGGCACATCTTAAAAGTTGCATGGTGCCATTCTAACAGCTCTGTATTGTATTCAGTACACAGTTGATGTAATCAAAAGTATATAACCTGTTGATCGAAAAAGTGGCAGCAGATTCTGTTTGTTTACTATACAAGTGCTGGTGGCATGCATAAATGCAAAGTGTGGGCACTGTGCATAATGTGGATTGAGGGAACACAGCTACTCTGTCTGCTAAATAATGGACACAATTAATTGTCATTGATAAGCATTATGAAATAAAAATAAATATGCAGACATAGGCTAATATCAAACAAGTTAAGTTTAATGTGTGGTGTTCAGTGATTCATTGGAGCATGTCTTGGGAGGTGATGCTTTGCAGAGCTACAGAGGTAGTGGATTCCAATGTAATGCTAAGTACTAAATGTAGTGGATTCCTATGTGGGTAATAAAGAAAGTGCAGACCTGATATGGATTTTTAGGTGTGCTGTGGAAGGTGAATAATTGTTGCGGGAATTAGACTTACTTTTATTTGTACTACACTCTAGATGTGTGCACTGCCTCAGTGATTGAATTCATGACTGAACTCAAACAGCTGGAACATCATGACTAGCATAACATGCCACTTTAGAAAAACCTGTCATTTCCAGTGTGAAACAGGAGACTGCTTGCAGACAGTAGTAACTGCTGTTGAGAACCTGATGTGTACTCTGTTATGCGAGGGGAGGGGAAGTGTCAAGTAGCATTGTTGAGGAGCTACCACTAATTTGTTTTACAAATAGATGAACTCCACGATGTTTCCAGGCTAGTTTATATAAAGCATTCCAATTCTGCGTATTTCCTTTTGTTCTACTCTAACAACCTATCAGATGATGTTACTACTGGTGTGTAAAAACTGAAAGGGACCGAGAGGAATTGCCAGAGGAGTGCACAGTGCAGACACAACTACTGTAAACAGTGACATAACACACACACACACACACCAAAACATAGCAGGACAAGGTACTAATATCAAAAAAATTATGATTACACTCACCCAAAATCTAGCATTCTCTCATCTGGAAGAAGTATACTCTCAAACTGAGCTGTGACAGCCTCTGTAACAAGACACTGGCAGGGGCCATTAGACATCACACCAAAAGGGACTCTGGGAAGACTCCTTCAGACAAGAGGCCATAAAAGAAAGTAGAATGGCAGCCTCCAGGCACAATAAAACTGACAGGGAAAGTTAGAAAAAACAGCTCTCTCAGCCAGAGGAAAAAAAAAAACATTGGGAAGAGGTTATAATTCAGAAAAAAGAAAACTACATATATTCTTCTGGTTTTAACATGGAGTTTTCCTTTAAAGAGAGGCAATATTAAATCAGTGGATTCAGACAGATCTGGGGATTATTGTTAAGATCTTGCTTTCTTGGGTCAGTGTAGATAAGTAGCTGCTAAAGTAAATAGAATACTAGCTTCTATATAGAAATCATTCAACAGAAACAGAGTATATACATCTACATACACACTAATACACACACACCCCTATGTTAGATTACTCGTGGACTTCACCGCCTCCTTTTTGGGCACCTTATTTGGAGAAAGACATTAAGTTAATTGAGTCAGTGCAAAGGAGTGCAACTAAATTAATTACACCAATACGTAATTTTACATACGCAGATAGGTTAAAAGCCCTTCACTTATATAATTTACATCTTCGGAGAAAAAGGGGTGATCTACTTATGCTCTTTAACATCTTGAAAGATCCAAATATTTTGACAGAATATAATCTCACATGGGCTATTAAGCCAGTATCACTCAGATGTCATAATAGGCAGCTCTGTATTCCAAAAGTTACCTAAAAAAAAGGCAAAACTATTTCACTATAAAAGTATTTAGACTTTGGAACTCGTTACCAGAGTATTTGGTTAATTTGAAGATAAGACAAATAAAGAGTTACTTGACAGATTCTTACTAACTAACTCAAAGGAATAATATTCACCTTGCAAGTGCAGGGAAGGCGGTCTTGATGGGCTTTGCCTTCTTCCACCTTTAAGCACAGAGTAATATCAACTTGACAGAGCTGCAAAATTTCCTGGGTATTTGCTATTAATCCCACCACTTCATCAAGAAGTATACCCAGCTCTCACTACCCCTGGTCAAACTCTTAAAAACTGACCAAGTTTGGGAGCGGGTCCTCGGCAGTAAGAGATTAATGAGGGAGCTTCAAGGGCAGCTGAATCAATCACTCTCCTTGCCTCACAGAGGCAAAGCGTTTTACCTCCAGACTGGTAATAAAGACTTAAGCATTAGTGCAGCACTGCACCAGAAAGGTATCAGGACAAATGAGTTCTGGCTTCTGCCAGCAATGCCCTTAGCGAGGTGGAAAAGAAATATTCTGTGTGAAAAAGTTCTGCTGGCCACCATGTGGGCCTTACAATACTTCACCCATATGTTCTGTGGGGAAAAGGCAATAGCAGAAACTAGTCACCAGCATCTAGCCTATCTAGCAATTTCCAGGATAAAGGAAGGCACAGTATCCAGCAGTACAATAACATCCTGGACCTTAGCCTACAAGGCCAAGACACTTTAGAAAGAGATGTGAGATAAAAAAAAAAAAAAAAAAAACACACACGCCCACCAGTTAGCCGACTTCCATCAGTGTGCTGACACAGAGCCAAAGGAGCTAACTGGCACGCCTACCGTGGTGTCATCAAATCCACCAGACCACAGGCACCTTCTTTATGAAAAAAAAAAAAAAAAAAGCGTGTGTCTCTTTGGTCCTGTGGATGTAACACCGTAAGATTCTATGTATACCAAACGTGTGAAGTCGGGTCTCACCCGTTAGAATGACCCCGACAGTATACCGGGAGTTCAACCGCCTGATTCAAGGTGAACTTGGAAACCACCCAGGGAAGAAACTTAGGATTTGTACTCGGGACCACCCGGTCCTTGTGAAAAAATCAAATAAGGCTCCTTATGCATCAGGGCCTGAAGCTCGAACATTCTTCGAGCAGAAGTAATAGCAACCAAAAAGAGCGCTTTCCAAGACAAGTAGAATCAGCTTACTGCCGGTTCAAAAGAACGGAGTGTAAACTTTTCTAAAATAAAATTTAGATCCCAAGATGGGGTGGGGTGGGGTTATGGATGGGGGGGGGGGGTTTCAAATGGAGGACCCCTTTCAGGAAAGTTTGAGACCTCCAATTGAGCGATAGGTTTCCCGTCCACAAAAGAGTAATAGGCTGAAATAGTCGAGAAGTGGACCTTAAGGGAGGAATAGCCAAGACCTGAGTCAGACAGGTGCAACAGGTACTCCCAGCCTTTGAAAGCGGCCCAGATGGAGAAACGCTTCCATTTCAGCACATAGGTGGATCTGGTGGAGGGTTTCCCCGACTTCCACCAGGACCTGAGCAACCTTCTGGGAAACTCCAAAGCATGACACAAATTATGTCTGAAGAAGCCACACATGTAGATGCAGGGTCCCGAGTCCCAGATGCACTAGTCTGCCTTGATCCTGCATCAAAAGATCATGTATAAGAGGGAAGGAAACTGGGGGTTCCACTGCCAGCTGCTGCATGAGTGGGAACCAAATCTACCTCAGCCAGAGGGGGGCCAAGAGGATCATCCGAGCCCCTTCTGCTTGAAGTTTTAGAAGGCCACGCTATAGAATGGGAACGGTGGGAAGGCGTACAAGTACTTCCCTGTAAAGCAGAGTGAATGCGCCGTGCCAGAAAGCACCAGGCTCTGGAACGAGCAAGCACAAACTGGGAAGTTTTGCATTGTATAGGAAGGTGAAGAAATCTACTTCTGGTCATCCCAATCAGTGAAACAACAGATCGGCCACTTCCTGACTCAATTTCCATTCACGAGCTTGGGACAATGTCCGACTGAGGCTGTCTGCCAGGAAGTTTGGGACACCTGGTATGTGAACGGCCGTGACAAGTAGACAATGCTGGACTGCCCAAAACCTCACCTGCATCGCCTCTCTGCACAGAGGATTCAATCGGGTGCCTCCCTACTTGCTGATGTACCAGACCAGACACATATTGTCCGTCTGGACTAGCAGTGTTCCTGTCAACAGGATGGGCTGAAACGCCTGCAAGGCATACAGCACAGCCCTAATCCCAAATATATTTATATGGAGAGACATCTCCAGCTGAGACCACAATCCCTGTGTTCTGCAATTCCCCAGGTGGGCTCCCCAACCCAGACCAGAGGAGTTTGTGGTGAGGGTCCATAATGGAGTTGTCCCAAACGGTACCCCCCCCAAAAGACAAATTCTGAGAATCCTGCCACCATACAAGGTCTTTCCTGAGTGCGCTGGAAACTTGGACAGGGTGATTTAGGTCATCTGAGCGCTTATCCCATTGGACGCGTAGTGTCCAGTGGGTGATCCTCATGTGTAATCTGCCTAAGGGAACCATGGAGATGGTCACCGCCATGAGGCAAAGAAGGTGTAAAAATGCTCTGGCGGGAATATGCCTGGAGGAAAGGACTACACTGACCTGCTCTCACACAGTGTCTGCTCTGTCCAGGGGCAGGAAGGCTCTGTACTGGATCATGTCCAAGACAGCTGCTACACAAATTTGGACACTTTTTGGACTCAATTTTCCTTCTAGGGATCGAAACCTACGACGTGGGGGGTGGAATCTATCGGATGGCCAGATCATTACACCATGGGGTTTAGTTTTTGCACCCCTCTAGAAGGCCTTCCCCTGTGGAGATGGTTAGGTACCACCCTTTACAGGATATACATTCCCAAGGCCTTGCAGCCTCTCGTCCCTCACATTGGCAAGTAATGATCCAGAGACTCATTTCAGCCTATAAGACAGCTGTTACAGGGGCTCTGGATTCTATTGCTCCAGTCTGTGTTCGCCCTCTCTCCCTTCGCCCGAGTCCCCTTGGTTTGATGGGATGTTGACACTGGAGATGGGGACAGGGGCGAAGGTTAGAGTACTACTGGCGAAAATCTGCTCTTGATGCCGACCGCCTTAGATTGATGGACCATTATTCGGTCTATCAATCTGCAATCACCCATAAGAAGGCAGAATTCCTGTCCAGGAGATTGCGGTTGCTCGGAATCGACCAGCTCAGCTATTTCGAACTGTGAACAGACTGTGCACCCTAGCCTGTCTGCAAGTTCGGAAAGCTTTTTCGCAGTTAGAGAGAGACGAGCTTGCTTGATTCTTTGCAAATAAGGTGGCCGACCATCAGGGCGGATCTACAGCCAGCATACACTAGGGGGGGGTTGCTGTGAATCGGTGCAAAATCACTGTGCCTCAATTTTCCTGGAGTTCCTTCAGTCAACTGGAGTTCATGGATGTCATGAGGATTATCTAGAGTGTGCACCCTACGTGCTGTAGTTTGAACCCTGGACCAATCTCCCTAATTTTGGGTTCTAGTGATATAGGTCCAGTCCTTGAGCGGATAATCTGGTGCTCCTTGAAATTGGGAGAGTTTCCTGGCTCCCCGGAAGAGGCAGTGGTGACACCACCCTTGAAGAAAGCTACCTTGGACCCAGACTGTTTCACAAAACTACAGACCTATCTCTAACCTTCCCTTTGTTGGGAAGGTGATTGAGAAAGTAGCGGTAGCTCAACTGGAGGACCATTTGACCATCCATGACATCTATGAACCCCTCCAGTCCGGTTTTCGTAAAAGACATAGTACCGAGACAGCGCTGGTTTGGGTGCTCAATGATCTTCGGATGGCGAGAGATCAGAAAAGCCGTTCCATCTTGGTGGTTCTTGATCTTTCTTCAGCTTCTGACACCGTGGATCACATGCTGTTGATAGAACGCCCGAGGCATATATGTAGAATATCGGGAACAGTCTCAAGATGGTTCACTTTGTTCCTCATTAGGAGATCAGACTGTTGTGTCTGGGTTTTTTTCCCCGGACCCAATGGCTTTGTTGTGTGCTGTGCCTCAGGGTTCAGTACTATCACCCATGTTATTCGCGGTATATATGCTACCCATTGGAGACACTGTAAGAAGGTATGGGCTGAGGTTTCACCTTTATGCAGATGATACCCAGCTATACCTTTCTTTTGCTCCCGACCAGGATGGAGCTCTGTCTAACAGCTGTCTAAAAGAAATCCAGGAGTGGATGGATTCTAGCTGGCTGAAGTTGAACTCGGAAAAGACAAAGGTACTGGTTGTGGACCTGGGTCGACAGATTTGGGGGTATTGTTGTGCCTTCGAATTTCTCTTGGCGAGTCTTTCCCCGACCTCGAATGAGTGCGTAACCTGGGGTGGTTCTTGATAGACTGACATTGCAGTCACAGGTGTCGGCTCTCAAGACTTCCTTTTGCCATCTTAGTAACATCACCAGGGTTAGGCATCTGGTTGCGTTTGACGTCCTTCCAACTTTGGTCCACGCCTTCGTGTCCTTGCGCCTGGACTACTGCAACTCCCTTTATCTTGGGCTTTCAGGGGTTGAAATCAGTCACCTGCAGCTAGTGCAGAATGCAGCAGCCCGGCTACTGACGGGCTCGAGTAGATCCTGTCATATTACTCCGGTGCTGCGCTAACTGCACTGGCTGCCAATACCGTGGCAGATCACCTTTAAAGTCAGTTTGCTGACTTTTAAAGCCCTACATGTCAGGGTCCGGTCTATCTGAAAGAACTTCTGGTACCCTACTACCCCGATCATTCGCACCGCCCGGCCAACGTGGGGTTGCTAGAGGTTCCAAGGGTGAATCTGAAATCATCTGGTGCTTTTTCTTATGCTGCTCCCTCCCTTTGGAATTCTCTACCCTGTCAGTTACAGGAGTGCACTCTGTGGAGGAATTTAAGAATAGTTTGAAAACTTCTTGGGCAAAAAGCCTTTTTGGAGAACTGAACTGTTTATTTGATTATGATTTTGGTTGTGCCGAATATTATTGGATTTTTAAGTTGTTTTTAATTGTTTTATATGTAAGGTGCCTTGGAAACAGAAAAGCACCTTATAAATAAAAATTATTATTATTATTATTGTAAGAGGACAGTGACCAAGGCCAACAGGATGCTGGGATGCATCGCCAGGGGGATCACCTCCAGAAGGAGGGAAGGGATACTCCCTCTGTATAACTGCTTGGTGAGGCCGCTCCTCAAGTGCTACATGCAATTTTGGAGGCCACACTTAAAGAGGGACATCGAACTCCTGAAGAGTGTCCAGACGAGGGCAACCAAAATGATCTGGGGCTTGGGGGACAGGACCCATGGGGAGAGGCTCGAAGAGCTAAATATGTACACACTGGAAGAGAAAGGACAGGGGGGCACATGAGAGGTCTTCAGGTACATGAAGAGGGTTAATAGGGAAGCAGCAGTCAGAGTGCTCCGAAGGAAGGGGGGGGCAACTAGAGGGCATGGGGGAGATTCGGGGAGAAAGGAGGAGGTGCTACTGAGAAGGTGGTGGAGCCATGGAATGCGCTGCCCAGGGGGCTGGTGGTGGCAGAGACGATGGAGAGGTTCAAGAGGGGGTGGGACAGGTACGGGGAAGGGTTCTGGAAGCAAAGACCTGTGTAGCGAGACTGGGATTGGTACAGTGGAAGGGTTCTGGAAGCAAAGTCCTGTGCAGCGAGACTATCCGGGACTGGAAAGAGAGAAGCCAGAGAGGGCGAGGGGGCAGCAAGGTCAACTCCCAGGGTGGGGGCTGACCAAACGAGCAGACACAAAAGACCGTTAAGCCTATTCTGCTGGCATTTTAGTATATTAGTAAGGAAGCCCGGAGACCAGCCGGAGAAAGAAAATGTACAGGTATTTAAATTTTTTTTTTTTTTTTTTTCCAAGACAAAAAAAAAAAAAACTACTTTTAAGCAGATTAAGGATCAGTCATTCACTAACCATTAATTGATCGATGCAGCTGCCAATCGCAGAGTGAGGCAGCCTCATGTATAAGTAACCATATAATAGGCAGCAACTCCAGCAGACACCCAGCGCTCGAGATACAGCCTTTTTTTAACCCCCTCAACTTTATTAAATACTTTTCAGAAATATATTCATGAGTACTGATACTCATCCTAATCCTTGGAAATGCTCCACACCCCAAGGAATGGCACTTTATAACACCACTGGTGATTCATAAGGAGTTTTTTTCCAGATTTAAAGCAATTGTATGCATTAAAATTTTGTTTTACCATATTTCAAAAAACTCTTGCCTGTCAACATTATCTGGAACACTGCAGAACCTCTTCCCCTGCCATGACCTCCTCCACCTGCCACGATGCAGAATGTGTAATAGCTCTTGCAAACCCCCTACTTCTCCCACTGCTACAATGCCGAATGCGCAGTAACTCTTGCAGACCCCCCCCCAGTGCTGCACAGCCGACTAAGTCTTGTAACCCTGCCATGATGCAGAATGAATAGAAATTCTTGCAGACACTTCCTCCCTTGCCATAATACAGTATGGCCAGAAACTCTTGCAGCCCCCCCCGGTGCCTTAATGCAGTATCGACAGTACAGTATACTCCATGTAGAATGAGAATGCTTATGCTGGACAGTCACTCCCAAGGGACAACAAAGGATTTCCCAAACGTAATAAATCTAGTACCTCTCTCTCTTATTAAAATGGACAGAAACTTCAGCTATAACAGACTACAAAGCTTTTATGGGCAATTATAGTGCTTTCTGGGGGAAGGGAAAGCACACAGCTGGTGCAGAATTGGCAAGTGTAGAATGTAAATGGAAGAAACAGAGATTTAATTTCTTAACCAAATATTCATCTACAAGCCGTGTAAACTTTCTTAAAGTTAAATAAATTTACTAAAAGAAAAATATTTAACATTTAAATAAAGCACAATTCTTACTGTCCTGAAACTCGAAACATCCACTCACGTTACTATTTTCTTACTACTTTTAGTAGAAAACTTCCTTGCAAAATGACTAAATATAAAACGGGCATACAGAAATATATTTGGTAAACAGGGGTTTGAATAGTCTTACATTTTACAGTAAATTCTCATTCGCGTTGAGCCCCTGCTCATGTACAGAAACACCCAACAAACAGGCTCAACTTCATCTGAAAACGCTTGATACAAGATATAAAACGGACAAATGTTGGGTGCACAGATGAGTCCATTATAACAGACCTTGGTAGGTCTTGCAGTCATCCCACTACCACTGTGTGCATAATGGACATCAACTCCTTCAGCACCCCGCCCCCCACTAACCATACTGCAGTGCAGATTGGATAGTAGCCCTTGCAGCCTCTCCCAACCATGCTGCAGACAGACTAACTCCTGAAGCCCCTCCCACACGATGCTGCAGAATCAACAATAACTCTTGCAGCCCCCCCACCACGATTCAGAACATGCAGTAACTCGTACAGCAACCCCCACAATACTGCAGAAATGGACAGTAACTTTTGTAGCTCTTCCCCACCCCTGCCGTGATGCAGTATGGACAGAAACTCTTGCAAACTCCTCCTCCCCTGCCATGAAGTAGAATGGACAGTAACTCTGCAGCCCCCCAAACACAGAATGGCCAGCATGTCTTGAAGACCCCTCCCCACAATGACAGAATCTCTTGCAGCCCCCCAAAAAAAAAAACACTTCCGTACTAGGATGTAGAAATCAGAGACAGTAACTCTTGCTGAGCTCCTCTTACTTCAGTGCAGAACAGACAGTAACTTTCTACCTCCTGCCTTGGAACAGTATTGAAGTAAACCTAGCTGCCATACTATTTTTTTTTTTTTTTTTAGCTTGGTGCCATACAGACAGTCGACCCTCTTGTTGCCCCCCCCCTTGCCAAGGTGACATACACACAATAACTCTTGCCAATCTCACTTTCTTTGATGCCCAATGAACAGAAAAGCTAGTTGCCCCCACCTTGGTTCCATATGGATGGTTAGTCTTGCGACCCCCGCAGTATAGGCAGTAACCTTGGCCCATATCTCGGGACAAAGACAGCACACATATACATCAAAAGCGACAAAGTTGCACTATGCCCAAAAATGACGCCCTACATTTGGACAAGGAGTCTAGAGTAATGCACCTGCTCTAAAGAACTGTCTGAGGAATGGAAAAGTAAACTGGATGCAATCAGCTTTTAACCCTTGCTGTGCCGGACTGATCTATCAGTGCAAAATTCCTGTAGGTTCTGTCAGCAGTCTAACAGTTAATTACCCAGTAGATTTCTGTTTAGACACATTTTATTTTTAGACCAAACAGTTCAAACTACTCCTTGTTTTACAGCACCCAGAGGAGTCACCGTTTCAGTACAATAAGGACAGTAACTCTTGCTACCCCCTTCCCCTCCCAAACTGGTACAGAACGAACAATAACTTGTCCTTACAGTTGCACAGTATGGCAGTAACTCTTGTCTCCAAACCCCAGTACTAAGGTTGTCACAGTATTTCGCAGTATCAAGAGTCACAGTATTGATACAGTGGGCAATTTCTGATACCGAGATAACCGTGATTCACAGTATACAGCGGTAGAGAGACCTTTCAGCTAGTTTTTTTGCATTTTCAGGGGCAACAGAGTTTGGAGGCTTTTTTGTGCAAAATGTATTTATTCCGCAATACCACGGTATGACGATAGCCATGGTATTACACGCAACAGTTATACCATCAGAATGTCATACAGTGACAAGCCTGCTCAGTACAGAATGTCAGTAAGTCTTTCTGCCCCACCCCCATATTTTGGTGCAGTATAGGCACTGGGCAGTAACATCTGCCTTTACCCTGGTTAATAGGGATAGGAACTCTTGCTGACAGCCCCCCACCCCATGTAGTGTACACCTCAGTGCAGCAAGGGGAGTAATTCTTGCATTTAAATTCGTGCAATAGGCACAGTAAGAAACATTCTGGTTACAGAAGTTGATACCAGCCCAATTTACAGAAGAAAGGGTTCTGAAAGAACTCTTAAAAACTGAAGGTGGACAAACCAATGAGGCCTGATGGGATTCATCCCAGAATTCTAAAAGAACTAAGGGTAGAACTAGTGACACCACTGACTAACCTCTTTAACAAATTATGGGAGGATGGGGTGGTACCCGAGAACTGGAGGAGGGCAGATGTGATTCCACTTCACAAAAGTGGGAGCAGGGCAGAAGCAGGCAACTACAGACCTGTTAGTTTAACCTCAGTGATAGGGAAAATGATGGAATCATTTCTGAAGGAAAGAACTGTCGAGTACCTAGAGGCCATAGGGGCACAGAACCCAAGGCAGCATGGATTCACAGCTGGAACGTCATGTCAGACAAATCTAATCTATTTCTTTGACCGGGTGACCAAAGTAGTAGATCAGGGAGAGGCTGTGGACATTGCCTACTTAGACTTTATCAAGGCATTTGACACAGTCCCACACAAAAGATTAGTATACAAGTTAGCCAGCCTGGGAGTGGGTCCCAAGATGACAGCCTGGATAAAGAACTGGCTGGAGAACAGGACACAGAGGGTAATAGTAAATGGAGTCCACTCTGAAGAAAGGGGGGTTACTAGTGGGGTACCGCAGGGTTCAGTATTAGGACCGGTCCTCTTCAGTGTCTTTGTAAGAGACATTGCAGAGGGACTGGAAGGAAAAGTATGTCTCTTTGCAGAGGACACAAAGATCTGCAACAGAGTTGATGCACAAGGTGGGGTGGAAAGGATGAGAAGGGACTTAGCAAGGTTAGAGGAATGGTCAAATGTATGGCAGCTTAGATTCAATGCTAAGAAGTGCAAGGTAATGCACCTGGGAAACAAAAACCCAGGGGGAAGAGTACACAATGGGGGGTGAGATACTAACAAAAATGGAAAGGGGTAGTCATATCAGATGACCTAAACGTGGGCAAGCAATGAGAGAGGGCAGTATACTGGGATGCATAGGGAGAGGCATCACCAGTAGAAAACAGAAGTTGTTATCCCTCTGTACAGACAGCTGGTGAGACCCCATCTGGAGTACTGTGTGCAGTTCTGGAAACCCAATCTCCACAAAGACATAGACAGGATGGAAGCTATCCAGAGGAGGGCAACTAAAATGGTACAGGGTCTGCACCAGAAAACATATGAAGAGAGACTTAAGGAGTTTAATATGTATAGCATCGAGGAAAGAGGAGGAACATGATAGAAACTTTCAAGTACCTCAAAGGAATCAAAGTCCAAAAGAGGGTAGCATCTTTAAAAAAAAAAAAAGAGGTGTGTGCAAGAACAAGGGGCACAATTTGAAGATGGGGGGGGGCTCAGAGGTAATGTAAGGAAGTATTTTTTTTCCACAGAGAGGGTTGTGGATGCATGGAATGGCCTTCCAGAGGAGGTTGTGGAGTCTAAAACAGTGATGGAATTCAAGCATTCATGGGACAGTCATAAGGCAATTCTAAGGGGTTGGGGTAGGAAGAAGTAGGCGGCTGGTTAACTAGGCTCTGCAGCTTATCCATTAGGTAGGGAAACAGGCAGACTGGGTGGGCCAAGCGGTCCTTATCTGCTGTCAAATTCTAGGTTTCTATGTTATGTGTCTGTAATCAACAATGTCTTCCCTGGAGCACCTAAGGTGTAGGGATTTTGCACCCTGCCTTTTGCCCCGCCTCCGGGCAGTATGGCCGGCACTCTTCCTTCCATTCCCCACCCCTTGATGCAATATGGTAGTAACTCCTGCTGTCCCCTCTGGGTACAGTACAACAATAACAGTTGTTGTCTACTCTTGGCACAGTATAATAGTTGCTCCCCCACTGACACAATATGGAAGCAACACCAGCTGCTCCCCGCACCTTGGTGCAGTATAAGGAGTCACTTACCCTGGTGCAGTATGGACAGTAATCCTTGCTGCCTGCTGCCACCTACCAGTTTTTTAGTGCAGTGTGAGGAATAACTCTTGCTGCCCCCTCCCTTGGTGCATTATGGCAGCAACTCTTGCTGCCTCCCATTCTTTGGCACAGTGTGGATCAACTCCTTCCCGTATTTTGGTGCAGTACAAACTCCAGAACCTGTCCACAAGGCAAAAACTAAAAGGGACAGATGCAGAAGGCAGTGGGTACATAGTAGCAGGGGGCTATGCGACCAAGGGCAGAGAGAAGGTGGCAGTGAGTGTATGCAAGGGGAAGGGAGGTCAGATGCTTACTGGGACCTTGTAATTACTCTGTCAGAACAGAAGGAATCACAGGATGCGTGAAGAGAGCCACCCAGCTGTTAGTCCATTTTGTGGGGTGGGGGAGATGATCTGGCCAACCAGGAGTGTGAAGAAGTTATGACAAGCTTTCAGAGACTGGGGAGCAGATAGACTGGGACAGCAACATTACTGGCCTTATCAGAGCTCCTGCCAGTGTGGGATAGAAACACCAAGATACAGGAGAAGACCAGAACCTTGAATGTGTGGTTGACGTGTTGATGCAATGAAGAACAGTTTAGGTTTGTGGGGGCCTAGTGTCAATTCTTTGATAAAAAGCTCCAAGTGGGATGGCCTTCATCTCAAGAAAGAGGGAACAAGTGCCCAAGTCAAAAGTTTGATGTCTACATCTCTAAACATTTAAATTGAGCTGGGGAAGGTTAAGGTTAAGTTATCCTTTAAAAGAGAGGCAAGAATAAGTGCCTAGCAAGCACTCCCACAGGAAGGGTTTGGAAGCACAGAAAAACTAGAGACAGACTGGAGAAGAACAGGACCAGAGGGTGATAAGGAAGGGCAGGAGCTGAGGATAAAGATCACTGCTGAGCACTTGCCGAGAGACGTGTTGCTGCAGGACAAATAACAGGAAACAGAACGTAGCTCACAAAAGATTCTCAATTGCAAGTGCTTGTTTACTTGGATACAAAATTTGTGCAGGATAAAAACAACCATGTCCCCAGCGCTCTAAGGTGCTCTGCCTCTTTGTCAGAGGAAGAAGTGACAAACAGGCAGAGCGCCTAGAAGGGCTGAGGATGTGTTTTTTTTTTCCGTTTGTTTTGTTTTTCCCCCGTTCCTGCACTAGCAAACCAACCAAGAAAAAGCTGTGCAAGTGCTGCTTTGTTTCCAACAAAAAAGGATACCCCAAAAAAAAAGGTTTAGCAGGCAAAGAACAGTAACTGATGAGAACAAAGAAAATAAATAAATAAAAAGGCAGGCAGCGGGCGATATGCCTGAATGTCAGGAGCACGGGAAACAAAATCAGCGAGCTACTGGCAGTGGATGGCAGAAGTCTGCCTTGACATTGTGACTGCAAGAGACATGGGCATCAGGGAACAACAAATGAGATCTAGCCATCTCAGATTATAGCTTGTTAAAGTAGGAGGAAAGGCAAAGGAAGTATATGGAACTACACAAAAAAAGAAGGCACAAAGGCCACAAAAGAGTTTGCAACCAAGAGGGAGGAGGTGGAGTAGATCTGGGGACAGCTGAAAATGGTGAAGAGAAAAAAAGAATTTAGACTGAAAGTGGTTTACAGGCCACCAGGTTGGGGTTGGGGTGGGGGAGTGGTAGAAAGTTAAAGGTGGAGATCATTAGGAGGCTGCAGAAGGGGACGTGGGGGCTGTGGGTGTCCTGAATATGCTGAGCATGAATTAGACAGCCCTGGCAGCCAAGAGCACAAGAAGTCAGTCACTGCAGGGCTGCTTCTTAGTACAATGTGTCAGTGAGATAACCACACAGAAACTTGTTCTTGATCTGCTACTATCCAACTCTGAGGTGGTGGGAGGGATAAAGGTCAACAAGTCACTGGGGTCCCGGCGACCACAACAAAATTTGCTGTGCATTAGCCATGGGAAGTTGTCGAAATAACATTGAAAACTGCGATTCTGGACTGTGGGGGCAGAGGTGACAGACTCCTGCATGAGTAAAGTTAGTAGGGGGAATAAACACAGGAAGCCAATCTGGTTTGCCAAGGGTGAGTGAGGCAGTGAGGACCAAGAGAAGGGCCTTCAAAAAATACAAAGAAAATCAGGGGGAGGAAGGTGTGGGGTGATTATCAAGGAACGTTAAGAGGCAATGGGGTCGGTCTGGAAGGCAAACGCAGCCACAGAACTGTGCGCAGCAAGAGTTAAAAAAAGGGGGGGGGCAAGGAGTTTTTCAGGTTTGTCAGAAAAAAATGTAAAGGGGAAATTGGTAAGTTATCAGAGAGGGAGGTCAGCAGAGAACAGCAGGCAAAAGGCTAAGGTACTGCATTAAACCACTACTTCTGCTCTCTATTCACCTTAATTCATGTTGGAGAACATAAGGCCACTTCCCTGAAAGAGGTGTGAAGACTTCCACAAGAGGGGTGAAAAGAATGGGGCAATTAAGATCATAGATGACATAAGCAAAGGGCAATTAGCCCTTGGGGAGGATAAGGGACCAGGACTTGACGGCTGACACACATGGGTACTCAAGGAATTAGTATCAGAACAGGCAGCACTCCTGTCAGAGCCATTTAGAAGCTCCCTGGAAACAGAAGTACTAAGGGCCCAGAGGTCTGCAGGTGTGGTGTCACTACACAAAGGGATGGGAGAGGAAAGACCAAGGTAACTACAGGCCAGCAAGCCTTAGCGGAGGAACACCGTAACAAAGGAGAAAAATCGTACAATACCTGGGAGACTCGCAGGTTGCAGAACTGTGTGCAACATGGATCACTGTTGCAGAAGATCATGCCAGACCAACCTGTTCATATTCACCAGCTTTGTCACAAGGACAGTGGGTAGGGGGAAGCAGTAGGCGAGCTCTTTATCAACTTCAGTATCACACAAATGGCTGCTAAAGAAACTAGAGGATCTAGTAGTGGGAGAGGGTCTCATAAGGTGGATTAGGAACTGGTCAGAGGAAAAGCAGAGTGTGATAAACGAAATTAAGCTAGAGGACAGGGAGGTCACAAGCAGAGTGCTATAGGGGACAGTCCTGGGACCTATCCTGTTCAATATGTTTATTAGCAACACAGGGGTGGGTATCCAGAGCAGGATATTGCTCTTTGCAGATGAAATAAAACACTGCGGCAGGGCAGAAAGTGAGGAGGGGGTTAGAGAATTTGAGGGATTTGGAGAAACTGTAAAGGTGGTCCAGACTTTGGCAGTTACATTTCAATGCAAGAAATGCAAAGTGATACACGCTGGAAGAAAGAACACATTCAGCAAATACTTGGGGGGTCAATTATCCACAAAGACAAAGTAAGGGACCCGGGGGTTATCTTCAGCGACACCCTCTATTCCTCAGGCCAGTATGACAAAGCATGCGGCACAGCAAAAAAATGCTGGGATTCACAGGGAGCATATCCGACAGTAGGATGAAGGGAAAGTACCTCTGTACAGGTGCATGGCAAGGTCCCATATGGAGCACTGTGCCTCGTGCTGGAGCCCATACCTGAGGAAGAACAACAGGCTGGGGAGGAATGCAGCACAGGGTCACCAACATGATAAAGAGCAGCATGGCAGATCACAAGAGGAATGGCTGACAGACCTAACAGGTACATGTTGCAGGTCAGGAAGAAGGAGTTACATGATGAAACAAATAAGTTCCTAAGGAGGATAAAGAGAGTTGTGAGAATCTGCTCACCAGGAATGGAAACAGTGATGAGATGGCATAAGTGGACACTTGTCAGTGGGAGATTTAAGAGGGATGTGCTGGGGCCACTCCTGTTCAACGCCTAGGTCTCAGACATCAGGAAGGGGATCAGAAGTGAGATGAGTCTCTTTGCAGATGATTAAAAGCTGGGTGCAGTGGTGGAGGAGGAGGGGAGGGTGGCCTTGCAGGAGGACCTGGAGGCTCTGGAAAGGTGGTCGGGAAAATGGAAACCAAAATTCAATGTGCGGAAGTGCAAGGTTCTGCACCTGGAAGTCAGAAATCCAGGCCAGGGGTATACCCTGGGAGGAGACACGATTCAAGTCACAGAGTGTGAGAGGGACCTGAGGGTAGTGGTAGATGTCACAATAAACAACTCACAGACCTGTAGGAGAGCAGCGGCAAGGGCAAATAGGATGCTGGGATGCACTGCCAGAGGGAGTATCTCCAGAAAGGTAGAAGTGATCCTCCCACTGTACAACTGCTTAGTTAGGCCACACCTAAAGTATTGTGTGCAGTTTTGGAGACCACATTTAAAAAGGGACATTACACTCATTAAGAGGGTCCAAAGGAGGGCAACCAAAATGATCTGGGGCCAGGGGGAAGAGGACCTATGAGGAGATGCTCAAGCAGCTCGACATGTACACCCAGGAGGAGGAGGACAGGGGAGACATGACGGAGGTCTTTAAGTACATGAAAGGGATCAATATGTAAGCCCAGTCAGGGTGCTCCAAAGGAAGGAGGGTGGGGTGAGAGGTCACGTATGTAAGCTGGAAGGGGGCAGGCTCAGAGAGGAGAGAAGGAGATGTTATTTTACTGAAAGGGTGGTGGAGCCGTGGAATGCACTGCCCAGGGAGCTGGTAGAGGTGGAGACTGTAGACGGGTTTAAGAGCAGGTGGGACAGGGAGGGTAAATCTGACCAGGCCCAATACAGGTGGAACATCTGGGACTAGGACAGTATAACCCAAGGGGGACGGGGAAGACACCAAAATCGGCCCTTAGTGCAGGTGCTGAAAATCGAGCAGACTCGAGAGAGACCATTAGGCCTATTCTGCTGGCATTTTAATATGTTAGTATGTATGAAAGTTCATCACCGAGAGGGTGGTGGAACCATGGAACACACTGCCGGGAGAAGTGGTGGGAGCTGGCCCTATTAATGTGTTCAATACAAGACAAAGCACATACAGAGAACTAATAGCACCAAAAGAACAGCGAGAGTAGAAAAAGGAGGTGGGGTAGGCTTGAGGATGAGAGGGGCAAACAAGACCTAAAGTTATAAATCCTACTAAAAACAGCCAGCCCGGTGGCGCAGAGGGCTTGAGGTGCTGGACACCTTACCTCACATCACGCCAGTGATCCGGGTTAATCATCAGCCAGCACGGAGTGGTGAGCAGGACTGAGCAGCCAAAAGGCAGTTCTCCTCTCCCGGGGTGGCACCCTGTCACCCACCGTAGTTCCCCCCCAATTGTTTAATCAGGTGATACACACTAAGCTGAAAGCTTGTTTACAGGTGCAACCTGGGAGCACAGGGAAGTTAAGTGACTTGCTCAGGGTCACAGTATGTAAGTGGGGGCTGTGGGATTCAAACCCAGGTCTCCAGATTTGCAGCTCAGAGCCTTAAACCACTGCGCTGTACTGCCTCCCACGATCCACTGCCCCTGGATGGAGGCCCGAGAGCAGTGAAGGCAGGAAGCAAAAGTAGTGGGAGGGCTTTCCGGAACCACGGCATGCGCACCCCTCCACATGTGTGGGCAGCCGGGACGGGGGATTTGAGAAAAGTTGGGTGGGGGGCAAAAAAATTAATCAGATTAAAACAGTAAGTCGAGGAAATAAGGCATGGAAATTGGGCAATTGGATGGACCGTAGGTCTTTTTCTGATGTCAATGTTTGTGTTTCTATGCCCCTCCCAGTATGGCAGTAACTCCTGTTACCCTGCCCCTATACCCAGTACCTTAGTGCAGTATGAGAAATAACTTGTGCAATTAATTTGGTGCAATAAAGACAGTAACTCTTGCTGCCCACTGGAGTACTATGCTAACTAGCTGCCCCTAGATTTGAAGATTCCAATAAGTAATTTAAACAACCTCTATCTGCCCCACCCCACTGGTACAGTGTGGCAGTAACTCTTGCTGCTGCCCCACCCCCTTGGTGCAGTACAGCAGTAATGCTCGCTGTCCCCTCCTTTGGGACAGTATGGAAGCAACTCTTGCCCCCTTACTTTGTGCAGTATGGCAAACCAAGAAAAAAAGTTCTGGGAGTGTTGATCACTACCAAGTGGAAGCACCCCACACAATGCAGGAGCGAAGTGGCAAAGGCCAATAGAATGCTGGCGGCATTGTAAGCAGCAAGCCAGAGATTAATATTGCCATTGTACAGGTGGCTGGTGCGGCTGCACCTGAAGTACACTGTGCAGTACCAGTGTCACTACCTAAATGACATAAATCTGCTGGAGACAATCCAAAGAAGGGTAACAAAATATTTAAAAGTCATCAGGACATACAAAGAAAGACTAGAAAGCCTGAACATATGAAAGTCAAATTTGTTTTAATTCTTTTGGTACCCGAGAAAGGCCCAATAGACACAAGTGCCTGTTTTCATGGGAGACCTGGGAGCACTGGGGAGGTTAAGTGATTTGCTCAGAGTTACGCAGTATGCAAGTGGAGCTTGTGGGAATCAAACCCAGGTCTGCTAGATATACCAAGCTCATTACTCCAACCTCTAGGCTACACTGCCAGCCCCGGCAACATGGTGGGCAAGGAGTGCCTCTTCAAGCTCAGCGGAAACAAAAATACAAGGAGATATTTTCTTAAGGGGAGGGTTCAGGAGGGAGACCATGAGGCACTTCTTCATGGAAATGATGTAAGCAATATGACAGGGTGTGCATGGAACATATTGTACAGCACGGCCAGGGGTGTAATAAGGCACAAGACCTTGGCAGAGTGCCTTTAGCCCTGGCGTGCGGTAAAATATGTTCTCATGCACACCCTGGAATGTCTTACTGCGCTTATAAAATGGTCAAGCATTTTTTTGGGTAAACAAAACAAGGAAAACTTTTACGTTAACTGCATAAACTTATTTTTGCTGAATAAATTACTATGCAGCATAAAGTAGTTCTACATAGACTGAAGCGTAAAGAGAAGGATAGAACAATAACTGGGAAGTGCATTGGGTATTTGAACAAGAAAAAAATTTACATTTCTTTTACTGTTTGCAGTTTACTTTAAGTAAAAATCACTTAGTCGGACTAATGAAATTCACAGGTCTATTGAAAGTCATGGGGCCATTAAAGGTAAATGGACCTTGAACTGAAAGATGTCATCACTCCAGCTGGTCTCTCTTCTCTCTCTCTCTCTCGTGTGCAGTCATTCTTTTGCCCCAGTATTGAGCTCCATCTTTTACGATCTTGGCAGGATGCACTCCAGTATAAGCGAAGTCCTGCTTCACAACGGTGCCCCGTTACAGCCATGACTTCTCAGCTTTGGAGCCCTGCATCAGACAGCAAATGAACAGTTGTCGATCTAATCGAGTGGTTTGTGTAAATTTGACTCAGCGATGCCTCTTTGCTTATTTTGCTCATGAGTGTCGACAGAGTGTTTAATCCAAGTGGTTGGGTAGTGTACCAGGTTTCTGAGCAGTCCAGGAAATGTTGAGGCAATCTGCGTGGGTGACAATACAGAGCTGGAGCGTCTGGCGGCAGTTTGGAAAGACACTTCTTTAAACTTTGAACAGGGCATTGTGGTGAGTTTGGTTCAGCATACATGAACCCTCTGTGACACTGTTTACTGGGCTCAAACGGGTCACTGTGATGTTTCGTTGCCCCGTTGAACGAGAGGCTGACATACTCTGCGCCATTTACATCCACAAGAAAGATGAAGCTGTCAGGTTTCATGCCTCTGAGGCCCTCCCGCCCACGCCTGGCCAAATACAATTGTATGTGTAGCCAGACTTTTTTTTTTTTTTTTTTTTTTAGAAGGCCAAGTGCAGTGTTAGCAGATAAAATGGGAGAATTTTTGAGCAACATTAAAAATCGGTCTTTGAGATTGGAGGGTAGTGCTTTGAAACATCTTTTTGTTGTCTCCAGTAACGTTTTGTGACGGATACAAAGATATTGTTGCTTGTGTTAAAGTCCGGATGTGTTATGATATTTTTCTTCCAATCTGCATCGAATTTAAGTGCCTATTCAGGGATGACCGCAAACTGCAATAGCTACTGATGGAATATTCCTTTCCTTTACTGCTCCTCACTTCTGCATAAAAACGTCGGAAGGCCTCATTCACCTCAGTGGTGGTGGCAGTTTTGAGATCGATTTGGTGGTTTTTTGCTGCTTTCCAATCATCAAATGCTTTTATAGCCCAGAATGTGGTCTTTTTTGTGTTGATTTCATTTTTCCCCATCCTCAATTCCATCAACAGCATCACTGCTTAGTGTTCAACAGCATCACTGCTTAGTGTTAGGTGCCGTGATGTGCTTGCGATTGGCCTGTCAGTTTCACGGAACGATCTTTGACATTTGCGATTTGATGCCAGTTACAGCTCCAACTGTCAGGTATCGTGATGAATTGGGCATCGGGTTTACAGTTTTAATTTCATTTATTGCCACGTTTGCAACTTTTGCCTTAAGAACATGTGTTGGCATAGCAGTCACGGTCATTCACGGTGGCATCGTGGTGACAGGTTCTGTGCAATTAATAAGAATTAGTGTGGGACTTGCAGTCTTTTTCTCTACCACAGTAAAATTCTCCTCTGGAATGCTAAAAATCCTCTCTACCTCCTCATCCGACATGCTAATATTGAAATCAACTTTGTTTGCTCCAAGCATTGTTACGTTAATAAGATGGGTAGGCTGAATAATTCAAATGAGTTTTTCTCACGTTTGTCAAATGCAAAGATGACAGACAGTAAAAATGCCAATGATCCATGGTTTATGGATATTGGCCTTTTTACTGACAGCCCTTTTTTTACCCAAGCATGGAATATACTTCATGCATAGGTACCTAGCCAATCACATAGCTTGATTTAGCCTACCCATTTTATAAGGTGGTTGTATGGAATGGGCTCCCCAAGGAATCAGTATCACTTAAAACAATGGATGGCTTCAAAAGCGAAAAGGGGTGTAGCAGTAAATGAGGAGATATTAGTAGCGGGGGGGGGCAGAGTCCTTGGCGGATTTTGGCGATGCTACAATACAAGCAGACTCGATACACCACAATATCTTATTCTGTTGGCAACCTTGAAAGTTCATATATTGCTGCCACCACCCCGTCACTGTGTAACCCCCTTGTTACCCGGCATTACTAGAATCCCAGTAAGACCTAGTGGTAGGGAAGGCAGCTTGTGAAACTCCAGTTAAATGGGTTTCACACTGTCTCACTCTGTTCTCAGTCTCAGCTGAGACTGAGGGATGACATCACCAATAGAACTTTCACAGCTGCATGAGCCACATTGGAATCTGCAGCAGAGGGAGTTAGATAGAACGTTGGGAGTGTTGAAGTCAGTGTCTTATGTCAGTCTTCAGTGAGTGTGTGAGAAGTTGGGAGCTTGCTGGTAAAGCAGCTCAGTGAAGGCTCTAAGAGCCTCAGCCCTGACAGAGGGCTACTTTTAAGTAGAAGGGTGTGTGTGTGTGTCTCCACCTTAAAGAGACACAGAAAGATTACTGAAGTGGCGGAGACAGTTGTTTTCGGGTCTCAGTGCCCCCTCCCTCTGGGGGAGTTCCTGCAGATTCCTGGGGCAACCCCCTAGTTCTGCTTGTGGAGGAAAAGCTGCCTGTTTGTTCCAGTATTTATTTGGGAGAAAAAGAAGATTTGTGAGTCGCCTATGGGGCACCTGCAACGTGAGGGTGAGTGTCTGCTCTGGCTAAAAGGGCCTATGTTTTTTCACCCTGGGACGTGTTTGACAATGTGGGGGTTGAACTACTAAATATTGGGAAGCCTAGAGTAATGGGCTAAGAAAGTTAAAAGTAGTTTCAAGTCCAGAGTTTGTTGGGATGCAAATAATATGTAGAGGTGATGTGACAGACGTCTACCCATAATCTACATTTGAAAGTTCAGTAAAGGAATTGTTCAGTTTCCAGAGAAATGGCCGAGTATGGGCTGTGGGCGCTGGAGGTGTGTGTCCCCCATCTTTAGTGACCAGGTCCACCTCTCTGATTTCTTCTGTGGTTTTCTACTTTACCTCAGGCACTTGGCCAGTGATGGGGGCGGCGGGGTAGTACCAGGACGTGGGATTGTAAGGAAAATTCTCTCTAGGAGTCGCAGACTCTAGTGTGGTTTGGGGAGCCACGACAGGATAATTGGTTCATTCTTCCAATGGACCGCGAATGGGATAATGGGTTCATTCCTCCAATGGACCGTGAACAGGATAATTGGTTCATTCTTCCAATGGACCACCGGATCAAGTGACAGTGAGGAGCCGGGCCAGTGGGGAAAACCCAAGAGTGTAAAGTCAGACTACAGGGTTTTAAATAATTGATTAACAGTTTTTTCCTTGGGACTATACTAACTGTGCAGAACGTATTTATACATATTTTCTAGAAGTGCTGTGTTTGTTAAACACAGTGAGGCAAGAGCTATGCATTTTCACAAAGATGTAGCACTTTTATGAGCAAAACGCTAATCAATTTTTAGAGTTAAATAAATCCCTGGACTATGTACCCAAAGCTGCGTGCAAGTCCGGGCTGTGTGCCTGGAGGGTTTAGAGCCAAGGGTGTAGACAGGCATACTCAGTGTACACATTTGTGTACAGTTCTGATGGAAGGCATTCTTAGAATGGCAGAGAAAGGGGAGATACTGGTGATGGGAGACCCGAATATGCCGGATGTTAACTGGAGCACATTTGCTGCAGCTACATCCAAGAGCAGGGCCATTCTTGATGCCCTACAGGTGGCAGGCATTAGACAGCTAGTTTTGGAACCCACTCGTGAGGGAGCAATCTTAGACCTCGTACTCTCAAGCGGGGCAGTGAGAGGATCTCAGATCTAGAAGTGGGTTGCCATCTGGGACAAGTGACCATCAGACAGTGTGGTTCACGTTAAACTCAGCTACAGAGTCAAGCCATACAAAAGTGAGGGTACTGGACTTTGGAGGGCTGACTTTGGCAAGATGGAGAGTGCCTCAGAAAAGCACTAGCAAACAGGCTAGAAGGAGGTGTGGAGCAACAATGGGAATTATCAAAACTGCCATCACAGAGGCAACAAGCCTTTGTGTGAAACAAATAAACAAATCAAAACGAAAGAAAAAGCCACTATGGTTCTCAAGAGAGGTGGCTGTGAAAGTCAGGAAGAAAAGATAGCATTCCGAGTATAAGGAAACACAGAAGGAGCAGGACAGAGCTGTACCAGTTAAGGCAGAAAGAAGCAGGGAGGGAAGTCAGAATAGCAAAGGCCCAAACTGAGGAAAAGATAGCCAACTCAGTTAAGAAGGGGATAAAACCTTTTAGGTACATCAGCGGCGTAGAAAGACAACGGAGGGATAGTGAGGCTGAATAGAATGAGCGGTGGGTGGGCAGAGGGGACAGTGAAAAGCAGGAATACTGAGCGAATATTTCAGCTCAGTATTCACAAAGAAGGAGGGAAGTGCCTAATCCAATTAACAGAAGCACTCTTGATATGGAGTTCGATCCAGTCCTTTCACAGAAGAAAGGGTTCTGCAAGAACTCCTAAAACTGAAGATGGACAAAGCAATGGGTCCTGATGAATTCACCCAGAATTCTAAAAAGAATTAAGGAAGGAACTAGTGAAATCACTGGCTACTCTTTTAATAAATCATGGGAGGATGGTGTGGTACCCGAGGACTGGAGGAAGCGGATGTGATTCCCTTCACAAAAGTGGGACCAAGACAGAGGCAGGAAACTACAGACCTGTCAGTCTGACCTCTGTGGTAGGAAAGTGATGGGAGTCACTTCTGAAGGAAAGAATAGTTGAGTACCTAGAGGTCAGTGGAGCACAGGATCCAAGGCAGCATGGGTTCACAGCTGGAAGGTCATGTCAGACAATCTAATAGATTTCTTTGACTGGGTGACAAAGTAGTAGACCAGGGAGGGCTGTGGACCTACCTAGACTTTGAAGGCATTTGACACAGTCCCACACAAAAGATTATTAGTCAAATTAACCAGCCTGGGAGTGGGTCCCAGGGTGGTAGCCTGGGTAAAACATTGGCTGGACAACAGGACACAGAAGGTAATTGTAAATGAAGTCCACTCTGAAGAAAGAGGCGGTTACTAGTGGGGTACCTTGGGGTTCAGTATGGGTCCAGTCCTTTTAATGTCTTCATCAGTGACATTGCAGAGGACTGGAAGGAAAGTATGCCTTTTGCAGATGACACAAAGATCTGCAACAGGGTTGATACACAAGGCGGCTGGAAAGGATGAAAAGGGACTTGGCAAGGTTGGAGAAATGGTCAGACGTATGGCAGCTAAGATTCAATGCAAAAAAGTGCAAAATAATGCACCTGGGAAACAAGAACCCAGGGGAAGAATACACAATGAGTGGGGAGGTAGTAACAACAACGAAACAGGAAAGGGACCTGGGGGTAATCATATCAGATGACCTTAAGGTTAGCAAGCAATGTGAGAAGGCAGTAGGGAGGGCCGGGGGTATACTGGGATGTATAGGGAGAGGCATCAGCAGCAGAAAACAGGAAGTTGTTATCCTCTGTACAGACAGTTGGTGAGACCCCATCTGGAATACTGTGTCCAGTTCTGGAGACCCCATCTCCTAAGGACATAGACAGGATAGAGGCAGTCCAGAGGAGGGCAACTAAAATGGTGTAGGGTCTGCAAGAGAAGCCGTATGAGGAGAGACTAAAGGAGCTGAACATGTATACCCTTGAGGAAAGAAGGGAGAGGGGGGACATGATAGAAACTTTCAAGTACCTCAAAGGAATCAACAAAATCCAAGAGGGTAGCATCTTTCAGAAAGAGAGACTTGCAAGAACAAGGGACACAATTTAAAGATAGAAGGAGGCGGTTCAGGGCAATGTGAGGAAGTATTATTTCACATAGAGGGTAGTGGATGCATGGAACAGCCTTCCTGAGGAAGTTGTGGGGTCTAAAACTGTGGGAGAATTCAAGAACGCATGGGACAGACATAAGGCAATTCTTGTGTGGGGCAGGAAGATATAGGCTGTTGGTTAACTAGGATCTGCGGCCTATCCTGTAGGTAGGGAAATGGGCAGACTAGATGGGCCTAGCGGTCCTTATCTGCCGTCAAAGTCTATGTTTCTATGTGTTGAGTGCCTGTCACAAACCATAAGCCACTCTGTTAATATTATCATTCTAATCTGTATTTGGGTTAGTGTAGGCCACTGAGGAGTGTCTGATGCATGTATGACCTCTTTAGAGAGTAGAAGAATCATCTGACTTGTTTGGAAGGGGGTGCCATTTGGAAAGGATGTGTACATTCTTTAATAGGGGGTGTAACTGTTGGAGACTGTGTACAAAATGGAAATTTCTGGCTACACTCCTGTTTAGAGCCTGAGGGCTGGAAATAGTGATAAAGTGTTCTGTTGTCTCTAATCTTCATTATCAGGAAATGTAGCCCCATGGGGGTCAGTCTATGTTTTGTTTGTTCAGCTTGAAAGTGAATAAAAGCCATACTGAAGAATCCCATTCCTGGTTCTGGACATTACAGTTATTGCTTCCTGTGTTCGGATTTACTTGGGTGCCCCTGTTCAGAGTAGCCAAACCTAGGTCCCCCTGTGCCGAGTAACCTCATCCTCCCCGAACCCAGGTCCCCACCAGGTACTGCTGTCAGCTTCAACAGCATGCCACCTGTCGTTTTGCTAAAAAGGCAGGGGTGAGGGGTTACAACTGTATGCCACTAACTTCTGCCACCACCACCACCGCCAGTACTAACTTTTGCTGCCCCCCCCCTCCCAAAAGTATGGTAGTAAATTTTGCTGCCCCCATACACGAGTAACCTCTGCTGAGACTCTGCCAGCTTCCCTTGCACAACATGGAAGTAACTTTTGCGCGCGCGCCCCTCGCACAGTATGCAGTGTTCCCAGCTTGATTTGGGCTTTCCCTGTAAATCCAGGGACATTTTCCTATAGATTACATCCTATAAAGCAGAATTGCTGGTTTCTCGTATAATTAATGCAAGCCTATGGAATCAATCGTCCTGTAAATGGCTCAATTTCCCTGTAAAATACAGAAATCCAGTTGATCTGGGAGCCCTGCGGAGTGTTGCAGTAACGGTAGCGCCCCTCCCCAAAGTATAGCGTATATTTTGTTGCTCCCATCCTTGGCACATTATAGTACCAACTCAATCTGCCCCCGCCCGCAGTCTAGCAGCAACTCTTGCCGCCCGCTCACTTTGCATAGTGTTGCAGTAACTCTTGCAGCACCCTTCTCCCTTCGCGCGTAATAGCAGTTACTCCTGCCGACTGCTGCCTTCCTTCTTGGGCACATTACTGGAGTATCACCGCACTGGTGCAGTACGATAAGTAACTCTTGCCCTTACCTTGATGCAGTACGGACAGTAACTCTTGCTAAACACCACGACACGGTTATTCTCGATGAGCTGCACAAGCCGGCCTTTCAGCTCTTTCCTTCCCGAGTCGCCGTCTGTCGGAGGCATGGCCGCTTCTCCGTCTCTGCGCTTTCCTTCACGCTGCACGGGGGAAACAGAACGAAACAAACTCTTAGTTATCGGCAACAAACTCTCCTTAACCCTGCCGATTCCTCTTCACCGTCAGTATCCCACTCACAGACTCGTCAGGCACCCGGAGCAGCCGGACAAGTCAGGAGGAGGTCAGCAGCACAGCGTGACTTCTTTCCCTCTTACTGAGCTATCTCCAGGAACAAGAAACAAACCGGCTAGCCACACGTTGGGGCTAGCGCGCGCCCGCCAGCCTACGGGCCTGTGCAAGGAGGCGACCTCAGTGCCTGAACCGAAAACCGCATGCAGTTGGAATTTTAATAGTTTATTTCACTATATGATTTTCGTATAGGCTTATAAAATCAGCGTAGAAACTAGAAATTATTTGGTTGTTATTTTTGAAGGCTCCTCTGGCAATACGAAGACAGACGGACGTAGTGGTTCTTGCATAATAGAGAAAAATCTCTTGGTTTTACAGCGCCATCTTCTGATGGTTTATAGAGTTGCGATTCTTCCAGTAAAACCATAACTAGCAGATAGTAAAAGTGTTATACATTTAGGGCAGGATGCTCAAAGCACTTAAACCCAGCGCATCTCCAGCTGTGGTATTTAGGGTTACCACCTTTTAAGAAGCCCAAAGTGGGACATTTCTTACTGAAACATGATTTTTCGCAGCACAGTACGTAGCCTCGACTGATGCAACCAGGGGCGTCATGCAGTCAGAAATTTTGGAGGGGCACAAAATCCAAACCTCTCTAGGGGGGTGCATGCCCACCCCCAGGAAAATTTTGAAAATTTGAAGTCAAATAGTGCATTTTGGTGACTTTTAGCAGGCCATAAAGCTGTTCACCAACAAGCTAAATGCCATAATAATGATAGAGGCTAGAGCAAGGATACACTGTTCTCATTCTTTGTTCGGTCTGTGTACATGACCTTTTGTATTTGAAAGAAATTTGTAAAAGAACTGAACATGTATATTTTGTGTGTCTTTTATCATATATTGAATCAGCTAACTACTGTACTTAGTCCACTCCTAGCCTATCCACTACCTGCTAAATGACAGAAATGCACCATTGGATTTTCATATAATTACAGTCATCTACTGTAAATGTTATACCTGAAAAATAATGACACGTCATCTGTTCCTGCTGTTTTATTTATTTATTTATTTATTTAAAATTTGGTAATCAGAGAAACGCCTACTGAATAGTAACTCGTTCCCAGGTTCGACTCTGGGATGGGTAACATGAGTATACAGTAATTCAAAACAATAAAAGGTTCACAGTATGTAACTCCAGTTACAGAAAGGTAAGTCAGAATACATGATCAATAATCACAATACAGATGCAGATTGAAAACAAAAATGCAGTAGGACAGACAGGTAACAAATAGGGTAGAAAGAAACTGTAATTGTTCGCTGTTTAATATTTTCAAAGTGTTACATCAGTTAAAATAATCGGTGATCAGTTTAGAGAAAAAGAGTCAGTGTGTGTATCTGCACATCGTTTATTAATTTAACATCTTAGTAGTATGAATTTCATCCTAAAGAGAGAATCAATTTACAGCACACATAATTCTGTACAGTACTAGTAGACAGCACTACCCCTTCTGACCTTGAAGAACGGACAAGGGAGAGAGCTGTTCCTCCACTGTCGGCAGTTGGTCAACATACTAATGCGGCTAGTACCCTAGTACAAACTGGAAAACTTCAAACTGGGTCTATAACTACCTTGTCATGCAGTTTGTTTGGTTAAATGCCTTTCCTTGTTAGTAACCTTAAATTGTTATTATTTATATAGTACTATGCACAGTTCTACGGTGTAGTGTCAAATAAACCTATTGAGCAGTGACTAGCAGAACACAACAGACCCCCCACCCATTTAGTAAACCCTCAATTAGTGGCACAAGTTAAAAACTGCTGTCTGCTGTCACCACACTTCTGTATTTTTCTGTTTTATTTGTAGTTAGTCTTTTTCCACTTCCCTCTTCACACTTCCTAAAATTTAGGAATACTTACTAACAATTCCACACACTAATATGCTCAACTTCTCTGTCAACAAAATGAATTGCTAGCCTATTTACTAGGCTAGTGGTCCCTTATGTTGTAGGAGACGTTGACTGTATTAGTGTATGGAATTGCTATTGTTAGCAATCATTCCTAAATTGTATAATGTGTGATGAGGGAACTGGAAAAAGACTAACTACAAATAAAACAGGTGTGGTTAGGTCAGCCAGCATTTTTAACTTGTGCCAGCAGTGGAGGAGGTCTTTTTTGTGTGGGAGGGGTGGTGGTGGGGTAATATCAAGAAAGAATGCAGTGGGAGAGGAATAAGTTTTGTAAACAAAGATGGTTTTGTTTTCTCATGTCATGTGGAGACATCAAATATTATGGCAGACAACAGATACTAAAGAATTAGCTGTCTCAGCAAATACTACAACATTTTAGGTCATAAAATGTTTTTTAAACACATGTGGGCAATAAAGGTATAAGAGGTGTTAACATGTCCCTTTAAAGGCTAAAACACTGACTGATGTGCATATCTGCATGTATCTTTTATTTTACATGACTGTTCTCTCCGTGTGTCCTCGACTTCTTGTTGCACATGATGGCTAGGAAAAATCAAAAAGATAGATAAAAATTAGGGGCTGATGACAGAACAGTCATATAACGAATGCCTTTACAGAGATATGTCAGTCCCTGTCATACCATAATTAACAGTTGTTTAAAAAACATTTTATGAATTTCCAGTGATGGGATGAAATGCGATCACTGACCACCACCCACCCACTGCAAGCCAAGTGAAGAAAATCATGATCCTCTGGTTATTTTGAGCCTTCTTAGCTGCCTGGCAGTGAGAAAGCAACACTTGGTCTGTTGCAGGAGGGGCTGTTTCTGCATATATTCAAAGTGTTACATGAGCTGTCCCCATCCCCCCTTCCCCCCACCCCATACAGCAGCAGAGTCCATATAGTAATAAGATGGAGTACTATATAGTATCACAAATCAAGGATCATTGATTACAGTAACTCATATACCTGATCTGGCCATAATTAGTGTGTGAAGGGGATCCCAAGTGTTCTTGTACCACTGCAACTTATTATGGAGCTTGTTATCGCTTTCTCTGTACATAGGTTAGCTAGAATTTCATTAACCCATTCCTGATATGATGGGCTTACTGCATCCCTCCAATGCCAAAGTACAATTTTTTTAACAGATAATGCAATCATGGAGATATGAAATCTCCTGATTCTCACCTTGATAGAGGATAGATCTCCCAACAAACATACCTCTGGGGTGAAGCAATCTTGCAAACCTAATATAGGATCTAGGTTAGTCTGTATGGCTACCCACAAAGACCTTGTCTTGGGGCATGACCAAAAGATGTGAAGAAGTGTGCCATCCTCTTGATATCCTCTGGTACAAGCACCCGAACTTATAAGACCCCGTTCCCTTAGCTTCACAGGGGTATAATACATGTTATGCATAATGTGGTATTGCATAAGGCGAAGTCTATCCTGAGAAACGTATTTTTGACAGAACTTCCATAAAGCTGACCAGTTGGGAGTGTATTGAGGAAAAAAGGAAACCCAGAGCCTAGTGGGGCTTTCAGGTCTCCCATATTTCCAATAAAATAAAACATGGTATATTTTGGAAATAGTGCCTGGTGACCCCAACGAGGAGGAGAGATCAGATACAAATAGAAAGGCAGGTGGGCGAGGAGGAATGATACCAAATACTGTAAAGAGCAGGTGCTTTAATTGGACCACCCTGAAGTGAAAAACTGAAGGGACGTCAAATTTACTAATTATATTGGAAACTGAGAGCCATTCTCCTGCATCATCCAGAAAAGTAGAGATTATCCCATCCCCAATTTGGGGTAACCATTTACGAGAAATCTTCCTTTTGTTTATTGTAAAAGACGGGGAATTCCAAATAGACTGAGACAAGTCCAAATGTGGGGAGTACCGTAAAAATGAACAAAGATGCAGGTGAACTCTGAGGGACGTTCGAATAGTGGGACAGCTACAGGTGTCAGAAAGGGACGCCATTTTAAGATAGAGCATAGTCTGGGGGTCTTTGTTCTCGGACTGAATGAAATCTAACTCGATTTTGAGCCAGACCGGTCTTAAGTGTTCTGGACCCGGATTCACCCAACGCATGTACTTTACAATATGACAGCCCAGTAATAAATTGCCAGATGGGGATCCGCATCCTCCATCTGTTTTCTGGGTGGCCAGCTTATAATATGCTAACACAGCATTTATTGGACCAAATAAAATTTGTGAAAATTCTGTGCATTTTCTGAAACCTTCAAATCATTTCTGTCCCACCCACTCCCTCCGATCGAGACAGTCAGCTGGTGATGCTCTTCTTGCCTCTCAATGACAGCTGAGTAATAGATCGTGCTGACAGACCGTCCCTGATGTTAATGACTGCTGATCTGATGGGCGGTAATCTAGAAACAAGATGAACCAGTTCGACTCACAGTCAAGTCAGCTGAGGTACTCAATACCTTGGCGCTGGGCCGACTCCACAAATTTGCTTGCCCACTCACGCAATCTTTTTTTAATCTTGCTGCTACTCGGGGGTTCGTGACCACCACACCACTGGCACCATGACAGGAGACAGGACAGAGCAAAGGATAACAGAGATAAAGCCGTGGCTCGGCATCTCGAACAGTCAAAATGTTCCCGACAGGAATCCGACTTACAGACCTGTCCAGTCTGCGCGCTGATAATAGCAACTATTTGCTATAGACTAATATTAGACTATTAGTCTAGAAATCTTGACCACCCGCACCAGTGCAGCAGCTCAAGACTCACGGGACACTCACTGTCACCTCACACAAGTAACTCACGGCTGTCAAGTTCCTTCTCCCGCCAGTGGCAGCAGTGGTCAGCAGCTGACAAGGAGAACAACTACCAGCAGCGGTGAAGGGAAACGCCTGAGCTGCTCAAATTCAAATGTCCTGGGGTTTTTTAGCGAGAGGCACCCTCTGCCAGCTGCACCCCAGTAATACACCAGAAAATCATCTGTTCTGGTCGTTAACATGGGGACGAGGATGCTCCACAGTCGGACTGTCCTGCCGGCTAGCTACAGTCAGCGCTCAGGCATAAAGTGCTGCATAATGGGGAAAAATGTAATGTGGAGGAGGCTTTGCTGATACAGTTGGAGGGTCTGAAATATTGGGGGGGCACATGCCCACTCAGGCCCTATGGGCATGACGCCACTGGATGCAACAGACTTGTTTTCTCTATATAATCAGCAATAAGGCTAAGTGCAGTAGTTTCCTAATTGCTTCTACTGTTTCTTATTATTTTAAGGTGGTTTAGTTAAGGTATTGTAGTTTTCTGCAAAATTTAGTAAAAAGTTAGAAAATATTTTTTCTACTATAGAATCAGGACATTTAGTATTTTCATGTTTTTAAGGACACAGCTGCCCAATCAGGACTGTCACCAAAAATCAGGACAGGTGAAGTAACCTAGTGGTATTATCAGAAAATCGCAGAGGATGCTCGGCGCATTCTCTCTGTGAATACCACAATAATACCAAGCCGAGAAGCGCCCGGCGCATCCCATGGTCGGGCTGGGAATCCGACTCACAACCACTGTTGCCATTCACAGCCACCAACAAGCAAATGGTGTCGATTAAGCAGTCAAGGCACAATGGGTCCATTTGCATGTCATTGTAACCTCATTTGCATGCGCCCGTGCATAGATACTTTGGCCGGTGTGCAGCTCCCTGCAAGGGAGGTTGTGTAGTTCAGTACACCCATGTAAGCCACGGTAGCCTAGCGGCACCCAACCCCCTCCATGACCACATCAGCACAGTACCATACCACAGTAAATTCCCCGGCAGTGCTGTGGCACCCCCCCAACGTGCCTACATCCCCGGTCATGGGCAAGTAACTGTGGCACAACCCTGGTAGGCCAGTAGAACCCCCCCCCTACCCTATCGTACCAACGATGGCCGTCCCACGAGCACCCAGGAGGTCCAGTGCCCCCCCACACAACTCCATGGTAGACAGTGACCTGGTAATGCCCTGGGTAGTCCAGAGGCACACCCCTCCCTGGCTGCATTCCCAGTTGTCTGGATGTCCCTGCGGCACCATCTGGCAGTCTGACAGAACCCCCCTCCCTGCCCCTACCTGGTCACGATGAGGATGGACTCTCCATAGTCTCCCTGGTGATCCAGCGGACCCCCCTCACCCACTCAGGCAACCCCACTCCACCCCGCTCCCCTGTCCCAGCAGGCCCCAAATGCCATCGGGCAACTCAACCCACCCGCACATTGCCACAGCTACCCGCCAACAGTGCTGTCTGTGAATGACAGCTTGTGTATAACTGTAAGCCCATTGGTTGACTGTGTCGACCAATGGGCTTGCAGTGTGTACTGTACCCTGTCATTCACAACTTTGTGAATGACCTGTGTCTTTTGGGGGAGCAGGTAGAGTGTCTGGCACACAACGGACCCCTGGCGGAAGCCGTGGGGATCCATTGTGCCGGCACCATTACCTGAGGGGGAGGGGCGGACGCGGGTCATCACTGCACATCCCCGCCCCAGGTACTGCCACATTCACTAAAAAATCCCAGTCCCCCCAAGCATGATGCTCAGTTCCGTCGCCACCCCTGCTGCCTACAGTGTCTGCCGGGGAGGTCCCACTTCTATGGCACCGCCCTGGAGGGGTTAGCAAGGGCACGTTACTATGGACCTTGGGGAGGGGACACATGCCCAGTGGTCCCTTCGGGGAGAATGGGGGGCCAGACTACATAAAAGAAAAGAAAAACAAAGCAGCCATTCTTACAGTGCGTCTACTGGTTTCAACTATCCTGTCACAATTTCCACTGAAACACAGAAACACTGCTGAAACGCCGGCCCTCCAGTGCAGTGGTTAGATTTCCGCTTGCAACACCAGTGACCCAGGTTTGGGAATGGTACCGAGAGTTGGAGGGCCAGCCGGAGGAGAGGAATTGAGTGTCCTGGGGACTACTCTCCTTCTCTGGGGGGAGGGAAGGGAAGAGTGTCTGGCACTTGACAGATCCCCAGAAGAGGGTGGGGGCACCACTGCAACCAGCACAATTATGTTAGGGTGGCGGGGCGGGCGCTAGACATCACTGCATGTACCCGCCCCTGGGGCAGCGAGCAGCACAAAATGCAGGCCCCCCAGCATGACATCCTGCTCCAGTCTGCCATCTACTGCCTCCATCTCCCACCGGGATCCCACTCGTGGCCCGACCGGGGGGTAATCCAGGGCTTGCCCACTATGTCCGTTGGGAGTGGGAAGCCCTCTGGGTCCCATCCTGGGGGGTAAGCCTGGGTATGGGGGCAGCAGGAGGACAGGTCAGATGACAAGAGAGGGGTTGGACCAAAAAAAGAAACACTGCTGAAAGCAAATGCTGCATCTTTATTGTGTTTGAATTTGAAGCTACATACTGTTTCTAATCCAGGTAACATTTAGACATGGACGTGGCATGTCCCTGATCTTTGCAAGGTATGTCAAATGCTACTTTCCAAGACTTAAATTTGGGGGATGGTGAGGGTTCTTTGTCAGCTTTTGCATTTTTGGCAGCGAGGGAGGAAGTATTACTTACAGAGAAAATGGCAAGGAGTGATAATGGTGCAGAGGTGGTTGGTCCTGCTGAGCTACAGGAAACTAACCAAGCAGATATTCACACAGTCTTCATTTAGCTTGAATGAGCGACCCTTAAAGGGAGACGACACTATTGGAACTGCATTACGCTAGAGGCATATCTAAAAGTGGGAAGGTTACCACAGGGACTCAGGGTTACCAGAACCACAGGGTATGGGACAGGACGTGCAGAATTTACAATGGACTGGCAGAAGGGACTGCAAGCAGGCACTGATGGACTTATACAGGCAGTAATAAATGATTACTTCAGACAGCAGCCTGAAGTCACTGCAGAAAGAAAAAAGAAGAAGCAGTGCTAAAGTTTAAAAACAACCCGGATTTTGTGACTTTTGAGAATAAGCTAAAACAAACTATAAAAAATGAGGAAAATGTAACCCCCCTGCAAATGGGGGTTCCCAAAAGACTTCCAGGAGCTTGCTTGAATGCTCCAAGCCTGAATGGTGTTTGGCGTTTAAGCCATTTATCAGTGAGTGTTTTTAGAACCTCTGGTACTGTCTCTTTAAGAGCTGTCTGCTTGCAGACATAATTATTTGTATGGGGACTGTGTGTTTCTTTGATTGAGTACCACTCAAGCTGCTGCCAATTCACTCCATTTTTGCAGTCACTAGAGTGCAAGGGAACCTATCTGAAAGATGTAACTGTTTGCCAGAAATCATTTACAGTAATAATGAAATTACAGTTTGTCTAACCTACTTTCTTTTGCAGTCAGAACAGTGTCTGCCTAGTTCCCCATTCTAGTTTTGAACTGCTGAACTGGACCAATCAGTGTGGGTAAGCTAGCTCTAAAATGGTGCCTTGGACGAATCAGAACTTGGACTCATAATCTGAGCCAGCCACAAGAGGATTGTATGGGCAGTGACTCTGGGAGATGTAGTTTAGACTTCAGTGCCTTTTGGACCAACAGCAGCAGTCTATTGTGAGTGACAGCCAATCCAGTCAAGAACTGGAGGAACTCAAAGGAAGTGCCGGTTTTGTCAGTTGGAGTTTCAGTTGAGCTTTAGCAGTGAAGAAGGAAGGAGCCCTGTGCTTTTCAGTGTGCAGTTTTAGTCAAAAGCGTGTATAGGCCCAGAGTTCCGGTCTGCAGCTTGTGTAACAGCTTGTTAGGACTGAATCCGTCCTGTGAAAAGAATCAAAGGATCTCTGAAGAGTAGAAACCAGGCTCACCCTGTAGAAGACTGGAGGAATTGCTGAAAATTGCTCGGTCTGTCAGGAACTGAATCTGCTGTGTGTTCTCCGGGTATTGTGCAGTAATTCGATGGGATACAGATGCAGCCTGCCTGGTATAGTGCTTTCTTTTATATAAATGTGTGAAGAGGTTTGTGAGGCCTCAAGTGAGCCCTGCTGACATTGAAGGACCCTATCTTATTTGGAGGTCGTGAGTACTAATTCAGGGGTCGCTCCCTGTTGAATTGCCACATTAAATCCAAATGGAATTACTGTACCTGCTGACTGTTTAATTTTCCTTTTCTCTGTGAAAGGGCCCTACCAGCTGCCACGGTTTGGACTAGCCACTAGAGCTTGGGTACCCAGGGACAGTAACTGATAGGGATAGGCCTGCACAGAGCCACATAGGTAGATTATTAGAGTGATAAGCTAATTAACCTGATTTCCCCTGTCCTTGTTATATCCCCCTAAATAAATCAGAGCTGCTTGTTTCAGCAAAGTTATACTGCCTGAGGTATTTGTCTATGTTAAAGTACTGTACTGTGATTGTTGCACTGTATCTCATTTCACAGGAGGTCCCAGTGCGGAACCAGTCCTGGGGGTAAGTGTATACCGTGAAGGTAATTCTGATATATTGTGTGGGCCACTAGTGGGAAGAAAGGGGGGTTGCAGTGTCCCAGAGGGCTGTGACCAAGTTAGTTTAACTATTGCAAACCCTGACCTCTGGGTGGAGGCACCCGCCATTGGATCCAGGCCCCTCAACCTGTTAGTGGCAAATCAGGCAGGGGTAGTAGCCCCTGGGATAGCGCCATCTAGGGGTTACAAAAAGAAAATCAAATGGCGGAAATTTAAAAAGTTTGAGCGGAACTGGTGGGATTACGTCAATGAACGGGTTTTTACTTGGAACAATAACAAGAACAGACATCAGTATGAAGGACGTAGTCGGAGTAGATGACACCAACAAACTGGCGCAGGAAGGACTCCACAACAGGGCCCTCAGATGCCCGCAGCACCCAGCTCTATTCTCAAGAACCATGCCAATTCAGCTTCCTACTACACTTCAACCAGTGACTCTGCTGGCCCGGTGGCACTGAGGCATCCGCCTTATCTCTTACCATGCCGGTTACCTGGGTTCAGGAATGAGCCCGGGGAGCTGGGGGTCGGTCAGGGAGGAGGGGATTGAGCATACAACAGACTGCTCTCTTCTCCTGGGAGGGAGGAGGGGTCCATGTCCCATAACACTAGTGTCCATTGGAGACTGGGAGCACTGCAATTGGGAACCAAAATGGGGGTATGTCAGGCGGCCGACCTGCAGACGTCGAGTGGGAGCACTCACGTCATGTGCTGGATGGCATTGCATGTCCTGCATCAGAAACACACAAGCAAGGAAAAGCCCCGGTGCTGGGGAGATGAAAGTGGACATCCAGTGGCCGAACCATCATGCCCAGTGCCGGCCCTGATCCCCGATTTGACTCTCAGTGGTCCCCCTGCCTACCCTCATATGGGGCTGTCCGGAGAGGAGGGGCACCCAGCTTACCCGATTCCTCAGTCGGGGTAGGGGTTCAGGCGGTTGGTGGAGGCAAAGCAAAGTGGGTCCACCGGAGAGATGCTCCGGTGTTGGCGTCAGGAGGGTAAAAACAGTCGACAAAAAAAAAAAAAAAACAGTGACACAGCTGAAGAATTTTTTTTAGAGGAGGATCAGAGGGAATTGGACCCAGTTCAGCGATCTAGAGAATGCCAGGTTTAGTTCCAGGACCCACAACAAACCATGGGGGGGAACCTACAATAAAGATTGTGACAAAGCACTCCAACAGACGCACCCGGAGGGGTGGTCAAAAACACAAGTACAAAACAAACCAGCAAGAAAAGGAAGTAGTTCCAGAAGAGTGTAGTATTTATTAAAATCTCAGATAATAGCACCTTTGAGCTTGAGCTCATTTACAAAGGTTCCACGTCAAAATGCTTAACATAGGTACAACCATAACACAAGGAATGAAACAAATTAATATGGAGTTATAAGGAACAGCTCAACAATTTGACAGGTATTGTACAATGTATGCCAGTATGCAGGCAATAACTTTAGGCATATAAGCTCACACTGTGAGTATAAACAAGGTTAATCAGGCAAGGAGGCCTTGTCAAGCAATGGCTAAATAATGAGGAGGTTAGATAGGGAGTGAGGATGAAAAGAGGAGCAATGGGGGAGAGGGTAGTAGAGAGGAGTGGGGGAAAGGAGCAGGAGTGGAACAAGAAGAGGGGAGTTCTGATTGATAGGGGGGTGAGGGCAGTGCTCACAGGGTATTGTGATTAATATTTCAGATACCATACTAACAGAAATCCAGCTCAGGCTATTACAGAAGGGGGTATCATTTGTTCCTACCAGGTACATTGATGCATTTGAGTTATATGTAGATTTTTATCGCTTTACAAGAAATAGTTGGTGTGACACTTGGACAACTGGTTCTGATCACTGTATCATTTTTTTGTAATATAAAAATGGGTTATGGACTGTCTCTTGAGAAATGCTGAAACAACATGTGAGTATGACACACACACACACACACCACGCAGCCGCACACACACACACACACACACACACACAGAGGTTTTAGATACAAGGTGTTACCTGGAAGGCCAGATGCTAATTACAGAGTAGAACAGGCCTTGATCAATGATCTCCTATTTATCTAAGTTAATTATAGCTGTAGTTGTTAAGCGGGAAATCATAAACTTTTATAATGCTTAGAGGAAGAAGAGCAGGTTATGACGTTTTAGTGTGAAGTCATAAAAGATGCTTTGATGTCCTGGAAGGGGGAAACTGATCATAAGATCAAATAAATGTCATTTGAAATAGAAAATTAGTTGTGCTGAGATCACAGAATATTAATTTACCTTCTGGAAAAAGACATCTTGTTTTTGTATAAAGGAGCAAGGTGACCTCATGCAAAGAAGTGGGCAGAGCCAGCTTTAAAACAATATTCTGTTTTCCTTCAGAGGACACTTTTATCTAGACTCTGACAAAGAAACATCTTTGAGCACTTTAAGCAGGTATTTAGAGAGAGAGAGAGAGAGACAAATCTAAGTACTGCAGTAGGAATTGTACTGTTAAAACCTTGTTCTTTTAATAGATTTGTATGTCTTGTGATATAATAGTTCTGTATTTTATGTTTTACATATTTTTTTAATCTATTTTAGTAAAACTCTATTTTTAGAGCCTACTTGGTCTGTCTTTGATTTCTTTTCTTTTACAAGTGGAATATATTTGGTTAAAGGAGACACTGTACATAAGCTTGAATGGTGATACCCAAACTGGCAAAAGGTAAGCGTTTTAAATCTGAAGTCTTTATTAAAGTTTTTAAGGGTTCATTTCTGTACACCTGGTTAGGTACCCACAGGCAAAGATATCTGGCCCTCCGAAGACAGATTTATCTCAGCCTGTACATTGGGTATGCTAACAAGAGGTTCACAGTTTGAATCCCTCCAAGACTTGAGACCAAAGGTTGATTCGAACCCCCAAAACAGACAGGAGGGTTACCCCTGTTTCTATTAACTGTTCACAAGACTGCGCTCGGAGGTTGGCACTTTGGGAGTAGAGGGCTGAACTGCTGAGTGGGTTTGTGACAGTTGGTACAACAAGGAGATAGACCTAGCTATGTAAATATCATGACAGAGGAAGCTAGGGCATGGAAGGAATTAGAACAAAATTCCAGTATTACTATTAAACCTGCTGTTAAGGGGGGTGCAGTGGTGGTTATCTCCACCCTTAAGTATAGTATGTAAAAAAAACTAAACAATTGAGTACTAATTGTACTCTTCTATAAGAAATTAAGAAGGGATCCAGCTAGCGTCTATAAGACAGAAATAGATGCATTCTTTGAAGGTTAGAGGGGTGCACAACACCAAATGAATACAGTTTTCTTTCTGCCTCTCATCCTACTTAAGCCAGTTTGTGTATGTGTGTATGTATATATATATATATATATATACACACTGTATATATTCCCCAAAACTACATATGACTCTGAAGGATCCCCAGGACACCCAATTATAGCAGGAATTGGTTCACTTACTGAACCTCTATCTCAGTTTGTGGATGCCAATATAAAGGGGTATGTCCAAAACCTAAGGTCATATGTTAGGGACACCATTGACATTTTGGGCATCCTGGAGGAACTTGAATTGGAACAGGATTGGTTATTAGTATCTCTGGGTATAACCTCACCGTATACCAATATTCCTCATGAAGGAGAGTTACTGGCTGTAGAATATTGGCTCAGTAGGGATGAACCAATTGGGGCTGCTAGAAAGCAATTTTTGCTGGAATATTCTGAGTTGGTTTTGAAGAAAAAATATTTATTTTTGTTCCAAGGGGATTTCTATCTCCAGGCGAAGGGGACGGCTATGGGGGCAACCTTTGCTTTGAACTACACCAACCTCTATTCTGGGCTATCGGGAAACATCAGCAGTCTGTGATACCAAGGTCAATCCTTTTTTCCATATGATTGATCTATGGCGTCGCTTTATAGACGTCATATTCATGCTGTGGCATGGCACACTAGAGGAACTAGGGAAATTCATGGATTACTTAGAAGCAGGAAATCCAAATTTGAAATTTTCAGTACAAAGTGACCGAACTACCATCAACTTTTTGAATCTAAAAATCTTTAAAGATTTAGATGGCGGTGTACAAACCACACTTTTTCATAAAGGTACTGACAAGAATTCCCTATTAATGGCCTCCAGTTGCCACCCACAACACCTGGTGAAAAATATTCCCAAAGTCCCATTACTCAGAACAAGGAAAAACTGTAGCAGGGATGTGGACTTTGTGACACATGGCTCAGAAATGTGTGAAAGATTTGGAGCAAGGGGTTATAGTAATGAAACTGTTGATGAAGCTTTTGGAAAGTTTTTGATACCTCAAGGGAGAATCTGTTGGGAGTACAACAACATAGAGAGGAGGGACCTAAATGTTTTAATTTTGTAATGGGAGGGCTTTAAGCCCAAAGGTTCAATGGGTGGAGCAACTACGTCACTCCCCCATCAGGCTTATAAGGTCACTCATCCTGGGCCTCTCCAGGATTTGTTTCTCATTGCAGCTGGAGGCCACATTGGCTGCCAGGTTGGCTACACCTTCTCCTGCTCCATCTTCTACTCGTTTGGCCTCTGGCTGCTCCCATTCGCTTTGGCGGCTTGTTCCTCACCCCCATTCTCTCCTGGGGACCCTCCTGTGTTCGCTTGTCAAGCACTTGCTCTCCTGGTGCTCTCTCTTGGCTCCCCTCCCTGTTCCCTTTCTCTCGTCCTCATTTTTTTTCCCTGTTGCTGCTTTCTCTAGTTTGTCTTGGTCCTCGGCTCTGCCGCTCCTGCTTTGTTGCACTTCTCTTTCTCCCTCCCTGTTTGTTCTGTTATTTGGGCCCCTTTTTCTTTTCTTTGCTGCTTTACCAGCCGTGGCTCGGTTTCTTTTGGTGCTTGGGGTTTGCTGTCACCCGTCGATGCCCTACATCCTGCTGCAGCTCAGTCGAGAGAGAATGGCCGTTCCACCTGCATAGTGCAAAAAAAACAAAAAAAAATGGAAACAAAATGGTGCTTCTGCCCTTACCTCAGCAGTGTTGCTTGATACCAGCAGCCTTGAATTTACCTACCTTGTCAGTTCGTATTTTGCTTCCCAGCCGGCTGCCACTCCGTTGTTGTACTAGTGCTTCTGGGGTGTGCTGTCCCCTGCAGTGCCTGCCTTCCACAACAAAAAGGCTACTTGATCTGCTGGAGTCACAACAGAGGAGCTGGAGTTTTGTCTGCTTGGCATTCCTCGACCTCTCTCCTACTACTGCTGCTGCTCCAGTTCCCTGCCTGCAGTATGCACTGAAGAGTCTGGATCCCATTTCCTCAGTTTCTGAGCTCCGGAATGTGCTATGCATTCTGTCAGTTTCCTGCATGCCTCTCTTTTATGTTTCTTTGAGACTTTATTCGTTGTGAGCCATTGGCTTGTGCATCATATTTCGGCATCTGTACTGTCAGTTATACCGTTGTTGCCAGTTACAGGCACAGGCTTGATGTGCTGTCCTACTCTCAATACGGCTGAGCCATTACCTCTGCTTCCTCATAACTTGCAATTCTGTGGTCAAACTACATCTCACCTTCAAGCCTGTATTTTCTGTCACAGCATTTTGTTTGCATTCTGGTTCCCATTCTGTTCTTATTTCATCTTTACATGTCTTTTCATGCATTCATGGGGTGTTCACTTGCAGCACATACTCAGTGTATGGGTCGCCTTCTTGCACTGGATGCCTGCTTTCCCATTCTAACCCTATTCATGCCACCATTTTAATACATTCTTTCTGGCACTTTGAAAACATTTAGCATCAGTTTGCTCCTGTGGTTTGCTGCACTCGCTCCTGCTGCTAGGGCTCTTTGTAGACAGGCAGCCTGTTCCCTCATCTACTTCCATTGCTTGGCTCTTTCCTTCTCGCTACCTTTATCCACTGCATCAGGGGTGTCTACCCCATCTAATCCACTTGTTGCCTTCCTCCTTCTGTTGCCTCCGCCCTCCATTCCTCTTTCTCTGACCTTCGCTTTCTTTTGGGGTTTTCCCTATCCTGCCATCACCTTCCCTATTTGTATCCTCCTCTACCCTAGTCCTTCTGGCGTCCTAGGTGCCTATGTCTGATCTCCCATAGTTACCAATACCAGATAGCTTCCTCATGTTACCTCGCTTTCACTGTGCCGGCCTCCGTGGCTTCACTCCTTCATCGTACATAGTCCATTTCTTACCTCACCTTACCATTCTGGCCTCCAAGGCTTGCCTCCATCATCGTCTTATTAGCCTCTGAATCTCCTTACTCACATTAATCAATTGAGCATATTTCTCATTGGGTCTCTGCTACCTCATTGAACCGCTGCACTACTGCGGCACTCATCACCATCAGTCTTCATCATCCTCAGTCTTCTCATGGCTTCAGAGTTTCATCATCCTCAGTCTTCTCACCAGTAATCAAGGATTCACTCCAATCTAGGCCTACAATCGATATTTCTTTAGGGCATATCTGTTATGAATCATATGCCACCTCTTCAAACCGCGGCCCTCCTGTCGCATGTATTCAGGTTCGTGACTCTGGTCATCATTTCCTCATCCTTATCTCATGGTTCATCTATTTCCATTGCTCACTTGAGCATTCCTATCATTGAATCCTATGCCTGTCCATTTTGCTCCCATCGATCGCTCAACCCGAACATACCCTCTGGTTTCAGACATGCCTTCTTGGCCTCAGAGTCTACCTCCTTTCGAGGAGCCTACTTAATCACATTGCTTTATCGAGCATACCACTATCATCCAAGTTCATTTTCAAGTTAATTTCTGTCTCCTCTTCTTCACACTCACATCGATCAATCGAGCATACCTCTCATGGGGTCTTATGCTACCTCATCGACCCGCTGTGCCCCTGCAGCCCTTATCATCGTCCATATTCATCATCCTCAGTCTTCTCATCTTAGTCTGCTGCACTCCTGCAGTGATCATCATCAGCCTTCATCATCCTCAGTCTTCTCATGAGTGCATCTGGATACTCCTTGCTCCTCTGATGTCTACATGGATCTACTCCTTCCCATCGACTACTCGAGCATACCCCTCTCGGGTCTCTACTGCCTCATGTTCCTTCTTCGATCTGTGCTTTCTTTTTTGGGTTTTTCCCTATCCCGTCATCATCTTCCCTACTCATATCTTGCTCTTTAACGAATCATTCTCTTTAACGGCATACATGCTCAAATCAAACGTTGTCAGCCTGGAGGGAAGGCGACTTAGGCCTTGGATCCCCAGAGGTTTCCTCCTCAAATGGTTTTTTTCCTCTCCTCCGTATCAATGGTCATAATATTAGTTAAAGTTAGTGCTTTCTTAGGTTAATTAGTTAGGTTCTGCTGTTGGATGGAGGCGGATGGTGGCCCTGGCTTTCTCCTTTCTCCTTAGGAAGTCCGCCCTTATCATCTTCTCAGAATTCATTCATTCGTCATCCTTGCCTCTTCGATGCTCATCACCCGATTGGATATTCTTTTTGGGCTTCCTCCTAAGCTACCGTTAGCCGACGCAGTCATTCCCATGGCACCTGTGGGGGGGGGGGCCTTCTTCTAGGGTTCCTTGCGTCATGCCCCTACGGGGTGGTATATCCCATGGATAGTGAGGCGGAAAGCCACAAAGTAAATCAAGTCACACAAGCATCATCTCATCTAGTTGCTTAAGCACAATTGAATGGGAGGGCTTTAAGCCGGAGGTTCAGTTGGCAGAGCAACTATGTCACTCCCCAATCAAGCTTATAAGGTCGCTCATCCTGGGCCTCTCCAGGATTTGTTTCTCATTGCCCACCATCCACCCCTCCTCCAGCGGCTCATCTGTCTTACCTGTGGGCTTCCTCCTAACCTACCTTTAGCCAACGCAATCATTCCTGTGGCACCTGTAAGGGGGGACCCTCCTCTAGGGTTCCTTGCATCGTACCCCTACAAGGTGGTAAATCCCACGGATAGAGAGGCAGAAAGCCACAAAGTAAATCAAGGTACACAAACGTCATCTCATCTAGTTGCATAAGCACAATTGAACTACATTTTGTAGACAATCTAAAGAAATTGAGGACATTTTGAGATCTAATTGGGAAAGTCAGACCCAATATTGAGAGAAGCTACTGCCCTACCCCCTCGTATGTCCTATAGATGAGATACCAACCTAAAAGGCAGATTGGTCCACAGTCTCTAGAAGAGACCTGCCACTGTAAACAATACTTGGTTATCTTCCATCCCACTTGGAACCTAGCCATGTGGTAACTTCAAGTTTTGTAGTTCAATTTTGAAAAGTAACACATTTACTACGATTAATGCTAGTAAGGTATACAAAATGGGAGCCTATTTTATGTTGGCTTGCACACATGCACAAGCAACATCTTGTGGTGGTAGCACAAATGCAGAGGTGTGTCAGTGTTGACCAATGCAGGGGACACTTTGGTGGGTGCATCTCTCAGCCCTCAATCTGTGAGCATGCTGGCGATGACAGCAGTTTCAAAGAGAGCCACGGAGATGAAACAAATGTGCCGCTGCAATCAGAGACAAGCTCATCATTGCAGCGGCAGATGGCACGTCTTCATTATGTGCCTTTCCTGGTGAAATATTTCAGTAAAAATGGTGGCTCCTGCCATCCGCCGCACAATCCGTACAAAGCTGACATCGGGGTGTGCAATCCCCATGTTGCCATGTTCGCAGTTCCTGCCGCCCACCACACCCCAAACTCCCACTGCTGCTCTCCCCACTCCTTCCATTCCCCGTCCCCCCGACAGAAAAAAAAACCTGCTGCAACCTCCCACTGCTGCTTCCCTCCCCGCTCCCTGCATTCCCCGTTCCCCGACAGACAATAAAACCCTCCCGCAACCTCCCATTGCTGCTCCCTCTGTTCCCCGTCCCTCGACAGACAATAAAACCCTCCTGCAACCTCCCACTGCTGCTGCCCTCACCACTCCCACCATTCCCCTGTTCCCCGACAGAATTGTAGCACACTGGGACCCCACCCCTGGGAGCCTATTTTTTTTTTGTTTCTTATCCTGTAAATGAAGGAAACCTTCCCTTCCATTATTTTTTTATTTTGTCACTGTAAACAAGAAAATGGTCCCCAGATGTCTCCCCCTATCCCCACCCTCCCTCTGTGCACCCACCTCGCTGCACCTCCCCCTCACCCATACTTACCCTCCGGAGGTCAGGAGTCGCGATCTTCTCTGAACCGGGCTGCGTCTGCACCCTTCAAAGCCAAACTGCGATATGAAGACATGACGGTAAGCTTTATAATAGGAAGCAATGGGGGGGTTTCAATTTAGGTTGATATCTCAGCCATTTTTTGGAATTTTGGCCCCAAATTTTCAACATGGGGTTCTTGGGACCCCACTTCATGAACATGTCACTGTCATTTCGTTTCTCGGTCCCGAAAAGTGATTGCATGCTCACTGTATGGAATCACCTTCCGGGACTGATTAACAAAACAGCACTGCCACTGTTCATGAGAAGGGGGGGCCCAAGAAGCCCATATTGCACATTTGGTGGAAAAATTCCCCAAAATGACTGCGTTACGAGCATGCTTTGAGCAGTTTCTACGCACACTCGTAACTTCACCAATTTTTAATATTTTCACTCCAGATTTTCAACATTGCCATTTTTTCACACCTCCTTATGAACAGTACAGCTGACATTTTTTCGCATCCTACCTGAAACATGTTTTCACACCTGTGACGCACAATGGGCGCGGTCGCTGCGCGAAACCAACTTTTGGGACAGATTAACAAAATCACAGTGCCACTGTTCATGAGGCAAGGTCCCAAAATGCCTATGTTGAAAATTTGGTGAAACATTTTTAAAACATGACCACGTTACGGGCATGCATCATACACTTTCTACCCACACTTGTAAGTTCATGCATTTTTCATATTTTCTTTCCAGATTTTTAACATTGCCATTTTTTCTTACCTCCTCATAAACAGTATAGCTGTCATTTTTTGCATCCTGCCCAAAATGTGTTTCCGCACCTGTGGCTCCGAATGGTGTAGTTGCTGTGTGAAATCACCTTTCAGGACTGAGTAACGAAATGATAGCACCACCGTTCATGAGGTGGGGTCCCAAAAAGTCCATGTTGAGAATTTGGAATGAAAATACCAACAAACGTTCGAGGCGTTAAGGTTTCCAACCACACACCCACCCTGTAGAGACTGACAGGCATCGGGGGCGTAACTTGGGTTCATCGGCTGTAATGTTCACAGCATTTTACTTCCACCTCCCCACCCTACAGCCACTGACAGCATCGAGGTGTGCCTTGGGGTCTGTCACCCTAACATTCACCCATTCTCCTGTATTGCACCCATCTCAGCTTATTTCATTATGGAATGGGGTGAGCATAAAGGTCGAAGAACCCAAAGCACACCATGACACCTGTCAGTGTCTTCAGGGTGGGGTGAGGTGGAATGGTGTAAGCATTATGGCCGACGACCCAAAACCACGCTCCCAATGCCTTTCAGTCTCTGTTGGGGGGGGGGTGGCATTAGTTCAATACCTCACTGCCATTCCTATTATGCATCTCTCTAACTCTTGCATTACCAATGCCAATGCCAGCAAGTCAACATTTGGCATTGACAAATGTTTGTTAGTTGCGTGATTGATAATTTGGCCACCTGCACGTGAGGGGCCTTTTACATTGGGAAAACCTTGAGATCTTTTTAAAATAAGGATTGGGGAACATCTCAGAAGCATATCAGGTAATGATACGACCAATGCTTTTGCAGTACACTGTATGTGTAATAGAGGCAGAGGGGGAGGGAGAGAATGATAAGTTTTGTGGGCATAGACTCCCCTACTAGGATTAACTACAAGACTGGCACCAGTACGCTCTTGGATTGGGTCCTCACCACTCACCACACAAGGATTTCTTGTACGACCATTCTCCCAGACTCTCTCAGTGACCACTCCCCAATCATGTGTGCATGGTCTAACAAATTCCTTAAGCCCCCTCCCAAAATTATCGCTAGCAGAGTCCTTCCTCGTGGAAAACTTCCACATCTCAAACAACACCTGCTTCTACAAGACTGGCTACTCATCTATGAAGCAACAGATATTAACTTGGCTCTTGATCACTTCATCTCAATTTTCAACAAAGCCTGCAACCTCTTTGCCCCTGCTAAAAGGCGCAAAACAAAATCTCTCTCTAACCCATGGGTCACTGCGGCTCTTCTCTCATAGCTGAAACAACAGGATCACCTCTGGGCAGTTGCCAGGGCCACTGGCAAACAACTGGACATCCCAAATTACAAACAAGCATGAAATGCCTGCACAAAAGCCATACGGCTAATGAAATCCACCTATTACAAAGACGCTGTCACCAATACATGGGGAAATGGTCGTGCTTTCTGGGACAATATCAAGGATGTCACAGGGAAGTAGCCAAAAAACTCTCCGGCCATGTTAATGGTTGATGGATCCTCAACCCTCCACCCCAAGGTGATCGCAAACATCTTTAACACGGCTTTTTCAGACCTTAGTGCTGTTCTACCCCATGACTTTTTCGAAAACAGGGCCTATACCCCAAATACCTCAGCCCCTCAGTCTAACCATCCCCTCTTCTACTTCAGGGAGGTAAGGCTGAATGAAGCTCGTCGCTATATTACTGAAGCTGTCTCTAAATCTAGATCTAGTAGCGACACCCTGGACCTTAAGCTTCTGTTGCTCACCCTCGATGAGGTAATTCATCCATTAACAAAAAGCCTAAACCTCTCTCTCTCAGCTGTGGAAAATTCCCGGACCTATGGAAAATAGCCACCGTGACACCAGTCCATAAAAGTGGGGATAAGACGATTCACTCAAATTATCGCCCTATCTCCATACTGCCCCCACTCTCTAAGGCACTCGAACGCATCGTGGCTGATCAACTTACCGACCACTTGGATAAATACAATATACCTTGTCCACAACAACACGGCTTCCGGAAAGGTCACAGCACCACCACAGCCCTTCTTGAGTTCACTGGAGCTTTGCACAAATCCCTTGACAACAGCCTTCTCACAGGGGCCATTTTCGTCGACCTCTCCAAGGCCTTCGACACAGTACACCATGGACTACTAATACACCAACTACTGAAAGCCGGGCTATCACCTGACTCTTCTCTCTGGTTTAAAAGCTACTTAGAAAACTGGTCGCAGAGAGTAAAAATTGTGGATGCTCTTTCTGACACCCTGCCTGTTCGCTCGGGTGTCCCACAGGGATCCATACTGGGACCCCTCCTTTTTAGCCTTTTCTTAAACTCCCTCCCTTACCACTGCTCTGAGCAGATCATACTATATGCCGATGATGCTGCTGCATTCTCCACTCACAAAGATCCTGCAACTCTTCAACACAACCTTCAACCTGGTTTCAGTTCTGTAGAGACATGGTTTCTTAATCATAAACTGGTCCTCAATGACAAGAAAACCAAATCTATGCTCTTCTGCAGCTCTCGTAACCCACACAAGCTACACCACTTGGCTATCTCCACCACCCAAGGGAACACTCTAGATCAGGTGGGGTCCTTCAGATTCTTAGGGATGCAGCTTGACCCTAATCTCTCCTATGGACTTCATGTAGATAATGTAGCTAGAGCTGCTAATACACGGCTTGGTCTCCTCTACAAACACAGACCACACCTCACGCCAGAAGCTTTGAAGGTTGCAGTCCTGAGCTCTGTGATCTCTGTAATAGACTATGGTCTCATCATTTATGGCTCGGCCACAACCACAACCCTTAGGCGCCTCTCAACTGCCTTAAATAAGGCATGTTGGCTCATCACTGGTGCTCACCGTCTCACCCACACATGTGACCTGTACACTCAGACTGGCTGGCTCCAACTATCAAACCACATAAAGTTTCTCATCTGCTCCATGGTGAAAAAAATCTACCTTGGCCTTGCACCTTCTGGGGTCTCAACTCTGTTACAACACCGAATTAAGCTTTTAGCTCTCTCAGTGAATTTTACCAATTTTTAAGATATGTCCTAGGGATGGGCTACTAGTTGGGTAGCAGGAGTGGATAGGTTGGATATCAGTGTTTTTTGGTTGGGTAGGGTAGTTCGGGTAATTTACTACCCTACCTGACCTAACAGCATACTCCACAGGTTGGGTACTGTGGACACAGGTAACAGGGTGAGTAATAGGTAATTTAAAAAAAAAAGGCATTTTTCAGACAGTCTGTGGGATCCTGGCAGTGGCATCACCACGCTGATTTTGGGGAGGCTACAGACCCCCAATGTAAGTTAAAGCCCCCCTGATTCATTTTACCTATTAAAAAATTTAATCAAGGCTTCACTGCTGCTTAAATAAAGAAGCTGCAATTTTCCTCAAGGATGCGGCGCTTCACAGCACGATTGCATAGAGTGCACTTTCATTTTTCTCCGTTGGACTTTGTGACTGACGCTCATGAAGTCCAAGAAAGAAAAATGAAAGTGTGATTGAGTGAAGGCATGGTTCATGGCTGCAGGAGAAGATCAGGAGGGGGTTGACTCGGGAGTGGGACGGACATGCTGGATGTCAGTTACACGAGTGTCACATGTCACAGCAGAGAGAGAGAGAGAGAGACAACTGCCAGTGCTCAGAGCTTGTGGTGGGGATTTGTCACAGAAGGAGGAGGAGGAACTACTGACTGGCAGCAGGTTAGAACAATGAGTGCCGGGCGGGGGGGCAGGTTTGCGCTGAGTTCAGAGCAAGGGGTGGGGGCAGGAGCATCCACCGTGTTGTGAGAGGGGACAAGCTGGAAAGTACAACAATATGAGCAAGCCCTTGGCCTACCAGGGGAGTGATTGACAAGGGGGGGTCGGGCAGATTTTTTTGTTTTAGACTGGTGCGCGTATCTTTCAGCTGTCCCTGATTTTCAGGGATGTTCCTGATTTTGCCCCCAAATTTTCCTCTGTCCATTGTAAAATATATGCTTTCTTGACAAAGCAGTTGGGACTGTAAGCACAAAATAATGTCAAACATTAAAATTGCAGGCTTCTTCTTCTTCAGAAAATGCATCTTACACTTATTCTGTCAGCTTCCTTTTTTTCCATTAAACGTTTTATTAAGAATTATCAATCAGTACATACATGAACTGCACAAAAACAAAGAGAAACACCATAGTACACACTGCACAATTATGTGGCAACATATAAGATACAGAATACTGTCAAGGTATTAGTTCATGGAATGTGTTATATAAGCTACTAGGTCAGCTTGCACTGGGTACAGTAGTACCTGTCACTGAACTGTTAACTGTATCTCTTGTTGGCTCTAAAGTTTAGAAGGGGGCCCCACAGTTGTTATAAATTGGTAATTTGTTAATAACAAGGAATGAAAGCCACTCCAGTGAAGCCATTTGGCTCAAAGTCTGGAGCCATTCGTTAACCCGTAGGCTGCCAACAGAATTAGAAGTGTAGGATTTCTGCACTGATACATCAGTATGTGGCACACAGGGGTTAAGGGGGGTACATCAGACGATCTCCAGCTTCTGAGTATGACTCGATTACCTGCAATAGTAGCAGTTAGCTTTCTGAATGAATAACAGTATCACATTTTTAAGATATGTCCCTGATTTAGGGGTCTTTGTCCCTGATTTATGAGGAAAGAGGTTGAGAGGTATGCTGGCGCGGTCCGCTCCTTCAGCCGTCCCAGACAGTGCTGTGGCAAATAACTAGCAACATAGAAACATAGAATTTTATGGCAGATAAGGACTACTAGGCCCATCCAATCTGCCCTTTTTCCCCCAACGGTCTCATATGCTATGCAACATCTGTTTAGAGCCGCTCACACAGCACCCATCCCTCTTTCTGGACTCCTGCCCAGTACCCTGGCACCAACATAGAGTGTTGTTCTCTACCTCGAAATGCAGGCTGAAATTTAACTTGAATGCTTATTCCTATCATTACCATACCTGGCACCTGGACCTGGCACTTGGAGATCCGCTTCTTGGAGCTCGAGCTCCCTATTTTAGCTACAAGCTCGCTCTGTGAAAAAAAATTGACTATGCAACAAAACTTCCCAAGCACTTCAGCTCTACTTCCACAGAACTGGAAGGAAAGATTAGAATGGCAATGCCCGCCACCAGTGCCTAAGCCAGTACGTCTAGCGCGGCACCATTTGTGGATGGCAAAACATGCCAAAAGCCCAGCGCTCAGCGTTGCAGTCAATCTGTTTTGCAAATCCAATCAGAGTCTCATTAATAGAAAATACTTTTTAATGGAAAAAATATGTCTCTAAAGCAATTTTTTGGAGCCAGGAAACAAGTGATTGCTGTGGACATTACTGGGCCAAGGTAGCAGTATTGATTACAAGTTTTGGCATAACTTACTGTACTTGTACAGTGACTGGAATGTGTGAGCCACTGCTGTGTGTTATCAGTGTCTTCAGAGATAGATATGATTAAAAATAATAACAAAGCTGTATGTAACCTCCCCCTACAAATGGGGGTTCCTGAAAAGTCTTCCTTGAGCTTCCCTACATGCTCACTGCAAGGCTGGTGTTCTGCGTTTTAGCAGTTTAAATGTATTGCCAGAGAGTGCCTGCATAGCCTCTATGTACTGTCTCTTTAAGAGCTGCCTGGATTGCAGTCATAATTAATCTGAGAGGGAGCTCTGTTAGAAGATGTACTTGTTTGCTGATCATTTGTTAGAGTAGTAATAATATTGCAGTTTGTTCTAACCTGCCTTCTTTGCAGCATGGACAGTTCTGTTTGTTTCCATCATCTTGGTCCTGGACTACAGAATGGGCCAATCAGTACATTTGGGACTCTAAAATGGAGCCTGCCTACAGGGGCTTGGTGGGGCCAAAACTTGTAGGAATTGTAGTTTGGGGCTTTTGGCACCTAAAATGACCTGGAGGGGGAGCCCTTGTTGTGACTGACAGACAGATCAGCCAACTGAACCTTTTGGATCTTGGGGAAGGTCCTACACTGCTTGCAGTTTCAGTTAGGTCTGAGTTGGGAAGCGAAGAAGTAACAGCTTGAGATAGTTCGAGCAGCAATCCATAGTGGATTCGCGCAGGAGAACTGTGGAAAGGCCTGAGTTTGGCCTGCATGCCTGCATGCTGTTCCTGAGAGGGAACTTGTGCTTTTTTTAGACTGAATCTGAATTTGGAGAGCGAATTAAGCCACTGAATTGTGACCAGGCTTTAACCTGAAGAAAATTGAAGATTTGCTGAATGCGATCGGCCTGTCAGGACTTCCAGCTACCTCTGAACTCCCGGATTGTGCAGAGACTCTGTAATTGCGGCCGGAGAGCCATTTGCCTGGTACAGTGGAATTTCCTTACATGTGAATGTGCTGTGTGCTTATAGTGGGTCGTGATTTGGTTCCCCACTGTGTGTCTGAATTGTGTTTTGCTTGCTGGAGGCTGTATCCAGCTCCACGGACTGAATCCGTACCCATTTCCGTTTGCCTGGGCCCTTCTACACTGGCCCAGCCAGAATACCTGCTACGCAGAGAAAGTCATCAACTAGAGACCGGCCTGGGGATCAGCCCCCTGCTCAACGCCTTGAACAGGAATGACGCCTCGGTGATTTGTGTGGGCCCTGCTTCTCCTGGAACTCCAGTTCAACAACCTGCTGTCTTGATTTCGTCCTGCCTGTGTCCAGTATTGGGTATCGTGAGTAAACATCAGGGTAGCTCCCTGCAACAACAGCTAAATCTAAAAGTGTTGTCATCTGATTATCTTGTTGCCTTTTCTTTCACAAACTGAGCCCTCCAGCTCCAGATTACAAATAGTGTGTATTGTGCATGTTGCTTTCTTCCATCACAGGGCCCCAACCAGCTGCAATGTTCCTGGTTAGCCCACCGTTTTCCTACCTGGGTACCCAGAGTGTGTGACTGTGTAGGGACTCTGAAATGCATGCATAACTAACTGAATCTTTCTCTGTAAACTGTTCAACTGAATCTGCCTACTGTATTGCTGTAATTGTGCTCAGCTTTGAGCTACTGTTTTCCTCGTATATGTAACTCTTGATAACCTGTGAGTTATCTCCCACTGTACCCTCACCCCTCAGGCCGCACCGTGAAATGAGCATCTTTTTGCTCAGTGTGCCATCCTGGTGAAACAATTTCAATAAATAAATAAATGAATTAATTAATATAGCTTTTAAGCAAATCAACTTGATTACACCCCTCCCTTGTTCAAGTCCCCTGAATAAATCAGATGTAACTTTGTTTGCATTTAACCTCACTGTGGTTCCAGTTTGTGCCAAAAGTATTGTACTGTTGCTATTTGTTGTGCTTAACCTTGTTTTACAGGGGGTCCTCAGGGTCAAGCTAGAGGAACCAGCCCTGGTGGTAAGTGCAAACAGTGTGGGTAATTGCCTGGTGAATAAGGGTAATTGTGAAAGTAATTATTATATATTGTTCAGGCCACTAGAAGGGAAAGAGGGGGGTTACAGTGTCCCGGAGGGCTGTGCCCAGGTTAGCTTGACCACTAACAACCCTGACCTCCGGGTGGAGGCACCCATTTCATCATGCAGGCCCTTTAACCTGCTACTAGCCAAGCAGGCAGAGGTAGTAGCCCTTGGGATAGTGCCACCTAGGGGTTACATCTTGGAAGCTCACCGCTGGGATTTTGTGCCTCCTAGTGGCCAAAAATTATGAATTATTGTTAAAGATTAATGGCTATCCCAGTAGAAATGGCTGTACACAAGTTGGTGGGGTGGTGTACTGGGCAGGCGATCAGCCCCCAAAATGCTCTGCTTATACTGGATATTCCCCTGGGAACCAGTAGAGACACTGTAGAGGGAGCACTCTCCAAAGCTGAATGTTTAAAAAACCCTGTGGTGGCAGGTCGACAGGCTGATTTGATTGCCCAAACTTTCATAGCCTTGGTAGAGTGTAGTGATCTAGTGGACATCTCTAAAGTGCCACAGACTATTGCCTCAGAAGGGGTCCTAGACGCATGGAGAGTGATAACAAAATACAGTAAAGACCCTGGGGAGGATGAGCTCCAACCATTATCTGAGACTTTTGAGGAGAAATTTGCTAAGTTGTTGCTGGAGGAAGGGAAAACCATAGAGGACTTTAACAAACTATTCCTGCCACCTGGGGGTGTTCCTTCCCCAACACCCCCTCCCACTCCAGGACCTGTTACTGCCCCACCTTCTGTACCCATGCCAATGCTGGCCCCTATATCTGAACCCACCATTAGTCACGACTCCTTCCAAAGGCTGAAAATCTTCTCGGGCACCCTCCCCACCCCCCCAGGTGGAGGATGACTGGGAGACATGGATCGACTATGTTGCCCCCTTGGTACCCACAGTGGCAGTGTGTGGAGGCTGAGAAGCGGAAAAGAATCATAGAAAGTTTGAGGGGCCCCGCCCTTGAAGTCATTACATTTTTGAAGTCCACGAACCCTGATGCATCTGCTCAGAAGTACCTATCTGTACTTGAAGGCAATTTTGGGAGCATTGAGTCAGGGGAGACTTTGATGTGGAAATTCCAAGGTACCAAACAATGGAAGGGGGAAGTTTGTCTGTGTATGTTACTGGCCTAGAAAGAGCTCTGCAGAAAGCTTACCGGAAAGGTGGGGTAGTGACCAGTGATTCGAGCTGTGTGAGACTGGGGCACATACTGCAACATGCCAAGCATTCTAAACTGCAGATCATCCAGTTAAGGCTTCAGGATAGGAGAGGTAACCCACCTGACTACTGCAACTTGATAAAGGAACTCTGGGAGGTAGAAGGTGAAGAGGGAGATTGTAATTATGGGGTGAGTGCAGCCCAAGTGATCATGTCACCGGAAGGCCCTTCTGAAATGGAGACCACTACGAGTGTCCCGCCATGGGCTAAACAGTGGGGGGAGGGGTTGCTGAAGGAAGTTAGAAAAGTACAACCGGGTGCGTTCGCTGAGGTATCCCCTGCTGACTGAGACCCTGGCCCCTGTCAGAACGTGACTGTTATGGGGGTTGGGGTGCACCCTCAGGCATCCTCTACTGAGGGTGGCTTCTCAGCTGAGCTCAAGGAATTGATTGCCACCCTAAAGAAACTTTTGAGACATGGTACACTACCAGCAGAAGTCAGATCACAATCTCCCGTCGATGCTCCAGCATCCCCTGCTATGTTTTCCCCAAGGATGCCCTGAGAGCCTGTCATTTGTCACAATTGTGGCAAGGATGGCCATATGAAGAGGGAATACTGGTCTCAGAAGGGCTTAGAGAAAGTGGTGAACCGGCTTCAAGGAGAGCTTCGAAAAATGAGTCAGTGGTCAAGGGGTGCATGAAATGACCGCAGTGAAGGCTTTGGCCATCCTAACTCAAACTCCTCTGTGGCTAAATCGTCTGTCCAGGCCCCTGCTGTTGTCCCTCCAGACTGGTCCAAAATAGTGGGCCCTTCAATGAAGACTACTGTGGCTGTGAATGGTATTTCTACTCGGGCTGTGCTTAGCAGTGGGTCGCAAGAGACCATTGTATTTCAGGACTGGTATGACAAACACTTATCTGATGTGCCATCACAATCCCTGGAAGGCCTACATGTGTGGGGGCTGAGCGACAAGTCTTATCCCTACCTAGGATATGTCCACCTCTGGTTGTCTTTTCCTGCAACTGTAACTGGTGTAGAGGAGCAAGTAGAGACACTAGCCCTAGTATGTCCCCCCCACCGGACTGTATGATGGGGTTCCCCTGTTAATTGGAACAAATGCCCACATGTTTGGGAGACTACCACAACTCTGCCATGAGAAACAAGGGCAACTGACTGGATGGGCCCTAAGAATTCCAGCCTTAGTAAAAAGGGCATATGACTTACAACAAAAACCCAATGAAGAGGACCTAGATGAGCCAGTAGGGCTAGTGTAGAAAAAGGGAAACTGACTCCTTGGTATTGGCCCCCAACGCCCAGTGCACAATCCATGGAGAAGTCCACCTAAAGAGAAATGTAAAGAACAAAATATTAATGTTGGATGCACCGGGTGATGGAAAGTTGCCAGAAGGATTATTGGTCAAACCCAGCATCTTGCCTTCCCGTGCCCATGCCTATGCATGACAAGTGATGGTCCAGATTCGAAATGTGTCAGATCAGGAGGTCCGGGTGAACAGAGGGTGCACTCTAGCTACAGTACACTGTGCAGACACTGCAGTGTTACCCAATAACAAGTACTCTGGCCAAAAGGAGAGAGTGACCCCAGACTTATTTGACTTTGGTGATTCCCCGCTGCCAGCTGAATGGAAGGCTAGGATTAGCAAGAAACTCGCCCAGCGAGACCAAGTGTTTTCATTAAAAGAATGAGACGTGGGGTGTGTCCAGGGTGCAGAGAGCATCATATGCACCTGCAAGATGACTGGCCATTTCAAGAGAGATCCTGACGCCTCACCCCAGTGGGCATAGATGATGTGAGGAGACACCTGCAGAAAATGCTCACTGCTGGCGTGATACAGGAATCAAGGAGCCCATATGCCACTCCCATTGTGGTTGTGCCTAAGCAGAATGGGTCGGTGAGGATGTGTGTTGATTATCGAACCCTGAACCAGCAGACTGTCCTAGATCAATACACCATGCCCCCTTTACAAGATGCCCTGGATTGCTTGAATGGGAGCAAATGTGTCTCAGTATTGTATCTTCGCAGTGGATATTACCAGATTCCGATGGCCCCGGAGGACCATGAGAAAACAGCCTTCATCTGTCCTTTGGGGTTCTACGAATTCCTGAGAATGCCACAGGGGATTTTGGGTGCCCTGGCCACTTTTCAGTGACTGATAGAACATGCGGTGGGAGATATGAACTTGCTGGAATGTTTAAAGTCCTAGACCAATTGGAAGACTTCGGCCTCAAGCTGTCCATTGACAAGTGCCAGTTTTTTCAAACCTCTGTGAAGTATGTGGGGCACATAGTATCTGCAGAAGGGATAGAGACCGATCCCAGTAAGGTTGAATCACTGACTACTTGGCCCCAGCCCCATAACTTGAAAGAATTACAACATTTCCTGGGGTTCTGTGGCTACTACCGCAGGTTCATAAAAGACTATTCCAAGGTTATTCACCTACTCCTGAATCTCACCCAGAGTTACCCCCTACCAACCGTAAATACAAGGAAGGGGCTGTCAAAGAACTCAAGAAAGTATACTTCCAAACAGGTGAACCTTTTAGGCCCTGCTGGACACCTGAATGTGAAGCAGCCTTCCACGAAGTCATATACCAGCTCACCCATGCCCCCATCCTCGCCTATGCTGATCCTACTAAGCCCTATGTGCTGCATATGGACGCTAGTCTGCAAGGCCTAGGAGCTGTGCTGTATCAAGACCATGAAGATGGTTTGAGACCAGTGGCTTTTGCCAGCAGGAGCTTGACCCCATCAGAACGAAACTATCCTGTGCACAAGCTGGAGTTCCTTGCCCTAAAATGGGCCATTGTTGACCAGTTTCATGAGTACCTCTATGGGGCAAAGACATTGGTGAAGACCGATAATTACCTGTTAACCTATATACAGACTTCAGCTAAGTTGGACGCCACTGGGCACCGGTGGCTCTCTGTTTTATCAACCTATGATTATCCTGTCAAATACTGGCCAGGACTGAACCATGTTGATGCTGACGCCCTGTCACGAAGGCCAGTTTCCAAGAGTGTCTGGGTCAGGTTGTCTGAACCTGACATCCGAGCATTGTGCCAAAAGTTTGATAGAGATGAACAGATGTCTACGGACACAGTGAACTGTTTAGTAGATTGCTTGGACCCTCCTGATACCTGCATACCGGCTGCCTATTGCCATTTTTCTGCTCTAGATATTAGTGCATTACCTCAATTTGACAATGACAGCATCCAGTGGGCTCAATCTCAAGATCCTATGATTCAGCCAGCACTTGATGCCCTGCGTGAGGGAAAAGATGTGTCCCAGTTGCGTTCCCCTGACTTGTGAACTGCCCTATTGTTTAAAGAAGGCCCCAGGTTGAAGTTATACAATCAGTTGTTATACAGAGAGACAGTGGATTGCAGTGGTTGAGTTGACAAGCAGCAATTGGTCCTGCCCATGGCCTTTAAAAATTTGGTACTGAGGTCCCTCAACAATCACATGGGGCAACTCGGTATTGACAGAACTCTCACCCTGGTATGATGTAGATTGTACTGGCCCAAGATGGGGGCCGATGTTGAGCACCATGTAAAGACCTGTAGTTGCCTCCAAAGAAAAGCCCTGTCTCAGAGGGCTGCCCCCCCTTGTCAATATCACTACCAGCGCCCCCATGGAACTGGTCTGCATAGATTTTTTGTGTTTAGAACCTGATCAATGGAATATTGGCAATGTGTTAGTGGTTACGAATCATTTCACATGGTATGCACAAGCTTTTCCAACTAAAGATCAAAAAGCCTTTACCATGGCCAAGGTGCTAGTGGAAAAATTCTTCGTCCACTATGGTGCCCCCCAGCGGATCCACTCTGACCAAGGCAGAGACATTGAAAATCAGCTAATCAAAGAAATGCTCTCTCTGTGGGGGGGGTGCGGAAGTCAAGAACCATCCCCTATCACCCGCAGGGGGACACTCAACCAGAACATTTTAACCACACCCTTCTAGACATGCTGGGCACCCTCCACCCAAAAGACAAACATAAGTGGAGCCAGCAGATTAGCACCTTAGTACACGCGTACAATTGCATCAAAAATGATGCTACTGGGTTCTCCCCCTACCGCCTTATGTTTGGGAAGGAGGCCCGCCTGCCAGTTGATGTCTGTTTTGGGGTCTCTCCAGATGGGGTCTGAGATGAAAACTACCTGCAGTATGTACAGAAACTGAAAGCTCAGTTGAACCATGCATATCAACTGGCCCAGACAATGGCCGCTAAAAGAAATCTCTCCAACAAAGAGAGGCATGACAAGAAAGTAAAGGCTCAAGAGCTACGGCCCAGAGACCATGTGTTGTTACGCAATTTGGGACTACATGGCAAGCACAAAATTGCTGATAGGTGGCATCATCTTCCTCATGTAGTAGTTGGAAAGTTGGATGATCTATCAGTATACGAGATATGCTCAGAGAATAACTCCAAAGCTGTCAAGACCATGCACCATAACCACTTGTTGCCTATCGGCCAAGTTATTATTGAAGCTTAGCCAGCAGACATTGCCTCCCCTGGGCCAATGACTCATGCTGCTGCAAAAAAGAGACAGAGTCAACCTACTCCAGTAGTTACAGAGTTAAGGTTTCCCCATCAGCAGGCCCAGCATGATAATGACTGTCAGTCCACCTCTGACGATAGTGAGTGTGACAATGCCTATTACCCCTCCTATGAATTGAGTCAGCTGTTTCGAGGTAACCCTATGACTAATTGTAGGGATGAAGCTGGGCCTTCTGGACTGCTTAACCCCCCAGCTTCGTCCTTGGAGCTAGCGCTCACTGAAAGTGAGATGCAAAGCAGCAATCTGAGGTTGCGGACTCTCTGTGTTTTGTGGAACTGTGTGAATTGCCCGAAGAAGGGGCTAATGGTTTGAGTCTCCCTGGTGACACACCAGAACTTGCACAGCAATATGAGAGTGCTGACAGCCCCCCTTCAGTGCCACAAAGCCTAACTGTGCCAGAACCTTCTCTAAATGAGCCAAGTGTTGTGGAAACAGAGCCTACAGAGCAAGGAGCTGACAGTGCTCCCAGTTTGGACATTCCCATCCATGCAGAGTCACCCCTCATGAATCGTGAAAGCTCCAAAGTTTGTGCTGAAAGTACAGAGACTGTGGCTGTTCCTCCAGAAAGACTGGCCAAGCTGTCAAGCCAGTATTGCGCTTCAGTTATGATTCTCCTGGGAGGCCAGTGGATTTGCCTCTCAATGTGGTTCATAAAGGTGTTTATATTTCTCAGAGCTCACTACCCAAACTGAGCTTAATGGCCAATTCCAGGTTGATTGTTCTTCCTTTGTAGTATGGTGCCCCTGCCCCATCCAGCCCCAAGTTAGCTGATAGGGAAGGGCCCCCGCCTACATTGTTTAATGTACAGGAAGTTATAACATGAATGAGTATTGTTATGTCACAGGTGTGTTAATTATGGTGGAATCAGTATTACCTGTATGAAACATGCATAAGTATTGTCCTTATGGATATAGTATCATGAAGTGTAGTAAATATGTATAGTAAAGTAATAAGTTTATGTTAACTGATGCATGATGGTACATACTTGACACGGACGCCAAGTTTTCTCCAGGCAGGGAAGGGTGTAACCCCCCTACAAATGGGGGTTCCCAAAAAGTCTTCCTTGAGCTTTCCTAAATGCTCATTGCCAGGCTGGTGTTCTGCGTTTTAGCATTTTAAATGTATTGCCAGAGAGTGCCTGTATAGCCTCTATGTACTGTCTCTTTAAGAGCTGCCTGGATTGCAGTCATAATTAATCTGAGAGGGAGCTCTGTTAGAAGATATACTTGTTTGATGATCATTTGTTAGAGTAGTAATAATATTGCAGTTTGTTCTAACCTGCCTTCTTTGCAGCATGGACAGTTCTGTTTGTTTCCATTATTTTGGTCCTAGACTGCAGAATGGGCCAATCAGAACATTTGGGACTCTAAAATGGAGCCTGCCTACAGGGGCTTGGTGGGGCCAAAACTTGTAGGAATTGTAGTTTGGGGCTTTTGATGCTTAAAATAACCTGGAGGGGGAGCCCTTGTTGTGACTGTCAGACAGATCAGCCAACCAAACCTTTTGGATCTTGGGGAAAGTCCTACACTGCTTGCAGTTTCAGTTAGATCTGAGTTGGGAAGTGAAGAAGTAACAGCTAAAGATAGTTCAAGCAGCAATCCATAGTGTATTCGCGCAGGAGAACTGTGGAAAGACCTGAGTTTGGGCTGAATGCCTGCTTGCTGTTCCTGAGACGGAACTTGTACTTTTTTCGGACTGAATCTGAATTTACTTGGTAATGCTTGGTAGAATAAGACAAAGTAGGCTATAAGGCCCATTTAATTGTCTCCCACTCCTAGTGGGGTCTTTTTAGCATAGTGTCAGTTACCCATCTGATTTAGAATCAAGTGATTATCTAATCTACTCTTAAACTGATCAAAACAGGGTGCCATAATAATATTCGTAGGTAGGCAATTCCATATTTTAGATGATCTTATAGAAAATAAATTTTGTCTTTTAACAGTCTTTGCCCTTGAAACGTATAGCTGTCTCTTATGTGATCTTAAATTCCTTACTGGTATATCTTTGAAGCTGAAACCACGTATTTTCATCAAATCTGGATTTTGCAAGATTTTATATGTCAGAAGTAAATCACCTCTCCTCCTTCGAGTCTCTAGTGAAAACAAACCTAATTTGTTTAATCTAGACCTATAATCTTTGTTTTTGAAACCGACTAAGGATTTTGTTAATTTCCTTTGAGTTTTTTCAAGTAAACTAATCTTTTTTTTCAAATAAGGGCACCATAAAGGAGAACCATAATCAAAGTGCGGTATTATATAAGATTTGTATAATTTCATTAAACACTCTTTATCTCTAGTAATAAAGGTTTTCTTTATAGTTCTTAGCAATCTGTTAGTAATATCAGAGACATGGCGAGTATGATCAATAGTTGCTAAGTCAGTATTTACCCAAATCCCCAAGTCAAATTCCTTCTTGGAACAGTTCAGTATTTTACCGGTAAGTATGTATTTATAATTGGGATTTTTTCCCCAAAATGCAACACTGTGCATTTTGATTCACTGAATTCCATTTTATTACATCTTGCCCATGATTCAATTTGTTCCAGATCTTGGCAAAATTCTAGATAGTTCTGTATAGAGTTCACGTCTTGTCCTATCTTGGTATCATCTGCAAATTTTGAAATGACACCCTTTATACCACTCCCCATATTGCTAATGTACAATGAAAACAGTACCGGACCAAGCACTGATCCCTGGGGTACTCCACTGGAGTCGCCCTCCTCATTAGACAATATACCATTGATCCTAACACACTGTTTACGTTCTGTGAGCCAATTTTTAATCCATCTAACCATGTATTTGTTGATTCCAATACTATTAAGTTTGGATATCAACAAATCGTGGGGTACTGCATCAAAAGCTTTTCTAATATCCAAGAGGCTGACATCAATGGGGATGTTACTATCTAATTTGTCACTAACACCTTGAACAGGAACGATGCCTTGGTGATTCATGTGGGCCCTGCTTCTCCTGGAACTTCAGTTCAACAACCTGCTGTCTTGATTTCGTCCTGCCTGTGTCCAGTATTGGGTATCGTGAGTAAACATCAGGGTAGCTCCCTACAACAACAGCTAAATCTAAAAGTGTTGTCAAAAAGCCTCTACCGTGGCACAAACTGAGCCCTCCAGCTCTGCATTACAAATAGTGTGTGTTGTGCATGTTGCTTTCTTCCATCACAGGACCCCGACCAGCTGCAACGTTCCTGGCTAGCTCACCATTTTCCTACCTGGGTACCCAGAGTGTGTTACTGTGTAGGGACTCTGAACTGCATGCATAACTGTCTGATTAATATAGCTTTTAAGCAAATCAACCAGATTACGCCCCTCCCTTGTTCAAGTCCCCTGAATAAATCAGATTTAACTTTGTTTGCATTTAACCTCACTGTGGTTCCAGTTTGTGCCAAAAGTATTGTACTGTTGCTATTTCTTGTGCTTAACCTTGTTTTACAGGGGGTCCCCAGGGTCAAGCTAGAGGAACCAGCCCTGGTGGTAAGTGCAGACAGTGTGGGTAATTGCCTGGTAAATAAGGGTCATTGTGAAAGTAATTATTGTATATTGTTCTGGCCACTAGAAGGGAAAGGGGGGGGTTACAGTGTCCCAGAGGGCTGTGCCCAGGTTAGCTTGACCACTGTAACAACCCTGACCTCTGGGTGGAGGCACCCATTTCATTACGCAGGCCCCTTAACCTGCTGCTAGCCAAGCAAGCAGGGGTAGTAGTCCTTGTGATAGCGCCACCTAGGACATACATGTATTTTAATATATATTTCTGCATATTAAAAACAGTACATAATATAGCCTATATTATAATGTATTCATTTGTTTTGTTTTCATGACATTGTTTATCTCCTACCTCTGTGGAGTGGGCTGACAGGTCATCCGGCCACCAGCACCCGCACCCCCGGACCTGGTCTGGTCAGCGACATGCTCTCCTCCATGCAGGCTGGTACACATGGGGACCTGGATTCTGATACCTGGGGACGCACCTCTCAGGTTCAAGAGCGTGGTGCACGACCATCAGCCACCATGACTGCCCCACAATTTTCTGCCTGAATTTTCTCCCCCTTGGAGCCAGATGAGCAATGGCATTGGTGCACTATGTGCCAACGGCTGCCGTGCTCCAACCCTTAGTTGTATGCCACTACTTGCAGTTCCCCTAACTTCTGCCAGTTGCTGCTGCAGAGTGACGGAGACCCCTTTACCCACCCCAGAGGGAGGAGAGCTGTCGCAGGCCACTCAATCCTCCCTCTCCCCTGCTGACCCCCAACAGCCTGAGTCCACTTCCGAATCTGGGTTGCCAGCATGCCACAAGGTGTGGTGTCCAGTGCCTCAACCTTTAGCACAACTGGGCTGGCTTTATAATATATTTTTAATGTCCATTTGTTCATATTGCTGCATTGTGCCTAGTAATGAGCTGGTGTGAGGTGATGGAGGCTGTCATTCAGTATGCCACCCATTTCTTGTGAGTGGGCATGGTAACCTGTGGCTGTGACCGGGGGGGGGGGGCTGCCACAAGAGCTGAGGTGGGGTGGGGTGTGCTGAGGCTGAAGAGTATATTGGTTACCAACCACAAGAGCTGAGGTGAGGGTGGGCTGAGGAACATGCCATGGGGGGAGGTTAAAAGTTTGAGGCCTGACATGAGGGGGCTGTAAAGGTAGAGGCTAAGGGTGGAGGGTTTTGGAGCCAGAGACCTGGGGGGGTGGAGGGTTATGGCTGGAGGGTTATTCTGCCAGGGCTGGGGGTGCTTGGGAGCCTCCCTTCAGGGCTGGGGGTGACTATGGAGGTTGCCATGGGGCTTGGGGTGTGCTCAAGAGCTTGCCGTTGGCTGTGCAGGGTGGGGGGCTGTGGAGGCTACTGCCAAGGCTGGTTGGTGCTTGATAGTCTGATGTCAGGGCTAAGGAGGCTCTAGAGGCTGCTGCCAAGTGTTGGACTCATGCTAGGGATTGTGCTGCAGGCCTGGGGGATCAGAAGATGCCATCTTTCGAGTTCAGTGGCAGGCAAGTTTGACCACCTACATCTATACTACCACAGAACTCGGAAGACTAGAATAGCAATGCCCCTTGGCGGTGCCTAGTGCAAGTACGTTGAGTGCAGTGCCATGTTGTGGATGGCAAAACAGTGCCAGAAGCGCCATGCTCAACACAGTAATATGTGTGTTGCAAGCACAGAACTCGGAATAAATGGCACAAAAATTAAAAATAAATCTTGCATAAGTGGTTTGAGCTGGGGCACAAGAGTTTGCAGTGAACATTACAGGGCCATGTATTCACTGCATAACAAAAGGTTTGGGACTTGTATAAAACTGGAGCTACAGTGTACTATGATTGGATTAGGTATGCAATGGCTGTGTTTTATTATCAGTGACTTCATAGATCTGTAGGATTTAAGAAATACTTTCCAGTATAAAAATAAAATTGAATTGAATTGAAATAACATTGCCTATATTTATATGTATTTTATTATTTTATAGCCACATATTTAAAATGCTGTATTGTGCCCAGCAATGAGCCCTAACAAAGTTGTATGCAAGTGTGTTTGAGTGTGTGTGCGTGTGTGTGTGCGAGTACTGGCTTTATAGAGATAATTCTCCTTAGAACGTCTTGCACTCCCCATCCAGTCCTCATGTATGATTCCTGGGCCTGTGGTATGCAGACATTTTTCGTGTGTGTTGGGGGGGGGGGTAGCTGGTCCACGGGCAGGAAAAGGGGATCCATCTGCACAGAGTGTTATTGTCCAGGGGTAGAGACTATTCTGGTAAGTGGTCATCCGTGGGAGGAGGCTGGTCCAGGGTATGGGGGGAGGTCCAGCTCTGGGAGGAGGGGGGAGTTCAGCTTAGGGGATGCTGGTCAGGTACAGCAAGGGTGGTCCAGCTGTAGTGAGGGTTTCAGCCCCAGAAATTCTATTTCATATCTTTTCTTTTGAAATGTATTCGGGGGGTGGGGAGGGGGTTTCAATCAAACAATTTCTTCAGAAGAAGAACTATATTCTGAAAAGTAAATCTGCTTACTCTTTTTGGGTGCCACATTTTCCAAGCGATCCATAGCAAGTCGTATTATCCTCTTCAACATCTTATTACTGTCTGCATTCCAATCAATAGTTTACGTTCTGCATTTGGTATTTTGTTAAGTATCCCACATTGTAAATATAAATTAGGTTCGTGTTCTTTTTCCATAGCAGCCCCAGGTTTTGGAATGCACTTCCTGGTACGTTACAAACTGATATGCCCCAGCGAATGTTTAAGACTAGGTTGAAAGAATATTTGTTGTCAAAAGATGTTTGAAAATGTTTTATCTGATGCAGTGTTTCTTCACATGTTTTACTATTCTGAATTACAGTTTGTTATATATTTCTATTGTATACTATTTGTTACTGTGTTTGGTTGGGCCTGGAAAGGGGCCTTTTGCCCAGTGCTCTTAGCTGGTTAACAAAATTGAAATAAAAAAATAAATACAGAAATTTAAATATTATTTGAAAATCTTGCCATCTGGCCTGTCAGTGCAGCGGTTGGATTTCCGCTTGCAATGCCAGCGACCCGGGTTCGGGAGGGAGCCTGGGAGCTGGAGAGCCAGCCCGGTGGAGGAGGCTTGAGCATCCCAGGGACAGCTCGTCTTCTCCTGGGAAGGAAGGGGGTAGCAACCCGTCGCTTGACTGGCCCCAGGTGGAAGTCTGTGGCATAGCAAGCACCAAGCAGACACAGAGGTGAGGACGTCATGGATGTCGGCGCTAGGCGCCTTGACATCTGGGCATGTGACATCTGTAAGAAAAGAGGAAAAACACCCTCCAGCTCCAAGGAGACGGCGCTCCAAGTATGGTTCCAATGTGCTCTCGCCTGTCTGACTACTCTGAGCCTGATGAGACACTGAATTGTTCAGGGTGTTCCTGCCCCACATCATCCAAAACCCAGGGGAAGCGTACACAATGGGGAGTGAGATACTGACAACAGTAAAAATAGAAAGGGACCTGGGGGTAATTATATCAGATGACCTAAAGGTGGGCAAGCAATGTGAGAAGGCAGTAAGGAAGGCTGGGGGGATACTGGGATGCATAGGAAGAGGCATCAATAGTAGAAAACAGGAAGTTGTTATCCCTCTGTACAGACAGTTGGTGAGACCCCATCTGAGTACTGTGTGCAGTTCTGGAGACCCCATCTCTGCAAAGACATAGACAGAGTGGAGGCTGTCCAGAGGAGGGCAACCAAAATGGTGCAGGGTCTGCACCAGAAGACATACGAAGAAAGACTAAAGGAGCTTAATATGTATACCCTTGAGGAAAGAAGGGAGAGAGGGGACATGATAGAAACTTTCAAGTACCTCAAGGGAATTAACAAAGTCCAAGAGGGTAGCATCTTCCAGAAAAAGAGATGTGCAAGAACAAGGGGGCACAATTTGAAGATAGAAGGGGGACGGCTCAGAGGTAATGTGAGGAAGTATTTTTTCACTGAGAGGGTTGTGGATGCATGGAACAGCCTCCCTGAGGAGGTCGTGGGGTCAAGAACAGTGGGGGACTTCAAGAATGCATGGGACATGCATAAGACAGTCCTAGTGGGGGGTAGGAGGAAGTAAGCTGTTGGTTAACTAGGATCTGCAACTTATCTGTTAGGTAGAAAAATGGGCAGACTAGGTGGGCCAAGCAGTCCTTATCTGCCGTCAAATTCTATGTTTCTATGTTTCTATCCTCACCCAGGGGGTAAACTGTGGTAGGATGGTGGAATGGGCCAATGCAGGTAAGGTGGGTAGCAGGGTGGACTCTATTGGCGCTTCTGAGGATGCGGAGCTGTTAGGGACTGGGGGGTGAGATAAACAGAAATTACAAAAAAAAAAAAAGAAAATCTTGACTCACCATGTCCTTACCAGTGTAGAAATACCTTTTCCATTCAGCCCACTAGGATTCAAGTCTGGTTCGAACCCCCATCCCTCCTCACCCTCTGCCCCTGAATACATTTCAATCAAATTAAAAGAAATGAAATACAATCTCTGGGGCAGAAAACAGATATTTACTGTTTTTTACACCTGGTTTTAACGTTTTTGATTAATTACTCACTGCTGTTTTGAATTACAATGTATAAACTGAGTATGTGACTTTTATATGACTGTTAATGATACTGTTACTTTAAGAAGGTGCTTTAAAATGGGGAACGGGTTTGTTGGAATGGACACAACCCCTGATGAAGGCCAAAGAGTATGGCCGAAATGCTGGAGTATATGCTTGCCTCCCTGCATTTTAGATGTGTCCTTTAAATAAAGGATTTTTGTTTGGCAGCAGTATGCGGTATGTGACTTCATTGTGACCTGGAGTGCTGACTCTCTCCATTTGTATGTCTCATTTGAGGGTTGGCAGCCCTTTCTTCACCACCCTCAGAAGGTCCTGTGTCGCACTGCCATTTGTGTTTTCTAGAACAGATGTGATGCAAAATCTCATTTTCAGTGGTGTCCTGCATTTACACATTTTAATACTGCATTTAGCATGATGTCATGCGCTGTAGTGCTACCACCTGTAGTGCCTATGACATGGGTTCGGGAAAGAGCCACCAGCATTGAGGACTGGGTGGGAGGGAGTAGGGTGCTCTCCTACTCTGTAGTGGGTGAGGTGAGGATGTAGGCAAAAGTCTGACCCATGACAGTGGTCTTGAGTCAGTGCACCAGACACCTCCTATGCCTGCGGGTGTTGTGCATGGCAGACGTCAGTGTGGCCACTCACTGGTGCGAACCTGGCATGCTTCGAACATCATTGCACAGTGAAGCCTCGAAAGGCAGTGGTGATATTGTTGTGGGAGAACATTAAAAACACGCACTGCATCAAGCTTATCAGGAGTTGAGAGGAGGCCTGTGGCAGTCCCGGTATCTAGCTGTCCGGAATGCCATACACCAGAGAACGGGGGATGACGTAGGGTTGTGGGATGTGAATTGGTGGGCAGGAACGGGGCTATTTGTGGAGGGGGCAGTGGACCAATGGGGAATGGTTTCGAAAATGGAAAAGGGTGACTCGGGGGGATGAACCAGTGGATCACTGGTATTGCACCATGACAGGAACTGGGAGATTAGGGTGGACAGCTGCATCCCCCCTGCCTGTGGGAGGGGGTCATCTAAGTGCCCACCTAAGTAAAGGTTTTCAACAGCAGTAAACAGCTTTGCTTGTGGAGCTGTTTACCGCCATCAAAAATAGTTTAATATCCCACTGCACTGGTATTCAAGAGGAGACACCCTCATTTATATAGGCACAGTGGTATTGTAGCACCTTGGTTTAGGGGTGCTTCCAGTGCCTCTGATTATGGGCTCACCAGGAGCACTCCCACAAATCCGGGTTAATGCTTGTGCTAATGACGTTACATTATAACCATGTCAGCACGAGCACTAACCTTTCTATTTTTAATTGATAATGTTTGCATTTTTTTCCCGTTATATAATGTATGTAAATGTGATCATTTGACATTTAGCAGGTCACTGCTATTATGGATGTTACTGTCCTTGGAAGCATTAACACTGTCACATAGTACGGTCCCCATATTCAGTGTCGAACGTACGTGCACTGCCTGATGAGTTGCACATACGATAGCACAAGGCAGGGTGCATGCAATATTGCCATGGTAGTCTAGAAGCTCCATCACCCACCCTTAATGTTACCTATCTTTACATGGTAGTCTAGTGACCCACCATGCTCCTGATCACCAATCCTGCATGTTCCCCGTATATCTCTAGTTGTATAGTGGCCCTTGCCCCGCATCCTGTCACCAACCACCCATATAGCCACCTGCTGAGGACCACAGGCATGCACCCCCCTCGCCCTGACCGCCACTCACCATTATGCAGGGGTAAGGCAAGGCAATTTTATTTGTAGGGCACCCAATCCCAGAGGCTCTGGGGCGCCATACACAAATGAGCACACACAATCATAAAGACATAACTAAACCTCATTGAAACCATAACATAATAAAATTCAACAAAACAGGTTTCCAGAAGTCATCTTCACGGGACTGGCCAAAGCTAAAGATCGTATCAGAAGTCAAAGGCCAGGATGAAGAGGTGGGCCTTTAGCCTCCCCTTAAACACCTCAATCGAGGGGACCTCCCGGACTGCAGGTGGAAGCGAGTTCCACAGGGTTGGCTCAGCGACACTAAAAGCACAATCCCCAATATGTTTGCCCTAAATACTGTGTTTTGTTAACTGATATTTTATACCTTACATGGAGGATAGTCTTCTATTGTATTAGATGTGTGCTTTCTTATATAGTTGAATTTCAATAAAAAGATAAAGTGAAAAAAAAAAAAGCACAATCTCCCGAAGTCTTGAGCCGTACCCTGGAAACATCCAGGAGGCCCCTCGAAGAAGAGCAGAGGGAGCGAGCAGAGGGCACCAGTGTCAGGTGCTCAGACAGGTAACCAGGGCCCAGCCTGTATAGGGCCTTAAAGGTGAGATGATCCACCTTGAAAAGGACCCTCCACCTGACTGGCAGCTAGTGCAGAACACACAAAACCAGGGTCACATGACTGGACCTTGAAAGGTCTGTCAGTAACCGGGCTGCTGCATTCTGCACTAGCTGCAGCCTGCAGAGAGTCCCTCCCATGACCCCAAAGTACAGAGCATTACAGTAGTCGAGCCTAGAAGTCACAAAGGCATGTACTAGTGTCAGCAGGTCCTCAGGTGGAATGAGGGGCTTAATCCAGGCAATGTTCTACAAGTGGTAAAAACCACTGCTGAGTACAGCTGACACCTGCTCTTCAAAGGCCAATCTGCAATCAAGGATCAAGCCCAGATTTCACACCCTCGGAGAAACCACCAATGGAGTAGACCTCAGAACAAGTCCAGAGTCAGCTCCCAGTGGCAACCCATCACTCTCGCAGCCAGGGTAAGTCACCATCACCTCAGTCTTAGCTGGGTTGATTCTCAGCCAGCTGGAAGCTATCCAGTCATTGATTTTAGCCAGATAGCTGTTAAGCATGTCAACTGCTCCTGATGTTCCAGGTGTAAAAGACAAATACAGTTGGGTGTCATCTGCATAGTAGTGAAACTCCACACTGTATTGTTGGATGATCTCGCCCAGGGGCAGCATTTACACTGCGAATAACATCAGCGACAAGATCGAACCCTGAGGTACTCCGCAAGACAGAGGCATTGGGGAAGGGGAGAAATTCCCCATCACCACCCGCTGCACTCTATCCGAGAGATACGACTCAAACCATTTGATGACAGTACTGCCCAGTCCACAAAACTCACAAGAGTTGATCAAGAAGCACAACGTGATCCGCAGTGTCAAAGGCTGAGGAGAGATCGAGGAGCACAAGAACTGACCTGTCTTCTCTCTGTCTAGCCCTAAGCAGATCATTATGCACTCTCACAAGAGCAGTTTTAGTGCTGTGTCTGGCCCGAAAACCTGACTGGAATGGCTCATAGATATCCGAGGACACCAGGCGATCCTTGGGCTGATGTGCCACCAATTTCTCAACAACCTTGTTCAAAAATGGCAGGTTGGAGATTGGACAGTAATTCGCCAGGACGACTGGGTCGAGGGATGATTTCTTTAGGAGGGGCTTCACCAGTGCTTCTTTCAAAGCAACTGGGAAGACCCCCTCCACCATCAAACACCTGGCAATCCTGGTGAATACTGGCCAACGGCATCGGCACATCCCATTAAGAAACTCATCAGAGCTGGGTCCAGTTCACAAAAAGGGCACTTCAGCTCCGAGATCACCTTAGTCATTTCAGACATCTTCAATGGCCTAATCTCCTCCCAGGTAGACTGAGTGCCTCTGAACCTCCCCACTTAATCACTACGAGGCAGACTGGCAGCCAGCACAGCCCTCCATCCACCTCCTGTGCCAGACACAGTCTGACAGTCACAGAGCACAATCTCGCTATTGGATGTACTCTGTGATGGCTATGCCAGCCCACTCTCCGATGTAACAGTAAGTGGCACTTGGATCAAGAGGTGGGTGGGGCAGGGGTCCTCGGCCGGTGGTCGGATGTGGAGGTGGCGATCGGACGGAGTGGTGGAGGACCACTGGACTACTAGGGAAATACAGGTTATATGAAGGATTGGTGATTGGGGTAGGGGGTGGGAGGGGAGCCATGAGACTAACAAGGAAATATGGGTAACATTAAGGATGAGTGATGGGCCGCTAGACTACCATGGCAGTATCGCACGCAGCTTGCCATGTGCTATCGCAAGCGAAGGATGGGTGATGTAGGGGGGACTGCCAGACTACCATGGCTGGGTTAACCAACTATGTAATGCATCGTTACTAGAGGGTGAACAGGCTACATTGCTTGTGCATCTGGCACTGAATATGAGGGATGTTCTTAATGAGAATGTTAATGCTTCCAACAACAGCAGCATCCATATTAGCAGTGAAATGCACAATTGCAAAAGCTCAAATTTACATACATTATCACAAAACCCATCACAGACACAATCAAATCTAACTTCTGAAAAAAATTCACACAGGATCATTGTATAAATGAGTTCCTGAATTAAAACTACCTATGACGCAAGCAAAAATACCCAACAGGGTGGGCAGTATTGCGCTATACCAGACCGCCCAGGGACATAATGAGGCCCGATGCCTCAGACGGAGGGCCTTATAGCCCCTGGAAGGTCCGGTATAACCCAATACTGCCCACCCTGGAGGGCATTATTGCGCTTAGAAAATGGGCCACTTTATTACTTTTGTTTAAAAAAATACATGTTTAAGTTTAAATGATGAAACTCTTAGCAGACTTATTTATTTTCTAAAAAAAAAGTCCCTCCACCTACTGTGTTTTTTTAGCTGTCCAATGTTTTCACGGGAATTGTAGTTTGTTTGGGGGAGGCTGTGTAGCTGACCATGGGTAATGGCAGGAGAGAGAAAAAGTCAAACGGAATGTTATCAGTTTAGTGAGAATTTTTTTTGTCAGAATGTAAGCTGATTTTGACAACTGCAGTGCATAGTGTTGGAAGCCTTGTACTCATCTCTCTCTCTCCAACAGCATGACAAGAACAGGAGTGTGCTTCTTATATATATATATATATACATATATATATATATATATTTTTTTTTTTACACAGCACTTTTACACCAGTTACTTCAGTTACTTCTCACAAGTGTAAATCTGCCCCATTTTCCCCTTCCTCGGTGATACCAAGCTGATCTCTTACAAATAAGACATGGGTCATTAGATAGTGGAGTTTTACTAACCACAAGTCCTTCACTTGACTGCTTTTTACTACCTGAATTTTTTCCCCAATCCTCCTCTTTTCTGTTCACCATCTCCTTCATGAACCCCTCAATCCATGGCACTTTTTTTTAAAATAACAGATGGCATGCAAGGGAAGTGCAGTAGATCTGGAGATCGGTTTGTAGGGTCGATTGGCAGCTTGGATGTGGGCACCAGCAAAACATCGGGAACGGCGTGGGAGAGCTCACTCTCTGCCAGTGATCAACACAGAGCTGGTACAATTTTCTAATTTTCCACCCCTAAATAACTGTTTTAGTAAAAATTTCTGTGATGAGCAGGGATAGGCAGCTCAGAGAGAGTGGAGCCTGTGCAAGAAAGTTGTAGTTGGTAGCGCATAGCACACGATGTGCTAGCAGTACAGTTTAACATTTCAAGAATATTTAAAAATGAAGTTGCAGGCAAAGAGAAACCAGCAATGTTTTTGTTTAGGCAGGTTATTGATGCTTAGGTGTAGATTTGGGAGGGTCGGACAGAGAAAGAGAGAGAGAGAGAGAGACTGTCCTGTATCACTTTCTGAAGAATCTCCGTTAGCAGAAAAGAAAAAAATGGTGCTCTGCCCATTCAAAATTGCCACTGCCAATTGATTGGGAGGGGGGTTGGTAGAGGAAAGTTACAAATGCTATCAGTGGTGACCGTCTGTTTTCAGGAACGTGGATAAAGGGGAAAAACATGATGTCTGGTTGTGGCGGTAGGCTAAGCTTGAAGGGAGATAGCTGAAGGGCTGGGTGTCAGCTCTCGCTAAGCGAGAGAAAAATATGGTTGATATTTGCAAATCAACATTCCAGTGGCACATTTATATTGGTTATCAGGTCAATTGGTACTGGCACTTTTAATACCCAGGCTCTATTGTCTGATAGATGCCCACCTTGGCAGAGCTATTAGCCAGTCAGAGCCCAGAGATTTAGCAGCCCATTTTCTTATAACAAATTCCCTGCCTGCAGAGAGTGTGTAGCCACTGTAGTCTTTTTTTTCCTAGCTGTGTGAAAAGCTTTATCAGTTGAGGGCTATAAAGAGAAAATATTGCCCCTGATAGATGAACTATGACAAACAATAGTTATGACTATTAATAGTCAATAGTTCTCCTGAGGAGTCAAGGTTTTCCCATTATATACCATAAACATTTTGGTGCGACCACCACAGCCACCAACATCTGGTGCCTGGATACGCCCCTGCACCACATGGCCAACCACCCTCCCCACCACTGGATCACCCTTCCAGGAACTGGACCAGGCTCCCCTCTCCAGCTGTCTAGCCTCCATGTAGATGGAAACCCTTCCAGACCCATCTTTCCCCAAGTTGTGCAGCCTACCTGGAGGTACACCACCCCACAGCCCAGCCTCTTTCCCAACCAACCAACCTCCCTGCATCTGGATCAGCATCCAACACCATGTCACACAACCTCCATGCAGCTGAATTATCCCCCCCAATCCCCAGACTATCCTCCCCCAGTAGGCGATGTCTCTTCAGCTGCCCCCCAGCAAACAAACTAGGGTTTTACCATGCCGGCAATGCGGTGTCAGGGATGGTAGATCCAGGTAGAGAGGGTGATGGAGGCTCTCAAGTCCTTGAGGACTGATAAAGCCCCAAGTCCAGATGGCATCCACCCGAAGGTTCTGAAGGAATTGGCGGATGACCTAGCTGCTCCATTGATGGCTCTATTTAATTCCTCCCTCCAATAAGGATGCATTCCTCAGGACTGGAAATTGGCATGCCACTCCACAAGAGCGGTCCTCAGGATGAACCAGGGAACTACAGACCGGTCAACCTGACATCCATAGTGGGAAACATGATGGAGGCCATCTTAAAAGAAAGGATGGTGGTGTTCCTGGAGGCATATGGTTTTCAAGATGAAAATCAACATGGGTTTGTCAGGGGAGATTGTGTCAAACCAACCTAGTCAAATTTTTTGACTGGGTGACTAGATCCCTGGAGGGTGGAAAGCCTGTTGATGTCCTGTACCTGGATTTTAGTAAGGCTTTTGATTCGGTCTCGCATGGAAGGCTGATATGGAAACTAAGGAAATTAGTGGTGGGGGATAAAATGGTATGGTGGGTAACAAACTGGCTTAGCAACAGGCAACAGAGGGTGGTGGTGGTGGGGCTAGGCCTCATCCCACAGAAGGGTCCTCAATGGGGTCTCACAGGGTTCCATGTTGGGCCCTATCCTTTTCAATGCATTCATTGTGGATGTCAGGGAGGGAAATAGGAGCAGAATGAATCTATTCACTGATGATTCCAAACTGGGAGCTGAGGTGGACATCGAGGCGGGTAGGAGGACTCTTCAGGAAGACTTGGGGAAGCTTGAGTCTTGAAAGGTGGGTACACTTGTGGCAGCTAGGGTTTAATGCTTGTAAGTGTAGCGTTTTACATCTAGGTGTTAGGAACCCAGGTTATAGCGTCCATTTGGTGGGAGAAAGACTGTCAATCTCCACGCTGGAAAAGGATCTGGGTATGATAACTGTTGCCAAATTAAGCAACTCTGAGCAATGGAGGAGAGTAGCTACTAAAGCAAATAAAATGCTTGGGTGTATCGCTAGGGGGATATTGTCCAGGAGCAGGGAGGTTAAATTCCACCTGTACAATTTACTAGTGAGGCTGCACCTAGAATATTATGTGCAATTCTGGCGCCCTCACTTAAAGAGGGACAGTCTGCTGGAGAGAGTGTCCAGAGAAAGGTAACGAAGATGATGTGGGGTCTGGGGGACATGGCATATGAGGGTAGATTTAGGGAGCTGAACATGTACCCCCTGGAGGACAGAAGGAAGAAAGAGCTATAATAGAGGTCTTCAAATATCTGAAGGGGATCAGTGGTGTAAAAATGGAGGGTCTGCTCAATTTAAAAGGGGAGGGGTCTATGAGAGGCTATAGTCTAAAATTAGTGGGGGGAAGGTTTAGAGGGGAAGTGAGGGGACATTACTTTGCTGATAGGGTGGTGGTACCCTGGAACGCCCTTCCAGAGGAGCTGATAGAAATAGAAACTATAGGGGATTTCAAGAAGGGATGGGACCAGTACAGGGGAAGGGTACAGGTCGGAGGACACAAAAACGGAGGTAGAGCAGAAGCGGTAACTTAACAGTGAGCTGTAGCAAGGGCAGACAAAATAGACCATTAGGCCTAATCTGTTGGCAACTTTGTATGTATGTATGTATGTATCCTGTGAAAAATAAGTTAGAGTATCTGTGACTTTTTCCGTCCGAAATCAAAAAATCAGATTAAAGCAACCGTCTGTCCAGACACAGATGCAGATCAAGATCAGCAACTGGAGCAAACGTCAATATGTGAAGTAGAAGTACCAGAAGATTCATATGTAGTGAACACATCATCTCCGGGAACATCTCACGATGCAGCCTCAGTAGCCAGATTTAAGCCTGCTGTTGTTGTACCCAGTTATCTAGGAACCAAAGAAACTGGTCCTATTCAGCCAAAGCTGTCTAATGTTCCACAAAGGGAGTTTGGAAAGCAGAAGCATTCATTTTCAGGCAACTGGTATGCATCATTTACATGGCTTGAATATAGCGTCAGCAATTATGTCATATTTGGATTTGCCTACCAAATGTTTTCCAGTTGCACTGGTCGAGCAGATGCAGCCTTCATGTCCAGAGGCTTTAACAACTGGAAGAAGGCAATAGAGAAGTTGAGAAACACCAACAAACAACAATACATATAGGAGCGATGGAGGCTGGGTCTTCTTATATGAAATCTAAAGACTGAGGCAATATTGTATGGCTAATGGATTCAACAATGATTACAGATATTAAAAAGCACAGGAAGTACCTGTACTAGTTGAAATTGTTTTATTCTTTGGCAGACAGGGAATTGCTTTTTGAGGCCATAGAGAGTATGAAGGGAGCTCAAACACAGGTGACTTTTTAGAGGCTTTTATTCTTGTAAAAAGTTTGATCCTAAATTAGAAAATTTGCAAATGCAAATGCCAGGAAATGCCACCGATCTCTCACCACTTAGTGAAAATCAGATGATAGAATGCTGTGCAAAATTAAGAGAGAACATTTTAAATGAGGTAAAGGAAGCAAAGTATTTTGCAATACTTGCTGATGAATCTAGAGATGTCACTTGCAGAGAACAAATGAGTATTTGCCTTCGTTATATCCACCACGGTTCCCCTGTAGAGAAATTTCTGTGCTTTCATCAAATAACAAAATTAGATACCCAAAGTCTGACAAATGAACTGTGTTCAAAACTAACTGGGACCTCCGTGTGAATTCTGTGAGTTGCGTAGCTCAAGCTTATGATGGTGCATCTGTTATGAGCAGCAACTTAAATGGAGTCCAGGAACTATTTCATCAGAAGCATCCATATGCTATATATTGTTCATTGCTATGCACATATTCTAAATTTGGTCCTTGCAGATGCCTGTTCTTCACTTCCTCCAGTATGGAAACTATTTGACATGCTTCAAGAGATACACATGTTCTTTTCAAAATCTGTACTGACTCACCAGGGGTACTTGAACATTCAAAAGGAGCTTGGTTTGAACAGAATTCTTGATACCTGGGTTGAGTTTGGGGTGCGTTCTACCAGGTAGGCTTGTCAAAAGCAAGCAACAAAGGCATTAATAGAAACCTATCCGGGTCTTCTAAAATATCTATCAGAACGTGAGGGAGGAGAAACTGCAAAAGCCAGAGGACTCCACAGGAAGCGTCTAGAATTCGGCAATAACCTGTTCCTTAAAATGTTTGATAAGCTATTGTCAGTGGCTGATGGAACAAATAACTTACTTCAGGCTTTGGAATTGCACTGTGACTGTTATATCTGCTCTGAGAGACACAATTGTAGATTTTCGTACTGAGGAGAACAGTTTAGTTGTATATAGGGAAGCTGAAACCATGGTGGAAAAATATGGGGCAGACACACCTGAAAACACTCCACAGAGGCAACTGAAGCTACTGTGTTCTTGGGAAGAATTTTTTCCCATTTCATCAATTTGTACTGAGCTAAGTCCATCACATGAACAGAGAACTGTTGTGCATTTTAAACAAGTGTCTTTTGCCCTGTGATTGATATAATGATTGGAGAGATTGACAGAAGGTTTCCAAACATAACCAAACACTGATACTTGCTATCAGTGCTCTCAGACCACAGTCTAACATGTTTCTGGACCATGACAAACTGAGGCCACTTGGAGAGATGTATAACTCTACCATTCTGGAAGAGGAACTAGTAGTAGCAAGAAACTTCATTTGATGGCTGCCAGAAAATGAAAATCCACAAAACATGATCAGTCTTTATAAAATACTTTCAGAAATTATGTATCCGATGCTGCATGAATCCCTGCAGGTTGCTTTAACAATCCCAGTTACCACACGTGTATGTGAGCACTCCTTCAGTGCCTTGAAACACATTAAAACATATCTGAGAAACAAGACTGAAAATGACAGATTGAGTTCACTTGGAATTCTCAATATTCAGAAGGAAGAAAGCAGACAGCTTGACACTGATGAAGTGATGGACGAATTCGCATCCATGACAAACAGAAATGTTGAGCTGCTTCTCCCCAAATCAGCAAGATAATAAACTAGTAAAAGTTGGGTGACACTCTCATATCTTGCTCCATACATTTTACATTCATAAAGGATACTTTGAGATCCCAGCAGATCTGCTGGGATGATGGTGTCTGTCTATTTTGTTTTCCTCTGGGGTCCTGTAACCTTCCCAGCAGATCTGCTGGGATAATGGTGTCTGAATGTCTCTTTTCCTCTGGAGTCCTGTAACCTTCCCATCAGATCTTAGATCTGCTGGGATAAAGGTGTCCACCTGTCTGGTTTCCTGTAGGGTCCTGTAACCTTCCTGGCAGATCTGATGGGAAAATGGTGTCTCTCTGTTTTCCTTTGGGGTCCTGTAACCTTTTCCCAGCAGATCTGCTGGGTTAATGGTGTCTGTCTCTTTTGTTTTCCTCTTGGGTCCTGTAACCTTCCCAGCAGATCTGCTGGGATAATGGTGTTTGCCTGTCTGTTTTCCTGTAGGGTCCTGTAATCTTCCTAGTAGATCTGCTAGGATAATGGTGTCTCCATTTTCCTTTGGGATCCTGAAACCTTCTCAACAGATCTGCTGGGATAGTGGTGCCTGTCTGTCTGTTTCTCATCTGGGGTCCTGTAAGAAATCATCCCAGCAGATCTGTTGGGAAATTGTCTGTTGTCCTCGGTGGTCCAGTAAGTAACCAAATCTTTCCACATGTGCCAAATACAGGTGATGATAATGGGAGGGCTTTAAGCCAGAAGTTCAATGGGCGGAGCAACAACGTCACTCCCCCATGAGCTTAAATATGTCACTTTTCCTAGACGCCCTCAGGATTCGTTTTCATTGAGTTGCAGCCGGAGGCACTGCTCTCCTCTCTGCCCTGCTTCCGATGTCCTTCACTCTAGCCTTGCTTTGGTGGCTGCAGGTTCATTTCCGTCTCTTCCTCCTCCTTGCTAACTTCACTATCTCCCCTCCCTGTGCTTGCAGATGAAGAATTTGGCTGATTGGTTAACAAGCTTTCTGTTCCCTCTATATAAGGGCGCATCCACCAAGGGTTTTAAAGTATCATAGAAACACAGACTTTGACGGCAGATAAGGACCACTTGGCCCAACCAGTCTGCCCATTTCCCTACCTATTGGATAAGCTGCAGATTCTAGTTAACCAACAGCCTACTTCCTGCAACCCCCCACTATAATTGCCTTATGTCTGTCCCATGCATGTTTGAATTCCCCCACTGTTTTAGACCCCACAACCTCTCCAGGAAGGTGGTTCCATCGTCCACCACTTCTCCGTGAAAAGAATTTCCTCACATTACCCTGAGCCATCCCCTCTAACTTTAAATTGTGCCCCCTTGTTCTTACACATCTCTTTTTCTGAAAGATGCTACCCTCCTGGACTTTGTTGATTCCCCTGAGGTACTTAAAGTTTCTGTCATGTCCCCCCGTCCCTCTTTTCATCAAGGGTATACATATTAAGCTCTCTCAGTCTCTCTTCAAATGGTTTCTGATGTAGACCCTGCACCATTTTAGTTACCCTCCTCTGAACTGCTTCCATCCTGTCTATGTCCTTGCACAGATGAGGTCTCCAAAACTGCATGCAGTACTCCAGATGGGGTCTCACCAACTGTCTGTATAGAAGGATAACCACTTCCCTTTTTCTACTTGTGATGCCCCTCCCTATGCATCCCAGTATCCCCCTGGCTCTTCTTACTGACTTCTCACATTGCTTAACCACCTTTAGGTCATCTGATATGACTACACCCAGATCCCTTTCCATTATTGTTGTTGTTAGTACCTGCTCTGCTACTGTGCACTCTTCTCCTGAATTTTTATTTCCCAGGTGCATTACTTTGCACTTCTTTACATCGAATCTAAGTTGCCATATGTCTGACCATTCCTCCAACCTTGCCAAGTCCCTTCTCGTCCTTTCTACCCCCGTGTATCAACTCTGTTACAGATCTTTGTGTCATCTGCAAAGAGGTATACCTTTCCTTCCAGGCCCTCTGCAATGTCACTTATAAAGATGTTAAAGAGGACCGGACCCAGTACTGAGCCCTGAGGTACTCCACTGGTAACCCCCCTTTCTTCAGAATGTGTTCCATTCACTATTACCTTCTGTGTCCTGTTGTGAAGCCAGTTTGCTACGCAGGCTACCACCCTGGGACCCACTCCCAGGCTGGCTAACTTGATTATTAATCTTTTGTGCAGGACTGTGTTAAATGCCTTGCTAAAGTCTAGGTAGGCCATATCCACAGCCCCTCCCTGGTCTATTACTTTGGTCACCCAGTCAAAGAAATCAATTAGATTCGTCTGACATGACCTTCCTGCTGTGAATCCATGCTGCTAAGTACCAGCTAAGCTTTCTATTCCCTCTATATGAGGGTGTGTACACCAAGGGTTTTAAAGTACCAGCTAGAGACTGCCATTTCCTGCTACATTAGCATTCAGCTGAACCGTAGAGCTACTCTGTAAAACATATGTCCTGCTGAATTTGCTTTAAGTAACACCGAATCCTGTTATGCTGAACAGTATAACTATACAGAAACACATGTCCTGCTGAAATTAATGCAGGTAACAGCCAAAGATTGCAGAATCCTGCTAAATTACAGTTGCTGAACAGTATAACTACACTTCGAAAACACATGTCCTGCTGAAATTAACTTAAGGTAACAGCTAGAGACTGCAGAATCCTGCTAAATTACAGTTGACCTGAGCAAGTGAGAGACTATCTCCACTTGTATGCCGACAGGCAGTCCCGCTGCGCACTCCGAAATTCAAAAGTAAAAATGGTGCCAATCCCAACACTTTGCTCAGCTGACTTGAATGTGGCCTAGATCTGCTCAGGGCTTGCACGGATCGTGCCAAGTCCGTACCTTGCTGTTTTGGATGTTCCGGGGGTGGGGGAAGGCGACCTCTCTGCTGCCCTCAGGACCTGTTGGGGACCCTCCTGTGTGTGTCGCAGTGCTAGCAGAGCTTGCTGTTTTGGATGTTCTGGGGTGGGGAGGGTGACCTCTTGCTGCCCTCAGGACCTGTGGAGGACCCTCCTATGTGCATTGCAATGCTAGCAGAGCTTGCTGTTTTGGATGTTCTGGGGGTGGGGGGGCGACCTCTCTGCTGCCCTCAGGACCTGTGGGGGACCCTCCTATGTGTGTCGCAATGCTAGCAGAGCTACACTGCCAGCCCTAAGATATAACAAGCTGTATGGATTTTCTTTTCAAAACTGTATGTAATTGTTCTGCCTTAAGTGCTTTGAGCCTGACTCGACTGCATTTCCTCTATAACTGCTTACTGTACTTATGTTGTTTTTTTGTGACTCTGTATTTGACATGGAACCTTTGTAAATGAACACTTGTGCTCAAAGGTGATCTCCAAAGTTTTCAATAACTAATTAACTAACTAAATCAATATTTTGGGTGTGTTGTGTGAGTGAGTCTGTTAATGTATTTATGTCATATGGTACATGCTCACGGTCTGGTTAGTGTGCAATATGTACGCATGTATGTGACCCATGATGTGTTGTGTCTGACAGGTGGTGTTATTTGTGGTGGGGGGGAGGGTTGGCATACCTACATATGTACAGTATGTACATGTGTCAGAATGCGAGAGTATTTGTGTTAGCTTTCCATGATATTATTAATATTATTGGGTGTTATGCATCGTTGTTAAGTGTTACTGGGATGTATTCTGTGAAAATCCAGGTTCAGGACATGATGCTGCTGTTTTTAGTATCTCAGGGCCTTTCTAAAAATGTCAAACTCTTACCAAAGGTATGATGCTGTTCATAGTTAGTCTAATTTGTAATTGATAAGTTACATTATGATTTATAGTCTTCCAAACTGAACATTCTTTATTTCCCATAAGATGTCAGATTTGTGTTGCACAATTGTTAATGATGTATGTTGAAGAAGCTTCACTGAACCATCAGAACATTCCTTTCACCGGCACATGCGACAGATTCGAGAAGGGCTTGAAGATAACATCATTTTGGAGCAGCTCACCTGTCGCAGTTGAAGTAGGTGCTATCAGACACAGAGAAGATGTCCAAAGAAACAATGTGCAGTGGGCACGGGAGCAAAGTGTTCATCTGGAACACTGGCCGCATTTTCTGTAGGTACATACAGCACCTTGAAGGACTGTCTCAGTTGCTCCCTGACCATGACTTGCAATCTAGAAGCAGGCCAGAAAAGTGAAGAAACCAGCAGCTTCAAGCCGCAATGGAAAGAAAGCTGCCTAGGAGAAAGAGACTTTTGACGATGTTGTTCCCCAAGCAAGGGCCGGAGGTATGCTCCTGACTCAGGAGAGGGATTACATAGAGAACATTGGATGGGCAACTATGCACAACCAGTGTGTTTGGCCACAGAGGGATATTGAATCCCCCTGACCTCGAGAGTGAAGCCCGAGAGGTCTGTGGGAATCAGAACTCCGAGGTGGCAGAAAACACTGATTATGCATAAAGTTGCTTATCCTGTATTTTTATAGTATACAGTATTATGTGAAATGTGTGCATTATTTTCTCTTTCACAATGAAACTGGCTTGTACAGTCTCTAGACATTCTAGAATGCTGTTCTACCAGAGAAGGGTACAATCACATTACACGACCTTTGAACTGAGGTACAACAGCATTTTGAAAAAGATGATTTTCTATACAGAACAAATAGAATAATAGATACCTTAGAGTGCATTAGAAGGGAATAATTCCATTGAGAGGTTCTGGGGACATAGAGAACCTTGAGAGCGAAGCTCGAGAGGTTCTCATGTCCCCAGAACCTTGAGATGGAATTACCCCTTGAAATACACACTAAGGTATTCGTTATTTTTTTAATATGTGTATCAGAATTTTTTTTTTTCACTTTGTGATGGGCGGTCGGCCGCTTCAGTAAAGGACTCTCTCAGTCCTGGCTGACTGCCATACTCTTTTCACTTCATCTTTCTTGCCCCCACGCACTGTCTGGCTCCGTCTCACTTGCCCTCCCTCCCCCTCCTCTCCCATCAAGCATGGTATATAAAAAACTTTAAGGTAGTGCTACCCTTTCTAATTTGGGACCATAAAATCAACTAGATGGTTCAATGTTTGCGCAGGACTAAGGGAGAATGGTGTGAGCACCTGAAGATACAGTACCATCTCACTAAGCGAGAGATGTCTGCCATGTTTGTTGAGGGTGTTCTGCCCACCCATAGAGAGAAAGTGGTCAATCATGTGCTGCGTTTTTGGATGCTGTCGTTTGATTGATAGTGGGAGTAGAGCCTGGCGGAGGAGAGCCCTGTGCTTGTACTCTCTAGTTTTAGTGATAATAGTATCGTTCAGGGCTCCGAACGATACTATTACAGGCTCTGAATGATACTATTATCAGTGTGCATTGATGGTATTATCACTTTTGGAGCAGCGATATTACCACAATTTTTTTGTATGCTTTAGTGCAGTATTATTTGCAATACCCATATATTAAAATGCTCTACTATACACTATATAAAAAAGTTCACTTCACATGAGGTGTCTGGAGAAGGAGGAAGCATCTCCACTTGGCAGGTAAAGAAGAGATGAGAATTAGCTTAAGTCTCAGAGTGAATTAGTCACCAGAGAGAATGGACTTTTTAAAAGACTGATTTTCTTTTTGGGAGTGGATAGGGATTCTCAGTGCTTTGTGTTTTCCTTTAATCCATTTCTCCAGCTTTGTGGACGTTGCACTGGCTGCCTGTGAAATGGCACATCTTCTTCAAGATAGAACATTCCCAACTGACTCCTAACTCATAAGTATATTAATGGTATTATTTATTGAGCATTGTGTTGCTGTTATTGGCCATGATTCATGAACTGGCGAGTATTACGCATGAAAGGCATGTAACCCTCCTGCGCAGCTCCACACCCGCAGAGAGGTATGCACAGGCTGCTATTCACTACCGCTGGCTACCTGTCAGTGACCCTGCCCCCTAGAGCATAGGTTCATAGGGAGGCAGATGGGTGTGGAGTTGTGGACCAGCGCAGGTATCCAATAGGATGCCCAGCCCCAGTCCCAGAGTGGATCTCTGTCTATGCATGGGCAGGGGGTCCTGGGACAGCGCACACCATCCAGAGTTTCTACAGTGGGCATTTGCCTTAATGGTTACCCACAGCCCACCTATGCAGCACAGTGGGTTGGGGCAACAGTGGAGCAGGGGATGCGGTCCCAATGCTAGCACCCCCGGCTTGTGGTGGGGGGGTGTACCTGCACAGGACGGTGCTGCAGAGTCCCCCTCACACAGTTGTCCCACACCAGTGTGGCACGCAAGTGTCTTCCTGCACATACGTTGGTGTGGGCACCCCCTGACCCTCCCCCATCCTGCCCCTGGTATGGTGTCCCATTGCTGGCTAGGGATCCAGTGCGCAGGGCACTAGCACACCCATTCGTGAATGTCGTGGGTGTGTGTGTGCTGAGCACCGCTGCGTGGCATTTGATCATGGGAATGCCTATGAGTTGCCCTTGCATGACACGTAGACATTCATGAATCGCTGCCATTATTATGCATTCTGATATGTAAGGTACCCAGAGTCTGCAGGATTGGGCACCTAAGAAATAAATATACTATTACTTTAATGAATGCCTGACAAAAGACTTTGAGTGGTGGCGGGATTTCATTGAATAGACGTATACATTTCTGATGTGGTATAAATCAGTGTATTTGTGACAGCTCATTTTGTGTTCTTTTTCTTAACTACATAGGGCATCATGGAAGTTAATGGGCACGAATTCCAATATTACTTAATATGAGATCCTGCATATCCTCTTGTGGACTGGCTACTGAAAGACTTTGTAGGAGCAGGTCATCTAACAACACAGCAGGAATCATTTAATGTATATTTTAGCCCTGACAGAATGTGTATAGAGATCACTTTTGGGTGTCTTAAATTGTGATGGAGGGTGTTTATAAAAAAAAGAAATTATTTTCACTTTACATTTGCACCTGCCATCAATGCCACACGTTGTGTTCTCCACAACTTCTTTGAGAAAGAAAATGAGTCTATGGCTCCAGGATGGATGGACTATGTCTGTTTTAATAAAGACATTTTTCTGTAGCCTTCGGGTGCATCAGTGCTTAACACAGCAACAAATGCTAAAGATTTGTTATACAAATTTTGTGAGTACATGGCAGCAAACTATCCATTTAGTAAGAGCTTCTGTTGAAAAGCAATTTACTTGTAATGAGTTAACAGATTTTTTTATTGTTAGTTACATAATTGATAATAGTTATACATGTATAGCAATATATATGACTTTTACTTTCTTGTTATATACATCTAAACAGTTTAGATTGTTCTTGAGTTACATATGTATTAAAAATTGCATTTGATTTATTAAATATGGTGAACATGTAAAATGGTTTATATTTATACTACAAAAGGAACAGTAGAACGGAGCTCTAAGAATAGCTATGTGTCATAGCATATCCAAGAATATTCAGATGCCTCGTGGACACAAAACCTCATCTTGAATGGCAGCAGATAGGAGTGGGCAAGTAATGAATAGTATTTAGAAAATGGGCTCGATTGTAGGCGTTGTTTGATTGGTTGAGAGCCACAGCAGGGGGGTACATTAAGTTTCAATAGATGCCCGCATGGAAACAAGTGTGAATTCGAGGTGCCCCATTACTGAGAGTATACTTGGGCACCCCGAATGTTCAAAGAAAGTAGCCGCCATTTCTTGCCCCTTGCTTAGTGAGGCGTGAGGGTCGAGGCCCACCCCAACTATTGTTTTCTGTCAAACGCAAGAGGTTTCCACTTTAAAATGTTAGCACTAGCATGTCGGGCACTAAGCTACTCTGTCAAAAAACACGTTTTTTCCCTAGATTTGAAGTATTAGCTGCCGCTTAGCATACGCCGGTGCTAAGCGTTACTGCAAGACATTCCACTCACTTCTGCGCTTTCACCTGACTACATTTCATGCTCGCAGAAAACAAACAGGAATACACTTTTTTTAAAAAAATCAGGTACCTTAATGTGGCTCCTTACGTCATCTGCCATTCTTAACTCATAAGTGCCCCCCCTTCCCCGATCACTGCAGAAGATACAGACATTCCTGGCAACATTTCCTGGAGCACAGGCCTCCTATAGCAGCGCCCTCTACTGACAGCTCTGAGAAACAGAGAAATGCAACTGACAGGTAGGGATTACTTTACATAAAACTTTCTTTGTAATATATTTTAAATATTTTATTTTCATTCTATTCCAATATTTCTACTACTAAAAAAAAACTTAAACTTATGCCCATTTTAGCACAATAATACCCTCCAGGGTGGGCGGTATGGGCAATACTGGACCTTCCAAGGGCTATAAGGCCCTCCGCCTGTGGCGTCAGGCCTCATTATGCCCCTGAGCAGTCCGGTATTGCCCAATACTACCCACCATGTTGGGTATTATTTTTTTCTTCATGAATACCATATATAATGCCTTATTCATTATGCAGATTGGCACAAACAAGTGCTTAGAGGGCAGTCATCAATGGAGGCGGGTGGGTTGTGACAGTCGCTTAAGGCAGTTGTAACTACACAAATATGACATTGTTTGTGCTAGGAGTGGGAGGAAGCTGTGATTGGGGTTTGTACAGGGATGAGGGGCTTGAATTTAAGAATTTGGGCTGGGGAGGAGGGTTGGAGGATGCTTCTTTTTTTAAACCACATTCCCCAAATGCCTGAATTCAAATAACAAATACCTGAATATTTGTGGATCTGAGTATAATAGTCTGCCTGAATAGTTATTCCATGATATTTGGACACCCCTAGTAGAGGAACCAGTCTAAGGATTCGTCAGCTCCAGGCCAACCGCACAGCCCCCCCCCCCCCGAAACCCAAACCACACTCTGCCCTGGTCACTGGTACATACACAACACATCAACAGTTACTGGAACAGCTCATTGCTCACTTTTTTACTAGCCATCATCTGACTTTATAAAATTTCACTAGTCCCACTGTTCCCTCTAATTTTTTGACTCTGGGTGGAAGTCTCATATGTGTGTGTAGCACTGGGTGCCAAGAAAGAGATTTATGTGCGCAAATCAAACTGAGTCTAAAATGGAGATCCCGTTTACTGCCACTAAATAGTGTAGCTTCAGTTTTTCACAATAACATGTACTGCTGCGTAAACGTTTAACAGTTCTACACTCAAGCATATTTGTGGTCCAGTTCCATTTTGCTCAATTATTTGATTTAGGCCTTAAAGAGCCCCTGACAGCATTAGGAAAACTTTGAGGAAAATAAGATTTATATTCAACTCCATCCCATTTTTATGTTTGCTTGCACGCATGTGCAAGAAACATAGTGCCATCATCCGAGATTTCGGAGGTGTGTCACCTCCTCCTCCAAATCAGTCAGTGTGTTGGCAGGTGCGGCCCCTGTAAGCCAATGCATGCTGGAGCTGTCTATGACAAGCTCCAAAATGCAGTGGCATACAGTTGAAAGGGGGAACTACGCTTCAGTGAGCAGTGATAAGATATAGCCTGCTCATGCGCGGCTCCTACACACACACACACACACACACACACACACACACACACACACAGAAACACGCATACTGCGTTACTGCCTCCCACACACGTATAGCCGATGGGGTGCCCAATCCCCGTCAGCCTGCGCCCAAGCCTTCCACATGCCACATGGTGCCCACCCCAGCGTGGCAGCAACTCAGGAATGGCAGCGGGGTGCTCAATCCCCGTTAGCTCCACTGTCCTCACCCCCAGTACTGGGGCCATGCTGGGAGCCACCCCAGCGTGGCAACTAATCATATGGGCGGCGAAGTTGCCCAATCCCTGTCGGCTTCACGACCCCCCCAGCCATTCTTGTGCCATGCTGGAGCCCACCCCAGCGTGGCAACGTCCCCATCGTCTTTTTTTAACCTGAAAAATAAAACAGTCCACAGGCGCTTCTCCCAGCCCCAACCCTTTCCCACCACTGCGCACCTTGCCTCCCCACCCCTCTCCCCATACTTACCTCCGGACTCGGGCGCGACGATCTTCGTGGACGGGAAACACGCTTGCACTTCTTCAAAGCCGACCGCGAACTGAGGAAATGCCGGTAAGCTGTATAATGGGCTAGATAGGGGTTTTTCAACTTTATTGCATATCTCAGGCATTTTTTGGAATTTTTGCACCAAATTTTCAACATGGGGTTTTTGGGACCGCTTCTCATGAATGATGTCACTGTCATGGCGTTATTTGGTCTTGAAGGGTGATTTCGCAATCACAAATCTGGGAATTTTCTGGATACAGGACAGTAGCATTTTGGGGATGCACATTAATTCTGGTGACTGTGTGTGACTTCTGCACACATGACGGAGTGTGCCATTAATTTTGGGAGACTTTACATTTCTTGTGCTCTCATTACACTTTGTCAGCACTGGGGAGTTTTCTGGACACAAGACATGAGCATTTTGGGGATGCACATTAATTCTGGTGACTGTTTATGAAGGGCTGCCAATATTGTTGTCACTTCGCCTTACTTCGGCTTAAGGCGGAATGACAATCTTGATAATAATCACAAGGCAGTGAGCCTTTGCATTTAGCACTTCGTGTGGTGGGTATGCAAAGTGCCCACTTTGCGAGCACTTCGCTGGCGGAATTTAAATTCACTGCATCTCTACTAAGGGTATTTGCAAGAATACATTATCTCTGCTCTTTTAGCTCTGGCTGGTTGCATACACCTGATATCCTAATTCTGTCTATGACATCAAAAGATGTTGCTGTGGGGATAATTATGATGCCATAAACAGGGGATTGTGATGTCATGTGTAGAGAAGCAGCCAGTGTAGACACTTTCTGGGGCATAGGGATCTTGTTTTCATTCAGCTTTTTTCAGCAATAAAGAAAATGTGGCATTAATTACTGAAAATGTATGAAGTAATAACAACAAGCATTTGTCAATGCCGAATGTTTGCTTGCTGGCATTGGCAATGGTAGTGTAGAAGTTACAGAGCTGCGTAATAGGAATGGCAGTGAAGTATTGAACTGATGCCAACCCCACCACCACCCTGCAGAGACTGACAGGCATTGGGGTGTGCCTTTGGGTCGTCAGCTATAATACTCATGCCATTTTACCTCACCCTACCCTGTAGACACTGACAAGAGTCGTGGTGTGCTTTGGGGTCTTTGGGCCTCATACTTACCTCATTCCATAAGGAAATATGCTGAGGTGGGTGCAGTATAGGAGAATGGGGTGAACTTTGGGGCCGAACAGTCCAAGGCACACCTCGATGCCTGTCACTGGCTGTAGGGTGAGGGTGGGGGTGGAATGGCGGGAGCATTACAGCTAATGAGCCCAAAGTCACCTCCTGACACCTCCCGGTCATGAGAATGAAGTGTGGAAACCCTAACACCGTGGCGTGTGTTGTATTTTCACTCCAAATTATCAACATGGGCTTTTTGTGACCCCACCTCATGAAGAGCGGCACTATCAGTTTGTTAGCCAAAAGGTGATTTTACACAGCGACTGTGCCAGTTAGCGACACAGGTACATAAACACATTTTGGGCAGGATGTGAAAAATGACAACTGCATTGTTCATGAGGAGGTGTAAAAAAAATGGCAATGTTGAAAATCTGGAGTGAAAATATGAAAAATTGGTGAAGTTATGAGCAGTCATAGAAACTGTGCAACGTACGTCTGCAACCCAATTATTTATGGGATTTTTTAACCACATTTTCCACATAGGCATTTTGGGACCTCCCCTCATGAACAGTGGCACTGTGATTTTGTTAATCTGTCCCAAAAGTTGATTTCCAGCAGTGACCATGCCATTGTATGCCACAGGTGTGAAAACATATTTCAGGCAGGATGTGAAAAATGACAGCTGTACTGTTTATAAGGAGGTGTGAAAAATGCCAGTGTTGAAAATCTGGCATGAAAATATTGCAAATTTGTGAAGTTACAAGGGTGCATGAAAATTGTGGAACGCATGCTTGTAACACAGTCATTTTATGGAGTTTCATCACCATATTTTCAACATAGACATTTTAGGATCTCTGCTCATGACCAGTGTCACTGTCATTTTGTCAAACTGTCTCGAAAACTGATTTTGCACAGTGTCCGGGCTGTTCTGCGCTGGACGTGCGAAAGCACGTTTCAGCCAGGATATGTAAAATGACAGCTACACTGTTCATAAGGAGGTGTGGGAAAATGGCAATGTTGAAAATCTGGAATGAAAATATTACAAACTCACGAAGTTACGAGCGTTCATTGAAACTGTGCAACACACACTCGTAAAACAACCATTTTTGGGATTTTTGTCACCAAATTTACAACATAGACTTTTTGAGAGCCCCCCTCATGAACAGTGACACTGTCATTTCATTAATCAGACCCAAAAGGTGATTCCATGAAGTGACCGTGAAATCACCTTTCGGGACCGAATAATGCCATGACAGTGACTGAATTCAGGAGGAGGGATCTCAATAACCCCATGTTGATAATTTGGTGCCAAAATTCCCAAAAATGGCCGAGATATGCACCAAAGTTGAGAAAAACCTATTTATGCCATTATACAGCTTACTGGCATTTCTTCAGTTCGCGATCGGCTTTGAAGAGTGGAGACGTGTTCCCAGTCCACTGAAGATCATCGCGCCAGGCTCCAGAGGTAAGTATGGGTTGAGGGGGTGTGTGGGGAGGCAGGGTACGCAGAGGGTGGGTGTGGGATGAGGGAGGGAGCAGGAGAGACCACGAGGAACCGTTTTCTGATTTACAGGTTAAAAAAAACAAAAACATCGTAGGACTTTTTTTTTTACAGGGGCATTTGGCATGCTGGGGTGGGCTCCCAGCGTGCCATCTAAGTGTTTTTTGGGGGTGTGTGCTGTAGCCGAGGGGGATTGGGCACCCCCTAGGCACACAACAAATGGGGGGGACATTATGCCGATGAGGAGTGGGCTCCCCATTCAGCAAATTAAACTGATAAGCGGGAACTAAAGCCAATGGGCATTGGGCCCCCCGTTGGCTAAGAAAGACTGCTGGGGGGGCGCATGATGCCGAGGGGGATTGGGCACCCCCTTGGCAGAGACTTGAAATGGGAGGGAGGGGGCATTATGCTGACAGGGAGTGGGCTCTCCCATCAGCAAATGATGTGTCAGGGCATACTGTCAGGGGGATTGGGCACCCCTGAAGTTGGCGCTCTGCATGGCAGCAGTCAATGCCGCCATGTTTATTGAACTGTTTCACCAGGAAAGGCACGCCACTGCAGGATGAGCTTGGCTCTCATTGCAGTGGACCTTTCCTTAGATCTGGTGGCCAGTTTACGTCTTGAGGGAGTTGGTGTCTGCAGCTGCCTTATTAGGGAATGAGGGATGCACCTACTGATGTGTGCCCTGCATTCGCCCAACAGTGACCGCACCTCCAAAGCTGCTGCTACTGCAGTATGTTGGTTGGCACACACGCGTAAACCAACATAAAAACAAACAGAATTTCCAATGGATAGACAGTCCCAAAAAAAACCTATGCCAAAGTAATCCTCCCCCTACCATTTGTAGAGCAGCCTTCCTCATAACATTTGTTCAGCTGTGACAGGCATCTCTAACATCAAAACTGGCCACTGCGAAAATGGAAAACCTACTACAAGAGGAGATAAGTGCAGTGAGGAACACAGACACACTTAATTTAACTGCTACTGCTACAGACAGAAGCAGAGTGTAATGGAGTTGTGGACTGATATGTCAGTCCATGGAAAAGTAAGTGTTAAGCACAGCGTGGTTTTTATCTGCATGTCACTGTTACTGTAGTGCACAGCTGTTTCTTTGATCTGAGTGGCTGTTTCTTTTAGCTGCGTAGCCGCACAAGCATGCATCTCAGGGTGAACATATCACAACTGTTTCTTTCTTGGCTAGGGACAGATTTCTGTGTTGAGTTGTGGGTAGGGTTGGGTGGGGTATCCGCTAGTCACAAGGGCTTTCATTATTTTCTATATACCTGGCCTGACCCATTTGTATTAAGTTAGTGAGCGCTGGTTGGAAAACAAAGACAAAATAAGTGACATGGCTGCTCATGCAACACCAGTGAGTGTCGTTTTGTGGAACCATGTGTTGGGCGCTCCCTGATGACTAACAATTTGTGGTACCTTAAATAAGCTCTTAGGCAATAAGGCATGTCCAACTGTTAGACTAACAGTCTGCCAATCTACCTTCTATGGGAATAATGCAGCACAGGGCATAGCTGTGTACCACAGTTCACTTGGGAAGGATTTACCTGACTGTTAATCTAACTAATGGGAGTGCCTTATTGACGATATAAATAGTTATTTCAAAATAAAAGTGCTAGAAGTGTATCTTTTGGAAGTTTTTGTCATTGAGAGGGAGAATCCTAATAAACTAGTTCATTTTCCAACTGTTTTTGAATACCGGTTCAAATCTGAATGAATACAATGACCGTGATGATAACATTTTGCAAATAAATGCATTTATTTTTATGTGTGCCAGGCCTAAAGTACAAATAAATCATTTATTTCAAGTGTTTCATATAAATGATGTACTGTATGTGTTGAGCTGAATAAAAATACCACATTTATTTGACTCTGCCACTCATTTATTTGTTTATTTATGATTTTGTTAACCAGGTAGGTGCACTGATCCCAGGGACCGTTTTCAGGCATGACCCAGGCCATGTAAGGCGGCACAGAGTAGAAACAGCAGAATAACAAGAACATAACAAGAGAAGATAATACATAGTGAAAGGTTACAGTTGTTACATTTGGCAATACATGGTGGCAGTAGTTGAGGGACAACAAACAACACAGCAAAGTAAGGCTCACAGTGGTACTCATGAGGCCGTAGAGTTCAAAATTAGGGCTGCAAGTTCGGTTCAACCAAAGCTAAAAAAAGGTCGAACCCATATGGTTGTCCATAGTCTGACTGTGGTAGAACTTCTATTGAAAAAACGCGAACTTTGCGAACTTTGGTTCACCCTGAAAAGTAAAAAAGAAATTACATACAACCAGAAGCTGGGCTTCAGTGCTCCTTCAGTTTCTCTCCCTCCAGTGGCACACGTGATGCGCCTCAGACAGCAGAAGCATTTGCGCATGTACCAGTCCCTTTTAGAAACGGAGAAAAAAAACACGGAGAAAGGGAGGGTCAGGGTATGCCTGCAGGCTGCCTATATGGGGAAGGGGGATTGGTTTTGGTCAGATTGCCCTACGTGACTGTACAATAAGTCAGTCAGCTATTGGAGGGTGTTGCAGAGAGACCCACGTGGGTCATACTTCTTGAGCTGCTTGCTGCAGTGAGCACAGCACATTGTGGAGAATTTGAGAGAGAGCAGTTGTGTGTATCTGTTCTCTGACTCTCTCAAGCATTTTTGGTGGTGGAAAAAACTATATGTTTCGGCGGTCTCTCCTTCAGTTTTATGATAGGCAGCAAGGTGGGGGAGGAGTTTTGGGAGGGAAGAAAAATTTAACAAGAAAAAAAAAATGAGCATAATGACAAATGACATGTTGGGCCTGGCAGACAGCTTTGGTGGAGTGGTGTGACTGTCTGAGGCCATTTGCTGTCTTTCTTGTATGAAACTGGGGGTAGCTCAGCTGACCTTAATAGTTCTGAAATTCTGAGAGCTCTCTGATCCGATTCAATTTCTAGACTGAGCAATTCATCACGCATAGAAGTTATAATAGCCGCAGACTGTATCAATCAAGTGGTTGTTGTAACCTGTGTATTTGATTTTTTTGTTTAATATAACTTCTGTGTATAGACTAGTGGAGTGTGTGTGTGTGTGTGTGTGTGTGTGTGTGTGTGTGTGCACATGACTCGAGCACAGTCTCATTCAACCTTTTATAAACAAATCTCTTCTACTGGCTTACAGAACAAACAGAAACATTTTATAAAGGGCCTGGAAAGTGGAAAAAAAGTATAGGTTTGTGCTTGGCTGCTTTCTTTGGTTGACTGGCAGCTAGCCTGCTACTGTCTGTAAATCCAAGTTGTAAATCTTAATTATACAGATAATTAAAAAAAAAATAATCTCAAGAGAAAGTAGTCTTTCAGTCTGGGACAGGGAGCAGCTTAGGGAAACAAGGCAAAGAGCAACTATGTGAACTTAGTGCCCACATGGGGTGGTGGCGTAAATTGTAATCGGGTTGTATAAGCTGCCAATATACAAATCTAAAACAAATCCCTGTCTTACTACTTAAAGTACTTGACTCGACGCAGCAAGCAGTGCTGTATTTACCCGGTTAGGGAGAAAATAAAAATATCCCTGTGCCTTACTACTTAAAGTACTTGACTCGATGCAGCAAGCAGTGCTGTATTTACTGGTTAGGGAGAAAATAAAAATATCTATGTGTCTTACCACTTAAAGTACTTGACTTGACACAGCAAGCAGTGCTGTATTTACCTGTTAGGGAGAAACTATCCCTGTGCCTTACTACTTAAAGTACTTGACTCGACGCAGCAAGCAGTGCTGTTATCTACCAGTTAGGGAGGAAATACCCCTGTGCCTTACCGCTTAAAGTACTTGACTCGACACAGCCAGCAGTGCTGTATTTTCCTGTTTGGGAGTAAATTTCCCTGTGTCTTACTGAAAGTACTTGACTCGACGCAGCCATGAGTGGTAAAAAAAAATAGCAGCACTTCTCAGGCAATCCAGGCAACAGTAACAACAGTACAGAAAATTCAGGACGTTGCAGGAGTAACCCGTCATGGTACTCAGAGGATGAGCACAAGGGCCATAATAGAGCGGCAGCCAGTTTTAGTAAGCAGAGTGATGGATGATGATGAGGAGGAGGAAAAAACAGATGAGAGTGAGGGGGAAATCAGTGGAACAGATCCTGAGTTTGTAGTAGATAAGGCAGCAGTCAGTATGCCAAGTAGTAGTAGTAGTAGCTCTGGGGAGTGGGATGAAGAGGAGGAATACAGAGGCAGAAAAAGAACAAAACCAAGTTCTCGGAAGGATGGCTGTGGTGCTAAAAAAACATTAATAATAGTGGGGCATAACTTGGAGAGTCAGACACCCACACATGCAGAGGAACAACAGAGGACAGAAGATGGACAGGCTTCACGAGGGGAAGAAAGAGATGCAGTTCAACCAGTCAGAGAGGTTGTGCATCTTCAAAATTACATGCAGATGGGCATGGAAAGACCTCAGAGAGGTAGTGGAAATAGTATTGGCTGTGGTGGCGGCAGCAGTGGTAGTAATGAACCTATCCTCCCTATAAGCAGCAGTGCAACAAAATCTGTGAAATCCATTTGTGTGGGATTTTTTCACACAAGATAAATCATCTGGCAGCCATGTGGTTTGCAAATTATGTAAAACAAAATTAAGTCGTGGTAAAGTGGGTAAAGCACAAAAGAAGCACACAAAAGTTGTTGCACTTCTGCACTCAGCTGAGGAGGATGAGGTAATGGATGTTTACCAAGGCGATGCAGTAACTGATGCGGAGGTGGAGGATGATGAAAGTCTTCCTTCCAGTCAAAGCACAGCATCCTCTATTTCTCATTTCTTTACCCCTCTGAGTCCACCACCACAGCACAACTGGAGTCATATACCATCCATGGCCACAACATCCACCCCTCATGGTGGTAAAGATCAAGGGAAGCAGCACAGAAAATCAAGTGATAGCAGCAAGCATTGTGGGCATCAAATTTCTTTGAAAGACTGCTTTGAGCAGTCACAGAAATATAAGCCCAACAGGCCTGAGGCAAGGCGATTGACAAAGGCAATTGGGGAGATGATGGCCACTGACTTGCTCCCATTCTCATTTGTGGCTAACCCAGGTTTTAAAGCAGTCATGGAAATCGCTGTGCCAAAGTATCAGGTCCCCAGCCGGACCTATTTCTCCAGTGTTGCCATTCCAGATTTGTATGATGCTGTTTGGAAAAGTGTGTCTGATGCTCTGAAAGTTTCAGTGGGCAAAAAGGTTCATGTCACAACAGATATGTGGACCAGTGGTCAGATGACTGACTATATGGCTGTGACTAGCCACTGAGTAAACTTTCCTCCCTCTGCCTCCTCCTCCTCCTCCTCATCATCATCATCACCATGTGGTGGCACTGGTGACAGCAGCAGCAGAAAGAAGCAAGGGACTTTCACAGTTTAAAGGCAGGCAGCTTTATGTATTTATGGTTTTGAAAAAGATCACAAAGCGGAACATCTTCTGGAGGGCCTCGAAGAAAAGTTTGCTGAGTGGCTGACTCCAAAGTCCTTGCAACCAGGGTTTATAGTGTCTGACAATGCTTCAAATATTTTAAAAGTAGTAAGACTTGGTAAGTTTACACACATACCATGCTTTGCACACACTATTAACTTGGTGGTAAAAGACTTCATCAGTGAGGACTGAAATGTGCAGAACTTGATTGCAGCTACCCACACTGTGTGCACTTACTTTAGCCATTCTGTGAAAGCCCGAAAGTTGTTGCGGCAGATTCAGATTGAAAACAGCCTCCCTCTCCACCAGATGATACAGGAAGTTCCAACCCAGTGGAATTCCACTTACTATATGATGCAGAGAATGCTTGAACAACAGGAAGTCATTCATCGATATGCAGTTCAACATGGCATTGGGAAAGGAGATGTGAATATCAGCCCCAATCAGTGGCATCTGATGGAGAATCTTTGTTGTATCCTTAAACCCTTTGAGGAGGCTACCCGAGTGGTGAGCTCTGATGTTGCTGGACTAAGTCAGATCCTACCCTTAATTTCACTCATCAGGATGAGACTGCAGCGTCTCGAGTCACAGTTGTTTGACCATGATGACATCAATGCTGCATCACTTGTTTGAAAAATTATACAAACCTTCCTGGCTGATGAGTGCATTGTAAATATGTGCAAAGCAGGACATTACGTTTTGGCCACACTTCTGGACCCTCGGTTTAAGGATACAATTGAGACATTCTTCAAACCACATGACTTTAAAGACCTGGAACGCTATTGTGAACTGTTAATTAAGAAAGTGTCAGCACGTATAGTTCAGAAAAGTTCAGAGTAGTACATCATCAGTGCCCTTTTGGCAACATTCAAATTCTGACCAAAATCTGGTGGAGAGGGAAGGAGCACAATCTGCTGTTGCTGCTGCTGCTGCCACCACTACTGATGTTTTGGTGCATCAAACACAAACCAGAACTGCTGCTACACCACAAGAGGACAAACCACTGTGGGACATGCTGTCAGACTTTGGTCTAATAAAGACAGCTGGGAAGGCACAGGTGGCAATAATGGTACCAGAAGTCCCTGCTACAAAAATGGTTAAGGATTATATGGAGGAGACTGTACGTCTCACTGCAGGTGATGAACCATTGCTTTACTGGCAACAGAAAAAAATTGATCTGGCCTTCTTTAACTGAGATCGCAAATGAATACCTCAGTTGCCCACCTGCCAGCACATATTCAGAGAGAATCTTTAGTGCTGCTGGGGCAATAGTGAATGACAAAAGAACATGTTTTTCACGAAGAATGCAGAGAGGCTCACTTTCTTAAAAATGAACCTGCCTCAATTCAAAAACATATACTATCCCAAATTTATGCAGGGTGACAGCACACAGATGGCATCATGCCACGTTGATGATGATGATGATGATGAAGAAGGGTTCTGTTGCCACTAGTAGCCACTAGTTTTTCCAGTTGTCTTTCCTCCACTGGTGGGTCCCCCGTCTCCTCCTCATCCTGGAGTTCCATTAATTTCAGAAACAAACATCCACTGCTGGTTCTCATGCGCCACTAAGGCCCAAACTGACTAGCACCAGAATCTGAAGGACCACTGCATATGGCAGTTCAGCTAAAATAACCAGAAATGACTACACATTGTCACACAGCTCTGTCTTCGTCCATTTGTTTTATTGGATTTTTATTACAAAATACACACTCAATGAATGCTTATTACTGGCTGTTAACAAACAAAAACATGAATAAAATAAATAATAAATAGCTGTTCTTCTGGTTCAATTCCAGATGGGAATTTAATTTAAAAAATGTTGTTTTTTTGCTGTAAAATGTCAACTTTACAATACATTCCCAATTTCAGTGTTGCACCCAATGACATCCAATGTTTTGATCTGAAGGAACCATTCACCAGGTAGAAACTGTTTTCATTATAACCTGTAAAATGAAAATAAAGAAAAATAGATTTTACAAAATGCTTTTCCCACATACTGCACTAACTGACTATCATGACAATAAAAAAAAAATCACTGATCTTACCCTAGCCCCCGTCCAAAACTCCAAGCCCTCCAAACCCCCGGGACACTCCCTCTTACAAATACTATTCACCCTCCATTGTTAGACACCAAACCATGCACGGGACCTGGCATCATAAATAAACACAATTTGCAGATGGTATACTGTTATGGGTTTTTTAATTATTCTGAGTAAAGATGAGGAAGGGGCAGATGTTTGGGAGGGTGGGACAAATAAAGTAATACAGTATTTGACATAGTTACCTATGGGAGGTATAGGGATCAGGGCAGGAGAGTGTGGTGGGTAATGTATTACTAACATCGACACTAGTTACTCAGAATAACAGAAAGTCCCAAACTAATAACTACACAGACAAAATTTAAAGTACAAACATAATTTAATCCACACAATGTGGTAAAGCAAAATGCCACACTGCCCCAGCGTGTTGGCACCATGCCTTTCTCGGGGGCACTGAGGAAGGTAAGGTACAGAAGTGCTGGGGCAGTGTGGCATTTTGCTTTACCACATTGTGTGGATTAAATACATTTTGTACAGTAAACTTCTGTCCATGTACTTATTTGGTACTAAAGCAGCTGAAACTATAGGTACCATGGGAGCCCGTTATTTTGAACTAGGCTCTACTAGTACCTGAGTCTAACAGTGGGGGAAGATTTAAAATTATTGTAACAGGGTGCAGCTCAGGGCGTTGACCCTTTGGGCTGTCTGTAACGAGATTTAAAAAGCTAAAGTTGTCAGGGATAATATGCGAGTCATGTATCATCCCTGACCTTTACCGCTTGTTAAATCTGTTTCAACACTAGTATTTTTAAGCATCTGCTGGGTAACCAGGTGGTTCTATGATATATATAAGCAGTAAGCCCATTCCACCTGGTTCTACTTAACTATAAAAACAATCCACAAAATTTATTTTGCATGTTTGGGAATATACATGTAATACTAAGATTCTAACTTTAAAAATGGTACGTTTTGCAAAACTTTCGAGCACCGAGACAGAATCCTATGCACCAAAACTTTGCAATACTTAATTGTATTTATACCATTCTTAGTACTACATGTACTTTCGCAAACAAAAAACAATACTTCTGTGGATTTCTTAATTAAGTAGAACCATGTAAACTTAAGTTTTTTTTTGCGTTATATATTATAGAACTTTGTTATACCATGTAGAACCTGGTTTTACTTAGTAGAACTTGTTTTTTTACATAGTGGGCTGGATATTCAAACTGCGCCCAAAATGTGCGCAATAGCAGAAGCAAGCACAAGTCCATTGTGCACATGCGCAATAGACGCGATATTCAAAAATGGAGCAAGCCAAATTGCGCAACCAGCCAACATCTGAATATCGCACAACCTGTGCCATAGCGCAACCAGGAAGGGGAAGCTGAGCAGATATGATGCGCTATAACGCAAGAAGGGCAGCCCAGCTGAGCAGTCCAGAGGCACCATAGCGCAAGCAGGGAGCCCCCCAGCAGCAGAGCAATGGAACTGCACAACCAGGGAGGTAGGCAAGGGCCCACTACCCATGCCAAAGATGGGCACAGGAACACACTGCAGAACTGACAATGCACCCCCACACCCCATGCACAGCACAACTGGGGGAGGGATGGAATATCCACCGGCCCATGGGGACAAGCAAACAAAGCACAGCTGGGCCATGTTGCCCCAGCACACCCACTGGCAAGCTGAGACTGCCACACAAGGGGGGCAGACCACCCCATTGTACAGCAGCCCCCCTGTGCACAGCACACCCTGCATTGTGACCCCAAGACACCCCACATGAGCAGTGACCATCACTGCAGGAATCCCCATGCATACCCCCCCATCACACTGCAACCTCGTGTACCACAGAACCATACAAGCCAGAGCCACCATGAGCACCCAGCAGTGGGTGGCAGCACACAGCAATGCAACAATGGCAGACACAGTGCCAACACACACAACCCCCCTGAGGCACAGCTGAGAGACTGAACATGTGTCGCCACAAGTGGTACCCCACATGGGAAAGGGCATGCCCCTGACACCACTGCCATTGATACAGCACCCTGCACAGTAGACAGGTGTCACAGTGTGACCCACCATGAGCCACAGCAGCCAGCACAGACACCCACAGTGTTGTGTGGAAACATACAGCACACCAGATGCAACACAGTGAAGGGGCAAACACACACCCATACCCTCGGGGACACCAATACAGGGATGCAGTAGTGTGGCAACCAAGCCCCCAGTGTGGGCACATGTAAACTGTGCACACACAGCCTGCAGACCACCATGGCACAGGGGTGACACCCACCGTGTGCATGTACTGTGGCCCTGTACGCCACCAGCACATGCCTGGATCACAAGTCACAGACAGTGCTGCACAGCCCCTGCAACACACACAAGACACAGCATGGAGGTGAGACAGCACTGGAGGCCACAGTGTCACCCGAGGCAAACATGCACCCCACCGGTGACAGGTGGCAACCCAGCATTGTGACGGTCACAGTGGATGATCTGCAGGGACAGCACCCACTGACAAGGCAGCAGACCTGGCAGGCCACAGACATGCAAGGGTGTCAGCTGCACAGGCCAAGGACAGTTTGACAGGGGCACAATGGACACAGAGCAGGCACCATGGAACACTGCACACAGCAATGCAATGCACAGAGAACAGCACACACCACAGATACCGACTGAAAGCCACTCCCACACCAGAGACACCTCCCCACGCACACACACACATACCCATGACTATACCTCCCCAGATGCCATGCACACCACTGCAACTGAGCACCTATAGCCAGCTGCAAATCAGAGACCACCACAGTATTCATATCAAAATAACTGTATTAGAAAAACAACAACAAGTATAACAACATCAACAACTATTTACACATATACAAAACTGGGGTGGAAGTACGGGTACAAGGTAGGGTGGGTAAAGGGCAGGGGTGAACAACTGGGAGAGGGAAGGTGGGGTGTGAAGGTTATTCAAAGGGTGGAGGTGATGCCCAGCTACTGGTCTCCAGCCTGCTTCCCTGCTGCCTGGTGCCGGTCCTGGGGTCTCCATCGCCTCCGCACCCCATGCCACTGGAGGTCCTGCAGGATACCTAGGGAGTCTGTGGCCACCCGCAATAGCTGCTGCACGGCTCGCTCAATGCATAGTAGTATCCGGACACCTAGGACAACTGATCAGAGTCAATGGGTGTGACTGTCCATCTCCCTGAAGCCCACCCATCATGTATGGCATACAGCCAAGTGCCCCGCTCCTGTGATAGTGTGCACCCACCCACAGTGACCGTGTGATCAAGACATGCCCAACCAGGCAGCAATAGCCATGTGTACCACTGCACACACACACCGCCCATGTCCAGCAGCACAGCACAACCAAGGCTGTACAGTAACGTGGCTACGCGGTGGGCAGGCAGTGCCACAGCCATGTGCCTAGTGCACGCATGGACCACCATTGATGCACTCCCAGACATGCAGTGCCACTGGACAGTGCTGACTGTCACATGTCGTGTGCATGGCAGTGGTGTCCATGGATGGTGGACATGCCCTGCTCCCCACCTTGTCACACAGCATGCTATAGCAATCATGTTGTCAGGGCATTCACCCTCATTGGGCTGTTGCTGGTGTTGTGGTTCTCCACCGCCATGCTCGGGTACTGCAGCCACCACCCTCTGCCGCTCAGCCATGGCCCTCCTCCGGTCTGCCACACCTGTGGGAAACAAAAGGTGAGAAACATATCAGTACAATCCCAAAGCATATTCCTCCTGCCCCAATGATTGTGCCCACCCACCTAGCCAGACCCATACATCACATACCCTGTAAACACCTCCACAGCCAACCCTAGACCAACCCTCCCCCATGAGCTAGACACAATAGACAGTGTTACCCATATGGACCATACAGGGGCGTAGATGGATCACCCACCTGGACGAGGCACCATGCCCCTCATGACACGCAACCACAGACGTGCCAGTAGCTCCAGCTCCCTCCTCCTCAGGTCCCCATAGCGGTGCCTGCACTGTTCTGAGGTCCTCCTCCAGCCAGTGGCTGCCTCCAGGTCAGTGGCCACCTGTTGCCACACCTGGGTCCTGGCCCTGTCCAGGGGAACCTCCCCATACAGTGGGCCATAGTGAGGCTCCACAATGGCCACCAGGTTGGCCAGCTCCAGGGCACTCCATTGGGGGGGCTCTTCTGTGTGCCATCTCCAGCTCTATAGTAGGCAATATGGCACTCCACAGTGCGGCAACCCCACGTGGAATTGCTGTGCAATACAATGCCACTATTCCCTATCACGCTGTCGGTTTAGGCGCCAATTCCCTATCCGCTGTCACCAAACAGCTGGCGGTGAACTGCAGACATGCCATACGCGCGCCAAGGGGCAAGGTTGGGCACAGGGTCATGGGTCTCTGGCACAAGACCACGCACAGTGCCATTGGACGTCTATGCATCCAGCATGATTGTTCACCTGTGTGCCATTGCCACAGCGAACTATTGCGCAGTTGTGCCACAGCGCGATGTAGTGACCATCACTGTAGTGCCACTGGCACAATGGTAGCCATGTCCTGAATTGCCTACTGCGCACAGCACGTCATCAGCACGGCAGACGCCTGTGTAAGCTACCTGGGCATGCGCAGTGCGGTGTACTACGCAGTCACAGAACTGCGCCATTGGCTCAGCACGTTCAATCGTATTGTGCAAAGCGCAACAGTGTGATATTCAGCCGTCATATGCAAATCATCCGATCAGCCATTCAATGGCGCAGCAGCACGATTTGCATCTCATTAAAGTTGCTGCACACCTAATTTGCATGGATTGTGCTATAAAAACTGCGACAATGTTCTGCAGTGGGCATATTCGGTTACTGCAGTTGATAGGTGAGTTGTATGCTGTGTGCTGTTCTGGAATATGGTTCCAGGGAATTGATGTGTACTGCACAGCCACAGGTGACCACTCTCACCCATACAGGCTGAGAAATGACTGAGCCAGGGCTGGGTGAGGAGGATGATGGTGGGTGGAAGAGGAGGCCTAATTTTATGAAGGCTGAGACGGAGGCACTCTTCGAGGCCTACCTGGATGAAGAGCCACTGCTCAGTGGATGGCGGGGCACCCCTCAGGCCCATGCTGCTGCATGGGAGGGGGTGGCACGTGCAGTCAACCTGCATGGCAGCCACCAGCGCTCTGTGCAGGAGTGTAAAAAGAAGATGGGAACCGACAGGAGGAGGGTGAAGGAGAAGGTGGCTGCCATCAGGGCGGCACATGCTGCAACAGGCGGGGGCCAGCTGGAGGTGGTGCAGCTGACACCGGCAGAGGACAGGCTCACTGCAAGCATGCAGCGCAGTGCCATTGAGGGCGTACCTGGAGGTGGCTTCCAGACAGGTGGTAGCCCATCACTGCATGGTATGTCATGGTCTGTGGGGGGGAGGTAGATCCCATGCACTAACGTGTCTTTGCTTTCTGTTACAGATCCTGTGCGTCTGCAGGGGTCAGTGGTGGAGGGCCTGTCCACTGCGGACAGTCATCTGGAGTTGGAGGAGGGACCATCCACCTCCTCTGGTAGCCGGTGTGCATTGCAACAGTGTGCACGCCTGGCTGCCAACACTGGGGTCATTGAGACAGGTGTGGGGGTGCTCTTCCTGTGTTCTAGCGGTCTGGCATCCAAGCATGCCAGCACGCTGTGGCTGTGGCACAGACCTGCACCATTGATGATGTAAAGACCATTATGGGCGTTGACATGTGTGTGTCACAGAATGAACACACAGCAGGACAGCACACTCCCATGGATCTGGCTGGTTCCGACGTGTGTGCCAGCATGTCAGCACAGTCCCAGGCTGCACCTGTCAGCACCGGTGGGGCAACACCGCTGGCTGTTCAGGTCAGTGGCACTGTTGCGGCCACAGCAGTGGGACAACTGATCCCTTGGGCACAGCAGGTGGAGGGGTAGCAGCAGCAGCAGTCACCCACCGGGACTGGGGATACAGGGTTCAGCGATGGCATATGTGCACCACCTGTGAACTTGCCCATACCTGGTCCTGGTGAGCAGCGCCCACCCTCAAGGGGTGCTGTGCATCAGGCCCTTCCGTACCCTGAGGGACAGGTTGCTGATGTGGCAGATGACCTCTTTGACGAGCACACCCACCTGCTGCAGTCATCAGTACAGCAGCAGATGCAGGTTGCAACGTCTGTGGAGGCAATGTGTGTGGCTCTGGAGCGGGTTGAGGAGCGATACAGCAGGGACACCGAGAGGATCCTGTCTCAGATTGACCATATGCGGATGGATATGACCGCAGCCATTGACAGGCTGACACAGGCGGTGGTCACTGTCAGGGACACATTGGGCACACAGTCAGGTGCCCCTGTGCCACTCACACCGCGCAGTACGCTATCCACTCCCCATTCCTGGCGTTGTGCGACACCCACCCTGTTGATGCCTGGTTCAGCTGTGGGCATCCCGAGCACTCCCGGTGCAGGTATGTTTGGTGTGCTGCAGACACCTGTGCGGGCATGGTCGCGTTCGTGCAGTGGAACCCCTGGTGGACCATTGGTGCCACCCCAGGAGGCCCGTGTTCAGCTTGCCAGTGCTGCTGGGTCTCGGCGGGGCCGGCCATGCATCTGAGGTGGCCGTGGCACTGTGCCATAAGACTGAGCTGTCTCCCAGTGCGGGCCCTGTCTGTTGCTGCCCTGTGTGCAATGTGTGTTTTGGTGGGCAGTGCACCGGTGGGTGCCCAGCCCTACTCGCAGACACACAGACCACCTGCACACCCTCCCAACTGCTGTCCACAGGTGCATGTGCATGATGATGCCTGCATTGCACTGTACACCAAAGTGCGATGGTGCCCAGCATCTGACACACGCACATGGACAGTCAGTGGATGTGGTGGCCTGTGGACATGTGTGTCTTTAGTGCCTGTGTTCCGGCTCTGTTTTGCACATGACCCCTGTGCACCTTGTGCCTATTTTGTGTGTGTGTGTGTGTGTGTGTGTGTGTCCGTCCATGTGGCGTGTTACTGTTCACCCCTCCCTGGTTGTCTGTGTGTGCCTCTGTGCCCTGCCACCTCCCTTGCTGTCATGCACCCTTGGTGTGTTTCCATGTGTGTATATGGGTTGTGCCCTAGCCACTGGTGGTTGCACATGGCCCCATGACTTACCTGTTTTGGCTGAAGTGCTCCTCTGTGATGGTGTCCCGGTGCAGCTGGGCCAGCCGGATCAATCGGGGGTCCTGTCGTCCAAGGGGGGGAAGCCCATCCCCATCTTCACCGGCGTCACTGTTGTCCCCATCACTGTCCCCCTCTTCGACCTGTACAGCTATCCCACAGTCTTTGGCCATGTTGTGCAGGATACAACAGGCCAGGAATATCACACAGGCCTTTGAGGGGCTATACTGTAGGGCACCACCGGAGGTGTCTAGGCAACGGAAGCGCGCCTTCAGCATCCCAAACACCCGCTCAATGATGTTGCGTGTGGCGGCGTGTGCCTCACTGAAGCATTGCTGCGATGGGGTCATGGGCCACCGGTAGGGTGTGAGCAGCCAGGGATGGAGTGGGTATCCACTGTCACCTGTGTGGAGATAGTGGAGGTTAGTGTCTTGTTCAGGCAGAAATTGCCCCTAACCCTGTGTGCCACACCCATGGCACCTGTGGCTTACCCCCCCTTGCCCCCGATTTGTCAGTTCTACATGCACACTCACCCACTAGGTGTCCTATGGGGATGTCCCCACTCTCAAATCGATGGCACAGTGCCGACTGGTACCATATGAATGAATTGTGTGCTCTCCCAGGGTGTGTGGCACAGACATTGATGATGCACCCACTGACATCACACACCACCTGGCAGTTGACACTGGCATAACCCTTCTGATTCATATATGCGGCCCCATTGGAGCCAGGTGGCATGCGAATGGCCACATGGGTGCAGTCTATTACCCCTAGCATGCAAGGCATACGTGCTACCCTGTGGAACTCCTGTATGTTTGCTGTGCACTCTGCCGCGGTGCTGGGGAAATGGATGTACTCCACAGCATGTGGCAGCAGTGTGCTGAGGAATTGGATGAGGATGCGTGAAGTGGCCAACTGTGTTATGCCTGTGGTGTCCCCTGTTGGTCTCTGGAAGGTACCCGTGGTGAGCAAGCACATGCAGGCTGTTACCTTTGTCTCCACTGACAGAGCATGACTCCGTTGTGTGGGTGCCTGCATCACATCACATCACTGCACAGCTCACAGAGCCACCTCAGTATTGCCCTGTTCAGGCAGTACTGGCCCACAATCTCAACATCTGAGTAGAGCTCTAAGCTGGAGCGGGCTCGGTACTGCCTGTTGGGGGCGTACCGCCGACGGGCCCTTCCACGGCCACGTCCCCCTGCAGCATGCCTTCTCACCCCCCTCATTACGGCTTCCATGTGGAAGGTGGCACTGTCCATGTCCCTGGCTTGTGTTCCCCCCCCAGCTGTTGTTGCTCTGTTCCCCTCGCTGTCCTGACTGCTACCTCCACTGCACCGGGTACACCTACTGTCCTCTGCACTCTGTGGCCACACACACCTTTTCTTGCCCCTATTTTGTCCTCTGAACTCCCTGGCCTGCCCTCTTTGTCCCTCTGGCCTTGTCTCTCTCCCTGCCTCATGTGGCTTCCCTGTAGCGTTCTTGCGTCTCTTCCTTGCTCCTTTTTATTTTGGCTCATTTCCGCTATGGCGCAACTTCCGCCTGATCCACTGTTGCGCATTACTTGAAGTCTTTGAACGCCGCTTTCGCACTTTATGCATGGTTCCACCCCTTCGTTCGCGCATGCCTTCATTAGCATTGCGCCTGTTGCTCAGCATGTTTTCAGTGGCGCAACTGCCTCCTGCTGAATATCACAAAATAGGCGCATTTCTGACTTGCAATGACGCTTCCTATTCTGCGCATTCGCAACCAACGCGAATCTCCGGCCAGTAGAACTAGTTTTATTTGGTAGAACCTGGTTCTACTTGGTAGAACTTTGTTATAAATTGTAGAACACAGTTCTACCTGGTAGAATCCGATTCTACTGGGTTCTGCCTGGTAGAACCAGGTAGAACTTTTTTGGGTTCTTCTCAGAAAGTTCGCAAGGTAGAACTTTTAGAGGTTCACGCAGCCCTATTCAAAATCAGCAGATACAAATAAGTGTGATATTTTTAGTAATCCCGTGGCATATCCTATATTTACACGGCACTAATGGTGATAAATTTTACCTGATTACTTTATCATGATCTCTAACCTCTGTATAAACAGATATTTGGAGATTCAATATTTAGCGGCAGCACTAAGAGAACATGGCCACCAGGCTGTGCGTGCTGGAAGGACTGTTTCTGTAGTTTTCGTAATTTCTGCAGTTTGGACTTTTACCAAGACTTTTTACCAAGATTAACTTTGTTTTGATTTTGCTTTGTTTTTTTTTTTATTTAGTTTTATTTTTCGCTTGGTTGGTCTTTGCCTCTTGTTAGTTCGTGGAGTGATACCGGATTTGTCTAATGCTCTCTGTGTTTATCGAGGCTATTCATTTGGGCCATAGAAACCCTTCTGTTCTTCTGTTGCTGCATGAGGAATTTTGTAATTCTGGTATCTTGCTTATTGGGACTTTCTGGGATTATTAAGACACTTTGAGGAGAATGGGACTGATGTGGTGATACAATGAGGGAGAAGGACTGATATATCGAGGGAGAATAATTGTGGAGTTTCTGTTGGACTTTACCCTGTTGTGGTCGATTCTACAACTGAGCACCCTGGAGGGTGCAAGAGCTGTTTTTATGGATTAGAGGAATTAAAATCTGTGGGGGACTAGCGGTTGGATTCCAGGGCTGCTCTGGGAATTGGGCCATAGTCTTGTCGGGTAACCGGCAGAACGGCCTGTCGATTCCCTTAGGTTCTCCGGGGGCCTGCTGGTGGGCTGGTTGGCCAGTGAGCCAAGGAAGTGGCTGAGGATATTTCCTGACTGTGGTCCCCTGGAGGGTTTTTTTTCCAGCTGTATGGCTGAAGTCCTGAGGTTACTGGGTTAAAGACTTCCTGCCTTCTTGAATACAGTTTGACTTTAAATTTCATTTTTTATCTGTTTTATACTGTTTATGCAGGCCGTGAGAGTGCCTGTATTTCATCTGGCTATTAGGTCGTGCAAGGGCCTTGGCCCTGGAAATTATCTTCAGTTTTATTTTCAGACAGACAGTGAGAGTGCCTGTTCCTTGACGATTCCCCAAGGCAGTGAGAGGGCCTGGGGAGTTAATGATGTTTCTGAAGAACTTCGACTGTTTATTTAATTTGTTTGTTTTGGATGTCATTCTAACATCAGAGCTCATTATCTATTAATCACAACATATTGGATTAATTTATTTTTGCTCAAGTTATTGAAGTGTTTATTTCATTTGTCTTTAATTTTTATGTATGGGAGGGTTTATTGAGGATTCTTTTTGTTGAGATAGGAGATAGGTATTTTGGGTTATTAATTTTAATTAAGTGTAGTGAGTTCACATATTGTGGTGTTTTTGTTACATTGTTCATTAATTTTGACTTGGTTATTAGCTAAGTGAGAGTCATTTGCTAAAGTGATTGCTAGAATGTGTTGGAGGCCTGCCACCACAGTCATGCGCTCTTCACCCTCCGCTCTCCACACTCTCCGCCCCTTTTTTCCTCCCCTTTGCAGTTTACAACATACCAGCACTGTAGGCACTGGGTATTGCTCGCAAGGGAGGAGGGGTTGGAGAGTGAACAGTGGAGGGTGAATGAGCGAGGCTATCACATCGGGTTGTGAGATCCAGGAGACGCCGTGGGGTGAAATGGAACCAAGAACATGGTTTTCTATGTCTGGTTTCTATACTCAAGGGCACTACCAATATTGGCGGGCAGGCGGCTTGCCCGGCTCTGGAGGTTCAACGAACTTGGGCGGTGTTATGCAATGCCAGGTCCATTAAAAACAAGACTGCAATTATTGCAGATTTTGTAGGAATGGTGGATCTGGCCTGCATCACCGAGATCTGGCTGTATGAGAATTCTGGCCCCATTTTGGAGGCTCTAACTCCAGCTGGGTACTCGGATGATTCACCACCCAAGATTGGATCGCGGGGGGTTGAGGTCTGTTTCAAGACCGAACTTAACCTTGCGAGTGTACCAGTTGAGGAGACAAAGTCATTCGAGTGTACTGTGGTAGCAGGTGTAGGTTGTAGGATTGCTCTTGTCTACCATCCACTCGGTGATGAGAAGTGTTTCCTTCAGGAAGTGGCGGACTTTGTCATCGACATGGAGTTCGAATTGCCCGGACTGATGGTTCTGGGCAACTTCAATACCTGGGCCAATGACAAACTCTCACCATTTGGACAACACTTCCTCCAGGTAATGTCATTTCTGGGCCTTACACAGATAGTTACCACTGCTACTCATAAACATGGTCACTCCCTTGACTTAGTCTTCCTCCTGGGGATCGAGGCCTCTGACTTGGGGGTGGAACCAGTTGGATGGTCTGACCACTACACTGTGAGGTTTAATTTTAGGACCCCCCTTCATATGCCTACCCCTGTGGAGATGGTCAGGTATCGCCCTTTACGAGATGTTAACTCTGAAGGCCTTGCAGCAGTACTTGACCTATCGTCCCTTCCAGTAGCAAACAGCGACCCAGAGGCCCTCATTGTAGCCTATAATATGGCTATATCAGCAGCCCTGGATGTCATTGCTCCTGTCTGAGTTTGTCCTCTCTCCCTTCGCCCTTGATCCCCATGGTTTGATGGGATCTTGAGGGAGATGCGGCGACGAGGACAAAGGTTAGAGTGTTGTTGGCGGAGATCCTCCCTTGATGCCGACCACCTTAGATTGATGGAGCATTATCAGGCCTATCAATCTGCAATCTCCCATAAGAAGGAAGAGTTCCTGTCTAGGGAGATTACTGTTGCTCAGAATCAAGCAGTTCAGCTTTTTCGCACTGTGGACAAACTGTGCAACCCAGCCAGCATATAAGTGCGAAAAGCTTTTTCGCAAGTAGAGTGCGATGAACTCGCTCGATTCTTTGCAAATAGGGTGGCTGACATCAGGGCAGCACTCCATCCAGCACACTCTAAGGGTGTTGCTCTGGACCAGCGTGTGGCTGCTGCCCCTCAGTTTGCCTGGAGTACCTTTGACTGACCAGAGTTCATGGATGTCATGCGGATTTGTCCAGGGTATGCACCTTATGTGCTGTAGTTTGGATCCCAGACCAACTTCCGTGATTTTGGGTTGTGTTGACTCCATCAGTCCGGTCCTTGCATGGATAGTCGGGTGCTCCTTGGAAACAGGTGAGATTCCTAGTTACACCCCTCCTAAAGAAAGCCTCTTTGGACCACGACTGCCATGCTAACTACAGACCAATCTCAAACCTTTCCTTTTTAGTGAAGATGATTGAGAAAGTAGTGGGCATTCAGCTGGAGAACCATTTGACCATCTATGACATCTATGAACCCCTCCAGTCCGGTTTTTGAAAGAGGCATAGTACTGAGACAGCGCTGGTTCAGGTGCTCAATGATCTCCTGATGGCTAGAGATCGGAAGATCCTGCTTCTCCTCGATCTCTCATCAGCATTTGACACTGTGGACCACTGGGTGCTGCTGAATCATCTGAAGTGCACCTGTGGATTATCTGGTGTAGTCCTCAGGTGGTTTACATCTTACCTCACTGGAAGAACACAGAGAGTGGTGTCTGGGATTTATTTCTCAGATCCAGTTCTCTGTCTTGTGGGGTTTGTCAGGGTTCGGTATTGTCCCCTATGTTGTTCGCTGTGTACATGTTGCCCCTTGGAGACATTGTAAGAAGGTATGGGCTGAGGTTTCACTGCTATGCCGATGATACCCAGCTCTACTTTTCTTTTGCACCTGACCAGGATGGAGCTCTCTCAGTTTTTAATAACTGCCTCACAGGAATCCAGGAGTGGATGGATTCGAGTTGGCTGAAGTTGAACTCAGATAAGACTGAGGTGATGGTTGTGGATCCGGCGTGTCGGATGGGGGGGTTAGTTTGACCTCAGGGTCATATCTTGGAGGCTTATCTCTCCTGACTTCTGAACAGGTGCAGAACCTGGGGGTAATTTTTGACCAAAGGGCTTACTCTGCATTTGCAGGTGTCTGCCATCACCAAATCCTCTTTTTATCATCTGAGGAATATCTCCAGGATTAAGCACCTTGTTCCGTCCAGCGATCTTCTTACTCTGGTCCATGCCTTTGTGTCCACGTGCTTGGATTATTGCAATTCCCTTTATCTAGGGCTACATGGGGTGGAAATCCGCTGCTTGCAGCTGGTGTAGAACACAGCGGCCCGGCTTTTGACACTAACCTCTTGGTCCAGTCATATTTCCCCGGTGCTGCGCGGACTGCTCTGGCTGCAAGTTCAGTCTTGGATCACCTTTAAAGTCATTCTTTTGACTTTTAAAGCCCTACACCAACTGGGACCAGACTATCTGAAACAGCTCCTGGTTCCTTACTGCCCTGGGTGATCGCTCCGCTCAGCTGACAAGGGGTTGCTAGAGATCCCGAAGGTGTGTTTAAAATCCTGTGGGGCCCGGGCATTTATGTTTGCAGCTCCTACCCTCTGGAATTTTCTACCCCATCAGTTACGGGAGTGCCCGACCATGGAGGGGTTTAAACAGGCCTTGAAAACTTATTTATGGAGGCAAGTGTTTGGTGGTTGAAGTCCTCTCCGACTGTATTAGTTGTTTTATTGTTGTTTTATATTTTTAAGGATATTGAGATGTATGATGTGCTTTAAATTCTGTTCAGCGCCTTGATTTTTGAAAAGTGCCTTAAAAATGAAACTTATTATTTATTATTAGTATATATCAGTCACTTTTTTGACCTTCACACAGAACAGAACCAATCTGACATCAGCTATCACAGTATTGATGACAAGAGGGTGTAGACAGAATGAGAAGGGACCTGCAGAAACTTGAAGAATGGTCAGGGGTTTTGCAGCTGAAATTTAATGCAAGGAAGTGCAAGATAATGCATATGGGGCACAAAAACCCTGGCACAATATATCAGTTGGGGGGTGAGGATATAGCAAGCACCAAGCAGGAAAGGGATCTTGGGGTTATCATCTCTGATGACCTCAAGGCAGGGAAACAGTGTGACAAGACAGCAGGTAAAGCAAATAGGATACTGGGATGCATAGGCAGGGGCATCACCAGCAGGAAAAGGGAGGTCATAATTCCACTATACAAGACACTAGTGAGGCCGTGCCTGGGTACACTGTGCAGTTCTGGAGACCTTACCTACGTAAGGACATAGACAGGTAGAGAAGGTTCAGAGGAGGGCAACAAAGATGGTGCATGGATTGCATCACAAGTCCTATGAGGACAGGTTGAAGGCACTGAACATGTCCCTGGAGGAGAGGAGGGAGAGGGGATATGATAGAGACATACAAGTATCTTACAGGGAGGAACAGGGTGCAGGAATGCACTATTTTAAGTGAAAAAGATGTTCCAGGACTAGAGGGCATGGGATGAAGTTGGAGGGAGGACGATTCAGAGGAAACGTGAGGAAGAATTTCTTCACAGAACGGGTGGTGGACAAGTGGAACACCCTACCAGCGGAAGTGGTGGGGGCTGAAACAATCACGGGATTTAAGAATGCATGGGATAGACATAAAGGAATTCTGGAGGTCAGGGGTAAGGGGCAACAGACTTCTTGGAAAACATAAACTGAACTTACAGACTTAAATGGGCAGACTGGGTGGGCCATAGGCCCTTATCTGCCGACACTGTCTATGTATCTATGTATCTATGTATGTATCATTTTAGGTCTGTGCATAACTACAACCAGCTGTTCAAATAATATAAAAACAGTAAAATCTTCACACAACTATATAATATAAAATGTTTTGAATGTACAGCTGATGCATAAATTGAATATCTAATGCCCTGACTCAAACACACCCAATTTATTTCCACTTGCGAGGGTAAAGATGTTCATATCTCAGTCATGGCTCTGCCACTCATGAGTTATGGCCTTTTCCCCATACTCGGATATAAATGGCATACTCTAAGTATGTATGTCAGTACCATTGCAAAGACATTCCAGCCCATACTGGGACATTCTTAGGGTATGAGAATCACAAATGGAAAGTGATCGGTTCTGATAACCTAAGAATGTAAGAGAGACCACCTTTACAACCGTCAGAGTGGTCTCAGCGTCAGTATTAATATGGATTACTACGAAAACCTGAAACTCATTTCCCCAACTCACTGTTGCCTGAGGCTGGAATCCCGAACACAAAATCCCAACAGTGTGATTTTGCATGTTTTTCGTGTTTCAGAGGGCTTTGCCTCCACATCCCCTAATGTGGGGGCTCCTCCCTCGCACCACTCATAATTAATATAACAAACTCTGGGGGGGGGGGGCAAAATTCCATTGTTGGGATTTTGTGGTTCAAGATTCTGGGCTCGGGCAATACTGGGTCAGGGAAATGAGTTTCAGGTTTCTGTAGTGATCCCATTAATATATTATAACTGAGACTGATCATAGATTATAATACAACCCCCCCCCCCCACAGTGCAGAACAAGCTGATTCTCACACTGAGGAGGGCTGATGACGTCATAAAGCACCAGACTGAAGTGAAGAAGGAACCCCATAGAAAAGCCCAATGGAAATTTCGGGTAGGGTTAACTCGAGGGTTAGGATACCCAAAGGTATCAATGAAAGGTGGGCATTTTAATAATAATTGCAAATGTGATTCTAATGTAAAACAAGATATAGTGCATCTAAATATTTGATTTTTTTTTTTTGCTAAGTGTCACATGTTTGAAATGGCTAGCCTCAGTAAGAAGGAATGTGCCTATTATAACAAATCATGTACAGAAAATCGAGATCTTAAGATGCATGCTATTCTGTGACATGACTTATTTTTTTATTTTTTATTTTTTTAATGCTCCCACCACTCGCCTGGGCCGATCCCTCTTTCAGGCTTCTCAGGGACCTTCTCACTCCGGCTTCTCCTGACCACACTGCCTCATACCGCAGCCACCCCAGGTAACCCCAATGTATCCCTTCATCAGTTGGGTCCCCTACCTTCATAGGAAATGAGCCTGCTGGCCATGCCAATGATCCTGGGGTGCTGTTGAGGTGGCTGATGGAGGTCTGGGAGCTTGGTGGGAAGGGTCTGGGAGGCTGTCACCTGATCAGTCAGTGTGCTGTTTTCTATTTTTCTCCCTCAGAAGCATGATGTGCAGGATGCAAGGCAACGCCAGCGTCTGTTACGCTGCTTAGGTAACGGGACTTGATGCACTGCTGTACCCCCAGCCTCTGCCAGAGGTCAGTAGGTACCAGTCCTGAGCCCCACCCTCCCCCTGAGAGAAGGCAAGTAGTCAATAGACACTCAAGCCTTCTCTCCCCGGCTGGCCCTCTGATGCCCGAGTCTATTCCTGAACTCGGGTCGCTGGCGTCACAGCGGTAAATCTTTCTGCTGCGCTGGTGGGCCGGCCATGAAGAGTCACTTATATGCTACTGCTTGTGGTACTGATGTGCTCACAACTCAGGGATGGTGGGTGCTGTGGGAGTAGGGGAGCCACTAGGGAAGTGACCACAGCTCTGTGTGGTTTGAATTGGACCTCGGGGCCAGCAACCTACAATCAAAAACCATAATCCTTGATTTTAGAAGGGCAGACTTTGATAGGTTGAGAGAACGGGTGAGGGATAAGTTAGTAGGGGTGGTGGACATAAGGGGGTTAGAGGAGAGATGGGAACAATAAAGGGAGCCATCCTCGAAGCATCAAAGGCAAGCATAAGAACAGTATCTAAAAAAGACAGGTTTAAGAGACCACCATGGTTCTCAGCTAGGGTCAGGGAAGTGGTTAGGGCCAAAAAGAAGGTCTTCTATAAATACAAGGAAAAGCAGGGGGATGCAGAAAGGGAGGACTGTCTACAAAAAAACAGGGAGACAAAGAGGGCCATCAGGGAGGTGAAAGCAGACATGGAGCTGCTTATCATGGAGAGGGTCAAGAATGCAGAAAGACAGTTTTTTACATCCGTCAGTAAAAAAAGAAAAAAGGGAGTGCATCGTACAATTAGTTGAGGGGGTAGGGTGATAGAGGAGGAGGAGGATGAGCAAAAGGCCACTGTCCTAAATTACTACTTTTCTCAGTATTCACTAAGGAGGACTGTGGGTCCATGCTGAAAAGTGGCATCAAAGCGGCCACTAAGGGAATCCTGGAAATGAGGCAGCCAATACTCACTAGCGAGAGGATCCAGAAAGGGCTGGCAGCCCTTAAGATAAATAAGACCCCAAGACCAGATGGGATACATCCAAGGATACTTAGGTTGGGGAAGTTCCTAGGGATTGCAGAATGGCAGATGTTGTACTGCTTCATATGGGGAGGGATAGGGAGCAACCAGGGAACTACAGGCCCGTCAGTCTGACCTCCATCATGGGGAAGCTGATGGAATCACTGATCAAAGAGGACCTTGTGAACTACCCAGAGAGCAATGAGCTCCAGGACAGTAAACAACATGGTTTCGTGGCAGGAAGATCTTGTCAGACTAACCTGATTTTTACATTGGTTGCGCTTGCGCAAACCAATGTATTGTGGCAAAATAGGATTCTGGGGGAAGGATGTCACTGCCAAACCCATTGCACTTCATGGAACCAGGGGCTCGGCAGTCTGCAGCGATGACAACTCGGTGTGGTCCTGATGCAGCTCTCTGCTGGGTGGGCAGAATGGTCATGTACTTCAAAGGACTGAAACTGCTCCAATCCGAGAGAGCTTCTTTGGTCCTTTGGTTTGCATGAAGCTGGTCAGCAAACAGCTGACTGACTTTCAACATCACCAGGCTGTCAATCCATCCCAGCACTGCCCATAGACATGATCACTAGTGACATGATCAAGGGCCAATCATGACAACATGAGTTAAACCACTTACGGAAAGAAGGACGATACGCTCAACACCGAATCATAACTTGGAATTTTGGTGTATGTTCTCATGGTGTCTACCAGGAGATTTAGACTGCAGAGTAAGTGTCCACTCATCAAACTGATTGCTATTCAGCCAAACACAAGTTGGTGTCAGCACTCAGGTTCTGCCTCTCCCATTGATAAGTAGTCTTAATTTGTATGACCTGAAAGTGTTTTAATGAAAGCGCTGTTATAAAAATATATATATATATAATGACTCCATAGTTAGACCCGGTGTGGTGGGTAAGTTGATCCTGGATTGGTAGTTATCAACACTGAGTTCTATAAGAAGCCTTAGAACTCAATTGTTATTGATCTGCTATGTACCTGCTGAACTGCTCGTTTTCAATAAATCATCAAAACTGTAACGCCCTCCATGCTACCATATGGTATGGTGCTTCTCATAAGTCTCTGTCAGAAGTTAAGCCATTGTACTTCAGTGGAAGACTTTCTGTGAATGGTGTTTTATTCAGCTACGAAATGCATAGCAACCAGCACAGAGCCAGTGTGCCAGGACTAAGTAATGAGGATGTGGGCTTATAAAACATTGGTTAAATGGGGATGCTGCGATAATCGCATTGAAAAAAGCACTCCCTTAAAGTATATATGATGAGTGCTTATTCGTTAATGCAGAACCTTTGTTTGCTCCTTTTACATGTCTCCCGCCAAATCCTAAAATACCAAATTCCAACCAGAGCGCGCTTGTTTCAGAAGCGGGAAGCTGTACCTTAGTGGTAAATCTGCAAATGGGTGGCTGGGAATAAGTGTATGGGGCTGTTAACGGGATAGTCGTGGGGCTGTAATGTTGGACTTGCTTGATGGAGTCACTGGGGTCAGAAATGCAAAAAAATAACATTTGTTTAACATGCAACTAACCTTCAGCATTGACAAGTGCTTGTTTTCTTTGATTGGGTGACAAAGGAAGTGGGCAAGGGCCACGCTGTAGATGTGCTGTACTTTGGCTTAAGCAAGGCTTTTGATTCGGTACTGCACAAAAGGTTGCTCAAAAAGATGGAAGACCTGAGTGCGTCTAAAACCATAGTGAACTGGGTGGGTAGTTGGCTAGAAAGGAGACATCTGAGGGTGGTGGTAAACAGGGTTAAATAAAAGGAAAGAGAAGCTATGAGCGGGGTTCTACAGGGATCTGTCCTGGGTCTGGTCCTCTTTAACATGTTTATTAGTGACATTGGTGAGGAAATCCAGGGCAGGCTGTGTCTCTTTCTAGATGACACAAAACTATATGAGAGTTAATAAGTAAGTAAAATGTATTTGCTTAAAGCGCCCTTCCCAAGCTCAAGGCGCTTTTACAACAATTCAGACACTTTAAATACATACCATATAAAACAATAAATATAATGAATAAACATAAATAACCCTAAATTATCAAGTCCCAGAAAATGCTTGTTTAAAAAGGAATATTTTTAGCTGTTTTTTAAAACTTTCCGCAGTCAGGTAATCTCGTATCTGACAAGGTAGAGAGTTCCACAGGGTAGATGCCATATAGACAAATGATCTTCCACCAGATGTCTTTAAGTATACCCTGGGTATCTCTAGCAATCCCTTGTCAGAGGATCAGAGTGAGTGGGTGGGGCAGTAAGGCACCAGGAGTTCTTTCAGGCAGTGAGGTCTCAAATTGTGTAGGGCCTTATAGGTCAGCAATGCGACCTTGAAGGTGATCCGCCACTGTATAGGCAGCCAGTGCAGTTTGCGCAGCACAGGTGTTATATGGCTAGATCTAGGAAACTCCCTTCAACAACCTGGCCGCTGCGTTCTGCACAAGCTGCAAATTGCGGATATCCATCCCCGGAAGCCTTAGATAGAGGGCATTGCAGTAATCAAAATGACTGGTGACAAGGGCGTGGACCAGGGTAGGAATATCTTTGGGTGGGACCAAGTGTTTCACCCGGGCTATATTCATCAGAAGGAAAAAGGAAGACTTGACTACAGCCGACACCTGCGCCCTCAGGGTCAGGCCCTCATCAAATACCAAGCCCAGGTTACAAACTTGGCCAGAGGCCATAAGCGGGGCCCCCCAATATATAAACCTGAGGGTTTACCCACCCAAACCCCCATTGTCCTCACTCCAGGGTCCACCACCAATACCTCAGTTTTTCCTGAATTCAACTGAAGCCAATTGGTACTCATCCTCTCCTGTATCTCCAGTAAGCAGTTATTAAACACTGTGATGGAATCAGACTCCTGTTCAGGCGCAAAAGACAGGTAGAGCTGAGAGTCATCAGCATGACAATGAAAATGCAACCTATACTATTTTAGAATGTCCCATAATGGAAGCATAATGGAAGCATATACACCGCAAACAACATGGGGGACAGCATCGAACCCTGTGGAACCCCACAGGGCAGCCAGTGAGGGGCCGAGGAATGAATCCCTGACACAACTCTCTGTGATCTGCCCTCCAGGAAAGATTGAAACCAACTATGGACTGCCCCCTCAGTCCACAGCAAAACCACAGGTGGTCGAGCAGCACCCCATGATCCATGGTGTCAAACACTGCTGAGAGATCCAGGAGAACCAAGATGGAATGGGTTCTCTGATCTCTTGCCATCAGGAGATCATTTAGAACCCGAACAAGAGCCGTCTCTGTGCTATGCCTTTTCCTGAAGCCGGACTGGAGAGGGTCATAGATATTGTGGCTAGTTAAATGATCCTCCAGCTGCAAAGCGACCACCTTTTCAATAACTTCCCCTACAAAGGGTAAGTTAGAGACCGGTTTGTAATTTGCTGGGCAGTCAGGATCAAGAGAGGGTTTTTTCAAAAGGGGGCGCACAACCGCCTCCTTTAAGGGATCCGGGAAGATCCCTCTGTCTAATGAAACTGCCACTATCCCAGCCAGGACCAGGCTAATGACATCTACACACCCCACTAACAGGCGTGTAGGGCCTGGATCCAACTTACAGTAGGTAGGTCGCAGAGTCTGGATGATCCTCACTATATCCATGCCTGCCGGTTGTTTAAAGGTGAGCCAAGTCAACTGGGTATCAGTACCATTCGATTGATCAATGCAAGGCCCATTGGACTGGCACTGACAGATCTTATCCCTGATGGTGGATGCCTTGTCAGCAAAGAATTTCTCAAACTCCTCACATTGTATTTGTGACAATGCTCGACCGGCTTGTAGACAGGCTGGATTGCACAGTCTGTCCACAGTCCAGAAGAGCTGGGCCGGTCTATTCCTCGCTGTAGCAATTTCCCTGGACAGAAACTCTGCCTTCTTATGGGAAATTGCTGATTGGTAGATCTTATAATGTTCTAACAATCCAAGCCTATCCACCTCCAGGTGAGTTTTCTGCCAGCGTCTTTCCAATCTTTGTCCCTGCCTCTTCAGCTCACGGACCTCCCCGTCAAACCAGGAAGCCCCCAGGTGAAGAGTGCGGGGACGAACACGAATTGGAGCAATGACATCCAGGACCCCTACCACAACCCTATTATAGGCCAGGACTAGGGGCCCTGGGTCAGTGCTATCCATTTGAAATCCCAAGAAGTCTAGCTCCGTCATTAGGCCTTCCGAGGTAACCCCTCTTAAAGGATGGAACTGTACTAACTCCTTAGGGGCAAGCCTATTTTGGGGAGCTGCAAATCTGAACCTCAGGACATGATTGTCAGACCAACCAGTTGGCTCCACCTCCACATCGGAGATCTCCATCCCCAGATGGAACACCAAGTCCAATGTGTGCTCCCCCCATGGGTTGCAGAGGTAATAACCCATGACAGGCGCAATGAATCCATCAATTGGAGGAGGTTTTGACCAAATGGTGAGAGTTCATCATCAACCCAGGCATTGAAGTCCCCCAGAATTAACCATCTGGGAGACTCCAATACCATTTCAGCAATGAAGTCGCAACCTCCTTCAGGAACTCCTCCCATCACCTGGTGGACGGTAGATGAGAAGGGTCCTGTAGCCTGCACCTGCATCCACTATACACTCAAAGGAGTTGGTGTCTCCAGCTGGTACCTCCTTGAGATCCAGATCTTGTCTAAAACAGACTGTAACCCCCCCCAACCCTCCGGTCCAGTCTCGGGTGGTGAATCACAGAGAACCCAGCCCGAACTGCAGATTCCAAAACAGGACTCGCATTTCCATCTAGCTAGGTCTCGGTGATGCATGCCATGTCAACAGAGGAAACAAGATCCGCAATCACTGTGGTCTTGTTCCTAATCGATCTGACATTGCTTAACACTGCCCAAAAGGGATGGGAGTCCAAGGATTGCCTCACTTCCTGCCTGACAACATCAGAGTCAGAGCCCTTGGGTATGGGGACTAAGCAAGGAGGACCTTGCTCCTGTACCCATTTCACCCCAGAGCATCTCCTGGCCTTTACTGTCCCTATCTGCCAACTCCTCCCCCCCCCCAAGAGTTCCAGGATCCCCGTCTCCTACTACTCCTTCATCTCAAGATGCCGAAAATTCTACATTCAAAAATATACCTCCTCAGTAAGCGGTGGTTATTCAAAAGGACAGAGATCCCTAAGTCTTCAGGGGGAGTACTGCCTGACCATCTCTCTAACACCCCACACATATTTCCAACACTCCGATGACTCAATAACCATTTACCCCCACGCAATCAATACCTTACCACCCCCTAACTTTAAACAAATTACAAAACAATATTCACCCACCCCAGAACACAGTCCCAACTATAACAATAATAAATAACAAAATACAACAAATACTCAAAACAAAATTACAGTAAAAGTCTCTAGCAGAGTCCATGTTTGCAGTCCAATGTATTGAATTGTTCAGACCGTATATGTGAATCCAATGGAGCTCTCACCTCCAATGGAAAGTGAGCCAAATAATTGTTTAAGCTGGGACAATCTCTCACATTGCCTTCAGCAATAAGCAAACAAGGAAAAGTCAAGTAATAAGCACTCTCACTGCCCAGTACCAAAAGCCCCAAGTTGGAAAAAATCTCACCGGCAGTTAGTCTGGTTCCAATCCTTCTCTCCTGGGAATCTCGCTCTAGGCCAAAGATGATTCTCTGGTATCTCCAAAATGCTTTATATCTCCTTCGCCATAAAAAAGGGTAGTTTACAAAGTCGAAGTCACCTCTTGAAAGCCTCCTCCATAACCATCCAGGATGAAATCACCTAACAACCAGAGGTTTAATGAAGAGCAAGGAAGGGCTCTCTCGACACTCCTACAGGAGGAGACCCCCCTTCCCCCACCGAGCCCTTAGCCACGGCTCCCGGCCCAGGGTCGCCTCTCCAGGAGACCCCCCCCACCGAGCCCTTAGCCATGGCTCCGGCCCAGGGTCACCTCTCCAGAGACCCCCCACCGAGCCCTTAGCCACGGCTGCCGGTCCAGGGTCACCTCTCCAGGAGACCCCCCCACTGAGCCCTTAGCCACGGCTCCCGGCCCAGGGTCACCTCTCCAGGAGACCCCCCCAACGAGCCCTTAGCCATGGCTCCTGGCCCAGGGTCACCTCTCCAGGAGATCCCCCATGACACCTAAAATTGCCAGTAAAACCCTGTCCGCCCTCCAGCAGACCCGACCCCGGCGCTTCCCACAAGGATCCAACAGCAGTGTTCGTCCCCCCAGGTAATATGGGAAAAATTTCCCCAACCCACTCTCAGCCTCCAAAAACCAGAAGGGAAGCAAAGTGGAAGCAGATCTTGAATCCATCAACAAATAGAGACCGATAATGCTCCAATAGGGTCCAATAGCCAGAAGTCACTGAAGCTGTCCAGGAATGAACAAACCCCACTCCAAAGAGTTCCTTCCTGCTGCATCTTCAGAAACCTCTCCTCGTACCTCATATCACTTCAACAAAGATTCCCAGCCCCCAGCTCCACCGACGGGATCTCAGTCAGGACATCAACCAGAGATATAGTCGGAAGGTAGGGCAAATAAAAAAAATGGATAAACTGTGCCAGATGAAATTAGACTAAGGTTCCGAATTTTTTTCCTTTTAGGGAAACCACAAACAGGTACCCTCACTCCTAGCCACTCTTCCCATAACGCAGTTTAATATCTTACTAGCTCACTTAATTGGCCCTAACTAACTACCACTAGTACATTAAAACTAAAAAACCAAAAACACACAAACTAAAATACAGTACAATGCTGCTAATACAATGCTTCTAGAGATTCTGCTGCTCTGCTGCTCATGATAGCTAGCCCAGCAGTGCAGAGTAACAAAAATGATTCAGGGCCAGCAGGGCAGATCCTATGAAGAGTGCCTCAAGGCACTCAATATGTACTCACTGGAAACCACAAGGGAGAGGGGAGGTATGATAGAGACCTTCAAGTTCCTGAAAAGAATTAACAAGAGGGCTGGCCCAGTGCGGGGGGTTGGCAGGGGGGAGAGAGGATTGAACATCTGCAGGACTGCTCTCCTCTCTCTGGGAAAGAGGACTAGTTGTCCTGCTTGCTGACTGCCCTCTGGCGGTGGCTGGAGTGCAATATGGGTCAGGAGGCTTGAAAGCCGATGTCCTTGTGTCCGAAGGAAGGGAGGGAGAAAATGGAAAATGATGGCCTGCTCTCTTTGGTGAGTCTGCTCCCCGCTGCCAGATTTGCTGTACCAGAGTGGCGGGGGAACGCCGGCACTCTCCACCAGGCCCTGCTGCTGAGAGGGAATCCACAGGGAACCTCGAGACAGATGAGCTGGGGCTAGACCGAGGGATGTATCTCTGGGGGTCATAGCTCGTGGAGACTGTAGAAGGAGGTAAATAATAATAATAATACAAAAAAGAATTAACGAGGTAAACTATGGGGAGATATTTACCCTGAATACCAACTCAAGGTCATGTGGTCATGAGTGAAAATTAACAGGAGGGATGTTTAAAGGGATTTGAGGAAGTACTTCTTTAAGGAAAGGGTGGTGGAACCTTGGAACAGTTTGTCAGCTGTTGTGGTGGGTGCAAACAGAGTCAGGGGATTCAAGCAAGCTTGGGATAGAATGACGGGAATAGTGGTCACCCAGGGGCGACAAGACCAGGGAGGAGAATGGGGATAGGACGTGGAGGGTTAGTACCCTGGAGGAACAGTAGGTTCCAGGAAAGGGTCCAGGGATTATAGGGAATATGGGCAGACTGGATGGACCTGTGGTCTTTTTCTGCTGTCATGGTCTATATTTCTATGTTTCTATGCTTCATTTGCACGTAAGGCATTATAAATACTTCAGCCTTTCAATGATATTAAGTCTATCATATAGGATCAAATCTTTCACACATTTTTAAAATATTAATCTGCTTACTGCTAGTCTAAAATCAATGCTTCTAATGGAGTTTATGTTTAATATATGCTTTCAAAATATTTACCTATGTAACCCTTATATTTTAGAGTCAATGAAAACGTTCATTTTTTCCTTCTTCTCTTTTTGCATGTGATAAACATGTTTTATACATAAGCTATCATAAATAAACTGAAAGTAAAACTGACGCTGCTCTAAGATAGCACTGAGCCTCCAAGGTGTAAGAGACAGCTTGTTCTGCACTTTGGGAAGTGGGTTATTATATATAATACACCATAGGCCTGATTATCAAATTTGTGCAAAGTGGAGGCACTTAAAACATGCTGCACCTTACGGTCTCCAGTGCTAAAGATAGAAACATAGAAACATACAATTTGACGCAGATAAGGACCTCTTGGCCCACCCAGTCTGCCCATTTCCCTACCTACTGGATAAGCTGCAGATCCTAGTTAACCAGCAGCCTACTTCTTCTTCTACCCCCCACCCCAAATTGCCTTATGACTATCCCATGCATGCTTGAATTCCACCACTGATTTGACTCCACAACCTCCTCCGGAAGGCCGTTCCATGCATCCACAACCCTCTCTGTGAAAAAATACTTCCTTAAATTACCTCTGAGCCCCCCTCTAGCTTCAAATTGTGCCCTCTTGTTCTTGCACACCTCTTTTTTTGAAAGATGCTACCCTCTTGGACTTTGTTGATTCCCTTGAGGTACTTGAATGTTTCTATCATGTCCCCCCTCTCCCTCCTTTCCTCGAGGCTATACATATTAAGCTTCTTAAGTATCTCTTCATATGTCTTCGCTGCAGACCCTGCACCATTTTAGTTGCCTCCTCTGGACAGCTTCCATCCTGTCTATGTCTTTGCGGAGTTGGGTCTCAGAACTGCACACAGTACTCAGATGGGGTCTCACCAGTTGTCTGTACAGAGGATAATAACTTCCTGTTTTCTACTGGTGATGCCTCTCCCTATGCATCCCAGTATCCCCCAGCCCTCCTTGCTGCCTCACATTGCTTGCCCATCTTTAGGTCATCTGATATGACTACCCCAGGTCCTTTCCATTTTGTTGTTGTTAGTATCTCACCCCCATTGTGTACTCTTCCCTGGGTTTTGTTTCCCAGTTGCATTACCTTGCACTTCTTAGCATTGAATCTAGCTGCCATACATTTGACCATTCCTCTAACCTTGCCAAGTCCCTTCTCATCCTTTCCACCCAACCCTGTGCATCAACTCTGTTGCAGATCTTAGTGTCATCTGCAAAGAGACATACTTTCCTTCCAGTCCTTCTGCAATGTAATCATAAAGACATTGAAAGGACCAGGTCTAATACTGAACCCTGCGGTGCCCACTAGTAACCCTCCTTTCTTCTGAGTGGACTCCATTTACTATAACTCTCTGTGTCCTATTCTCCAGCCAATTCTTTACCCAGGCTGTCATCTTGGGACCCACTCCAGGCTGGCTTAACTTGTATATTAATCTTTTGTGTGGGACTGTGTCAAATGCCTTGCTAAAGTCTAGGTAGGCCATGTCCACAGCCCCTCCCTGATCTACTACTTTGGTCACCCAGTCAAAGAAATCTATCAGATTCGTCTGGCATGACCTTCCCACTGTGAATCCATGCTGCCTAGGGTCCTGTGCCCCTCTGGCCTCTAGATACTCGACAATTCTTTCCTTTAGAAGTGATTCCATCATTTTCCCTATCACTGAGGTTAAACTAACAGGTCTATAGTTTCCTGCTTCTGCCTTGCTCCCACTTTTGTGAAGGGGAATCACATCTGCCCTCCTCCAGTCCTCGGGTACCACCCATCCTCCCATGATTTGTTAAAAAGGGTAGTCAGTGGTGTCACTAGTTCTACCCTTAGTTCTTTTAAATTCTGGGATGAATCCCATCAGGCCCCATTGCTTTGTCCACCTTCAGTTTTAAGAGTTCTTTCAGAACCCTTTCTTCTGTAAATGGGCCAGTATCAATTTCTGTATCCAGAGTTTACTACTGTTTGTTTTATGTACCTCCCCTCTTCCTTTATAAATACTGAGCAAAAATATTTGTTTAGTATCTCTGCCTTTTCACAGTCTCCTCTGCCCACCCTCCCTCCCTTTATTAAGCCCACTATCCCTCCGTTGGTCTTCCTTCGCTCTGATGTACCTATAAAGGTTTATCCCCCTTCTTAACTGAGTTGGCTATCTTTTCCTCGGTTTGGGCCTTTGCCGTTCTGACTGCCTTCCCAGCCTCCTTTTGCTTTAACTGATACAGTTCTCTGTCCTGCTCCTTCTGAGATTTCTTGTACTTCCTGAATGCTTTCTTTTTCTCTTGAACCTTCACTGCCACTTCCTTTGAGAACCATAGTGGTTTCTTACATCGTCTTGTTTTGTTTATTTGCTTCACACAAAGGCTCCGTTACCTCTGTGATGGCAGTTTTATTATTCCCCATTGTTCTTCCACCCTCCTTCCTGCCCATTTGCTAGTGCATTCCTTAGGCACTCACCCATTATGGCAAAGTCAGCCTCCTAAAGTCCAGTACTTTTATCTTGTATGGCTTGACTCTATTACTGTGTTTATTGTGAACCATACTGTTCGATGGTCGCTAGTTCCCAGATGGCTACCCACTTCTACATCTGTGATCCTCTCTCATCTCCATTTGAGAGTATCAAGTCTAATATTGCTCCCTCTGAGTGGGCTCCAGTACTAGTTGTCTAAGGCATGCCCCTGTAGGGCACATCTAGAATAACTGCACTCTTGAGTGGCAGCTACAACTGCACTCCAGTTAACATCTGGCATATTCAGATCACCCATCAACAATATCTCCCTTTTTCTGCCATTCTAAGTATACTTTCTATCATTTCCTTGTCCATTTCCTCCCCCTGAGAAGGGGGTCTGTATACAACCCCTGTGCGGATTGTGGTGCCATTGCCCATCTCCAAATTTACCCACAGTGCTTCTTCTCCTCCCTGTTTACCCTTTTGTTCTGTTGCTTTTATTCCTTCCCTTATGTAAAGAACTACTCCTCCTCCTCTTTTACCCTCCCTGTCCCTCCTGTAGATAGTGTATCCTGGTTTGTTTACGTCCCAGTCATGGTTTTGTGTGTACCATGTTTCTATGACTGCCACGATATCCAGATGTTCCTCTTCCATCAAGGCCACTAATTCAGGAAGCTTGTTACCTAGACTACGGGCATTGGTACTCATTGCTCTCCATTTTTTGATGGCTTTACCTTCTGTTGCAGCATCCCCCACTGACCGTTCTACCTTGGTCTTTTTCTCATTTAGTACCCTGTTTTGTAGGGAGGCTGGGATTTTTCTGCTGCTTGTCAGTGCCTCCCCTTTGACTAGTTTAAAAGCTTGCCAATGAAGCATTTAAACCGATTGCTCAAAAGACTTGTTCCCTTCCTGGACAGATGCAGACCATCCTGCCAGTATAGGCTGTTGTCCCTCAGGTAGAACCCCAGTCCCCAATGAAGCCAAACCCCTGTGCTCCGCACCATTTTTCAACCATTCATTAAACTGCATGGTGCCAATTACCCTCGCCTCACCCATGCCTTTGACAGGCAGCACCTCTGAGAAGGATACTGTGTGTGCTACTTGTCTTAGGACCCTCCCCAACTCTGCAATGTCCTCCTGCACTGCTCTAACCTCATGACGAGCCAAGTCATTTGTCCCTAGGTGGACAATTACATCCAGCTCAGAATCCCTTGCAGCTGTTGTTGTGATCCTCAGGATGCGCTTCTTGTCCCTCCAAGCCATGGCACCAGGCAGGCACCTTACTTCAGTTTTCCCAGCTCCTCCCAGTTCTATCCCCCTGATAATTGAGTCCCCCACCAGGAGCTGCTTCCTTTCCTTGTGGTGTCCTCTGCCTCCTTCCTGTGGGCCTCCCTTGTGACAGCTGTCCTCAGCCTCCTTAGTCTCCTCTGTGGGTGCATCCATAGGGGAGCTATGCTCCCAGAATGGTGTATGGATTGTGGGTGGAACAACTGACTGGGTGTGCCTCGTTCCACCATCCTCACCCTTCCTGGGCCCACTGTGGTCCAACTGCTGTGTTTTCTTAGCAATCGCTGAGGAGTAGTGGTGGTGGCTGTGGTGCTCCCTGGATGGAGGTTCCTTCCCTACTGTCCAGTGTGGCCTGGGGAAGGTCCCGTACTACTGTCCAGTGTGGCCTGAAGACGGGCAGCTTCCTCCCTCAGGGCAGAGAGTTGTCTGCAAATAGGGCAGCATCTCAGCCTCCAGAAAGACTCCCGGAAGACTGCTGCCCACAGCCATTACATTGCTTTCTCCCACATTTTTTTTTTTGTGTGTGATTGGTTTGTAATATAGAAATATATATTTATAATATACAATGTGTATGCTTATATTGTCAGTGCAGTGTGCTAGAGAGGATATGACAGTGACATGCACTTGCACTCTTGAGGAAATGATGTCAGAACCCCAGGTATAAAGGAACTATTTCCAGGGGTGGGTGGGGTGAGGGTGGGAAGGGGTTGGGCCTAAACTGTGCCCTCACAAAACAATCAGCTAAAAGCTCTGACCCACTGCTGCAATGGTGTCTTCCGCCATGCAAGATGCCCTAGTCAACAGTTTGATAGAGAAATACCCTGCTAATCAAACAAAGAAAAATCCACACATCCAAGTCAGACACAGGTAAACCTTCCCAGCCCCAAAACAGGCCTGGTGGTTTGTGCTCCGAGAGCTGTCAGCCCCAAAATAAGTCAGCTGTGCTTTAAACTCTTCCTGAAGATGCTATATTCAGTCAAATAGTGCACTGGCACTAGTTGACTGAATATAGGGCTGTGTCAGCCTAGCAATAAGCCACTTAGTGCTGCTCGACAGGACTCCCGAAGTATGCCACTGGAATGGATACGGCTGGAGCCCCATTTGCTATATTCAAAGGGACTCATGCAAATGAGCCCATTCGGCATGCAAGGTGCTAAGGGGCCATTTGTATGCCCATCATGGGCTCATTTGCATGGGTAGCGGGGCACATTAGTATGGTGTCATCCTCCCAATTGCCCTGTCCCAGATGTGTAGGTATCCCTGGTGCAGGTATTCCCTTCCCCCACTGATCGCCGGCCTGTGCTGTTAAAAACTAATATCCCTGGTGCTAGTGGTCCCCCTCCCTCTGATTGCCAGCCCCAAAGTGATATGTCCAATTCCTGCTGCCAGTGCCCCCCCTTCAATCACCAAACCTGAAGTAAAATGTCCAGTCCCTGTTGCCAGTGGTTTCCCTCCTTCCAATTACCAGCCCCAAAGTGAAATGTCCAATCCCTGGTGCAAGTGGTCTCCCCCTCCCTCCCTCTGATTGCCAGCCCTAAAGTGATATGCCTAATCCCTGGTGCAAGTGGTCCCCCCTCCCTCTGATTGCTAGCCCTGAAGGGAACTGTCCAATCCCTGGTGCTAGAGGTCCCTCCTTCCTCTGAACACCAGCCCCAAAGTGATTCCCCCCTCCCTCCACTCACCAGCCCAGAATTAAAAAAATTAAAACCTATTTGGCATCCAGTGGTCCTCCTCACTGTGGCACCGGGCACCCCCTATTCACTGTATCCCTATCCTTATTGGCAGTGCCACTGGTGCATATGGCAACTGGTGCAGCCCTCCTCACACCACCTCAGATAGTTGCTATATGCACAGGCAGGGAATGCACCTCTTATTTAAAGGACAGGGTGCCCTGTCCTACAAATAAGAAGCATGCTCCCTGCCTGTACATACAGTAGCCAGCCGAGGGGGTGTGAGGAGGGCTTTGCCAGTCATCACATGCACCCATGGCACCCCTGATAATAAGCATAAGGATACAGTGAGTGGGGGGGGTGTCAGTGCTGGGGGAGACCACTGGAGTGCAGGAGTTTTAAATTCGGGTGGTGATCAGGAGGATGGTAGTCACTTTGGGCTGGTGATTGGAAGGAGAGTCTCCTAACACCAAGAAGATTCACTACTTCGGTGCTGGTTATTGGAGGGTGGGGGGACCACTAGGACCAGGAATTGGAAATTTCACTTTGGCTGTAGTGATCGGAGGGAGGGGGACCACTAGAAACAGAAACATAGAAGCTAATGGCATGGCCCATCCAGTCTGCCCTTTTTTGTTGCATTGCTTACACTGTAGACCCCTCCAGGTCTATGGCACTTTCTCTGCCACCCCCTTACCTATCCCTTATGACTCTCTTATGCTTATCCCAGACTTTTTTGGATCCCATCACTGTTTTGTGCCTGTAGCCTCTGCTGGAAGACCATTCCAGGCATCCACCACTCTTTCCGTGAAGAAGTATTTCCTCACATCTCCCCTAAAACTACCCCTCTCCAACTTCATATCATGGCCGAAACCCTTGTTCTAGAACACCCTTTCTTCTGAAAAATACCTCACACTTGTGCCTTATTCACTCCTGTGAGGTATTTAAAGGTCTCAATCATACCCTCCTCCTCCAGTGTGTGTGCATGTTAAATTCCTTTAGCCTCTCCTCGTAGGGCATTTGATGTAGACCCTGTACAATCTATGTAGCTCTCCTTCAGACAGCCTACATCCTGTCTATGTCCTTCCTGAGATGTGACCTCTAAAACTGGACACAGCACTCCAAGTGGGGTCTTTCTTCAACTTCTTTATTTTTTTAAAAGCGCAAATCAAATACCTAAGCACTTGTACTAAAGATAAGAAGACACAACATAAAACTTGGAATAGTTCAGTCCAGGCAATTTAAAACAAAGAACAGAAATCATTAACAATCTGTCATCCATATTCAGAGAAGGTGAGCCTGAATAAGTAGGTTTTCAAGGCCAACTTGAAGCTCTCCATGGTGAGGCACTCCCTTACCGAATGAGGTCAAGAATTCCACAGGGTCAGGGCTGCAAATTCAAATGCCCTAGCACCTGATGTCTTAAGCCAGATCCTGGGAATCTCCAGCAATCCCTCGTCGAGCAAAGTGGGTGGAGGGGGCGATAAGGACACAGGAGTTCTTGCAGATAGTGCGGACCCTGTCTGTGTATGGCGTTATAGGTCAGCAAACTGACCTTGAAGGTGATTCACCACTGAACAGGCAGTCAGTGCAGTCCATGGAGAACATGTGTGACACGGCAAGATCGAGATAAACCAGTCAACATCCTGGCTGCCACCTTCTGCACCAGCTGCAAGCGACGAATATCAACCCCTGAGAGCCCTAGGTAAATGGAGTTGCAATAATCAAGGCACCCAGTCACAAAGGTGTGGACCAAAGTTGGAAGGTCATCAGGTGGGACCAGATGTTTTATTCGGGCGATATTCCTCAGATGGTACAAAGAGGCAGCTAACTAAAGACCTATATGATGGCAACACCAATTCCCTCTTCCTGCTGGTAATATGTCTGCCTACACATCCCAGCATCCAACTAGCTCTCCCAATTTGTCGCACTGCCTGGACACCTTCAGGTCATTCGATATGATTACCGCCAGGTGTCTTTTCTGCTTGGTCACGGCTGGTATCTCTCCCCCCATTTTATACTGCTCTCTGGATTTCTGTGACCCAAGTGCAGCATTTTGCACTTTTTTGCATTAAACCTTAACTGCCAAACTTTTGACCATTCCTCCGGTTGTTTCAAGACCTTTCCTTCCTTACATCCCCCTCCAGTGTGTCCACCCTGTTTCAGACCTTGGTGTCATTCACAAAGAGGCAGACCTTCCCTTCCAGTTCCTCTGCTATGTCACTAATGAAGACATTAAAGAGGTCTGGCCATAGTACTGAACCCTGTACTGAACATAGTACCCTGCTGGTCACTCTCCCCTCCTCAGAGTGAACTCTATTTACCACCACCCTCAGCCTCCTATCCCTAACCAGTTTCTTACCTAGGTTACCTCCTTTTTGCCCGCCCCATGCTACCCAACTTGTTTACCGGTCTCTTATGTGGAATGGTGTCAAAGGCCTTACAGAAGTCCAAGTAGGCCACATTCACTGCCCCGCTCCCCCCGATCCAACACCCTGGTTACCCAGTCAAAAAATCTATCACATTTGTTTGGCATGACCTCCGCTTTGTAAAGCCATGCTGCCTCGGGTTCTGCAGTCTGTTGGATAGCACCAGGGATAACAGTACAGGCTGGCAATCAGTGGGGGTTGGGGGGGGGAACCACTAGCACCAGGGATTGGACATTTCACTTTGGGGCTGGTGATTGGAGGGAGGGGGGATCACTAGCACCAGGGGTTGGACATGTCTCTTCAGGGCTGGTGTCTGGAGGGAGTGGGGACCACTAGCACCATAGAAACATAGACTTTGATGGCAGATAAGGACCTCTTTGCCACCCAGTTTGCCCGTTTCCCTACCTAATTGGATAAGCTGCAGATCCTAGTTAACCAACAGCCTACTTCTTTCTAATCCCCACCAGAATTGCCTTATGTCTATCCCATGCATTCTTGAATTCCCCCACTGTTTTTGACTCCACGACCTCCTCAGGAAGGCCGTTCCATGTATCCACCCCCTCTCCATGAAAAAATACTTCCTCACTTTTCCCCTGAGCTGTTCCCCCTCTGTCCTCAAATGGTACCCCCTTGTTCTTGCACATCGCTTTTTCTGAAAGATGCTATCCTCTTGGACTTTGTTGATTCCCTTGAGGTACTTGAAAGTTTCTATCAAGTCCCCCCTCTCCTTCCTTTCCTTGAGGGTATATATATTAAGCTCCTTTAGTCTCTGTTTGTATGACTTCTGGTGCAGACCCTGCACCATTTGAGTTGCCCTCCTCTGGACTGCCTCTGTCCTATGTCCTTGTGGAGATCGGGTCTCCAGAACTGCACGTAGTACTCCAGATGGGGTCTCACCAACTGTCTGTACAGAGGGACAACTTTCTGTTTTCTACTGATGATGCCTCTCCCTATGTATCCCAGTATCTCCCCGGCCCTTCTTACTGTCTTCTCACATTGCTTGCTTACCTTTAGGTCATCTGATATGACTGCCCCCAAGTCCCTTTCCATTTTTGTTGTTGTTAGTGCCCTCCCCCATTGTGCACTCTTCCCCTGGGTTTTTGTTTCCCAGGTGCATTACTTTAAACTTCTTTGCACTGAATTTAAGCTGCCATAATTTTGACCATTCCTTCAACCTTGCCAAGTCCCTCTCATCCTTTCCAACCCCCCTTGTGCATCAACCCTGTTGCAAATCTTTGTGTCATCTGCAAAGAGGCATACTTTTCTTTCCAGTCCCTCTGCAATGTTACTTATAAGGGGTATCCTGTGATAAGGGCATCCGCTATTGAGCGCTTACAAAAAGGGCAACTCAATAGTGACACCTGTTCACAGGGCTACTGGACTGGGGGGCAAATATGGATATAGAGATATCCAGTTGCTATATGTACATGCACGGGGGGAGCACGCCATGTGACAGGCAGAAGGGGAGAGTTTGTGATGCGTAGTGTGGTGGTGGTGGGTTGCTGAGCTGGCCCTGTGGTGTGGTGGGTTGGTGGGTGGCAGGCTAGCACTGAGAGGGGGCCGGATTCGGTTCCAGGTGCATGTTTGTTTTGTTGTGTGCCTGGCTTAAATTGTTTTTGTCCAGTTTTGCACCCCGCTGGAGTTGAGAATGCTTTAGTGGGGGGGGGAGAGGAGGGTGCAGCCCCCATGTAAACAAAAAAAACCAAGTCCCTCGTGTCCTTTTGACATGCACTGGGAGTGTACATCGGCGAAATAGATTTTCGCCGATGTACATTCACCCTAACAGCGATCACCTTTCCATGATTGCCGTTATCACATAGAATCCTTATAAAGACATTAAAATGAACTGGTCCCAGTACTGAACCCTGCAGTACCCCACTAGTAACTCCCCTTTTTCGGAGTGGATTCCATTTACTATTACCCTCTGTGTCTTGTTGTCCAGCCAATTTTTTACCCAGGCTAGAACCCCAGGACTCACTTCCATGCTGGTTAACTTGTTTATTAATTTTTTGTGTGGCACTGTGTCAAATGCCTTGCTAAAGTCTAGGTAGGATATGTCCACAGCCCTTCTTTGGTCTTCTACTTTGGTCACCCAGTCAAAGAAATCTATTAGATTCATCTGACATAACATTCCTGCTGTGAATTCATGCTGTCTTGGGTCCTGTGCCCCGCTAGCCTCTAGGTACTCAACAATTCTTTCTTTCAGAAGTGATTCCATCATTTTTCTACCACTGAGGTCAAGCTAACAGGTCTGTAGTTTCCTGCCTCTGCTTTGCTCCCACTTTTGTGAAGGGGTATCACATCCGCCTTTCTCCAGTCCTCAGGTACCACACAATCCTTCCATGATTGTTAAAAAGGGTAGTCAGTGGTGTCATTAGTTCTCCCCTTAGTTCTTTTAGAATTCTGGGGTGAATCACATAAGGTCCCATTGCTTTGTTCATCTTCAGTTTCAGGAGTTCTTTCAGAACCCTTTCTTCTGTGAATGGACTGGTATTGACCTCCCTATCCAGATTGCTTCTATTAATTGGATTAGGTATCTCCCCCTCCTCTTCTTTTGTGAATACTGAGCAGAAGTATTCATTCAGTATCCCTGCTTTTTCACAGTCACCCTCTGCCTACCCACCCTCCCCTTTTTTAAGCCTCACTATCCCTCCCTTGGTCTTTTTTCATTCCCTAATGCACCAAGGATATTTGTTTTTGACAGTACCAGTCAGCGACTGACGGTAGGGGGGCCACTAGCACCAGGGATATTAGTCTTTAACAGAACAGGCCAGTGATCAACGTGGGGGACCACTAGTACCAGGGATATTGCTTTCTACAGAACGGGCTGTTGATCGGCTGGGGGGGGGTCCACAGGGACCATAGGGGGCAGTTGTGCTTCCCCAGCAGCCAACCAGCTAGGTGGTTGCAGTATTTACAGCAGCCACTAGGGTTGCTTAGAGTTAAATCAGTCAACATTTCATCCAGATGTAATATTGGTATTTCATATAGATGGGATATTGCTGGTCTGTTTTCAGTTTCAGTTGCTGCTGATTACTGTTCGGCCTTGAAAGCAAATCAGCAGCACCTGTGAAAAGTTGATCTAATGTTCTAACATTTAGAACAACTTTTGAGAAGCACTGGAAAAAAAGACTGAAGGTGTATTATAATGATATATTAAACTTTTAGAAAACCTTACCTGCAGCATGTGGATATCACATAATGTGGGCAAACGCAAAACAAGCCCACATTACAGTGAGTGCTCTGGGGCAGAATTTTCTGATTTCTGTGGCATGGTTTATTCATTTCTGTGGCAGAATGCAGCACTGCCATTGGCTAAAATATGAAGTGATGTCATTGATGACATCACCTACCAAGTGTAGAGAAAGGGCTTCAGGATAAACAAGATGGGTACGGGAGCCTGGCACTATTGAAAAACTATATTTGAATGAAAATTCACTAAAAACAATGAATTCTGTAGCACTACATAAATTCTGTGGCATGATGCAAATTATGCAGAAAATTCTGCAACCACAGAATCGCAGAATTCCAAGGGCCTTGCATGAGAACCATAAATGGAGCGTAAAAGTTCATGGGCAATATATTGCTTGTCTGCCTCCTTGTTATTTTGAAAAATCGGTTCATTAATCTTATTCTTAGTATCCTTGTACCCTTTGACAATTTCCTGCATGTTATATACAGTAAAACGTTCTTCTTTACTTAAATCATCTACACCATGTGATTGTGGGGGCAAGATATAATTTTTAACAGCTTGCTGAAAATTAAGTGTTTATGCTTTAATAGCAGCTATATCTGCTCTATTCCAAATAGACATGCCTGAGCCAAAAAGGCCAGAGACGGTACCTGCTGCACCGGTAACATCTGCAGTGTCACACCTAGTGCATGGTCTAGCTTTAGCATTAGGTGAAGGTCTAAAAAAAACCTCTACATGATCAGTGGTATGAGGTCCACTAACCGGATCATTAGTGTGCATTTGGTAAGCAGCTACAATGTCTGTAAGAATGTAAGTGAACACTTGGCTATAAAAATGCAAAACTTTAATAACAGCAAAGAAGCTGCATACCTGATGTGTTTTGGACAAAAATCCTTTATCAAAGGCTAGCGCAGGCTTAACAGCATACCAAATTTATGCACACTGGGATATGACATAATAGTTGCATCACCTGCAACAATCACTCTCATTGGATACCATCTTAAACACCTAAAGTGATAAGTGCCGGGGGACTGAAGAAAAGATGGACTGACATAATAGGGATGGGGGGAAGGAAAGAGGAAGGGAAAGAGAAAGAAAAACACCAAAGAAAGAGGGCAAAAAGGGTTAAAAGGAGTTCATGCCAAGGCTTTTAAAGCTCTAACATAACTAACAATGCCATCTATTACAGATCATTATCAGTTACAATTCATAATTTTTCTTTAAAGATCATCATTTTTTCAAAAAGGTTGTAACGTCAAAGTTAAAATTCAGACCTGGGAACCTTGTAGCTCCTAGAATAATAATCCAGAATGGTTCTCTCTTTTTCCAAAGATCATCAAAGTTGCCACCCCTGGGGTGTGGTCAGACCTTATCAATTGTATTAAAGGAAAACATAGGAACACTTGTGTCCTTGCTCTTGTGTATATGTGTCGCTGTAGCATATGTTAAGTCTATTTTCTCAATGGCACGTAAATGTTCTCCTAGTCTAATTTTAAAACTCCAAATTGTTTTTCCTATATAAAAAGAGCCAGAACTGCAGGTGGCTAAATAAATTATTCCTAAACTGTCACAAGTTATCAGCTGTCTTATTTGGCACTTTTTCTTTGACTTCAAAGTACCAAACTCCTTACCAACTTCTACATGTGGACAAAAAATACATCTTTGACAGTGATGGCAACCTGCCCCTCCACGTGTCAGCCACATTTGCTTTACTGGCTCAGTATAGTGGCTATGTGTAATCATATCACCAGATTCCTAGCTCTCCTGTATACCATTCATTGGGGGGGGGGGGGAATAGAAGCCAGTTCTGAAAAACCTAGGTTGACAGTGAGCACCAGCCAGCATTTAACTAGTATTGTCTCCAGTACTTTAGTATGGGCTGAAAATGACATTATAAAATTGAACCTTGTGTCATTATTCATAGCCTTTTCTTTTTGACACAAAAGAGATTGCCTGGGGATAGTATCTGCAAAGTTCTTGTTGAGAAAGATTATTAAAGGTAGGTCTGGGCAGATCATCAAATAATGCCTCTAAATCTTTTTCAACTTATATCGATGATATAGTTCTTCTGTGGAAAGGTTCTAAGCAAGATTTGCAACTTTTTGTAGATGTTCTGCAAAGTACGAATGAGAACCTAAGATTCAGTTTTAATTATGACATCCAAAAGGCTGATTTCTTGGATATTACTCTAAGCAGAAGTGTGGATAATAAGATAGAATTAAATCTGTACAGGAAAAACACTGCAGGCAATACACTATTGAAGGCAAATAGTTGTCACCCAGGCCACATAGTAAGGAACATCCCAAAGTGAGAGTTTATCAGATTAAAACGTAACTGTACCGAATAGGATCGGTACCAGGAAAAGGCTGCAGATCTCAGTGATAGACTCTGTGACAATGGCTATAGTGAAAAGAATGTCTTAGCTGGAAAAGGACTTTGCAGATTCTATCCCCAGGCAATCGCTTTCATGTCAAAAAGAAAAGGCTATGAATAATGACACAAGGTTCCATTTTATAACGTCATTTTTAGCCCATACAAAAGCACTGGAGACAATACTAGTTAAATGCTGGTCGGTGCTCACTGTCGACCCAGGTCTTTCAGAACTAGCTTCTACCCCCCATTCATGGTATACAGGAGAGCTAGCAATCTAGGTGATATGATTACACAAACGTGGCTGACACGTGGAGGGGCAGGTTGCCATTGCTGTCAAAGATGTATTTTTTTGTCCACATGTAGAAGTTGGAAAGGAGTTTGGTACATTGAAGGCAAAGAAAAAGCATCAAATAAGACAGTTGATAACTTGTGAAAGTTTAGGAATAATTTATTTAGCCACCTGCAGTTGTGGCTCTTTTTGTATAGAAAAAATAATTCGGAGTTTTAAAATTAGACTAGGAGAATATTTAGATGCCATTGAGAAAACAGATTTAACATATGCTACAGCGAGACATATACACAAGAGCAGGGACACAAGTGTTCCTATGTTTTCTTTTATGGCAATTGATAAGATCTGTCCACACCCCCGGGGTGGCAACTTTGATGATCTTTTGAAAAAAGAGAGAAACATTCTGGATTATTAATCTAGGAGCTACAAGGTTCCCAGGTCTGAATTTTGATTTTGACATTAAAACCTTTTTGAAAAATGCAGATTTTTAAAGAAAAATTATGAATTGTAACTGATAATGATCTGTAATAGATGGCATTGTTAGTTATGTTACAGCTTTAAAAGCCTTGGCATGAACTCCTTTTAACCCTTTTTGCCCCCTTTCTTTGGTGTTTTTTTTTTTTTAGTTGTTTAACCAGGTATAGCACACTAAGCTGAAAGCTTTTTTACAGGAGAGACCTGGGAGCACATGGAGGTTAAGTGACTTTTTCAGGGTCACACAGTATGCAAGTGGAAGCTGTGGGATTCAAACCCAGGTCTGGTCTGCTGGATGTCACCAGATTTGCAGCTCAGAGCCTTAGACCACTGTGCTATACTGCCTCCATCCTTCCTCTTTCCTTCCCCCCCCTCCCTATTCTGTCAGTACCACTTTTCTTCAGTCCCCCCCATCCCTGGCACTTATCACTTTAGGTGTTTTAGCATGGTATCCGATGAGATTGATTGTTGCAGGTGAAGTCACTATTATGTCATTTCCTGGTGTGTATAAATGTGGTATGCTGTTAAGCCTGCACTAGCCTTTGATAAAGGACTTTTGTACGAAATGCTTCAGGCGTGCAGCTTCTTTGCTGTTATTAAAGTTTTGCATTTTTATAGTCAAGTGTTCGCTTGCATTTAATTAGAGGTGGTGAATGCCAGAGTTTGTGTGATTAAGTCATTTCTTGCTGTGTGCACCTCCATCCCAGTGCTGCCTCTTTGTGTTTGAATGTCTGTAAGAATCATACTGAAAAATTTAGAAGTGTGGTCATGTGACAGAGATCAATCTCAGCCATATCCCAAAGTATAAGATTGAAAATAACTGGGACAGTCATAAATTGTAAATTATTAATCAGGGCACATGGAAGGGAAGTGGCGGTCAAACCACTAGGAGGACCATCCTCCTGGGGAGGGCAGTCAGTCATTTCTTCTTCGGTGGGTGGGACTACAGAAAGAAAAAGAGCTTCAGTATCTACATAGTTGTGAAGGCACTAAACACATGACTCCTCAGAGGTAAGGCAGTAACACCAAGTAGAATCTATGACAGCAATAAGATTGTAAAGACCAGTATGTCTGGGGTAAGTCTGTTGGCTAGAGAGTGTACCATTGGGTGAGATGCCTGTGTAGAACCATCCCTGGAATGTGTCTTTTGATAAAAAAGCTACAGGAAGTGTGTAACCATTAAGATCAGTTTCCCATTGTATTTGCATTGTGGGCTTATCCGGAGGTACTACCATGGCATTAAGATAGGCATCTGAGCCTTCCTTAACAATAATCATATTATTGGGTACATTAATATGAATTCCCATTGGAGCTGAGTGTTTGAGTTTGCTATGCAAATGTTCTATACATTGTTTGTATGCAGTTGATAGGGGTTTGTTCTGAGAATCAGTCAAAGAAATTAGTCCCACCAGGATGAGGAGGTGCAAGATAGCCACTTTGCCAGTGTACATGAAAGAAAACAGAAAAGGATTGTTAAGTGAGGGGTACTATTTCACCCTAAGTGTGTTAGGAAAAGTAAGTTTAGTCACGTTTGTACAACTTGAGCTGTTTAGCATGGAACCACTTGTCAGTGGTCTGTTTTTGCTGTTTAACTTGGACCTGGTAGACAGCAGGACTGAATTTGTTGACAATTGGATATGGTCCTTCCCATTTATTGGCAAATGAATGAGTTGGTTGTACTGGAGAAGCATAACTTGATCTCCAGCTTGCCAGTCAGCCTCTTTGACATGCTTATCAAAATTAGCTTTAGCTTGTTGTTGAGCCTTACCCATTTGATTGGCAGCGAACAGGTGTGTCTTCATGATATCCTCATGAAGCTTTTCAGCATACTTATCCACAGATACTCTATCTGCAGTAGGGGTGTGGAGGTCAATCAACAGGTGCTCAGGTAATCTCATAGCTCTACCAGTCATAACCTCATAGGGTATGCACTGGGTAGTTGCTGCAGGAGTGCCCCTAATTGCCATCAGTAGAAATGGCAAGAGGGAATCCCAATCATTGGGAGTGTCATTGATGAATTTGCATAACATTTGTTTAATTCTTCTGTCTGCTCTTTCTACCTGGCCTGAGGATTGAGGATGGTAATGGATATGGAATTTCTGACCTACTCCAAGCAGCTGGAGCATCTGCTTCATCAGCACAGCTGTAAACCTGGTTTCATGGTCTGAGTCTACCTTTAGGGGTAGGCCCCACCTGGAGAACAGTGGATCCACCAGGATCTTGGCAGTTGTCTTTGCTATGTTATTCTTGGTGAGAAATGCTTTCACCCACTTAGAAAACAAGTCAGTGACAACAAGTGCATATTTATTTTTCTTGCTGGAGTTGGTAAGGGGGACAACGAAATCATTTTGTATTGCATTCCATGATCCAGTTTGCCTTTGTGGCAACAACTTGGCGTTCCTTTTCATTGAAATTGGATTGTTCTGGGCACACATTATGCAGTTGTCCACATAGTGCTCTACATCTTTGGCCATGCCAGGCCACCAGACAATGGTCTTGAGTCTCTGGAGGGTATTGTTTGCCCCCTGGTGTCCACCAGTGGGGGTATCATGAACCATATGGATGAATCTGGTTCACAAAAATTGTGGTGCAACCCACAGTTTGTCACCTGTATCTTCTTTCTGATACCAGATGAGCTTCTGCTCACTAGACAAGTGGACGTTGTCCAAGTGTCTTTTGTATGGATTACCAACAGGTAGTGCTTGTTCAATTCCTTTAACCAATAATTTGCACATATCTTTTGCTATAGTTCTGGGTCAGATCTCTGCATGGTAGAAAGGTCCAGTGGAGGTTCTGGTACTGGTGTCTGCCTAGTGTTGGCGGCTAAGAAAATAGCTGCCACAGCTACTGGGTGAGTCATTGTCCATGTCTTCCCCCCCTCGAGCGCCTGCTTTGTCAAGTGAAAGTGAGTCAGCTCGATCATTGAATTCATGGTAAGGGTCAGATTCACAGTGAGGCTTTACCTTGTGGATGTACAGTTTGTGAGTAAACTGTTGTGTCAGGGTGTGTACGTACACAAACAGATCCCTGTATTTGACAGGTAGTTGAGAGGATGTAAAGTTGTTTTTCTCCCAGAATGGTAGAAACTCAGTAAGGGAACAGCAGACCCAGTTAGAGTCTACAAAGATGATGGCATCCTTGTCACCATGGGGCATGACCTTCAAAGCACAGGCCACAGCTGCCAATTCATCATACTGAAACATAGAAACATAGAAGTTGACGGCAGATAAGGACCGCAAGGCCCATCCAGTCTGTCCATTTCTTTTTCTACCTTATAAATGTGCCACCGGCCTTTGCTCTGTCAGTGGCCTATCTATTCATAGTCATTTGTATTGCTCCCTTATGCCTATCCCATGCCTGTTTGAAGCCCTGCACTGTATTCATAGCCACCACTTCTTGTGGTAAGCCATTCCATGCATCCACCACCCTTTCTGTGAAAAATAATTTCCTCACATTCCCCTTAATCGGCCTCCCTCTAATCTCATGCTGTGTCTTCTTGTCCTGCTATTTTCTTATATTTAAACATGTTAGACTCTTTCACCTGTTTATGCCCTTAAGGTGTTTGAATGCCTCGATCATATCACTCTCTCCTTCTTTGCTCAAGGGTATCCATATTGAGCTCCGTTAATCTGTCCTCATATGTCTTCTGATGCAGTCCCTGCACCATTTTGTTGCCCTTCTCTGGACTGCCTCAATTTGGTTAATGTCCTTGTGAAGGTGTGGCCTCCAATACTGCACGCAGTACTCCAGATGGGGCCTAACCAGTGTCTTGTACAGAGGGATTATTACCTCCCTCTTACGACTTGTGATACCCCTACTAATACACCCTAACACCCCCCTAGCCTTACCTACTGCTTTAGAGGTCTGCTTGGATGATTTTAGGTCATCAGTGACCATACTGTGAGGAGATTACAGTGCACTTCCAAGAAATGCACCTGAAATCACCATCTTTATCTATTATGAGCACCCCAAATCCTGCCACCTGGTCTCCATCCACATAGGAGGCGGCGCTGTCTGTAAAGATGCGATACATGGTGGTATCCCATTTGTCCTCTAAAACATCTGATGTAGCCAGTAAGAATGGTCCCGGCTCAGGTAAGTCAGGAGGTTGGATTGCACAGTCTTGGGGCTTATCTGTGTAGAGTAGGCCATGGGCCAAGATGGATGGCATTTTTGCAGACAGTACTTTGCTATCCCTGTCCTGCAAAAGCAAAGACAAGTGGGTAAGTCTGGTGTTGGAGACTGAACCATCTTGTTCCTTGTGTGAAAGCAAAACATTGGTTGGGGTGTGACAGGTATGCAAGACAGTAGGAACATACCCAATGATGTACATGAAATGTTTGACAGCCCAGTAGGTTGTCAAAAGTGTTGTTTCACGGAGACTATACTTTCTCTCTACTGGGGACAGCATCTGAGAAGCATAGACAATGGGTCTAAAGTACCCATTTTACTTTTGTGCCAGCATTGCAGACATAGCTACATCAGAGGTGGCAGTTTCCAAATGGAATGGGAGATTTGGGTTAGGATTGATCAGTGCTGGGGCTGAGGCTAGGGTCTGTTTGAGCTGTGTTACAGTTTCAGTGTGAGTGGGGCCCCATGTCCATGGGACATCCTTTTTCAGAAGTTCATACAAGGGAGCAGCCTTCAAGGCAAAATCAGGGATAAAATCCCTTGAGTAGTTCACCATTCCTAAAAAGCATCTAAGTGTTGTCACGTTAGTAGGAAGTGACAGATCTTGCAAGACCTGGATCTCCTTGACAGCTGGGCATCTACCTTCATCTGTGATACACAGGCCAAGGAAGATGACCTCTTTTTCACATAGTTGCGCTTTAGAGAGTTTGCACTTGAGGTCTGCTGTCTTGAGAAGAGACTGAAGTTAATCTAGAAGGGCCAAATGATCTTCTTTCATGGTGGTTGCTAGAAGCAAGTCATCCACATACTGCAGGAGACACTGGGGTGTGGACAACCCCTGTAGGGCATCCCTCATGTGGAGATGGAAGAGGGAAGGACTGTTGTGAAAGCCCTGTGGAAAACAGGCCCAGGTATACTGGTATCCATCAAAGGTGAAAGTAAATTTGTATTAGCTTTTTTGTGCTAATGGGAGTGACCAAAACCCATTAGAGATGTCAAGAGCTATGAACCACTTTTTGTCAGGTGTCAACAGCTTGAACACATCAGGTGCTGATGCTATTGTTGGGGCGCAACTGGGGGCAACTTGATTAAGTTTTCTGTAATCAGCTATGAGTCTCCAAGCTCCAGTTGGCTTTTTCACAGGCCAAATAGGCAAATTAACAGTGGAGACACAGGTTCTAATCACTCCTTGCTGTAGCAGTGATTGGATGGTCTCCCTCAGTGATGGCAAGGCTTCAGCAGGGAATGGGTACTGTTTCTGCCTCACAGGGTCAGGCCCTGTGATTTCAATGGTAGTGTGCATCCTACCACAGTCATGCTTGTTGGTGGCAAACACGTCAAGGTGTTTTTGCAGCAAGGGTGCAAAAGGATGCAAGCTCAGAAAACAAGTCATGACTTTTGAATAAAGCCATGATGTCATACTCCTTGTTGTTACGGGAGACGGCTGCCACCATGTGTGAGTCTGAAATGGTGACAGCATGATATTGTCCTTTGATCTGAAGGAGTAGCCTGTTGGCTAGGTCCACTACACAGCCGTGTAGTGCTAGGAAGTCAATTCCCAATATGCTGGGGTGATGACGTAATACCATGCAATCAAAGACAAAATCAGTTCTGAGGTGGCCTACCACCACAGGTATAGGAACAGATTTGTAGGTGTGTAGCTGAGTACCATCTACACCCTGGGCACTGGTCTTCCAGTCAGTAGACCAGTCAGATGAGACTGGGTCCTCATCATGGAGGACTGCCATAGCTGCTCCGGTATCCAGGAGCATGTTAAGTTGATGGCCCCAACCGTGGCCTGTACACAAGGCTGTCCATTTGTGTCAACAATCGAGTCACTCACAATCCAGACTGGGGCTTGTAATTGTCAATCTGCATTTTCAGTCATAATCATCATCCTGTTCCTGGAATCTGAGGCTTGCAGGATCTTTCAAGGCCTCCTACATGTCTTGCACAGGATACAGATATACCTGTGATGTCACAGGTGCAACAGTGGCCTGCACGGATGGTTCCTCCTTGGTTGTTGCATCAGCCTGGCCACAAAAGGATTCTTCCCTTGGCTGTTCATTTGTCCGGTAGCCAGAGGCAGGAAAGGATTCTCCTGACCTCATGGCTGTCCAGTGGCAGGAGCGAGGGCTGCTACAGTTCACGTAGGCTTAGTCACTCTTTCAGCATGGCTCTCCTCCAACAATTTGCGGAGTGTCTCATTTTCATCTCTGAGACTTCAATAGGTAGGGCCTTTGCTGTTCTAGTTATACTGCTGAGCATTTGGATTTTTCCAATTACTCCTGTCTCTATTTCTGTTGTTTATGTAGTTTCGGTCCCCCCCTCCCTTATGTGACTGCTTGTCATCAGAAGGGGTGTCATTTTTCTGGTTATTGCCTTCCACGGTGTAGTGGGTAGGCATATCAGGGGTAGGCCACACTGCAGCCACCTGTGCTGCCGGGACTTGTATTGTGGCAGCCTTGTTGGATTTCCTGGAAGCAAAGTTACAGAGGTAAACCTGATAGGCGCGCTCCGTTTGTGTAAGGATGTTGGCAAAAGAATCGGTATTCAGGTAAACATTAAGTTCAGCCTTTTCCCACAAGGCTAGAGTCATGTTCCAGAAGTACAAATCCTTGTACTTACTCTTGTCTCGGTCTGCAAGTTCTCCTGCAAAGCCTTTGCCAGTATAGTATGCGAGCCATAATCATTGGTGGTAGTCCATGGGGCTTTCTTTCACATTCTGCTTAACCTTGTAGGCCAAGTGAGCTCCTACAACACCTGGGGTGTTGATGGCAATTAGGGAAGCAATGATGTTATCATAGACAAGGGTACCGGAGTTGCATCCTGTCTCTGGGAGTTTGGCCCAGAGGGTATGTTTGATCATCTGTCTCAAGACTTAAACCTGGTACTCAGGTTGGAGAGAAAGCTTCTCACAAAGAGAGCTCACCTTCTCCAAATGGCAACTGAGATAGTCAATTGGGCCCATCTGTCCAATGCTTGGGGCAATTTGTTGGACAGAGTGGGCAACTTGCAAGAGATTGGAAGTATGAGTGGTTGCATTCAACTCAATACATTCCGTGGTGCCATGAAGTGCAGTTTCCACTGGTGCATTGGTGACTGCCTTGTACGAATGATTGTGACTGACTGTTTCTTTGAACATTTTGTCAGTTTGATCCCGGATATCTCTCCTTTGGTCCTCCGGTATGGTGATGTTACTGAGGGTTTCCTGAATTAGGCCGCGAACCTCCGCTGTGTCTCCCCTGTTGAGAGGAGCAAGCAGAGGTGCACCATGTAATACAGGCCTTCCGCCTGTGTCATGGGGCAGCCATCTTGGCAGTATACATGGCTTCTGCCATCTTGTGAATGGCTGGCATAAGTTACACTACCACGGGCATTGGACTTGCGTGTGACGTGGCATGCCTCATCATCAAAGTCAGAGTTGTCATCGCTGGATGACACAGTCTCAATGGGCGTATACTGAAACTCGTCCATGGCCTTAACATGGCTGGCAAGAACCTCCTGTTGATGGTGCAACTTTGCTGTCTTTTCTGTACACATCTTTTAAAATACTCTTGCAGTGCCCTGCTCAATACCTTTCTCAACCTCACGCTGCAACACTCTGTATGCAGTGCCCAATTCAACGTTTTCCCTAAGTTCTTTCTCTAACTCATGATTCAGTCTTTGATACTCTTCTTTCAATTTAGCATTTTCCTCCCTCAAGCCCTCAATCATATTGCTCAAAATATCATTCAAGTATGCTGTTTCTTATCACATTTCAACCTTTCACAATCATCTGTCAACATACAAAGTTTACACTCAGTGTCTTGAGCAGTACAGTGCAACAGTTTGTTATAGGCATCGTGGAGTGACTGTGTCTCCTCTGCTAGTTTCTGTTCCTTTTTCTGTAACTCCGATGCCTGCCAGTCCATCTCTTTTTTAAGAGCATCGATTTGCAGTTCAAGGGAGGCATACCTCTTTGTGAGACCCTTGACAACGGTATATACAGCCGCAACCAAAAGACTTTTGAGGTTGTATTTCTTGGTTGTGTGTTTGGACTCTACGTATTGGTTGGATATAAGCAGCAATGGTTTTTCTGCAGACTTTGCATCCAGCATGAAATGTGTCCATCTGCCATGGGATGAGAGGTAGTCTGAGACATTGAGTCTCAGTTCTGTGCAAAGTTCAGGCATGACAAATAAGGGGTAGACAAACAAACAAATAAGCAGTTGGAAAACTGGACAAAATCCTTGGTGCCATCACCAACTGCTTTCCGGTCCCCAGTGGATGAGCAGTGATGGCAGGGTGGTACACTGTCACTCACAGAGGGAGTATAAAGAGGTCTGGTGTGGGTGTGCCATGCCCGAGACCAAGACGGGTGTATCTGCCACAATTGCTACCACTGTAAGCACGAGTAGGTCCAAGTAGGTTAAAGTCACACTACACTTCTCGACATTCAAAATAAATTGAATGTATTCTTCTTTTGTACCTTCCAACCTGCACACAGTTGCCAAATGTAACTGGGTAATAAAATTACCTTTCTCAGGTTCTTGGTGGAATGGCACAAAGGAAGAGACAACAGACAAGTGGTGCACATGTAACAAATGTAATTTATTACAGGTAAATGATAATATGGGCTTACTACCAACAGTGAATACACTGGGAGAGCTTCCAGTTTTCCTTACCTAGGTAAATGCAGTCTCTCTTCTCAGAGAAGCTATGTGTTGCAAGGGGTCTTATACCCTGATAATCATTATAGCAACTACTAAAGAAGACACATAAAAAGTATATAATTGGACAGTAACAGGTGGCATGAGTAACCATCCTAACTGGCATGAGAAGTTGCTTAGCTAGCATAGATAGCACAAACAATGGGATCTCTATAAGTCTCCAAGGTCAGTTGCAGTTACAGTGATGCACAAGCACTAAAGATGGCACTATTGCATTACTTATGATTATACAGTAAAAATATAATGGAAAGCATCTCCCAGGACTAAGATACAGTGGTAAAACATAATGGAGCATAATATGCATTAGTAGAAATACAGTAGAACAGAGATCCTGACACCTATGCCTGTACAATAGGTGTCTCTGCCCTAAGGTTAGTACATATACCTACATATATGTTGCTGTCTGCGAGGTGGGGATACAGTCAGTGGTGCTGGACCATGGATAACAGCATGTGAGACACTCTTAATCTGTATGGAATGTCTCATGCCAAAGCTCTTATAGCATGCATGTTCATGGCAATTTTCTTAAAATTTAATATATTACTGATCAGTCAATCAACAATATATTAATATATTGGCTGAGATCACTCTTAGATATGTAAGAATATTATCACTTCCATTATAAAGATATTCTTAACCCTTTCCCTGCATGGGGAATATTACACTTCTGGGCCAGGCAGTATTTGCACTGTATTATTTAAAATTAAAATATTCATATTTTCACTTCAAAGAACAGTAGGGAAATCATGAATGTCTTTTATTGGTAGTCTCTGACATTTTTTGAAAGGTGTAATGTTTTGTTCAGCTCCATACTCTCAGTTGTGGACTATAGATTAGTCATTTAAACGGATGTGGATGCCCTTAAACTAGCCATCTACAGCTCTGTCACCTCTATCATTGACTACGGCCTTGCCATCTATGGCTCTGCCCCAACAAGTGCCCTCCGCAGGATCTCAGTTGCTCTCAACAAAGCCTGTAGACTACTGACAGGTGCAGCCCGACTATCTCACACCTGTGACCTCTATGCACAGGCCAGCTGGCTACCCCTAAGCAGCAGAATACAATACCAGACCTGCTTACTTACCAAAGAGATTCTCCTTGGTCTCATGCCACCTGGTGTTAGCTCACTCCTTACTACCTACAGTGGCACTCAACAAACACGTGGTGCCCAATTTCTAACCTTTCAGGTTCCCAGATGTCGTACCTCCATGGGTCAGCGGTCCTTTATCTATAGAGCTGCTCAATGGTTCAATTCCCTCAATAAAGAATCACTTTCCTCTACTACATTGGACCCTTCAAAAGGAATCTCAAACTTTACCCACCTCTACCACTCAATGCGACTGCTTTGTTGAACAGAGATCTCTCTAAACACCTCCCAGCTCACTCATGTCTCACAGCCCGCCCTTTCCCAATCTCATTCCCTCTGGCACTGGGCCTTCCTTGTGACTCCTTTCCTGCTTTCACACCTACTGGTACAAGACATTTTCCACTACCAGCCGGACAGTGGCCCATTAGCCTGCCAACTTCCTCTCCCGGCCGATGCCTGCAATACTAACTGCCTGTGGTGCCCTCTTTCTCTTATTGTTACCGCAGCCAGCTGCCTACTCAAGCTGCTGGTTTATGAATATCATCTCAAAGTATGTTATAACTGAGTACCTTTATTTTTTCTTTTAGTTGTTTTGGTTGTTTATTGTGCATTCTTTTACTACCTCTGTATGTATGTTGACCCTCATCCTTTGACGTGGAACCTTTGTAAACGAGCAGTTTCTGCTCAAAGGTATTTGTAATCCGAGAATTTAATAAATAAATAAATAAAATTTATGGTGCTGGTTCTGACATGACCCTTAGATAGCACTGTCCTCAATAAATCTTGTCACCTGGTCTCGGGTGACTATAGCCACATGCATACATGCGACTTATGTACCATGACCAAATGGCTGAACCTCAAAGGGATGATCATGTATCACACCTGCTTATATGTGAAAATATCAGCTTGGGACTAACTCCACCCAACTCCCAACACCTTCTTATGTGTGCCCCCAACTCGCAGAGCACCAGGAGTGCAACAAGACATGCCTTCCTAGTCCCTTTCTGCCGTACCTCACAAGCTCAGTGACCTTTTAGCTTCCGTGCCCCTAGTTGGCTAAACTGTCTCCCCCTTGACACCTTAGATGTACCTAAGCTTGGTCCATTCAAATTTTTCCTAAAACAACATCTAATTGCACGCAGAAGCTGCGATTGCCCTGCGCAACCCTTCAAGTACCCTATCTGTCTCTTCCTCTTTCCCTTCCCCTCTCGATCCCATTCTTGCCCCCCCTTGCCCCACCACTACCATGTAGTAGTGGGGCATATCATCTCACTCATTTGAGTGCTGGGACATTCACGTCTAGGGTGGCACTAGTGACTGTTTCCCCTTACTGCTTGACAAGGGCATCTGACCACCTCCCTCTTTCTATAGCTCATCTTGATCCTATTCCCCCCTTCCTCTTGCCCCTCCACTACCATACACCATCTCACTCATTTGAGTGCTGGGTCACTCATTTCTAGGGTGGCACTAGTGACTGTTTCCCCTTACTGCTTGACAAGGGCATCTGACTGCCCGTACTCTCAAACCCTTGGTCAGCTTAACCACTGCATATACTGCATTAGTGCCATGTCCATGACTGCTCATTCTGGTCATACATAACCTGCCTGTGATATCTGGGACTGCTTCTAACCACTTTCACTTGACAAAGTCATAGTCTGACTGCTCTTCCCAGCCCGTTGTCCACTGTGTCGCACATCTGGATGCAACAGCGGCACCCTGACACTTGTGAATCATGTCTACTTTAAACTGTAACATTTTTACTCTCTAACTGCAACCTGAATGCTAAGAAACTATGTTATTTGTTCTCTGTATGTATTGTATTGTTCAATTTGATGTGGAACCTCTGTAAAAGTCTTTGACTCATAGATACCGTAATCCAAGAATTCAATAAAATAAATAAATGAATAAATAAATATCTGATCATATGACCATGATACACTGCCTGAAATTGAAACAAAATGTTATTTCTGCTCAATAATGTTGCAGAAAAGACCCTCAAATACTTATTATTTAACTGGAAATCATAGAAAACCAAATGTTGCTGAACTTCTCTGTGCCTGCATTACATACACAACAAAAATCTTTTGCATAGGCATGTTACAACAGTGGTACTCTGTTTACTTTAAAAAAACATGTCCATGTGCACCTTTGATTTCTAGTAGTTTGGGGCCCAGATATTCCGAGCAGCTGTGCATGGTGCAACTGAGTTGCACTGGTGCAAGTGCAGAATTGCGCCAAGGAGCCATACTCAGTGAAAGGCGGAGCACAGCACAAAATCCATTGCGCCAATACACAACTATAATGTATGCGATGCAAGTGCACGGGGCGTTCCCATGAATATCCAGTGCAGTGGCATATTGAACCGTGTAACCATGGTGCAAATGTGGAGCAAATTGAAGTTGCTCCAACCAGACTTGTTCCTATTAAAACAGGGCGCAAACACACAGACAACAGTTGTTCCAAGAGTGGGAGTGAGAGGGAGAGATACAGAGAGATGGACATACAGACAGACACATGACCAGACACAGAGGGAGAGGGACAGAGAGATGGCGTGGGAGAGGGAGAGAGGGGTAGATAGAGAGAGAGAGGGAGAGACTCACACACACACACACAGACACAAAGCCTGTGTACCAGGGTGGCACACAGCCAGCAGCCAACCGCCAGGGGGACAGTGGACAGCAGGAGACATGGAGAGTTCACCCATCCTGATGGGGCAGTAATGAGGGGTATGAGGTGGCAGGGAGGAACAGCTACGTGGCCTAAGAAGGGCCTGGTGGCAGCATGCCAGACACAGGCGGTACCGTGCCCCCAGCATCATTGGGAACCATAGTGACACTGAGATTGTGGTCCACTACTGCCTGAACAGGGCCATGCTGAGGCAGCCCTGTGAGCGGTGCAGTGTGGAGCTGCAGTCACCCACCAGACAGAGCCACGTCATGTCCATGGAGATGACGGTGACTGTCGTTATGTGCCTGCTCGCCATGGGTACCGGTCAAGGATGAACAGGGGACACCACGGGCATTACCCAGACGGTCATGGCCCACCTCCCAACACAGGTCCCCAATGCTGTGCTGCCACATGCTGTGGAATGCAGCCTTCTCCCCAGCACACAGGCAGAGCGTACAGCACTGACGAAGGACAGCCACAGGGTGGCATGCATGCCTGGCATGAGTGGAGCCAGTGACTGCACCCACGTGGGCATCTGCATGCCACCTAGCACATATCAACAGGAAGGTGCGCCCAAGTGGCAACAACCAGGTGGTGTGCGATGCCACGGGGTGCACACCAATGTCTGTGCCACACACCCTGGGAGTGCACAGGACACCATCATCCAGCACAGCCCTGTGCTGTGCCATGGATATGAACATGGGAATGATCCCACAGGACACCTAGTGGGTGTGAGTGGCACAGGCAGGGTGTGATGGGGAGCGCAGTCCTGGGGATGGGGGTGGGCAGGGTGTGCACAGTGGCATGGGCACTAGGGACAGGCAAGGGTTGCAGCACAGCATAGCAGAGGGCTAACCATGGCATGCTGCACACATGTGACAGTGCATACCCGCCGAGCACCCTGGTCCATCCCACCCTGCAGTGCTGGCTACCTCCAGTGTGCTGCTGCTCCATCCACCACACCTATCAAGATTGCATTACTGATACTTGGCCTGTGCTGTTCGGTGGCGCTTATGTGGCATAACGCATGCAAATGAGGTTGTGCACACTGGTAATGATATGCTAATGCACCCCACTGTGCCACACATTGGCTGATGAGCTAATTTGCATGCGGCATATGAATATCGGGATATTGCACCCACCGCAATGGTATTGCGCACTGCGCTGACAAGGGGTCAGTCATGCAAGATGCCCAAACAGTGTGATGTTACAGCACTGAGCAGGCTGCGCAGCGCCATCAAAGTGCACTTTGCACATGGTGGTGTGTTCCCTATCATGCACACGCATACTGTGGGTGGGCATGGTTCTTTGGGCCATTGCACTGAGCACCTGTCCTGTCCCTTGCTATTAGAGAAGTGAAGGATGGCATGCCAGGGTGGCCTGCCAGGGCCATTGCTAGGGTTGCCCCTGTTCCCCCTGTTTCCTCTGTTGGACCTTTCCCTACAGTCCAAACTCCCACTGTACAGTCCCTGTTCCCTGTCCCCTTCCCTTGCTGTTCCTACCCTTCCCCAGCCCCTGCTGGTTCTGTACATTGTTATTCCATGCATATCTATTGTCTGGCATACCTGCTTGTGTCTGTGTCAGCTTTGCAGGTGGTGTGAGGAGCCATGCTGCTGTGTCCCAGTGTCCATCTGTGTTGTGTGCATTTGAGGGGGGTGCGTGTTGTGCCTCTGTGGTTCCCTGCTGTGTGCTGTGGTCTGTCCCACTGTGGTGCTGCCCATCCACTGAGTCGGTGGCTGTGTGTTGGGGGTGTGTGGTGGATGTGTGCATGGTGGTGGCGCACAGCCCTGGTCAGTGGTTGGGTACTGTCCATACACTGTATTGGGGTCCTCTGCCTGTCATTGTGTGGCCTGTCCCATGTAGTCTGCCACGTTGCCTGCCACTCGGCCTGTTCAGTGACCACTGTGTGGGCTCCCTGTGTGCCTGTGTGGTGTGTGTGTGCTTGGCTGCATGGTCCTGGGTGTGGCCTGCAATAGTCTTGGGAGGAAGGGGCACAGCCAGCAGCCTGCTGGGAGGAGCTCCCTTGGTGGCCCTCCATTGACCATTGGCACCTCCTGTCTCCTGCTATCCATGCCACTGTTGTGTTCTGGGGTCCAGTGTCAGGGTGCCTGTGTGTGCCCTGCTGTGCCCTGCTGGTGGGGGCCTCCTGTGGCCCGCTACTGTGCTGCCATGGCCCTTTCCCTGGGTCTGTTCTCTGTGCCCTGCCCATCTCTGTTGCTCTGCAGCTCTGCTCCAGGGTTGTGCAGGAGCAACTCTGTTTGCACCATGGCACACCTCTGTCTGCGCCATGGCACACCTCTGTTTGCACCATGGTGCAACTCTACCATATTCAGCTTGGTTGCACTGGCACAGTTTGGACTGTGCAACCTCTGAATATGGCTCTAGTTGTGCCATGGTGCATCGGATTTGCACTGTGCTGGACCTGCGCCGGGCTTTGGCACATTTCTGAATATCTGGGCCAGAGTCAATGTGAAAACCAGGTTACGTATAAAAACTTTGTATTTTTAAATTCTCCTGCCATTAGGCTAATTATGCAAAAGTTTGTAAGTTATCCCCACTGATGTAGATTTGTAAGGTACATATTTTGTTGTGTTAATTTCACAATTTTTATTTTGGATACAACTAGTTTGATGTTTCAGCCAGGCTAAAAGCATCATTATAAATTACCATACAACAGTTTATATCTTTGAAATGTACAGCACCAGGGCTGTCTATTAAGACTAACAGTCTGTATATATTTGAACACGTTTTTAAATAATTCTTGTATTAACGATGAGTGTCCAAGGCTGATTTGCAGCATTTTGGGCTACCTACCTAACATCCCGTGTACTATGTTCTATATGCATTTACTAAAAAATAGACAAGCTGCTCCATTTCTAATCAGGCCTGTGCTAAATCTAAACAAATATATGCAACTGTGCAGCATAATCTAAATAAATATAGGGCCCGATATTGAAAAAATACACCTGGCAATTGCGCAAGTGGTTGCTCTGTGCAACTGAGTTGTGCCAGAGCAACAAAGGGATGTATTCAAAATCAGTTGGGGGGTGAGGCTATAGCATGCACCAAGCAGGATCAGTTGAGGGGTGAGGATATAGCATGCACCAAGCAGGAAAGGGATCTTGGGGTTATCATCTCTGATGACCTCAAGGTAGGGAAACAGTGTGACAAGGCAGCAGGTAAAGCAAATAGGATGCTGGGATGTATAGGCAGGGGCATCATCAGCAGGAAAAGGGAGGTCATAATTCCGCTATACAAGACACTAGTGAGGCCCCACCTGAGTACAGTGTACAGTTCTGGAGACCATACTTACGTAAGGACATAGACAGGGTAGAGAAGGTTCAGAGGAGGGCAACAAAGATGGTGCATGGATTGCATCACAAGTCCTATGGAAGACAGGTTGAAGGAACTGAACATGTACTCCCTGGAGAGAGAGGAGGAGAGAGGGATATGATAGAGACATACAAGTATCTTACAGGGAGGAACAGGTGCAGGAAAACACTATTTTTAAGTGAAAAAGATGTTCCAGGACTAGAGGGCATGGGATGAAGTTGGAGAGAGGGCGATTCAGATGAAACATGAGAAAGAATTTCTTCACAGAACGGGTAGTGGACAAGTGGAACACCCTGCCAGAGGAAGTGGTGGGGGCTGAAACAATCACAGGATTTAAGAATGCATGGGATAGACATAAAGGAATTCTGGCGGTCAGGGGTAAGGGGCAACAGACTTCTAGGAAAACAAACTGAACTTACAAGCTCAAATGGGCAGACTGGGTGTATAAAAGAGATGAGCAATGGTGCATCTCTTCTGAATATATCAAAATATGCAGGTGGCACACATACGATGCACTGGCACATCCCCAGACAGGTCTGAATACCTGGAATGGGAATGCGCCAGTGCATCTGGAGATACACTGGGTGCAATTTCCAGATATTCAGACCCAAACATGCAGATGTGGTCATTACGCAGGCAAGGCACAAATGGGGCCATTTGCATGTCATTATGGCTCCATTTGCATGAGTTGTGAAGGGCTGGTGAAATGTGCTAGGTGCCCTGCAACAGTATGCCTGGTACTGTAGTGGTCCCCCCCACCCCGTATCCTGATACTATCCCTGTCTCTGGTAGTCTAGTGATCCCCCCTCCCCACCTCATACTCCAATCCTGCTAGAGTAATGCATAAACAAATATCTGGTAGTCTAGTGGCACCCTTGTCCCCACCCGGCATCCCGATCATTGTAAATAATAAAATATCCCCATCCCTGGTGGTCTAGTGGTCCCCCTCCTCATCTAGTACCCCAATCATAGGAAATCAATGATCCTCTCATCCATGCTAGTCTAGTGGTACCCTCCACTCCCCAGCACACAGGACCTCCATCCCACCACTCCCCACCCAGGTCATCATTGGTGGCAACCCACCACCGCTCAGTGGCTGCCTTGCTGAATGACAGCTATAGTAACACTTCCGTAACTCATTGGTCCACACTGTCGACCAATGGGCTTGCAGTGTGTACTGTAATAGCCATTCCCAACTTTGTGAATGAATGACTTCATTCACAAAGTTGTATATGACTATTACAGTGCACGTTGCAGGCCCACTGGTCAACAGTTTGGACCAATGAACTTGCAGGTGTTTCTCTAAGCTGTCATTTGTCAGGCAGCCGCAGAGGTGAGCAGGTGGGTTTGCTGCCCACCAATGACCTGGGGGGAGCAGGGTGGAATGGGGTCCTGGGTGGGTGGGGTGAAGGTATCACTAGACTACCATGGATGAGGAGATCTTTGCTTTCCTATGATCGGGGTACCGGGAGGGGGAGGGGGACCACTATACTACCAGTGACATGGATATTCTATTATTTACAATGATCAGGATGCTGGGCAGGGAGTGGGGTATCACTACACTACCAGGGATTATATTGTATTGCATATTACTAGGATCAAACTCAGGGATGAAGGGGGAGGTACCATTGGACTACCAGTGATGTGTTTCCCCTATATTATGTGAACAGGGTATGAGGAAGGGAGGGGGTACCACTAGACCACCAGGGCTCTATATGTTGAACTTTACGCGGATTGGACTTGATGCTTGGAGGGGAGTAGCCACCCAAGGGCTGGCGGCTGCTGTGTTGCACCTTGCAATACAGCAGCCTGCCCGTGGGTGGCTACTAGGCCTGTTTTTTACAGGTGTAACTTTGTGCACATGTGTGCGGCACATTTCCGAGATGTGTCAGCAGATGTGCCGCACATCTCAGCTGAATATCAAGATATGCTGCATATGCATGGTCAAGCCCCCTGGAGATACGCCGCATACATTATAGCTGCACCTTGGTGCATCTGTAGTTGTGCGGTGCATCTCCAGGGTTTGAATATGGCCCTGGGGAACAATTCTGGAGATGCATCTATTCTGAATATCTTGGATATAATGTTAAAGAAGGAAAATGAAAATACTTAAGGTATACATTTCATTCCAATTGCTGTGACAAATAAATACTCTACAGTTGTGGAGTCCTAATACAATAAAATACAGAAGGATCAATACAAAACTGCAATTTTAGATCCTGCAGAGTGTACCTGTTCCAGAGGTACCACATTTATGTACCTTTACCATAGATGTCTGGCAGAAATAGGGCTCTAAACATATAAGGTGCTTAATTTAGTCCTCAGGGGAAATGTTTGTAACCATAATGGAAAATGCACAGCATTGCTTCTCTGGTGTGTAGAAACCCTGAACATCATGTTATTACAGAAACATATGTACTTTCTGAAACTACACAAAATACCAGTTTTAAACATGGGTAATATAACCCACTACTCAAATGTTTGCTATCCATTTTTCTTCTTTATATTTGTTGCAACTATGAAAAATAATTTTCAAATTTTATCAAAGCAAATGCCAATGCAACTTAAGCGGCAGGTATGTGACAACCCCATATTTTATGTTTGCTTGCACGCATGTGCAAGAAACATAGTGCCATCATCCGAGTTTTCGGAGGTGTGTCACCCCCTCTTCCAATTCAGTCAGTGTGTTGGCAGGCGCGGCCCCTAGTCCCCAAATGCATATTGGAGCTGTCTATGACAGCTCCAAAATGCAGTGGCGTACAGTTGAAAGGGGGAGCTATGCTTCAGTGAGCAGCGATCAGATATCGCCTGTTCATGCACAGCTCCCCCTACACACACACACACACACGCATGCATACTGCATGCCCCCCACGCACACATCTATAGCGCCGGGGTGCCCAATCCCTGTCGGCTGTGCTGCGCTCCCCAAAGTTTAAATGCCACGCTGGGTGCCCACCCCAGCGTGGCAACTCAATAGTATAGCTGATGGGAGTGCTTAATCCCCGTCGGCTCCACTGTCCTCCCCCCAGTACGGTGCCACGCTGGGAGCCTACCCCCAGCATGGCAACTGATGCTATGGCCGATGGGGTGCCCAATCACCCGTCGGCTCCATTCCCCCAACCAGCCGTCCTTGTGCCACAGGAGCCCACCCCAGCGTGCCAAGCGTCCAGCGTTGTCATTTTAAAAAAAAGCAGCCCCAGCAGTCTCTCCTGCCCCTGCACAACCCGCACCCACCCACTGTGCACCCTGCCTCCCTCACACCCCCACCCCATACTTACCTCGGACCTGGCGTGGCGATCTTGGTGGACTAGGAACACGTCTGCACTCTTCAAAGCTGACCACGAACTGAGGAAATGCCGGTAAGCTGTATAATGGGATAGATAGGGTTTTTCAACTTTGTTGCATATCTCAGGCACTTTTTGGAATTTTTGCACCAAATTCTCAACATGGGGTTTTGGGAACCCTTCTCATGAATGATGTCACTGTCATGGCATTATTCAGCCCCGAAGGGTGATTTTGCAGTCACTGCGCAAAATCACCTTTTGGGCCTGATTAATGTAATGACACTGCCAGCATTCATAAGGTGGGCTCTCAAGAAGCCTATTTTGAAAATTCCATGGAAAAATTCCAAAAATGACTGTTTTAAGAATGCGCTATGCAGTTCCTACAGGTCAGAAGTTCGAGAATTTTCAATATTTTCACTCCAGATTTTCAACATTGCCATTTTACCACACCTTCTTATGAGTAGTATAGCTGTCATTTTTCACATCTCACCCAAAACGTGTTTCCGCCCATGTAGCACACAATGGCGCAGTTGCTGTGTAAAAATCAATGTACAGGACAAATTAAGAAAATCACAGTGACACTGTTCATGAGCAGAGGTCTTAAAATGGCTATGTTGAAAATTTGGTGAAAAAATTCCAAAAAATGACTGTTTTACGAGTGCGCGTTGTACAGTTCCTACGCATGCTCGTAAGTTCGAGAATTTTCAATATTTTCACTCCAGATTTTCAACATTGCCATTTTACCACACCTTCTTATGAGTAGTACAGCTGTCATTTTTCACATCTCACCCAAAACATGTTTCCGCCCACGTGGCGCACAATGGCGCAGTCAGTGTGTGAAATCAATGTACGGGACAAATTAAGAAAATCATAGTGACACTGTTCATGAGCAAAGGTCTTAAAATGGCTATGTTGAAAATTTGGTGAAAAAATTCCTAAAAATGACTGTTTTACGAGTGTGCGTTGTACAGTTCCTACACATGCTCATAAGTTCGAATTTTCAATATTTTCACTCCAGATTTTCAACATTGCCATTTTACCACACCTCCTTATGAGCAGTACAGCTGTCATTTTTCACATCTTGCCCAAAATGTACTTCCATCCATGTAGCGCACAATGACGCAGTCGATTTGCGAAATCAATGTATGGGACACATTAAGAAAATCACAGTGACACTGTTCATGAGCAGAGGTCCTAAAATGACTACACTGAAAATCTAGTCAAAAAAATTCCTAAAAATGACTGTTTTACGAGTGTGCATTGCGCAGTTCCTATGCATGCTCGTAAGTTTGCGAATTTAATATTTTCACTCCAGATTTTCAACATTGCCATTTTATTACACTTCCTTATGAACAGTACAGCTGCCATTTTTCATATGTTGCCTAAACTGTGCTTTCGCATATGTAGCACACAATGGTGCTGTTGGCGTGCGAAAGCAATGTTTGGGACAGATTAAGAAAATCACAGTTACACTGTCAATCCCCAACCTAATTATATTACGGGTGTGCGTTGCACAGTTTCTATGTACGCTAATGACTTCACCATTTTTTTTTATATTTTTTCTGCAAATTTGCAACATTGCCATTTTTTACACCTTCCCATGAACAGTACAGTTGTCATTTTTTACATCCTGTTTGGAATGTTTTTGCACCTGTGGTGATATATGAGCAGAGGTCTTAAAATGGCTATGTTGAAAATTTGGTGACAAAAGTCCATAAAATGACTGTGTTACGAGTGAGCATTGTGCGGTTTCCACGCACCCTCATAAGTTCATGACTTTGTAATATTTTCAGTCCAGATTTTCACCAGTGGCATTTATTCACACTTCCTTATGAACAGTACAGCTGTCATTTTTCACAACATGGCCGAAGTGTGTTTTCACACTTTCAGCGCAGAGATGCGTGGTCACTGTGGGAAATCATTGTTCGGGACAGATAAAGAAAATCACAGTGACACTGTTCATGATTGGAGGCACCAAAATGCCTGAGTTGACAATCTGCTGTAAAAAATCCCCAACCTAATTATATTACGGGTGTGCGTTGCACAGTTTCTACGTACGCTCATGACTTCACCATTTTTTTAAATATTTTTACTGCAAATTTGCAACATTACCATTTTTTACACCTCCCCATGAACAGTACAGTTGTCATTTTTTACATCCTGTTTGGAATGTTTTTGCACCTGTGGTGATATATGCCGTAGTCGCTGTGCATAAGCAGCTTTCAGCTAACAAACTGATATTCCCTCTGTTCATGAGGTGGGGTCACAAAAAAAACATGTTGAAAATTTGGAGTGAAAATACCAACAAATGCCTGAGGTATTAGGGTTTCCAACCATAACGCCCAACCCTGTAGAGAATGACAGGCATCAGGGGTGTGACTTGGGATTTTGCCTGTAATGCTCATACCATTCCACACCTGCAGCCAGTGAGAGGCATCAAGGTATGCCTTGGACTCTTCGGCCCCAAAGTTCACCCATTCTCCTATATTTGCCCATCTTACTGTATTCCTAATGGAATGGGAGTGTAGCATAAGAGCCAAAGGCCCCAAGGAACACCGTGACACTTGTCAGTGTCTGCAGGGTGGGGTGTGGTGAAATGGCGTGGCCATTATGCCTGATGACCCAAAGGCACACCCCAATGCCTGTCACTCTCTGCAGGGTGGTGGTGGGGTTGGATTCAGTTCAATACTTCACTGCCATTCCTATTACGCAGCTCTGTAACTTCTACACTACCACTGCTAATGCCAGCAAGCAAACATTCGGCATTGACAAATGCTTGTTTATTCTGCAGAAAGCACTGGTTACAACGGTACCACATATAAGTACCTTTACCACAGAGGTCTGGCAGAAATAAGCTATAAACACATAGGTTGCTACGTGTATTTTAAAGGGGAAACATTTGGGTCCATAAAGATTAATGCACAACACTGCTTCTCTGGCCAGTAGACATTCAGGACACTACGGTACCATAAGAAAAGTATATATTTTCTCAAAATGCACAAAATACTGGTTTTAAATGTGGGTAACATTAACCACTATTCAAATGTTTGCTACCCATAATCCCCCACTACATTTGGTAATACTATAAAAAATAATGGAAATTCACATAGTTTTCCCACTTTACAACACCGGATGTCTACGTGACATAGGGTTGCAGGTACACAAACACCACATTTGGGGATTCTAATGAGAGTACTGGTTGCAGTGACACCACATTTATGTACCTATACCACAAATGTTTAGCTGAAATAGGCTTGAATCACATAGGGTGCTAAGTGTAGTTTAGAGGGGGAAAATATGGGACCATAATAGAAAATGGACAGCATTAATTCTCTGGCCTGTAGACATTCAGGACACCATGTTACTACAGGAAAACTAGACATTTCTGCAACCTCACAAAGTACTGTTTCTAAAACTGGATAACACTGCATACAGTACTATCCAAATGCCTGCTACCCATAATGCTCCTGTACAATGAAAATGATGGAAATCTACATAATTTTTCCAGTTTAGCAAACCAAATGTCTATGTAATTCAGGCTGCAGATACACAAATACCACATTTGTGAATTCTGCCAAGTGTACTAGTCACAATGATACGAACACACAAAACTACCAGCAGAAAAAGGCCCACAGGTCTATCAAGTCTGCCTGATAGTGCAGCTCTTAGTTTCATATCTCTACAGCTGCTCCATTTATGTACATGCACCACAAAAGTTTTATTGTAATAGGCTGAAAACATTTAGGGCACTAAGTGTATTTTAAATGGTAAACATTTGGGCCAATAATGGAAAATGCACAGCATTAATTTTCTGGCCTGTAGCCGTTCAGGACACCATGGTACTATAGTGAAAGTATATATTTTCTGGAACTACTCAAAATACGGGTTTTAAAAATGTGTAACACTACCCGCTATCTTAATATTTGCTACCCATAATCCTCCTTTACATTTGGTGGAGCTATGAAAAATTATTTAAATTTGCATATTTTTCCTACTTTAACAAACCAAATGTTAACAGTGACATAGGTTGGAGGTACACAAATACCACATGTTTGGATTCTGCAGAGAGTACCAATTAATAGCAATACCACATTTATGTACCTTTATGTACCTCAGAGGCAGTATAGTGCAGTGGTTTCAGGCTCTGAGCTGCAAATCTGGTGACATTCAACAGACCAGACCTGGGCTTGAATCCCACAGCTTCCCCTTACATACTGTGTGACCCTGAGCAAGTCACTTAACTTCCCTGTGCTCCCAGGTTGCACCTGTAAAATAGCTGTCAGCTTAGTGTGCTACTCCTGGTTAAACAACTAATTAAAACTTTACCACAAAGGTTTGGTTTAAGTAGGTTTGAAATATATAGGATGCTCAAGTGTAGTTTTAAGGGGGAAATGCATAGCACTGAGTCTCTGGCCTGTAGAAATTCAGAACACCATGGTACCATAGGAAAAGTATATATTTCCTGAAACTGCACAACATGCTGGTTTTAAAAATGTGTAAAACAGCCCACAATCCAAATGTTTGCTGCCCATAATCCCCCTTTACATTTGGTAGAACTAAGAAAAATGATGGGCATTCACTTAAGTTTCACAATTTAGCAAACCAAATGTGTATGTAACATAGGTGGAAGGTACACAGATACTACATTTGTGGATTCAACAGAGAGTATCAGTTGCAATGATGCCACATTTATGTACCCCCCCTTGGCTCCCGATTGGCACCTACTGTGTCCTGGTATCCCCTTCATCTGCTGGCCACTGTCCGCTGCTCCCATCTCCTATTTGGGCCATCACCCTGTTACCCCATGACTTGCCCCCATGGTGGGGTGGTGGGGAGCCCCCAACTCCCCACCAAGACCAGATCCAGTATGGGTGGTGCCCTTGGAGATGGGGCGTTAGGCAGACGGCCATCAAGCTGCACAACCATGGCTGACATTTTTTCTGCTTTTCTTGGGGCAGAGCATGCAATGCCAACAATGGGCATGCCACATGTGTCTCCACACTGGCTGCTCTGCCGGCTGCTCTGCCTCTGTGCCGCACTGTATTGGCCTGGCATGCCAACACATAGCCTCCACTAGGTGTCAGGCAAATGCCGTCCACTGATCCCCGCCCTCCCTGGGAGAGGAGAGTAGTCCTCTGGATGCTTGATCCTCTCCCACCCTGGCTGGCCTCTGATGACCCACTCGCACTGCAAACACAGGTCACCGGCATGGTATGGGGTAAGGCACCACTGCCTCAGCCCTCCGCATCACCGGGCCGGCTACATTTGTATACCTTTACCACAATAGTTTGGTTGAAAATGGTTCAAAACATTCAGGGGGCTAAGTGTATTTGAAAGGGAGAAAAAAAAGTCTGTCTATAATGGAAAATGCTCAACATTGATTCTCTGGCCTATAACAATTCCTGACACCATGGTACCATAGGAAAAGTATATATTTTCTGAAATGGCATACAATACTGGTTTTTGAAATGGATAACACTGCGTGCTGTCCAAATGTTTACTAACCATAATCTTTCTTTACATTTGGCATAACTATGAAAAATGATTGAAATTTGCTTTATTTTCCCACTTTAGCAAGCCAAATGTCCAATAATGTAGGCTGGAGGTGCATAAATACCACATTTGTGGGTTCTAATGAGACAACCGGTTACAGCAATACCACATTTATATACCTTTACCACAAACGTTTAGTTGAAGTAGGCTTGAAACATATAGGGTGCTATCTCTGTAATCTTCTATTACCCTCTTCAGCTCCAGGCTACTGCCTCAGAACCCATGATTCCTGCACTCTCTCTCCCTCATTGACACTCACAATCAGGCAAGGTCGCTTTCTGTTTCAGACTTCCTGATCTTTGGCATCAACTCTCTCACTGGATCCGTCTCGTGCCTACTCTAGCCTTGCTGAAAAACATCTAAAGCACCCCCCACTGCAACTGCTCCCTTTCTGCCCCCTCTGACCTCCCCTGCTCCTCCCTCCCTCCCCCCTCATTCTGACCCCTAACTCTCGCTATCTGATATAGGTACACCCGGTATATATAAACAATTACAGTATTTCATGCTTATGTACATACTGTTTGCCTGTGTATAATTGCTGATGCTGTGTTATATTGCCTATAGCACTCTTCACCTTGAAATTTATGTAACCTCAAATATGTACCTTGTTATATATTAATCTAAATATATATTGTTCCACTTTGGTCATCCACATGTTTTTCGATGTATGCTACTCTGACTATTTGTATAACCCTTTTCCCTCTCCTCGGGTCCCACCTGGAAATGAGCCCCAGCGGAGTGTGCCTTTCCCGGTTACCAAATTTTAAATAAATAAATAACTAAGTAAACGGCGCTAAGTGTATTTTAAAGGGGAACATTTGGCCCATAATGGAAAATGCAGAGTCGTTTCTCTGGCCTATAGATATTTGGGACACCATGGTACCATAGGAAAGGTATATATTTTCTGAAACTGAAAAAAAATTACTGGTTTTAATCATGAGTGACATTGTCCACTACCCAACTATGTGCCACCCGTAATCCTATTCTACATTTAGTAGGACTATGAAAAATAATGTAAATTTGCATAATTCTCACATTTTAGCAACCAAATATGTAAAATAGGGCACAGGTATATGAACATCTCTTTGTTGGATTCTAGAGAGAGAACTGGTTACAACGATACCAAATTATGGTCCTTTACTGCAGATTCCGGTAGAAATAATATATAATATGATAGAGACCTTCAAGTACATGAAGGGAACTAACAGAGTGAAAAGGGAAGGTCTCTTTAAAATGAGTGACAACAGCACTACTAGGGGGTACAGCCTATAATTGATGGGGGGGGAGGAGATTCAGAGGGGATGTAAGAAAGCGTTTCCATATGGAGAGGGTGGTGTCCACCTGGAACGAGTTGCCAGAGGAGGTGGTATCAGCAAGGATGATGGAAGTATTCAAGAGAACCTGGAACAAGCAAAAAGGGAACCCTTGGGACCAAGGAAGGTGAGAAGGGGGAGAGGGAGGGCAGAGTCATTGGCATAAATTGTAAGGCCAGACCCGCATCACTTACCAAGCAGCTAAGATGAGGTTGGCTGGGTGGTCTTCTTCCTCTGGCTGTTTTTGTATGTTCGTAAATAAGCCCAAAACACACAGGTTGCTAAGTGTCTTTGAAAACCCTGTCCATCATATGATAATAGGTTTGGTGCATTTTGTGCCAAGGACTCTTTGGTGGAGCTGCAAGTTTGTGGTATGTACACAGTTAGTACACCCTGAAGAAGCCAAACTTGGGAGGATTTTGTACTGGAAAGATGAGACAGCCAGACAGTTAGGTAGAAAATGACCAATATATTGCATTTTTTTCCTGTATTTTTAGCTATGGAGCCTAATTCAATGGAGAATAATGAACAGCAAACATTTGGGGGGAGGAGACTTTCTCATGCACCGCTAAAATCTTCCTTTTGTATACATTAAAGCACTATATATTGTTCCATGGGTAATGCAATGCATTGAAGTTTTCTGGGGGTAGGAAATGCATGCAGTAAGGTGCCACATGACATTGTAATAGGCAGAAGTGAACAGAATGCCATGGTAAGATTGCATGTAGTGTATCTGGCACCTACATTCCTAGAATACTCTGACAGAATTAGAAATAGAGTGATTTTGCCAATGCAATGTAAAATGACTAGACATATAAGCTGAAAAAGAGAATGTTGCCATTTTTTTTCTGTTTTGTACTATTGTGCATAATTCACTGGATAATTATGGGTAGCAGCCCTTGGAAAGGGGGTGTTTTTTCTGAAGATTCATAAAATAAATACTTTTCATATAATGACATATTATCCTTGGCTTCTACAGGCCAGAGAATTAATGCTGAGCACTTAACATTCTGGACTTCTTTAGTAACTTTAATTTAATATTGAAAAAAAAAACCTCTGTATGAATGGTACTAGTTTTAATTTTTATTGTGCACACATCAACTTGCATTTGCTTGTTGGAAAATGCCATAAAATATAAATTAAAAAAACTGTATACGATTCCTACACTTATAAACAATAGTCTACGGTTCCTTGAACAAAGGACTGGTAGTATAGCCTAAAGGTTGGAGTAATGAGCTGCATCTGGTTCATTTAGCAGACCTGGGTTTCATTCCCTCATCCTCCTTGAGTGAGTCTCAACCTCCCCAGTGCTCCTGGTTTGCCCCTGAAAAGAGGCACTGTGCCTAGTGGGCAAGATCTGATTACCAAAAGAATAATAATAACAAAGGCCTGTGGGTGCTGAGATGAGAAAATAATAACCTCTCCCAAACTGTTTTGTTTCCCTCATATAGGTATTTGTACTCCTCTTCCTGGCTGACTCTTTCTGTCTGTCCTCCCCAGCCCTGTCAGCCCAGTATGATTGGGACTTGCCTTCAGCCTGGTCGCCAGGTGCAGAGCCTGCAGAGGGTCAGACATCATCCTGCCACCAGGCTTTTTCCACCATTGTTCTCCCTCTTCCCCATTGCTGGGACACACACACAGCCAGACGTGCGTGCTTGGAGGCATGCATGTCAGTGGAAGTCCTGCAGCACCCTCCTCTTTCCAGGCGTCCACAGACCTGTTCTACCCACAGGCTTCCACCTGGAGGCAGTCATTCGGTGGGAGCACCTATCCTCCCTCCCTGGGAGAGGAGAGCTGTCTTCTGGACGCTCAGTCCTCTCCCTCCCCAGCTGACCCCCACTGGCCCACTCGCATTGCGAACACGGGTCACTGGCATGGCAGAAGGTAAGGCACGGATGCCTCAGCCCTCCACGACACTGGGCTGGCTTTCCCAAAATGTTTTTAACCTAGTGACTGCTCTGGCCTTCTCCTCCTATATAGTACATGTTTTTGTATCAATTAGTCATTCCAGTAAATGAACTTGGTCTGGCATTTCTCAAAGCAATTCTCCAGGCACAGACCTGGTTCTGTGGGACACCGTGGACAAAAATATCTTGTGTCTGTCCTGATGCCTTTAACATAGCAGACTCTACAACTTTTTAGGGTCTAGCCTTCCTTTCAGTAGGTGGGAGTGTTCGGCAGAAATATCTTTCAGTCAATCTGGCTACACCCTCATTCCTTTCCATTTCTGTTATTTCTGTTCAATCAAATAGAAGGTTCAAGATAACATCAGTCTGGAAATCTAAGAAGGATTTTAAAGTGCCAGATGCATTTGCCCAATACAGAATAAAAGAATTGTACATAGGCAGTTGAAACAGGTGAATAGTTAATTTCTTGTACCAAGCCAAAGTTTTTCAAGTGGCATCATAGGGCTCAAGCATCTGGTCTGTTTTGTCCACACCTCCCATGCCATGTGCTTGTTATAATCTAGAACACTGAGGCTTGTTTATCAGTTTGTCCTGACCACAAACTATGACAGCTGCTGTAGATTCATCATAAATTGTACTTAGGAGGTACACATTTTTTTAATCTGAGAATTTTGCAGCCAGCAATTCGCTACATCAGAGAGCACTGGTCTCTTCACATTTTTGCTTTCTGGATGCCAAAAAATCCCTGCCTGTTAGGCTTGATCATGTTACAAGCTACTGTATCCAACTGATACAGGACATTAAAGAAAGGAATTTCAGTGCAGAAGTTAGAAGTTATCCTACACAGAGTTTGTAGCCACAGTTTAGCAAGGGAAGAATTAGATCCCACAAAATGTTTTCATTTGTGTTCAGACATGGGAGCAGCCTGGAACATCCGGCATGGCATCCTTTCCTGTGAAGATTCTGAATCAGTTTGTGTACCCAGTGGAACTTTCACAAAATGTATACAGTTTCATTTGGTATCAGGTGTGTTTCAGAGGAAGGTATTGTTTAAATTTTATCCCCCCCTTGAACAGCAGAAGGGATTCATCCATCGAGATGTTTTGGGATGGTGTATACATCTCAGGACACATTTTAAAGGGGTGATCGATAATAGACCTTAATTTAAATAATCTCTCATTCTCTGGATGGTCCTTTGACAAAGCCTAAGTGTTGTCATTGTAGTGCATAAACCTCAGCAAAGGCTGAAATCAGTTTCTACTCATTATAACTAGAAACTGGGGGTTTGAATGAACAGGGTATGTGTACCAGTACTTGCTGAAGAAGGTGTTTATTTCACTATCCCCATTTCCAGTATCAGACTCCAGAACCTTTTCATTTCCTCTAGGTTTGTTGGAATCCGCTGGTGAGCCCTTGGTTTTAGCTTGTCCCTATATTGAGTCAAAAAACTACTCTGCATATAAATTTGTTTGCACCACTATGTGAGACAATAGTTCATCACTAAATAAGCATTTGTCAGTGCCGAATGTTTGCCTGCTTGTTGATGCTGGGTGCCGGTGGGGGAATGGAAGATGCAGGGTGGCCAGTACACAGTGGGAGGGAGCGGGAGGGTTCAATGTTTTGACTGGGTGCCAGTGGGGGAATGGAGGGTGCAGGGCAGCTAGCACATAGTGGGAGGGAGTGGGAGAGTTTAATTTAATGCCAGGTGCCAGTGGGGGAACAGAGAATGTGGGGTGGCTAGCATGCAGTGGGAGGGTTTAATTTGATGCCAGGCACTGGCGGGGGAACAGAGGGTAAGGGGTAGCCACCACACAGTTGGAGGGAGTAGGAGGGTTTAATTTTTTGACCAGGTGCCAGTGGGGGAATGGAGGGTGCGAGGTTGCCAGCATGCAGTGGGAGGGAGGGATGGTTTAATTTGATGCTGGGTGCTGGTGGGGGAACAGAGGGTGCAGGATGGCAGGCATGCAGCGGGAGGGAGTAGGAGGGTTTAATTTCATGCCAGGTGCCGGTGGGGGAACAGAGGGTACAGGGCAGCCAGATTACAGTGGGAGGGAGTGGGAGGGCTTAATTTGATGCCGGGCACTGGTTGGGGAATGGAGGATGCAGGGCAGCCAGCACGCAGTGGGAGGGAGCAGGAGGGTTTAATTTCATGCTGGGTGCTGATGGGGTGAACGGAGGGTGTGAGGCAGCCAGAACGCAGTGGGAGGGAGCAGGAGGGTTTAATTTGATGCTGGGCACCAGTTGGGGAATGGAGGGTGTGGGACAGCCAGCAAGCAGTGGGAGGGAGCAGGAGGGTTTAATTTCATGCTGGGTGCTGGTTGGGGAATGGAGGGTGTGGCATGGCCAGAATGCAGTGGGAGGGAGTGGGAGGCCTTAATTGCTCACTGTATGGACCCCTCTGTCACCTTTATACAATGTTGACCCCCTCAAAGGCAGTATTAAAGGTAAAGAAATTGGGTTATTAGTAACTCAGAATTGTTTGCCAGGTTTAATAAAACACATAAGAGTACCATCAGTAGACAGTGGAAAAACAACTGCCAAATAAAATGAGGAGTAAAATAGCAGCGCCTGAACAATTGAAAAAATCTTTTTTAATGCAGTACATATTAGTCATCTCTGGCATCCATAGCCTTGTGACAAACAAATAATGTCTGTGTTTGTGTAACAGGAGGAGGGGGAGAGTAAGGACGGTTGTTGTATGCATGTAAATAGCTGCAGAGACAAAACTGTCCCTGATTGCATTGGCAAATTTCTTTCAAGTAGACACTGTGTCTCTTGGACTGGTGTCATAAATAGCTTGCTGACTGATTGGTGCCTGAAGGACAAGCCCAAGAAAGCTTTGCCTGCACTAGCCAGAACAGTGGCACACCTCTCAAATGCCATACTCTCCCAAGGTATTTCTTGCGTATGCGCTCAAGCAAACACAAAAATTACTGAAAATATTGTATGGGGGCAAACTCCTTTGCATCAGTACAGACACCAGCTTTACTAATAAATGGGGGAACACATGTTTTTTCCATATTTGGGGAAGTCCATTGGTTAACAGGAGTATAACCACTATGGTGCCTGCCATGGCCTGTAGCTAGCACTAGGACAGTTTTTTCAGAGTCAGGCATTGCCAAGGGATCAGATCCATTTGAGAAAGTGGCACTACAGATGGGTAAGGACTCATACTCTAGCAAGGCAGCAGTAAATGCTTAAGCTGGCTGTCTCCCTCGGATAAGATGACAGACTTGGGCAGAATGTCAGTCTTAGGCAGAGGATCAGGCTCAGGCAGGGAGTAATACAGAGGCAGAGAATCAGGCTTGGCCTGACAGCCATGCTTAGGCAGGGTATCTTCTTTGGGCAGAGTTTCAGGCTTGGGTAGTGTGTCAGGCTCAAGCCACTGCTTGCACTTTAGTTTGTGCTGTTTTGGCGGAGACTCTTGCAGAGACTGGGGCTTGAATTCGGGCTCAGGCAGATGCTTATGCTTTTTGCATCTGCCCTCATCCTGTATTGCAGGCACTATATGATGAGAAATGCAAACTGCTAGGGGGGCTGGTTGATTGGGCAACATTTTAGGTTCAAGCATGGTCTCAGACTGGAGCTGATGGCTGTGTTTTTGTTTTTTTATGAGTGCCCTGAATTGCAGTCTCAAAATGAGCTTCTTGTTCAGGCAGAATATCAGGTTCTGGCAATTCCTTGACCTTTTTTTCTGCTTTTTGAACTTGATCTGACTTGCAGATGCCAGCTCAGACAATAATTCCTTTTCAGGCTCAGGCAGTGTCTCTGTCTGTGACAGTTGCTTGTACTTGCTGTGGCAATCTAGCCAACTGGCAATCATTCTTTGCAATATATATTTCTGTTATATATTGTTTTATGGTATTTCTGTGTATGCCCATGCCAGTGTTAATTCAAGGCATAGGGAAAGACTAGATTTTTTTTTTTGGGGGGGGGGGTTAACCTTTTGACTTGAATACCACATGCTTGCCAGGAAGTGAGATTTTCATTCCCAGATTATTTTAGCAGAGTTGTGCCAAAAGCCATTTACCTGCCATAAACATGCACTGCAGAAGCAGATTGCTTGTGATCTCAGGAAATGTTATAGTGTATCACCTTTTATTATGAGGAAACAAGATATATTGGCCAGCAAAGACCATTCTAGCAGTACTGTGTGAAATTCACTTCCAGTGTGATATTGTCAGAACCTGACACTTCAAAGAGGTTAATTCTGAACTGTCATAAACCATGCTGTGGGTCACTGGCAGGAAATTAAACTGGTTTCCTAATATTTGAAAAATTGATGACACTGCATTTTTCAGAAAGATAGTTAAACTCTCAGCACGGTCGCTCAGTGCCATTCTGTTTGGGACTCCATCCTGACTACAAGACTGGAGCTATCAGCACGAGACTAAAACATTTACAAACCAGTGATTTTTCTGAACTTGTGAAAGTCTTCATAACAGGTAGAGATGTAGTTAAACAGTTTTAAGGTTTTATACTGTATACTTTCCCATTTGTTTCTCATACTGTAACCTAAATTAGTATATGTTCTCTTTTTCTTGTAACTGCATTTATTTAATTATTTTAGTAAAGACTTTAGTTTTTCTAAAGAATTCTGCCTGTGTGAGATTCCTTATATTGTATGTGTGACTACAGAAGTTTTATTACAAATCTGTGACAACTGTTTATGCGTAGAAGGGTCACAGATAGCAACTAAATTGAGAGGGTCTATGGGGACATCCGGACTGATTTTGGGAGAATACCAGAGTCTCATACGAGTTTGCTGGGGGTGTGAACTGGGCTATTGCATGTCCTGTAAGGTGAAGACCAAATCAGGTGGTACACTGCTAGCCCGAAGAGAGTGTAACACTTGGGCCTTCATCCTGAGTTTAATAGCCACAAAAAAGGGTTCATATTTGACCACAAGACTCAAGGCTGGTATTGTGCCCTGATCCAAAGTATAGAGGACACGAGGAGGGTATTCCTGTTTTTCCCCTCCCTGTCTTGGATTGCACTTAGAGGTGGGCACTGTGAGCTCAGTGATCTGACCCACATGAGTGGGATCATGACAGATCTGGTGCACAGCATTGGGATACAATAGATTTGGTTGCATTGTGATTCAAGAGATTGGTGGCTGCAGGCAAAACAATTAGGCTCATGTTCAAGTCCAGTATATCAGAGTGTGAAACTGAAAACAGTCCCCACACAATCAAGGCAGAGATTAAAATAATTTATATATATATATATACATATATATATATATATGTGTGTGTGTGCATATATATATATATATATATATATATATATATATACTGTATAATTTGGTTACAGTATAAAGCTCCCTACCTGTTTTTATTTTTTTTTCTCGGGTATAAGCTAGTGTAGCAGTAGTTAGGGAAGATGACTTCCATCTACAGTGAATACACTGCAGAATACCTGAAGTAGTTGTGCCAGGAGAGAGGAGTGCAGTACGAGGGATGAGCCAAAAAGCACCTCGTGGAGGCTCTTGTGACAGCTGATGAGCTAGTGGCTGCCCTGGACCTCGAGTCACAGCCGATGACTGAAGAGGACCAGACCTTGGGTGTGGGGGTGCCAAGGGACATCACAGTGTCCAGTCCCAGGGAGGAGGACAGCGAGACCAGAGAGAAGCCAGAGCCACAGCAGCAGGGGAAGGTCACCGCAATGCTGGAGACAGAAGGGATCAAACTGTAGATAGAGCTGAGGAAAATGGAGCTGGAATTTGAGCAGAGGAAGTTCCAGATGGAATTGTAGGAAAAGGAGCGGCAGCGAGAGGCTGAGGAAAGAGAAAAACAACTTCAGTGAGAGGCCGAAGAAAGAGAAAAACAGCTTCAGAGAGAGGCCAAGAGAGAGGAAAGAGAGAGGAAAGAGAGCACCAGAGGGAATTTGAACTGCAGAAGCTAAAACTCCAATGACCAACACCAGAGGAGGTAAGTGGCAGGGGTGAACATGGAACTCCAAGGCTAGGGTACAAGTTAAATACAGAATTAATAGCTGAATTTAAAGAGGGGGAGGATATGGATGCATTTTTGAATTAGTTTGAAAAGGTCTGTATTCAGGCAAAAATACCCAGGGAGTCCTGGAGCTTCCAGCTATCCCCACTACTTATTGGGAAAGTTGTAAAGTGCTGGGTCAAATGGACAATCAGGACAGTAGTGATTATGAGAAACTTAAAGCTGCATTGCTTAAAAAGTATGAGTTAACTCCTGAAGCGTACAAGGTTAAGTTCCATAAGCTCCGAAGAAGCCCTGACATGAGCTATGAGGAACTCGCCACAAAGCAGCATCAGTTTTTGAAACATTGGTGGAGAGAGTGAAGCAAACTCTGTAGAGAAAATTGAGAGGGTTGTACTTTTGGAGCAATTCTTTTGGGCTTGCCCAGCAGAGCTAAAAACCTGGTTGGAGGCCCGGAACTCCAAAAACAGTGCAGTAGGCTGCCGAGTTCTCGGACCACTATGCCAGAAGCAGGTCTGCTCTGAAACAGAGGGGGGTGGTATGTGGCAGCACAGAAGGGGAAAAGCACGCCTCCAGGGCAGATAAAATCCTCACTACCTCCACAGAAAGGGGGAAGTCCCAGGCTACAAAAAAAGATTTCTCAGATGAAAGAAATGATGATTGTTGGTTTTGCAAACAGCCAGGGCACCTTGTAAGACAGTGTCCTAAAAAGGCACAGAGCAGACAAAGTGGTGCTCAAACAGAGTTGGGTGCACTGTGAGTCCTTGAAAGCATGCCTACAAACATGAGGGAGCACATACACCGGGTTACTGTAAATGGGGTGCACACCCATGGGTTAAGGAACATGGAGAGTCTCTCACTTTAGTAAAAAGGGATTTGATTGAGCCTGAACAGCTTATACCTAGTCAGTTTGTAACAGTAAGGGGATTCGCTAGGGAAGAGGAAACTCTATCACTTGCTAGTGTTCTCCTGGACTGGGGCATGACAAAAGAGAGGGTACAAAAGGAAGCAGTTGCAGACAATCTCTCCCTGGATGTGATAATAGGGAACAATCTCCAGAAGGGGGTAGTATGTGCGATTACCCACAGTCAAACAGCAAAGGCCAGTTGTAGTTCCCTGGAACCCATAGAAGCCCCTGTGGAAAACAATTGGAGGCTGGTTCCCCAGCCTGTATCTCCTGACATGGAGAATAGTGAAAGGGGTAGGACTTCCCCATGTAGCAGTTCACAAACAGCTACAGGAGGTTACTCTAAGGAGGGAAGGTAACCAATGGTCAAACGGTTAGGGATGGCAGTGACCCTAAATGCCCTGACTCTAGAGCTACGGACCCTAGTTTAGAAACTGAGGGGGACATGTCCCATGTCTTGGGAAAATGTAAAGATTTTGCAGCTGCTCGGAGGACTGACCCTAGTTTAGAGAGGTTAAGAGTTTGTGCAGAATCTGATGGGACACAGGGAGGTGATGTAAGACATAGGGGCCCACTGATGCTCCCTGGTGTGATATTCAAAGGGATTGTGTAGTACAGTACAGTCTGCATGCCCATTGGCCCATGCAGTGGACCAATGGGTGCACAGCCGTACTGTACACTGTCAGTCGTCGGGCGGCCAGGCAGCTTGCGGGTGGGAGCTGCTGCCCGCCGCTGACCGGGGAGCGGGTGGTGGGTCTGAGTGGGTGGGTGGGGAGGGTACCACTGGACCACCAGGAGTAATTCATTTTACACAGCCCGCAATCAGGCTTGGGTGCAGGTCCACTGGACCACCAGGGATTATTTGTATTTATTTAATCCCATGATCAGGCTGGGGAGCAGGTCCACTGGACCACCAGGGAAGTTTTACATTTACAAGGCCTGGGATCGGGTGGTGGAGCATGTTGCCACCGAGGGGCAGGGGGCGTCAGTCCCCGACAGCTGCAGCCTGGCAGGGCACCAGGCACAAGTCATTGGGGATCAGCGCACCTTCATGCAAATGGGGCCATAATGACATGCAAATGGCCCCATTTGTGCCTTGCATGCATAATGGCCCCATTTGCATACCCAGTGCTGAATATCATGGTTCTTGCTCCTAGCACATCCACACTTGCGCTGGCACATCCCCCTGCTCCTCACTTGCCACTTGCACTGGCACAGTGCCACTGCACCTTGCACAATGCAGGCAGCCACAGTGCCATATTCAATGGTGCTGAGCCATGCGCAGCACCATTGAAAATCACCCAGACCATTCCCTGGCGCATCCCAGTTGTGCTGTGCCCAGGCTTGCACCCCTGCCTGATGCATTCTGAATATCCCACCCTGGGTATTTTGGGGCAGTGGACTGTTGTATATGCAGGACGTAAGGACAGGGGGAGGGGCAGTGGGCAGGCAGCTTGTCGTTCCCCAGGGGTACAGTGTGCAGTTGCTCAAGATCTATCATGATATCTCCATGTCCAGACACCTGGGAATTGCACACACCACACAGCAATTAGCCCAGAATTTCTATTGGCCCAACTTCACCCAGCAGGTGAAGGAATATTGCAGGTCTTGTCACCGGTGCCAACAAATAGGGACAGTAGGTAGTACAGCCCAAGCCACCCTAGTTTCCTTGCCCATTGTGAAGGAGCCATTCCACAGGGTAGGAATGGATGTTGTGGGACCTTTGAGTACCCTCAGCTCCTCTGAGAAGAGGTTTATCCTGACAGTGGTGGATTATGCCACCAGATACCCAAAGGCAGTTGCCCTTTCCTCACTTCAGACAGAAAAAGTGGCCGACACCTTGCTAGGGATTTTCTCCCATGTCGGGTTTCTGCAGGAGGTTATCATTGATTGAGGGGGTTCCTTTATGCCAGATCTAATGAAGTGTTTGTGGGAGAAGTGTGGGGTAGTGCAGAGATGCATGACACCTTATCACCCACAAGCCAATGGGCTTGTGGAAAGGTTTAATGGTACCCTAAAACTGATGCTCCAAGCGTTTGATGAACAGCATGGGAAGGACTGGGAGAAATACCTTCCCCACCTGTTGTTCGCATACAGGGAGGTGCCCCAAGAATCGACAGGGTTTTCCCCTTCAAACTCTTATATGGATGCAGGGTGCGTGGGCCCCTAGACTTGGTCTGGGAAGATTGGGAAGGCAAGCACACCACCCAGGGAACTCCCATAGTGGAATATGTCCTAAAGTTTAGGGAAAAGCTGAAGGAACTTATGGGAGCAGCCCAGAGCAACTGCTCAGCCGCCCAGCAGAAGCAAAAGGTCTGGTATGACTGCAGAGCCAGAGCTTGCTCGTACAGTGTAGGTCAGGAAGTCATGGTCCTAATCTTGGTCCGGAAGGATAAGCTGCAGTCCAAGTGGGCAGGACCATACAAAGTAGTCAGACAAGTGAATGACATAAACTACATTGTAGAACTGCCTGACAGGAGACATACCCATAGAATGTACCATGTCAACATGATGAAGCCATATGCAAATAGGGCTGACATGGTATTTGAAGTGTGTGGTCCTGGGGAGGGGACAGAGGAAGCAGACCCCCTACTGGAATGGAGGAAAGGAAGCAGGAGTCCTCTGTGAAGGCAATCAAACTGTTGCCCCAGTTGACCCCGGAACAGTGCCAGGAAGTGAGGGAGATTTTATAGGACTTTGCCCCTTTGTTTATGGCCAAGCCAGGATGTACTCCCTTAGTGACACATGATGTAGACACAGGAATACAAGCATCCATCTGATGGACAGCCTACTGGGTGTCTGAGGCCATCCTAAAGGACATTAGGAGGGAGGTGGAGAAAATGCTGGATTAAGGGATAATCCAGAAATCTCACAGTCCCTGTGCTTCACCTGTAGTCCTTGTTCACAAGCTGGATGGCTCTACTCACCTCTGTGTAGACTATCAGGGACTCAATGCAGTCACAAAGTCTGATGCCCACCCAGTGCAATGGATGGATGAACTACTGGACAAATTGGGAGGGGCAACATATCTCACCACTATTGACCTGACAAAAGGGTATTGGCAGATGGAGTTAACCAACAGTGCTAGGGAGAGGTCGGCCTTCATCACTCCAATAGGATTATTCAAGTTTAGGGTAATGCCTTTTGGAATGAAGAATGCCCCTGCCATCTTCCAAAGGTTGGTGAATCAAGTGTTACATGGTACTGAAGAGTACGCTGTGGCTACCTGGATGATATTGCCATCTTCAGTACCAGCTGGAAGGAACACCTGTCCCACCTGAGGGAAGTGTTGGGCAGGATACAGACAGCAGGGCTCACTGTCAAGGCAGAAAAGTGCCAGGTGGCTATAGCATAGGTGGCATACCTAGGACATGTAGTAGGGCAGGGCAGCTTCGCCCTAATCAAGTCAAGGTTGAGGCGATAGAGATGTGTCCCAGGCTGGAAACCTAGAAGCAGATTTGGAGTTTCCTAGAGACCTTTTGGTACCATCGTAAGTTTGTACAAAATTACAGTACCCTGGCAGCTCCTCTATCTGGTCTGCTAAAGAAAAGAATGCCTAAAAAGGTAAAATGGGAACCAGCCTGAGAATGAGCCTTTACATGGCTAAAGGGGGCACTGTGTGGTGCTCCTGTGTTGGCCAGTCCAGACAGCAGTAAGCCATTTGTAGTCCAGACAGATGCCTAATACATATGAATGGGAACAGTCCTCAGTCTGACCTCTAACCAAGGGAAAGATCACTCAACAGTGTACCTTAGTAAAAAGTTGCTTCCTCGGGAGCAGCCCCATTCCACAGTTGGGAAGGAGTGCCTTGCGCTGGTATGGGTCCTGATGAAATTAGAGCCGTACCTCTAAGGAAGATACTTTGAGGAACAGACCTATCATAACCCCCTGGTGTGGCTCATGTAGATGGGTAAAATGAAGGGTTGTCTTTTGCGATGGAGTCTTGCCATACAGGGCTACGATATGTCCATTACCCATGGGGCTGGATAGGTGAATGCCAATGCAGACAGGCTATCTCACCAGTTAGAGCAATGAAACAAATTTGTGAAACTCATACCTTGCTATGGATGGATTCCCACAAATTCAGTCTAGGAGGGAGGAGTGTGGAGATCTAGCCAACTATCAATCATTATTTGCAATATATATTTCTGCTATATATATTGTTTTATGGGATTTCTGCGTATGCCCATGCCAGTGTTAATTCAAGGCATAAGGAAAGACTAGATTTTTCTTTTAGGGGTTTTACCCTTTGATTTGAAGGCCACCTACTTGCCAGGAAGTGAGATTTTCATTCCCAGGTTCTTTTAGCAAAGTTGTGCCAAAAGTCATTTACCTGCCATAAACATGCACTGCAGAAGCAGATTGCTTGTGATCTCAGGAATGGTTATAGTGTAACACCTTTTATGAGTGAACAGGATATATTAGCCAGGAAAGACCATTCTAGCAGTACTGTAGGAAATTCACTTCCAGTGTGTTATTGCCAGAACCTGAGATTTCAAAAATGTTAATTCTGAACTGTCATAAATCATGCTGTGGTTCACTGGAAGGAAAATAAACTGTTTTCCTTATATCTGAAAAATTGATGACACTGCATTTTTCAGAAGGATAGTTAAACTATCAGCACAGTCACTCAGTGCTATTCTGCTTGGGACTCTCTCCTGACTACAAGACTGCAACTACCAGCATGAGATGCAACATTTACACACAAGTGATTTTTCTGAGCTTTTGAAACTCTTCATAACAGGTTGAGATGTAGTTAAACAGTTTTAAGGTGTTTATACTGTAGACTTTCCCATTTGTTTCTCGGAATGTAACCTAAATTAGTATATGTTCTTTTTTCTTGTAACTGCATTTATTTAATTATTTTAGTAGACTTTTGTTTTTCTAAAGAATTCTGCCTGCGTGACTTCCTTATATTGTATGTGTAACTATAGAAATTCTATTACAAATCTGTAACAACTGTTTATGCGTAGAAGGGTCACGGATAGCAAACAAAATGAAAGGGTCTGTGGAGACATCTGGACCATTTTTGGGAGAATACCAGAGTCTCATAAGAGTCTGCTGGGGGTGTGAATTGGGCTATTGCATGTCCTGTAAGGCGGAGACCAAATCAGATGGTGCACTGCTAGCCTGAAGAGAGTGTAACACTTGGGCCTTTGTCCTGTGTGTAATAGCTATGAAAAAGGATTCATATTTGGCCACAAGACTCGAGACTGATATTGTGCCCTGATCTAAAGTATAGAAGGATGTGAGGAGGGTATCTGTTTTCCACTCCCTATCTTGGATTGCACTTAGGGGTGGGCACTGTGAGCTCAGTGATCTGACCCTCACTAGTGGGTTCATGACACTTGCATTTTTTGCAACTTTCCTCAGCCTGCATTACTGCCTTCTTCTCCAACGCAAGTATTTCTTGGTCTGATAGGGTCACAAAATCAGGCAAGTGCTTTCACTTATACATACACTGTGTATAATACCCCTCAGCTTGCATTGTAACCTCTAGATCTGTCAAAGGCTCAAACGGGACCTCATTTTGGGGGCAATGTCTGAGGATCCAATACCTGCACAAGTTTAGGCAGATCCCTACACTTCTTATGCTTTTTATGTTTGGATGCTTGCTTGGGCTATAAATCATGCTGATGCCTGCATTTCTGCTTTTTCTTTTTAGGCTTGGGCTGGCGAACACTACAGAGCACATATGTGACCTTATGCGCACGTGGGGACTTAGACTTGGACTTAAAGGGACACTGTCAACCCTCTTATGTCTCAAAGTGTCCTTAGTTTAAAAAACACATTTTATGATTACCAACAGTCTGTAAAGACTGCTGATGTAGCTGGTAGTTTGATTCTGATTCTTTTTTCTTAAAAAAAAAGTGAAAACAGACTATCCACCATATAGGGCAGGAGCCAGGTGCATTTATCTATGTGTCTGGGTCTGTAAGGTTTGATAACTGTTTCTCATGTAAAAAAGTGTGTAGAATTCAGATTTACAACTCTTATTCATCCATAGATGTACGTTTTCTTGGAAATTGCACTTTCTTAACAGTAACGAAAAGTTTTACATTTATGTAATAGAGTCTGTTTACTTATTTATTTAATTTTTCTAATTTATTTAGTAGACCCAGATTACTTAGTTATTAATGTAATTTATTTAATGTTTCAGATATGGCTGTCAAGACTTCTCACAAACCGCAGAGGCGATGCATTCTACACACTGATCCAGGAGTTAGCACGGACCATGGAGACCCACTACCTTTTGGTGATGTTCATTGGAGAAAATAGTTGATGCAAAGGAAAGGCATTCTAGTCAAACACTGTCAAAGTACAACATGGTGTGTTCTGAATTGCCTGAATGTTACTCCAGCAGCCATGGGTATCATTATATCTGCTACAAGAACTTTACTACATGTAAGAGTCCCTTTAAACTTGCAGCTGATGAAACATAAAAAAAAAAAAAGACATTGTAAAGCATTATCCAGCAAAACTGCTCTGCTTCCAAGTTCATAGTGCTCTGTCTGAATCTGCAGCATCTACATCAGGCATATTCCCAAATGAATGTATATTTTGCAACTCGTACAAGAAAAGGAAGCTTGAGGGGTCAAAGGAGACTTTTGAATACCCTACAACATATGTAACTTATGGGGCAGCAGACAGCATAAAAAATGCAGCAAAAGAAATGGATGATCGACAAATGGATATGATGGTAGGCAGTATTGATTTCATAGCCAAAGACGTGGAGCACCACAATAGCTATAAGAAAAAGCATGTAAAAAAGGCAGAACGAATAAAGGGCACAGGTACAAAATGTGAATATAGTCAGTTGAGGGACAGTCACCAGGTTGCCTTTTCCAGAATTGCTAAGCAGGGGTTCAGTTAATTTATTTTTAGTGGAAGTCTAATACTTCCATGAGTTAAAATCTGGAAGTCTTTCCAATTTTTTGCAAGTCAGTTTACTTTCCAGATCCCACGATTTTAAAAGCCAGCATTCTAGAAAGGATCAATTTATGGATTTTAATATAACTATTAGTGATAAAATACAATTTCTTTAAGAAAAATCCATCATTTCATAGCTTCTGTGCCTTCAATTTTGGAGTCATTCAATTTTATATTTTACATTTGGAAGTTAATGACTTCCTCCCCCTTTATTTTGGAAGTTGTTGCCTTATTTTTGAAAGTCAAATACTCCCAAAATGGAGTTATCTGAAACCCTGTTGCTAAGTATGTACAGTGCATCATTGTTAATGGAATGCAAGAAGAATTATTGCTATCTCTACACAAAAGGCACATGGACATTCTTATAGAGTGTAGTGGACTTGAAACAAATTGTGACCCACAGAGCTTGCAGTCAAAACTGGCGGATCACTTCAAAGATGGTATCATATTTGATACCAAAAGTAGAAAAGTGGGTACAGTCATCAGGTTTGCTAAGAAACAGGCTGACTGGAGGGAAGCACAAGCAGCACAAGCAGCTCAACACACAAGAGAACAGTTGTTGGAACTCCTAAAGGTATAGCCTCATAATAAAACCAAAGTTAAAGTTGAAGACTTAATAGAAGAAAATGTAAAACTGCCACCCATTCTTCAGACATTCCTATGTATTGTACTCACGGGTTCATCAGAAGTGGGCAGTGAATGGCAAGAGAGGGTATTTCAATCTATTGCAGATGACATAGTGCTTGCAGTGTCAAAGGGAATAATCAAACCACAAAAACACCCCTTGTTGGACATGGGTATTAAATCCATGACAGGCAGTAAGACAATTGTAACTATTCTGAACAGGTTTGCTCACTGTGTCAGCTACCATGTTGTGGAGGAACTCAAAACTGCAGTCGCAACCAATATAAAGGAGAATTATATGGCTGCACCAGATGGTTTGTTCATACAGCCAGGTTTAGCCACTGCTTTGGCTTTCAACAATTATGATGAGATGACAGAGACACTTGATGGTCATGGCACTTTGCATGACACTGTGGTTATAGGATACCAAAACATACCATCCAGTGTTGAGGAGACAGCTGTACCCAAAGAAAGGTCTGAAGAAGCTATGACAAGAACACATCCGGATGATCAAGTGCCAGCAAGAAATGAATCACACACAATAGAAACAAACACAGATAAGTAAAGATGAGAAGATACAAGTTGAAGAACTTTACACATGATGCAGTGAAGGTGAAAATTAAGAACAAGGACAAGAAAATTGTTGAGTTGAAAGGAACTCGAGACCTCTTTGCATGCTTGCTATATTTATCTGCAATTTCAACAGCTGAACTTATGATGATGTTTGCCTACCCACTAACCCCGGTACCCTTCTCCTTAGGAAACGTTGATGAATCAATGAACACAACAATGAAGTCAACACTGCTGAAGAAACTTGAGAACAGAGTCCAAAGTAGCCACCCTGATGCTATAAATGCCACTGTGGTTGATGCCATGTTCTCGGTCAGAAGTCTTACAAACCTGCCAACAATATTCCACAGTGTAGCAAAAACCATCCTGTCTCTTGTTTGCTGTACTTCCACAAATGAAGTCCACCTTGTCAGTGACTGTTACAAGTCACCATAGATCAAAGGTCTTGAACAAGAGAAGCGAGAAAAGCACAACATCGCTCCACTCTCCTATTTCTTAACTGGTCCTGACCAAAGCTGACCAAGACACTTTGCTGGATCCCTGTCTTCATCTTCATTCAAGACGGCACTCCTAGGTTTTCTAGCTACAGCATGGAATTCTGATGTGCACTGTGACATTCTAGGTGATAAAAAGCTCATGTATGCAGTATGAGAAACTTGTTACTCATACTAAGTGGAAACTGGACATAAGCTCACACTACAGTGCAACGTCCTAAAAAGCAAAAACACAGAAGCAGACACAAGAATCATGCAACACATACACTTAATTTGCAGTCAAAATGAGGGTGAAGATGTGCATGTAGTGGTCAGGGCAGATGATACTGATATTCTGGTCATTCTGCTGTATCATGCAAGTCTAAACGATAATCTCAAACTGCACATGGACACTGGCCATTCAGGGAATAACACAAGAAGATTCATAGATGTATCTCACTTGTCAGCAGAGCTAGGCAGACCTGTGTGTGCAGCTCTACCAGGTCTCCATGCACTGAGAGGGTGCGACTATTCACCAGCGTTCAAAGGCAAGGGGAAGGTGCGACCTCTAACAATATGGAAAAGAATACAGAGTACACACAGGCATTTGGAAAACTGGGATGTCCACACTTATCTAAAGAAACTGAGGATACAATTGAGAGCTTTGTGTATACCTTGTATGGACAGAAAGTAAAGAGTGTCAACACAGCTCGCTACAGTAAGTTCTACATCAAGTATTGACCGAGTGACAAAGACGAACCCTTAGAAAAGATCAAAGAAGCAGATGCAAGCTTGCTGCCACCGTGTAAATCAACTCTGACACAACACACCTGCCATGCAAATTACATTTCACTGTTATAGAAAAATGCAGACAAAACAGAAATGATACTACTGAACCCAGAGGACAATGGCTGGACCTATGATGATGGCAAATGCAAACCAACGTGGTTCACATGTGAAGTTGTACCACTAGCCTTAAGTGAACAATTGAACGAACATGACAACAATCCAAATGAGGACGATGACGACAGTGACTGCGATATCGATATTGATGAGACAGATTTGCTTATCAAGTCAGATATTGAAGACAGTGAACAAGAATACTGATTGTTGTACTCAGGTTCATAAAACATCATTAAAGTTGATTGTTTCAGGTTAAATATAGAATAAAATAAATAATAACGTTAATATTAAACCTTTGATACATATGTTGCTGTTTGTTACAATATCTGTAGTATTTCAATAAAAGCTTATATAATTGAAATTAAAGAAGGAACCATTAATTAAAATATACACAATTTTTACCGATAGTTAATTTTTTCATTGAAGAAGTGCATTTTCCAAGAAAACATTCAACTTTGAGCGAATTAGAGTGGTAAATCTGGATTCTACACACTTCTTTACATAAGAAACAGTCATCAAACCTTTCAGACCTAGACACATAGATAAATGCACCTGGCTCCTGGAATAATATTGGTGTTACCACACAAAAACAGGTTTGTTTACATTCCTTGATCAGCTCCAACTGCATCTTTCCTGGAGATGGGAACACCCACAACACAGTCTAGTCCCTCCTGATGCAGTGGGAGTTTAGGAGGCTATTGCATCATGAGTGACTGCACTATTTAGAAGTGTTTCTAATGTTCAGGAAGTATTCAGTAAAAACAGATCCCGAATTGTAAACAGAACAAGGTTGTTTATAAATATACATTAGAATGCATTTCAGTTCTACTAAACAAGGAGACAGACAAAACAAACAGCAACATCAATTAATTTTAGAGAAGGTAAGCAATCATAAAGTGTAGTTTTTTAACTATAAATAATATGATGAAAAACAGGTTGACGGTGTCATAGAAACATAGAAACATAGAAACATAGACTTTGACGGCAGATAAGGACCGCTAGGCCCATCTAGTCTGCCCATTTCCCTACCTACAGGATAGGCCGCAGATCCTAGTTAACCAACAGCCTATTTCTTCCTACCCCCCACAAGAATTGCCTTATGTCTGTCCCATGCATTCTTGAATTCTCCCACAGTTTTAGACCCCACAACCTCCTCAGGAAGGCTGTTCCATGCATCCACTACCCTCTCTGTGAAATAATACTTCCTCACATTGCCCCTGAACCGCCCTCCTTCTATCTTTAAATCGTGTCCCCTTGTTCTTGCAAGTCTCTTTTTCTGAAAGATGCTACCCTCTTGGACTTTGTTGATTCCACTGAGGTACTTAAAAGTTTCTATCATGTCCCCCCTCTCCCTTCTTTCCTCAAGGGTATACATATTAAGCTCCTTTAGTCTCTCCTCATACGGCTTCTCTTGCAGACCCTGCACCATTTTAGTTGCCGTCCTCTGGACTGCCTCTATCCTGTCTATGTCCTTGCGGAGATGGGGTCTCCAGAACTGGACACAGTACTCCAGATGGGGTCTCACCAACTGTCTGTACAGAGGGATAACAACTTCCTGTTTTCTGCTGATGATGCCTCTCCTATACATCCCAGTATACCCCAGCCCTCCCTACTGCCTTCTCACATTGCTTGCTAACCTTAAGGTCATCTGATATGATTACCCCAGGTCCCTTTCCTTTTTTGTTGTTGTTACTACCTCCCCACCCATTGTGTATTCTTCCTCTGGGTTCTTGTTTCCCAGGTGCATTATTTTGCACTTCTTTGCATTGAATCCTAGCTGCCATACTTCTGACCATTCCTCCAACCTTGCCAAGTCCCTTTTCATCCTTTCTACACCTCCTTGTGTATCAACTCTGTTGCAGATCTTTGTGTCATCTGCAAAAAGGCATACTTTTCCTTCCAGTCCCTCTGCAATGTCACTGATGAAGACATTAAAAAGGACTGGACCCAATACTGAACCCTGCGGTACCCACTAGTAACCCCCTTTCTTCAGAGTGGACTCCATTTACAATTACCTTCTGTGTCCTGTTGTCCAGCCAATGTTTTACCCAGGCTATCACCCTGGGTCCCACTCCAGGCTGGTTAATTTGACTATTAATCTTTTGTGTGGGACTGTGTCAAATGCCTTGCTAAAGTCTAGGTAGGCCATGTCCACAGCCCTCTCTGGTCTACTACTTTGGTCACCCAGTCAAAGAAATCTATTAGATTCATCTGACATGACCTTCCGCTGTGAATCCATGCTGCCTTGGGTCCCTGTGCTCCACTGGCCTCTAGGGTGCTCGACTATTCTTTCCTTCAGAAGTGACTCCATCACTTTCCCTACCACAGAGGTCAGACTGACAGGTCTGTAGTTTCCTGCCTCTGTCTTGGACCCACTTTTGTGAAGGGGAATCACATCCGCCTTCCTCCAATCCTCGGGTACCACACCATCCTCCCATGATTTATTAAAAAGAGTAGCCAGTGGTTTCACTAGTTCCTCCCTTAATTCTTTTAGAATTCTAGGGTGAGGCCAGCCCACCAGCGCAGCGGTGGGATTTCCGCTTGCGACGCCGGCGACCCGGGTTCGGGAATGGACCTGAATCGTTGGAGGGCCGGCCGGGGGGAGAAGGATTGAGCGTCCGATGGGCAGCTCTCCTTCTCCGGGGGGAGGGTGCGGGCAACATCCGGAGTGTTGGGGACTCCTGGCGGAGGCCGGGAGAACTCACGCTGCCGACATTCAAAATGGGGGGGAGGCGGGGCGGACGCTGGCGTCATTGCACGTCCCCGCCTCCTCAGGGAGGTAAAAATGGGAGTAAAAATCCCACGCCTAGCGTCTAGATGACGCTCTGCCCCAGGAATGCCCTGATTGGCCACCGGAGCCGTTCCCCCAACCAGTCACAGTTCTGCGGTCCGATATAGGGGGTCGGAACCGTGGCCCCACTCTCTGGGGGGTAAGCCAGGGATGACCGGGGGAGTCGGCGATCCAGTGGCCGGGGCTCGGGGTCCGTGACCAGAGTGAAGGATGACGAGAGGCGAAGAAGAAAATAAAAAAAAAAAAAAAAAAGAATTCTAGGTGAACTCCATCAGGACCCATTGCTTTGTCCACCTTCAGTTTTAGGAGTTCTTGCAGAACCCTTTCTTCTGTGAAAGTACTGGGATCGACCCCCTACCAAGAGTGCTTCTGTTAATTAGGCACTTCCTCCTCCTCTTTGTGAATACTGAGCAGAAATATTCGTTCAGTATTCCTGCTTTTCACTGTCCCCTCTGCCCATCCACCGTTCATTCTATTCAGCCTCACTATCCCTCCTTTGTCTTTCTCGCTCGCTGATGTACCTATAAAAGGTTTTATCCCCTTCTTAACCGAGTTGGCTATCTTTTCCTCAGTTTGGGCCTTTGCTATTCTGACTTCCCTCCCGCTTCCTTCTGCCTTAACTGGTACAGCTCTCTGTCCTGCTCCTTCTGTGTTTCCTTATACTTCCGAATGACTATCTTTTCTTCCTGACTTTCACAGCCACCTCTTTTGAGAACCACAGTGGCTTTTTTTCATTTGATTTGTTTATTTGCTTCACACAAAGGCTTGTTGCCTCTGTGATGGCAGTTTTGATAATTCCCCATTGTTGCTCCACACCTCCTTCTAGCCTGTTTGCTAGTGCTTTTCTGAGGCACTCTCCCATCTTGCCAAAGTCAGCCCTCATAAAGTCCAGTACCCTCACTTTTGTATGGCTTGACTCTGTAGCTGAGTTTAACGTGAACCACACTGTTTGATGGTCACTTGTCCCTTTAAGGCTGTACCGCATTGGACCATCCTCATCAGCATCACTTGATGCTATATCATCAGAGGGAGTATTGCTTGGGCAGTAGTCACTCCCAGACTCTGGGTCAATAAAATCATCCAGCTCTGACTCAGAGCTGATGATATCTTTTAAGATCTTCTCTATGGTGTATTTCCGTGACATTATTTGCAAGCAGTGTATCTTAGTGGCAGAGATATTCAATCAATCAATCAATTGTATTTGTATACTGGAAGGCATGTGAGCAAAAATGCCCGTTTTCACAAATGTCCAGTGTAGGAAATACAACAGATGAACAAATACATAGGCCAATGGAATACATAGGACAAATGAACTACCTTCAACATACAACAAAGTAAATACATTACATATACAGGTGTATAGAAGTACAAGGAACTAACAAGTGCAAAATATAACTAGCATATTACATGGATAAAATTGTACAACAGTCGACCAAAAGGCAGACCGATAAACAGAAATGTTTTCAGGTATTGTATAGGGCAAGACGTTTTAGTGCACTTGGTGGGGAGAAGAAAAATGTGGGTGATGTGGGGGGGGGGGGGAGAGAGAGACCCTCCCTCTCCTGGATTGTAATGCATTTTGGAATAGTGTAGTTAAAAGGTACTAAATGTTTTGCATAGTGCTTGGATCACACAGGTGACAACCTAGAGGCTTAGGTTTGAATTTCACTGCAAACACTTACTCAGTGTGGTAGGGTGTAATCACTGGGTGGGATATCCAAAGCGGTTGCACAAGGCCAAAGTGAGATGCGCCAGTGCAATAGTGGACATGCGCCAATGAGCGATATTCAGCAGGTGACAATGCGCAGCGCATATTGCAGTGAGCCAATGCGCAATCCTAATGAATGCATGTGCAAGTGCAGGGGGCGTAGCGATAAATAAGTTGCACAGTGCAATATACAACAGCAAGCCGATGGTGCAAGCGTGGAGCAACAGGGACATGCATGGAGCAAAGTTGAGCCCATAAAAGGATGGAGCAAGCAGAGGACAGAGGCTTGTGCCCATGGGAGCAGGGGTGAGAGATAAAGAGAGAGAGACAGAGACAGAGAGAGGGCCAGTGGCCAGGCAGGACAGCAGCAGGGGTGCAGAACAGGCACAGAGACAGGAAGTGCAATGGGCTGTGGGACAGGGAGTGCGACCCTGACTGTGCCTGTGAGCGTGAACTGACCAGAGTGTGTGTGTGTGGGTCCCCAACACAGGAGTGCACCCAGTGCAGGGGCCCAGGCAGCAGCACACAGCTGGGGTAGCCCAAGGAGTCAGCCATGGGGGGAGGCAGGACAGGCCAGGCCATGGCCAGTGCAATATTCCAGATGGAGGTGGTAATGAGGGGTGTGAGGAGGCGGGAGGCTGAGTGGTGTGGCTGTGGAAGGGCCCAGCGGTGATATGCCCGGAACAGGTGGTACTGTGCCTGCACCACCTTTGAACAGTACAATGACACCGAGATTGTGGGCCGGTACTGGGTGATTCTGAGGCAGCTCTGTGAGCTGTGCAGTGATGAGATGCAGGCACCCACAAGATGGAGCCACGCCCTGTCTGTGGAGACAAAGATCATAGTCATAATGTGCCTGCTCTCCACAGGCACCTTCCAGAGACCAACAGGTGACACCACAGGCATAACCCAGTTGGCCGCGTTGTGGCTCCTCACACAATTCCTCAACACACTGCTGCCACATGCTGTGGAATACATCCACTTCCCCAGCACACAGGCGGAGCATACAGTAAACATGCAGGAGTTCCACAGGATTGCACGTATGCCTGGTGGGCTAGGGGCCATTGACTGCATCCACGTAGGCATCCACACACCACCGGGGTTGGAGGGGGTGGCCTACATAAACAGGAAAGGCTACCCCAGTGTCAATTGCCAGGTGGTGTGCAATGTCAAGGGGCGCATAATCAATGTCTGTGCCACACACCCTGGAGGAGCACATGATGCCTTCATCTGGCACCAGTCTGCACTGTGCCACAGGTTTGAGAGTGGGGACACCCCCAACGATCACCTAGTAGGTGAGTATGCAGCTGGAATGGGCAGCCCTGCATAGCAGGGCAGGGTGTGGGGGGGAGATGCTATGCTGGGGGCGTAGTGTCTGTCTGTGTAGGCGGGGGGGCAGCCACACAAACCACAGTACTAACCCATCATGTCCCCACACAGGTGACAGCGGATACCCACTCTGGTCCTGGCTGCTCACCCCGTACCATCAACCCCAGTGCAGGAGAGATTCAACGAGGCATACGCCAGCACATAGAACATCATCAAGCGTGTGTTTGGACTGCTGAAGTCACGGTTCCATTGCCTGCACAGGTCTGGCGGTGCCCTACAGTACAGCCCCTCGAAGGCCTGTGGCCAATTCCTGGCCTGCTCTGTGCTATACAGCATGTCCACTGACCATGAGATAGCCATCAAGGTCGAAGAGGGGAACAGCAGTGGGGATGACATGGACGCTGGGCCACACGGTGGTGGGCAGCCCCCCCGGACGACGGGAACCCCGGCTGCACAGGATGGCCCAGCAGCACCAGGACACCATTGCGGAGGAGCACTACGGTGCACGCAGGTAGGTAAACATGACCACACACATGTCCCAGGGACCAGGGCCCAGTATACAGGCATGCCTGGCTGGGCCCCACAACAGACATGGCTGGAAGGCAGCATTGATGGAAAGGGACAGAACACCATGGAAGCACCCCGTACGGCACTGTGGACCCCACACACATGGCCCACATGGCCCACACACCTCCACACACACAAGCACAGTCACACAGGCACCCACACATGCACACCCCGAAGCCGCCAATGGGCGTGTGTCAGATGCTGAACACCAGTGCACAGTGGTGGCCGGTGATGTTATGGCATCATCATGCACATGCCATGGTGGCCAGCGGCCGGGTGGGTGTGCACAGGGCGGGCATGTTGTGTGGTCCATGGACCGCATGGCCCTGGTATGCACATGCACACACCACACCACTGTGCATACAGGGCTGTGGCAGGCAGTGGACAGGGAGGGAGGTGGATCATGACTGCCGCGCAGTTGCATGGCCACCACGGACACGTGGATGGCCCGCTGAGACCGCCCAGCAGACTCAGGCTGTGCGACAGCCACAGGGGGTGTCACAGACAGTCCCCCAGGTGTGATACTGTGGGAATGCTAGCGGTCCCTCGCAGGTATCTGCAGGCCCCTGAACAGGCCCGCTCCAGGCATGCCCAGAATGCCCACAGCGGATCCCGCCAATGACAATGCTGGGGTCGCATGACGCCGGGACAGAGGGGTGGAAAATGCACTCCACGTTGACTGCTGCAGATGGCCCTGCACCAGGGTGGCCAGTGGTGCTAGGCTGGCCATGACTGCAGTGGTGAGCTGATCCAGGCCTGAGGTTGTGTTCTCCCGCATGCATGTGGCCTCAGCCAGGAACTGCTCAAAGTCCCGGTCACGCTGCCCTGTGGACTGGCGCAGCTCAGTGTGGATTGCATGCACCCCTGCCATGACCAGCATCTGTTGCTCCACGGATGCCCGGAGCAGATGGGTGTGCTCAGTCAGAGGGTTTGTGCCCTGGGGGGGCTTGGGCGTTGCGCCAACCCGTGGGAGTTACGTGGCCCCACAGCAAGACCCTCCATGCAGGTGGGAGATGCACAGCGGGGCCCCCTTGGGCCTGTACTGTGTGCAGTGCAATGACAGCAGTCACTGCACCCGGACCCCCCTTGGCACCATCCTGCTGCCGCCCCTCCGGCCGCTGTGCACGTGAAGGCACCGGGGCGGCTGCACCACCACCATCACACAGTATGGTCTGCGCTGCAGGTACGTCATCCACCACCTCACCAGGTGGTGTGGCTGGAGGGATGACAGGCACCACCTGGGCACCATCAGTGCTGCCGTGTCCGGTGTGTGGTAGGGGTGCCTCCCCCCAGTCGGCATCACCACTGTCCAGGATAGTGGTCATGTCATCATCAGACCTGGACCCCACCCCGATCAGTGTTTTAGCATACCGGCTGGCATGGCTGGCATCCTGCTGAAACACTGCCTGGGTCTCGTCCACGTCCACACCACAGGCATCTGGTCAGACAGTGGGGAAGGGCCAGCAGTGGTCAGGATCCTGAACTCCAGTGGAGGTGGATGGGCGCTCCTGCAGGTCCATGTCAGCCTCCAAGGTGGGCACTGCCACCCCTGTAGCTGCACACAGGCACTCAAGATCTGTGAGGGAACACATACACGTTAGTGCCCCCACCACGCACCCCTGCCCCCTTGCACCCCTCATCCCATCCCCATGTGCCACTGTACCTACCATGCAGCGATGGGCTTTCCCCTCTGAATCCATCACCGGAACACCCTCAATGGTGCTGCACCGCATGGTCGCCACCACCAGCTCCTCCTGCGGTGTCAGCTGTGGCACCTCAGGCTGTCCACTTCCTGTGGTGGCACGTGTGGCCCAGATGGCAGCCACCTTCTCCTTTATCTGCCTCCGGTCCATGCCCACCTTTTTCTTGCACTCCTGTGCTGACCTTTGATGGCTGCCCTGCAGGTTCACAGCCCTGGCCACTCCCTCCCATGCCTCTGCCCTGGCCTGCGGGTGCCTGTGGAGCCACTCAGAAGGGGCTCCTGGTCCAGGTATGCATGAAAAAGGGTATCGCACTCTGCCCTTGTGAAATTGGACCTGTGCCTCTGTGTAGGCCCCTGCTCCTCAACCTCCTCATGGACTGATATGCTTATTCCTATGGGTGAGGACATGTGGTTAGTGCTGGCTGCCACACACGAGGCACCCCCCCCCCCCAAATCCTCTGTCCTGACATGCCCACTGCCTGGCGTCTTACCTGTGAAGGATGCAGTACTGGTCTGGTGCCTGTGCAGTCCCATGGTGCCTTTATAGCGCATCACATGCAAATGAGGGAATGCGTAACTGTAATGAGATGCAAATGCCTCCGATGCACCACGGATGTGCTGATCAGCTCATCTGCATGTGCTGGCTGAATATCACGGAATTGCGCATGGCGCATTGGAGATGTGCATGCTCAAGCCATGGTGCAACTGTATGATGTGCGCAGTCCACCTAGCACAACGCATGAGCGCATTGACGTCATGTATGTCGGTAGCGCATCCTACGCACAGTGCGCTATATGTGGTACAGCGCTCTGCCACTATTGGGCATGTGGTGCACCTGCGCTGTACACCCTACGGCGCCCGTGTGCCATTGGCACATGGCCCACGGGGCACACTGGACCCTATAGTGCATGCATACCTTCCGTGCCCTGTCACGCTGTCGCGCATGGTGTGTTTGCCGACCATTGACCCCTACGTGTGTCCCTTGACCCCTGGGTGCCTGCAGCATGTGCCAGCACTAGCCCAGCTGTGTAGTGAAATGATGACGCATGAACGACTGGGGATGGCAGCACATCACCAGGCAAGTCGCACACCCAACGCACGTGCGTCTCGTGCGCTCTTGGGCGCCATTTTGTCTCAGCGGTGCAGATTACAGCATGCCTCACAGAAGCACAGCAAGGGTGTCCAATTGGAGCCAGGTCAAGCTGGTCAACCTGGTGGCACTAGTGGAGCCCCATGTTGGCACCCTATATGGGCAGGTGCCCCTGGACAGGCCACGCACCAAGGCATGGCAGGGGGTGGCCAAGGGTTTAGAGGGGGCCACTGAGTCACAGCATAGCGGGGATCAGTGCTGCCACAGGTATGGGGTCCTGCAGTGGAGGGATCTGGACCAGTTGAGGACACTGCAGGCACCTGTCTGGAGGGGCGCCATGCCATGGCCAGGTGAGTGCACATTTCCACAACTGTGCCTTGTTGGTGTTCTGTGGGGTGCCAGAGGGTGTCACACTGTGCTGCCAGGGGTGGGGGTCTGTGGCTGGGAATGACACCGGCCGTGGCAGCACATCTTAGGTGTGCTGTGCCACAGCAACGCCACTGCGCAGGGACAAGGGGTATACTGTGCTGGAGGGGGGTGGGGTGTGTGGGTTGCTGCCCAGTGCTGATATCTGCCTCTCACTATCTCACTACTAGGCCCTGAAGATCGGCGCAGAGCGAGGATGGCGGGAGCCACTGCCGGATGGCAGCAGGCCAATGGTGGTGCACAGGTGAGGGATACTAGCCATGCGGGAGGTGCTAGCAGACAGGAGCCAGTTATGCTGCAGCATGCAGGTAGGCACTCTGTCGGTGTACATTGTTGTGTGGGGTTCAGATGGGCCACAGCCACCTGTGCACATAGCCATCACAGCCGTGCATTGCCGGCGTGGTACACTGCACCATGCCGTGCCTTATGCACGTGTGTATGGCCGCTGCAGGTGGGCTGTGGGTGCATCCGGGTTCCAGTCAGGCCACTGCCATCCCCCCGCAATGGCCATTTGCCTGGCAGCCATGGTTGTGGCATTCTGTGCATGGCTGGTGGTGGTGTGCAGTGCTGTGCGTGGCTGTGGATGGTCAGGATGGCAGCTCGTGTGGGCATGCACTCTGCTGATGGCTGTGTGCCTACTACAGGGCACATGTCACCGCTGTCAACTGCGCATGGTGGATGGGCTACAGTCATATGGGCGTGCACTCGTCCTTGTCCCCTTTGTCCTAGGTGTCCATCAAGTGGATGTTCACACCAGGCTGCTGGAGAGGATCCTGAGGGTCACCACGGCCACCCTTGCGGTGGCCTGCGTCATAAGGCAGGCCCTGTTCAGGCCACAGAGGCGATGATGGACAAGGCGTCAGTAGGGCGTGAACGTCACGTGGGGCCCGTTGGCCTGCATCACCCTCCCCCTTCCTCCATTGTACCCTGCCTAACCATGTCCTCTGTCCCCCCCGCCCCCCTTCCCCAGCCTACCTTCTTGATTGTGGCCTCCCTGTTCCCTGTCCTCTATCCCTGTTCCTCTGTCTATAGTTTCTGTTGTTTGTTACTTTTATTACACTTCTATTTTGGTAGCCATTTGTGTCCATGTCTGCTTTGCAGCTGGCATATGGAGCCATGCTGCAGTGGTGTGCATGGTGGCTGTGTGGTATGTCTGGGGTTGACTGGGGCTTGTGTCTGGTGGTCTGTACCCAGTGGCCAATGTGTGTGCCCTGGGGCATACGTGTGTTCCCAGCTGGGCTGTGTGGTCTGTGTGTTGTGTGCTGTCGGCATGTGTGTTGTCAGCTATGGTCCCGGTGGCATGTCCTGTGCCATCCTGTGGTGTTGGCCATGGCTGCCTGCCAGTGGTCATTGGTGTCACACCACCTCCATGCACTGCTGTGGTTTGCGTGGTCGGGGCCTGTAGCTGTGTGCCTGCCTTGCCACCCTCCTGACATCCCCTGCACCCTGGTGGCAGTGTGTTCTGCTCTTGTGGCCTGCTCCATACTGTGCCGGGTGCCCTGTGCTATGGCCCATGCGCCTCTGTCCCTTGCTCGGCCTGTGTTGTGCTCTTGCGCTCCCTGCCTTGCTCCGTTGTGCAGTCCAGGTTGCACGATGGCACCTGCTGACTTGCTCCCTGGGGCAGCCCTTGTTGCACGATGGCGCATCCCTGTGATATTCAGCCATCTTGCGCTGTCACCTGCCATTGTGCTCAGCCTTTGAATATCGCGTTGGGTGCACACTGGTGCAGTGTACATGCGCTGCGCAGCTGTTGCGCCTGCCTCTGGTGCATTTCTGTATATCCCACCCACTGCATACAAGCTGATACATTTTATTCTTTGATAACCAGGTGAGAACCTAGAGTCCTAGGTTTGTATCCCACTCTGGACGCTGTCACTGCATACTAACTGGCAAATTCTTTTATGTATGGTTTATGTTATTTTTTTATATTATTATTCTTTGATAATTAGGGAAGGCCCATTGGGTACAAAGCCCATTTACAGGGGTAACCCAAGAGTACTGTGAAGGACTATACAAATAGCAGTAAAGTACAGCAAATGAAAGGTATGCTTTGGTGGCAGAGATAGTCTCTCCCCTCCCTCTCCTGGACTGTAAAACACTTTGGGATAATGCAATTAAAAGGCACTAAATGTTCTGCCTAGTGCTTGGTGCACACAGCTAAGAACCTACATGCCTAGGTTTGAATCCCACTATGGATATTTTCAATGTTGCTGGGTGTACTCGCTGACATTTTTTTTATTTACTCTTGAGTAACCAGGTGAGAACCTAGAGCCCTAGGTTTGTATCCCACTACAGGAACCTAGTGTCACTATGTAGTAAGAAATTCTTCTGTCCTTTTTTGTTGTTGTTTATTATTCGTTGGTAACCAGGCAAGGTCCACTGGGCAGAAAGCTGGATTACATGGGTGACCCGAGAGGACTGGGAAGGAGTATATAAATAAGGGTGAAGTAAAGTTCATGAAAGACATGCCTCAGTGCAGGGATATTCTCTCCCATTCTTCTTCTGGATTATAAAGCACTTTAGCGCAATTAAATGGCACTAAATGTTCTACCTAGCGCTCAGTGCACACAGGTGAGAACCTAGATGCCTAGGTTTAAATCTCACCACAGACACTTACAATGTGGTTGGGTGTACTATCAGGCACTTTTTTTTTTTTGCTCTTTTTCTAAATTTTTTATTTATTCTCCAGTAACTAGGTGAGAGCCTAGAGCCCTATGTTTGTATCCCACTACAGACACTTACAGTGTCGCTGCATACTAACTAGCAAGTTTTTCTATGCTTTTCTTTTTATTATTATTATTATTATTCTTCTTTGGTAACCAGGTAAGGCCCACTGGGCAGAAAGCTGGTTTATAGGGGTGACCCAAGAGTACTAGGAAGGAGTATATATAAATAAGGGTAAAGTACAGGAAATGAAAGCTATGCCTTAGTGGCAGAAATACTCTCTCCCCAACCGCTACTGGATTGTAAAGCACTTTGGGATAGTGCAAGTAAATGACACTAAATGTTTTGTTTAGCACTTGGTGTACACAGGTGAGAACCTAAATTGCTAGGTTTGAATCCCACTATGGTCACTTACAGTGTGACTGTATGTAGTATCGTAGCATTTTTTTAAAAATTTACTCTTTGATAACCAGGTGAGAACCTAGAGTCCCAAATTTGTATCTCATCTCACTATAGACCCAGCGCTGCTGTATACTAACAAATTCTTCTGTGCTTTTTTTTCCTTTCTTTTTTTTAAATTATTATTCTTTTGTAACCAGGTAAGACCCATTTGGCATGTGGCCATTTACAGGGGCAACCTAGGAGCACTGGGAAGGACTATATATGGAAGTAAATTAGAGAAAATAAAAGACATTCTACAGAACAAAGCTTCCTTTTAACACACCCTAAAACAACAATTAGAAAAGTAACAGTAGTCTTAAAACAACAGCAGTCTGCAAAAAACAAACCAACAAAAAAACCTAAATAAATAAAAGTGTTTAAATGGCCAAAATACATGGCACAAGCTAATAAAAAAAGAGAAAAAAATATATATATATTTTTTAAAACAAAATAACCCTGCCTAAAGCACCCAAACTGCTCAAAACAACAGTACATCTGTAAAAGGGCCCTACAGGCTCTCGCTTTGATAGACTTTAATTTTTTTTGCCCACTTCAAACACAGAGCCCTGGAACCTCCATCTGTCCTGCTGATACTCCTCTCAACATCTGCTTTGGAAAATGAAAGCAGACATACCGTGTTTGCATTGCGATATCTACTGCATTCCAGACCCCCAGGATTGAGGAACTAAGTGCACCTCGCATGATCCTGTGGGTTACACTTGGAAAGAACAATGGGAATTCTATGCCCTGGTGTACTTTCTGTTAAGATGTACAATGTGTGTCTTTATGGCCATGCAAATTAGTGTCCTGTAATTTACATTTTACAGCACAGGGCACTAAAGGGGTTAAGAAGGTTTGGTTCAATTCCATCTGATCCAGCAGACTTCACTTCAGGACACAATCTGAAAAATCTGCATACTTCTGAGACCTTAACAAAAACACTAACATAAGCGAGGAGGCCTGATTATAAGGAGGAAGGGGTGAAGAAGCAAGCACACTTAGAAAGACCTGCAAATTGTGTATTATACAATGGATACAACAATCCTGCAACCTTATTGGTCAGCTATACTATTTACTGCTGGATGCAAACTGCAATAACCAACAGCCGAGGAAGGGCACATATAAAAGCATTAAACATGTTTTAGAGACATAGAGATAAAGCATTTGTCAGCTGAAAAGACCACTTGGCACATCCAGTCTGCCCAGATGCTCCCTACATATTCTGTCTCCGCATACCCTAACTGGTCTCCAGTGACCATCCCTCCTCCCTGCCTATTTATTAATGTGTACCTGTGTCTATCCTATGTACGTTTGAAGACCCCTGCTACTTTCACCTCCAACACTTCTGCATGCAGCATGTTCCCACCGCCTACCACCATTTCAGTGAAGTAGTACTTCTTCACATCCCTGTTGAACTCCCCCCTCCCAGCTTAATCGCATGCACACTGATCCTGGTGCTCTTTCTCACTTGAAAGAGACTCCCCTCCTGCACCCTGTTTACACCAGTGAGGTACTTGTAGGTCTCTATCATGTCCCCTCTTGTCCTCTCTTCCAGAGTGTACATGTTGAGATCCCTCAGTCTCTCCTTGTAGGGCTTCTCATGCACACCCTGCACCGTTTTAGCTGCCTTCCTCTGGACTGTTTCCATCCTATGTCCTTCCTGAGGTGCAGCTTCCAAAACTGGACCCAGTACTCCAGGTGGAGTATAATCAGTGAGCGATACAGTGGTAACATCACCTACCTCTGCCTGTTAGAGATACCCCATCCTATGCACCAAACAGTCCACTAGCCCTACTCACTTCTTTGTCACATTGCCCTGCCACTTTGAGGTCATCAGTCATGATAACCCTAAGGTCTGTTTCCTCCTTAGTGACTGTCAGTACCTCCTCCTATCCTCTGCTCAGCCCCCGAATTCCTATTCCTATTCCCTAGGTGCATGATTTTGCACTTTTAGGCATTGAACTCCAACTGCCATGCTCTTGACCTCTCCTCAACATTCCAAGATTTCTGCACATTCTCTGCACCCCCCTATTCAGTGTGCATCCTATTACAGGTTTTGGTATCATCTGCAAAAAGTCATACAGTACCTTCCCTTCCAGTTCTTTTGCAATGTCACTTATGAAGACACTGAAGATGACCAGTTCCACTATTGAGCCCTGCGGCACCCTGCTAGTCACTCTTCCACCATTAACCACCACCCTCTGTCTCCTATTAGCCAGTTTCTAACCTAATTCACTACTTTGGATCCCATGTCTAAGCTGCTTAATTACTTCTGTGTGGCACAATGTTGAAGACCTTGCCGAAGTCCCCCCTTACTCCGGACACCTCCGCAACATTAAACAAAGCTCTATGAGTTGCTGCCTGCACTGCTCCTATCCTCTCTCTCTACCCTGCTTCTCTTGTACTCTGACAATCTGCATGATGTGCTGCTTGACCTGCCTCTATCTCCAAAATAGGCACTTTGCTGTTTGTTGTAATTTTATTGGACTCTCGTGTTTGACATGGAACCGTTGTCAATGAGCTCTTTGTGCACAAAGATATTGTATCCAAACTGCATCAATAAATAAATAAAGTCACGATAGGCCACATCCACTGCCCTCCCCTGATCTATTTCCCTGGTCACCAAGTCAAAGAAATCTGTCAGATTTGTTTGGCATGATCCCCATCCCCCCTCCCCATGAATCCAAACCGTCTGTGGTCTTGCCATCCACTGGATTGAAGATACTCTACCACTGCTTAAGGCCATAAATAAGGTCCTGCAGAGGGACACCCCCCCTTGGGCATATGCAGCCATTTCTGTAATTCTGAAGCCGTAACAGAATCCCTTATTATGTGCCTCCTGCAGGCAGTTCTTAATGCTAACTCTAACATTTTTAATGTCGGTATTGGCCACACAGGTAGACAGACATCTTCCGTAGGTGGTGAGACAGGACCAGTCAAGTTAAGCATTGTCAGATAACATGCCACTACAGACTATATTTGGCAAACTCTTCACATTTTCCACCAGATGGGGAGCCCTTCCTTCTGCTTTTCATAGCCTAGATGCTGAGAAGACATTTGACTGGTTCTCCAGGCTATTCCTGTACACTATGATGGGGTGACTAGGATTCCAGATCCCTTTGGTCGGCTACTGCAATGAATATATGAGGCACCACAGATGGCAGTAAAAGTAAACAGGCATCGTTCACGAGATGTCTGACTTTTCAAGGGGACTAGTCAAGTGTGCCCTATGCTCATGTTATTGTTTGCAATTTATATTGAACCAGTAGTGCAAGGAGTCTGGGAGTCTCAAGACTTTAGAGGCATACAGTTAGGCAGTGAGGAGCACCGTATGGCCTTATACATGGATGATGTACTACTTCATCTGCAAGATCCCTTCAGGTCCTTCAGACAGTGTTTTGGCTGCTTGACTGCTACGGCACTGTGTCAGGGTACAGGCTGAATGCTAGTAAAACAGAGTTACTGACCTTTCACCATACCCAATCTCAAAGATCCCTGGAGCAGTTCCCATTCCAATAGAATGTAGGAAAATTTAAATACCTTGAAATCTACCTTCCTAGATCCCAAAGTGCAGCTCATGAAAATAACTATTACTATGTTTACATGTGTTGGTGATCAATTATCTAGTCTTCAATTCTAGGTAATCGATTACCAGCTACATTTATGTTTACAAGAAGGACACCAGTCGATGCACTCAGAACAGAATGGATTTATGTGTATGAGTGAGGGAAGCCCTCAGGTCCCTTAAGACGGAGAAAGCACCAGGGCCGGATGAATTACATCCCAGAGTGCTGAAGGAACTGGCGGATGTCCTGGTGAAACCCCTGGCGGAGCTCTTCAGCATCTCTCTGAGGACAGGGTGGGTGTCCCAGGACTGGAAGGTGGCGCATACAGTGCCTGTCCACAAGGGGGGATCAAGGAAGGTGGCAGGGAACTACTGGCTTGTCAGCCTCACATCGGTGGTGGACAAGGTGATGGAGGGCATTGTCAAGGAGAGACTGGGGGGGGACCTGGAAAAGTTGGGGTGCCTGGATGATAGACAGCATGGATTCATCCTGGGGAAATTGTGTCAGACAAACCTTGTGGAGTTCTGTGACTGGGTGATGAGTGCCTTGGACCTGGGTAGACCAGTAGACATCCTCTTTCTTGATTTCAGTAAGGTGTTTGACTCTGTTCCTCACAGGGGCCTGTTGGATAATCTGGGAGAAATGGGGGTGGGGAACCAGATGATCAGATGGATAGGAAATTGGCTCCAGAACCGGACTCAGAGGGTCGTGGTTGGAGGGATAGTCTCATCCCCGAGGAGGGTCATTAGTGGAGTCCCTCAGGGATCGGTCCTTGGGCCCCTCCTGTTCATCACCTACGTCTCTGACATAAGGAAGGGTATCAGGAGTGAGATGAGTCTCTTTGTGGATGACTCAAAACTGGGGGCAGTGGTGGATGGGGAGGAGGGGAGGGTGACCCTATGGGGGGACCTGGAGGCTCTGGAAAGGTAGTCTAGAAAGCGGAAGCTGAGGTTCAATGCAGGAAAATGCAAGGTACTGCACCTGGGAGCCAGAAACCCGGGCCAAGTGTACACCCTTGGGGAAGAATGCTACAAGTCTCGATGGCTGAGAGGGACCTGGGGGTGTTGGGGGACGTCAAGATGAACAACTCGGAGACTTGTAGGAGGGCAGCGGCCAAGGCCAACAGGATGCTTGGATGCATCACTAGGGGGCTCACCTCCAGAAGGAGGGAAGTGATACTCCCACTGTATAACTGCTTGGTGGGGCCGCACCTCGAGTACTGTTTACAGTTTTGTAGGCCACATCTAAAGAGGGACATTGAACTCCTGGAGAGGGTCCAGAGGAGAACAACCAAAATTATTTGGGGCTTGGGGGATAGGACCTATGGGGAGAAGCTCGAAGAGCTAAATATGTACACATTGGAAGAGAGACGGGATCGGGGGGACATGATAGAGGTCTTCAGGTACATGAAGGGGGTAAATAGGGGAGGAACAGTCAGGGTGCTTCGAAGGAAGGAGGAGGGGGCAACTAGGGGCATGGGTGGAAGCTGGAGGGGAGAATCAGGGAGAAAGAAGGGCGCTACTTCACTGAGAGGGTGGTGAGCCATGGAATCGCTGCCCAGGGGGCTGGTGGAGGCAGAAAGCGGTGGAGGGGTTCAAGAGGGGGTGGCACAGGTACAGGGGAAGGGTTCTGGAAGCAAAAACCAGTGCAGAGAGAATATCTGGGACTGGGAAGGGAGAAGTCAGAGAGGGAGAGGGAGAGGGAGAGGGGGGCAGCAAGTTCAGCTCCCAGGGTGGGGGCTGACCAAATGAGCAGACTCGAAAGACCATTGGGCCTATTCTGCTGGCCTTTTAGTATGTTAGTACGGTAATATTCGATTACAAGATAATTGATTACCATGTAATAGATTTTACCCTGCATATAAACAGGGTACAAATTTACTGAGCGTGCTTGCTGGGTTGGTTCCAGCTTTGATCGCATCTACGTGAAGTTTGAGAACCAAAGTCACTGGAATTGATGCACTTATTTGGTGCACTTGGATCGATTCTGAGATAGACCGTAACTGTATTGAAAGCAGTGTTTACATGCAAGATTATAATCAATTATAAAGTAACTGATTACCCTGTAATTGATTCTAACCGTGCATGTAAACAGGATATAGGAGCCTTTCACAAAACAGTTACAGCAGCACCTACAGCAATGGAGTGTGCTCCTTCTGAGTCTCTTCAGATGAACTGAGACAATGAGAATGGTCACTCTACTCAGGGCTTTGTACCTGTTTTAAATTGTCCCCCTGAACCTAAAGCAGCCAGGCCAGAGACTGTGGAACAGGGAGATTTCCAATTTCATATCAGCCAGGCAAATGTCCCAGAATTAAGCGGCAAATATTAATGCTTCCTAGAATGTCGGGTGGTCAGGCGCTGGCGAACCTGAAACTATACTATTGGGGGATCCAGGTCCTCTGCTATATCCCATTTCAACAGCTGGGGAGTCATCGCATGCACTGGTTAGACAGAGAGAATGAGTTACTCCCCAACAGGGAGCTGATAGGGTCTCTTTGTCACGTAACGACCACTGCCATACAGGATAGGGCTCCTAGCACAGATTGAGGTCTGGTTCACCATCAGACAGAAGCTACATCTAACCCCATTCCTACCTCTTCTCTGTCCAATCTCTTTACTAGAAAATTTCCAGCCCCCACATATGGATCCAGGCTTTCACACCCGGGAGAAATATGGACTACAGTATTTATACCAGATAATGGAGGTTGCAACATTTAGTTCATTAATGTAACTCCAAACTTGGTTTGGAATATGGCAACTGGAGTTTTATAGATACCTCCAAGTGAATTATTACTATTCCTCACTTCCGATAGGTGCACGTATCCCAGTCTCACACCTAGGAGTGATCAGATATGCCAGTACTGTACCAGTGTGAAGTCAGAGACAATTTCCCATGTGATATCATGACTCTTCTGCCCTGCCAAAACTGATGGCACTGTTCACTGCATTATGCAGATTCAAACTGACCTCTTCCCCAATACCCCTCCACTGTATTATGTACAATAAACTGGGATTGCTACCACCCCAAAGAGGCAGTCTCTGCATGATGTGGTAGAGGGGGCTAGGTGCTGATTAGGAAAACTCCTTTGCTACCTTCTGGATCTTTTTGCACCATCCTCAAATTGTACATACTTTCTCAGGTTGGAGTACGGTTGAGATATACAGATCCCTCGAAGCAGAAGAAATTTAGGGCAAGCCTCAGTCACCTATAGACTTCCCTCTGTTTGGAGTAGCTTGCCTGCCAAAATCAACACTGTCAGTTCCTTTACGGCATATAAGTGACAAATAAAGACTCATCATGTCTCCCTCATTGTATGGCCCACCTGCCCCAGTCATGCCTTCTCTGGGTGCAACAGTCACAGGTCTGATACCCCATAGAGGGTATGGTAAGCCCCAGTCTAACCCCCCTGTGATCCAGTATTATGTATCACACTATCTGTTGTGCATTACAATTGTTACATGATCTGTAGATACCGTGAGTCTTTTCTGTAAGACTCCAATTGCACCTGATTAAGTATTGCATCTTGTATGTATTTGTATTTAGTGGAAAGGGGGGAAGGGGAAATTGTTTAACCAGGAGAAGCACACTAAGCTGAAAGTTTGTTCACAGGTGTCACCTGGGAGCACAAGAAAGTTAAATGAGTTGCTCAGGGTCACACAGTATGCAAGTGGGGGCTGTGGGATTCAAACCCAGGTCTCCAGGTTTGCAGCTCAGAGCCTTTAACCACTGCACCATACTGCCTCCTTTAAGTTTATAGGAGAGCTAGGAGGGCCTCTTATGCATATAAAAGTGCCACCTCATGAGTTTGTGGGGCACCAGAACTGCAAATCAAAGTGGTGAGCAATTCTGGTGCCCTAAGGATATAAGAGGCAACTCTCTTATATCCACAAGAGGCCCTCCTAGCACCCCTATAAATTTATTATAGAGGGTGCCACACTTAAAAAAAAACTTTTTTTGCAGTCCCTTTCTGTGGTGCAAGCTGTACTAGGCAGAAACCTGTTACACAGGAACAGCTCATGAGACAGTCTTCAGGAAATACTGTAAGGGTACCTCATGTGCAACTGAAGGAAGTCCTGTGATTGGTTGGGAGTGTCATATGACGCCCCCATGATCTATAATTTTATTATAGTATATGGTTACCCATTGTCATGTATAAAAATCAGCCTGCTCAAAATCCTTGTTAAGCACATTCTAAACCATTATGCGCATTCTAAAGTGTTGTTATGTGCATTCTAAACAGTTGTTATGCAGTTTAATGGTCATACAATTTTAAATTTCTCATTTATTCTACACCTACCTACTTACTAACCACCCAGTGCCCAAAGTCATGCCTTTTACCTTTCAAAAGTCTTGAAATTTGAGTTTGATATGTGAGTAGAACAAAGGAATGGCAAGAGTTTTTGTTTTCACTTCAGTGGGGGTCTGTCAGTCTAGTGTCAAAAACCATATACTATAAAAAATTAATTATGGTCAACCACACACAACTCGGTATGTGTTTCCATCTCGGGGTTGAGATGACAGCATGGACCTCTCGAGCTTCGCTCTCGAGGTTCATATGCTGTCATCTCAACCCCTTAATGGAAACACAGCCTCGTTATGTCGTTCACTGCTTCTGATTACAAGGACACCTGTGGAAGAATGTTATCTTTTTACAGTTGCATAGCCCAGAACTGTGCTGACATATTGTGAACAGAAGAAGAAAAGTAAGATGTCTAACCAGAATTCTTAATGCAGCACAGCTGTGTTGTTTCAGCGGAGTGGAGTTGAAGCACATCTTCCTGCAAATCTGTCCACATCCTCCCCATTAACTAAAATGTGTTTCCTTCTTCTCCCTCTCCCCAGGATATGCATATGTATAAGCGCATGTCCAGTATCATGGCTTGGATTTCCAACCGTGATTTTTGTAAGTTAAAGCCCTCATTTACAAATAAGAACCACTTTGCCAAGTTCAGCTTTTTTACTTTGTTACAGGATGTTTCTAGCTGAACTTGGGTATTGGGAGGCATGCACGAGCTTCTGGGTGCTTCCATGCCATTTAGAAATGTGACTGCGCTTCTGTGGCCGGCACGCTAAACTGGAGCAGACTCAGAGGGTTTCAGCTTTGGGTGAACTTATTAAAGTTAACTCATTCTTGGGCACCAAATAATGCTTCCCTGGCTCCTGCACATAGGAGAGGACTTTTGCAGCCAGTAAACCCAGATCTGTGGATTACTTTAATTATAGTACTAGACAGTAGACAGTGTCCCTTTAAGATTTGCCCCCCATTTCCACTTTCACCCTCATTTTCACTTTCACTGAAGTCTGCACGCAATAACCCAGATGAACCCATCATCATTATACAGGCGTGCTGAAATCTATCCAATTCAAAAAACAAGAAGAATCAACTTGCATTCACTGTCCCTACTCAAAAACACGTTTTTATTTGAAATACTTAGTAAAATGTGCACTATCACCAATCCTGTAGTTCAAACTCTGGCTGTGCTCTGACATAAAAAGTTACAGAACACAGAATGCCTTGCAATATTTGTTATATATCTGTGCATATACTCTTCAGTTAGGGTGATGACCAAACTTTGGTGGGTAACATTACTACGGTATTAGTACATAGAAACATAGAAACATAGAATTTGATGGCAGATAAGGACCGCTTAGCCCATCCAGTCTGCCCATTTCCCTACCTAATGGATAAGCTGCAGATCCTAGTTAACCAGCAGCCTACTTCTTCCTTCTCCCACCCCCTAGAATTGCCTTATGACTGTCCCATGCATGCTTGAATTCCACCACTGTTTTTGACTCACAACCTCCTCCGGAAGGCCGTTCCGTCCATCCCACAACCCTCTCTGTGAAAAAATACTTCCTTAAATTACCTCTGAGCGCTCCCCCCTCTATCTTCAAAAGCCCTTGTTCTTGCACACCTCTTTTGAAAGATGCTACCCTCTTGGACTTAGTTGATTCCCTTGAGGTACTTGAAAGTTTCTATCATGTCCCCCCTCTCCCTCCTTTCCTCGAGGCTATACATATTAAGCTCCTTAAGCCTCTCTTCATATATCTTCCAGTGCAGACCTTGTACCATTTTAGTTGCCCTCCTCTGGACATCTTCCATTCTGTCTATGTCTTTGCGGAGATTGGGTCTCCAGAACTGCACGCAATACTCCAGATGGGGTCTGACTAGCTGCCTGTACAGAGGGATAATAACTTCTTGTTTTCTACTGGTGATGCCTCTCCTATGCATCCCAGTATCCCCAGCCCTCCTTGCTGCCCTCTCACATTGCTTGCCCACCTTTAGGTCATCTGATATGACTACCTCCAGGTCCCTTTCCATTTTGTTGTTGTTAGTATCTCACCCCCCATTGTGTGCCTCTTTCCCTGGGTTTTTGTTCCCAGGTGCATTACCTTGCACTTCTTAGCATTGAATCAGCTGCCATACATTTGACCATTCCTCCAACCTTGCCAAGTCCTTTCTCATCCTTTCCACCCCACCTTGTGCATCAACTCTGTTGCAGAACTTTGTGTCATCTGCAAAGAGACATACTTTTCCTTCAGTCCCTCTGCAATGTCAGCTATAAAGACATTGAAGAGGACCAGTCTAATACTGAACCCTGCGGTACCCACTAGTAACCCCCTTTCTTCAGAGTGGACTCCATTTACTATTACTCTCTGTGTCCTATTCTCCAGCCAATTCTTTACCCAGGCTGTCATATTAGGACCCACTCCCAGAATGACTAACGTGTATTAATCTTTTGTGTGGGACTGTGTCAAATGCCTTGCTAAAGTCTAGGTGAGGCCATGTCCACAGCCCCTCCCTGATCTACTACTTTGGTCACCCAGTCAAGAAATCTATCAGATTTGTCTGGCATGACCTTCCACTGAATCCATGCTGCCTTGGGTCCTGTGCCCCTCTGGCCTCTAGATGCTCGACAATTCTTTCCTTCAAGTGATTCCATGATTTTCCCTACCACTGAGGTTAAACTAACAGGTCTGTAGTTTCCTGCTTCTGCCTTGCTCCCACTTTTGTGAAGGAATCCATCTGCCCTTCTCAGTCCTCGGTACCACCCCATCCTCCCATGATTTGTTAAAGAGGTAGTCAGCGGTGTCACTAGTTCTACCCTTAGTTCTTTTAGAATTCTGGGATGAATCCCATCAGGCCCCATTGCTTTGTCCACCTTCAGTTTAAGAGTTCTTTCAGAACCCTTTCTTCTGTAAATGGGCTGGTATCAACTTCTGTATCCAGATGTTTCTACTGTTGTTTTAGGTGCCCCCTCTTCCTTTGTAAATACTGAGCAAAATATTTGTTTAGTATCTCTGCCTTTTCACAGTCACCCTCTGCCCACCCTCCTTCCCCTTTATTAAGCCTCACTATCCCTCCCTTGGTCTTCCTTCGCTCCGTGATCTACCTATAAAAGGTTTTATCCCCCTTCTTAACTGAGTTGGCTATCTTTTCCTTGGTTTGGGCCTTTGCTGTTCTGACTGCCTTCCCAGCTTCTTTTGCTTTAACTGATACAGTTCTCTTTCCTGCTCCTTCTGTGATTCCTTATACTTCCTGAATGCTTTCTTTTTCTCTTGAACCTTCACTTCCACTTCCTTTGAGAACCATAGTGGTTTCTTACATTGTTTTGTTTTGTTTATTTGCTTCACATAAAGGCTTGTTACCTCTGTGATGGCAGTTTTTATTATTCCCCATTGTTCTTCCACCCCTCCTTCCTGCCCTTCCTTGTACTATTTGAATGGACTTTCACCCAGCCCACTACTCACTATCCGCAGTGATCGCTGCGTCCAGCTTATTCTACAGTGTGAGACATCCAGAGGGTTAACAAGTCATGGCTTATATGCCCAGCAGCCCTGTGTGGCTGGCTGGCTTCTATCTTTGGGTGGGTGAGCTAAAATGTAGGAAACAAACCAAGCAAGCAAGAGCGGGGCTAAAAGAAAGCATTCCCTGATGTAACATCCATGACAACATCTATGCATGTATCATGGTTTTACTACTGCACAACAACTTGACTCCGCAGTCATCTCATGCTCACTCCAGCAGGCACATTCTAAAATCTGTCACTATTCCTGCAGAAAAGGGACCAGGTGACTGCAGCGTGTTTGGGAGAACCTCATTACGTGACATGATGGAATGTGTTGTCTTGGTTTCCATGATCGGTGTGGGTTTGGTCACAGAATGGGTCTGGCAGCAAGCAGTGGTTACAGAACTAGAAGAAACATTCTGTGGCAGGGGTCATCAGCAGAGAGGTAAGCAGTGCATGACGTAACTGTATGTGATGATGCATATCACTCACCACGTATACCTGGAGCATCAGTTACTGGGTGAGCTGTCTGCTTCTTACCCTGTAATGATCTCTGGATAAGTCTTCAGGTCCCTGGTATCCATTCTGTGAGTGAAGTCATGATGTTGATGTTGGGGGAGTGAATTAAGTTCTCTGCTTTGACAACACAACTGTATTGAGCTGTCATTTCTGAGAGGAGTGTAACATCATAGTTGGTAGAATTTTAATTTTAAAAGTATACCACTACTCTGGCCACAATTTGACTCCCAGTTATACAGGTCTTCATTATGTGGGTTTCGTTTGTACCTTATTACATGACTACTGCTGTGGCTTACTTGAATGGCACAATATGCTAAAACTGCAGTGTGAAAGCAGCAGGCAATGCGTATAATCCCAATGCTGTCTGAGACCTGACTGCCCTTGCTATCCTGACACATGACCGGTACCAACACACTGAAACTGCCAGAGGACTCACGGAGGGATTCCTGCAATGTCACTGTTGTCCCATCTCTCAGCAAATATCTTTAGAGGCAGAAAAAAGACTGTTTTGAAATTATTGTTTACTATAACTTAATGGACGTGTGAATTAATTTACTAAAAAAACAATAAAATTGTACAACTCCTGTTAGAGGTTATCTGGAGAGCTAGGGCCCCATTTCCAGAGCAAGCTGGCTCAGGCCAGGGTCCCCTGATAGTGGCGTGGGTCAGGGATGGCACAGGGCACACTGTGCTCCGCTCCACCATTTTTCCTCTGATTTTTTCCCTCCCCCATTGCTCTGGTGAGCACTGAGTCAAGCACGCACACTGCAGAGTCTCACAGCACCCTCCCTTCAATGTCAACCATCTGACCCACACTACCACTAGGCCTCCACCTGGTGGCAGTCTTTTGATGGGAACAGCATGCCTCTCCCCAGAGAGGAGGAAGTCCATGGGGATGCTTGATCCCCTCGCCTGGCCCCAGCAACTTGAGGTTGTTCCTGAACCCGGTTGTCGTATGTGGTGAGCAGTAGTGCTACTGCCGTGCCACTAGTCTGGCTAACATAACCTTTTTTAACCCACCTCCTGAACAAGGCAAGTGTACTGCTTCAAATCTCCTCCGAAACATGTTTCTGCAGCCCTTCCATGAAATCACCTTTCAGACTGATTAAAAAAAATTCACTTATCTTCATCTTAAGGTGGGGTAATAAAAATAATAGTGTGTGTGTGTGTGTGTGTGTATGTGCATGTGACTAGCCACTGAAATCCAATCTACACATTAATTCTATATCTTTTGTCAGATTAATGCATTAGCAGCCATTTTGGCTCTGACCAGAGTTTGTTGTAACTTGTTGCCTGTGCCTATTACCTTCCTACTCCCTCCCCATAATTGAGGTCACAACTGGAAGCAAGTTGTCTGGGCTCTATTTGTTTATCCAGGATAATGTCCGTGACATAGTGGGTACGTGCAAAGAAAAACTGGGCCGGCTGATTTCAGAGGAGATCTGGTCTGCAGCATGCCAGTCAACCTCCAGTGTTATGAACTCTCATTTGTGGAGAGAATATGCCTGGAAGCAACGCATACATTTCTTCCATACGCCAGTGATCATTGCACATCTCTCGACACACGAGGATGCCTCATACTGGAGACAATGCAGGGAGAACAGAGCCACACGTATCCACACAATGTGGAGTTGCCCAGTCTTACAACCCTTCTATGCCACGCTCAAGGCAGATTGAGGGAGCTTTTTATGAGGCCCATGATCCTGACCTCAGACCATCTTCTGTTCCTACAATACCCTCGGGGTCGAGACACCCCAACACAAGATACTTGCTAAATATCTTAATCACTACCTCCAAGAATGTTATTACTAAACTGTGATTTACCCCGCAGGACTCAGACTTGACCATTTGGAGAAGCCTAGCTAGGTAAATCAAAATCAAACCAAATCAAATTTATTTGAATGGCACCTTTCAAGATACCAAGGTGCCGCACATTACAATAAAACAGCTGAAGTGCATACATTACAAACTGTATAATAATTTAAAATACAAACCCAGTAAAACCACAATATATTATCCAGGTTAATGCCCAAATACTTGGGTCCAAAGGAAAGTTTTTAAGGCCTGTTTAAAACCCTCCACTGTCGCGCACTCACGCATCTGATGGGGTAGAGAGTTCCAAAGGGTGGGGGCCGCATGCATAAATGCACGGGCCCCAGAAGATTTTAAATAAACCCTTGGAACCTCTAGGAACCCCTCATCAGTCGAGCGGAGCAACCGTCCGGGGCAGAAGGGAACCAGGAACTCTTTCAGGTATTCCGGACCCAGTCTGTGTAGGGCTTTGTAAGTCAGTAAACCAACCTTAAAGGTGATTCACTACTGTACCGACAGCCAGTGCAGTTCGCGCAGCACCAGAGAAACATGACAGGAATGCAAGGTTCCTGTCAATAACTGGGCTGCAGCATTCTGCACCAGCTGCAGGTGGCGAATATCTACCCCTTGAAGCCCTAAGTAAAGGGCATTGCAATAATCCAAGCATGAGGACACAAAGGCATGGACCAAAGTAGGCAGATCACTGGACAGAACAAGGTGCTTAACTCTGGAGATATTCCTTAATGGTAAAAGGAAGATTTGTCGGCCGCTGACACCTGCGAATGCAGTGTCAGACCCTCGTCAAAATTTACTCCAAGGTTGCGCACCCATTCAGAGGTCAGGAGAGGCAAACCCCTAAGAAAAAGTTCGGAGGGAGAACCCACTCCTGACCCCCTTATCCAGCGACCTGGGTCAATCACCAACACCTCAATCTTTACCGAGTTGAACCTCAGCAAGCCTGAACTCATCCACTCTTGTACTTCTATGAGGCAGTTGTTTATTACTGAGAGGGCTCTATCCTGGTCAGGTGCAAAAAGATAGGTAGAGCTGGGTGTCATCAGCATAGCAATGAAACCTTAGCCCATACCTTCTCACAATGTCTCCGAGGGTCAGCATATACACTGCGAACAATATGGGGGACAACACCGATCCCTGAGGGACCCCACATGAGAGGAAAACTGGGTCAGTGGAATAAATCCCTGACACCACCCTCTGAGTTCTTCCAGTGAAGAAAGATGAAAACTACAATGAGACCGTACCAGACAGGCCGCAGATGAACCTCAAGCGATCAAGCAGAACTCCAAGGTTCACAGTGTCAAACACTGAAGAGGGATCAAGAAGAACCAGAATAGAATGGTTCTACTAATCTCCAGCCATCAGGAGATCACTGAGCACCCAAACCAGCGCCATCTCAGTACTATGCCTCTTTCGGAAACCAGACTGGAGAGGCTCATAGATATCATGGATAGTCAAATGGTCGTCCAGTTGTATGGCCACTACTTTCTCGATCAACTTTCCTATAAAGGGGAGGTTCGAGATAGGTATGTAGTTAGCATGGCAGTCTGGGCCAAAGAAGCTTTCTTTGGGAGGGGTGTCACCACCGCCTCCTTCAGGAAGTTAGGAAACTCACCTGTTTCCAAGGAGCTCCAGACTAACCATGTGAGGATCGGACCAAGAATATCACTACAACCCCAAATCAGGGAGGTTGGTCCAGGATCCAAACTACAGCACATAGGGCGCATACCCTTAACAATCTGCATGACATCTAAAAGCTCAGGCTGGTCGAAGGTACTCCAGGAAAACTGAGGTGTAGTGCCCAAACACTGGTTCAGAGCAGCACCCATGGAGTGTGCCAGCTGGAGAACCGCTCTGATGTCGACCACCTTAGCAGCAAAGAATCAAGCAAGCTCCCCGCACTCATTTTGCAAAAACCTTTTCTGTAACTGTAGACAGGTTGGGTTGCACAGTCTGTCCATGGTTTGAAAAAGCTGAGCCCGTCAATTCTGAGCACCCATAATCTCGCCGGACAGGAACTCTGCCTTCTTACGGGAGATTGCGGATTGATAGGCTTGATAATGGTCCATCAATCTAAGGTGATCGGTATCAAGGCAGGACCTCTGTCAGCAGCACTCCAACCTTCATCCTAGTTGCCACATCTCTCTCAAGGACCCATCAAACCAAGGGGACTGAGGGTGAAGGGAGAGAGGACGAACATGGACCAGAGCAATAACATCCAGAGCCGCAGATATGGCCGTATTATAGGCCAACACTAGGGTTTTTGGGTCACTGTTAGCCAAATGGAAGGACAGATAGGTCAAGGACCGCTGCCAGGCCTTCAGAGCTTATATCTCGCAAAGGGCGGTACCTGACCATCTCTACGGGGCAGGCCTGCAAAGGGGGGTACAAAAATTGAACCGCACAGAGTAATGGTCGCGGACCAACTGACTGGTTTCACCCCCAAATGGGAAGCTTCAACCCCCCAGAAGGAATACCAAGTCAAGAGAATTACCAGATTTATGGGTAGCAGTAGAAACAACCAGAGATGTCATCAGCTGGAGGAAGTGCTGACCAAATTGTGAGAGTTCGTCATTGACCCAGGTGTTGAAGTTACCCAGGACCATCAGTCTAGGAGACTCAAACACCGTGTCGATCACAAAGTCCTCCACTTCCTGCAGGAACCGCTTCCCATCTCCGGGTGGACGGTAGATGACAGCGATCCTGCAGCCTACACACCTGCTACCACGGTGCGCTCAAATGACTGGGTCTCTTCAACTGGTACACTTGAGAGGCCCAATTCGGTCTTAAAACAGACCGCAACCCCCCCCCCCTTGATCCGATCTTGGGTGGTGAAGCACCGAATACAGAGCTGGAACAGCAGCCTCCAATACAGGGCCGGAGTTCTCATCCAGCCAGGTCTTGGTGATACAAGCCAGGTCAGCTGTTCTGACAAGATCGGCAATAATTGTGATCTTGTTTTTCATAGACCTGGCATTGCATAACACCACCGAGTTGAATGAACCTCCAAGGCTATCCGGGCCACCTGCCCACCAACATTGGTGGTGCTCTTGGGTATGGAAACCAGACAAGAAGGACCATGATCTGAGTTCCATTTCGCCCCAGGGCATCTCCTGGATCTCACTACCCCAATATGGTGAACCCCCTCGTTCACCCTCCGCTGTTCACGCCCCCTCAGAACCCCCCCTCAATGAACAATACCCAATGCTCTACAGCACTGGTAAATAGTGAACTGCAAAGGGGGAGAGGTAAAAGGACGGAGGGTGCGAAGAGCAGAAGATGAATAGCGCGCGACAGTGGGGGCAGGCCTCATACACATTTCAACAACCCAAATAAATTACACAGTCTAACAAAAACAAAATAATACGCAGAAAACAATACAATGTGAAACCCAATAGAACTAAAAAAAAAAAAAGAAAATGCCACTAAGAACATAAATTTCTAAACCTAAAATGTTCCAGTCATCCAGTCCATGCCTCTAATAAAAACAAATAATTTAAAGGACATAGATCAGTACTAAATTGCAGCTGAATCAAACCCCCCAATGGTCCACACACCACCAAAGGGGATCAGTTAAAAGGAGAAGTTTAGAACATTCCCCAACCCCCGTGGTTGTTCCCAGAAAAAAAGGGGAAGGGAAAACAAACAATGACCAACTCTCTCGTACCAGGCACCCTTTCACTGTAGCCTGGGACGTAGAGAAAGGCACTCTCACTGCCTTACAGATTTAAAATACACTGCATCTGACCATAATTTGTAGAAATAAGGTCCAAAAGAAAGTCCACTTCCGATGGTCTGTTGCTCTGGGTCCAGAAAGAGCCTTGATAAATCCCACAGGGCAGACACAACTACAAGTCCACGGCTGTCGCTAATAGTTCTCCACCTAGGCTCACTCTCCAGCAAGCCCTAGAGAAGGACCAAAGGGGACACTGGGCTATATAGTGGAGAAAAATCACCTTTTTCTTAATTGATTGAGTAGAAGCATTTAACTCCAGATGGAATGGATGGCTTCTATATGTGATGGATAAGGGCCTGAGTTTTGTCCCTTAAAATTGCAACTTACTAATTTGTACCCAACTTACAGTGCCTCAAGGGGAGCTGGCACGCTTGATGGACCCATGGAAAACCCACCCTGAGGGACACCCCCAAGACATTAAGCTATGAAGTAAAGTGATAGAATGTCTGCCCTGTAGCTGTTGGCCCTCTTTCCCTCCCTTGTCACAGACCGCCTAGGGGAGCAAACTCCAGAGTTTCATGCAAGCTGAATCACTGCACTTCGCTTACCACCTCTTTGTAATCACTGTGGTATGGGCATCCACCTCCTGCACTGTGCCTAAAAGGGAGGGGGAGCACCTCTATCCTGACTACAAATGGCAATCTCAAGCGGAGAACATTGTACAACTGCACTCTGATATATTTCTCTCTGTAAAGTTGTTACTACTTCTGATTTTAATTTTCTGTAATGTACACTATACGGAGCCTTAATATGTAGCTATATTAACAAAAAAAAGGATACTCTACCACTCTTTCATGTAGCAGGGTTTCCATTATTTTCCCCATCACTGAAGTAAGACTGACTGGCCTGTAGTTGCTAACCTGCTCCTTGCTGATGCTCTTACGTAGAGGGACCACATCAGCTCTTCTCCAGTCCTCCAGAACCACACCCGTTTACAGTGAACTGTTAAATAAGGCTGTCAATGGGCAAGCTAGCACCTCCCCGAGTTACTTTACTATCCTTGGGTGTATCCCTCCGTACCCATAACTTTGTCCACCTTCAGAGCTGCAAGTCCCTTCAGGACTCTTTCTTCTGAAAATAGACTTCTGTTTACCCCCCTGCCCCCCATTTCTGCTACTTCCTGGTGGTTTATCCTCCCCCCACTGTGAAGACTGAGTAGAAGCACCTGTTCGGTATAGCAGGTTGTTCTTAGTCCTCTTCTATGCTATCTCTCCCTTCTGCCCTTCTAACCTTCACTATCTTCCCCACTTGTTTTCCTCTTCTCACTTATGTATCTGAAGAATGCCTTATCCCCTTTAGCAACCCGTACAGCTATCCTTTCCTCTGTCTGTGCCATTGCTCTCCTCATTGCCTTCCTTGCTTCCCTCTATTTTACTTGGTATACCTCCCCATCCTCCCACCTCTCTCTGTTTCGTCATACTTCCTGAATGCAAGAGCATGGCAGTTGGGCTTCAATGCCAAAAAGTGCAAATTATGCACCTAGGGTATAGGAACCCAGGAGCTGAGTATAGGATGGGGGGAGGTACTGACAATAATTAAGCAGGAAAGGGAACTTGGGGTTATCATATCTGATGACCTCAATGTGGCAGAGCAGTGTGATAAAGCAGTGCTAGTGGCGTGCTGGGGAAGATAGGGAATCTCCAACAGAAGGAGGGAGGTGGTGTTCCCATTGTGTCGCTCACTGGTGAGACCACGCCTGGACTAATGTGTTCAGTTCTAGAGGCTGCACCTCAGAAAGGACATAGACAGGGTGTAGGCAGTCCAGAGAAGGGCAACTAAAATGGTGCATGGCTTACACAAGAAGCCCTATGAGGAGAGACTGAGGGAGCTCAACTTGTATACCTGGGAAGAGAGAAGAGCAAGAAGTGACACAACAGAGACATACAAGTACCTCACATGGATGAACAGGGAGCAGGAAGAGAGTCCCTTTCAAATGGGAAAGAGTACCAGGACCAGAAGGCATGCAGTGAAGCTGGTGGGGTGAGTTTAAGAGAGATGTAAGGAAATACTTTATAACTGAAAGGGCGGTAGGCACCTGTAACAGACTGATAACGGAAGTTCAAGTTCAAGTTTCAAGTTTATTGCAGAAAAGACTCTGTTGAGCAAGCTCATTCACAAGGAGGTCCTGAGGCACATACACATATAGTTCGCAATTACATAGACAGGAGATATAAAATGTAAAACAACAAAGAAAAAAATATATAATACAAGAGGTATACACAATAGAAGTCCTTATGCTATATATGCAGTACATTCCAGCATTAACCTTGCCCTAAATTATGCAACACATTTCAGCTTAATAAGTAGAAGGCCAGTTGGTACCTAGGAAGTTGACTTGGCGTTGGGGGCCTAGTAGCACCTATATATGTCTTTTCAGAGATAGCTAGTGTTTTGTAGGAGTTAATTGATACAATGCTGGTTAGCTTCAGCATGGCTTGTAGTTGGTTCCAAATGTTTGGGAGGGCGTATGAGACAGCTCTTTGGCCAGCTGTGGTACTTGTCCTGGGAACATCTAGTAGGATAAGGTCAGATTTCCTTAGGGAGTAGGCGCTATGCGAGATGTGTATGAGGGACGTTAAATAGACAGGTAGTTTGTGAAGTAGAAATTTGAGGGTCCAAATGCCAGCATGCAGGAGGCGTCTGGTGGCAAGAGAGGTCCACCCAACTGCTGCATAAAGATCACAGTGGTGGGTCCTGTACGCAGAGTTAGTAATGTAGTGGTGGTGAAAACAGTGGGGGGATTAAAGCATGCGTGGGATAGACATTGAGCATATTAGGAAATAGGCAGGGAGGAGGGAAGGTCCCCAGAGACTAGTTAGGGTCTGCAGAGACAGATTAGGCAGGGACCATCTGGGCAGATGAGTGGGTCAAGCAGTCCTTTTCTGCCAACAGATTTTATGTTTTTAAGGGGTTAATACCTTAGCTCTTGTTTGTCCTCTGTGGGATCTTTACTATGTGCTAGACTGGTCCAGTGACAGATAGATAGATAGATAGATAGATAGATAGATAGATAGATAGATAGATAGTTAGTGGTGGGGTGCACAGGGTGTGGGGAAGCCATGATACTGGACTGGGCTTTGAAGTTTGGTGGTTGCCCAGTGTGCTACCAGCTGGCACAGCTTAGGGAGGAGGTTGAAGGGATTAGGAGACAGCTGGGGGAAGGGGGGAGGTATGGTTGGGGAATAGGGCAGGGGCTCTCCCATGGGGTTGTACCAAGCACTAGGGGTGGGGACATAGGGAAAGGAGTGCAGGAGAGTACTCTGGGGTCGCATAGGGACCCTGGCAGATGGGGCCCAAAAGGAGGATACTACGAAGGAAGCAGGCAGGTAACTGGGGACCTTCCCAGATGGGAGACAAAGGGAGAACATTCTCAGGGAAGTAGGCAGATGGCTGGGGCTGGACAGAAGGAAGCAATGGAGGGAGGTGGATCAGACCTTAGGCTCAGTAACCTCTTCAACTCTCTTCTTCTGCTTGAGGATGGGGGGGGGGGCAATGTAGCCATGACAGGGGCGGTTAGAGATGGAAAGGGAGTAGGCGGCAGAAGGCGGGGGCTGGATAGCAGGAGGAACATGGTGGAACTTGGAATGCAGGAAAACAGGGGGAACAGGGGATTGGAGCAGGAGGATGAGAGGGTAGAGGGAGGAAAGCGCAAGGAAAAGGACCAGTTGGGAGGGAAGGGCAAGGAGAAGGACCAGAAGAACAAGGAGGATACAGTAAAGGTAGCTGAGGGTTTAGGCCAGGGGAGCACAACAAGCAAGGAGGGGCTGAACAGAGACAGGAAGGAAGGGAGGACGAGCCAGGCTAGTTTAGCGGGGGGGGGGAGGACCAGTCGCAAGCAGTAACGGTGGGAGAAGTGAGGTACAGAAGGATACTCAGGAGGACGAGAGGCATAGGATAGGAGGAGGGTGGCCAGGGTAAATAATGAGGGGATGGCAGGTGGCACCCAAATAGGGGGAGGAACAAGGAGCCGGCTGGGGGGAGGGGCCGGTAGAAAGGATTAGGGACATGGAGGGGGGAGAAATAGAGGAAAAGGGGTGGCCAGAATGCTCGTGTTGGGTGATTCCATGATCAGGGGGATCAAATGGGATAGGGAGGGAGAAGCCTGCCTGGTTAGAACAAAATGCTTCCCTGGACTAACGATGCACAGGGCCAAGCATGAGGTATATCAGCTGGCAAAGGATTGTGGAGGTTCCCCGGACATACTGGTCCACCTGGGTACCAATGACATTGAGGGAAATAGTGAGCTAGAGATAAAGGCAAGGTTCAGGGAGCTTGCCAGGGTCTGTCATGATATAGGATGCACAATTTCCTTCTCGGAAATCCTGCCGGTGCCAAGGGCTAGTGGGGAACACAAGAGGAAGATTAGGGTGATGAACCAGTGGCTCAGGGAGTGGCGTGGGGCCAGAGGATATGGTTTGATGGGGGATTGGGGGCAGACCTGGGAGGATAAGGGGCTGTATGCTAGAGATAGGCTCCATCTCAATTCGGAGGGGAAGGAAATCCTTACGTTGAAAATAGAGGGGTTCATTGGTGAAAGGTGGGGTTTAAACTTGTGAAGGAGGGATGGGAGAAAAGGCTGTCGAGGGTGGTCTGATAAAGGAGGGACTCTGTCTCCACCCCCCTGGGGAGCTGGAGGAATGCAGGAAAAGGCCAACTGGTAAGGTGCAGACCCGGGGAAGACAGAATTTCCACGGGAACATGAGCAGGTGAAATGGAAGTATAGGGAAAGGGTGGAAGGTAGTCCTGCCAAATGCCAGGAGCTTGGGCAATAAAATGCCTGTGCTCCAGGCAATGCTAACTGAGGGAGAGGTGGATGTGGCAGCAGTCACTGAGACCTGGGCCACCGCAGGACACGACTGGGACCCGAACCTGGAGGGTTACACTATGTTCAGGAAGGACAGGGGGAAGGGAAGGGGAGGAGGGGTAGCAATAATAGTCAAAAACTGCATTGCCATAGGAGGAGTGGAGGAGGCAGAGGGAACTGTGGAGGCGATTTGGGTCACCTTGATAACAAGGGGGGGCAAGAGAGTAAAAATAGGAGTGGTGTATAGACCCCCTGCACTGGCAGAGGAGCTGGAGGAGAGTCTGGTGGCAGATGTTGGGAGATACTGCAGATTGGGAAGGGGAAGGATGGTGGTGTTGGAGGACTTAAACATGCCAGGAATAGACTGGAAGACTATGACATCCTCGGTGGCCAGGGAACAGAGGTTGTTGGATATCTTTCGGGACGCATTCCTAACTCAGCAGGTGGGTGAACTGACCAGGTAGGAGCGGATACTGGATGTGGTCCTGGTAGACAGTGACCAGATTGGGGGTCTGGAGGTAAGGGACCCATCGACGGGGAGCGACCATGCCATGGTCTGGTTCTGCCTGAACCTAGGAGGGGTAGAAGGCTGGACAAAGATGGAGGTAACTGACTTCGGGGGGCGGATTTCAAGGAAATGGGAAGGATCCTTAAGGAGTACTTGGATGGGATTGGGCCACACATGGACGCTGACAGTAGGTGGGAAATCATCAGGAGGGGGGTGCAGAATGCTACCAGCACCTGCGCAAGAGTAAGACAAAAATGCAGTAGGGCCCAGAAACCCTGCTGGTGGACCAGGGAGGTTCAGGGGGTGGTGAGGGGAAAGAAGGCAGCTTATAGGCAATTCAAGTGCTCAAAGAGTGAAAGGGACAGAGGGGAGTATGAGCTGATGGCCAGAAGAGCCACTAGGGTGGTGAGGGCAGCTAAGGCAAGGAAGGAGCAGAATGTGGCCAGGGAAATTAGGAGAGGGAACAAGGGGTTCTTTAGATACATTGGGGAAAAATGAAGCGTGAAGGGGCAGATTAGCAGGATTAAAACAGGGGAGGGATGGGCACAAGACCCGGGGAGCAGGCTGAGGTACTAAATGAGTACTTCGCCTCAGTTTTCCTAAGGAAAATGGGGGGCTGCATCATACATGGGAGAGGCAGTGAAACTGAGGGGCACTTATCGGTTGCGGGTCTGGGGAGGGGGGCATCACTGGCAGGTGGGGGGAAGGCAAAGCAGGGGGACAAGGTAGCGGAGGTGGAAATCATGGCAGAGAGAGTGAGGGAAGCCCTCAGGTCCCTTAAGATGGAGAAAGCACCAGGGCTGGATAAATTACATCCCAGAGTGCTGAAGGAACTTGAGGATGTACTGGCAAAACCCCTGGTGGAGCTCTTCAGCATCTCTCTGAGAACAGGGTGGGTGCCCCAGGACTGGGAGGTGGTGCATATAATGCCTATCCATAAGGGGGGATCAAGGGAGGTGGCAGGGAACTACAGGCCTGTCAGCCTGACATTGGTGGTGGGCAAGGTGATGGAGGGCATTGTCAAGGAGAGACTGGGGGGACCTGGAAAAGTTGGGGTGCCTGGACGGTAGACAGCATGGATTCGTCCCGGGGAAATTGTGTCAGACAAACCTTGTGGAGTTCTATGACTGGGTGATGAGTGCCTTGGACCTGGGTAGACCAGTGGACATCCTCTTTCTTGACTTCAGCAAGGCATTTGACTCTGTTCCTCACGGGGGCCTGTTGGATAATCTGGGAGAAATGGGGGTTGGGAACCAGATGATCAGATGGATAGGCAGAGGATCGTGGTTGGTGGGATAGTCTCATCTTCAAGGCGGGTCATTAGTGGAGTCCCTCAGGGATTGGTCCTTGGGCCCCTCCTGTTCAACGCCTATGTCTCTGACATAAGGAAGGGTATCAGGAGAGAGATGAGTCTCTTTGCAGATTACTCAAAACTGGGGGCGGTGGTGGATGGGGAGGAAGGGAAGGTGGCCCTGCAGGGGGACCTGGAGGCTCTGGAAAGGTGGTCTAGAAAGCGGAAGCTGAGGTTCAATGCAGGGAATGCAAGGTGCTGCACCTGGGAGCCAGAAACCCGGGCCAAGTGTACACCCGGGGGGATGCTACAAGTCTTGATGGCAGACAGGGACCTGGGGGTGGTGGTGGATGTGAAGATGAACAACTCAAAGACTTGTAGGAGGGCAGCGGCAAAGGCCAACAGGATGCTTGGATGCATCGCTAGAAGGCTCACCTCCAGAAGGAGGGAAGTGATACGCCCTCTGTATAACTGCTTGGTGAGGCCACACCTCGAGTACTGCGTGCAGTTTTGGAGGCCACATTTAAAGAGGGACATTGAACTCCTGGAGAGGGTCCAGAGGAGGGCAACCAAAATTATTTGGGGCTTGGGGGATAGGACCTATGGGGAGAGGCTGGAAGAGCTAAATATGTACACATTGGAAGAGAGATGGGACCGGGGGGACATGATAGAGGCCTTCAGGTACATGAAGGGGATAAATAGGGGAGGAGCAGTCAGGGTGCTCCGAAGAAAGGAGGGGGGGGTAACTAGAGGCATGGGTGGAAGCTGGAGGGGGGGGAGATTCAGGGGAGAAAGGAGGAGGTGCTACTTCACTGAGAGGGTGGTGGAGCCACGGAATGCGCTGCCCAGCGGGGTTGGTGGTGGCAGAAACGGTGGAGGGGTTCAACAGGGGGTGGGACAGGTACAGAGGAAGGGTTCTGGAAGCAAAAACCAGTGCAGCAAGAATATCCAGCACTGGGAAGGGAGAAGCCAGAGAGGGGAGGGGGGCAGCAAGGTCAGCTCCCAGGGTGGGGGCTGCCCAAACGAGCAGACATGAAAGACCATTAAGCCTATTCTGCTGGCATTTTAGTATGTTAGTATGTTAGATAGATAGATAGATAGATAGATAGATAGATAGATAGATAGATAGATAGATAGATAGATAGATGGATGGATGGATGGAGTATGTGTGTGTGTGGGGGCCATATCTGGGATTTGAACCTCTGACCCAATTGCTCGGATGAGTGCTGCTAGCTGAGCTACCAACTCCATATGGCTCACCTTCCACATTGTACTTCTTGGCTTTTCAAGCGGAGAGGATTATTATGTAGGATGTTCCATGAACACCAAATCTAATGTACTGCATGGTGCAGCACAGATTTCTGCAGGGGTCTGAATTTGTCTCTCCATGGTCTGAAGCTGTTTCCCACATGTCACTTTTTAACCACAATTCAAAGGCCAGCATCAGAAGCTTTCTTCACAGTAATTATCCTGTTAATCTTCTTCTCTCTGATCTGTGGAGTAATACACACTATTCCATGATCCAGAATCACCAATTAGTGTGAGAAGGTGGAGTGCAAGTATCTCTATTACTTCTTAGAAGACATGAATGCAAATGCAATTAAAAACAAGCATTTTTCAATGCTGAATGTTTGCCACTCGCATTGCTGTTGTACCGGGTCTTGTTTGTACACACTTTTACTATATATTTACCCAGGATAGACCAGATGAGCTGCAATACCTCATTTTCAGTGGTGTCCTGCTTTTACATATGTTTAGAGTGTATTTACCCGGGATAGACCGGCTGAGAGGTAGCATCTAATTTTCAGTGGGCTCCCACATTTTGACCCCAAATTTCCAACAGTCTTTTAACAAACTGACGTTATGATCATGGCAGGTGGAATTTTTAAAATCCCATCCAAAAGGTGATTTTGCAGTGTGACTGTGAAAACAAGTTTCAGAGGGGATTTGAAAAATGACAACTGTCATGTTCAGGAGGTGGGGTAACACAAGGGATATGTTGAACATTAGGGGCTAAAATCTGCAGAAATAAAATTATGAGTAAACACTGGAAAAATTAAACGTTTCTTTATAACAGAGTTGTTTTTTTCACATTTTGACATCAAATTTTCAGCATAGTCTTTTTATGACCATTTTTTTTGAACATGAACATGTGCCCCCACTAGTTTGCACCCACAGCTTTAGTCTGCCTCAACACTTCCAACTCCTGGCCTGCCAAGTTAAGTCTTTGCCCTAGCACTTGCCACCCACCTCCTACCCCTTGGCTCTTTTCATTCCCTCTGCCCTTCCTATCCCAGCTCCCACTGCCCCTCCCTACCTCACCCTAACAGTCTGCCTCTTCTTCTCTCTCTTCCGCAGGATGCTGGCATACCATGTACTATGCCTTAGCACAATTTGTAAACTGCTTGTCATTGCTACCCGTGTACTGTTGAATTTTTTGTACTCTTTGTATAATTTACTGTAACGATATTGTGTCTTCTTGTGTTAATGTATCTGACGTGGAACCTCTCAATGAGCATCCACTCAAATGTGTCATCCAAGACTTCAACAAATAAAAAATAATCTAAACGACATGTGTGCTTTATAAAATAGTGGGGAAAACATAATTTTCTGCCACAAGTGTGAAAACACATTTTGGTCAGGATTTGAAAAGTGACAGCTGTCATGTTCATGAGGTGGTGTGAAAAAATGGTTATGTTGAAAATCTGGGGTCAAAATATTGAAAATTATCAAAATTGCAAGCATGCTTTGAAAAATGTTGATGTACACTTACAACTACAGTATGTTGTTTTCTGATGATTTCCCCACAAATTTTCAACATAGTCTTCTTTGGTATGCCGCACTATCAGCAACATTTCGATAGCGCGGTCTCCTACAGGGACAACAGCGCAACGTCACTGTAGGGAACCTGCTGGAACCCGGCACTGTCTGTCGGGGGTCCTGCAGCCCACCCCGAATCAGGTCTGACTCAAAGTGAAACACTTGGTTTCGTATGAAACCGGCAGCTGACTGCAAAATACGGTCGACCTTCCAGTTTCACTGTCTGGTCGTTCGACAAAAAATTTGTCGATGACCAGTTGTGGATCCATCTTCTTTTGACCCTGCCTCATGAACAAGTGGAGAGAAAATGTTCAAGTCCTGCCGAAAGGTGATTTTATGCACCGAATGCAAAAATCACCTTTTGGGATGGATTTGTGCAATTTCACCACATTTGTTCATGAGGTGGGGTCCCAAGAAAGCCATGTTGAAAATGTGAGGAAAAAATATTTAAAATGACCAAGTCATGAGGACAAGATCAAATTCCATTGAATTTACATTGAACCATGTACCTGATTTCCTCAGTTCCCAGTCCAGCACTGAAGAGTGAAGACATGTCTCTGGTCCAGAGTGCAATATGGTGTTGGACCCCTGGGGGAAGGGGGTGCTGGGTGCTGAGTGGGAGGATCAGGTGGGCAGAGTGTAATGGCTGCGGTGTGCCAGTGGTGGCAACAGACATCAAGGGACAGTTTTATTTTTTTACAGAATTTATATAGAAACATAGAATTTGATGGCAGATTAGGACTGCTTGGCCCACCCAGTCTGCCCATTTCCCTACCTAATGGATAAGCTGAAGATCCTAGTTAACCAGCAGCCTACTTCTTCCTACCCCCAACCCCTAGAATTGCCTTATGACTGTCCCATGCATGCTTGAATTCCACCACTGTTTTCCCTCCACAACCTCCTCCGGAAGGCCGTTCCATGCATCCACAACCCTCTCTGTGAAAAAATACTTCCTTAAATTACCTCTGAGCCGCCCCCCATCTTCAAATTGTGCCCCCTTGTTCTTGCACACCTCTTTTTTTGAAAGATGCTACCCTCTTGGACTTTGTTGATTCCCTTGAGGTACTTGAAAGTTTCTATCATGTCCCCCCTCTCCCTCCTTTCCTCGAGGCTATACAAATTAAGCTCCTTAAGTCTCTCTTTATATGTCTTCCGGTGCAGACCCTGCACCATTTTAGTTGCCCTCCTCTGGACAGCATCCATCCTATCTATGTCTTTGCGGAGATTGGGTCTCCAGAACTGCACGCAGTACTCCAGATGGGGTTTCACCAGCTGCCTGTACAGAGGGATAATAACTTCCGTTTCTACTGGTGATGCCTCTCCTATGCATCCCGTATCCCCCAGCCCTCCTTGCTGCCCTCTCACATTGCTTGCCCACCTTTAGGTCATCTGATATGACTGCCCCAGGTCCCTTTCCATTTTTGTTGTTGTTAGTATCTCACCCCCCATTGTGTACTCTTCCCCTGGGTTTTTTTTTCCCAGGTGCATTACCTTGCACTTCTTAGCATTGAATCTAAGCTGCCATGCATTTGACCATTCCTCTAACCTTGCCAAGTCCCTTCTCATCCTTTCCACCCCACCTTGTGCATCTACTCTGTTGCAGATCTTGTGTCATCTGGAAAGAGACATACTTTTCCTTCCAGTCCCTCTGCAATGTGCTTATAAAGACATTGAAGAGGACAGAGTCTAATACTGAACCTACATTTACCCACTAGTAACCCCTTTCTTCAGAGTGGACTCATTTACTTTACTCTCTGTGTCCTATTCTCCAGCCAATTCTTTACCCAGGCTGTCATCTTGGGACCCACTCTCAGGCTGGCTAACTTGTATATTAATCTTTTGTGTGGGACTGTGTCAAATGCCTGCTAAAGTCTAGGTAGGCCATGTCCACAGCCCCGGCCTGATCTACTACTTTGGTCACCCAGTCAAAGAAATCTATCAGATTTGTCTGGCATGACCTTCCCGCTGTGAATCTTAAAAGAAAGTCTACAAGGGATGGTTTTATTTATTTCAGGTATCAACACAGTGGATTGGGCACCCCCAGTTCTGTTATGTTTGGTGGCACCAGGGATGGACTCTCCGGTGTTGCACAATGAAAATGGGCAGGGTGGGGGTTACTAGCCAGCACTGAGGATTGGGCACTCTGATGTCAGAAAATTAAAAGTAAGGGGGGTTGTGGGTGCTGAGAGGGAGGGTGAGGTGGAGGGAGGGTAACAGTGGTGGTGTGCCAGCAAAAGGAACAGACATCAGTGGACATTTTTAGTTTTTACAGGGTGTATAAAATTAAAAAAGACTATGAGGGATGGTTTTCTTTATTTCGGGTACTGACACAGGGGATTGGGCACCCCAGTGTTGATGTTATGTTTGGTGCCTGGGCTCTCCAGTGTTGCTTAGTGAAAATAACTGGGGTGGGGGTTATTAACTGGCACTGGGGTGATTGGGCACCCCTGCGTCAGAAAATTAAGAAAAGGGAGGCAATAGGAGGTGAGAGAGATATTTGGCAGAGGGTGGGGGGTATTTTTACATTGGGGGGACCACTGCAGGCTGATTATGATGCTGATCACCTCTGCTTGCTGGGTTGCATTATGCAGATCAAAGGAAAGAGACACCCAATGATTCAGGCGGCTCTTTTCTTTGAACTACACGAAGTTTCCACCCAGCAATACAAGAAGAGTGTCATAATCCGCCTGGCTGATGACTGGTTTGACACTCTCTAAAGTCTCTTGCAGACTGTCTTGCATTGGACTGACAGTGACACACCTCTCACAACCCACTATCATACCAATATGTTTGCTTTGTAAAAGTGCATGGGTGAACATAAAAGCAACTTCTAGATAAAAAAAAATCAGCTTAAGTTTTTGGCTGCTGTTGCTGCGTATGTGTTTGTCTGTGTGCATGCTTCTATCTGAATATTATTTCAGTCATTATTGCATTTGGTAAAGTGTGAGGAAAGATAGGTAATAGGCATGTGGGATTCATTTTTTTTTTTTTATTTATTTTTTATGTCCCTGTATCTCAGGGCCAGTCCTCTGGCTAGGAGCCACTGGGTCATCCTTCGATCCCCGCTTACCCATCCGCAGCCTGCCCCCATGGAGCTTTGGTTTACCCTCTGAGCAGTGGTAAGGGGTGGCTGACTACACCCCCAGTCTTGCACCTCATCAGGTGGCTTGCAGTGGCAGTGAGAACCTTCCCAGGTATACCAGGGGTCCTGCCTGAAGCCAGCACCAGGGTCGAGCTTTTTGTCCTCTTTAATTTGGTGATACCTGGTGACATTGGTACATGCATAGGGAGACCAATGCGCCAGCACGTATGGAGTAGATACAGAGCATGGGCCCCTCAGCTGACGTCACTCCCTCCCATCCTCTTGGCATTCTCAGCTGCCCTGCCACCTGTGGTCACCCAGGTGGCAGTGTTGGAGAGAGAACAACATCCCTCCCTGCCTGGAGAAGGAGAGCGTTCGACGAACGCTCAATACTTCTCCCCCGGCTGGCCCTCTTGCTACCCAGATACATTCCTGAACCCAGGTCATTGGCATCACAAATGGCAGCTCTACTGCTGTGCCACTGAGCTAGCCACAAGTGGGATTCATTGAAGGGAATGAGTGAACCTCTGAACTCCAAAAAGTTCTAAAAGGTTCTTGTTTGTGAACCTTTTAGTTTCAAACCTGACTACCTGGCAAAACTCAATCCAGGTAAGATCCTAGAGGCACGGACAGGATATACCCCAGGACCAACTGTCAGGGCTGCTTGTGGTAATCTTTGATGAGTTTCTCTGAACAGGCATGGTGCCAGAGGACTGTGATGTGGCCAATGTGGTTCCCATATTCAAGAAGTGAGCAAGGTTGGGCACAAGTAACTATAGGCCAATCATCTTGGCATCAGTGCTGGGCATGGTCCTGGAAGCTATCACCAAGAACAGAATGATGGATCATTTGGTTGAGACCAAGTTTCTCACCCCCTCTTAGCATGGCTTTATGAAGGGCAGAGCATACCAAACCAACTGGGTCACCTTCTGCAAGGGGTAACCAGAGAGGTGGGCAGGGGTGGGGCCACATAAATAACCTCAGACTTCCTACTGTCCATGAGAATCTTATATGCACATGTTTTTCAGTTGTATATCCAGAACATAATACTTCTGCTACAGAACCACCACTGGGGTACAAGTCCAGGCACTTAAATAAAGTCATAGCCCTTTTCAATGTCAAAGTTAGTCTCTTATATACACAATGCTGATCCTTTAAAACATGAACAGTTGTTTATAAGTTTATTATTTAACATTCAAACAGCAGCTGTATAGAGCGAAGCACCAGGTAGTGGTTGGTTCCCTGCCTCAGCACTCTAATATTTTAGGAATGCACTTTCACCATCACCACCAGTAGTGATTCTGTCCACAGACATAACTGATCTGCTTCAGCAAGGCATTAATAAGCAACATGCGTCAGAGGCATGTGGCAGCTGAGATTCAGTGCAAAAAAGTGCAAAATCATTCATTTGGGGTGCAAGAACCCAGGGAAGTATTACATGATGAGGGGGAATACTGATGATCATCAAGCAGGAAAGGGATTTGGAGGTAATCATGTCTGATGACCTAAAGGCACCCAAATAATGTGCCAAGGCTGTGGGAAGAGCCAGTGGGATGCTGGGGTGCATAGGGAGAGGTATCACCAGCAGAAGAAAAGAAGTGGTGATGTCACTGTATAGATCATTGGTGAGGCCTCATTTGGAGTACTGTGTCCATGTGACAGGGAGCTCTTGCCACTCTTGAGGACTGACCTTTTCTTAAATCTGTTGCAACAGTTCTTCTCTTTCTTAGCCTACTCTATCCTTTACAATTTCTAGTCCATAAGGTTGGCCACCTATGGGCACCTCCTTCCCTTCCCTTTCTTGACTATGCTATAGTGTACTCTTTCATTTTCCTTTCCCTCCCAGGTCCTCATACAGGGAGGTTATTGTGGTGACCTCCAAGTGTATGTAAAACAGGTTGTGTTTATTGTTGTTGGATTTAGTATGTAATAGCACTATGTCATAAAATACCTTGATGTATATACTTTATGTCTCTGAAACCTGTAAATGTTTAAAATTCCATGGCACTAGGTGTTTTTGATAATGGTAAAAAGTACTAGGTGACTATTACAGAAATTAAGTTAGTTGTGCTGTTTAAAATGCATGTAAATTGCAGTAAACTGAACATGTCTAAATGTCACAGTGATTTGCATATATCCCATTATGCTTTGCATTATGGAAGTATGTATGATGTTGTATTTATTTGAAACTTGATTTGTTGCCAATGCCCTTTGGGGTAACCTTTCTTTCAGTGATTCTGCAATGAGGTTCTTTGTCTATAGTTTGTTCAGTTTTTTTTTCCTTTTGGGTCCCCACTACCAAAGGAAATGGGGCCCGCATGGGGTGGAGGTTGAATCTCAACTGGTAAGTTGGATTGGAGATCAGTGTCAGTAGGTGCTGGCTAAGTGCAGAGAAAGGACATACATAGTCTGTTGCTGCAAACTGATGTACTGAAAAAGGAATATACCATTGCTGGAGTTTATTTCCTGTATTTTGAATAAACACCACACAAGATTGTGTGTTGAACTTGAAGTTCAGTGTCTGGTCCATCTGTTATCCCACAACCCCTCCACAGACTTGGTGTCATAAGTTGGATAACTTGCTGGAAGTGTCTGGACTGGCTGAAAAGGGATGTTTTCCAGTGGCTTGGCTACTGCCCCAATATCCCAGGTGGACTGATACACCAGAAGTTGCCAGAGGAAAACCCAGAGAAGAAAGGCCATGAAGTTCTGACCAGAGCTACGGCCAATAGACTGGGAGAGAAACTGCTGCCTGGACTGGATCTGGGAGCTCAGAGGATGTCCTGGCCTGAAGATGATGAAGAGATGCAAAAGGATGAGGAGCTAATATGGGGTTGATGGGCTGATGCAGACTGGAGGTGCAAGAGACAACACCCAGGAGGTGGAGGCCCTGATGAGGATGGTCCACTGAATGAGTGGGCAATGGCTGGAGGCAGACTGACTACACAGAGAGGCTGAACACTAGTGCCAGGTGCTCGAGAGGGTCCTGCTGGAGACTTTGGATAAAGATTCGGAGGAGGATTTTTTGTGAGCTCAGTTTGAGGAGGACCCTCTGACTGAGCAGGATATTCCTTTGTTTTCTGTGTTTCCAGGATGTTACCTGTTGGAGGTCAGAGATGCAAGTATGGAACTTGAATGTGAGACCCCAGGTAAGACTGTGCCTAGTGATATTGTGCTGGGGTTGAAGACTCCAAGCAAGTAAGAAGAAGCCTATGAGGCTGAAGGAACTTTTCCTTGTATTGATGCCGCTAAACCTATTAACAGTATTGACTGGGGTATACTGCAGGCTAAAGATGGTAATGTTGCTAAAATGTTACAATATGTTAAGATCAGGAAGGTGGTAAGCAGTCTGCAATAACTGCTTCCCTCTTAAGGTGGGGATATGTGACAGGGAGCTCTTGCCACTCTACAGGAACAACCTTTTCTAAAATCTGTTGCAACAGTTCTTCTTTTCTTAGCCTAATCTACCCTTTACAATTTCTAGTCCATAAGGTTGGCCACCTATGGGCACCCCTTTCCCTTTCTTGACTATGCTATAGTGTACTCTTTCATTTTCCTTTTCCTTCTCAGGTCCTCATACAGGGAGGTTATTGTGGTGACCTCCAAATGTATATAAAACAGGTTGTGTTTATTGTTGTTGGATTTAGTATGTAATAGCACTATGTCATAAAATACCTTGATGTATATACCTTATGTCTCTGAAACCTGTAAATGTTGAAAATTCCATGGCACTAGGTGTTTTTGATAATGGTAAAAAGTACTAGGTGACTATTACAGAAATTAAGTTAGTTGTGCTGTTTAAAATGCATGTAAATTGCTGTAAACTGAACATGTCTAAATGTCACAGTGATTTGCATATATCCCATTATGCTTTGCATTATGGAAGTATGTATGATGTCGTATTTATTTGAAACTTGATTTGCTGCCAATGCCCTTTGGGGTAATCTTTCATTCAGTGATTCTGCAATGAGGTTCTTTGTCTATAGTTTGTTTAGTTTTTTTTTCTTTTTGGGTCCCCACTACCAAAGGAAATGGGGCCCGCATGGGGTGGAGGTTGAATCTCAACTGGTAAGTTGGATTGGAGATCAGTGTCAGTAGGTGCTGGCTAAGTGCAGAGAAAGGACATACATAGTCTGTTGCTGCAAACTGATGTACTGAAAAAGGAATATACCATTGCTGGAGCTTATTTCCTGTATTTTGAATAAACACCACACAGAGATTGTGTGTTGAACTTGAAGTTCAGTGTCTGGTCCATCTGTTATCCCACAACCCCTCCACAGACTTGGTGTCATAAGTTGGATAACTTGCTGGAAGTGTCTGGACTGGCTGAAAAGGGATGTTTTCCAGTGGCTTGGCTACTGCCCCAATATCCCAGGTGGACTGATACACCAGAAGTTGCCAGAGGAAAACCCAGAGAAGAAAGGCCATGAAGTTCTGACCAGAGTTACGGCCAATAGACTGGGAGAGAAGCTGCTGCCTGGACTGGATCTGGGAGCTCAGAGGATGGCCTGGCCTGAAGATGATGAAGAGATGCAAAAGGATGAGGAGCTAATATGGGGTTGATGCAGACTGGAGATGCGAGAGACAACACCCAGGAGGTGGAGACCCTGATGAGGATGGTCCACTGGATGAGTGGGCAATGGCTGGAGGCAGACTGACTACACAGAGAGGCTGAACACTAGTGCCAGGTGCTCGAGAGGGTCCTGCTGGAGACTTTGGATAAAGATTCGGAGGAGGATTTTTTGTGAGCTCAGTTTGAGGAGGACCCTCTGACTGAGCAGGATATTCCTTTGTTTTCTGTGTTTCCAGGATGTTACCTGTTGGAGGTCAGAGATGCAAGTATGGAACTTGAATGTGAGACCCCAGGTAAGACTGTGCCTAGTGATATTGTGCTGGGGTTGAAGACTCCAAGCAAGTAAGAAGAAGCCTATGAGGCTGAAGGAACTTTTCCTTGTATTGATGCCGCTAAACCTATTAACAGTATTGACTGGGGTATACTGCAGGCTAAAGATGGTAATGTTGCTAAATGTTACAATATGTTAAGATCAGGAAGGTGGTAAGCAGTCTGCAATAACTGCTTCCCTCTTAAGGTGAGGATATGTGACAGAGCTCTTGCCACTCTACAGGAACAACCTTTTCTAAAATCTGTTGCAACAGTTCTTCTCTTTCTTAGCCTAATCTACCCTTTACAATTTCTAGTCCATAAGGTTGGCCACCTATGGGCACCCCCTTCCCTTTCTTGACTATGCTATAGTGTACTCTTTCATTTTCCTTTTCCTTCTCAGGTCCTCATACAGGGAGGTTATTGTGGTGACCTCCAAATGTATATAAAACAGGTTGTGTTTATTGTTGTTGGATTTAGTATGTAATAACACTATGTCATAAAATACCTTGATGTATATCCCTTATGTCTCTGAAACCTGTAAATGTTAAAATACCATGGCACTAGGTGTTTTTGATAATGGTAAAAAGTACTAGGTGATTATTACAGAAATTAAGTTAGTTGTGCTGTTTAAAATGCATGTAAATTGCTGTAAACTGAACAAGTCTAAATGTCACAGTGATTTGCATATATCCCATTATGCTTTGCATTATGGAAGTATGTATGATGTTGTATTTCTTTGAAACTTGATGTGTTGCCAATGTCTTTTGGGGTAACTGTTCTTTCAGTGATTCTGCATTGAGGTTCTTTGTCTATAGCTTTTTTTTTTTTCTTTTTGGGCCCCCGCTACCCAAGGAAACGGGGCCTGCATAGGAGTGGAAGTTGCCTCTCAAATGGTAAGTTAGATCAGAGATCAGTGTCAGTAGGTGCTGGCTAAGTGCAGAGAAAGGACATACATAGTCTGTTGCTGCAAACTGATGTACTGAAGAAAGAATATGCCACTGTTGGAGCTTATTTCCTGTATTTTGAATAAACATCACACAGAGATTGTGTGTTGAACTTGAAGTTTGGTGTCTGGTCCATCTGTTATCCCACAACCCCTCCACAGACTAGTTCTGGAGGCTGCATCTCCTGAAGGATGTAGACAGGGTGGAGGCAGTTCAAAGAAGGACAATAAAGATGGTGCAAGGCCTGCACCAAAAATCCCATGAGGAGAGACTGGGAGATCTCAATATGTATACCCTGGAGGAGAAGAGAGACAGAGGAGATATGATAGTAACCTGCAAATATTTAAAGGGCATAAATAGGGTACCAGAGGGTGGCATCTTTCAGAAAGTTTGGAAGGTGATAGACTAAGGGGTAACATGAGGAAATATTTCTTCGCAGAAAGGGTGGTGGATGCATGGACTAGACTTCCAGTGGAGGTGGTGGGGGCAAACACAGTGGATGAATTCAAAAATGCATGGGACAGGCATAGGGGAACCCTAACGATAGGAATGGGATGGTAAAGCCAGAGATTGAGTAGGGTCTGCGGCCTTTACAGTAGGTAGGGAAAATGGACAGACTGGATGGGCCTAGCAGTCCTCATCTTCCATCAGGTTCCATAACTGGCTTGAGGTGGGGATCAGAGAGTTGTGCAGGGAGACTATACAGAGCTTATGTGTGCCTCCACTTGGACTTCTGCTCCCAATTTTGGCCACCTCATAAAAAGAGTGATGTTAAACAGATTGAAAAACTTCAAAGGAAATTTATAAAACAACTTTAAGGCCTCAAAAATTTTGATTACAGTAGTAGATTAGAAAAACTCAATCTTATGGCCTTGGAAACAAGGAGACTTGGGGGAGATTTGTTATTACTATGGGATATAATTAATGATCCATTCTTGTTTACTGAAATGAATTTTGAATACAAGCAGGTCATATTTTCATAGAGATAATAGATAGTTACCTATCGGTAACAAGCTGGTTAGTGCATTGAGAGGTTGCCATGGTGACCGCATTAACCTCGAGAGTGAAACTTGAGAGGTTTGGTCTCCATTGGCAACCTTGAGACGCAGTAACATGGCTTGTTACGGGGAGGTAACTATCCATTGTTTTTATAGTGTAGGACGCCTCCACAAGCAGTAAAAGTAATCAGTCCTGTTTTTTTTTCTCCCTCAGTGCCGCTTTCCTTCACGCTCCTTTTTGCTGCAGATGCACTAGTGTGCTTGGTGTTGTTATGCTGTAGTAGCTACGTAGCTAGTGCAGCATAACAACTACGATGATGTAGCTACTACAGCATAACAATGTTTTGAAAGGTGCTGACTTTTATTAGTAACAACGTTCCAGCATACACTATAGTTACGTTACAAAAAATATAATCCTGGCAAAAGAAGTTCATGGTTTTTGTACAGAGTAATCAAGCCTTGGAATTTGTTTCCATTGGACATAATACTCAGCAAGAATAATCTCTTTTAAGCATAAGTTGGATAGATGGCGATTAGAGAAACAAAGTATAGTCCAGTAAGAGGTAACGGTATTAGAGCCTCATGATTATCTGCCTTTCGCTCCTGCTACTTCTCGGTATGGACCTCAGTATGAGACTATGCCAAGCGCAGGGGAGTGGTCAGCTGCGTCCCTTACGGGTTGGTGCTAAGGCACTGCTTTACAACATTTTACTCAATATCTGGAAGCTGAGGTCCCCAGCAGGTAGCTGAAGTTTGCTGATGACTCTAAGCTGGCCGGGAAGGTTGACCCCATTGATGATGGGAACAAACCTCAGAAGGACCTGGACAAGCCAAGCAATTGGTCCAACTATTGGAGTTTCAGATTCAGTGTAGCCAAATGTAAGGGGCTACATCTGAGGAGGAGAATCACAGGTGGGACCTACACACTGGGTGGGTCTCCTCTTGCAACAGTGGAGGAGGAAAGGGACCTGGGGGTCATAATAGACAAGGGGCTGAAACAGGACAAGCAGGGGGCATCCACCACTGTCAAATGGGCCTGCAGAATGCTGGGATGCATCAAAAGACTTACCAGCAGAGCCATGGAAATAATCATGCCACATTATAAGACCCAGATCTGCCCCACTTTGATGGGGTTTATATCACTGATGCTCCCATCACTTCACTATACTCCGGCAGGTGTTGCCGGTGACATACTAATGACAAGCAAAGAAGAAACGCACATCAGCCCCTCAAAGGTGATCCAGCAAAAAAGAACAACTATAGTAACAGAACAAAGCTGAGGAAGTCCCATGTGATTGTATCAATATGTAGGGGTGTTAGCCCAGTATTTCAGCCATGCCTTAAGGATGGTTAATAAAATATTTTTAGTATTCTCAGCATTTTGGTGTGTACCCAATTTGTTCTGTTACTATGGTTGCTGGTGACATGTAGGGCATGAGCTGTAGGGGCTCTGGGGGGAGTAGAACTTACTTTTGGCTGGATAAGCCCCTTCAAGGGAAACCTGGTGGGGTCTGTGGAAAGGCCTACAAGGAACTGCTGAAGGCAGCCTTCTCCTCAGTGTCAGCTGGGGGCAATTGAGGCAGCTAAGCTAAAAGAGTGTGCCTCAGCTTTGGGGGGGGGGTTGATTTACTTGTAAAGGGCCGGCAGGAAAAACAAGCATTGGTCAATGTCGAATGTTTGCTTGCTGGCTTTGGCATTGGTAGTGTAGGAGTTAGAGAGATGCATAATAGGAATGGCAGTGAAGTATTGAACTGAAGCCAAGCCCACCATCACCCTGCAGAGACTGACAGGCTTTGGGGTGTGTCTTTGGGTCGTCAGGCATAACGGTCATGCCATTTCACCACACCCTACCCTGCAGACACGGGCAAGTGTCACAGTGTGCCTTGGAGTCTTTAGGCCTTATGCTCACCCCATTCCATAAGAAATACAGTGAGATGGGTGCAATATAGGAGAATCGGGTGAACTTTGGGGCTGAATAGTCCAAAGCACACCTCGATGCCTGTCACTGGCTGAAGGGTGTGGGTAGGGGTGGAATGGCAGGAGTATTACAGGTGACAATCCCAAGCCACACCCCGGATGCCTGTCAGTCTCTACAGGGTGGGGTGTTTTGGTAGGAAACCCTAACGTCCCAGGCATTCATTGGTATTTTCATTCCAAATTTTAAACATGTTTTTTTTGTGACCCCCAACTCATTAATAGTGGCAATATCAGTTCGTTAGTGGACAGCTGATTTTGCACAGCGACTACGCCATTTGGCAGCACTGGTGTGAAAACACGTTTTAGACAGGATGTGAAAAATGACAGCAGTACTGTTCATGGGGAGGCGTAAAAATGGCAATGTTGAAAATCTGCAGTGAAAATAATAAAAAAAATGGTGAAATCATGAGCGTACATAGAAACTGCGCAACGCACACCCATAATGTAATTAGTTTGAGGATTTTTTACAGAAGATTGTCAACACAGGCATTTTGGGACCTCCGCTCATGAACAGTGTCACTGTGATTTTCTTAATCTGTCCCGAACACTGATTTCCCACAGCGACCACGCATTTCTGTGCTGGAAGTGTGAAAACACATTTTGGCCAGGGTGTGAAGAATGACAGCTGTACTGTTAATAAGGAGGTGTGGAAAAATACCAGTGTTGAAAATCTGGACTGAAAATATTACAAATTCATGAACTTACGAGAGTGAGTGAAAACTGCGTAATGCTCGCTCGTAACAAAGTCATTTTATGGACTTTTGACACCAAATTTTTAACATAGCCATTTTAACACCTCTGCTCATGGACAGTGTTACAGTGATTTTCTTAATTTGTCCCGAACATTGATTTCGCACACCGACTGTGCCATTGTGCGCTACATGCGCGAAAACACATTTTGGGCGAGATGTGAAAAATGACATCTGTACTGCTCATAAGGAGGTGTAGTAAAATGGCAACATTAATCTGGGTGAAAATATAAAAATTCTGGACTCTGAAGCGGCTGAACTGCGCACGCACGCCGTAACAGGTCATTTGGGAATTTCACCAAATTTTCAACTTCAGATTTTGGGGTTCTGCCTCATGAACTGTGCCCCTGCCATTGTTACTGGTCCCAAAGGTGGTTCTGGCGTGAGACCGCAAAATCACCTTTTGGGAACGAATAACAAAATGACAGTGACTGAGTTCATGAGGTGGTGCCCCAAAAACCCCATGTTGAAAATTTGGTAAAAAAATTCCCCAAAATGGCCGAGATATGCACCAAAGTTGAAAAAAAAAACATTTATGCCATTATACAGCTTATCGACATTTCTTCAGTTCGCGGTCGGCTTTGAAAGGTGCAGACGTGTTCCTGGTCCACCAAAGATCATCGTGCTGGGCTCCGGAGGTAAGTATGGGGGTGTGTGGGGAGGTGGGTGCGCAGACAGTGGGTGTGGATTGGGGAGGGGGCAAGACAGTCAACGAGGGACCTTTTTTTTTTTACAGTTTATTTTTTTTTCCTTCTGCAGTAAAATGACATGGAAATGTTATTTTTGGGGAGCGGCAGTGGAGCTGATATATCGACTTTTGCCATGCTGGGGTGGGCTCCCAGTATGGCAACTGGAAGTCATGTTTTTTGGGGGGGGGCGAGGGACAGTGGAGCCGGAGGGGATTGGGCACTCCCATCTGCATACGGACATTTGCCATGCTGGGGTGGGCTCCCAGCATGGCACCAGGAAGTGTCTTTGGGGGGGCAGCAGATGGATGTTTGTCACACTGGGGTGGGCTCCCAGAGTGGCACCTGGAGAAGTGCTTGGGGGCAGTGAAACCAATGAGGATTGGGCACCCCGTTGGCCATATGGTGTATGGGGGGGAGCGCATGAGCACGCTGGGGTGCACTCCCAGCATGCACGATTGTGTTCGTGAGGGGGATGAACTGTCTATGACAGTTCAGATGCAGTGCCAACGTGGGCAATTTGCATACTGCGAATGGCAGTATGCAAATTGCCTGCGGCGGTGTTTTCCTTAGAACTGTATGCCACTGCATCTGAATGCTGTCATAGACAGCTCAGATATTCATTGGTGTGGTGCAGCCACGCCTGCAAAAGGGAGCAGGGAATTGGAAGTGGGGGAGGCACACCTACGAAAACTTGTATGGTGGCACTATGTTTCTTGTACATGCGTGCAAGCAAGCACAAAAACGGGTAAGACTGAGACAAACTGATAGCTGCAGTCATAGCCAGAGGGACAGAAAGATACTCTAGAAGCAGAGAAGCTGTGTGAGGCTAATACAACACAGCAGGAAGCCGTCCGTTTAGAGGAAAAGCTGCCAGACAGGAAACTCGAAGAGAAATTTGACCTGGAAAAACTGAGTGTGGGGACAACAAAAGTGAAGATACACCCAATTTATTCTGCTTGTTAAAACCTGAGTGTAAGAGTGAGTGTATGCAAGTAAAAATAATTTTTAGTATAACTTAAAAGTGTTATCCGTCCGCAAGTGTTCCTGATATGCAGTAGCTGGCATAATACCCACTTACACCCACCTAGAGTACTGCATGCAATTCTGGGCTCCTAAATATAAGGAAGCAGTGCAATAGATGGGGTTAGTTAGCAAGACAAAGACAAATGTTAACAAGAGGTAGTGCGGTGCGTGGAGTGGGAAGGGGTGTCATGGTGGTGGGCAGGTGACTGGATCCTTTTGAGGACTGTGAGCATAGCAGGCGGGTCAGACCTGAGACTTGCTCCAGGACAGGCTGTGTTGACAAGCAAGCAGGTGGGCAGATAAGCACATTTCCAGGACAGCAGGGTCTGGCAGGATACACTTACAGGTATCTTGTTTTGATACATCACAAGCTGGGGAGTAGGGGGTGCAGGTCAGTAAGACCCTGGTTCTACCCAGTTTAGTAGCTGCACGGAGTGGCATGATGGGAGGTAAGTGACTTGCTCAGGGTCATGCAGTGAGTATCTGGCAGCAGTGGGGTTTGAACCTGCAATTTCCTGGTTCCCAGGTCACTACTGGAAACAGGCTTTTACTCAATATGCCTTTTCCAGTCAAACAGTGCTCCAGCCACTAGAACACACTGCCTAAACTGCCTTCTGGGGGACACTAAAAGGCCAGCAAATGTCAGTAATTGTTTCTTTTTACGTTTGCTTGCGCGCATGTGCAAGGAACGTACTGGGAGAGTAGCACACTTGGAGGTGTGCCTCTCCCACCCAGTGCACTGCTCCCTTGAGCAGGCGTGGCGGTCCTGCACCAATGGGTGCAGGAGCTCAGTATGACAGCGGTGTTCCTCTGCTTCAAAGGAAAGCACCGCTGCCACACTGAGCGCCGCCCCCCCTCGCGTCACGCGCTACCTCCCCGTGCACGTCTGTCCGCCCCCAAAGCTTTCGTCACGCGGGAGCCCACTCCCAGCGTGGCAAACACTGTTTGCCGACGGGGGTGCCCAACCGCCTGGCTCCACGCACCCCCGCTAAAGATTGCTGCCACGCTTGGGAGCCCACCCAGCGTGGCAAACCTTGTTGTTGTTTACAACGGGGGTGCCCAATCCCCGTCAGCTCCTCAGCCCCCACATTTTCTGCCATGCTGGGAGCCCACCCCAGCATGGCAAACGTCCCACGCCGTTTATTTTTTTTTACCTGTAAAATAAAGCGGTCCCACGGCGAGTCTTCGCCCCTCCCACAACCCGACCACCCACTGAGCACCCAGCCTCCCACACCCCCTCACACCATACTTACCTCCGGACTCCGGGCGACGATCTTTGGTGGACCGGGAACACGTCTGCACTCTTCAAAGGCGACCACGAACTGAGGAAATGCCAGTTAGCTGTATAATGGGCCAGATGGGGGGGGTTTCAACTTTAGTGCATATCTCAGTCATTTTTTGGAATTTTTGCACCAAATTTTCAACATGGGGTTTTTGGGACCCCTTCTCATGAATGATGTCACTGTCATGGCGTTATTGGGCCCAAGGTGATTTCACAGGCACTGCGCGGTCACTGCACGAAATCACCCTTCGGCCTGACTAACACCATGACAGTGACATCATCATGAAGGGGTCCCAAAACCCATGTTGAAAATTTGGCAAAATTCCAAAATGACTGTTTAATGAAAGCTGCAGGCTAGTCCCTAGCAGGGCTCGTAAGTTTGCTTAATTTTCAATATTTTCACCCAGATTTTCAACATTGCCATTTTATCATACCTTCTTATGAGCTGTACAGCTGTCATTTTCACATCTCCCCAAAATGTGTTTCACCATGTAGCGCATAATGGCGCAGTCGAAAAGCGTAAATCAATGTATGGGTCACATTAAGAAAATCACAGTGACACTGCTCATGAGCAGAGGTCTTAAAATGGCTATGTTGAAAATTTGGTGAAAAAATTCCTAAAAATGACTCTTTTATGAGTCTGCGTTGCGCAGTTCCTACGCACGCTCGTAAGTTTGCGAATTTTCAATATTTTCACTCCAGATTTTCAACACTGCCATTTTACCACACCTCCTTATGAGCACTGCATCTGTCACTTTTCACATCTTGCCCAAAACGTGTTTCCGCCAATGTAGCGCACAATGGCACAGTCAGTGTGCGAACTCAGTGTATGGGACACATTAAGAAAATCACAGTGTCATTGTTCATGAGCAGAGATCTTAAAATGGCTATGTTGAAAATTTTATAACATTCCTGCAAATAACTGTTTCTGGCGTCACGTTGCACAGTTCCTCATGCGGCTAGTAAGTTTGCGAATTTCAATATTTTTCACTCCAGATTTTCAACATTGCCATTTTACCACACCTCCTTATGAGCAGTACAGCTGTCATTTCACATCCTGCCCAAAATGGCTTTCCTCCCATGTAGTGCACAATGGCGCAGTCCATGTGCTAAATCAATGTATGGGACACAGTAAGAAAATCACAGTGACACTGTTCATTAGCAGAGGTTTTAAAATGACAATGTTGAAAATTTGGTGAAAAAATTCCAAAAAATGCCTGTTTTATGAGCGTGCGTTGCACAGTTCCCACGCACACTCATAGGTTTGCGCATTTTCAATATTTCCACTCCAGATTTTCAACATTGGCATTTTACCACACTTCCTTATGAGCAGTACAGCTGCCATTTTTCACATCCTGCCCAAAACGTGTTTCCGCCTATGTAGCGCACAATGGGGGTAACAAACAGGTCATGCTGACAATTTATTGTGCAAATACCAGCAATCGCACAGGGCATTAGGGTAAAGCACCATACATGCCAAACACCACTGCAAATACCTGTAAGCGAACGTTCGGCATTGACAAATGCTTGTTTGACAATTTATTTACCCAGTGCAGTGCAGCTGATGTGCAACATCTCATTTCCAGTGAGATCCTGTTTTTAGCTTTTACAGTGTATTTACATGGGACAGCCTAGGTGAGATGCAGCATTGCATTTTCAGTGGTGCCCTGCAGTTAGCCATTTCCGGCTGGGTGGACTGGAGTACTGAGAGGTTACAGTAAGTGACTTGCTCAGGGTCACACAGTTTTTGGCTCAAACAGGGTTTGAACCTGAAATTTCCTGGTTCCTTATAGTGCTTCAGCTACTGGACCACACTGCCTCCGATATTTGTGGAGGGAGGACCACAAAGGATGGCAACTGCCGACAACGTTTTGTTTCTTTATTGTTTGGCATTTACAGTTTATGTAGGAAAGGGAACCAGGGGTGGCTGATTCTGTTAATAAAAAGAGAAACTATGAGGAGCTGGCTCTGGGGACTGTTTGTTAAACATAATAAGGCAACAAGTAAGCAAGTCTCAACTCATAAGAGTAAATTTATAAATATTTTATATTTTTTAATAATCACCATGCACCCACGTGCACCAATGTTTTGTTGCTAAGCAACTTCATCAGGGTCTCGGGTGCAGTCTAGAAATTAAAAATTACAAATATATATTCTTAATGTAATGGTTTTACAGTAAATCATTCTGTGTGGAATGTAGAAGGGTTCACTGCGAAACTAATATATCAAGAATATATATTTGTATTTTTTAATTTTATAGAAACTACATCAGTCCTTGATGAAGTTGCCCAGTAATGAAATGTTAGTCCACGTTGGTGCTTGGTGATTATTAAAAAATATATATGTCTAACTTTACTCTGGTGAGTTGAGGCTAACTTACTCGTTACCTTAGGGTTTTTTTGTAACTGTGTTCCCTGGGATAGTTCAGCTGAGATGCAGTATCCTATTTCTAGTGGAATCCTGCTAGAAACACAGACACATAGAAGTTGACGGCAGAAAAGGACCACATGGCCCGCCCAGTCTGCCCAGTTTCTCTGCCTACATCACCATTACTGTCCCTACTCGTCCTACGATTACCCCCTCTCTTGCCTTTACCCATTTTCACACCTGGGTTGACCACTGGAAGGTTAAAGTGATTTGCTTGGGGTTACACAGTATTTGGCTGTAGCAGGCTTTGAATCTGTGGTCTCCTGGCTTCAAGAGGTGGTCTAACCACTAGACCACACTGCCTGTGGTGCGTGTGCGTGTATATTGGGTGTATATGGGGCGGGAAAGGTTAGTGGCTGTTGGCATTTTTTTTTTTTACAGTTTATTTACTCAGAATAGACCATCTAAGATGCAGCACCTTGTTTCCAATAGGGTCCTGCTTTTATTTATTTTTCTGTCCCACCTACTGTGGTATAGTTAATAAGTAGGGGGTCTCTTTCTTCGGTCCTGGTGAGCTTGGGATGGGGGTCTCCTGGCGTCCTCTGGTCATACCTGTAAAATAAGAATAGAGACGGGATTACAAGGGATCTGTAGTTCTGTAGGGAGAAACAAGAACAGATAAGCAATGATAAACATAAACAATCCAGATCTGATAGGCGGGGCGTCCTGTCAGACAGGTAGAAATAAAGTGAAAAATGGGTAAGGTAATGTATCATGTTGGGTTGCCTTGGTCTACTAAGAAGCTCAAATGAATTGTTTTTGTCAGCTTTGTTTATTCACTGGCTAACCCAGGGAACTCACTCTGGCATACCCCCACACACCACTGCACCTTCTACCTCCCGTCTGAAGCACCCTCCACCGGGAAATCAGGGACAGATACCCCAATCCTTGCCCAGCCCGGCAGACCCCCAGCTCTGAGACTCCCGAGGCAGGGCTGCCATGTACCCTGGTGCTCTGTCTATAATCCAATGTGCCAGACCAGGGTCGGACAAGGGATTGGGAGAGCTGGCACAGTGAGCCCGACATTGGGAGTGTGGCTGCAGGACACCAGAGGCTGCCGTTACCTATCCCTGGAGCCAGGGACTTTCTTACGTTAGGTGCCCCAAAGTGCGGACATGCAGTGATGTCTGTGTAACCCCTAGGTGGCGCTATCCCAAGGGCTACTACCCCACCTGCTTGGCTAGTAGCAGTTTAAGGGGCCTGAGTTCTGAAACGGGTGCCTCCACCCAGAGGTCAGGGTTGGTAATGGTCAAGCTAACTTGGGCCAGCCCTCCAGGACACTGTAACCCCCTCTTTCTCCTCTAGTGGCCTGAACACTGTACAATAATCACTTTCACAATACACCTGGTACACCACACAAGTACCCACACTGTTTGCACTTACCACCAGGGCTGGTTCCTCTGGCTCGACCCTGGGGACCCCCTGTAAAACAAGGTTATGCACAGCAAATAGCAACAGTACAGTACTTTGAGCACAAACTGGAACCACAGTCAGATTACATGCAGAAAAAGTTAGATCTGATTTATTCAGGGAACTTGAACAAGGAAGGGGCAAAATCAGGTTAATTAGCTTAAAGGTTATATCAATCAAGCAGTTATGCATTGCGCTTTGAGTCCTCCCACACAGTCACACCTCTGTGTACCCAGGGGGACAAGAGATGGGCTACCAGGACTGTTGCCTGGGGTTGCAGCTGGTTGGGGCCCTGTGATGGAAAACACAACATGCACAGTACACAATATTTGTAATCTGGAGCCAGAGGGCTCATTTAGTAAAGGAAATGAAACAACAAGACAATCAGATGACACACTCAGATTAAGCTGTTGTTGCAGGGAGCTACCCTGGTATTTACTCACGATACCCAAGACTGAACACAGGCTAGACGAAAATCGAGACTGCAGGTGGTTGATCTGGAATGCCAGGAGAAGCAGAGCCTACACGAGTTACAGAGGTGTCATTCCTGTTCAAGCGTGGAGCAGGGGGCTGATCCCCAGGCAGGTCTCTCATTGATGTCTTCTCTGTGCAGTGGGTAGTCTGGCTGGGTCAGTCTGGCAAGGCCCAGACCTCATGGAGACAAATTCGGATGCAGTCCATTTTGGGCTGGATACAGCTTCCAGCAAGCAGTACACAGTTCACACTGTGGGGAATTAACTTACAACCCACTAGCAGCATATAGCACATTTACATGCACAGGAATTCTACTGTACTAGACAAAGCACTCCCTGGTCACAATCGCAAAGTCTCTGCACACACTGGGAGCTTAGGGGTAGCTGGAACTCCTGACAGGCTGATCGCATTCAGCAAAATCTTCGGTCTTCTTCAGGTTGAGCCTGGCCCACTTCAGTAGCTTACTTTAGTCATGCAAACTTGGATTAGGTCCAAAATAATTCTCTTCTCTCCATCTCAGGAGCAGCTGGCAGACATGCAAGCCAAAAACTCAGCCCTTTCACAGTTTTCCCATGTGAATCCTCTCAGGATTGCTGCCCACAATACACTTGAGCTCTTCTCGTTTCACTTCCCAGCTCAGAACTTACTGAAAAATGTATTTATTTTATTTATTTATTTAAAAGTTTTACCAGGAAAGACATACTGAGCAGACTACCACTCGATTCCAGATGTGTCCTGGGGGTAGAGGGAACGGGATAAGTACACATACACACACATATACATACATATACATATATTTATTTATTTAAAAGTTTTACCAGGAAAGACATACTGCCAGCAGCCCGGGACTTCCCCAAGATCCAAAAGATTCGGTTGGCTGATTTGGCTGTCAGTCAAAGCAAGCGCTCCCCCTTCAGTTGCAAAAAAGGCACAAAAAGTTAAAAACTACAATTCCTACAGACTTTGACTTCAGACAGCTCCTGTAGTCTGGCTACATTTTAGGTCTCACCAGAACTGATTGGTTCAATTTGCAGTCCAGGACCAAGATAGTGGAGACAAACAAAACAGTCCTTGCTATAAAGAAAGCAGGTTAGACAAACTATATTATCATTATCACTCTAAATGATTTTCAGCAAATAGTTACATCTTTCAACAGAGCTCCCTCTCAGATTACTTAGGCTGCAATCAGGCAGCTCTTAAAGAGACAGTACACAGAGTCTATACAGGCTCTGGTAATCACATTTAAACTGCTAAAATGCAGGACACCAGCCTGGCAGTGAGCATTTAGGCAAGCTCAAGGATGACTTTTGGGAACCCCCATTTGTAGGGGGGTTACATCTGCACACACTATGTACTGATGTGCGTTGACGCTCCAACCCCCCGTAGCTGCATCGCTCTGTGTAGTGCCCCAGATCTTCATTGAGAGCCACTAAGGAGCGATGAGAGACCCACAACCCACCCCAGGAGAGGACAGCCATCCTCCAGATGCTCAATCCTCTCCTACCCCTGCTGACACCCGGCAGCCCGAGTCTGTTCCCAAACCCAGGTCGCTGGAGTGGCGCGAGGTGTGGTGTCCAACGCCTCAACCCTCAGTGCCACCGGGCCGGCAGCTCAAAGGAAATGTAACTTTCATTTACCCGGCTAATTATTTTCCTGCAGATTTGTAATGGACACGTTAGCTTTCTGAGATGAGGTGCATGCAACATTGCATTGTCAGTTATTAAACAAGTAACTTTAGATGCCTACTTCAGCACTGTATTACTTTTATGGTTGTAATGAGAAGGCATTATGGTTCTGTGCTCAGCATTCCACTATTGTGAATTTGAAACTTGAAATCACAATGGTATGCTCCACTACCAGATACCAATGCGATCCCAGGTTATTTTTTTATTTTCTACTTATGTTCCCAGTGTTCTTATCACTGGCCAGTGGTGGAAATGGGGGGAACGTGGGGGAATGCAATTCCAGGAGTAAAATGAAGAGCCTGACTCAGGTCCAGGAGTAAAATGGAGAAGGACTACTTCTGTGTAACATTTTCATTGAAACAGACAATGATGGCAGAAAAAGATCAATGGTCCATCTAGTCTGCCCATAGTTCCCTTTCTAACGTTGGGACCTTTTGTCCATACAGAGTTCTAGCCCTCTCTGTCCACCCCCTAGTCCCCTCCTTGTTACTGTCACCCCAAGTAACCACTATACCCTTCACTCTGTTCCAACCATGCTTGAAACCATTAATGTTTTTTGCGTCCACCACCTTGGCTGGTAGACTCTTCTTTTTTTGAACTCTCAATCTTTATTTTTTATAGTGAGAACATTCACATAAAAACTACCAGATGGTTTCCATTTAAACTATACAATAAAAACTAAAACATAAATATATATTAAATAAGACAAAACATACAGTGCACATATTAATTATATTTCATCCTTTTACACGTTGTAGACGTAAGTAGTACTTAAGGGAGCAGAAATAAAATCAGTTAATTGTGGATCATAAGGCTCAGATCAGGGTACAAACTCTGGTCAAATAGGCATAATATATATTAACCACCTTCTCCAAATCTTTTCAAAGCTAGTCTGGGACTTATTCAATGTGGCTGTAATTTTTTCCATCCTGTAAATATCTATCATTATCTGATGCCACTACTCCAGAGTAGGAGGCGAAGGGGACAGCCACCTCTTAGTAATAGCGTTTTTAGCAGCAAGGGAGGCCAGGTTGAGGAAGTTCCTTGTTGGGATATCTATGTGGCCCAGAGGGAACTCTCCAAAAATAAAAAACAGGGGGTCTTGAGTTATATCTGAGGCCATTATTTTCTGAATGGCCTCGTGGAAACAAATAACAAAAGGTTGTAAAACTTGACAGGACCAAAAAATGTGGGTTAAATTAGCTTGGGTGCATCCACATCGTCTCCAACAATCTGCACTCAGGTGGGCCCTGTACTTCTGGACCACTACTGGAGCTCTGAAATATCTTACTGTTAGTTTCCAGGCAAACTCCTTCCATCTTCCAGAGCCAGTGCCCCTCTGCACTGTCTTTATGTGCCTTTCCCAAAGGGGAACAGGAATACCAACCCCCAGTTCCCTTTCCCACGCTAGTCTGCTTTTGTTTAGGGGACTTTCTTTTAATGAAAGTAAACCTTTATACAAGATTGAAATTATATGAGAAGGGACCGGTCTCCCATCTATCGCACTCAGAAGGGTCTGTAGAAGTTCAGGGAGAGGGTTATCTTTCCATCGGATCTCCTTTAATGAACTAAGATAATTCCTGGTTTGAAAATATCTAAACCTGTCAGAGTACGGGATGGCATACTTTTGAACTAAGTCTGTGAATGCCAAGGTCATTCCCTGAGGCATAAAGTGGTATACCAGATGCAGGCCCCTCTTCAGCCACCTAATGTACCCTTTGTCCAACTTAGTCAGAACGAAGGCACCTGTGTAAGGTAAGGAGAACATAGCGGGCCTCCACTTGGTAAATTCCTGAGAGGAGAGCACTCTGTGCAAGGACTGTAGTGTGGATCAGGTAAATGGATTTCCCACACTCTCCACTTTTAGGACAGGAGGGACGGAGAGGAGAGTGCAAGAAACATCCCGGAGCAACTCCTCTTGGTTCTCCACTGATTTCCACCTAGCTATATATTTTGTGTCTGGCCAGTGTAGTGGCATTCTAGTTTGGGAGGCTAGAAGATATAGTCTAAAATTGGGTAGAGACATACCTCCCTGTTGTTTGGGGAGCTGTAGAACTGAAAAACTAACCCTTGGTTTCTGTTTCCCCCAAATGTAAGCGGAAACCTTCCTTTGTAATGTCTTGAAGAAAGCATCTGGTATCTGCATTGGAAGGGTCTGGGTTAGATAAAGAAAGCGGGGGAGAACCACCATCCTAATGGATTCTATTCTCTGATGAAGGGACAGAGGGAGAGGTCTCAACCTCTCCAATTCCACCCCAGTCCCAAGTAGAAAAGGGGTGTAGTTCAGAGAGAAGAGGTCCTCATCAGGTAGGCCAATCCGAACCCCCAAATACTTGATACTCCTCAGGTCCCACCTGAAACAATATCTGGTTCTAAGTTCTGGAGATGGAGTAAAATTCATGGGCAATACTTCAGTCTTGGCCTGATTAATTTTGTATCCTGACATTTCTCCAAATTTGTTAAGTATATTCCTGAGGGGGGGGAAGGAGGCCTCAGGGTCGGTCATATAAATCAGGAGATCATCCGCATAGAAGGCTAACTTATGGGTACCAGATGCCAGTTCTATTCCCGACAGGCCCGCGTCCTGCCTCAAAATCTGGGCCAGTGGCTCCAGATATATTGCAAACAACAGGGGAGACAAGGGACAACCCTGTCTGGTGCCACGAGACAAAGGGATGGGACTAGTAAACGACCCATTTATCCGAATGTACGCCCTGGGGTCCATATACATTGATTTCATGAGACCGACTACTGATTGTGGGATCCCAATCCTTTCCAATACTGCCCAGAGGAAGGGCCATTCAACACGGTCGAATGCCTTTTCTGCGTCCAGAGAGAGCAAAAGAAATGGATCGCCTCCCTTCTCCACCCGATGTAATAGATGTAATGTTCTTTTTATGTTATCTTGCGTTTGACGTCCAGGCACAAATCCCATTTGGTCCAAATCTATTACCTCAGGCAAGAAAGTTTCAAATCTCTTGGCTATTATAGATGCAAAAATGTTGTAATCTATACTGAGGACAGAAATGGGTCTGTACGAGGAGCAAGATGTCACATCCTTGTCCGGTTTCAGGATGCTCGCTATATAGGCATACCGCCAAGAATCAGGGAGCGATTCACCCAATTGAACACCTCTACAAGCAGATAATAAGGTAGGGGAGAGGTCCTCCCTGAAAGCCTTATAAAAATCCCCCGTGTATCCATCCGGACCCGGGCTTTTACATGTCTTTAGGGCCGAGACAGCCTGGGCTAACCCAGGAGAGGAGATCGGCTTTTCCAGAAAAAGTTTCTGTTCCTCTGAAATCCCCGGGAGCTCGAGACCCCTCAGAAAGGCCTGTATTTCCTGGACGTCCCCTCCGCCCCCCCCCCCATCCGGTACAAGGCACTGTAATAGGCCTGAAAAGCCTGTTCTATCCTCTTACGGAGTGTGATGATCTTCTTGGAGTTCGGATCTCTGATCTGAATGATGTTTGATCAGGTCTTATGTTGTCTGAGTCTGTGAGCAAGTAGCCGAGTGGCTCTAGGGCCCCCTTCGTAGTATTTTTGTTTGATAAATTGTAAGGCCTGCTAAGTGCGAATATCTACGATCCCCTGAATTTGGTCTCATGTGGCCTGTAGGAGGGGAAAACCCCCCACATCCCCAAGCGGCATGTTAGGCCTGCAGTTTCTGGAGTTGCTTATGGAGATTATCAAGGTGTATCTGTTGTCTTTTTTTAAATTGAGCTGCATGCTTTATTATTTCGCCCCTGAGGACGACCTTTAGGGTGTCCCAGAGAGTACCATCCCCAATCCCCTGTTGTCTATTATCAGTTAGAATCTGCTTAATTCTGTGTTTAACTGTGTCTTTAAAATCTTTTCTATTTAATAGGTAATTGTTAAATTTCCATTGAGTATTAATTTTTCCCCTTTCCCAAGAAATGTTAAGTGTTAAGATAGAATGATCTGATAAAACCATGGGGGTTTGTAGACAGTTTTGAACTTTAAATAAATGTTCCTTGGAAACATGAATGTAGTCTATCCGAGTGTATACTTTGTGGGGGGCTGAAAAATGCGTATATTCTCTTTTATTGGGGTGAAGGTACCTCCAGGCATCTACCCATTGGGGTCCCGAAAGATAGGACTGGGTTACCCTTTGCGTAGGAGATTTTTTAAGGGGTTTAGACTAGAGGTGTCAAGTTGAGGAAAGGTTAAGTTGTGGTCACCTCCTATAATTACTACTCCCTTGTGTTTCTCCATTACTCTCTGGAGTAACGTTTTCCTCACTTCTGGCCCTTCCCCGGGGGAATATATATTGAAACTAGGGTGATATCCTGCCCCTCTAGCTGACCGACCACTAAGGCAAGCCTCCCTTCTGGGTCTGCATAAGAATCTGATAGACGAAAAGGCACATTTTTGAGAATCAGAACCACCGCCCCCCTCCTTTTCCCTCCTCTATAAACTGAGGACACTATTATAGAGAATCTAAATTTTAAGAGCTTTTGGTGTCCTTGCTTATTTAGATGCGTCTCTTGCAATAAAAGAAATGATGGTTTCAGCTTCTTAAGGGAGGCCATCACCCTATATCGTTTTATAGGATTATTTAATCCGTTAACATTATGTGAGCAAACCCTAATTGTTGCTGGGTACGCCATCAGGTTTATTATTGATGCTCTGGGTTGACTCACCAATTAAGGGAGGAATTTCTACAGAAGTGGCCCCATCTAGGTCTTTAAAAGGGGTGGTATAGAAAAGACTTACTTTCTGCGACCCTGATAAATTTGACAGTTGCTTACAAACAGAGCCTATCCCATACAACATAATTGTCTTAAAACGACAGTCTTTAAAGAAAATGTGCACAGTTACTAAAATAACAAAGTACATAAGTGGAAAAAGTTCCAACATCTTAAAACTATGTACAGTTGTACTTCCAGAGAATGAGGGTATAAACATTATCCGTCTAAATAAGGGAACCATTGACCTATGACGGAACTGGTTCCCTAAGGGAGGAAGTGTGACCCAATATCTGGTCAGGCCTCCCCGACCTCTTAAACCGTCGAGTTCGCTAAATGGTGACATCAACCACAAAAGGCAGGGATTTATTTAACTCCCAAAATTGATTAGCATTTTGCTCATAAAAGTGCTAAAACATTGTGAAAATGCGTAACACTTGCCTCACTGTGTTTAACAAACATAACACTTCTAGAAAACCTATATAAATACTTTCTGTACAGTTAGCATTGTCCCAAGGAAAAAACTGCTAATCAATTATTTAAAACCCTGAAAGGGGAGCAGCCACGCAATTAAGCTTAACTGCCACCATCATGAGTTGCCCTAGGAGGGCTGGAACTGAAAGGGCTACAGGGGTGGTACAGTTGATGGACAGGAACACTTCCCCAGCACAACCCACAATTCAGTTTTCTAGTTTGTTTGCACCTAAATAGACAGTGCTCTATCTTTACTCTAGTTTTTAAGTAAATAATTCACATTAGTAAACTAAAATCTTCAACATAGACTAGGGCGGCACAAAATAGAAGTGAAAAGTCCCATAGGGATAACTCGAGAAAGAACACAATATCTCAGAGTCTTTAAGTCTCTGCTCTAACCCCCACAAGTTAGGGGCTGGGAGGAACCGGCAATTACCTCCGTTTGTTCCATTTTTGAGGCTGTTCAAGTATTCAGACTCTGTTCTTCGGGGACAGCTTCCTTGGGGCGACTACCAGTTCTCCCGATAAATTCTTTGATTTCCTGTACTGAGCGGAATCCTCTATGACCACCAGAACCTGCTTGTTTATTCGGAAGACTCTGCCATTGCGAGCGAGGGGGGGGGGCGCTTTTCATGTAATGCAGGACCAGACGGCTGGAAACTCCATCCCCACCACTTCAGTTCCGGGATGATTTCTTCAGGGGTTGAGTATATTCGAGTACCAGAATCCCAGCAGACCTGTAGCTTTGCGGTATGGTGTTTGGAAACAAATTCCTTTCTCCTTCAGGATTCTCAATATTGGAGCGTAAGCTATCCTTCTTTTCATAATTTCTGTCGGGTAGTCATTGTCAAACAGTAATCTAACAGAATTATATGTGACATTTTTCTTGGCCCACGTGGTTTTCAGAATCAATTCTTTGTCTTTAAAGCTGGAAAATTTTAGCACAATTGAGCGTGGCCTGGCTGTTTGCTCTGTAGGTTTACGTAACAATGCCCTGTGTGCTCTCTCAATTCTGAATTGAAATGTCAGGGGGAGGGCTAACACATCTTTAAGGAGGCCAGTCAGAAAGTCCTCCATCTTTCCAGTTTCCGACTCCTCCGGGAGGCCATACATACAGAGATTATCCCTCCTAGAGCATGCCTGTAAGTCTATTAACTTGTCTTGGAAAACTTCATGCTGGTCCACTAAAAAGTCAACAGCTTGATGTAGGTGCGAAGTTTCTTCAGCAATTTCTCCCGCTGCCTCCTCTGAATGCTCTAGCCTTTCCTCCACCTCTGTTAGCCTGCTTTGTAGGGCTAAAAACTCTTTTTGGTTCTCTGCTTGGAATGCCCGGATCTCAGATAGCAGTGTTTCATATCTAGATCTGAAAAGCCTTTCACCTTCTCTAACCATGTCAAAGTCTAGCTCACAGGCCGCACTGCTTGCCGGAGATACACTACGACTTGAGATAGGCCATCTATTTGATCTACTTACATCAGATTTACCTTTGTTTCTCCCAGGGCGCAACTTCGCTTTATCTTTACTCCCAGTCATCATCTATAGTTTTCCTATTAATTTGGAATCTGAAAAGTTGGATTAGGGAGTTTTATTAATTGGGATGTGCTGGAGCTCCTCTCTTAGGTGGCCATTCGGAGTGGTGACATCACCGGAAGTCTGGTAGACTCTTCTATGTTTCCACCACCCTTTCTGTAAAATAATGCTTTCACATATCCCTCTTGAACCCCCCCAGGTCAGTTTTCACTTGGGCCCTTGTGACCTCAAACTGTTACTCATGCTAAATAATTCATTGCAGTTCACCTTGTTTATTCCTTTCAGGAAGTTGGAGGTCTCTGTTATATCACCCCCCTCACACCTGGTCTCCAGCAAGTACGTGTTCAGTGTCTTGAGATGATCCACATGAGATCTGCCCAGTTGGCCCTTAATCATCTTTGTTACCCTTCACTGGACCATCTACAGCCTGTCTTTATCTTTCCTGAGATGCAGACTCCAGAACTGGGCAGAGTACTCCAGGTGTGGCCTCACCAAAGATCTATATGTAGGTAGTATTACCTCCTTTCTTCTCTGCTGTCAGTACCCCTCTCGATACATCCCAGCATTCTATTTGTCTTACTATAAGTCTTGTGTAGGGGGCCGGAGGTTTTAGTGCAGTGGGATTTCTGACTCCCTAACAATTCCAGGACAGGTCAGACAAATCTGGAAGGAGAGGCAGGAAGCTTTCTCAGGGACCAAGATGCAAAAGATTTATTTTCAAGGGACAAAAGATAACAAGACAACTGTTTTTTTTACAACACTACAGGATAATAGGATAAACAATAAAACAATATTATTGGGACTAACAATTGGTCAAACCAAGAACAGGGGTTAACTTTTTTTTGTCCAAGTCTTTTGTGCACTTGGCTGAGATGACGAAACAACTGACGAACCAAGCTTGGGCTTTACTATGGGTCAATTAATCAGCAGGTGGGCATTAACCCCACAATACACTTTTATAAACAGGCCATAACAGCATGTCCCCCGGATGAACAGAGAACAAAGAAGTAGAATGCTGCTGGCGGAATGATGAAGAGTTTGGTGATCCTTTGTGACCCTTGGCAAAAGCTGAGGACTTCTGGCAGGCCGATGGTTTTCTGGACGGTCTGCAGCAATGACCAATGGTAGGTCCCCGGCACCCAGGCCACCCCCCAACAAGAAGACGGCTGGCGATACCCTCAGGTGGTCTCTATGGAGTGACACAAGTATGCACACACTTATGGATGGCTGGCAAAATAAGAAAAAGGGCATGCACGACATTAACTGTGGTCCCTTATGTTTGAGCCAGGGTGGCTCCTAAGAGGACTTATTACTCCATACCTGACTAGTGGCTCTCTACAACTTACCATCTCAGGACTGAGGATGGAACACTGTGGCGGAGCTTTGAGACAGATTGACATCATTGCAGACAGTTCTGCTGCAGATGGAGGATGGACTGAGGACCTCTCTGGATCAGCATAAGGCTCTGAAGAAGCTGGTCCTGGCAACAAAGGCAAAGCTGGATGTCCATTACACAAGGACACAATTTGATAACACAATTCCCATTGCAAATATACAGTTCAGTTTTTGGCAAACAGTTCAGTTTGTGAAAAGCGTGCAGTCTCTAGGGTGCGCCAGTCAGGCTATAGCACCATTCTATTCATCTGGGGCTCAGGACATACCAGCAAAGCTTGGTAGACAACCTCAGTTCCTTGGGCAGTTCACCCCCTCCACAGAGGATGGTGTGCTTCTAAATAACTTTATCTTTCTCTCGCTGCTTTGGCAGAATATTCAATTGGGACAGAGCCACCCCTAATTAATATTCATAACAGTCTCTATGGGCCATTGAGAGGGTTGGGGAGCAGGGGATAATTCCCAGGGCCCAACACCAAGAGAGGCCCAGGCCACCCAGCATACTGTATGCAGAAAAGGGTCTGTGAGCTGGAAGGGGCCCCAGAGTCTGAACTTTCACCAGGGCCTGAAATTCCTCTCAATGGGCCTTCTACGCCTATTCCTTTGGGTTTTCATGCCCAGGTCCTGCCTTCCTTATAAATATCAATTCAGTGTGCTTACGTAACTTTGTATGAATGGGCATAATATTCTGTGGTGATTTGCATATGCAGCCCATGATGCTTTGCATTGTGAGGGCATGTGTGATTTTGTATTTCTTTGAAACTTGGCTTCCCAGCCAAATGCCCTTTGGGGCAACCATTGCCTCAGTGCTTATGCACAGAGTTTTTTTTGTCTTTGGTATGGTGTATGCTTATGTGACTTAGATACATTGTGGCTGTTCGCCTCTCTATCCATGGGATATATCACCCTGTAGGGGTATAATGACAAGGAACCCTAGAGTATGATTCCACCTCTATAGGTGCTGCAGGAATGATTCCCTTGGCTAAAGGTAGCTTAGGAAGGAGCCCATGGAAAACAGAGATGAGCCACTGGAGAAGGAGGAGAGGATGGTGGGGCAATGAAAAAACGATCCTGGAGTAGCCAGGAGGAGTGACCTTTTAAGGCCTATTGGGGGTGTGATGTTGCTCCGTCCATTGAACTACAGGCGTAGCCTTGCAATTCAATGTGCTTACGCAACTTGGTATGATGCATACTTATGTGACTTAGATACATTGTGGCTATTCGCCTTTCTATCTGTGGAACATACCACACTCTAGGGGTACGACGGCAAGGAACCCTAGAGGATGGTTCCACCCCTACAGGTGCTGTGGGAATGACTCCCTTGGCTAAAGGTAGCTTAGAAAGGAGCCCATAAAGAATACCCAAAAGGGTGTCGAGCATCAAAGGAGGCAAGGAGTCAGAATGATATTGAGGACGGGAATGGAGGTCGAGAGGTGTACAGGGTAGGACAGGAGAGGAACAGAGACAGTGAGGAATAAGTAGTGAATTGGAAGCTGACATGAGGCAGGAGGGCAGGACTTCCTAAAAAGAGAGACAGAACAGCCAGGGCCACCATCTGACTCTATCCAACAGCAGAACCTAACTACGAACCTATGGAAGTACTAACCCTATCTAATATTATGACCATCGGCATGGAGGAGAGGAAAAAAAACCCTTTAAGGAGGAAACCTCTGTGGATCCAAGGCCTAGGTTGCCTTCCTTCGAGGCTGAAGGATGCTTTAGGTTAATGACAGCTCAGTTACTGCAATTTAGAGTCGAGATCAAGGGAAGAGGAAAAGATTCCAATTTGGAGGAAACATTTGCTCTTTCCTTCTAACAGGAATGCTTTTGAGGGTTGTGAGCGACGTCTCTGCAACTAAGTGCCCAAAAGAAAAAGAGGAGAGAAATGATTGCTGAGGCACTCAGCCAGCCTACACGGACTTATGAAACAGACCAGGTGAACCAGAGGTGGTCAGATGGAGAATAGCGTAAAGGGTGCCCCTGAACCCACCCGGGTAGCTAAAGGGCCCTACTGAGGACAGCCCCACCCCTTGCAACTTTAAGTAATAAATTCTACATCCAGAGGTGTCATCAAAATGAGGGATGACTGAAGGTCCACTTGGAGCAAAGACATTCTCACTATGGGCCAGGGAGAAGGACCTCGCTTCGAGCTCTGTATGCTCTAGATGAGGACTTAGGGGGTGCGGAGCACGACTGTTGGCTACAGGCTAGCCCTGAGCTATGAAGCAATGGACACAGAAAGCACATCTCTGTGTGGAGAACAGGTTGAGTCGAGGTAGCATGAGACACATATGAGGGGTATGTTCCAACAGTCAATGTGAACGAGTAGACCTACACAGGTCAGACTGAGCAAAGTAGACCCTGATGTGGGTCTGGAGCTGGAGATTGCAAGTAGCAACCACAGAAGTGCATGCCAACCAGGTCAATTAATAAGTCGAATTAGGAGTGGATTGAATTGCGTGAGTGGTAGAGACGAGAATGGCTGGGCAAAGCCCACAGCTGACGGTTGAGTTACAAAGTACCAGGAGTAAACTAGGTATAATGGTAGGTAGGAGGAACTATGAAATCGGTATGGGAAGGATGAGGTTTGAGACGAATGGAGTTTGACAAGGAGAAGAGGGCAATACGAGCCAAGTGATGGGGAGCAGGAGAAGGCAGACAAGGTGAGGGTCAGGAAAATGGAGGTATCAGTATAAGTGGAAGAGACAACAGAAGGCCGGCTACCTGGAACCATTGAGCCCTCCATGACTTACCCGCCATGGGAAAAACAGCCACAAACTAGCACCGGGACACCAAATGGCCAATTAAAACAGAAGGAGAGAATAATGTGAGGCAACGCTGGCAACTGTAGCTGGGTTGACAAGGCGGGGAGTGAGTTACAGAACTGGTAGCTGTAGAAATCAGGCAAACGATGTGTAGGGCAGGAAAAACCCCAAAAGAGAGCCAAAGAGCAGAGCCAGGACTTCCCTGAAAATGAGCACATGCAGAGAACCGAAGCAATCTGGAGGCAGATAGATGGTGATAGGCATCGAAGAGAGCCAGTACTGTAGGAAAACAAAAAACAACAGCATGAACAGGTGAGGGGCTTACAGAAGGACTAGAAACCTCTGAGGTATGACAGAAGAAGGGCAGTCCATCCCGGAAGATAGTATGGGAGAAGTGCAGTAGCAGGAAGCTGAATGGTATTGGCAGGAAGGGGACATCAGTGGTCCAGAGAGGAGACGATAAGCCCAAGGAGTCCAGCAGAACAGAGAGCAGGGAGCATAAGCAGTGGCTGCAAGGAGCAAGCACAGCAAGGGGTACCACCATGTAGCATGGATGCCGGACGAGGCAGGTGACATCACTCTAAAGTGCCGGCATCGCAAATGGAGACCGAAATGAGTCCAGCGCATGGGCAAACCAGGACATCCCAGGGCTAGGAGAGAAACAACACCAAGTGGATTGGAGGGAGTTGAACCAAGGTGGTGGCTGGAGGCAAGGTAGGGAGGGGGCAGAGAAAACATAAACGGGGGGGACAGAAAGGGGAGACGGGAATGGGTGGCTGGCGGTGCAAGTGAAATAGGACAAACCAGAGCAAAGGAAGGCGGCGCCTCTGGCCGCAACAAAAAAAACTATCCTGGACTAGCTAGGAAGAGCAGCCTTTTAAGGCCTGATTGGGGGCATGGTGTTGCTCCCGCTCATTAAACTACAGGAGTAACCTTGCAATAAAGGCTTCTGTTGCTGACCCTGCCCTCTTCCCTTTGGGTCTCTATGCCGTGATCAGCCTCCCTCATAAATATTAATTGGGAAACTATGTCTTGTCCTCGTGTAGGGCCTTGTTCAGCCCTGCCCTCTAATTAGTATGTATGAGGGCTGTGACCCTTGCTGTTAGCCCCTACCTCTCCAGTGTCCTCTATGGGGCCTTTGTTCCCTTGGCTGGCCCCACGCTTATGACGCAAATTTTACAAAGGGCTGCAGCACACTATGCCCCCCCCACTTTGGTGCACAGTGATGCAGGGGGTGGTGACAAGGGGTGTCAAACTCAGGGTGCTCCTGCCCCTTGTTCCCTTTCAGGCTCTGACCCACTTCTCACTATATATTCAATTTGGGCTCTGATCCTTTAACTCTTCCTTTTCTTTTTCCCTCCTTCCCCAGTCCCCAGCGCCTGTGGCACAAGCAAAAGAATCGGGCACTCAGCCCACTCACCACTGCAGCTAAGATCAGCTGCTTTGCTGGGGGGGGGTCAGAGAAGGTGGCCGGGAACCATGCTCCCACTCAGCTGTTAGTGCTGTGGTTCAGGTGGCTGGCTGTGGAACTAACAGGTCCGGGCCCTCATTTCCACCTGGACCAAGTTTTTTTTGCTGCACATCTTGGTCCACTCCTGAAACTGCTCCCACCAAAGGTCAGGACTCGGGGGAGGAGGACAGATCACGTTGGGGAGCTGTGCTCCCACCTGACCATCTGTGCTGCTGCTGCTGCCTCCTGACTTCTACTGGAGGGGAGCAATGCCGGAGGAGCTACAGACTGACCCTCAAGTAAGCTTTTATTGTCCATGCTCCCCTCATCCTCTACCCTCCACACTCAGCCACTGACTACCTTTTTTGCCACTCCCAGGGACTGGGGCACCATGACTCAGGAGGGGGGGTCTCCTGCCCACGGCCCCCCTTCTCGGCACCAAATGGCATGAAAATAGACAAAGGATGGGGAGGGGTCTGTTGAGCTGCAGTGAAGGGGGGTGGAATGGAGGCAAACAGAGGGGAACAAAAAAAAGAAAAATCTCCATGTCGGGAAAAGGGTCCCCGTTTCCTTGTTGTGCCCTCTCTAACTTTGGGACACTACACTTGTTACACTGGCTTGACTGTTAGAAGGTAGTCACTAATGATAATCTCAAGTCCTGTTCTTCAGTCATACTGCTAAGTCTTACCCCACCCACCCAGTACAATGTCCTGGAGTTCTTTGTCCCTAGGTGCATCACCTTGTCTTTTTGGCATTGAATTTCAACTGCAAAACCCTAGACCACCTCTCAAATCTTTGCAGATCACTCTGCATCTCCCTGCTTTCATTGTCATTATCCACCCTCCCATAGAGCTTAGTTTCATCTGTGAAGAGACACAACCTGCCCTGGATTCCTTCTCCAATGTCACTGATGAACATATTGAAGAGGACCAGGCCCAGGACAAATCTCTTCGGTACCCCACTCGTGACCTCCCTCTCTTCAGATTGAACCCATTAATCACAACCCACTGCAGCCTTCCCTTTAACCAGTTACCTACTCATCTTTCTATTTCCCTAGCCATGGCAATATGTTGCTATGTTCTTACGACCCATGAGGAAGGCAGTATAGTGTAGTGGTTAAGGGCACTGAGAGGCAAACCTGGAGACCTGGGTTTGAATCTCATCAGCCCCCACTTGCATACTGTGTGACACTGAGCAAGTCACTTAACTTCCTTGTGCTATTGTCTGCGAGGCAGCAAGTCAAAAAGCCTTGCCTAAGTCAAAGTAGAGTAAATCCATGGAGTGTCCCTTATCTACTGCCTTTGTCACCCAGTCAAAGAAAACTATCAGGTTAGTCTGACAAGACCTCCCTGCCACAAACCCATGCTGTTTACTGTCCTGGAGACAATTACTCTCCAGGCAGTCCATGAAGGCCTCTTTGACCAGTGACTCCATCAGCTTCCCTACTACAGAGGCAACACTGACAGGCCCATAGTTCCCCGCTTGTTCTTTGTCCTCCCCTTTTGGAGCAGAACTACGACCACCACCTGTCTGTAATGAGCTATTGAATAGTCCTACCAGGGGTTCAGCCAGTTCTGCTGTCAGTCCCTGAGTACTCTTGGATGCATCCCTTCCAGTCCTGGGGCTTTATCTATCTTTAGGGCAGCTTCCCATTTCTGGATCCTTTCGCATGTAAATATTTGCTGCCTCTTCTCTGGGACCCGCTTTGTGGCTGCTTCGATGCAATTTTCTGCCAAGGGTTTGCTGTCTTCCCTTGTGAAGGCAGAGCAAAAGTAATCATTAAGGATGGCAGCCTTTTGCATGTCCTCTTCTGGAACCCTACCCTCCTCAGATAGTCTAACAATTCCCCCTCCTTTCTTTCTTTTTCTCTAATATACTGGAAAGATTGTTTTCTCCTCTCTTAACCCACTCTGCAATATGCAGTTCAGTGTCTGCTTTTGCCACCCTAACTGCTATCTTTGCCTCCTTATTTCTAGTATGTGTTCTCCCCATCCCCCCGCTTTTCTTTGTATCCGGTGAAGGCCTTTTTGGCCCCAAAATATTATGAGAAAATGTGTCCCCATACCCTTATCAGACATATTCCATCCAACATGAAAGGTGTTGGGTTCCCGCAGGGAATTTTGTCCACTTCCAGCACTGCCACTGGCAGAATAAAAAGCAGCCTGCTTGATGAACAGTCCAGGAACCACTGCTAGTAGCATGAAACACAATCCACTTGGTGGACAATCCAGGAGCCACTGCTGGCAGCATCACTACTGGCTCAGCGGGAAATCCAGGAGCTGTCACTGGTGGTGTGAAACATGGCCCCTCTACTGGCAGCATGAAAGACAAACTTTGTGGTGAGCAACTAAGGTGATGCCAGTATGTGCTGGAGTGGACCATTGAGCATTTTGTTTTCTTGTCACAATATTAAAGGTTTCTTGCCTCTACTGGCCCAGATTTGGCGAGGTCTCACAATTTAGGTCCCTCACATACAAAGCTTTGTTACTCAGAAATGTGGATCAAGTCTGGGCACAGTGGCCCATAATTACACTTTTGATTATATTTGCTTGTTTAAAGTAGTTTAAACAGTTTTTGAGAAAAGCTGGCAGTGTGGCTCACACTTTATTATAATGAGCCTCCCTCAAGCCATGGAAAAGATTCTGAGCCTCCATCAGATTTGGACATAACCTTGGGGCTCCCCATGGAAGAACCAGCATAAGGAAACTGTGACACTGCGCTTCATCCTGGTGGGCTTTGCTGTACTTCGCACAGTACATCACAATGAGGTGAGACTCATGCAGTTGACTGAGTATATTCTCTTTTTATTCAACTTACTATTCCTTCCCAACCACATACCCCAGGTTATCCTTGGCACTCCACTCTTCTGACTCTTGGTCTTTTGTTGCTCTGTCGGTTTTCCCTCTGTCTGAACAACAATCCTAGCCACTCTCATCTCTCTCTCCCCCTCTTCCCCTGTTGTTAAGCAATTCCTATACCCCTTCTAGGTCACACTTGAAAAACAAACATTGGTTCAGTGTGCCTTTCCTAGTCACTAATATACATGTAAACAAACACCTACTGCAGAAACAAACATTGACTCAATGCGCCTTTCCCAGTCACCGATTTACATATAACCTACTGTAGAAACCAGCCTTGACTCAGTGTGCCATTCCCAGTCACCAGTTTACATATAAACAAACACCTACTGCAGAAAAAGGCCTTGACTCGTGCCTTTTCCTGTCACCAATTTACATATAAATACACACCTAGAAACAAGATTTGACTCAGTTGACCTTTCCCGATCACCAGTTTGTGCATAAGTGAAGAAAATCACCTGCTGTTATCCATATTTAGTTAGGTTCACCCGCAACACAGCTAAATAAAACAAAGTGCTTTCAAAAACTGTGCACGATAAACAGCGAAACGGACATTCATGTTAAGTGAAAATGCTGCAAGGCACACATAGCGCGAACTCGGTGGGGGGACATAACTTGGGGAGAAGAATAAACTCGGGAGGGGGAAGATTAAATATTCCAACTTTGGGGGGGATGTAACTCAGGGCGGGGTGGAATCGGGGAGATCACTCCTACTCTGAGGGGATCCAGAAGCAAATGATTTGATACCTTTTAATGGACCAACATAGATGTAACAACAAGAACAAAGTGCTCTAGCTTTCGGACCAACAAGTCCTTCACCAGAAGCGTAATGACAGTTATTTAGAAAAAAACAATACTTTTAACACCCAGATCATGCAGGGGGACAAAACTCGGGGGTGGGGTGGGGCAGGAGAAAGTCAGGGGGGAGATTATTCCTATTCCAAAGGGGATGCTATTTTGTCAGCATGATTTTAACTGCGCGGACATTCTGACAACATCTTGACAGTAAACCATTCAGTTTGCGTCATCCCTTCACACAAAACATCCAAAACCTTATACTGTACATTCTCAGACTTGACTGTGTCTCCCCGGAACAGTTTGGGGCCCCCTTGGGAGGCTGGCCTCACCATTTGAGAACCAATGCCTTAGAGGTTAGAGTAATGAGCTATGAATGAGCTTGGTACATCCAGCAGAGCTGAGTTTGATTCCCACAACCTCCACTTGCATACTGTATGACCCTGAGCAAGTCAATTAACCTCCCCAGTGCTCCTTGGTTGCCTCTGAAAACAGGCCTTGTGCCTCGTGGGCCTTACCAGGTTACCAAAGAATAGCAAAAATGTTGCATTTATAAACCTAGATTTTGTTGGCAGAAAAGGACATTTAGGCCCATCCAGTCTGCCTCTTATTGTGTATTCCATCACCCCGACCCTAGTTGGTCATAGGTCTTACTCTCTCCCCATTCCTATACCTGTAGAAACATAGATTTTGTTAGTGAAAAATGTGGCAAAATCAGTCTTGTTTCATCCTACAATTAAAAGATGGCTCTGTTCTTTCCCTGTTACAACGGGTTACTAATGAACTTTAGATGATCTGAGACAGAGAATTTTAGTTTTACTCCAAGAACTCTTTGTTAATTTTTGGAATAGGATCACTTGGCTGCAGTAGCAGGTCTGGGAGATTTTCTGTGTTTTGTTTTCTCACGTTCCTGATGATTGAATTCCCTCTTATTTCTTATTTTATCTGCAGTGCACTCTCATTTTGCTCTATAGATATGTAATAGTTTTCTATTTTTCTTTTGATGTATGACTTTTCTGCTTGGATTTTGTCCAGAGTCCCTTACGTTTCTGATATTTATTTTTCAATAAAAAAATTCCCCTACTATTTTTGAGAAATGCCATGGGATCTTTAACGTCTACCTGAACAGGGGTGTAGCCAGAAATTTCTATTTTGTACACAGTCTCCAACAGTTGTACCCCCCCAATTAAAAAATGTACACATCCTCTCCAAATGGTACCCCCTTCCAAACAAGTCAGATTGTTGTCAGATGATTATTCTAATCTCTAAAGAGGTTATACATGTATCTGTCTCCTAAACAATGGAAGTCTGAACAGAGACACTCTTCAGTGGCCTAAAGTAACCCAAATACTACAGATTAGAATGAAAATGTTAACAGAAAGGTATATGGTTTGTGACAGGCACTCAGCAAAACTGTACTCAAATGTGTACAGTGAGTGTGCCTGCCTACACCCTTGTACTTGAACAGGCACCAGAAAAGGTAGACAGTACCTCTGCTTTACGTCTCATCCCCTCAGTTACTTCAGTAAGGTGCCAGCATTTATGATATGAACTCAGTTCTGATGGGTTCACCCCTATTGGTGTGACAATCATTTTGTAGACACAGATATGGGCACAGGCAATATGCCACCTAGCTCTGCAGTGCCAGGCATTGTGGCTCCCTGGAGCCGAAGCACCAAAGCGCCGTTCATGAAAACATTACTGTTTTGTGGGGGCTTTGCCCCCCGCACCCCCCAGTGTGGAGGCTCTACCATCTGCACCCACCACAGCAAAATATAACAAACTCTGGGATGGGCATGCCCCGAAAGAGAGGAAAATTGTTACATGAAGTGAGTGCGGGGTGATTAAAAATCAAGATCGCCCCTGTTACTCTCGCCCTTGTTGCGGCACCCTAATTGTGGCACCAAAATGTAGTTGGCACATTAACGGGATATCATTCTGATGTGGGACTAGAACCAATAACTTTTCAGCCAAGAGGCAGATGTACTGCCAACTGAACAAATGCTAACACCTAAGAGCAGTGATACAGCCAGAGCCAGACAGTCTTCCCTCGGAGTAGAGCATCCTCTTGGATGCTCCATTCTCCTTCTCCAATTGGTCTGCTGGCATCTCTGGCTCATTCCCAAACCAGGGTCTTCAGGGTTGCAAGTGGTATTGCTGCTAAGCTGATGGGGCAGCCGTCTTCCATCTCCCCCGCTCTCTCTCTCCCTCCCTCTCTCTCTTCATCTCTTTAATAAAAATTATCTGAGAATACTGCAGCACCAGATTAGTAGAATTTCTATTAGTTTGTTTTATACTTTTTCAATTTTCTAGATGCACCTTGACACCAGAAATGCCCTACATACGAGTAAACAGGATGAAACAGCATTTTTAATTCAAGAAGAATTCAGCAGAGGGCACTGTGGTATCACAGTTTCTGTAGATCAAACTGTAATACTACAGGAATGGTCCTCTACATATACATATGCTGTTTCTCTCTCTCTCTCTCTCTGTATACTGTACATATTATATATAGATTCTTTCATGTTCTTTCCTTCAGAGCTTGTTTGGAATTTTCTTTCAGGGTGCTTAGGATTGTATCTGCATTCCAAACTAGGGTTTTACAGTGGGAGTGTTCGTTAAGCAGAATCCATTGTCTGTTCTAGATCTTCTAGTCTAGCAGTTGGAGTATCACTAACAGTTTTTCAGACATCTCTTTCATTTTAGCAATAACATGTTATTAAATCTAAAAAGAGTATTACGCAATCCAACATAACATGCATTTATCTCAGTACACACCACAATAGATCAATATATAATCAGATTCAATAAAAGATGATGTAGCACACTTATAGTAATACAAATATTGGCCACCTAAACATTAAGGAGCAGATTGCCCAAGTCCCACAGATCTGCAGTGTGTAGGAAACCCTAAGTTGGAATACTCTGAACCAGAGGTCTAGTGGACCCCAGTGGTATTTACAGAAGGGGCGTGTGTCCCATGTGTCACTCGATCCCCTGATTGATTGTGCAGCTATACACTCACTGTAGGTAGTCTGGGGGCATGTCTGAGGGTACGACCATACTACGTGTCATTCACTAAGTCGTGGCATGCCAAGTGAGTGGGGTGCAGGATACGGAAGCAGGGACCTTGACGTATCTTTTGTGCGCCACACCAATGACATCTACTGGCTGTGGTGGGACAGAGAATCCCCCCACTGTGCTGCCTTAGTCCACTGGGCTGACAGGGAGGGCTGGGGCCAGCCATTCAGGCACTCACCTGTACTTTTAAAATTGTCTGGTCCCGCACCTTCCCAGAGTTCCCTGCTCATGCGGAGCAGGAGAGCCACTTCGAGATCCACGATGGGATCTGATTGGATGCAGATGCCCACCTGTGTCCTTTGATCTGCCCCTCCCCCGCACAGGGGTGGGGCCGCAGACAGGTGCCCTGCAGGGGCATATGGTTGTGCATTCAGCGCACCCTGTGCTTGTCCCCACGGGGAGACAGCACAGCGTGCAATGATGACACACAGATGTTTTTAAACACTGATCTATTTTTAGCACCCCATCTTCAGTCACGGTTCCCCATCAGATGAGCACTGAGACCTCCTTGGGTAACAACATCAGTCTCTGTTGTTGGAGCTTGTCACACTTGTGTCCTTCCTTGTAGAATGTGACGTTACAAATTATGGAATGATGTCTTCTTTATTCCCCCTCTGCCTGTCAACATTTTCTCATGAGGCATCCTCTTCCATCCTCCCTGAATCAGAATTCATGCTTCAGCGCCCCTTACGTGCTTCTTTCTCATCAATTACTTTAGGAGGATTCCACGTGGGGTTCTCAATATTTAACTATTCATTTTATAATCATCCTCATCCTCAGACTCACCACTTCCGAAATAGCATTTGGCTTTAAACACATGCCATGAAAACTACATCTCCTCAGGCCACCTATCTTGGTGTTCACTCCCTGAGGAAGGGTCAGAGAGATCCTGTACGTAAGAGTTCTTCTTGGTCACTGATTGCATGGCTTGGCCAGCATGATGCTTTGCTATGTTGTCAGTTTTTCATTTTTGGTGTTCCCTTTAACAAATGATTGAACACAGGGATCTTTTGTGTGCTCTGCCTTTTTCAGTCACACCTATCTTAGAGACCCTTCTCTGTCACCCCAAGGTTGGGTGTTCCTGGTTTTCAGTATGTCTGCCATTTCCCTCTGCACATGAGTACTTAGGACTTGAATGCACAGATCCCCAAAGGGATCTGCAAGGCAGGCAAGTAGCCTGTCTTCTGCTGGGCTTCTCTTCCTCATGCAGGTCTTGTCTCACAATGGCTCCACCCACTTTCATTACCACCTGCAAATGGTTTCTGGCAGGCAACCAGAAAGAGTGGACCTAACTTTGAACTCTGTAGTAGCCATGGGGGTTGAGGCTACCTAATATTACAACAATCGAGAGGGTGCAGCAGGGAGCACCTAAAATGATTAAGGGAATGGAGTGGAATCATACCTACACAGAAACATTTTTCTGAGATTTGGTCAGAAAGGTGCTACTGACCATTGGCTGCCTGGGAATGTTAGGTGTGGACAGCTCTTGAAGACCACTGGCATTGGCCTGGCAGCCTCTGTTCTCTCCCTTGTCCCTTTCAATGGCCTGTAATGGGGAAGAGCATGGCAAGATGAAGTCTTGAGCTGCATTTCATTATAAAGACAGATAGCTTCTCATCAGCATGGCAATTAAGGCCTTTGAACGTTCAGGAATGCCCATTCCAGAATCTAAAATGAGGCACATGGAAGATTTAAATCAGCCGTGTCCACTTTGATTTATTTTTTTATTTGACATTTTTCTCCAAGAAAAGCATACAGAGCTTAGTGAGCTTGTTTCCAGATGCGTCCTGGTGGAAGGGCACAATAGAAGTAAGCCAACAATTTACAATATACAATTTTTAACTCTATTTTCTATTTTCAGCGTGCATTAAATATAACTATTTTGTTTTGTTTTTAACAATTTAAAATAACAAACAGAGCCCCCTGTGCAGAAAATAGAAAAGTGCAACAGGCAAGAATCGATGGGAATGGCGATACATGGTAGGTATGATAGTCAAAGAATAGTTTCGACGTAGTGACGCAGTAGTTATTTGGTTCATTGAGTAGAAGTTATCCCAGGTACCTTGTTGTTTCTCCCAGAAACCTTTTCCAGAGTATGGGAGGGCACAAACAAGAGGGCATATACAGGGGTCCTAGTTCTCTGTGGCTCTTCGGTTCTAGCCTCTGTGGCAGTGCTCCAAAACGTCTACAGTGGGGTTTGCTGCTTCCTGTTGCAGGAATGATTCGCTACTGTGGTGGAATGCAGCCAAGAGATTGGCTGTGATGTCATCGATGACCTCAGATGCTGAGCATAGAGGAGGGGCTTCAGGCTGAACAGAGAGTGGAAGGGAGTCAGGACAATGAAACAAAATATTATGTTTTAAAGAAAAATCGCTAAAATAGTTCTGTGGTATTACATATATTCTGTGGTACTATATATATTCTGTGGTAGGATGCAATTTCTGCAGCCAATACTGCATCTGCAGAATGGCTGAACTGCAGAGACCCTGACCACAATCCCTTAAACGCTAACTCAGTTAATGGGGAGCTTTCACTGCCAAATAAAATGATCAAGGAGCAGCAGCCCTCTGTCCTTATAGTTATATGATATTGCTTGACGAAAGGACCAGCCTGGCCCCACAAAGAAGGGGAACTGTACTGTAACATCTTCCAGTAAATAGGATTGTGCGATAAAAAACATCAAACTATCCAATAACTGTTATTTATAAAGAAGGAAATCATTCCAGCATCTCTGCACTCATGTAACTTCTTTTTCCACAACTGCTTCTGCAATGACTAGACCTACTTTTGATAAAAATCCTGCTTAAAAGTTGAGGTCTTTGTTTGAGGTACACAATCTTCTAAGAGACACTCTATGATCATTGTGTAACTGAGGTGGGTGGACTACACACTAAAGGAGTTATTACTGGGACAGAATAATGTGCCCAACCTTGACCTTGCTAGGAGGCTGCAATGCAGAACTGCGTTTATCTATTCAGCTTTTGTTTACCAGATAGGCACACTAGGCAATTGAATGTCTATTTTCAGGTGCAACCTGCAGAGTACAAGTAGAAATACAGACAGTGGATACAATATAACAAGACATACATTGGCAAGAAAGCATACAATTTGCAGTACCATCAGTTACAATTGCATCAAATAGGACATACATTGTTCCACAGTACATTCAGTACGCTAGGGAGAGAGAAGAAAGGTCAAATCCATGTCAATGCGTCTGTAAGGAGAAACCAATAACAATAGTACATTTACTGTAAAGTGCCATAGAACATAAGGGAGATGGGAGAGAACTATAGTCATAGGAATTATTCCAGTGGGTGCAGTTTAGAAGCTGTTAAGTCAGGAAGAATGCAAGTAGGAACAATGCTTAAAGATTGTAACAGGAGCAGGGTGCTTGGCTAAGGAGATTTTCACAATGATACGGAAAGAATGAGTGGAGGGGCATCGCCGTATTTCAGGAGGAATGGAGTTCCATAGCTTGGGGGCACAGTAGGCAAAGGACGCTTCACCAACTCTAGTTTTGACTCTAGGGACAGCGAGCAGGGCATAGAAACATAGAAACTGACAGCAGATAAGGGCCACTAAGCCCACCCATTCGAGAGAGAGAGACACAAATCTGGAAAAATGTCCAGCCCATCAGGGCATCGGTAGTGCTACCACTTGAGACTCAGTTCGAGAACGAGCCTGGGTCATCTGGGGCCAGCAGGGGGAGGAGGATAGAGCATCCCAGGAGACACATTCCTCCTCCAGGGAGTGGGGGTCACCATCCTCACTGAGATACTGCCACCTGGCTGACCACTGTGTGGGAGGGGAGGATGTTTGGCAGGGACACACACTGGGCATTCACAACACAAGCAGTCACATTGGTCTCCTATGAGTGTATATTTCCTCAACGGGGAAGTAAAGGAAGAAATCACTCAGCCCCGGTGCAGCACCTCCAAGTCCCAGGTACATCCAGGCGGGTCTCCTTGGCCGGGGCTGTCACCTGACATGGGATGCATCCCTTCCCTGCCCAGGGGCAACCAGAGCTATATGGGGGCTGACAACATGTAAGGCCATGGGACAGACCTGGAGGAGGTGCCAGGGGAGCATCTGAGGAAGCTGGACGAAGACACGGGGGGGGGGGATAAAGAATAAATTTAAAAAATTAATCTGGGAATTGTGTTAATCTGCCCAAGGAATAAGCTGAACCCATCATACATGATGAACAGTTACTTTTATACTGTATAAAACTTTTAATGAAGTAATACTAAAACCAGCGTCATTTACCTTCAGTGTGTTTCCCTTCCCAATTTTGCTAAATATGTAAGAAAAGCAGTCTACAGCTTCTTACTTATAAAACTCCTTGGGGTACACCGCCCTGTAGAAAACCAAATTCTTGTCCTTTTCTTCTTCTCAAATATTTCAGTCTAATGTTCACTGATGTGTCCTCTTCAAAGAAGAGTGAGAGAGAGAGACAGAGAGTTATGGTTCCAAGATACTTGCTTGGCCAAGTAAACTGCAGTACCAAAGACATATATAGTTTTTCTCCCCTGGCAGCCCACTTCTTCTGCACCTTTAGATTTTACACACAGGGAGTTCCCAAATCTCCACTTGCCAGACTGGATCCCCTATTCCACTCTTTTTGTCGCTTGTTCCCCTTGTACGCACTGTTGCTCACTCTACTCTGCCCTTTCACTCCCCTCTCTTGATGTTGGGTGCCTTTCCCGTTGCACTTCCTTTATATCTAAATTCTGATTTGGTTCTCTTCCCTCCTATCTTACAACCCTCTTGTCCTCTCCCTCCACTTCCTCCTACCCTCTACGCAATAATCCTCTATGCAATAATACTTCCCACTCCCTCCCTCACTGTTCCTTCTAGATGATCTACTGTTGCTCAATATGCCTTCTCATGCTACTTTACTAAACTTTGGTACTCCCGTCCCTTGCCAGTTTGCTCTGTCTCTTTGGCTTCCTCCTTAAAGTGTCTCCTTCAAGACTTTTCTTCTCCCTCCTGCAGCTGCCTATGACTCTCTTCCTCACCCCTCCCCCTCTAGTTCTGCCCTGGCAATTTGTAATTTTCATTACCTGTACATATTTTTGATTTATCAATTTTTGATAATGCCCCTTGATATATTGTATTTGCTGTATATGATTTTTTTACATCCTTTTCCCCCAGGGTGCATCTGGAAGCACGCTGTTAGCAGCTCATTATGTTTTTCCTGGTGAAACTTTTGAACTAAATAAATAAATAAATAACAGTCTCCAACAAAGAGGGCCACAAACACCCAGTCTGCATTTAACTTTGATGGCACAGGTGCACCAGTTATACCGAGCCAGTACCAATAGATAATATAGAGTATGTTTCACAATGAATACTTGCCATGAACAGTGGGGGTATTTGCAGCACCCTGGCTTTGACAAATGGCTAGGAAAGAAGGAAAGAGAAGTGTATTATCTGCAAGCAGTAGTTACGGACTTGGCAAACAAAGTAAAGACATAGGGCAGGATTTTCCAAGTCGAGGCGCATAGTTTGCATCCAGCCCTGCACCACAGCACTTCGGTTCTGGTGGTGTGCCAAACCCTTTGCCACAACTGTGCCTGATTTTACAATATCAGGTGCAGTTGCAACAGTTTCCACAGATTATGGCAGCTTGCACCAAATATCTGGTGCAAACTCCATAAAAATGGCCCCCAGGATTGCCGCAACTTGACCAGAAAAAGTTGGTCTAACTTGCAGCAATTGCTGCAAGGGATAGAAATCCTGTTAGATCGCCACAAGCCCCATGCACCGTATCGTCGGGGCACCGGGGCTTGCGGTGATCTAAGGCATTTGAAAATCCTGCCGATAATATGGGGAGGGTAGAAGCGCTGATGTTTACACACCCCTTGCCCACCATTACTAGCCAAACACTCACAGGAGGACTCTGGTATTTGTATAAGGGCACTTTATTAGGCTCCTTGTTCCATACTTTTAGTGGAGTCCACATTAATACTTCCTGCGGTTTAATGTATGTGGAGGAGAGGGGTACACCAGCCAGCAGCACCTATTAAAACATATATTTTTTACTGTTCAGGAAGGGAGTGAAAGATTTGAAAGTCAGAACACCACTACAGAAAGGCAACAGCGTTTAGCAGTACTTTGCACTATATTTAGTTAGTGGTTTTGCTGGTTTTACTTACAATGTGTTTGTGCTAGGAAGTGTAGCATGATTTCCCTTCAACACATTGGGACTGTTAGGTGAGTGATCTCACTAACAGGGAAGCAGGCACAACAAGGTCTGGGGAGGTCCAGAAGGGACTGGGCAGGGTAGGCATCACCTGAAAGAGTGGCGGATTCCTGGAACAGCCTACCAGTGGTGGTGGTTAGGCAAAGACAGTGGTGAGGTTCAACAATGTCTGGGATAGGACAAGGGAATCTTAGAGGTAAGGAAAGGGGCAGGGGCTATAGATTAAGTAGAGTCTGCAGCAAGAATGAAGTTGGAAAAAAATGGGCAGACTGAGTGGGCCAAGTGGCCCTTATCTGCTGTTGGATTCTATGTTTCTTTCCAAACTCAGGAATATAGGAGTAGGCAGGACAGGCAGTATCACTAGCCAAGAAGCCACAGTATTAAAAATATAGAGACAGAATGGAAGGCACAGTAAAGCACAGGCAGGGAAGGCGCCACCTCACTCACCTTTCATTTTGTGCACGTAAAAATATAATGAACAGCAAGCACACACTGGACTCAGTAAGACAACACAAACAACACTGCTTCACTCGAAGGAAACATCATCATCTTGTACATCATCATCACAAACGTCATTGTTACCATCAGGGAGTCTTCTTCAGCTGGATGCTTGGAGAAGTATCACAAATACTGAAGGGACGGTATTCAGCCAGTGACTGAGGGGAGTAACTGGTAAAAGACGGCAGTATTTGTGTTAAGGTTAAACTGAATGTACAAACATAAAAGAATGTATTGATGCATACAGTTAATGCATTGAGGTTATAGAGTGAGATGTTAACACAGCTTAAGCAATACTAAGGTAATAATTACCTGTGGTGTCTGTAGAAAACAGGTTGATTAGGTGGGTTGAAGCAGGTGGGTAAGTGCCTGGCAGTCATCAAGAGAGGTGTAATATTACAGAGTACAATCTACAGAGCACTTATTTGGGTGGAAAGCACTTGGGGAAATTGTATATTTGGGTAGCAGGTGGGGAGGCCTGGGAAGAAAAGCAAGGGAAAGTTTAATAAATGCAAGGGTACTGTGAGACTAATGTTTGCAGAGATTAAACGTTATTTAAGGTATACTGTATTTATTGCAAGGTATTTATTTTTTTTATAACTGGAATTATTCCCTTCTCCTGTACCCCGTGCTTGTCTCCCTTAGGAGTCGCAAGGCACTTCAGCACCCCACACCTCTTCCCTGCACTCACCTGCCTCCATCCAGCATTTATACAGCCTGCTGGGGGCAGGATTGGGGGATATACCTCTCCCCTTCGTCTATCCCTCTTCCCCAAAACACTAAAACGCCTACTAAGGCTCTCTCCTCCCCCTCTGTGTACCTGTCACCCCCCTCCTGATTCCTTTGTTCCCTTTTTCACCACACCACAGCTTCTACTCCCCCCTAGTCCAAGACTCCTCTATCCTGGTGTTCCCCAAACTCCTGGACTTCAATCTGCTCTCTCTTGAGGGCGTAAACTCACCCAAACCCACCTACTAGCTTTTGTGCAGCCTATCCATTTATAGTGTGAGCATCTTAGCTCATCTGCAGCCCTGGTATAGCCACTGGTTTATAGTGTTGCTCTTATTGCACTTTGGATGATTGCATTTGCCCGTATGCCTACTTTCACTCCCCCCCCTCCCTGGGTCACACCTTGAAACGAACCTCGGCTCAGTGTGCCTTTCCCGGTTATCAAACTTTTACAATAAACAAATGAAATAAATATACCAATAACAGTGGTCTGTGCCAGGCGTGGGGCCATGGAGGCACAGATATACTGGGGTCCTTCATCCACAAGCAACGGGAGACATTTTCCTCCATGTTTCTTCCCCTCCCACTATGATGCTGGCCCTTAGTACTGAGTACTGCCTCAAACTAATATTTGTTTTGAACAGCAGTCAGCCATTACCTTTTATATCTGTGACACTTTTTCTTTTCCCTTTGGTTAATTAAAAGATTGTTTACCTAATGTTAGTAGGTGTGAAGTGTGGGACTTCACTGCACTCTGCCTGACAGCGGACATATATACCTCTATTCCCCCCACTACATCATCAGTATTGTGACTGCACTGACTGTGACATCAGTACTGCTTAGGAACAGCCACTCTGTGGCTGCCAGGTCAGTCCTCTATTATGTAACTGTCACTGAGATAATAATAATAATAATAATTTTATTTTTAAGGGGCCTTTCAAAATGTCAAGGCGCCTAACAAGTTTTAAAAGACATCAATTATCCAGGTCATAAAAATAATAAAACAGATGATCCATTACAAAATTAGACAGATAGATAGATAGATAGATAGATAGATAGATAGATAGATAGATAGATAGATAGATAGATAAGCAGACAGACAGACAGACAGACAGACAGACAGACAGATAGATAGATAGATAGATAGATAGATAGATAGATAGATAGATAGATAGATAGATAGATAGATAGAAACGTGTAGCACCCCTTCCTGGAGGCTCGGAGGGCTTAACAATTTAAAAACAATCCATGCACATTCTCAATACATAATGCAGAGTTCAATATAAAATCATTCTATCATTAACTAAAAATAAAACAACAATAAAAACAACAGTCAGTTCATTTTTATGACCTTTAATTCATAGCAGATTATAGGTCATGCGCTTGATTAAATAAAAGCATTTTCAGCCCTTTTTTAAAGGTTTCCAGCGAAGGTGCCTCCCTTAGATGCCTTGGCAATGGGTTCCACAGAGTTGGTGTGGCAACAGAGAAGGCACAGTCCCCAGAGTGCCGCAACCTAGCCCTGGGAACCAACCGGGAAAGGAGATCACAATGCTGACGATGTAGTGGGGGGATAGAGATAGACATCAAGGGCGTAACCAGGACTTCAAAAACATAGGTACATGCTGTTTAGGACACAACAGTATCCATGGCTGGTTGAGTTACGGCATATTTGGTCAAAATGTTAAAATTTAAATGAAGGCCTGGGCTTTCCGGCTACAGCCTGGCTACTGCCCTGGACATGTCAGCTGCTAGGCTAAGAGCTGTTCCACACATCCACAATATTATCACATAGAAGTCTTTATAATGGACAAAAGGAAAAAGGAAAATACTTCAGAAATAAAAAGTCAGAACTGACTACTTATTAAAATTTGTTTTATTTTCCTGTCTACCTGTTTGGACTCCACTAGCTCTTTAATGATGTCAGGCGCATGCATGCATGCAGAGCATACGGTTGTGTGGCTGCATCCAGCAAGCCCCCCCCCCCAGGTGTGCCCTGCCTGTAATACCACCTGTGGTCACCCGGGTGGCACTGTAGCGTCTTCATCACAGCCGCCCTCCCCAGAGAGTGAGAGTGTCAATTCCCCTAGTCAGCCCCTGGTGACAACGTTCTGTTCCCGAACCCCAGTCACTGAGATCATGAGCAACAGCCATCACGGAGCTACGCTGCTGCACTGGCGGGCCGGCCTGCAAGCTATTTAATGTTCATTTACTGGTGATATTTGCAAGTTGCTGATCTAAAATTGTACCTGACATTTGTTGTCTTAGATAGCACAGAAAGGTCTTCACTGGCTTCTCAGTTTATAACTGTATCCAGCTTTTGAACCTTCTCCCTAATACATGTTTTCAGTAGTCATTCAACTGGATGAGGTAGTTAACTGAGCATAACACAGCCTCCCCTCTTTTGATGCCAGGTGCCTTACACACTGTGCCTCTGTTATCTCCAAATTTTGATTTGACTCCATCCCCTCGTATCTTGCTTCTCTACTCTATTCTTCCACTTCTGCCTATTACTGCACACAATGCTTGCTCTCACTCTCTCGCTCCCCCTCTCCCAGTGAAATCCACTGCTGATCAAGCTGCCTTCTCATTTCACTTCCCTAGACTGTGGGGCTCTCTCCTCCCTTCAATTTGCTCTGCTTCTTCCCTTCATGCCCTGAAACCTCTCCTCCAAGATTTCTCTACTCACTCCTGCCATTGCTCCCGATAAGGGGGTGGACAAGTCTACTGCACTGCACCCTACACTGACACTAGTGCATTCATTCTCCCCCAGTTATCAGCATGTAACCTCTACTCATCATATTACTGCATTGTTGCTCACTGCTTTGTTCTTTTGCTTTTCTTTCTGCTATTTTGTTGCATTGCAATTTTATGACAGAAGTATTTTCCTGTAATTCTCTTTATTTTTTTGTAGACTCTTTTTATCTCCCAGACAACAGGGAGGGATATACCTCCCTATTCAGCACCTGGATTTGCCCTCCTGGCATCCCCCTCCAGTCCGCCTGGACTGAGTGGCCTGTAGCTTGCCCTGTATGGTGGGGCTCTCTGGGGGACCGAAATCCACCAGAGGCCCCAGCTGAGGCAAGGCCCCAGCTGAGGCTTATGCATGGGGCATCATTTGGGAGGTGGTCCAGGAACTTCATGGTGCTCCATGACCAGGAGTTTTCCTGCTTGGTTTTCCCAGGACTTGCTGACATGCAGTGATGTCAGTGCAGGATAGGCACACTCCCTCACCCATCCCATAGACATCCGCTGATGACTTGGTGTGCCAGGCGGTCCCAGCTGCTGGACACCCAGTCTCCACTGGGTGTCACTAGTATGCCAGGAAACCAAAACCCTCCTCCTGGAGCTGGAGAGCTGCCCATGGGATGCTCATCCAACCTTCTCCCGGTCGACCCTCTGATGCACCGCGCTTGCTTCAGAACATGGGTCGTTAGAGCAACAGGCGGTAGCACTACCACTGCACCAGAGGGGCAGATAATTCTCTTATTTTGTTGTACTTCTTTTCACATTGTTGCATTTTTATTCAGTATACTCTGTATTTGCCCTGTTCCAAACTCTTCCCCTTTCCCCTAGGATGCAGCTGGAAGTGAGATGATACTCGCTTAGAATATCTTTCTTGGTAAAACTTTTTGAAATGACACCTTTTCTAAGTATCTGGCATAGTGGATGCATAATGGTGATGGTAAAAATTGAAAAGCAGAAACACTGTGTATTGTGTGCCTACAAGTTTATAAGATGGGGGGGGGGCGCTGTGGGGCAGTGAACATGGCGGCTAGACCTCAGCACAGCTCCATTCACAGCATGCTAAATTACTCTTTTTTCTCTACTCTGTGTTTGGAATTTGCTTTCAAACTTACAGCGACAAAGAGATTAATGCTGGAGATTTACAATGGGACCAAAAAGGGACCAGAGGCAAACACTGCAAGATCTTGATTTCTTCCTCTCGCCTACAGCATTGATGAAGGGGATGGGGCTTAAGCAGCCCAGTGGTGCACAGTCTACCTAACTCCTGGCATTGCAAAATTCTAGCAATGCTTACAAAAATACAAACAATGGGAGAGGACACTAACAAAAGATTGGCAGTAGTAGAAGCCAAGTTATCTGAGATGGACTCAAAGATTTTGGTTAATGCCAATTCAATTCAGACTTTTACCAAGGAAATGGACAGACAGTGCGAAAGAAAAGCAGCCTTCATGAAGGACCTGTTATTTTTGAGATCCAAAGTGGAGATGCTTGAAAACTCACAGTTTCAAGCTAATGTAAGTATCATCGGATTCCCTCCACGTTTTACTGAGAAAGCTACCCAGTCTGTTATCACCAAACTAATTTTCACCAGCCTGAATCCTTTATCTCCTGACTCCAGGATTACAATATGAACACACAAATCAGCCAGCAGAAACAGACCTTATGGTCTATCAAGTTAGTTTGCTCGAATACGCAGCTAGCACCCTTATATTGCAGCTGCCACCCTCTCTCCCCTCACCTTTATCCCCCACTCACACCCTGTCCCATGCCCTTTTAAAACTGCCCACTGTGTTACAGGATACCTCCTCCTCAGGTAGAGTGTTCCATTTCTCCACCACCCTCTCTGTGAAAAAATACCTCCTCACCTCTCTCCAATATCTTCCACCCTCCAGCCTGAGAGCATGCCCTCTGGTGTCCCTTCCTCTCCTCAGCTTAAATATCCATTCTGTGCCAATTTTGTTAATCCCCTTCAAATACCTGAAGGTCTCAATCCTATCCCCCTGATCCCAACTCTCCATGTGAGATATCCAATATGAATAACCCAAACAACACTGGCCCCAGGACTGAGCCCTGTGGCACCCTGCTTGAAACTGCCCTAGAGGAAGAGAGTGCACCCCCCACCACCACCACCCCCTGTTGCTGCCTCCCCTTCAGCCAGTTCACAATCCAGTTTACCATCTTTGTCCCTGCCCCCACATAGTGCAACTCTCCCCCCGCCTCCCATGGGGCACTGAATCAAAGGCCTTGCTGAAGTCTAAATACAGCGCATCCACTGCATGGCCTTTATCCAGTTCCCTCGTTACCCAGTCGTAGTATTCAATTAGGTTGGTCTGGCAGGATCTCCCAGAGACGAATCCAAGCTGCTGACTGTCCAACCCTCACATTTGCCATTCCTCAAAGACCTAGAATGCCACATGCAGCTGACTCTTCATGACCACTTACTGTTGTAGCCACCTTATCCTTCTCTGAAGCCCATATTCCACTCTTACAAGTGGCCAAATCCAGGGGAGGTATTTTCTGGGAAGGTAGCAAGAGAGCCTTTTTCCCCCCAGTGTATCTGCACAGATCCAGGAGAGGAAGAAGATCCTGCAGGTTATTAAGAAATCATTATTGAAGCATGGCAAGGCGGTGCAGAATCTGTTTCCAGCGCAACTACAGATCCGCTGCAATGGCAAGTCGCATGTCTTTTCTGACCCCACATCAGCTTGAACATGTGCAAATAAACTCATAGCAAAAATAACATGCCCAGTAATTGAACAGGACGAGGAAGGGTAAATTTAATAATGATCTGAATATGGACTTACTATGATTTGCCTATTTAGTTAGAGCACTAATTATTAGATAACTTCCCCATGTGGTAACAGCACTGTTGAAAGAATGCTGTGGCTATACTTTAAATAATCTTTTCATGTCCTGTTCTGCTGATCTCTCTTCATTGTTAATGATAATAATTCCTTCTGACTGAATGGATGAGACGTTTTTTGATTTATGGTGAGCCTATACACATCGCTCAATTAGTGAACTTTTAAACGGACCTTCCAATATACAGTACTGCTTACCTGTGTGGAACAAGTGGAGTGCCACAGAACATAGCATTGTTCGTCAGCTTAACTGAGCCCAGGCTATCTAGAAAAATTGTTGTTTCTTTCCCATCAGTGTACCAGCCTTCCACCCCCATTTTTCCAACCTGCGAGGAGTGTGGAATGGTGACAAACGCCTGCGTGCCAATCACTGTAGTGAGAGTGCAATTTCTCTCCATCATTGCTGTGCTGGACTTGTGCTTTATTTTATTACTGTCCTGGCACTCCATCTTGATTGGTTGGATGCTTACTAACCTACCAACAGATCTTTGTATATAGATACATGTGATTTACATGTACAACAATTACGATGGTCTGTGTACCTGACTTGTCTAATTGACATGAATCTTGTTTTATACTATAAAAGATATGAATAATGTTTACAAAAAAGTTTGTAAGATAATTAAGACCATGTAGTACTAGAGGAGTTATGTTTACATCATTTTGAAGTGCAAATTGGTATAACCATGTTTGGGGAGGGGGCTGGACTCCAAGTCTCAAGTCATGGAAGGGATTATAATGTTTAGTGTCTCCATTTGGAAAGGAAAAGGAGTGATTCAAACCCCAGGAATCCATCAATGACGCTTTACGACGCAAGCACCATCCCACAAGACTGTGATGCCCCAGAGAAAGAACTTTATGCTAATTTTAGAACTTAGAATGCAAGTTCAAATTCTGCACTGTGGTCATGCTCCCCTTAGTGTTGTAACATCAGATGGTCTTTTTTCCGCTAAAGAGAGCAGCTGTCCTGAAGTTGGCTCCAGCCTTCTGATCAACAACAAGTTTGTTTTACATTTGCTTTATTTTCTCATGGTATCAGTAAGTTTTCTATACTCTGCATTAGTATGGAGTTTATTTTATTTGCTAAATTTGTGGTTTTCTTCGTTTCCTAGTCAGTTCCAGGAACAGGAGAAGGCTGCGCTACAATGTGGTTTCCACCTGAAGAGAACCGATCACAGTCGTCTTTAAACAAAAGTTTTGCAACAAAACTCAAAAGAAAAGGGCTTTACAAAGAGAATTTATGGCTTCTTGGTCTGCCTGTAAGTCACCAAAGCGTGTGTGCATGCGTGTGTGTGTGTGTGTGTGTGTGTTGCTAAGATTCTCATGGCGCAGATCTCCACAACCCAAGTTCACTTCCATAATGGAGTAGGTCTCATCATACTTTGGAATTTGAAGCTGCACAGGACCCTCTACCCAGAGGACCCCTATGAAACTTCAGCTGCCTAGCTCACCTTGCTTTTTTCATGTTTTCTCCATCTCTGCTCAGGTTTCTAAAGAAATTTTTGTTGCTGCGTGTCTGTACGTCTCCAAGTCACTTTGACATAGCATTGTAATTCAGGCTGAGTGCAGGAACCAGCAAGAGACTATCAAACTGAACAGGGAGGCATAGGTAAGTACTGTAGTTGCAGGGTTGAGAATGTTACTGGTTCCTGGGACCCTAGTAAGTAGATATGCACAGGGACCCCTAGAATGCTAGGGCCAGCACTGCTCTAAAATCTGCATGCCCTACCTTGCAGTGCAATGTATTGCCTGTAACTACAGCATGGGTTAGACCATACTTTTTGTAACCCCCTTTATTCAGGCTAGGATTAACAAGTTCTGTACAAAATATCTCTGCAGGAAGACGGGGTTAATACTTACCACTTCCAGCTCTTGCAGGATCAAGCAGTTGCTAGCTTGACCCTTTTTAAGCTAGAGCCCTTCTCCAGTCCTGTGAAAGGAATGTGGGGACAGAATGTTCAATACTTTTTTAGAAAACAAGTAAACAAGGACCCCAAGGTTGGCAGTGGATTGCTATGGCCACAAGGAGCCTGGGAAAGTAGAGAGTGGGTTCTAAGTGGATAGACTCAGGAAAGCGAACTTACGGAAGCCAGGCCATTAATGGGACTGACCAGTGGGCCATGAGGCCCAGTGTCAGGGCTACCCAGAAGACATCTAGAGCGCCACACCATAGCAGTTTGGCTGGTCACCTGGTCGCTAAACAGTGTCAGTGGCTCAGCAGGTAGCATACTCGCCTCTGAGGCCGGGAGATCAGAAGGCTGTGGGTTCTATCCCCACACCAGGAACTTGGGTTAAATATTCCAATACTAACACTGTAGTGCAGCATAAGGGTGGCGCTGCACTCCTGAGGTGCCGTCTTTCAGATAAGACGTTAATAAAAACTAGGTCCCATCTGCCTGTTCTGGTGGTAGTTCAGGTAGATGTTAAAGATCCCATGGCACTTCTCGAAAAGAGTAGGGGAATTTCCCAGATGCCTTGGCCAAGTTTCCCCTCATTCACAAAAATACCACCAACAGCTTAATCTGGTTCAAGGTCAGCTGGCATTCATCTGTATCCCCCTCTTCCGGGTCGTGCCTGAAAATAGGCAGAATTTGTCTAGTGCACTTACCTGGTCAACAAAAAATAAATAAATAAACAGAATATGTGTGGACATTAAATTGATGGGATGAGCACCCAACGGGTGATTTCAGCACTTTCAGTGAAGGCCAAATGGAACTGTGAGCTAAAAGTCAGATTTAATGCAAGGCAGCCTGGTGCTGCAGTTAATGTGTGGAGATGAAAACATGAAGGGGTTATCATAAAGAGATGGACATAGGTTTGTTTCCTATGCAAGATTAGTACAGTTTCATCCTGGGCCAGATGGGGCACAGGTGCAGGTTGCCATGAAAGGACATAGCCCATGTAGGATTTCCTAAGGGGTCTGTGCCAAAAAGCCATGGCAGATGTGATCTGAACAGTAATGAAAGTGCTAAGAAGTTTGGTGCACCATGCCATGGAAAGGGAGCATTCCAATAGGTCCTTTCTTGTACATGGGAGGGAGAGTTCCCAGGAGGGAGAGGAACTGGAAGTGGCAGAAATCTAAAATTACCAGCTTGTAGAGGAACTCCAGGTTAAGCCACGGGGCGTGAGATGATAGGCTGGAGTTGACTTCTGACCAACCTCATGATCTTGCGTGAGTGAGATGCTGACAGGGTACATTCCTGATTGCTAGGTTAGTAACGTGGCAGATATGGATTGTGAGGGTAATGCATGTGACTGAAGGGTGAATCCCCAATGTAATATCAGAAACCTATCCCTCAGAGGGCATCATAAAACCAGACATCCAGGGGATAAGTAACATGGGAAGATACGGGGTGTCAAGGGTGCCATGTAAAGGTACTTCCCCTGTAGAGATGGGGTCACATAGTTAGTTACATACATCTATGGGTGTACAGGACAGGAGTAATGTTATATGGGCTGTGAGATAAGAGGGTGCCATGAACTCCTGAAAGAGTGAAGGCAAGGTAGTGCCTGTGTAATTCAGTCTGCTGAAGGGGAGGAGAGAGAGAGAGAGAGAGAGAGGAGGGAGAGGAGAGAGAGAGAGAGGGAGAGAGAGAGAGAGAGGGAGGGAGAGAGAGAGAGAGAGAGAGAGAGAGGGAGAGGAGAGAGAGAGAGAGAGAGAAACAAACACCTTTGTTGGTAGTCTGACATGAGAGGCCAAAGACTGAATAGGCATAGAGTCTGAACTAACCTCTCACCTGTGTGGTGGTCCCCCACGTAGCACCCTATGCTACTTGTCTAGTGCTTTCTATTTTAATTCCTTTTCATGCAATGTATTTGTATTCTCCACCATACATATGACTATATAGTTGCTCCTGTACTGTTTGCACCCTTCTATGCCCAGACTATTTTTCTGCATTCTGTATCACTGGCTGTACTTCATATTTTACCTGTCACTCCTGTATAATTTTTGTCTATCAACTGTTGTATATATCTGTATCAGCATATCTTGTACATTACTGTGTCTATTATCTTGGGGAGGTGGGGAAGGACCTGGGAGGACAGTAGTCTCTATGCCAAGGACAGACTACACTTGAGTGAGGAGGGAAAGAAAGTGTTGAAACAGAGGATGGAAGAGTATACAGAGGAAGTTGGGAATTTAAACTAGGAGTGGGGGGTGTCAGTCGGGGAAGAGATATGCAGAGATCACAGGTTGGGAAATCATATGAGCTTACCCCCCATAACAATGACAAAGGACAAATGGCAAGTACTATTGGTGATGCTAGGAAAGGAGGGCAGGATGGGGGAGGGTGAAAGGTGGTTACCCTTAATGCTAGGAGCCTTGGGAGGAAAACTGCAGAGTTACAGATTCTCATGGCAGAGGGAGAGTGGACATTGCAGCCATCTCGGAAACATGGGCCACCCAATATAATGATTGGGACCTGTCTGTACCAGGGTACAGGTTATTTCGTAGGAACAGGGTGATTGGGAAAGGAGGGGGAGTGGCACTATATGTGAAGGAAGGACTGAAGTGTGTAAGGGAGGAAGGGGAGGAGGGTAGTACGGAGTCACTTTGGGTACAAATCCAGGATTCCAAGAATAGGATTCTTAGAATGGGAGTGTTGCACAGGCCACCATCTCAGACGGAGGAGTTAGACAGGGAACTAGCAGGACAGATCAGGAGGACCTGCGAGAAGGGTAATGTGGTGATTGTGGGGGACTTCAACATGCCAGGAGTGGACTGGAACACCCCAACAACCAGGAACAGAAGGGAGCAGCTACTGCTGGATGCCTTCCAGGACAGCTTCCTGCTGCAAATGGTCAGTGAGCCAACCAGGTTAGGGAATACCCTTGACCTTGTGCTGGCAAATGGGGACTTTGTGAGAGAACTTACAGTGGAGGAACCACTGTCAGGGAGTGACCACCACTCAGTATGGCTCACATTGGATATGGGCAAGGAAGGAGTGGAATCTGGCACAAGAGTGCTGGACTTCAGGAGGGCCGACTTTGGGAGGATGGGAAGTGGTAAAGGGTACCTTGCCAGAATTCAATCTAGTATGGATACTAACCAGAGGTGGGAGCTCATAAAGCTGGGGATAGTGGAGCAACCAAAACCTGCTGCAAAGCCCAGAACAAGAAGGCTAGGGCTAAGAAACCAAGTTGGTTGAGCAAGGAGGTCAGGGAAAAGGTAAGGAGAAAAAGAGCTGCCTTTAGGAAGCACAAGAAAACAGGGAGGGGGGAGGACAGAGAGGAGTACTTGACAGAATCAAAGGAAGTGACAAGGGCAGTAAGGGGAGCCAAAGCATCTGCAGAACTCAGGCTGGCACAAGGCATTAAGAAGGGGGAGAAGGACTTCTTTAAGCACATCAGGGAGAAAAGGAGCTGTAAGGACCACATAGTAAGGATTAGGAAGGAGGGGTTGGGTGGAAGCAGGAAGTGCGATAAGGCGGAAGCACTAAATGAGTACTCTGCTCAGTATTTACTAAAGAGAAGAGGGGGTGACACCCAAGGTGGGAGTAATGGCAGAAGCAGGGGGAAGTGGTGACAGATGGGAGATCATGGAGGGCAGAGTTCGAGAGGGTTTGAAGGCACTGAGGGTGGACAAGGCACCAGGTCCAGATGGCATCCACCCCAGGGTACTGAAGGAGCTGGCAGAGGTCCTTGCAGGACCTTGGCAGAACCTATTTAATGCCTCACTACATTCAGGAATTGTGTACCTCAGGACTGGAGGATGGCTCATGTGGTGCCCCTCCACAAGAGTGGCCCCAAGGATGAACCAGGAAACTACAGACCAGTGAGCCTCACATCCATCGTGGGTAAGCTGATGGAGACTATCCTGAAGGAGAGGCTGGTGGCCCTCCCAGAGGCCAAAGGACTACAGGACAGCAGACAGCATGGCTTCATACGTGGCAGATCCTGCCAAACCAACCTGGTCGAGTTCTATGACTGGGTAACTAGGCAACTGGACAGGGGCCATGCAGTGGATGTCCTGTATCTGGACTTCAGTAAGGCATTCGACTCGGTGCCACATGGAAGGCTGGGAAGGAAGTTAGTAGGCACAGGGGCGGGTGGAAAGCTGGTGAGATGGGTAGGAAACTGGCTGCAGGGAAGGCAACAGAGGGTGGTGGTGGGTGGGGAGCTCTCACACACCCAAAGGCAGTGACGAGCGGTGTCCCACAGGGCTCGGTGTTGGGACCAGTGTTGTTTGGGATATTCATTGCAGACATATCATGGGACATCAAGAGCAAGATCAGTCTGTTTGCTGATGATACCAAGGTTGGCGCGGTGGTGGATGACCTAGGGGGATGGCAGGGGTTTCAGGATGATCTGGCAAAGCTTGAAACCTGGTCAGACACCTGGCAACTGGGCTTTAATGCCAAAAAGTGCAAGGTGCTGCATTTTGGGATGAAGAACCCAAGGAGGAGTTACCAGCTAGGGGGAGGGAGTGCAGCTAGCCCAGACAGAGGAGGAGAAGAATCTGGGTGTGTTTATTACAGGGTCAATGAACAACTCAGCACAATGTAGGAAGGCAGCTGCAAAGGCCAACAAAATGCTGGGTTGTATTGCAAGGGGTGTATCCTCGAGGAGGGAGGAGGTGATTCTGCCACTGTATAGGTCATTAGTTAGACCACACCTGGAGTACTGCGTGCAGTACTGGCGCCCATATCTGAAGAGGGACATTAAGTTACTGGAGGGGGTGCAGCGTAGGGCAACAAAGATGATCAAGGGGCTGGGGGACTTATCATACGAGAGGAGGTTGAAGGAGTTGAACATGTACTCACTGGAGGAGAGGAGAGACAGGGGTGACATGATTGAAACCTTTAAATACATGAAAGGAATAAACAAGACGGGTACAGAGGGCCGTTCAAAGTAAGGGGAGGAGGGCCACCAGGGCCATGATATGAGACTGGAGCGAGGAAGGTTCAGGAGGAGATGAGGAGACTTTTACAGAGAGGGTGGTGGCTGGGTGGAATCGTTACCTGCAGAAGTGGTATGCAGTGGAACAGTGGACTGCTTCAAACGAAGATGGGACAGGACAAGGGGGAGGGTTAATGAAGGGGAAGGGTGGAAGGGAGGGGCAGCTGCAGAATAAAGGGTGCTAGCTACACATTCGAGCAGACTTGATAGACCTCTAGGCCTTTATCTGCTGGCAAATTTCGTATGTTCGTATCTGTGTGCTCCTTGTCCCCTTCCCCCAGGACGCGTCTGGAATCGAGTGGTATCCTGCTCAGTACACCTTCCTGGTAAAACTCCTAAATAAATAAATGATAGTGTTGAGGCACACTGGCAGAGAAGTGTGGGGAAGCTTGCACTGTGCTGTACCGGTCATGTAGGTAAACCAAGGGCTTCAGTTACCAGTGCTGTCAGTCTGCCACCTTTCACAAGGACTAAATAAAAATGTATACACGAAAAAAAGTGGAAAAAACCAGGTACAGAATAGCTCAATCTGAGTAACAGACTAAAGGCCCCCAGTTTCACTTATCAGGACTTGAGTCCCATTAAGGGCTCTTGGTTTCACTTATCAGGGCTCAAGTCCACTAAGGGCTCCCAGTTTTGCCACAGAAGCTGCAAGCTGTAGCCCCTTAATAGATGTGGTGATTATTAGTTTCCCCATCTATATGCACAGATAAGGAAAGGGCTGTATATCTATTCCAAGTCAGAGACAGAGGTTCAGAAGGGATGTCTGAAGTCATTACTAAAGCTGCAAGACTAGCCCCTAATAGGAGTAGTGACTCTAAGGTCCGAGGCTAGTAATGTTCCCTATGGAGAGACAGTACCCTGAAAGATCAGAATGCCATTTATTATGTCAACTGAATAATACTGAATAATAGTAAACTGAAGTGAGACTGATGTCTATGTGTTCTCCTTACTTAACCATAATGCTGCAGGCAGAGATTTTTGATGGTGCGAAGGGAAGCACTAAAGATCTGGAAAGTCAGAATTGCTGTTCAATGAATGTTAAAGCCAATTCCTATAAGCCAGAGAGTGCCCAGCCATGTCAAAGATAATGTAGTAGCTAAACTTGTGACAGGGACCTACACTTCCAAGTGTACGACACGAAGCACTGCAGTAAGTACAGTACATTTCCCCCAAGTGCAGCACCTCTAGGTCATTCCTATGAAAGGGGTTCTAGGTAATAACAGTGAAAAAAAAAACAGCGAGCACAAACACAGCGAAAGCTAATGAACGCACACAAACACACCTACTGCAGAGAACAGTGATAGCACAAAATCGTGAAAACACCACTGAATACACTTATTGCATGGGGCTGCACCCCCCTCGTGGGGGGCTTCACCCCCAATTACTCAACTGCAAGTCGGCGCCAAGTCGAGCAATGGAGAAACTTGGACCGGTGGTACATAAACGGGGGAAGTGGGAGCAAGCCAGGAGAAGGGGGCAGCAGTACATTTATGCTCCATGGAGGATGTAAAACTGGGGTTGGGGGGAAGCAAGGCACAGCATAAGAGTACAAAACTTAAAAAAAAAAAAAAAAGAAGAAAGAAAAATTAAACCAGAAGAGAAATGGTAAGCTTTGAACCCTGCTCCAGCAAACCCAACATGCACAGAAGCCATCATCTATAGCCACTAAGCCACAGCAGCAGCCCAACAGTTCATCCCGTGGCAGCCTACTTCAGTACTCAGCAACCAACAGCCACAGAAGTACTAGTATACTGGCTCACTGAAAAAAACTGTCACAGAAAAAACCATGTCACTGACAACACATTCGGTTTACTTGACTCTCTGTCATTGCATTGCCCATGTCGTTTCGCTCTTTTAACAGAATACCATGAAAGGAGCGATCTTGAGTGGAGGCCTTGCATGCCATTAAAACCCAAAAACCTTTACCCTTAGGAACCCTGGGCCCTCTTCCCAGAGGCCAAAACCTTTCAGCCTTTTCTAGTGACTGGTATACCAGGGCTTAGTGCCAGCCTAGTGAGCAGGAGAGGCATTACATTATGTTTTAAAAAGGAAAAAGAAGGGCTACTGGTACTTCTTCCTTGCCTCTTGCAAAGAATCAACAACCCTTCAGCCTCTGAAACTCACGGTTGCAGTTAAAATATGTCTGGCTATAAGCAACCATCAGCTAGCAGTCTGCTAAGGGTGGACTGTGTAAGGTATTCCTGCAGGCTAAAATCCTCCAGCATTTTAAAGAGGGCTAATATACTGTAGCTAGGAGATGGAAATTTGTTCAGTCTAAATGAACCCTAAAATTAGAGATCAGCTAGTATTAGATTTTGTCAATTTGTTCCATTGCCAGTAAATGATGCATGCATCCTATTAGCTTACAGTTTTGCTTACTTTTAAGCAACGCTATCAAACACACACTTCAAAACATCAAATTATGAATATTCAACAAGCAGCGAAGATGGAGATCACTATTATCTCTGAAGTGTTAATGAATTTATTAAACAGTCCTTTGGCTAGGGAGACTGTGATTTCTTTATCAAAAATGTGTTTCTGTAGCCGTTTTATCTCATTTCTAAGATTTTGCCACCTGTCTCTTATTTGACAGGTCTGTTCCCTTATTTTCTTGGCATGCTTCTAAAGCATTGGTCGGATTGTGCCAGTCTCTATATCCTTATTGTTGATGTATGTGAAAACCCTAAGTAAACGAGAGATTTGTAACCAGTGAACAGATGTCTGGGTTAATAAGGGAAAGGGGGAGGTGGGCGCGTAGCCAGCCAGATCTGTCTTTTTTATCTGAAACTATCTTTATATGCCCTCTGGTGTCACACAGCAATCACACCCACCCACACTGATAGACAAACAAGTACACACACACACACACACACACACACATACACACACACCCACACCCACACACACCCACACACAGACTGAAAAGGAAGCGCACACTGAAGCCACTATAAGACTGCTCTTGGAAGCAAAACACTTTTTAAGCATTAAGGAGCTACTAGCACCAACAATAGTAGGCAGAAACTGTTATTCATTTTTTATGGCTGCAGTGGGCATAGCCATCAGACAGCTTGCAAGCAAAGTAGAGAAAAGGGAGCTTCTGGATACCGAACGGACTTGTTAGATAGTGGAGAGGAATGGCAATCACTGCGTGTTCATCGCGCTATTTTGTCTGTCTGTACCGGTGGAACACGGCACTGTCTGCTGTGTCCAAGATGCACAAAATGATAGTGTTAGGATACAAAACAGAAGAGAGGGAGGGTGCCTGCTGCACCTCACTGTTGGTTCCAATAAATGTTTTATATCCTGATACTATAGTTTTGTGGATTTATGGATTTACCTTGATGGAGACTGTGATACTGTGTGTAGTGAGTACTTTGTCTCTTATTTCTCTTTGGCTCTGATCCATTTACTATGCTAGCAGCTGCCTTATTAACTTTGCCATGTCCAAGATGGTGGATGGAGTTCTCTGCGTGTGCGTGATGACTCGTGCATGCACACTGAATTCTGGCAGCACAGTGGCACAGTCTGCTGTTTCCAAGATGGCCACTGGAGTTCAGTGCGCAGGTGCGAGTCATCATGCAGACACAGAGAACTCCGGCCTCCATCTTGGATATGGCAGACAGTGCCATGTACCTCCCTGACCTCAGCTGCAGCTGTATCGACTCTGGCCAGAGTTTGTTAAAACAAGTCAGTTGTTACTTTTTATTTCTGAAGTAATTTTTTCCCATTTTCTCATTGTAAGTTTTTTTACTGTGTTGTATTAGGTGTGATGTAAGGAGCAGGGGCCGGATTTTCAACCCCCCAGGAACTACAGTAGGTGTGGGAGAAACTTGCGCAAATGGGTCTGCACTTGCAGAGATATGGTTTATCCTGCATGCACTGGATTTTCAAAGATGGAGCCATTTAGGCATGTAGGCTGTTGATTAACTAGGATATGCAGCTTATCCATTAAGTAGGGAAATGGGCAGACTAGGTGGGCCAAGCGATCCTTATCTGCCATCAAAGTCTATGTTTCTATGTTTATGGACGGCTCCACAGTTTATGGCAGCTTGAGGCTGTCTTTTTTTGTGCAGCTGCACCAAACTGTTATGGCTGGTTGGACCAGGTGTAACATCCTCTACCTTATGACTGGTTGGACCAGGTGTTACATCCTCCGTAGCTGTGCCTGCCACCCGTGAAGAACATGGGCTGAAAATAAGACTGTCTACCAGTGCGGAGATTTTTTCCGACACCAACAGACTGTGGCACGAAACTTAGTCCCTCAACCATTTGAAAATCCAGCCTCAGTACTTTAGCTGGAGACGGACATCAGTCATTGAGATGTTATTTCCACATTTCTTCTTCTTCTTTCCTCCATTCTTCTTTAACCTGCTGTATTCTGCTGCTTCCACTCAATTTTCAGGCTCCCCTATTCTTTTTATTATTTTCTTGCTGTCAAAGTCATATGAATGTTACTTAAAAATAGAAACCTGAAACACGTTAAATTAACTATTGTTAGATATTCTATATCATTAGTTACCAATTATTGAGACATTGAGACATTTCCTCTATCATTATATAATTTGAGTTTTACTGTTATTGTGACTTCTAAAACCTTATTATTATGATTGTTAGTATTGTAAACCAGTATGTATAAGATGTATTGATGCTCTGTGGTTATTAACAAACCTTTCAATAAACATATAGTCATAAAAAACATACCTAGTTCTGTTCCCCGTCACACCTCATCAACATTGTGACTTCACTTATTATGACATCACAAGTGACCAATCTTGCAGCAGATGATTGGCTCATCTGGGTCAGTTGTGATGTCACAGTGAGATCACAATAGAACTATCTATGTCAGCCTTCAGGTATATTACTGTTCCCCACATTACACCATACATTGTCAGGTAAAAAAACATCTACTTAGCAGAAGCAAAAAGAAAAAATACTTCGGACTGCAGAAGTAATAACTTGCTTCTTTTGAAAGTCAATTTGAGGCAGTACACTGGCTCATTAAGGCACGGCCAGGAGGATGTTTTAGTGGGAAGGGAAGAACTGCAGCATTCACAGTTCATATCTACTGTGCTAACTGTAGGCCTTGTTGTCTTTGGGGATATGTCTCTTTTTCATTTTCTGTTTTATGTCTCCATGGTCTTCCTCACTGTCCCTTTCCTCCCCTCCTCCCAGGTCACAACTGAAAATGAGCCCTGGGCTCTGGGTGCTTATCTGGTAAAACCTGTTTAAAATAAAATAAAATAAATAGGTAGATAAATAAATAAATTAAATAAATGGGATGTAGTGTAGACAGAATCCGTGACTAGATACATAGTGCCATCTGCTGGAGAAAGTGAAGATTGTGGCATACCCGAACAAGAGCCAGTATAACATCTTGGCTAAAAACAGGCTTTCTTTTGCTAAATGGTTAGAGCTGCTGCTGCTCCTGTTACCAGGGATGCAAGGACGAATCCCCAGCTCTGGCCCTGAAATGTGCAAGCCTGCAATTCAGTTTACAGAAGAGGTCACTCCACATAGCTGGGATTTACGGTACACGGATGATAAAACTACAGCTCTTGCTCTGAGACCAGATGCAAAGGGCCATCTGGGGGGTGAACAAAAAGGAAGTGATGTGGTACATACAGAGTCAGTGACCAGATACAGAGTGCCAGCTGGTGGAGAAAGTGAAGATTGCAGCATATAAGAACAAGAATAAGTCTAACACCTTTGCTAAAAAAGTTTCCTTATAGCTGAATCATTAGAGCTGCTGCCTCTGAGACCTTGAATGCAAGGATTGTTCCCTGGGTCTGGTACTGAAACATGCTAATCTGAAATTCAGTTTTCAGAAGGTGTGCCCCCATAAAGCTGGGGATGGATATTACAAAGGGAATGCTCTCATACAAAACAAATTCTAGCCAGAGCCAATACGGCTGTGGCAAGCGGGCCAAATTACCAAAGTTGCACCTGTGTGTACAAAATTTGGAACAACCAGGTGTAACTGAGCCATTTTTTGGAGTTGTTTCACCAAATTTTCAACATGGGCTTTTTGGGACCCCACCTCATGAAAAGTGCTGTCATTTCATTCACTTATCCCAAAAGGTGATTTTGCAGAACAACCACGCCGTTCTGCGCCACAGGCGTGAAAACACATTTTGGGCAGGATGTGAAAAATTACAGCTGTACTGGTAATAAGGAGGTATGCAAAAATGGCAATGTTGAAAATCAGGAGTGAAAATATTAAAAATAGGCAAAGATAGGAGCATGCATACAAACTACGCAACGCACGGTCATAACACAGTCATTTTGGGAATTAGATTTCCTGGGTACAACATAGGCTTTTAGGACCCCACCTCATGAACAGTGGCACTGCCATTTCATTAATCAGTCCCGAAGGTGATTCCGTGCAGCAACTGCGAAATCACCTTTTGGGACCGAGTAATGAAATGACAGTGACAGTGTTCATGATGTGGGGTCCCAAGAACCTCATGTTGAAATTTGGAGCCAAGATTCCTAAAAATGGCTGATATATCAAGATAAGTTGAAAACCCTATTGAGTGCCATTATACGGCGCTTACCTTTGAATCTTCAGTTTGCGATTCAGCTTTGAAGAGTGCAAACATGTCCTGGTCCAGAGAAGATGACAGCACCAACCTCAGGAGGTAAGTATGGGGTAAGGGGGGGTGTGGGCAGGTGGGTGCTCTGTGGGACGGTGGGGATAGGGCAGGGGGGACTGGGGTGACGACAAGGGGCCATTTTCTTTTTTACAGGTTAAAAAAGATGTTGGGGGACTGTTTTCTTTATTTACAGGTAAAAAAAAAATTTGGACACACTGAGGTGGGCTCTCAGTGTGCCACATTAGTGGAGGGGGACGGACATGATGCCGACACGGGGAATGGGCACCCCGATGTCGGCAGGGGGGTGAATAAAAAAGATTGAGCACACTGGGGTGGGCTCCCAGTGTGCCACATGAGTTGGGGAGTATGTGATGCTGACACGGGGATTGGGCACCCAAATGTTGGTGCTAGAGACCAAAAATAAGCATAAATTTGGGCACACTGGGGTGGGCTCCCAGTGTGCCACATGAGCTGGGGGGGGGTTACATGATGCCGACATGGAGATTGGGCACCCCGATGTTGGCACAGGGATGGGAAATGGAGGGAGCAGGGAGGACTGCAGCAGCGGGAGGGAGCGGGAGGGTTTCATTACCTGCCGGTGCTGGGAGGGAACGGAGGGAGTGGGGGAGGACAGAAGCAGTGGGAAGGAGCAGGAGGAGTGCAAGATGGCAGTGCCAGGATTATGGAAGTAACAGCCAAAATAGTGTGGCTGTTACTCCATAGCAGCACATCGTGGTGGAGTGTTACAAGCTCCGTTAGACGTTTGGAAGGATACTTCCAAATGTCCAACAGAAGATGCCACGATCATTTACTTCCAAATGTCCAACAGAAGGTGTCACGATCATCCATTTTAGGAGCAACAGAGTGATTGCAAAATGGCTGTAGGCTCCACCCACAGCCATAAAATTTGAAAACTTACATAAGGCCTTGTGGGGGGACACCCTCCCAATATCCTAGGGATGAGAGGGATGTCACTACCTTACCACACCACCGGATTGCCGTAGATTTCACAGTGGCTCCTGGGTTTGTTATCTCCTTTACAGGTAAGGGAGGTTCATATCCTGGTTGTAGACATAGCATGGTGCCTCTAGCCAGAGAAAGATTTAAGTGGGCCTGGTGACTGCTCAGTAACCCCCCCCAGGATGTTGCATCTGCTTGCCTCCCTCCCCTTACTGTCACCCCTCCCATGGATCTTACATAATACAGAGAGATCCCCCCCCCGCTTACCAGTCACTTAATTGCTAAAAAACTGCAGCAAATACAAAGAATAAACCTAACTTTATTAGGGTAGCAACCCTGACGGGGGAAAAGGGGTCAGTGCAATATGAAGCAGATTGATGGTATGATGGCTGGTCTTCCTGTGTCCGTTGCAGGCCCTACCGAATAACCCCACAGGCTGTAACTAAAAGGACCAGCTGTGGTAGGCACAGCCCTGACACTTAGCCTGCCCCACAACACAGTACGCAGTGTAGTACTGAAGCTTTGCTCTCCTGTACTAGATGAGCAACCTTTTCTTGCTGGTACCAGTACATTTCCTTTTTTTAACATTTTATTAAGCTTCAAACATAAACAAGACATACAATACACACATAACCAAAACTCGCACCACAAATTGAGGTACAGATATTAAGAATTTAGTCAACAGGTACAACTTTTTAAAACGAGATGGTGGCAGCTCATCCATTGGGCCCAGCCAGTGACATTATTCAGCTGTAATTTCATTGCTTATTATTGCTACTTTTCCCTTTTTAAACTTATAAGGAGCTACCAAGCAAGGTCTTGGGTACCAAATGGTTGCATCAGCATAGACCCATAGATGTTGCAGCTGGCTGGCCAGCAGTGATGCTCTTTAAATTAAATGATACCAATGCCAAATGCACTCAGTTAAACCCCAAACCCAAAGGCCATGCAACTGCAAAAATGGCAGTCTGAACTTAGTCAGGGAGTACTGGTTAATCTTTGGCTGGAGGGCAAAATCCAATCACCTATTTTACACAATGTCTCAGATGCAGGGGTGAAACCCTGATAGTACTAATTATTCCATGATACATGGGATGTTCCCTTGCAGCGCAGGGCATGGTGTTACAGCTCACAGAGGTTCAGCCTGATTGGTTGGATCACCTCCCTGTTCTCACATTTTTACTCACTCTCTCTTTTTCTCTGGGGTCTGTGATGGCAATGCAGGCAGAGGCTCAACTGTCCTCCAAATGATCAAACCACTGTTGCTCTGCACCGACCCCCATGTCCAGGCCTCCAAACCCTCTGGGCAGTGATAGCCTGGTATTTTATTTTTTTTGTTGACTTTGTTTTATGCACCCCTACTGGAGGGGCTCTCTCCAGCAGCCACCTAACCTGCTCTCTACCTCCCACTGTGACAGTCTCAGGTACACCCCTCACTCCACCAGCTACACCCCTGGTTCTGAACCCCCACAGGGAAGGGCCGCCCTATCCTCCCAGGGCACTCTATCTACGGTATAGAGTAATAGTCAGAGTGTTGGCCATGGGGAGTGTGAGGTGTCCAGCATTGGGAGTGTGGTGCAGGCAGTGGTGCCTTCGCCTATCCTCTCAGAGGGTTTTTTTTTCCATTTTTTACATCCCTCGTCCCACCCCCCAGGAGTTTGGTTGTTCAGTGGTGTCCCAAGATGCCTGCTGCAACTCCTCCCCTCTTCTTTTGTGTCCAGACATGCGCACATCCCTCTGACTTCCACCAGGGGCCGCTGTTGCACCCGGCAGTCCCTGGATCACTCCCTAGAGAGAGTAGAGCAGTCTACGGATGCTCAATCCTCCCTCTCCCCTGCCGACCCCCGACGACCCAGGCTCGTTCCCGAACCTGGGTCGCCGACATGGCGCGAGGTGTGGTGTCCAGCCCCTCAACCTTCAGCACCACTGGGCTGGCTGATAGCCTGGTATTAAGCTATGGTAGCTGCTAGTGGACCATGCAGCATTCTTGGGTGGTAGAGCACCTGTCTTCCATTCACCTGTTCTCCTGCACTGGCAATGCACAGCGTCCGCTAGCATGAGAGTACCAGCCTTATCTCTGGCAGTGATTACTGCTTCAATTATACAGTTCATCAATTGCAGATGCACAGTCTGTTGCAGCTCTGCTTCGTCTCTCTCGGACAGCAGTCCATCCTCCATGAGCTCTCTCTCCAATCTGATATAAGGGGAAGATCAATCTCTGCACTTCGCTAGGCTGACTTCCATTTGATTTGTCTGAGGGCACTGTCAATCAGGATGAGTGGTCCTGGAGGTATGACACCCAGCAGATGATTGGCAGAACAAAATAACCTGAATGAATTAGGGCCACCAGTAGTCCATGAGCCTCTGTGGCTTCCAGAGCTGGCAAACGCTTCTAACTGGCTAAGTGGTGTCCTTCAACCCTGTCACCATAGCAAGGCAGGTCAAAGACATTTGAAAATGGTGGCCAGTTTGTAGTCCATGCAGGTGGTCTCACAAACGTCCTGTTCTATGCAAAGCATGAAGTCCATTCCTCTGTGGGCACCCCAGCCAATTCTGTATGGGTGCCACTTAAGTCTGGTGGTCGTGAAAGGCACAGATTGGACAACTCCCGATTTAGTTGCTAACAGAGTTATACCAGATCCATCTGCAGCGGTGGACACAGTTGATGTCCAAGTAGCCAGGGAGTCTTAAAGGCGCAGTAACCCATAGGGTGGGGTTACACCTAGACTAGGAAATGGGCTCTAAGAATGTTTGCTTGTTGGGGCTACAGCAAGCACTGAGGGATTTTCTCATACTGTAGTCTTACAGTGGTAGCCAAAGATATGTCCCAATATACCCAGATACAGCAAGGATATACCATGGCCCTATCAGAAGTATTTGTGATATTTTTCTCGAGTGTAGTTTGACTTTATGACACCACGAGTGGTGAGGAGCCATGGCATATTCAATTTATGCTAATAGTATTGGCCTAATAAACCATAACCTACAGTCTTTTTACTCATGGCTGTTAACAAATGCTGTAAGCTAATTCTGAATACATAAAACACACAGTCTATGCTGTTTGTCATGTCTACCAGACTAAGAGCCTGCTTATCCCCTCTATCCATAGCTTATCAAGATGGTACCTTAGTTAACTCAGTCTCCACTTTCACCTACCTTGGAGTCACTCTCGACCCCTCACTGGACTACTCTTTCCATGTCTCTAGCACTTGCAAATCAATAAACTCCATGCTCAGAAAGAACTGGAAGGGGACAGGATCAGTTGTGTTCCAGGACAGTAGCTGCTGCTGTTGTTTTCACAGGGTTCTTGTGGATTTTACTTGGTAGGTTAGTTCTTTTCTTTCTTACTTCTAAGGGGCTAGCAGGGTATTGTTTTGGGGGATGCTGGATGTTTGTAAACTGATTTGGTGGCTGTAAGTGGGGCTCATTTTGTGGATGTTTCACTGTGTAACAGGCTGCGCTGGTAGAGGCCTGTTTCTTCTGATTTAAAACCTATTTGGTGGGATTTGCTTGGGCCTGGTTCTTTGGCTGCTGGGCTTGGAGGGGAGACACAGGGCTGATACACTGTCTCTCTCTCGAGTCAGGTGTCTGCCTAGGACCCGCCTCCCCACCCCTCCCTCCCCAGAGTCTCTGAATTTATAGGGACACACCTGCCCTGCAATTGGAGAAAAGGCTGCAGGTGCAGCTCATGTAGTTCTAGCCACTGGGGGTTGGATTTAAAGGCTGGGAGAGGAGCTTAGGGAGTTGTTCATTTCTCTTATAAGTTTAATGTGTTGTACTGTACCTAGTAACAGGGTTACTGGTGTACAGTGGGACTGTCTCTAAGATTAGTGGGTGACCTGATTAGGCAGTAGGGGTATCTTGGACTAGGGGGGAACCTGGTGGCTCACCCAAGGAAACCTATTTGGAAGGGGATGGAACCACACATCATTAGGGCCGGCATCTTTGGGAGAGTGGTGGGGTGCACAGGGTGTGGAGCAGCCATGATACTGGACTGGGCCTGGAAGTTCGGTGGTTGCCCAGTGTGCTACCAGCTAGCACAGCAAGGGAGGAGGTTGCGGGATTAGGAGAAAGCTGGGGAAGGGGTGGTATGGTTGGGGAAGGGGCGGGAATCTCCCACAGGGCTGCACCAAGCACTGGGGTGGGGGCATAGGGAAAGGAGTGCAGGAGAATACTCAGGGGTCACATAGGGACCCAGGCAGAGGGGGTCCAAAAGGACACTACCAAGGAAGCAGGCAGGTAACTGGGGACCCTCACAAAGGGGGGACGGAGGGACAACATTCTCAGGGAAGTAGGCAGATGGCCACGGCTGGACAGAAGGAAGCAAGGCGGGGAGGTGGATCAGACCTTACACTCAGTAACCGCTTCAATTCTCTTCTTCTACTCAAGGATGAGGGGGGTGATGTAGCCACGACAGAGGTGGTTAGAGACGGAAAGGGAGTGGGAGTGGGAGGCAGAAGGCAGGGGCCAGATAGCAGGAAGAACAGGGGGGGACCTGGAATGCAGGAGAATGGGGGGAGCAGTGAATCAGAGCAGGAGGGGCAGGGGGAAGAGGGAGGAAAGCGCAAGGAGAAGGACCAGTTGGGAGGAAAGGTAAAGGAGAAGGACCAGAAGTACAAGGAGGATTCAGTAAAGGGAGCTGAGGGTTTAGGCCAGGGAGCACGACAGCAAGGAGGAACTAAATGGAGACAGGAAGGAAGGAGGATGAGCCAGGCTAGTTTAGCAGATGGGGAGAAGGACCAGTTGCGAGCAGTGAGGGGGAATTAGCAAGTACAGAAGGATACTCAGGAGGAGGAGGCATGGGACTGGAGGGAGGGTGGCCATGGTAAATATGGAGGGTGGCATGTGGCACCCAGATGAGAGGAGGAACAAGGAGCCAGCTGGGTGGAGGGCCTGTAGAAAGGATGAGGGACATAGAAGGGGAATGGAGGAAAGGATGGTCAGAGTGCTCCTGCTGGGGATTCTATGATCAGGGGTATCAAATGGGATGGGAGGGAGAAGCCTGGCCAGTTAGAACAAGATGCTTCCCTGGACTAACGGTGCACAGGGCTAAGCACCAGGGTATATCAGCTGGCAAAGGATTGTGGAGGTTCCTCAGACATACTGGTCCACCTGGGTACAAATGACATTGAGGAAATAGCGAGCTAGAGATACAGGCAAGATTCAGGAGCTCATGAGGTCTGTCATGACATAGGATGCACAGTTTCTTCTCAGAAATCCTGCCAGTGCCAAGGGCTAGTGGGAACACAAAAGGAAAATTGGGAGATAAACCAGTGGCTCAGGGGTGGTGCGAGGCCAGAGGGTATGGGTTGATGGGGGATTGGGGGAGATCTGGGAGGATAAGGAGCTGTATGCTAGAGATAGACTACATCTCAATTTGGAGGGGAGGGGAATCCTTAAGTTGAAAATAGAGGGGTTCATTGGTGAAAAGTGGGGTTTAAACTTGTGAAGGGGGGTGGGATGGGAGAAAAGGCTGTCAAGGGGGTGCCGATAAAGGAGGGACTCTGTCTCCACCCCCCTGGGGACCAGGAGGATTGCAGGAAAAGGCCAACTGGCAAAGTGCAGACCAGGGGAAAACAGAATCCCCATGGGAACACGAGCAGGGGAAATGGAACTATAGGGAAAGGGTGGAAGGTAGTCCTGCTAAATGCCAGGAGCTTGGGCAATAAAATGCCTGAGCTCCAGGCGATGCTAACTGAGGGAGCAGTGGATGTGGCAGCGGTCACTGAGACTTGGGCCACTGCAAGACATGACTGGGACCTGAACCTGGAGGGTTACACTATGTTCAGGAAGGACAGGGGAGGGAAGGGGAGGAGGGGTAGCAATGATAGTCAAAAACTGCATTGGCATAGGGGAGTAGAGGAGGCGGAGGGAACCGTGGAGGCGATTTGAGTCACCTTGATAACAAGGGGGCAGAGAGTAAAAATAGGAGTGTGTAGACCCCTCTGCCCTGGCGGAGGAGCTGGAGGACAGTCTGGTGGCAGATGTTAGGAGACACTGCAGGCTGGGCAGAGGAACAGTGGTGGTGTTGGGGGACTTAAACATGCCAGGAACAGACTGGGAGACTATGACATCCTCTGTGACCAGGGAACAGAGGTTGTTGGATGTCTTTCAAGATGCGTTCCTAACTCAGCAGGTGAGGGAACCGACCAGGGAGGCATGGGTACTGGATGTGGTCCTGGCAGACAGTGACCAGACTGGGGGCCTGGAGGTAAGGAACCCATTGGCGGGGAGTGACCATGCCACGGTCTGGTTCTGCCTGGAACTAGGAGGGGTAGAAGGCTGCACAAAGACGGAAGTAACCGACTTCAGGGGGGTGGATTTTAAGGAAATGGGAAGGATCCTTAAGGAGCATTTGGATGGGATTGGGTCAGACATGGACGCTGATAGTAGGTGGAAATCATCAGGAGAGGGTGCAGGATGCTACCAGCACCTGCAAGAGTAAGGCGATAACGGTGGGCCCAAAAACCCTGTTGGTGGACCAGGGAGGTCCAGGAGGTGGTGCGGGAAGAAAGCAGCCTATAAGCAATTCAAGTGCTCAAGGAGTGAAAGGGATCGAGAGATGAGCTGATGGCTAGAAGGGCCACTAGAGTGGTGAGGGCGGCTAAGGCAAGGAAGGAGCAGAACCTGGCCAGGGAAATTAGGAGAGGGAACAAGGGGTTCTTTAGATACATTGGGGAAAGACGAAGGGTGAAGGGGCAGATTAGCAGGATTAAATCAGGGGAGAGATGGGCACAAGACCCGGGGGAGCAGGCTGAGGTACTAAATGAGTACTTCACCTCAGTTTTCACCAGGGAAAATAGGGGTGCTGCATCATACATGGGAGGAGACAGAGATACTGAGGAGGGGGGGACCCTACCGATCGGGCAGGTCTGGGGAGAGGAGGCATCACTGGCAGGTGGGGGAGGGCTAAGCAGGAGAAAGAGGTACTGGAAGTGGAAATCACAGCAGAGAGAGTGAGGAAGCCCTCAGCCCCCTTAAGACGGAGAAAGCACCAGGGCCAGATAAATTACATCCCAGAGTGCTGAAGGAACTTGCAGATGTCCTGGCGAAACCCTGGCAGAGCTTTTCACCATCTCTCTGAGGACAGGGTGGGTGCCCCAAGACTGGAAGGTGGCGCATATAGTGCCTATCCACAAGGGGGGATCAAGGAAGGTGGCAGGGAACTACAGGCCTGTCAGCCTGACATCGGTGGTGGGCAAGGTGACGGAGGGCATTGTCAAGGAGAGGCTGGGGGGGACCTGGATAAGTCAGGGTGCCTGGATGATAGACAGCATGGATTCATCCCAGGGAAATCGTGTCAGACAAACCTGGTGGAGTTCTATGACTGGGTGACAAGTGCCTTGGACCTGGGTAGACCAGTGGATGTCCTCTTTCTAGACTTCAGCAAGGCATTTGACTCTGTTCCTCACGTGGGCCTGTTGGATAAGCTGGGAGAAATGGGGGTGGGGAACCAGATGATCAGATGGATAGGCAATTGGCTCCAGGACCGGACCCAGAGGGTCGTAGTTGGTGGGATAGTCTCATCCCCAAGGAGGGTCATTAGTGGGGTCCCACAGGGATCAGTCCTTGGGCCCCTTCTGTTCAACTCCTACGTATCTGACATAAGGACAGGAATCAGGAGTGAGATGAGTCTCTTTGCAGATGACTCAAAACTGGGGGCGGTGGTGGATGGGGAGGAGGGGAGGGTGGCCCTACAGGGGGACCTGGAGGCTCTGGAAAGATGGTCTAGAAAGTGGAAGCTGAGGTTCAATGCAGGGAAATGCAAGGTACTCCACCTGGGGGCCAGAAACCCAGGCCAAGTGTACACCCTGGGGGAATGCTACAAGTCTCGATGGCTGAGAGGGACCTGGGGGTGGTGGTGGATGTCAAGATGAACAACTCTGAGACTTGTGAGGAGGGCAGCCAAGGCCAACAGGATGCTGGGATGCATCGCTAGGGGATCACCTCCAGAAGGAGAGTGATACTCCCTCTGTATAACTGCTTGGTGAGGCTGCACCTTGAGTACTGCATGCAGTTTGGAGGCCACACTTAAAGAGGGACATTAACCTCCTGGAGAGGGTCCAGAGGAGGGCAACCAAAATGATTTGGGGCTTGGGGACAGGACCTATGAGGAGAGGCTCAAGAGCTAAATATGTACACATTGGAAGAGAGAAGGACGCGGGGACATGATAGAGGTCTTCAGGTACATGAAGAGGGTAAATAGGGAGGAACAGTCAGGGTGCTTCAAGGAAGGAGGAGGGGACCACTAGAGGGCATGGGTGGAAGCTGGAGGGGGAAGATTCAGGGGAGAAAGGAGGAGGTGCTACTTCACTGAGAGGGTGGTGGAGCCATGGAATGCACTGCCTAGGGGGCGGTGGAGGCAGAGACAGTGGAGGGGTTCAAGAGGGGCTGGGACAGGTACAGTGGAAGGGTTCTGGAAGCAAAATCCAATGCAGCAAGAATATCCGGAACTGGGAAGGGAGAAGCCAGAGAAGGCGAGGGGGACAGCAAGGTCAGCACCCAGGGTGGGGGCTGACCAAACGAGCAGACACGAAAGACCATTAGGCCTATTCTGCTGGCATTTTAGTATGTTAGTATGCTGGCCATCTCCTATAAAGCGAGCCATAACCTCACATCACAAGCTTGCTGTGCCATTGACCAAGGAATGCTCCTGTCTAAGCTGACATATGGTGCCTCTGTTTTCTTGTCCACCTCTAAGACTATTCTCCTAAAGTGGATGTCACCTACAACAGTGTCTGTTGCTTCGCATCGGCATCCCTCCGGCTCACTCATCAGTGTTCATTATACGACACACTAGGCTGGCTACCTCCTGTCCTCCATTAGAGAATATAGCTTTGGTGCTGTTATCTTCAACATCCTAAACAACGGGCTGTCCAAATCCCTCGCCGCACTACTTAAACCTGTGAACAGTACCTACCCCTTAAGGTCCTGTGAAAATGCACTTTTGGCTGTCTCCAAGATTAGAACCTATATCAGGAGATCATCCTTTTCCTATGCAGCTCCTAACCTTTGGAATGCCATCCCTTCTGATGTACACCACTGTTTCTCTGTGAAACACAGAAACATAGAAAGTTACGGCAGAAGGGGACTAAAAGATCAATCTAGTCTGCCCAAGTCCCTACCCCCCTCCCTTAACTGCTAGTCAGTCTGTGCCTAGTTTTCGACTCAAATACCATGAATATCTCCTCAGCTTAGCTCACTGTGCATGTCCTTGAACCGGCACAATCTCTGTAATATACAGTACTTATCATGTTTACATTTATTAATGTACGTACTGTAAATTCTCTCAGTGCTGATATATGTTCAGTTTACCCATAGGTAATACTGTTCCTTTTCCCCCACATAAGATCCTTAAGATCCTTAATGTTTAATTAAGCAATAATGCATGACAGGGTGTGTGTTGTGCTCGGATAATGTCACGCCTTGAGTGGTTGGGCATGAGGCCGAAGGCCGAGTGCATCCAACAGCAAGGCATGATGTTATCCCAGCACAACACACACCCTGGAGTGTGTTATTGCTATTATACAATGGTTCGTTTGTGAAAAAAAAAATTGTAAAAATACATGTTTGTTTAAGTTCTTAATTGATTTTTTGTATGTGGAGGTATACTTCTTTAATAAAAGTCCACAGTTTCTATTATGTGCAGCAAGTGGCGCTACTGCTACTTAACTGCTTTTCTGCTGCTGCTGTGGGCTTGCTCTGACTGCCCATTCCTGACAGTAAAAGACTTTTCTTTTGTGTTGCACTCCCCCCCTCAACCGTCACCAGCATGTCGCACCTCCGGTTTAATTGAGGTGGTCCCGCTGGTCCTGCTGCCTGTAGTATCAGCAGGTGAAGATGTGTGTGGCTTTTTTTTGTAACAAACCGAGATGTGAAGGAAGCTTCAAGTGCAAGTTGTGGAGACTTTCTCATGTCTGAAATCGGTCTTGACCGAAGTAAGTAAAGTACTTGTTTAAAATGTTCTTTTTGTACGGGAAAAAGGGAAACTGTTTTAAATGTGTTCTGTAACCACTTTATGCAGCTCTTATTGGTGAACAGATGTTTGTTTGTTTTTTATCTCAAGCTGAGGTGGGTCAGTGAACTCGGCAGTTACATTCTCAGTAGTAAAGCCACTCGGTTCGGGGAAGAAACAGGCACACAAATTCAATTTGTTGAGGTTTCTGTGCTGGGGAAGTAAAAACTGATTTGGTGGGAGGGAGCTTTGTACTTTTAATAGTAAGTTAATGGCAGGGATCACTGAAGACAGCTTGGGATTGGGATTGGGAATCCCTGAAGCAAGCGGAGCAGGGGGGATCACTGAAGCCGGCTACAGTAGAGTGATTTTGGTAATGGTTACTGTGGTCTTCTGTGTGCCGGAACTAGAGCCATGATGTTGTATTGGGATAACATCATGGGTCCAGTCCCAGACTAACCAGTCAGAGTCCAGGATACTTTCATGCCATTGTATAATACATATTTTCTATGCTGGTACAACTGCTTGCTACTGTATGTAATCTCATTCTGTACTGAACCTGCCTGTGTAACTCTCCCAGGTTGGACCTGAAAATAGGCAATGTTTGCCTAGTGCACTTACCTAATTAACAAAAACAAACAAACTAACTAACTAACTAACTAACTAAACTAACTAACTAACTAACTAACTGCCACACCTGCTTTGATGCTGTTGCTTTTGTTTTACAATTTTGTTTTGTTTCTGCTTATGCCGTTTTTGGATTGCCAAGCAGTGTTTCAGGATGGCTTAGCTTAACTGTTTTTTCAAGCTGACACACATGATGCTTTGCATGCATCTGTGTGTTACCATGTCAGCATATTCATGCATCGAAGTTGAATCAGACATTAATTGCAGTTGGGAGCAACCTGCTGAGATATAGGGGATATTTATTTATTTATTTTTAGTACACCAGGTAAATACAATGAGCCAAAGGGCCTTTTTCATGAACGAAACAGGGCCGTGCTTACAAACAGCCAAGATGTTAATAAAATATTAAAATACATAAGTGCAATATGCAGGATAAACATAAACACAACAAACATATATGGCTACAAAAAACATTTACATGGTGTGTAAGTCGGGCGAAGAGGCGTTATGTTACTGGCTGCAGGAAAACAGGAAGACTGATGGAGAGCAAACGAGGTTGCAGATTGGGGAAACAAGTAGAAGGCCTGCCCTGGGCAGATGTTACTGTATATCTGCATCAGTAATATTTCAGAATCTTATTATAGTGTATGGTGCGATGTAGTTCAGCATGGATTTCCATGTCCTGTAAAAATGCATTCTACTGAACTAGTGATGTTCATACTGAGCAGAATGCCTTTTTGTTTCACTGCAGTAGAGATGTCACACAACAGTGCTCCCAGTTAGCTGGATGTCAGTCATGCTACCACCACTCATGCTCTAGTGTAGCGCATGGTCAGTAGCACTTTAAAAATGTTTTACTTCAGTAAAGATTGACAGAACTGACATGGGGTTAGTGTCTTCTTTCAACCATACACAATTAAGCAATAAGGCACGACAGGGTGTGGTATATCACGGGATATTGTCATGCCGCTGGTGGTTGGTCATGAGGCCACAGGCCGAGTGCATCCAACCACCCGAGAAGTGAAGATATCCCATGATATACCACACCCTGGAGTGACTTATTGCTATTATGAACTGAGTTTCAAGTTTTATAAATAAAAAAATAAAAGAAACAGGTTTTAAAACATTTTATGAATGAGTTTTTGGGTGGTGTAGGAGTACATTTTGAGAAAATAGTTCTCAGACAGTAGAGAGCAAGGAGGCTGGTGGTGCTGGAACTTTTTTGAAGCCGTGATGATGTAGCCCAATATCATTATGGCTTCAAAGAGCTCTGGGCCAATTAGATTCCTCTATTTACGATCCTCGGTTCATAATATAAAATAATGTATGGGAGCCCCCATACACAACAAGGCTGTTGTTCCACCTTGTGGTTACCATGACGACAGGGACCTCTCCAGCTTCACTCTTGAGGTCGCTCTGTCATCATAGTAACCACTCAGTTGGAAAACAGCCTTCTTGTGCATGAGCTCCCATACATTATTCTAGATATCATAAATACACCTACTGGACTTGTACACTAAACTTAATGATAATTCTTGAAACCCAAAGAAATTAATTTAATTCAGTCCTATATACCTTGTACAACCCCTCCTTTTGCTTGTCCTGCTGAGTATCTCAACTGCCCAGAGTGAGGTGGGCATAGATCAGGGCGACTCTGGTGTCTAGGGGGGGTTCTATGTGATAAAAGAGACTCCAAAACAGTGAATCCAGAATCGCGACAGAATTTTGGCAAGGAGGTGGGCAAGTAACGTGAGAGGGCAGTAAGGAGGGCTGGGGGGATACTGGGATGTACAGGGAGAGGCATCACCAGTAGAAAACAGGAAGTTGTTATCCCTCTGTACAGACAGCTGGTGAGACCTCATCTGGAGTACTGCATGCAGTTCTGGAGACCCCATCTCCACAAAGACAAAGACAGGATGGAGGCAGTCCACAGGAGGGCAACTAAAATGGTGCAGGGTCAGCACCAGAAGACATATAAAGAGAGACTTAAGGAACTTAATATGTATACCCTCAAGGAAAGGAGGGAGAGGTGGGACATGATAGAAACTTTCAAGTACCTCAAGGGAATCAACAAAGTCCAAGAGGGTAGCATCTTTCAGAAAAAGAGATGTGCAAGAACAAGGGGGCACAATTTGAAGATAAATGGGGATGGCTCAGAGGTAATGTGAGGAAGTAATTTTTCATGGAGTGGGTTGTGGATGCATGGAACAGCCTTCCTGAGGAGGTTGTGGAGTCAAAAACAGTGGGGGATTCAAGCATGCATGGGACAGACATAAGGCAATTCTAGGGGGTGGGGGTAGGAGGAAGCAGGCTGTCGGTTAATTAGGATCTGCAGCTTATCCTTCAGGTAGGGAAAAGGGCAGACTAGGTGGGCCAAGTGGTCCTTATCTGCCTTCAAATTCTATGTTTCTGGGACTTCCAGTGATGTAACGTGACTAATGGCAGCCTAACTCGGAGCTCTTGTACCTCGGGTGCACTGCTTTAGTGAATTGGTCACCGTCGAGGGGTTCAAGCGCTTTACTCAGCATATACCTGGTCCTTGCAGTCATTTGCAGAATGGGGTGAACAAAAAAAAAGCTTCTTGGAGAGGAAAGAGGTTGTTCAAGGGGTCAGACTGACTCGAGGCCTAAGAGCCCGTCTGGGTCTTGCTCCTCCATAATTACGGCCTCGGGGGAAGACTCAGATGGTTCAGGATCTGAAGCCATGTCCACTTCACAAAAGCAGACTGGCACAGAATGCTGAAAATAAATCATTGAATTGACATCAGAATTATGGGCATACAAAATGATTTCAAGAAGCTGGAAGCTCGTACGACATCTGTGGAGACTCATGTTGAAACCTTACAAGCAGAACACATAGCTTTTGGCAGATCTCTAGCTTACCTCCATAGAAGAGAAAAAGAGCTGACCACGAGGGCGGAGGATGCAGAGGTGAAAGCCCACCGTAATAATATTAGAATTTTTGGTATTCCGGAGGGGGTGGACCCCCATGTATGGAAGATTTAATTGATTCCTGGTTGAAAACAGAGCTGAATTTGGAAGAGGGCTTCAACATAGAAATTGAAAGAGCCCATAGGTCTATCGCTCCTAAGCCAAAAGAGGGGGCACCTCCTAGATCGGTAATTGTAAAGTTTCTGAGGTACACAACGAAAGAAAAGATTGTAAAGTTGGCCTGGGCGAAGAAGAATCTCAATCTAGATGGTCAAAGGCTGTATATAGATCAAGATTTTCCCCCCTTAATGCTTGCTCAGTGAAAAAAGGTGTTGCAGGTGGTAAAAGCCCCGAGAGATAAAGGTGTTAAAGCCTACCTCAGCTATCCCGCGAATCTCTGGGTACAGAATGAAGATGAGGTTAAAATCTTTGATTCTTTGCTAGATGCCACTCCATTCCTTACAGCCCAGGAGGTACCTATCCCAGATACGAAGGAGGAACAGGCGGAGAAAGAGATCGAGGATTTATTGTGATCTATTACACCGGGCCCTAGGAAGCGCGTGATGAGGCGAGAAGAGGCCCTGCCCCCATTGCACACAGATGTGGCAAGGTGGTTGCATGCTAAGGAGACCTGAGGGGAGTAACAGTGATTTGCAGCTTTATGAACTCAAAGGGGGCCTAGCACTGGACAGTGATCCCGTTAGAAATGAAAAGATGGGAATGGAGACTGCATGGGGGACGTTTGTGTTTCATATCTGGGGGAAGCTCTTTTTCTTTGCTGGTTGTCCCCTTATTAAGCTACTGTTTTAGTCTTCATAATATTGGGTAGTTCTTTTTTTTTAGACGCTCCCTTATTAGGCAAGGGGTCCTAATAGAGCTGGGTTTGCATTTCCTGTGGGAAGGCTTTCAGATGGGACCTATACGTAGGGTAATAATGATAATAGTCCCTCCAGTAAACAGACTGCAACTGAATTGTGGGGACACAGACGGCAGATAAGTTCACTTATTAAATCTTATTGTTAAGTGTAAAACCATGTTCAGGTTAAGTTCTGAAATCAATGGTCAAAAGGGGTAAAAGATTTTAAGGGTGCTGAGGTAGAGGCGGGCCACAGTTCGGGCCTTGTGTTTTCAAAGAGCGGGGGGTTGGGGAGGGTAGCCCTAGTCCATAGAATGGAAAATACTGGACCCTGTTTGCAATGGGCTCCCTTCCTGGATAATTATATAGCCCCATCTCCAAGCTTGGTTTGAATATAATGGGGACTGACTTGAAGATGTACTGTTTAGTATCCCTGGTTACCCCCAGTTTTTTTTGATACTTTATTGATATGTACAGTGCCTGGGGTACTTGGCTTCATTGGCTGGCCTAACCGGACCCATTTTAGGTAGGAGAGGGTTGGTCGCTTGGGGGTTCCCAAGAGCCTATCCCTTAGCGTCAGTAGACGCTTTTTCTCTGATTAATCTAGGGTTTTATGCTCCTAGCAACTGGGATGTTAACACCTAAACCCCCAGGTCTTTAGCTCTGACTGAGCAAGCGAGTACTTAGTAAATAACTGTTACCCAGTTTTCCTTATCCCTGTTTCTGGGTTGTGTTTTCTTTTTACCCAGTTGGGGTTTAAGGGTGTAATTTCACCCAAAGTTAAATTGAATTGTGTGATGTTTCGTGTAGCTCTTGTTTGTTGTTGTTGTGTATCTTTTTCTCTCTTATCTATACTATTCTGCTTACTCTATTATACAGATAAATATACATGCAAGTTTTTAAATGTAACTCTTTGGTATGATGGGATCGGAAAGGGAGTTGGGGGGGACTTCTCAAGATATCAATATGGCATCACTTAAAATAATATCTTTCAATGTTAAGGGGATAAATGGGGTGGTTAAATGGGCAAGAATCCTACAAGAACTGGGACGTTTAAAATGTGACCTAGCTTGTCTTCAAGAGACTAAATTATCTGATTATGAACACTCTAAGTTACAGAGAACTTGGGTGGTAGGTGTATGCAGATTCCTGTCCCAGGGCTTCTAGAGCAGGGGTGGTTATATTAATTTGCAGGGGTCTCCCATTCAAAGTTCACTGGGTACAGACGGAGGGATCAGGACACTACGTGATAATCTCTGGAGAGTATATGGGACATACCCTCCATTTGGCAGTGGTATATGCCCCCACACCCCCTTTGGGAACTTTCTTTAGGCAATTCTTCACCATAGTGGATTCCTTTCCATCAGGCAGAGTGATAATGGTGGGGGACTGGAACTGTGTTGAAAATAGTGCCTTATACAGGAGCTCAGGGGGAAGGGAGGGGGAATAGCATGCTCTAAACTCCTTAGAACCCTGATGACAGAGTGGGGTTGGACAGATCCTTGGAGGCAACAAAATCCATTGGTTAAAGATTTTACATTTTATTCCGCAGTGGCCAAAACATATTCTAGGCTTGATAGATTTTATACTCAAACAAAGAATGTTAATGACCTAACGGATTTAACAATATATCCAGTTACCTTCTCGGATCACGCACTGATCAGTGCTAGGGCAAGATGGCCAGGAGTAAAGGCTAAGGGGAGCTGGAGATTTGATCATGGCCTTCTAAATGATACAGGATTTGTTAATCTGATAAGAGAGTCCATTAAGCTTTATATATCAGAGAATAAGGAAGAGGATACTCATATACGTTTCATATGGGATGGTCCAAAAGCTGTCCTGCGTGGGCAGATTATTAGTTATTCTTCATATAAATATAAATATACTCAGGCTAAATTGCATAACCTATTAGGAGCCATAAGTTCCTTGGAAAACGAACAAAAAAAAATAAAGATGTACTGGTGTTCAGAATCGAAAACTCTTTGAGATATACCAGACAAAGATATTATGAATCAGGGGGAAGGGCGAGCCGTTTATTGACTCTTAGACTCAGAAAACAGGAGGCTGAAAGATATATTCCTTGGCTTAAAAAGTATGTTACTCAGATTGTCTCCTCTGACCCAGTACAAATTGCAGATAGCTTTTGTAATTATTACTGGGAACTTTGACTGGGTGACCAAAGTAGTAGAACAGGGAGGGGCTGTGGACATGGCCTACCTAGACTTTAGCAAGACATTTGACACAGTCCCACACAAAAGATTAATATACAAGTTAGCCAGCCTGGGAATGGGTCCCAAGATGACAGCCTGGGTAAAGAATTGGCTGGAGAATAGGACACAGAGAGTTATAGTAAATGGAGTCCACTCTGAAGAAAGGGGGGTTACTAGTGGGGTACCGCAGGGTTCAGTATTAGGACCAGTCCTCTTCAATGTCTTTATAAGCGACATTATAGAGGGACTGGAAGGAAAAGTATGTCTCTTTGCAGATGACTCAAAGATCTGCAACAGAGTTGATGCACAAGGTGGGGTGGAAAGGATGAGAAGGGACTTGGCAAGGTTAGAGGAATGGTCAAATGTATGGCAGCTTAGATTCAATGCTAAGAAGTGCAAGGTAATGCACCTGGGTAGCAAAAATCCAGGGGAAGAGTACACAATAGGGTGAGATACTAACAACAACAAAATGGAAAGGGACCTGGGGTAGTCATATCAGATGACCTAAAGGTGGGAAAGCAATGTGAGAGGGCAGCAAGGAGGGCTGGGGGATACAGGGATGCATAGGAGAGGCATCACCAGTAGAAAACAGGAAGTTGTTATCTCTCTGTACGAAAGCTGGGAGACCCCATCTGAGTACTGTGTGAAGTTCTGAAACCCAATCTCAGCAAAGACATAGACAGGATGGAAGCTGTCTAGAGGAGGGCAACTAAAATGGTCCAGGGTCTGCACCAGAAGACATATGAAGAGAGACTTAAGGAGCTTAATATGTATAGCCTTGAGGAAAGGAGGGAGAGGGGGGACATGATAGAAACTTTCAAGTACCTCAATGGAATCAACAAAGTCCAAGAGGGTAGCATCTTTCAAAAAAAGAGGTGTACAAGAACAAGGGGGCACAATTTGAAGATGGGGGTGCGGCTCAGAGGTAATTTGAGGAAGTTTTTTTTCACAGAGAGGGTTGTGGATGCATGGACCGCCTTCCGGAGGAGGTTGTGGAGTCAAAAACAGTGGTGGAATTCAAGCATGCATGGGACAGTCATAAGGCAATTCTAGGGGGTTGGGGTAGGAAGAAGTAGGCTGCTGGTTAACTAGGATCTGCAGCTCATCCATTAGGTAGGGAAATGGGCAGACTGGGTGGGCCAAGCGGTCCTTATCTGCCATCAAATTCTATGTTTCTATGTTTCTATGCTCAAGAAAGGGGACCAAACCACACTGCCCAAATAAAAAATTTCCTGCATAATATTACATTACCGAGGCTCAAAGAATCTCAGAGAAATAAGTTGGATAGGACAATTTCTGAACAAGAAGTTAAGAAAGTCATCAAAAACCTTAATGGGGAGAAGGCCCCAGGGCCGGATGGGTTTGTGGGGGAGTTTTACCGGGCTTTTGCTGATGAATTGGCCCCTTTATTTACTAGAGTTTGCAATGTAGTGCAGAAGCAGGAGGAATCTCCGGCCTCCTGGAAAGAAGCATTGATCACTCTCCTGCCAAAACCAGGTAAGGACCTGACAGAATGTGGAAGTTACCATCCTATTCCACTGATCAATCAGGATGCCAAAATATTCGCTAAGATTCTGAGTTCCTGTTTACAAGAATTTGTTCTGGTACTAGTACATAAAAATCAGAATGGGTTTATCCCAGGTCGCCATATTCAAGATACCATAAGATTGTTGCTCAATGTTTTGTCTGCCTCTAGGTCATCCCCCCCTGATACGCTTAGGGTGGTGGTGGCATTGGATGTGGAGAAAGTATTTGATCAGTTAGATTGGTTTTTCCTAGATCAGATCCTGGGGAAATTTGGTATTGGGGAAAAATTCTGAAAATGGACGGCAAACGTACAGTATATAGGAACCCTTGGGCAAAAGCGAAGGTGAACGGGGTAACATTGGATAGAATATTGATTAATAGGAGAACTGGAAAGGGATGTCCACTCTCGCACTTACTATTTGCATTGTGTATTGAGCCCCTAGCAGCCCTCATAAGGCAGTTGAAAGATTATAAAGGTATACAAGTACAGGGAGTCGAGGTCAGAGTGTCGCTATACGCAGATGACACCCTGTTATATATCACTGATCCGGAGAGACAGATGCCCTTTAGCAACTCTATGATTCAATCATTTAGTGTAGTATCTGGGTTCAAAATTAATGATGCTAAATTGGAACTCTTGCCCATAGGATGGCCGCAAGATGGTACACTCCCACTAATTGGTAAATATAAATGGGCAAGGTAAGATATTAAATACCTTGGAGTTAGAATAACCAGAGATATCTCTAAACTGTATGCCTTTAACCGCAGCCAATTGCTACAGTCTGTCCAAGAGGATTTGCATAGATGGGATGAATTGTCCCTTAGATTATTTGGCAGAATTATCTGTGTGAAAATGAACATACTTCCATGTTTTTTGTTTTTGTTTCAGTCCTTGCCAATTAAACCCCCAGCCCCTTTTTGGAAGGCAATTAAATGCACTTTGTCCTGGTTCATCTGGGCTGGTAAACCACCCAGAGTGAGACGGAATATCCTTCTTAAAGATAAGAAGAAAGGGGGGACGGGCTTGCCTGACCTTAGAAAATATTAATGGGCTGCACAGATCCAGCCACTAATCCTTCTTATGAGAGATGGAGACCCTCTGTTATGGGTGGAAATTGAGAGACCGGAGTCTTCTAGAGGGGATATCAGAGATTTGATATATATGGACTATGGTGGAATACAAAGGTTGCATAACAGTAATCCCTGGACTAGTCTGGTGGTTTCTTCCTGGCAAGAGATTAATCAAAAACTAGGTGTTGAGATGTTTTTGGGGATGGACTCCTCAATTAAAGCTTGTCTGGTGGATTTTCAACCTTTATCATGGGACTTGGGATTTATGTGATGGAACCTGAGAGGCTTATTCAAAATAGGTCAGCTATACTCGGGGGAAGGGGCTAAAACCTTTCAACAGCTTTTGCAGGAATTTTCCCTCCTTGTCTCTGATTTCTTTAGATACATACAATTTAGACATTTTTTACAAGGTAAAGATTCTAAGAGGGGAGGATTCAGAGGTAAAGACAATAACCCATTGGTGGATGTCCTGAGAGCTGAGGCCAATAGAATAGAATCAAAAGGATTCATCTCACAGATGGTGGGCCATTTCTCTGATCTGGAGTCAGATTCCATGGTCTCTATCAAAACAAGTTGGACCTTGGAAATTAGGAGGGACATTGCTGATCCAGTTTGGACCATGATATGGGAGGCTATACACTCGACCACCGCCTCTAATAGTTGGCGCAAGTTTCAGTGGAAAGTGGTCTCTAGATATTTCCACACCCCGGTAATTACTAAACACTTTCGCCAGCATTTCTCAGATTCCTGTTGGAGGGAATGTGGCGAGAAAGAGACACACTTGCATGTGTTCTGGGAATGCCCTCGCATTAGTAGTTTTTGGGTTCAGGTGATGGACCAAGTGAGTGCGGTCTTTGGGGTATCTATACCTAATGATCCTGTACATTGGGTTCTTGGACAGTACCCTGATCAGGTTAAACTAAAATCTCAGCGTTACTTGTTTAATATACTGGTGGCCTCGGCTCTTAAGGCAATTACTCAATGTTGGTTGTCTAAGGATAGTCCCACATCAAGTGCTTGGTATAAAAACTGTTTGTCTATCCTTGACATGGAGTGCCTCACTGCCAAGGTGAGACTACAAAAGGATAAATTCAAGTCACGATAGGTGCCTTTTTTTAATTTTCAGGCTCAAAGAGAGCAAATTAATGTGTTAGAAATTTTGGCTAAATATACCTGTGAGTGATAGGATAATAAGTACTCTCTGGTTTCTCCACTTCTTCTTTTGCAGGGAGTAGAGACCTTCTTATTTACAACTTAATATTGAATGTTTGCCCCTATCCAAGATAGTATGGAGGCCAGGGGAACTCCCCTTAACTGATATATTCTTGAGACCCATAGTGTTTACTCCTCAAGTTAAGACGGTTATCGCAAAGACAGCAAAAGTCTGTTTCTCTCTTTTTCTCTTCCTTTCTCCTCTTCTTTCTCTTTTTAGGTTGGTTTCTTTTCCTTCTTTTTATATCTCTATGTGAGACCTTGTTTGTCTTTACTAGAATTTGGTGTAATGTATTCTGGATTCTTATTCGTATATGGAAAGGATTAAAAAAGGTGCGTGGTGTACCCAGTTATATTGCTCTAGATAAAATGGCTAACTATCAACTGTACATTGTCCAGACACACATTAACTCTTTTTGTAAGATGAAAGTGTACCTGTATTGTCTGCACTGTTTTATGACAAAATATAATAAAATTGTTATTTCAAAAAAAAATCTATGTTTCTATGACACAGACAGTGACTTTTTTTTTAATGTGGGGGGCTTTGGCCCCCCCGTACCCCTCTACTTATATAACCAACTCCGAGGTCGTAGTACCTTGAGGGAGGGGGTAAAATGTTTGTCACCATTTTGTCCTTGCTGTAATTCCCTCACTGACTTTGGTTTTGCTGTTTTTGCGTTCACTGGCATCACATGCCACCATCTAGGGGTATCCAGATATTATGGCTTGCCAGGAGCTCCCTTGCAAACACCTCATCCACAGCCATCTTCCATTTACTCCAGACATCAGAAAAAGGCACAGTGTCACACAAATAATCACTCTCCACACCAGATGCTAGTTTGTAAGTAGTCCTTTTTACTAAGGGGAATTGGGTTTCAATGACAGTTAATTTCATGCACTTCAGAATTCATTTGAGCCACTTGGGGTCGGCACACTAAGGCCTTTGAGGCATGAACACACCTCTAGAAAGGCCAGGTCTGGGTTCTTGGTGTGAAGTTACTTGGCTTACAGCGACAGAAAAAGTGGCTGTAAAGCAAACGGTGTGCTAGTTATAACTCAAAACTGAACTGAAAAAAAAACCATCAAAAAACAACCTGCACTCACACCAGTAAGGAGATAAATATCTTCTCAATTTATTAAGTTCATCAGACAGTGAAAAACAGCACACCGGCCAGTCCACCAAAGTCTCAACATATCACAAAAGTTGCCTTGTCAAGAGACGTGGATGCCCTCTACTGCCCGCAATGTATACATCTGTTTCTTAAAGGCACCTACACAGAGGACATCCCACCAATGATTGAGTGCAAGACAAAGTTTTAAAAAATCGGTCTGTGTACCAACACTATTTGACACTAATGACAGCACAAAAATGTTTAATTTGTATCATATCACCTACTGCATCACCCAAATATTACATTTCCAATTTAACAGATAATTAGGGTGACATTTAAATAAAGTGCAGCCCCTACTTCTCTGTTCCCCATGCCACTAAATCTTAGAACACATTACTGCTTCAATGTGCCCGTATACCAAAGCCAATGTTATTGTATTTATAAAGGCTGGTAACATGCATTCATGAAAAGCTTTTGGCTCAGCCACAGACCCCAAATTTGCAATCACACCAAATGGGTACTATAAGTAAGGGGCCAATATGAACCTGTCATTAAATCCCTTCTTATTAGTAGTCTCCAATTTAAAAATCTGGAATCCCTCCCTCTGTAGGAGGATTTTAAGACAATCTCCTCCCCCCTCCCCAGGCCTAACTGGACCTTTTCAATATGCAAGAACTTCCATTTATGGTTCTCTGGGTCCCTAGCCCCAGCCATATGTGCTGCCGTGGCATAATCCACTACTGGACACGAGCTGCCTGCCACAACCCACTGAAGGGGGCAGCTGCTCTTTAAGGAAAAAGCTGAAAAATATGTCACTGAGAACAACCTAACAGATGACTCACAACATGGTTTCAGAACTGGAAGATCATGCCAGATGAACCCGATAAGCTTTTTGGACAGGGTTAGCAGGCCAGTGGATCTGGGATTACCTGTGGATGCTCTGTTTCTTGACTGCAGCACAGCTTTTGATAGTGTACTGCATATAGAACTTATTTCTAAATTAAAGGACATGGGAATTAACTGTAGGATATTGAGTTGGGTAAGATCTTGGTTGGGAAACAGAAAGCAAAAAGTCATCATAAGAGGACAGCAGACAAGGTGGGGAGATGTGATGAGTGGGTACCACAGGGGTCAGTTCTTGGTCCCACATTATTCAACATATTTGTAGCATCTATGAACTGTGAGGGCTTTGTATAGCTAACCAAGTTCACGTATGACACCAAAGTGGGCTCGGTGATGGATACAAAAGAGGAAATAAAAAACTTTAAAAGGGAAATAAACAAACGGGAAAGATGTGCAAAGATTCATAAGAGAGAACTTAATGTGGAAAAATGAGCAGTGATGGATTTGGGAGCAAGAAATAAAACAAGTAAACATATAGGCCCAGATATTCAAAAGGGTTGCTCCATGCGCAACAGGGTTGCGCATGCGCAAGTCCTACATTGCGCCATTCTGCGATATTCAGCAGGAGGCAGTTTCTCCACTGACAACAGGTTGCGCAAAAGAGCAATGCAAATGAATGCATGCTCAACAGGAGGGGGAGGAACCATGCATAACCTGCGCAACCCGATATTCAGTCAGGTTGTGCAGAGTTGTGCATGCGCAACCCCAACCCTCGCCTGCACAACCTTGAGCCAAAAAGGATCAAGTTGAGGGCCACCACAGGTGAGCTGCTGTATTGCAGGGCGCAACACAGCAGCTGCCACCCTGGCTGGCCCCAACTCGGTCCCTGTGCCCCCCACCAGCCCGATCGGCGTCATAGCGTAACATGAACACCTCCCAGCCCACACATCTCCACAGCCCGATCGCGGGCATACAGTTACATGAACCCCCCACCCACATCTCCCGAAGCCCGATCGCGGGCATTACGGGTCCCATGAACCCCCCGCCCCCATCTCCGAAGCCCGATCGCGGGCAAGCGATATATGAACCCCCAGTCTGGACTGCCATTATACGGTATGGGCTGCCGCCCGTGGCTGAGCTCTGCACAATGGCGTGCAGCCTACCGATCATGATCAGTCGTGTGGGCGGCGCGGCAAGCGGTGGGATGCTGCCGCCTGCGGCTGCGGGGGAGCGGGTGGAGAGGCTTCGTGGGTGGGTGGGGGGACACTAGACACCAGGGAGATGTTTGGGGGTTGTAACGTGACATTCTGCCGCGATCTGGCTTTCGGTCCACTGGACCACCAGGAGAATATTCGGGTTGGGGGTTACATTCTGCCCGCAATCGGGCACTGGGGGTTCATACACGTTCTGCCCTCGATCGGGCTGTGGGAGATGTGGGGGGGGGGTTCATGTAACTGTAATGCCCGCGATCGGGCTGTGGGAGGTGTGTGTGGGGGGAAATGTAGACTTACAGAGATACTGCCCGCGATCGGGCTGCAGGGTGCGTCGGTCCCCGACGGCTGCTGCCTGGCAGGGCGGCCAGGCGCAAGTCCTCGGGGATCGGCGCACCTACATGCTAATGGCATGCAAATGGGGCCATAAATAGATGCAAATGGCCCCCCCTGCACCTTGCATAAATTATGGCCCCATTTGCATGTCACCTTTTGAATATTGGAAATTTGAGCATGGCGCAATGGTACTTGCGCCACCGCAAGTTTAATGCTCAACTCTGGCAACTTGCGGTGGCGCAAGTTCCACTGCGCCATGCGCAAGTGCTGTGGCTGGGGGGTGATATTCAAAGGAGTTGCTCAATAGCACAACTCCTTTGAATATCACCCCGGCCACACCCCTGCGCAACTATTTTGAGCAGCGCAGGGGCTTGCGCCTCAGAATGGCGCAGTTTGAATATCTGGGCCATAGTATACTGCTAAATGTAAAGGAAACATCAATGGAAAAAGACCTCAGGATCATGGCAACAGATGATTTGAAACTCGACAGACATTGTAAATCAACTACCAGGAAATAATTCTGAATATTAGACAGTATTAATAGAAGTATATTTATTTTATTTATTTATTTATTTCTGTTTTGGAGTTACAACCTTTGAGCCTAGCCGGCTCTTTTACAAAGGGTCCACGTCATAAGAACACAAACAGTACAATACAGAAAACAAACTACAAGGCAATTTTGTCAAGGTAGGCAACCATGATAATACAGATTGGAAAAGACTGTATCAGCAGAATGCTGAGACAACTTACAATAGAGATAAACGGAATAAAAGGAAAATCAGATAATCAAAATTAAAAGTGAGTAGAACAAAATTCAATATGTGGCAACTGTCTAGTAATCCCTTAGCTAAGGGCAGCAAGTGAGGGGAGTGGCAACCAGAACGGCTTTGTCAGAGAAGGAAGAGAAAGGTAGGAGGGTGGCAGGTTGCAGCCAGCATGGCATTGTCAGCAAGGGTGGTGTAGAAGTGAGAGAAAAGGGGAAGAAGGCAGGAGTAGGGCATAGTGGTAGTCAAGGGACAAGGAGGGATGGGTAAAAGCAGTGGAGATAGCCAGTGAAGCTAGCAGCATATAGCTAGCAGAGATAGCAGAATACTTATGCCATTGTATGGAGCCCTGGAAAGTCCTTGCCTGGAATATTGCAACCAGTTCTCGGCACTGCAAACAAAAGGAGCAGTTAAGCAACTAGAACAGTACAAGAAAAGCAACAAAGATGGTAGCCAAAGAAAACTGTATCACATGACCAGCGATTAGAGAATCTGAACATGTACACCTTTGAGTACAGACAGCTAAGACTGGATTTATGTTTAATATATAGGGTCATTCATGAACTTGACTTGTGGAACTGCTTAGGGCTCATAAGGAAGGAACCTCCATATGAAACTAGCATGGGTGGCAATGAAAAGCAGAGATGTACAAGACAGAAAAAAGAGATTGCGGATTATACAAAGGGTGGCTGCAAAATTGAATGAGCTACCAGGTGAAGTAGTTGGCAACGAAAATATGGAAGCATTCAAAAATAAATTAGATATATACTACAGACATAAGAACAGACAAAAAACAAACCATTGAAAATGGCAAGACATTATGGGAAAATTGCCTTACAGGCTTGAAACAAACCAATGAAACCAATGAATGAAAACTGTGATTACATCCATGGACAGGACTGGTACAACATCCACCTCTTCTAAGCCCTGGTCCCTTCCCAGCTTAGAAAGATCCAGGCCATTGGCACTAAGACCGCAGGAGCCGTCACTCTTCTAATCCTTAAAAACTGGCCATTCATGATCTGGTCCTCTGAATCTAATCCTGCTTCACCATAGAAACGGAGTTCCCAATGTCCCTCAATCTCTGGTCACCCTCCTGTTTAGAAACACAGGGTGCATGTGTGCAGACGAGTTACAGGGCACTGCACTCAGTGTACAAGCTGCTAACTGCTGTGAGCTCCCTGAGCTACCCCTACCAGTTGCACTAGCCCTTTTTTCACATTTTGTTCTTTGACATTCATAAGACAAATGCCCCAGTTTCTGGCAAATATAGCACCTGGGTTCACCTGTATCCTCACTTTTGAAACCAGGTGGCTTCCTGTTTTGTTCAGACACAGGCTGACTTCCTTTAGGTTGCCCCCTCTGGGGTTGCCTTAAAACCACCAGGTGGACAACTCACTTAGAAACCAACAACTGCCCCCTACTCACACCTCCTGATGGATAGAGTGGTTTCAAGGGTCCTTAGGGTTTCCTCAGCCCCCCTACTAGAAGTATCTGCGTCTCCACTGCAATGGGAATTTGTGCTTTCTCCATCTCAGCACCCACCGTGTGGAGCAAGCTCCCACTGTCCATCCACTCATCCCCCACCCTCCTGGCTATTAAGCAGAATCTAAAAGCCTGGCTTCTGGCTACTGCAAACTGTCACTGCACCCAACATTAATATCTAGGGCCTATGTATCACCCAAGTTCTATAATGTGCAGACAGCAGTTCTTGCCCCTGCCTATCCGGCCTCTCCCGTTCTCAAAACTGTCTCTTCCTTGGTCATAACCTCCCCTCCTCAAATCCTCAAAACTGTCCCTGGCACCCTCTGAACCTTTAATCCCTAATAAACAATGAAACTGTTTGACTGCCGGAATCTGCATAGCTATTGTGGCTAGTATCTGTATGGAATTAAATCATGATTTCATATGCTGTCGGTGTATGTAACTTGCTTTGTAACATGGCAAAACTACTACCACTGAAATCAAGACAAATCATTGGAGGAAAGTCATCAGATGACCAACTCTGGAGATGGCATTAACTTATCAATAATGCCGTCTCCAAAGAGGAGTACCGAAAACATCCACACACTAAAAAAAGAGGACTGCAACACATACTGGCATGTGAAGTGGAACTAGTTACTGTGTAACGCACCCACTTACCCAAATCCTGATCTCTATCATAGTTACAGCAGCACTGCAGAGACAAATCGTAATACCGGAAACAGGATGCGACTCAAACAGAAGCGGTCAACACAAAACAAATGCGACACGTTATGCAAATAACTCGGAGCTACCGGTAACAGAAGGAATGTTCTGAAAGCGTAGACCTCCAACACTGGCTATGAAAAAAATAGCTGTATAAATTTTTCGCAAAAGCGAACAAACGTGCTTAACAAACCTATCTGTTTCAGTGTATCTAAACTTGTTTTGACCACATAACGATATTACTAAATGTGTCTGCAACTATCACGGAAGTTCCAAAAGTGCAGTAAACTTATTGGAACAGTACAACATACCTCTACGTTCTTTATTTCCCAGCATAACATACACATATAAAGTAAAGAAAGTTCTGCAATAACCATGTTACAAGTGCATTAAGCCAATCCAAAGGTGGTGTCTAATGGGGAATTAATGCATGGTTGGGTGATTGTAGGCACTCGGCAATCCCCTCCAACCATGCATTAATTCCCCATTAGATGCCACCTTTGTCATGGCTTAATGCTTACTTCTTTGTTTCTGGCACCCTTGTATCTTGCCTATCTTTACTATTATTGTATAATATTTTATGTTATTGTATAATCCAGTGCATTGTATAAACTGCACATTTTTTTTCCACACCACCCCATGCTTGGGGTGTGCATTGCTATGCCAAGTATGTAATTGTTATTTCCTGTACTGTTGCCACTTTGTGGCCTGGATCATGCCTGAAAATGGTCTTTTGGATCAGTGCACCTACCCAGTTACCAAAGACATAAATAAATAAATAAATTCGTCCCCCATTACCTTTGCGATGAGAGGATGGTTGGCTGGACATGAACTAATCAGCCCTCATGGATGCCTCCCTCGCAGAACTTGGAGTTCTGTCCAACAACCATATTATCAGTTCCTCAGGTACAGTTTTTAGGAACTGTTCCAGAAGAAATAAATCTTTTATTTCCTCTATAGAGTGAGCTTTTGCACCCTCTACCCAGCGTTCTAACTAATTACTTAGCTGCACACACATTTCAGCATTGCTGTTTCCCAGTGCCTTTGTTAACCCCCTAAATGTTTGCCTATAGGCTGCAGGAGTTAACTCAAAATGTTTTAGCAAGGCATTTTTTTACTTTATTGTATACCTTGCATTCCTTATTGTCCATTCTAGCAAAAGCTTCTAATGCCTTGCCAGTAAGCAGTGGCAATAAATGAGTTGCCCAAGAAGCCCTCCCCAATTCATATTGACCACAGATTCTCTTGAAAGACCTTAAAAACAAATCAAGACATCCCACTCCTGATATCTGGGAAACATTTTAGAATTAATTTTGACTTCCTGGGTTGAACCCTACGTGCCATTACTCACAGTGTGTGGTGTTGTCCTCTGCTACAGGATCTCCATCTCTCTCTCTCATATGCTCATGATTTTTCATCTGGATCTCATGATGGTGCTCTCTCTCACTCCTCCACCTTTCACTTCTCCCCTGTCTCTCTCTCCTCTGCCTTCTCTCGCTCCTCTGCTTCCAGCTTCACCTTCTGCAGCTCTGCTTCATCTTCTGCCTGAACTAGTCAAGCTACAGCTTTAACCTCTGTACCTGCGAAACTGCCTTATTTCCCACTTCTGGTTCACTTTCATGATCTCCAGCCTCTGGCTTGTGACTCTGACTAGCAATGACCACTTTTACAACACTTCCCTGGCCACTTCTTCCAAGTTCATCAATCAGCTTTGCCTGTGTTTGACCTTCCTCTTGGACTAATTTTTTCCTTCTGCACAACTCTTGTAAGTTTAGCAGTGTGCATCTTTTATATGGCCCGGACATAATGACTTCCATCTATCTACTCTTACTTAACAAAATAAAACTAGTAGAATATGCAGACCCCTTTTGTATATCCTGTTCTGTAACTGGGCAGATAACCTTTTTATGGACAAAACTGTTTCAGATCCCAACAGCTGCCTGCAGTTTGTGGCAAACTGGTCCCTCCTAGACTTGGCCTGTGACTCTGTTACCAGCTTTCTCAACCCTTCAGTACCTGCCAGCTCTCAGCATAGACACTCTCTTGGGGGTATATTTTAGTCTGAATCCCTCCAGAGCTACTGCTCACACAGTACAGTGCTCCTTACCTAAGGGCCAATGACCCACACCTGTGTGTTACAGCTGAGAACATCTTATTTTAGAAACAAAATACAGTAGCTGTAGCCCTCTTTTCAGAGGTGGAATCACATTTTTTTGCCAGGTATAAATCAGTTTTCTGTACCTCAAAGACTCAGTCACAGAAGCATGAAGTATCTAAAAATAATATTTTAATTCTTCAAGATATTTACACATCTAATACAGGATACTTCGCAAAGCCTATGGAGAACAATAATTCTGCAGAAATAAAAAGAAAATATTTTAAACAGAAGATAATACTCAGAAGAAAACCTATCTCACTCTTCTCTACTTAGAATAGTAGAATAGCTTATGACAAAGGTCTCTTGGTGAATCAGGGCAGACTCAAACCTTACATGTTAGCTGTTTGGAGTCTCAGCCTGACTAACTTGCTCTCCCAAAACTCGTTAACAAGGTGTACCAAAAACCAGTCTCCTCAACCCTCAGCACACATGTCCTATGACATCTATTCCAGACCACTTCTTTATGTCTTGAGAGCTGGGTCCCCTTGAGGAACTGGTCTGATCTGGACTTGGAACTTTGTATATACAAATACATCTGCTTTTGTCCCAAGTCCTGTCTAGCCCAGCAGGGATGTATTGGTTAGCTAGCAGCTTCCTGGGATGAAAAGTCACTCTTTCCTTTGAAGCTCTACCATTAACTTAAGAGAATGTGAAAAAGCAGTAAGATAAGAACAACTTAGGCTGGAGAGCAGGTTGGCTAATAAAAATAAAGGAGATGTAAAGAGATTCTATAGGTACTTAATTTCACGTAAAGGGCACTGACACTAATATAGGACTAATGGAGCCCAGTTACATGGCAATGCAGACACAGCTGAATCATGTAACAACCATTTCTGTTCTGCATTGAATCCACATGAGGCACTAACATCTAACAGTAGCATTTCTAGTACTGACACTGGGGACATACTGCCCAATGACAGTTCTAGCAGGCCAAAGTCCTGAAGGGGAGAGTCTTTGAGGACAGTTCAAACATCTGAAGTCTGCTAGTGTAGTGTGTGTACTGCAATGTCATAAGAATAGAAAAGTCTGGACTTACCAGTCCCTTGTAGAACAACACGATACCACACCTGGTCCTCAGACAAAGACTCTCCCTGGCAGCATTCTTCCGATACAGCTGGGCGGACATCTTCTGGGAAACGACAAGTGGGCACATCTGGAAACTGCTGGACTGATGAAATCTCTGGAGATGAAACCTTGGAACAGGAACAAAAAGGAAAACAGCTGGTACTGAAGTCATCTGATACCCAGGCGATGAATCAGGATACAGCTGGGCTGGTGTCATCTCTGGATCTGAAGTCATCTGGTGGGCCAGTCAATGGATTCTGGAAAGCCAGTACACTGTAGAACTGATGAATGTGGGGCACCAGATCCTGGATGTCCAGACTGGCAGAACAACATAGGTACGGCAACGGCTGGAGTGGCAGCACTGGCTACCACTGCTCTGCTCTCCATTTGGTAGGCATGGGCACATTTGCAGGAAGGTCTTTGCATTGTGGCCAATAGCATAACAGGTCAGGTGCTGGAATTATTACCCCATCTGGGCACTCATAATTCACGCTGTGAAAGGTTTCATGTCCCTCTCCGTCCACAATTCGAACAGTGTCAATAAACAGTGTCCTGCCTCTTTTCCACTGGCTGTATTTTTCTTGAAACATTCTGTTCTTGACATGCTTGTTTGCACCAGGATGCACATATTTCATTGCTTCTTCCCAAATCCAGGATTTCCTGCTTTTTTCAATCTCCTCCCAGACTCTCCGAGGAAAGGTAGGAAAGGACGTCTCATAGATTTAATTCGCTTTCCTACAAACCAGTCTTTCCTCTTTACTAGCTTTGGTCAACCTGCGACCTCTGGCCTGGCTTGGGGGCAGCCAGTCCTGGTTCTGCCAGATACGCATTCTTAACAACACAAAAAATGGATCCCTGGTTTCTTCTTGCACAGCCAGGGCAGTGGAATCACCACTCTCTACCATGCGTTCCTCAGTGGCAAGAGCTTGAGGCTGTGTACCAGTTCCTTTTTTACAAGGCCACATAGGTTCCCCCTCTTCTTTTTTCCTCACTAAGAATCTGTACCTAGGAGTGAGCAGTCATCCTCACTCCTGAGACTGTCCACTCTTCACTGGGCACGGAGGTTGAAACCTCCCATTCAAAGGCCTCCCTGATCTCGTCTTCACCTATGAGACTTGGGCTTGGCCTCTCTCTCCAAAGGTCTACTGATGCTCTTCCTGAAATGTCTCTCTGCGACTCAGACTCTGAAACATCAGCACATTGTACTGCCTGTAAATCTGCACCCTCTTGCTTCGTGCCACTCTCTGAGGGGCCTTCTCCAACAGGCTCCACCTGGTGCTGTGTGCTGTCAACTGCAGATTCTTGAACATTTTTCCATGTGGGAGCCAAATGAATCTTGGGCGCATTAAACAAACCATATTTCTCTAGGCACCCAGAACAGTGAAGTACCATGAAGACGTCCCTTCCAGCATTTAAGCACATCACACATACTCGCACTGGATATCCAGGAATCGCCACATGAGGAGGCAGTCATCCCCCATAGTAACTTCTCTCAACGTCTCTTAACTTGTTAACTTCTACTGCTATCAGAGCCCAGGCATGATCTGGGTAGCGAACTGGTCCTGAAGGCATAACTGCAGAGAAAATCAAACAACACTCACTGTTATTGCAAGTCCCACATCACTGAAAACTTTTTTTTTCTTCTCTTTCAAAATGGCTCCTCTGCTGCTGTGTTTGCATTACTACCCCACCCTGTAATGGTGGCGGCAGCACTCCTATGCATCTACATTCTGTAATTGGGTCAAGCCACTGCGCATCCGATTTACACACTCTACTGATAACTTTGCTCAAACTGTAAAAACTTGCACTGTTCTTTTTCCTAGCACATTTATATGATTTACCACTGACTTTTTACTCACTGAAGACATTGCTCTAGCTTACAGTCCCTTAAAGCCTCAGTATTTCATAGCACAGGATTGTCTGTATTTCTTGCTGCATATCTGATACAACTCACAGTCTCTCACATGGCTTTGAAAATTATACTGACACTGAACCCAATTATGCTCACAGTCTGTTGCTTAGGACTTTTGCTTTTAGCTGGTTAAACTTAACACAATCCTTTGCAAAGCGATTACACTGCTATACACAGATTCAGCTGGCTTTTGGCAAAATCACTTAGTTTGAGCTGTTTCATTTGGCTGGTACTCACTGCTATCAGTAGCTGTTTGCTGTGATGGAAAACGGCCTGCAGCCAGTCTTGGAGGCCTTTGGAAGGAAGAGGGTTGGCAGTCCTGCTGATTGTCCTGATTGTCCCTCAGAACACCATACTCACAGTCCAGATGATCGAGATGTGGGTTGAGCCCGAATTTGAACAGAAAAGTCAGTTTTTTAAACTTTTACATCACTTTCAGTCACTGTGACGCTCCTCCTGGTAAGCCAGTTCGCACACTCCACTCACTCTCCCTCTCGAATGCTGTGCAGTTGCTCTAGAGTGGGCTTGGGGGTGGGACTGATTGCAGTTTCACCAATCACTCGATGCCATGCAAATGAGCCTCTTTCCTCTCGAATGCTCTTCTTCTCACGGCGATCGTCGAGCAGGCAAAATTTAAACTGCAAAGCCACACTTTTTTTTTTTCTTCAATGGCTCCTTGGCAGGAGCCCATTTCAACCATTTATCATGGCCATTAAGCACAACAAGTCTCTCAGTTCACACAGAAACATTTCCAATATCTAGGGCACAATTTTCCTTTTGCTACCCACAGTTTTCCACACTTTTCTTTGTCACAACATTTTTAAAAAGCTGGCAAATGGTGTAATTTGATGCAGGATAAGGGCATACACTCTCAGGCTTTACTGCTCCTTGGTAAACAGTTGGCATTTTAATAGCAGCACATGGATAACAGCACACAGCGGCACATTAGTTAAACGTTGCTTCAGTTGTTTTGGGCTACCCACTGCCAGATAGCCAAAATGCTAGCCATTGTCTGAGCGACCTTTCTTACATTCCTCCCTAAATTCCAAACCCAAATCCTCAGCGGTGCCTCCATTTTTTGTAACCTCCACCGAGGTATGCCGTTGCCATCTTGACAGCACTACCTGGTGGGCTGGGTTCGGGGAGAAATATGTCACTCGGCACATTGGCTAGGTTTGGCTACTCTGCAACAGGGGCACCCAAGTAACTCCGGACACAGGAAGCAATAACTGTAATGTCCAATACCAGAAGTTGGGATTCTAAAGTGTGGCTTTTATTCACATCCAACAGAATAACAAAGCATAGATGGACCCCCATGGGGCTACACTCCTAATAATGCAGATTTATAGAGATCAGAACACATCCTCTTTACTTTAGCCCTCAGGCTTTGAAACACACTGGGCACACTTCCTGAACTTGTACTCTGCTCTGGGTTTCCCTGGCTTGGCTCCCTTACCAGCCACTTGGACTACCTTCCTTCCATGGCTCAGCACTCATGCAAGCCCTTTGGACACTTTCCATATAGCATGGAAACATTTACTGGTGGCTCCCTTAACCACCTATGAGCACTTCTGGCTCCATCAGGGAATCTTCTTCATCAATCCCATGTCTGAGTACTTTCCTCAGGCACTGGCCAAGTACCTGAGAGACAGCAATAGGTGTCAAAAAGCAAACCCGTAGAGGTGAATTTGCTTACTACTGATGGGGGGGGGTCTCCCACCTCTCGCTCCCATAATTCATCATACCCGGCCATTTCTCTGGACTGTAACACCTCATCCTTGAAAGCACTTTGCTGTGTAGATTCTCTTTAAATGTATTCACATTCAATCTACTGTCTTTACATCCCGTTTGTGCTGAACTTGAACATATTTAATAAGTGGCTGCGTCCATTACTCTAGACCCCCCACAGAGTTAAGCAGTCCAATCCCCACATCTTCCAAACTGTACTTGGCTGTCTTTTCCTGACCCCACAGTAACAGTCACTTTAGTTTCATCTTTTTCAGGTGAAACACATTGGCCCTTTAGCAGAGCGAACTCACCCCTTGGTTGCAGGTGCCCCACAGGTGTTTTCTTCAAAGAAATCTCGTCCAGAACTCCTGGTGCCTCAGCATGAACTAACTCAGGCAGCTTCTTTTCCCTAGCCAGACCAGGGAGTTGCCCTGGAAGCAGGCTGATTCCTTCCCCATTCCCGCAGGGATGGGGCCCTGAACCACTGAAAGCGGTCTCTACCACTTCACTTGGCTCTTCTTGTGTTCCTCTTCAGGTGGGAACACACACCTATGCCAAAAAATAACTCTTTGGCAGAGCTTAGGACTCCGAGGGCCTGCTTACAGCAGCACACCTCCTTCCTCTACTACAGACTGCAACAGGCTGACTTTAAATTCCCCAACATTCTACTCTAACCTCCAACTGCAAAATTCCAGTGTGGCTTATGCAGCTGTGACAGTTCTAAAATGATGTCATCCCTCAGTCTCAGCTGAGACTGAGAACAGAGTGAGACAGTGTGAAATCCATTTAACTGGAGTTTCACAAGCTGCCTTCCCTGCCTACCACTAGGTCTAACTGGGATTCTTGTAACCCCGGGTAACAGGGGGGTTACACACAGAAGAAAAACTGAAGTTGTTAAACAAGTCCAAATCACCAGGTTTGGATGGATTACATCCCTATTTAACAGAGAAACATAGTAACATAGGTTTTGTCAGCAGAAATGGATCATAACATCCATGCAGTCTGCCTCTTGTCCCTGCTTATTCTGTCACCACTAAGCCTAGTTGGCCATAGTTATCACTCACTCCCTCCCCCGTTCCTCTACCTAATATGCCCCAGTGCCTATCCCATGCATGCTTGAAGCTCCCCACAGTCCGTGCCCCCACTACCTCCTCTCTCAGGCTGTTCTAGTCATCTACCACCTTTTCCATGGAGAAGTATTTCCACACACCTCTCCAAAACTCCCCCCTCTTAGCTTCATTGCATGCCCCTTTGTTCTAGTGCCTTCCTTTCTCTAAACTAGACCCTCCCCTGCAACTTGTTCACTCCTGTGAGGTACTTGTAGGTTTCACTCATGTCCCTTCTCACTCTCCTGTCTTCCAGGGACTATGTGTTGAGTTCCTGCAGCCTTTTCTCATATGACTTCTTGTGCAACCCCTCACTGTTTTGGTTGCCCTCCTCTGTACCACCTCCACCCTTTCAATGTCCTTGTGGAGGTATGGCCTCCAGAACTGGATACAGTACTCCAGGTGAGACCTCACCAGTGAGCGATACAGCAGCAGCACCACTTCCCTCTTCCTGCTAGAAATCCCTCTCCCAATGTACCCACCATCCTGCTAGCCTTTCCCACTACTTTGTTACACTGTCCAGTTACCTTAAGATCATCAGATATGATGACCCCCTAGGTCTCTTTCTTGCTTGGTGATTGTAAGTTCCACTCCCCCCATCTTTTACATAGACCCTGGGTTCCACAACCCTGAGTGCATAACCTTGCACTTTTTGGCATTGAACCCCAGCTGCCACCCCCTAGACCATTCCACTAGTTTCCTCAGATCCCTTTGCATTCTTTCCACCATTTCTTGAATGTCAACCCTGTTGCAGATTTTTGTATCATCCATAAAGAGACACACCTTATGAAGACACTGAAGAGGTCTAGTCCCAGCACTGAACCCCATGGCACTCCACTAGTCACTCCAAGAGAACTTGTGGACATTATATCAGAACTACTCACAATTCCTGTTTGATATCTGGAGTTGTCTCCAACGATTCAAGAGAAAGTACTTATGAGTCCTTTGTGTAAATAAAAAGGGGTACAAATCGGACCAAATAAATTCTATTTGAATTAATTTGATGTCAATTCTGGGTAAAATTATGGAGTCAGATTTAAAGGATAAATTTAAGGAGCCCCTCTTAAAGAGCATATGCTCACATCTGATAAACAGACAGCTGTGTTTCTTTTAATATGGCTTGGACCAAGTTTTCATCAGTATTCACAGCTGCTTTCGTACACCTGCTGTCCTATGAGGTTAGGGAGCAGTGTCTACTACATGGTAATTCAGTTTTGGCATGAGATAAAAGTGATCTTCAACAATAGGTGTACAAACGCAGCCATGAATACTGATGAAAACCTGGTCTGAGCCATAATAGAAAGAGCATTTCTTTTATTACTCAAAATCGGAAAAGAAGGGTACCATATAACTCAGGAGGTAAGGGGCAATCTAAAAACGGAATAAAAAAGTATAGGTTAAACATTTCACTGCTGTCAAGTACTGCTGCTTTAATGGCATTCTGTTCTCTGGTTTTTAACTTACTGGGGCTTGTAATTTTCCAGTTTAAACACTTGCAGAATGTTATAAGAAACATTTAATTACAACATTTCTGAAAGTCTGGCTACTTATAGCTGGTTCCCATTAAAGCAAAAAATTTGAATTATGGCACACATATCCATGTAGTATAGTAGTTTAAACATTTTAAATTTGGTGAAATTTGGATAAGTTGTTTCAAAATGACTTAAAGGTAGGAAAACAATGTGAAAAGCAGTGCAGAAGGCAAGTGGTATCCTCAGATGCATAAGAAAGGGTATTACGAGCAGAAAGCAGGAAGTTATCATGCCCCTCTACAGATCCTTGGTGAGGCCACACCTTGAGTACTGTGTCCAGTTCTGGAGGCCTCACCTAAAAAAGGAGATTGGCTGTCTGGAGATGATGCAGAGAAGGGCCGCAAAGATGGTACAGGTGCTGCACCATGAGCCAAATGATACAAGACTCATAAGAGTTGAATTTATTCTCTCTCTCAAACAGAGAAGAAACAAGGGGGACTGGGGGACATGATAGAAACATTTAAGTATGTCAAGGGAATTAACAAAACTCAGAAGGAAAACCTTTTCAAGGAAAACAGGGTGGCACATACAAGAGGGCACAACTTGCATCTTGTGGGAGGCAAGTTTAAAAGCAACTCGAGAAAGTACTTTTTCACTGAGAGAGCAATATTTATTTATTTATATAGAGATTGGAATTACAAACCTTTGAGTCAGGGACTCCTTTGCAAAGGCTCCACATCAGATACAGCATACTTAGAACAAACACAGAATAGCAACTAGTACATACAGGCGATTGTCAAGGTTCAAGTGGTGTAATGACAAACCCCGAGTCAAGATAGGGTAACAACAACAACAATAGTCATCTCGGTGGCGCTGAGGGTTGAGGCGCTGGATGGCACACCTTGTGCTATGCCGGCGACCCAAGTTCGGGAGCGAGCTCGGCCTCCGGGGGTCGGCAGGAGCGGGTGAGGATTGAGTGCCTGATGGACTGCTCTCCTCCCTTGGGGGTGGTCGGGGATCACCTGGCATGCCAGTGGCTCCTGGTGGAGACCGGGGGCACTGCAGCATGCCCAGTTGCACGATTCAGCGTGTCGGACGAGGGGTGGCGGCCGCTGCACCTAGCGTCGGGGATGTGCACACGCATGGGAGAGGGGGAGAGATCACCAGAATAAAGGAAAAACCCAGTCTGTGGGGATAGGTGATGGCACCTGCCCCATGCCCAAGGCCGAGTCCATCCTGCCTGGCATTCCAGGTTCCTCCACCCGGGTCCTCTCCCATGTCAGAGTCTGTCTCTAAGACTGGTCAAAGAGGAGGGGCAACCTCACCCCAGAGGGGTTAAGCTGGGGGTGCTGACTGTGGACAGAGGAGGAGAGAGAGAGAGGAGGCACAGGTAGGAGGACTTCAGGCAGGGCAGGAGCAGGCAGGATGCCTGAGAGAGGCCCCCAGACCATGACTGGAGAGAAAAATGGATTGAAAAAAAAAAGATAGGCCAACAACTACAGTACATAATACAATTGTAAGGTAGAGAGACCAGTATCAAAGGCCAATGTAGACAACGAGTTAGGTATCATTGTAGGTGACAGGAAGGGGGTTAGATTAGGTGCAATCACAGGCACCACAGGGGAGGAGTTCAGAGTGCAGGGAGGATTTAAAGGGGCCCAGTCTCACCTTGGAGGTAACAGCAGGGGGTAATTCATCCAAAGAGGGGCTCTATAGTAAAAGGATCATTGGCCCAGGGAGGTCCTGCAGCAGGGCACTTGATAGGAGGCCAATGTGGTGTTTCTGGTAGTCCTAGAGTGAGGGGCCAGTTGTAGCAGGAATCGGAGGTCGGGAGGGGGAGAGGCTGAGGGAGAGTTTTCTGGCAATGAGACAAGTGTGATATCTAAGCCTGCCATCAAAGTTTAGCCAATTGGTGCATCTGTAGAGTTCGCAGTTGTGTGTCCACCTGTCACACCCCGTGGCAAGGCGGCAGGCTTTATTAAGGGAAACTTCAAGATGGCGGCGGGCGGAGTTGTCGGCAGCACCATAGAATATGATCCCATAATCAATTGGGGAAAGGACCGAGGAGGTCACTACTAAACGAAGTGCCTCCAGAGGCATACATCTCCTGTGTCTGTACAGGAGCCCTAATCTAGAGTTGATTGCCGAGCTTAGCAAGCCAATATAGTCGTGGTGTGTAAGGTGGGAGTCGAGGGTGATACCTAGGTATTTCAATGAGGTGACTAGTTCCAGTGGGGCGTGCTGGTAGTTAAGAATCTTAAGTGGAAAGTCCCTAACTTTATTTTGATGGTGGGTAAAGACTATTGCCTTAGTCTTTTTATAGTTCAGTACAGAAGTCTGTATTTGGAGAATCAGGCTTCAGCCTCAGAGAAGGATTATTGAAGTGAGGATTGAAAGGAGATGGGGTCACTGTGGTTGGTAAAGAGTACAGCGTCATCTGCATAGAGTAGTATCTGTCCAGAGCAGGCCTTGGGGAGAGAGTTTAAGAATAGACTAAAGAGGAGGGGGCCCAGGATATACCCATGGAACAGCCTGCTACCAGAAGTGGTGGCATCAAAGACAGTAAAGGAATTCAGACATCCTTGGGACTGGCAATGTGGACAACTTAGGAAAAAAAAATATAATGGGGGGTAGCCACCTTGGGCTGCTTGTCATACACTGGCTACTGCTATCATACCCAACAGAACCCCAAAAACAACAAACCAAATCATCTTTTTTTAAGTAAAAAGCCAGCATATTCATGGCGGTTACTCAGTGGTTAAATTTAATGCTGACAGTCTTGCGCTCCTCTCATTGCTCCTTGATATCCAACCTGCTCGACCACTTTCTCTGTACCACACAACCCAGCAGCAGTGTGCTTCCAAACCAGAGTCCAAAGCAGAAAATAAAACAAAATAAACAGCTCAATAAAATGTTGAGAGAGAGAGAGAGAGAGAGAGAGAGAGATAGAGAGTAGAGACTCTGAGTGTGCTGAAGAGAATGTGTGTGTCTCTCTCTCTGCCTCACACTGTCAGCGTCACAGTTGTACAGCTGAAAGCAATACAGTACACATTTGAGCATAAACGGAGTAGCAGAGCACTGAACATTAAAATATACTGTTTGGGGGGAAAAAACTGTTTAAAACATTGCCAGCATAGTGGCAACTGTTCCTCACAGTACTGTCCTGCTATCAATAACTCTTTGTATCCACCCCCAACGCTTCGTATTTCCCGTGCCAGCTGCCCGATCGAGAGAAGAGTGCTGAATAGTACTGCAGAGCTTGGGAGTTTCTTGGACCATTTTTTAACCTCCCGGCTCAGTTGACCTCCCCTCAATGGCAATGCACTTACCTTACCATCTGTCCCTACTAGTAAGTTCCACAGTATGGCCACCCGCTACCACCACCCCTCGCCCCGATTCTCCAGATGCATTGAGCATTAACATTTCATTCCTGCTCAGTACCCCAGCTGAAAAATAGAATACACAAAGCACAGCAGCAAAGCACAGAAACAGACGTGTGTTTTTTTTTTTTTGCACGCTTATTGTTTTTTCCTCTCATCTGCAACTGGCTTTTTTATTTATAACTAGGGACTTTCTAGCAAAACTCCATATCTATACACACACACACACACACACACATACACACACACACACACAAACACACATATCATTCTACTGCAGGTGGAGGAACTATTTTATTACAAAATAAATAAATCTCTTAAGATTTTTAACATTTATGTAACCCCCTCTTCGGTGCCGTTGGGAGGGGGCCACTGCCCCAGATTACTGCCTAGGATACAGGCACGGGGCCTGGGTTCCCATAGCTGACCTAACGGAGGTCTTTTCTCAAAAGCTACAATAAAATGGTGGTGCCTCCACCCAGAGTACATTTTCAGTGGGTCTGTAACCTGTGGTACAACCCTCTGGGATGTTGCACCAACCCACCTACCCAACAGTTACCCCATGCATGGACTTACCAAGAATCGAACCTCCCCGCATTCAGTTACATCATTTACCTTTCCATTTCACCAATACACAGGCTCACTAAAATCAGGCTCTGGATCCATTTTCAGTTGCAAAACAATAACTTCAGGCTTATTTACAGGAGGAGGGTTTAGGTTGAGGGTAAGTGGAATAGAGTTCAAGTAAGCATTTCAAGTTGCACTTCCCAAATCACATTTCCCTTCGATTTCACCCAGATCTCAATCCATGCAGCCATCATATCTGTCTAACTGGCTTACTGCTGCAGTTGCCCAAAACCCCGACCCACAGGTCCCAGTCCATTTCCCCAAAGTCCAGTACCCGGATACCCAGATTTAAAGTTGCAGGCCTGAGGTGCAGCTGGTAGCTGGAACTGGCACACTTACTTGAATTAAGTAACTTTTTACATGCCTTTTCCCTTGGCTCTGTCTCCTGCCCTAGTGTGTGCTGGCTCAACTATTTACAGTCCCCAGGTGCAGGGCAATTCCTGCAATTTACTCACTGTTCTGCAGAATCAGTCCTTGGATGGTACAGTTCTCTGAAGTTGTAGGGATTTGATGGCACAGGCAGAACCAGGCTCCAAAGTTTAAACAGGGGCACAGAGGCTGCAGCTTTCTCTCTCTGTGTTCCATCTTGCTTGGAGATCTTGCAGCTTGTCCCCTTCGGCCCATTACAGGCCCAGTTGCAGAGCATGTGCACAAGGCCTACCATCACAGAGGACCCAGACCGGGGAGTGGCCCCATGGCCTGGCTCCCTCAATCAGAGCACCCTAGCACTCGGGTGTGAGACCAGTGGTCTCTTGCAGTGGCAGACTCCACTCGATGGGGGTTAGCAAGTTCCCCACCTGGCCCTGGATGCCAGCAGCAGCATTCAGCACATTCTCTTCTGCTGCTTCTCTTTCCATCTCTTTCCTGTTATGATGTGTAGCCACAGCAATCTCTCTCTCTCTCTTTTTCTTTTTGCTGTATCTCAGGAGCAGACAACAGGTAATCGAATCTCTGAAAACCACCTGTCCATCCTCCTGCTTTCACAGTCTCTCAACACTCAATACAGTTATCTTTTTGCACTGGCTCACACATCATCCCCTGCACACAGTCCCTTTTAGTCTTCAATTAAACAACTTTAACATTTCCTCTCTCTAGTTAGAGCTAAACCTTTGCCTGTTTCCTCTAGTCCTTAGCTCTACCTCCTGCCTTAGTAGGCAAACTTATTTACAGTCCCCAGGTGCAGGGCAATTCCTGCAAGTTACTTATGGTTCTGCAGAATCAGTCTTTTGATGGCACAGTTCTCTGAAGTCCTGGGGATGGATGGATCATAGCAGAACCCAGGCACAAAACTTGAACAGGGGTACAGAGGCTGCAGCTTTCTCTCTCTCTCTCTGTCTCTTTCATCTAGCTTGCAGATCTTGCAGCTTGTCCCCTTTGGCCCATTACAGGCCCAATTGAAGAGCATGTGCACAAGGCCTACCACCACAGAGGACCCAGACTAGGGAGTGGCCTCACGGCCTGGCTCCCTCAATCACAGTGCCCTAGCACTTGGGTAAGAGACCCATGGTCCCCTGCAGCAACAGACTCCACTTAATGGGGGTTAGCAAGTTCCCCACCTAGCCCTGGATACCAGCAGAAACTCATTCAGCACATTCTCTCCTGCTTCTCCTCATTCTTCCTTTCTCTTTCTGGCCACGGTGTGTAGCCACAGCAATACACTTCTCTCTTTGTTGTATCTCAGGAGCAGACAACAGGAACTCGGACCAGAAAGCACCTGTCCATCCTTCTGTTTTCAGTCTCTCAACATTAACATGGTCCCGCTATTCACTCTGGCTCACACATCATCCCCTGCATGCACAGTCCCTTTTCTCACCATGCAGGTACTCAGCAATTCTCCGATTTGAAGAAGCTTACTCTTTCTTTCCTCTTCTCAGCACATTTATGTTCCTTTTTCCTTATTCTCTGTACTCCATCTTTTCACCGGGTTTAGACATGACCTTCATTCTTTTCCAGGCTCAGAACGCAATCTTGGTCTTTTTCCAGGCCAGACCCAACATTTGTCCTTTTATCTATGGATCAGGACACAACCTTCTTCCTTGCAGTCTGCAGCTTCCCTTTCCATTCAAGCTGTGCTTTTATCACTGCTGTGGTGCAGCTTCAGAACAGCACAAAGTCCATTTCCTGCAGCTTTTTTCTTTCTCTCACAAGCTGCTGCTTTAACAAACTTTTCTCTTTTTCTCTCTCCAATGGGGCAGACACTCCCTGCCCTGGGGGACAAATTGCTGGCAGTCCCCAGGCAGGCCCATTTCCAAGCTTCATGCTCTAAAGGGGCCAGAGCCCCCCCCAGAGGAGCTTTCCCTGAACTGACTCAAGACCCAACAGTCCTGGCTTTATGGGAGCCATTTTCCTCTCTCCCCACTGGCTGGAGCCACTGTTCTTTGTCAAAAATTAATATGTATGAGGCTCCCTCGATACCTCATAGGCTGTTCAAAAAGGTGCCTAAACATTCCCCGGTATTCCCCCCCCCCCAAGAGTCTGTTCACAAGCCCCAGAATCCTCCTGGCTAGTCCCGGCTTGGTGGTTGGCTGACTGGCTGGTGTCACATGGCTGCAAACATGGTGGCTGGATGTAAACAGTGTCCCCAGTTCATACAGGTTGCCAGATTCTAAGTGTCCCTGCAACCGAACACTTTGCTTTTAAATATTTATTTCCCCAGCATTTGGTAGCCACCCCTGTGCCCTGTGAAGTGACTGCACTCTTTTACACATTTATTCAGCTGATTTGCAGTCACTGCTGCTGTTACCTTAAGCCCCTAGGCAACACACACATAGCCCCAGTACAGTATCTCTATTCCCTGGCTGCAATCCATGGCACTTTATTTATTCATTTATTTCCCCCCATGGACTGTCAGCCTCTTCATTTCCCTGGGCACACATCTATCTTTATTTTATTTCATTTATGTCCACTTTCCCTCTGCCTGTCACTAGCACTGTCTCGTTTCCCCAGTACTAGACAGGACCTCCCAATACTTCGGTGTGATGCCACCTCATTAATATTCATGAGGTGGCTCCCAAACTCTGCAGTGCAATTTGTGCTTACTATAATTAAGTTTTCTTGCTCCCAGTTGCCTCTCCACTCTTGCTCTGGTTTCCTGTCCCTCTCTTTCTTTGTCCTGGGACCGGGACCACACAAGAGGCAACCCAAACCTGGCCGACGAAATTGCTGCATGAAAATGCACATAGCATTCATGTGCGGAGTCTGCCGGCACTGCTGTCCCTTTCCAAAAGCCGCCAGCTCCACGAAACTTGCTCCTCTGGCCCTGCTCCTGCCCAGAAACCATGCAGGGGCCAGCTGGAGAGGACAGGAACACAGGGGAAAATAAGTAATCCAGGGAAAAAGAATGTGGGTGGGACCAAAACCCCTGGGAAATACATCTCTTTCCAGGGACTTTCAGGAGGGTTTCACTTAAATATAAAAATTACTTTTTTTTCACACATACATAATACTGTAGCCCATTTTCCAAGCACAATAATATCCTCTAGGGTGGGCAGTATGGGCAATGCCAGACCTTCCAGGGGCTATAAGGCCCTCTGCCTGTAGCATCGGGCCTTATTGCACCCCTGAGCAGTCCGGTATTGCCCAATACCGCTCACCCTGTCAGATATTATTGCTTACTTGGTAGCTCTGCAGAGGCCACTTTCCCCTTGGTTAAAAGTAACCATACTGATGCCCCAGAGTGGTGTTAGGGGGACACTATGCTGTTGTGAGAGGTGTTTTTTTTTTGATGAGACATAAAGTCGAGGTTCTGTCTGCCTGTTCCGGTGGTTGTTTAGGTAGATGTTAAAGATTCCATGGCATTTCTTGAAAACTTCAGCAGCTTGACTTGGTATAGTGGTTAACATATTTGTCCTCCAAAGACATGCTGTCAGCTGCCACTAGCATGTCAAATCCAGTGAAAAGAGGCTGCTTCTGCCTGTAAGAAAAGGGAAAAGAGTTAGACAAGAATAGTTTCTTCAGTGGTAACTCAGGACAATTTGTTCTTCCCTCTTTTACACCTATCCTTAACTAAAAAGTCAGTGAGAGATCATTAAAGCAAATCAGATAATGGAAGAGAGTCAGACGGTGTGTCAACAGTTATTGGCAGTTACTCAAGCAGAAAGACAGTTGAGAAAAGACCTGTGCTAGAAAATAGTTATGGAAGTGAAGACAATGACAATGGCTGCAATTCTCTAAAAGGTGTAGGGTGGCCATGCCCCACTCTATGTTGGAATGTCGCACAGCAGGGTCCTGCGGACACCCTGGTGGCATTCAATACAGGAGTGCAACTCCATGCACACATGATCCTCTGCCCAATTCCACAGCCATGCACCTCGGGCTGTCCAGGGGCGTACCAGGGGTTGTGCCCCACTCCACGCCATTCACATAGGTGCGGAGTGGTGTGGAGTGCCTTGACAGGGTATGCAAAAGGAAACCAGCTGTACATGGGATGCACCCCCCAAAATCACCAGCCCACCAAACACCAGCTGGGGCAGATGGCCATTATACCCCTGCCATACAGCAGCCCCTGCCCACGGGCCACCTGAGCGTGTTAGGGTTGACATTGACGACTGGGGCAAGAGTGGGGCACAGGGGGAGGGCTGTACATTGCATATGGGTCTGGGACAGATGTGGCAGATACCCACATGTGCCATTCACCTCCCTGGACTGATGTCATGGCACAGGGCATCCACTGCAAGAGGCAGGATGGGAATCTGATTGGATGTCTGCCTGGGTCCAGTGAACCACCCACGTCCACCCTCCATGCACCTGGCACAGGGGGAGGCGGGACCATAGACAGGCAGCTGCCAACTATGAATGCCACTGGTGTGTACCTGTCTCTTTACAAGACACTGGTTAGGCCCCATCTGGAGTACTGCATGCAGTACTGGAGGCCACACCTGCACAAGGACATTAACAAAATGAAGGCAGTCCAGAGAAGGGCAACCAAAATGGTGCAGGGACTGCATCAAAAAACATATGAGGACAGATTAAGAGAGCTCAATATGTATACCCTAGAGCAAAGAAGGGAGAGAGGTGATATGATCGAAACATTCAAACACCTTAAGGGCATTAACAAGGTGAAAGAGTTTAACATGTTTCAATATAAGAAAAATAGCAGGACAATAGGACACAGCATGAGATTAGAGGGAGGCTGATTAAGGGGTAATGTGAGGAAGTTCTTTTTCACAGAAAGGGTGGTGGACACATGGAATGGCCTACCTCAGGAACTGGTGGATATGAATACAGTGCAGGGCTTCAAACAGGCATGGGATGGGATGGGCATAAGGGAGCAATACAGATGAGTATGAATATATAGGCCATTGACAGAGTAAGGGCCATGACACATTCATAAGGTAGTAAAAATGGGCAGACTGGATGGGCCTTGTGGTCCTTATCTGCCATCAACTTCTGTGTTTCTATCTTTCTGTCCGCAGGTGTGGAGCGGAGCGGGCACTCTACATGGTTCTCCGATGTGGGAACCACACCTTTGAGAATCACAGCCAATATAATTAAAACAGATGTGGTTCCCGCTACAACTTCTTTAACAGTAATATATTGTTAAATAATGATGTCTGAGATGTCAACTATTAAAATCACAGTTCTAGACTTGCTGGTTTTAAAGAGCTCAAGCAAGAGACGGCTGAATACAAAATGAGAATCTCAGACATTTGAAGCTCGCATCAGTAGCACTGAAGACAGGGTAGAAAAGGACAAAGTCATGGCCATCATCATTCTAAGAGACTGGCTAAACTCGAGGACAAGGTGGAAGGTGTAGGGAGTAGGAGAAACAATTTAAGAGTATTCGAGGGAAGGCATAGAAGGAAATTACCCCATTTCTTTTGTAAATTAGATGCTGTTATAAATAGCAGACTCCCCCCCCCCCAGACTGTGCTAAGTATATTGTTGAAAGCGTACATAGAGTCTTCAGTTCTAAGCCTGACCCTAATGAGAGACCTCACTCATTTGTTTTTTAACTACTTCATTTCCAGCAGAAATCTACTTGCCGAGAAAGATTAGGAACAAACAGACCATAGAATTTGAGGGCTGAGAAATGAAAATCTTTAAAAACTTGCCTCTTGAAGTGATAAAAAGAAGTTTAAAGAGTACAGGAAGTTATTTCTAATATGCAGCTGTTTATAAGGTTCCCCGTTTAAACAAATGACATTCGCAAGCTTTAATGATCTATATGTAACTGTACCTGAATTAAAACTGACGCAAAAACTGTATTTACATTGTTTTGTTTCTATGGGCTACATTCTGTTATAGTTCTCTTCATGGAGCTAGTAATCTGGAGTTTTAACTATGTCACAGTTTGTGCACAGAACTCTGAGCATGATTCTGATAGAACAATAGCTTACACTGAGCATTCTGTATACATACCCTGACATACTACAAACTCCAAAAGTACTAATTCCATTAAAAGAACTGGGCAGAATTTTGTCCATAAAAAGAGAAAAAACATTGAAAACTCTTTTTCACATCAGTGTTTTTTCAGGTACAGGTAAATACTGCTCATCTGGAGGTAAGTCTTTCATTTCTGGTACTAGCAACATTACTAACAGCTATGAATTAGTACAGATTTCCTGTCCTTTTTAAGGAAGCTGAACTTAAATACCGCCTGCTTTACCCTCTCTTACTCAGAGTATGGACAAACGAAGGGCCCAGGGATTACAATGGTTTTGAGGCAGCTAAACTTGGTTTAAGTTAAGACCTTCCTCATCTGTTCAGGATTTTTGACTTAGTTGCAACCAAACAAAAAGCTTTCTGTATGTCAAAATGTTGTTTTCTTTCACTCATTAGTATTGCCCGAGTGCATTTCTTGTATGCACCAGTATGAAGGGTGGTGGTGGGTAGCCTTATGTTCGATTGTGCATCCCTAATTTTAGAGCTGCATGTTCGGGTCTCCAAAAGAATTGAATACCTCAAACTTTGGGTGTTTGATTCTTTAAGATGGTGGTGAACTTTTAGTGGAAACTGGTGAACCTTTGGTTCGAATGGTGTGAAGCAGTTGAACCGAGGACCGCAGTTCACACCCATAGCCATGGTACAGCTTGCAGCCCAACCCAAAAGTAATGCAACAGAAGAGATTTTTAGAACAAATAAGCCATCAAGATAAGAAAAGGGCAGATTGAATGGTTTAGTACATTAAATATTATTAATGTGTATAATGCATGTGTTTTGATCCATATCTGCATTAGCAGGATTTGTTGGAAGGGGCTGAGGTGTGTAAGGTGTGCAGCGGCTGAGGCAAAAACTGCTCTCAAGAGACGTAAAAACTCTGTGCATGACTTTTGGGGGCTCTGTTGTAGTGTTTGATCCATATCTACGTTAACAGGCTTTGTTGGAAGGGTTTGAGGTGTGTAAGGTGTGCAAGGGCTGGGACAAAAACTTTTCCCAAGGAACATAAAAACTCTTTGTATGACATTTGGGGGCTTTGTTGAAGGGATTGATCCATATCTGCATTTAACATTATGTGCCAAAAGTAATGGCTGAAGCCTGATATTAGGGGTTCTTACATGTTTATTGTGTTCTTTAAGGAGTTGGGAGGGGATTAGTCAAACCAACTGAGAAGCAAGGTCATCTTTTGGCTTCATTGGGGACTGGGGGTACACCTGGAGAGTTGAAGGTCTATACTGACATGATGGTCTGCATCTGTCCGCGAACGGAACCAAGCTCCTAAGTGACAGGTTTAAATGCTTCCTTGGCAAACTTTTAAACTAGCCAAGGGGAGAGGTGCTGATAAGAGGCAGGAAATTTCAAGCCTCCCTCCACAAAACATGGCAGGTAGTAAGGTAAACACTGAGGTACAGAGCTCGACAGAGGGCAGGATGGGGTAAATGGAAAAATAGACAAGGGCAATAAGAGCAGGGATGGGGGGAGAAAAGGATAAAGCCAACATTAAATGGAGGGCAAAGAGTACCAATGCCTGTAGTCTGGGAAACAAGCTTCCTGAGCTAGTAGCCCTGATGAAAGATGAGCAATTGGATATTGTGGCAGTCACGGAAACATGGTACACGGAGAACCATGACTGGGATGTCAACATACCAGGGTACACAGTCTACAGAAAGGACAGGGAGGGTAAAAGAGGAGGGGGAGTAGCTCTATACGTAAGGGAAGGGATCAAAACTACAGAACTAAAAAGTAAAGAGGAAGGACAAGAGGCACTCTGGGTCACCTTGGAGACTGGGAATTGCATCACAATCCGCACAGGGGTTGTATACAGACCCCCGTCTCAAGGGGAGGAAATAGACAAGAAAATGATAGAGGACATTCTCAAAATGGCTGAAAAAGGGGAGATACTGTTGATGGAGGACCTGAATATGCCAGATGTTAACTGGATGACATGTACTGCAGCCACATCCAAGAGCAGGGCCATTCTCGATGCCCTGCAGGGGGCAGGCCTTAGACAGCTAGTGTTGGAACCCACTCAGAGAGAGCAATACTAGACCTGGTACTCTCAAATGGAGAGAGGATCACAAATTTAGAAGTCAGTAGACATCTGGGAACAAGCGACCACTGCACAGTGTGCTTCACGATAAGCACAACCATGGAGACAAGCCATACAAAAACAAGGATACCGGACTTTAGAAGGGCCGACTTTGGCAAAATGGGTGAATACCTGAGGAATGCACTAGCAAATGGCCAAAAAGGAGGGGTGGAAGAACAATGGAAAAAAATCAAAACTGCCGTCATAGAGGCAACAAGTCTTTGTGTGAAACAAATAAAGAAAACAAAGCGGAGTAAAAAACCACTATGGTTCTCAAAAGAGGTGGCAGGGAAGGTTAAGGAGAAAAAGGCTGCATTCAAAAAGTATAAGGAATCACAGAAGGAGCACGACAAGGAACTGTATCAATTAAAGCAGAAAGAAGTGGGGAGGGCAGTCAGAATAGCAAAGGCCCAAACCGAGTCAAAAATAGCCAACTCAGTTAAGAAGGGGGATAAAACCTTTTATAGGTACATTAGGGAGCATAGAAAGGTTAAGGGAAAAATACTGAAGATTAATAAAGGAGAAGGGAGGTGGGCAGAGGGAGACAGTGAAAAGGCAGAGATACTGAATGAATACTTTTGCTCAGTATTCACAAAAGAAGATGAGGAGGAGTTACCTAAACCAGACAATAGAAGCACTCTGGGTAGCGGGGTTGACACCAGTCCATTTACAGAAGAGAGTCTTGAAAGAACTCCTAAAACTCAAGGTGGACAAAGCAATGGGGCCTGACAGGATTCACCCTAGAATCCTAAAAGAACTAAGGGAGGACCTGGTGACACCACTGACCACACTTTTTAACAAATCATGGGAGGATGGGGTGGTACCTGAGGACTGGAGGAGGGCAGGTGTGATTCCCCTTCACAAAAGTGGGAGCAAGGCAGAAGCAGGAAACTACAGACCTGTAAGTTTGATCTCAGTGGTAGGGAAAATGATGGAATCACTTCTGAAAGAAAGAATTGTTGAGTACCTAGAGGCCAGCGGGGCACAGGACCCAAAGCAGCATGGATTTACAGCAGGAAGGTCATGTCAGACAAACCTATTTGATTTCTTTGACTGGGTGACCAAAGTAATAGACCAGGGAGGGGCTGTGGATATGGCCTACCTAGACTTTAGCAAGTCATTTGACACAGTCCCGCACAAAAGATTAATAATCAAGTTAGCCAGCCTGGGAGTAGGTTCCAGGGTGGTAGCCTGGGTAGAAAATTGGCTGCACAACAGGACACAGAAGGTAACAGTGAATGGAACACATTCTGAAGAAAGGGGGGTTACTAGTAGAATACCTCAGGGCTCAGTACTGGGTTCAGTCCTCTTTAACATCTTTATAGGTGACATTGCAGAGGGTCTGGAAGGAAAGGTATGCCTCTTTGCAAATAACACAAAGATCTGTAACAGAGTTGATTCACAAGGGGGGGGGCGGTAGAAAGGATGAGAAGGGACTTGGCAAGGTTGGAGGAATGGTCAGACATATGGCAACTTAGATTCAATGCAAAGAAGTGCAAAATAGTGCACCTGGGAAACAAAAACCCAGGAGTAGAGTACACAATAGCAGGGAGGTACTAACAACAACAAAAATGGAAAGGGACTTGGGGTAGTCATATCAGATGACCTAAAGGTGGGTAAGCAATGGAGAAGTCAGTAAGGGAGCTGGGATACTGGGATGAAGCAGGAAGGCATCACAAGTAGAAAAAGGAAAAAGGGAAGTGGTTATCCCTCTGTACAGACAGTTGGTGAGACCCCATCTGGAATACCAGATGCAGTTTTGGAGACCCCATCTACGCAAGGACATAGACAGGATGGAAGCAGTCCAGAGGAGGGCAACTAAAATGGTGCAGGGTCTGCATCAGAAACCATATGAAGAGAGACTGAGAGAGCTTAATATGTATACCCTTGATGAAAGAAGGGACAGAGGGGACATGATAGAAACTTTCAAGTACCTCAAGGGAATCAACAAAGTCCAGGAGGGTAGCATCTTTCAGAAAAAGAGATGTCTAAGAACAAGGGAGCACAATTTAAAGATAGAGGGGGGACGGCTGAGGGGTAATGTGAGGACATTTTTTTTCACGGAGGGAGTGGTGAATGCATGGAACTGCCTTCCTGGGGAGGTTGTTGGGTCTAAAACAGTGGGGGAATTCAGACATGCATGGGACAGACATAAGGCAATTGTAGTGGGGGGGTTGCTGGAAGTAGGCTGTTGGTTAACTAGAATCTGCAGCTTATCCAATAGGTAGGGAAATGGGCAGACTGGGTGGGCCAAGTGGTCCTTATCTGCTGTCAAAGTCTATGTTTCTAGGTGCTCAGGGATTGTTGTTGTTCGGAAAAAAGGAATAAGGGTTTTCTATAGTTGGGGGACAGGTCAAACTGATTGACAGAGAAACACTGTCAAAGTTAGTGGACAGGAGCTGTGGGAGAAGAGAATCTGCCTGGGGAAGCAGAACAGAAGCAAGTTTGGCTTTCAAGGAAAAGGCTAAGAATACTGAGGACTGCACTGGGAGGGCAGAGGGGAGAGGTGTGAGAACAAGAAAAATGAATTATACCGGAAGATGGGGAAGGCAAGGGACTCCGAGAATGGCGATGGGAGCTCCGGGGGTACACAGGAGAACAAACAGAATAGTGAGGTGTAATGGATGTGGTGCAGTGGAGTTAATGGAAACAGCAAATAAATATGCCAAACAGCAAACAGTACAAGTGGGAGCAAGAACAGCCAGCACAGAGTGATCGGGTATCAAATATACTTTAATTTATCATATATCTGAAAAAGACTTACATTAAAGGTGTCCACTAGCAAACAAAGTGCAAACAGTGTAGAGTCATGACCCTCAATGACTCAAGTTCATGGAAACAATGTGGAGGACAGAGAGTTGTCCGGTATGTATCAGATTGAGGCAGATAGCATCAGAGGCAAAACGTCTATGGGGAGGTGATGAGAATTTGGCAGGACAGAGGGCAGGGAGGAACTAGAATGGCAGCGGGGGGAGATGGGAGGCTGCAGAAATGGAAAGAGGGAGGAGGGAGAGGACTAGCTGGGGGCATGGAGGAAAGGGGCAGGGCAGAGGGGACAGGGAGAGATTGGGGGCTTCAGTAATGGAAAGAGGGTAGGAAAAGACTAGCTGGGGGTGTGGAGGAAAAGGGCAGGGCTGAGGGGACCATGGAGGAAAGGGGCTCAGATCAGGTTGTAGGGGAAGCAATGGATGGCAGGAGGTGAGGAGGAAGGGGAAGGAGGTCCCAGGGGTGTGGGCTCAGGGAAGGGCAAGTACCTCAACACCAAGGGGAAGAAGAGTGTCCAATGAAAGGGGTATTACGGTGTCCAACAGGTTAATACTTTTATCAGCTAGGATGGACCAGGGCGATCTGGAGGGACTGGAGGGCACAGCAAGCATGGGCCATGGAATGTGGATGGGTAGAAGAAAATAGTGGGAGGGTGGTGAGGTTAGGGGAGATCTAGCAAAGCAGGGGCAACCAGAGAAGAAAAGGGATTGAGGGTGAAAGAATAGGGGGAAGGGATAGAAGAACTGAAGAAGAAGATGTTGGAGACAGCATGAATGAGGAGGGGATAAAGAGGGCACAGGGAGAGAAAGGAGGCAGGAATGGGGAGAAAAGGAAGGATGAGGGTGAGGGGGAAGCACAGAAGGAGATAGGAGGGAAGCAGGAAAGCGAGACAGGCCAGGGTGGTATAAATAGGGGAGAAGAGGGGATCAGCGGAGAAAAGGCCAGAGTCTTTTGCCGGGGGGGGGGCAAGTGGGGAATTGGGGGGAAATGGGGGCAAGAAGGCAGTTCAGAACAGGGGGTGTAATCAGGAGATTAGGGACTGGGAGAGTGGGTGCACCAGGAACAAGCTTAGATTTGTTAACTGTGGAAGTGGAGAAGGTCATGGTTTTCCGGGACTCCATCATCAAGGGGATACACTGGATCAGGAGAGGGGACTACATACAGGCAAAGGTCAGTCTTTTGTGAGCCAAGGATGGAGGCTGGGAGGGCAATGCAAAAAATCAGGGAGTGTGCAAGGGTGGTGGTGGGGAAACCACACCTAGTCATTCATTTGGGGACAAATGATCTGTTGAACAATGCAGTGGAGGAGGTCCAGAGAAGGTTTAAGGCACTGGCGAGGGGATGCAAGGAAGAGGCAAGATCCTTGGCATTCTCAGAAGTCCTGCCTGTGCCCTGTGCCAACACTGCTAGACAGCAAAGAATTAGGGAGTTCAATGAATGGCTCAGGGAATGGTGCGTGAAGGAAGGGTTCACCTGAATAGATGAGTGGTGGGACACATGGGGGGATGAGGACTTATTTTGGAAGGACAGGCTATATCTAACTGAGAGGGGAGAAAGAGTTATGAAGGAGTCTAAAAGGTTATATAAATAAGATTTTTTGGGGGTTAAACTGGTAAGGGGTAAGTACAAGGCTAAGAAGGAGGAGAGTTTGACAGGAAGTGAGAATGGACTAGCTAGCACTCCCCCGCATAAGGGAACAGGTATGGTAGGGAGGGATGGCAGAGAAGAGGGGAATATATATATGGTGGAAAGGACTATCCACAAATGCCAGAAGGTTGGGGAACAAAATGGTGGATTTGGAGGCCATAATGGTGGATGAGGGCCTGGGCATCGTAGCCGTAACTGAGACCTGGTGGTCTGAGCATCAGATATAGGAAGTAGGTATCCCGAGGTACAGGCTCTTTAGGAAGGACAGGGCTGGCAGAAAGGGGGGGGTTGTATTGTACTTCAGGGATGACATTAAGGTGACAAAAGGGCAGGAGGAACTAGGGGAGGCAGAGATCTTATGGGTCACTCTAGAAAAATGGTCTGGGGCATCAGTAAGGCTGGGGCTGATATACAGACCTCCAACATAGGGGGAAGAAGTGGAAAGGCAGCTGTAGGCAGTTCATCAGATGGCACTTAAGGGAAGAGATTTTACTGGTGGGTGACCTTAACCTCCCAGATGTTGACTGGGATATCCCATCAGCTAAATCAGCCTGGAGCAGAGAGATATTTGAGTCCCTTCAGGGACCTTTCCTGCAACAGCTGGTTAAGAAGTCCACTAGGGGTAGCAGCATACTGGATTTGATCCTCACCAATGGGGATAATGTGGAAGGAGTTGCAGTGGGGGACAAACTAGGTGCTAGCGACCGTAATATAGTGAGCTTAGGGTAAGGATGGGGAAGGAAGCAAGTTGGACCATCACAAAGGTCCTGGACTTCAGACAGGCCAAAATGAGGGAGATATTCAGGAACAAAATGGAGGGGAAGGAGAAAATAGGGGAAGTGGAGGAATTATGGAATTCAATTAAGGGAGGGTTACTAAAAGCCACGGAAATCTGCATAAGTAAGGTGAGGAAGAACAGAAGAAGAAAGAGGTCACTCTGGTTCACCAGGGAAGTGAGGGGGGCAATTGGGGAAAGAAAAAAACATTCAGAGCATATAAGAGGATACAGGGGAAAGAGGACAGGGAGACTTACAGTGAAAATCTGAGGCTGGCAGGACAGAAGATTAGGAAGGCAAAACTGGAAACGGAGGAGAGAATTGCTAGGCAGGTCAAAACGGAAGATAAAACTTTTTTTGGTATATAGAAGAGAAGAGGAAGGCAAGGCAAGGAATAGTGAGGGTGAAGGGGCAGGATGAGTACAAGTGCAGGGGGTCTTTGAGAAGGTGGAGGTACTAAATAGGTACTTCTGCTCAGTCTTCATGGTGAAAAAGGAAGGAAGGGGACCGGTGTTAAGGGAGAGGGGAAGGGATGACATAAGGGTGGATCCTAGCCCGTTCAATGAGGACAAGGTAAGAGAGGAATTAGACAGGCTGAGGGTGGACAAGGCAATCGACCTGGATGCCCTGCATCCTAGGGTACTCCGAGAACTAAGGGATGAGCTGGCAGCACCTCTGGTGAGGTTGTTTAACTTGTCCCGGGATACAGAGTGGGTGCCTAAAGAGTGGAAGAGGGCAGACGTGGTGCCACTTCACAAGACTAGCAGCAGGGAGGAGGTGGGTAATTATTATCTGGTCAGCCTCACCTCAGTGGTGGGTAAGGTGATGGAGGTGCTATTAAAAGAAAGGTTGGTCAGCTACCTGGTAGAGAGTGGGCTACAGGACATCCGACAGCATGGTTTCACACAAGGGAGGTAATGCCAGATGAACCTGGTCAAGTTTTTCGACTGGGTGACGAGGATGGTTGATCAGGAAGGGGCAGTGGATGTGGCCTATCTGGACTTCGGAAAGGCCTTCGACACTGTCCCCCACAGAAGGCTGGTAAATAAGCTGGAGAGTTTGGGGATGGGACAGAAAATAACAAGATGGGTGGAGAACTGGCTGAAGGACAGAAGCCAAAGGGTGGTGGTAAATGGGGTCCATTTCAAGGAGGAAGGGATGACAAGAGAGGTGCTGGGGCCCATTCTGTTTAATGTCTATATCAGCAACATAGTGGAGGGTCTGGAGGGGAAGGTCTGCCTATTTGCAGATAATACAAAGATCTGCAATTGGGTGCACACCCCAGGGGCAGTGGATACTATGAGGGAAGATCTAAGATGTCTGGAGGGGCGGTCGGAAACCTGGAAGCTGAAATTCAATGCCACAAAATGTACAGTAATGCACATGAGGCAAAATAACCCACAAGCTATTTACACACTGTGTGTGTGTGGGGTGGAATGAAATTAAGGCAACTGAGTAGGAGAGGGATCTGGGGTTATAACTTCAGATAACCTCAAGGTGGGGACCCAATACAGCAAAGCGGTGGGCAAAGCGAATAGAATGCAGGCATGCATAGGGAGAGGTATAACAAGCAGAAGGAGGGAGGTGCTGATACCCCTTTACAAATCTATGGTGAGGCCTCACCTGGAAAGCAGGGTCCAGTTCTGGAGACTGCACCTATGCAAGGACATAGATGGGATGGAAAGGGTGCAGAGAAGGGCCACCAAGATGGTGCAAAGGTTGCATGGGAAGTCCTATGAAGAGAGACTGAGGGAGTTGGATCTGTACCCGCTGGAAACTAGAAGGGAGAGGGGAGACATGATAGAAATGTTTAAGTATGTGAAAGGGATTAATAAGGTAGGGGGAGCTTATTCACAAGGAAAGTAGGTGCTAGAACTAGGGGTCATAATCTAAGATTAGAAGAAGGAAGGTATAGGGGCGATGTGAGAGGGGCGTTACTTCACTGAGAGGGTGGTGGAGCCCTGGAACAGTTTGCTGGAGGAGGTGGTGAGGGCCGAAATAGTGGAGGGATTCAAGAGAGCATGGGACAGACACAAGGGGTTGACCAGTGGGCAGAGTTGGAGATCTCTGGAAAAGGAGGGCAAGTGAGGGGGGGAAGAGGCAGACTAGATGCGCCAAAAAGGGTCCCTTTCTGCTGTCAGATTTCTATGATATCCCAAGGTTTAAACACATAGCCCATAAAATCTACTCAAAAGTTACATAGAAACATAGAATTTGACGGCAGATAAGGACCGCTTGGCCCACCTAGTCTGCCCATTTTCCTACCTAACAGATAAGCTGCAGATCCTAGTTAACCAACAGCTTACTTCCTCCTACCCCCCACTAGGACTGCCTTATGTCTGTCCCATGCATTCTTGAATCCTCCCACTGTTCTTGACTCCACAACCTCCTCAGGGAGGCTGTTCCATGCATCCACAACCCTCTCTGTGAAAAAATACTTCCTCACATTACCTCTGAGCCGTCCCCCCTCTATCTTCAAATTGTGCCCCCTTGTTCTTGCACATCTCTTTTTCTGAAAGATGCCTCCCTCTTGGACTTTGTTGATTCCCTTGAGGTACTTGAAAGTTTCTATCATGTCCCCACTCTCCCTCCTTCCTTTCCTTAAGGGTATACATATTAAGCTCCTTTAGTCTTTCTTCATATGTGTGTAACCCCCCTGCAAATGGGGGTTCCCAAAAGACTTCCAGGAGCTTGCTTGAATGCTCCAAGCCTGAATGGTGTTTGGCGTTTAAGCCATTTATCAGTGAGTGTTTTTAGAACCTCTGGTACTGTCTCTTTAAGAGCTGTCTGCTTGCAGACATAATTATTTGTATGGGGACTGTGTGTTTCTTTGATTGAGTACCACTCAAGCTGCTGCCTAATTCACCCCATTTTGCAGTCACTAGGAGTGCAAAGGAACCTGTCTGAAAGATGTAACTGATTGCCAGAAATCATTTACAGTAATAATAAAAGTACAGTTTGTCTAACCTGCTTTCTTTGCAGTCAGAACTGTCTGCCTAGTTCCCATTCTGGTTTTGAACTGCTGAACTGGACCAATCAGTGTGGGGTAAACTAGCTCTAAAATGATGCTTGGACGAATCAGAACTTGGGACTCATAATCTGAGCCAGCCACAAGAGGATTGTATGGGCAGTGACTCTGGGAGATGTAGTTTAGACTTCGGTGCCTTTTGGACCAACAGCAGCAGTCTATTGTGAGTGACAGCCAATCCAGTCAAGAACTGGGAGGAACTCAAAGGAAGTGCCAGTTTTTGTCTGTTGGGAGTTTCAGTTTGAGATCTGAAAGTGAAAGGGAAAGAAACCCTGTGCTTTTCAGTGTGCAGTTTTAGTCAAAAGTGTGTAAGGCCCAGAGTTCCGTCTGCAGCTTGTTAGGACTGAATCCGTCCTGTGAAAAGAATCAAAGGATCTCTGAAGAGTAGAAACCAGGCTCACCCTGTGAAGACTGGAGGAATTGCTGAAAATTACACTGGTCTGTCAGGAACTGAATCTATGTGTGTTCTCCTGGGTATTGTGCAGTAATTGCGATCGGGATACAGATGCAGCCTGCCTGGTATAGTGCTTTCTTTTATATGGATGTGTGAAGAGGTTTGTGTACCTCAAGTGAGCCCTACTGACATTGAAGGACCCTATCTTATTTGGAGGTCGTGAGTACTAATTCAGGGTCGCCTCCTGTTGAATTGCCACATTAAATCCAAATGGAATTACTGTACTGCTGACTGTTTAATTCTCCTTTTCTCTGTGTGAAAGGGCCCTCACCAGCTGCCACGGTTTGGACTAGCCACTAGGGCCTGGCACCCAGGGACAGTAACTGGTAGGGATAGGCCTGTGCACAGAGCCATAAATAAGATAAAGTGATAAGCTAATTAACCTGATTTCCCTGTCCTTGTTATATCCCCTAAATAAATCAGAGCTGTTTGTTTCAACAAAGTTATACTGCCTGAGGTATTTGTCTATGTTAAAGTACTGTACTGTGATTGTTGCACTGTATCTTATTTTACAGGATGTCCGGTGCCTGAACCAGCCTTGGGGTAAGTGTATACTGTGAAGGTAATTCTGCTATATTATGTGGGCCACTAGTGGGAAGAAGGGGGTTGCAGTGTCCCAGAGGGCTGTGACCAAGTAAGTTTAACTATTGCAAACCCTGACCTCTGGGTGGAGGCACGCCATTGGATCCAGGCCCCTCAACCTGTTAGTGGCAAATCAGGCAGGGTAGTAGCCCCTGGGATAGCGCCATCTAGGGGTTACATTTTGAGGCTCACCGCTGGGATTGTGTGTCCTCTAGTGGCCATATTTACAAACCACTGTTAAGGGAAAAAAAATAAATAAATAAATAAATGGGTACCCCGACAGAAGTGGCTGTGCACCGGCTGGTGGAGTGGTGTACTGGGGAGGAGATCGACCCCCAAAATGCTATGCTTATCCTGGACATCCCTGGGTATCAATACGGACACTGTGCAGGAGTACTTTCAAGGTGGAAGGTTTACAAAATCCTGTGGTGGTGGGTCGGCATGCTAATCTGCTCACCCACACTTTCTAGCCCTAGTAGGTTTAAGGATCCATAGATAGCTCCAAAGTACCACAGACCATTACCCAGAGAGCCCTCACTGCTTGGAGAGTGATAACTAAGGACAGTAAGACCGGGGAATGAGCCCCACCACTATCTGAAACTTTTGAGGAGAAATTTGCTAAATGGTTGCTGGGAGAAGGGAAAACTGTGGAGGACTTGAAGAAACTATTCTTGCCACCTGGGTGTTCCTCCCCAACACCCTCTCCTGCTCCAGTACCCGTAATGGTGGCTGAACCAATGCAGACTCCTATTTCTGCACCTGCCATTAGTCACGACTCTTACAAGGTTGAGGATCTTCTCTGGCACCTCCCACCCCCCAAGGGAGGATGACTGGAGACCTGGATGAACTATGTTGCCCCCAAGTGCTAGAATGGCAATGCTCGGAAGCGAAAAGCGAAGAGGGTTAGTGAGAGCCTCCGAGGTCCTGCTGCCCTGGCTACCATCCGTGCTATAACGGGCCAGTAACCCTGAAGCGACTGCACAAGCCTATCTTGAGGCCTTGGAGAATGTGTATAGGAGCCCAGATTCTGATGGAGGACCTATGGTGGAGAGTAAAAGTACTGTAGTACCAAGGGAGGAGTTGTCTGTGTATGTCTCTCGGCTGGAAAATTGTTGCAAGAATGCCTCAGAAAGGGTAGTTTGCCAGCTGATTGAACTGGACCGAACCAGACTGGACAGAATCCTTAAGTCTGCCCCCTTCTCAGAACTGCTGTTGCTTCAGTTACGCCTGGCAACCGACTGGAATCCCACCTCCTATGATGAGTTAATGAGAGAAATTCGAGGAGTTGAGAAAAGGCGACCTCGGAGGACCTGCACCAATAGCTGTGGCTATGACCCGAGTGACTGAGGGTGGCCCATCAAGTGAAGTTCAGGGCAGAGGTTGGCAGTCAATGAGTGCTCTGATAAGGAAAAAGATATGCCACAATGGGGCGAACTGTTGAGAGAGATCCAGGAATTCAAAACAGTCCCTTATGAAGGCCACGCCTGCAAGTACGGGCCTCACTCATATCCGATCAGAGCCTGCTATGGGGGGTGGGGATACTCACCATGTATCTCCTGCTGATAACAGCTCAACTCGATTCCTTGACCATGGAAGTGAGAAACTGACGAGATGTCTCCAAATGCTTATCACGCCGCAGACAGAGATGGCACCAAGGTTTCCAGTTAGTAATACCCCCGCCCTGGCTCCCAGTGTGGCACCTCGCCAGCTCAAACTCCAAAAGTATGTTTTGCTATAATTGTGGGAAGGATGGGCACATGAAAGGGAATGCCAATCCCAAAAGACACTGACAAAGTTGCATATAGGCTACAAGGAGAGCTTCGGAGAACAAATCAGTGGTTAAGAGGTGCACGAAATGATCCCAGTGAGGGCACCAAAATGCTAATTCACGCCCTTTTGTGGCAAGGTCAGTTGCCCAGGCCCCCACTACCGCCTCCAGACTGGTCCAGAATAGTGGGTCCCTCCATGGAGACCACTGTAAAGGTAAATGGAGTGTCTACAAGAGCTGTGATTAGACAGTGGCTCCCAAGTGACAATTATGTTTCAAGATTGGTATCAGAAGCATTTGTCAAGACGCTACTTACAACCATTAGAAGGACTGCATGTATGGGGGTTAAGTGAGAAGGCCTACCCCTATTCTGGGTATATCCGAATTTGCTGTCTTTCCCACCTCCGTGGCTGGAGTGGCTGAACAAGTAGAGACCCTAGCCTTAGTGTGTCCCCCCACTGGACTGTATGATGGTGTCCCTTTGTTGATTGGAACAAATGTCACTATGTTCAGAAGGCTGGCACATTTGTGTTATGAAAACAGGGTCAAAGACTAGTAGAGCTTTAAGAGTTCGGCTTTAATTAAGAAGGCCTATGAGGCACAGAGAGATGCTGAAAATATAGAACCAGAGGAACGGTCGGAATTGTGGAAGAAGGATCCTGAGTCTCTGATCCTGGCACCAAATGCCCAGTGTACCTTACAGGAGAGGTCCGTATCAGAAAGGATGTTAAGAATAAAATATTAATGTTGGATGCACCAGGCGATGGAAAATTGCCAGAGGGACTGCTGGTCAAGCCTAGTATTTTGCCCGCTAGAGCCCATGCTTATGCCAGAAGGGTAATGGTCCAAGTTCATAATGTGTCTGAAAGAGACATTCGAGTAAATAGAGTTGCATCCTGGCTAATGTGCATTGTGCAGACACTGCAGTGCTACCCAGCAGCAAGAGTTCAAGGAAGAATGACAGAGTAACGCCTGACTTGTTTGATTTCGCAACCCCGCTGCCAGCTGAATGGAAAGTGAGGATCAGTGAGAAGCTTGCCCAGAGAGACCAGGTGTTTTCTTTAAAGGAATGGGACGAGGGATGCGGCAAGGAGCTGAGCACAATATCCGCTGCATGACGAAAGACCATTTCGTGAGAGGTCTCGACGCCTGGCACCTGCTGATATAGATGATGTGAGACGGCATCTGCAAGAGATGTTAGCGGCTGGTGTAATACAAGAATCCAGAAGCCCTTATGCTTCCCCATTGTGGTAGTGAGGAAAAAGAATGGGACAGTAAGGATGTGCGTGGATTATCGACCTTAAACCGCGGACTATCCCTGATCAGTACACAATGCCCCGCATTCAGGATGCTGACCGCCTAAACGGGAGCAGATTCTCTGTGCTGATCTCCGCAGGGTACTACCAGATCCCGGCGGCCCCAGAGGACCGTGAGAAGACAGCCTTTATCTGTCCGCTTGGCTTCTATGAATTCATGAGGATGCCTCAAAGGTTTCAGGTGCCCCAGCCACTTTTCAACGATTGATGGAGCGTGCAGTGGGGACATGAACTTACTAGAGTGCCTGGTATACCTAGATGATGTTATTGTGTTTGGCAGCTCACTGGAGGAACATGAGAGCAGATTATTTAAGGTATTGATCGACTGGAGGACTTTGGCCTTAAACTGTCCATTGATAAGTGTCAATTCTTTCAAACATCAGTAAAGTATGTGGACACATAGTATCCACCGAGGAATAGAGACCGACCCAAGTAAAGTTGAGGCCTTGACCACCTGGCCACAGCCCAAAAATCTAAAAGAACTGCAAAGATTCCTGGATTCTGTGGTTATCGGCGTTCATCAAGGACTATTCAAGAGTGATCCGCCTTTACTTAACCTTACTCAAGGGTATCCCCAACCCACAAAAATACCAAAAGTCAGCGTCCCTCAAGACTGAAAGAGTGTATTTTCATCCGAGTGAAGTATTTGGGGCCCCTGGACTCCTGATTGTGAGACTGCTTTTCATGAGATCATATATCAACTTACCCATGCTCCAGTGCTGGCCTATGCCGATCCAAGAAAACCTTACGTCCTGCACACTGATGCTAGCTTGCAAGGGTTGGGGCTGTGTTGTACCAAGAGCACGAGAATGGCCTGAGACCAGTGGCCTTTGCCAGTAGAAGCCTGACCCCATCCGAAAAGAACTATCCTGTACATAAGTTAGAGTTCCTAGCTTTGAAGTGGGCTATGTTGACCAATTCCATGAGTACTTGTATGGGGCTAAAATACTAGTAAAAACTGACAATAATCCTTTGACCTATGTGCAGACCTCAGCTGTTGGATGCCACTCGGCACAGGTGGCTTTCTGCATTATCTACATATGACTATGCTCTCGAATACCGAGCAGGTCTGAACCACATAGATGCTGATGCTCTCCCGAGGCCTGTTCCCCAGAATGATTGGGTCCGATTGGCAGAACCTGACATTCGGGCACTCTGCGGAAGTTTGACAGGGAGGAACAAATGTCCACAGACGCAGTGGACTGCATGGTGGATTGCTTGGGACCCTCTGAGAATTGCATACCCTGCTTATTGCCACTTTTCTGCAATAGACATTGGTGCACTGCCTCAGCTGGACAATGACAGTATTCGGGCGGGCTCAATCCCGATCCTATGATCAAATCAGCTTTAGAAGCCCTCTATGCAGGAAAAGATGTGTCCAAATTCGCTCCACTGATTTGAGAACTGCACTATTATACAAAGAAGGTCCTAAGTTGAAACTGATCAATAAACTGTTATATAGAGAAACAGTAGACAGAGGGGACAAGTAGACAAACAACAACTGGTGCTGCCCACTGCCTTCGAGACTCAGTATTGAGGTCCTTGCACAACCACATGGGGCACCTTGGTATAGACAGAACACTTGACTTGGTGAGATCCAGATTCTATTGGCCTAAGATGGGGGCTGATGTGAGCAACACACACGAACTTGTAGTCGCTGCTTACAGAGGAAAGCTTTGCCCCAGAGGGCTGCCCCTTGTTAACATAACCACCAGTGCACCCATGGAGCTGGTCTGTATTGATTTTCTGAGTTTGGAGTCAGATCAAAGAAATATCAGTAATGTGCTGGTGGTCACTGACCATTTCACGAGATATGCCCAAGCTTTCCCACCAAAGACCAGAAAGCATCCACTGTAGCCAAAGTACTCGAGAAAACTTTTGTTCACTATGGGGCTCCACAAAGAATCCATTCTGATCAAGGGAGACTTTGAGAGTCGTCTGATCAAAGAGATGCTTTCTCTGTGGGGAGTGAGAAAGTCCAGAACCACTCCTTACCCCAAGGGACCCACAGCCTGAACGTTTCAACCGCACTTTGCTAGATATGCTGGGCACCCTGCACCCAAAGGACAAGCCTAGATGGAGCCAACAAATTAGCACCCTGGTACATGCTTATAACTGCACCAAAAGTGATGCCACTGGGTTCTCCCCTACGCCTGATGTTTGGAAGAGAAGCTCGACTACGGTAGATGTGTTTTGGGGTCTCCTGATGGGGTTCAAGCTGACAACTATTTACAGTATGTGCAAAAGTTAAAGGCCCAGCTAACTCATGCGTACTAACTGGCTCGAACCATGGCTGCCAAAAGAAATCTGGCCAACAAAGAAAGGTATGATAAAAAGGTGAAAGCACAGGAACTCCAGGAGGGAGATCGGGTATTGCTAAGAAATCTGGGACTGCATTGCAAACACAAGATTGCTGACAGATGGCACCATCTCCCTCACATTGTAGTGGGCAAACTAGATGATCTGCCAGTGTACAAAGTAAGGCCTGAGAACAATTCAAAGATGTAAAACAATGCATAGAAATCATTTACTACCCATTGGACAAATCCTGATTGAGTCTGAGCCCCAGAAGATGCCCCTCTGGACCAGTGACTAGAGCTGCTGCTAAGAAAAGATCAAGGAAGTCTGCACCTACAGAAGCAGAGTTAAAGTGTTCCCCTGCACAAGTCCCAGTTGAGCATGACTGTCAGTCCATATCAGAAGAAAGTGAGATGACTTTGAATACTATCCTTCTTACGAACTGAGTCAATTGTTTCGGGCAATCCCCTAGTCAATACTGGAGACAAAGCTGGGCCTTCTGGACTGTCTATGCCCCAGCTTCATCCCTGGAGCCAATGCTCCCAGAAAGTGAAGTGCAAAGCATCAGATCAGATGAAATGGAATCATTGTGCATGGTTGAACTGTTTGAGCTTTCAGGAGGAAAATGATAGATTAGGGCAGACTGGTGATACACCAACAAGAAGAGTATTTTGAGTGCCCTGACAGTCCACTGCCAGTGTCCGAAAGCTCTCCATGCGAGCCAAATGTTGTGGACTCAGAAACTGTAACTCCTGGAGCTGAAAGTGCCCCAAGTTCTAGCCTCTACCCCCATGGAGACTCCCCTGACAAGTGTGGACAATGCTGAAAATGAGGCTCAGAGTGCAGAGACTGTAACAGTTCCCCTAGAAAGACTGGTCGAGCTGTAAAGCCTGTGGTGCACCTCAGTTATGATTCCTTGGGAGGCCTGTGGATTTGCCTCTCAATGTTGTCCATAAAGGAGTGTATGTGTCCCCGAGCTCACTGCCCAAACTGAGCATCAGTGCTAACTCCAAGTTACTTGTGTTGCCCTCTAAGTATGGTGCCCTTGCCCCATCCAGCCCCAAGGTAACTGATAGGAAGGGTCCTCTCTTCAGGTTTCATGTACAAGAGGTAATAACTTGAGTTATGGTACAATGTGTGTGTTATACTGTGTAAGAGGACGTACTGCAATGTTTCAGAAATGGTTCTTGGTAAAATGATGTATTGACTGATGATTACATGTGTGAGCCTAATGCAAATGTATATGGTTGCAGTTGAAACTTATGGGGGTACTTGCTTGACGCGGACGTCAAGCTTTTCCCAGGCCAGGAAGGGTGTAACCCCCCTGCAAATGGGGGTTCCCAAAAGACTTCCAGGAGCTTGCTTGAATGCTCCAAGCCTGAATGGTGTTTGGCGTTTAAGCCATTTATCAGTGAGTGTTTTTAGAACCTCTGGTACTGTCTCTTTAAGAGCTGTCTGCTTGCAGACATAATTAGTTTGTATGGGGGACTGTGTGTTTCTTTGATTGAGTACCACTCAAGCTGCTGCCAATTCACCCCATTTTTGCAGTCACTAGGAGTGCAAAGGGAACCTGTCTGAAAGATGTAACTGATTGCCAGAAATCATTTACAGTAATAATAAAATTACAGTTTGTCTAACCTGCTTTCTTTGCAGTCAGAACTGTCTGCCTAGTTCCCCATTCTGGTTTTGAACTGCTGAACTGGACCAATCAGTGTGGGGTAAACTAGCTCTAAAATGATGCCTTGGACGAATCAGAACTTGGGACTCATAATCTGAGCCAGCCACAAGAGGATTGTATGGGCAGTGACTCTGGGAGATGTAGTTTAGACTTGGTGCCTTTTGGACCAACAGCAGCAGTCTAATGTGAGTGACAGCCAATCCAGTCAAGAACTGGGAGGAACTCAAAGGAAGTGCCCGTTTTTGTCTGTTGGGAGTTTCAGTTTGAGATCTGAAAGTGAAGGGAAAGAAACCCTGTGCTTTTCAGTGTGCAGTTTTAGTCAAAAGTGTGTAAGGCCCAGAGTTCCGGCTCTGCAGCTTGTTAGGACTAGATCTCCTGTGAAAAGAATCAAAGGATCTCTGAAGAGTAGAAACCAGGCTCACCCTGTAGAAGACTGGAGGAATTGCTGAAAATTACACTCGGTCTGTCAGGAACTGAATCTGCTGTGTGTTCTCCTGGGTATTGTGCAGTAATTGCGATCGGGATACAGATGCAGCCTGCCTGGTATAGTGCTTTCTTTTATATGGATGTGTGAAGAGGTTTGTGTACCTCAAGTGAGCCCTGCTGACATTGAAGGACCCTATCTTATTTGGAGGTCGTGAGTACTAATTCAGGGTCGCTCCCTGTTGAATTGCCACATTAAATCCAAATGGAATTACTGTACTGCTGACTGTTTAATTCTCCTTTTCTCTGTGTGAAAGGGCCCCTACCAGCTGCCACGGTTTGGACTAGCCACTAGGCCTGGGTACCCAGGACAGTAACTGGTAGGGATAGCTCGTGCACAGAGCCATAGGTAGATAGTAAAGGGATAAGCTAATTAACCTGATTTCCCTGTCCTTGTTATATCCCCCTAAATAAATCAGAGCTGTTTGTTTCAACAAAGTTATACTGCCTGAGGTATTTGTCTATGTTAAAGTACTGTACTGTGATTGTTGCACTGTATCTTATTTTACAGGATGTCCGGTGCCTGAACCAGCCTTGGGGGTAAGTGTATACTGTGAAGGTAATTCTGCTATATTGTGTGGGCCACTAGTGGGAAGAAAGGGGGGTTGCAGTGTCCCAGAGGGCTGTGACCAAGTAAGTTTAACTATTGCAAACCCTGACCTCTGGGTGGAGGCACCCGCCATTGGATCCAGGCCCCTCAACCTGTTAGTGGCAAATCAGGCAGGGGTAGTAGCCCCTGGGATAGCGCCATCTAGGGGTTACATGTGTTCTGGTGCAGACCCTGCACCATTTTGGTTGCCCTCCTCTGGACAGCCTCCACTCTGTCTATGTCTTTGCGGAGATGGGGTCTCCAGAACTGCACACAGTACTCCAGATGGGGTCTCACTAACTGTCTGTACAGAGGGATAACAACTTCCTGTTTTCTACTATTGATGCCTCTCCCTATGCATCCCAGTATCCCCCCAGCCTTCCTTACTGCCTTCTCACATTGCTTGCCCACCTTTAGGTCATTTCATATAATTACCCCCAGGTCCCTTTCCATTTTTACTGTTGTCAGTATCTCACCCCCCATTGTGTACTCTTCCCCTGGGTTTTTGTTTCCCAGGTGCATTACCTTGCACTTCTTTGCATTCTTGCAAGTTCTACCAGAAATCTCCCCATGGAAACCACAGCCATTCTCCCCTTCCATTCGCACCTCCTCAACCCTTCCCTGTATCACTACCTGCCTGCTGCCTAACAACTGTCCCCGAGCCCCATCATAGCCTCTCTTCTCCTCACCTTCCTCCTTGATCCTCCCTGTTGCCGTCTTCCCCTTGGTCTGCTGCCTGCAAAAATATAATCCATTCAAGGCAACTAAAATTTGCATATTGAAGGACCATCCTGCACCACACCAACAAACTCCTCACAGCCATCTCGTGCACACCTGGTGGCTTCCGTTGCATGGGGTATGCTAATGAGGCCACCAATCAACAGCAGAGCTGGAAGCTCTCATTATCATACCCTGTGCATGGGAAGCTGCCGGGTGTATGCGAGATGGCTGCAGGTGGCAAACTAGTTCGCCATTTGGCAAATGTTATGGAGTTGGACGTCCAAAGTTTGTGCGGTCAAACTTTGGATGGTTCACACTGCCCTACCTAATTTACATATTACTAAATTAATTCCCTTATGGTTTAGGGTGTAACAAGTCGCTGGGGTGTGTACCTGTCTAATGACATCAAATGAAGTTACCTAATATTATTCTTGTGCTTGGGATAACTTGTACAGATGAAAGACCTGAAAAGGAAAGGCATCTAAAGCACTTTTCATGTATGGGGGATAGTAGGAGGGGTCCCTATGACAGATTTCTTTGTCCACTCTGCTGAGGTAAAAAAAGGCTAGGAAGTACACTGCTCCATAAGATTGGGGGATGTGCGGTTGGCATTGAGTTGTGCATTACTCTGTCCTTCAGATGCTTGTTATTTGGGCTAAATGACAGGCTAGGAGTAAAAGAGACTAAACGTGTAAGCATTAATCACCGATGAAGGTGGCATCTAATGGGGAGTTAATGCAAGGTTGAGACCGTTGTAGCACGAGGCCGGAGGTAAAAGGAAGAGATTTTAATTTATTTTATTTGCAAACAATGACACAGTATTCAACAAGATATATTTCATGTCATTTCTGCAGCTAAACATGCTGATGCAAAGTGTTTTAAAGATGTGTGCACTAGGCTGGCTTGTTGGCACAGTGGTAGTGCTACTGCTCACGATGCTGGCGACACCAATTCGGGAACGAGCTTGGGTTATTGGGGGCCAGCCGGGGGGGGGAGGAGGATTGAGTGTCCTAGAGGACACTGTCCTCCTCTGGGAAGGGAGGGGGCTGTCTTCTGCTGCAATGCTGCCACTTGGGTGACCACAGGTGGCAGTGCGGCTGGAGGGTCTGGGGGAAGGAGGAGACATTGCTGATGCCGGCAAACAGACGGAGGCTGGGGGCGGTTGCTCGCAGGGCCCAAGGTTATCAAAGGGACCGGAGAGAAGGGGACAGAAACAGAAATATTAAACAAACAAAAAAAGATCTGTGCACTGTGAATATTTTTAATTCCCCCTTTTATCAAATGTTTTGTTTCAGGAATGTAAAACACATCCTGATAATGCAATGTCTTACATTAAAGTGATTTATATTATGTTTTAAAAATGTTTTTCTTTCAAGAATGTATGTTCTCCTTTGAATGCCATTTAATGTTTCTAAATGTCCACTAAAATGCAAGAATGTGTAATAGGTAGGGGGTTCATACTTAAATATTTTAGAATGGAACTGAGTTTTACAACACACTCCTTTTACACAATATTTGTTATTATACTTACTCATCCTGTTTTATAGCAATTTTTTATTTAACACTTAAGAGGGGCATTAGCCATATGGTATTGCCTTGTTACATAGCTATCATATGACATTGTTGAGATAGGAACAGATGAGAAGGATGACTGTGCTAATTTTAGATATTCGGGGATCTGCAGTATGGGGCAGAAGGGCAAAAAAGACTTTCAACAACTTTTCTTCTTTTTCCTGCTTTATACATATTGTTCTTAAAGGTAGAGTGGTTGCCTTTCTTATGGACATAGCGCGGTTGCCTTTCTTACAGATAAAGAGGTGCAATATTTATAATTTTTCCAATGTTTCGAATCTAATGGGACATATTAAGGCATATTTCTCTGTGATCACATTGAAAGTGTCAGGGATAACCCAAAAGCATTTATACTTAGATAAGCATGTCAGACTGTAAGGTTTATAATGCACTTACATGGGATAACAGGTCAATATGTCACTTCAAAAACCACGTATGAAAAACAGCGTGGTGAAAACAGCTAAAGGCAAGATAGCAACAGGGGTTGAATAGCGACAGTACATTACTGCTATTCCTGTAGCTACATTGCCTTTAACGAAACGGGTTAAAGCCTCTGGTTGGTGGGTTCCTGCCAAGCAGCTGCCTTGGCTCAGAGGCTTGAGCCACAGGCAGGTAGGGCAGTGGAGTGAGAGTGTCCTGGGCTTTGATTGCCCATCCTGGGACATATAATTTTATTGTTTGTTTTCTGACTTGTGTCTCTTTCCCCTCCACAAGGCTCCCCCCTGCAAGGTTTCTCCCTGTCTCTGACTCCCCCGTTACTTATTTAAATGGGGTCGGGGGGGTCAAGCCCCCTGCAAATATAAATATTTTACTTTTGTGCCCTCATTGCAAAGGCAGTGCTTGCTGTTATTGTTGTACTTGGTGTTTTATGAGCACTACCTTTGATTTTGCCATTTTGACTCAGTGGTTTTCAACCGCGTTATCAATGTCTGCAACATATTGACTCTGTGCTCTTACATGGAATGTTAGGGATCTAATTCACAAACTGAAAAGATACACAGTACTAAGACATCTTCAACAATTAACCCTTCAATAGTCCTTTTGCAAGAAACACATCCAAACACTGATAATATGTGACGGGGTCAGTAGGTGATCTATCACAGGTAAGGGTCAGGTTAGAGCTTCTTGGGATGTGCAGGTGGTGATGCCACATACCTGGACAGCGCCTCAGCCTAACATACATCATTTTACCTTTGTAATTTATTTTAGTACCCCGAGTCAAGAGCCTACCAAACTGGGCTCGCAATACCATCACCCTTCTGCTTCCAGGGCATAGGATGTGCGTACCAGCATGCACAGCCAGGACGGAACTGGGTGACGGGATCTAGGCAGAGCAGGGTCAAGACAGATAGATAGTTAACAGATGAAAATATACTTACCTTCATTCTGTCTTTTTCTGCTTCCTGTTTTCCTTGTCTTCACCCTGGACTGGCCATCCAGTGGTGATTTATTCTTCTGTTTCTTTTTCTTCCCCCCCTTCCGCAGGACAGCATTAGGTCTGAGCCCTCAGACCCCAGGAAAGTGGGTCTGCCAGGAGGGCTGTAATCCATAGTGACCTCCTTGCTGGGTGGTCAGACAGAAAATTAAAGGAGTCCCTACTAGGAGGCATCTCAAAATGGTGCCTTAATAAACAAAGGGTTGTTTTCCAATTGTTTTAGCAGAAGGGATACTGGAGAGACAATTCAGCTCTGCTTCTTGGAGCTTGCTGTTAAAATAGATAAGGGCTTGCTGAGGGAGCTCAGAAGCTCAAAACAAAGGAGCAGGATTAGAAAATATATTTAGCTTAAACAAAGGAGCTTATTTAATAAAATTTAGATCCCCGGACTGCAAGCATTGTAGTCAGCAGGGAGAGAGTGAAACACGGAGCCATGTGCTCCACCTGTTCGGGGCCAGCACTGCAGACTGAGCCTAAGAAATGTGTAACATTCAAAAATATGGTGTTTCCTCAGGCCAGCAGGGAAGGCCGAGTCCTGAGGTTGAAAAGGGACCAGTATGCAAGGATTATCCAGCTTTAGAAGGCCTGATGCTGCCTGTCTGAAGCTCAGGTGTCCCTGCCACATGGAACTCATGGCTACCTGGCAGTGTAAAAAGCTGTAGGCCAAGTCAGACAAATGCAAATAAAAGTAGTCCCGCTTCTTAGAAGCCAACTGGCTATAAAATGAGGGTTACATACCTGTGTGTTGGAAGTGAGGCAGATCATATGACCTAGAAGGGAGGTGTAGATAAACCCTGTGAAACTGAAGCTAGTCAGTCAGTCTTTGGTCTGGGTAAGAGAAAGACATCACTACTAAAGAGGAGTCTGAAACTCTAAGAAACAGGTTTCAAGCTGAGACTTGGTTGATAGTGCCAAGAAGATAGAGGGATTCCTGCTAATGTACCTGGTTATCTAGTTAACCTGATCTGTTCTTACAAAGAACTGCCTGTATTGTCTGTAAAGTGGTCCCAAAGGCTTGCTCGTCAAAAAAAACCACCAGGCCACATATTAGGTCTGACACCTGACATCTGTTTTTTTCCTTTTGCTGACCCACTACCCTCCCGCACAAGACTAAGCTGGTGTTAAGGAATGGGCAGGCCAAGTATTTGGAGCAGGTCAGAGTTCGAAGAAAGCAGGAGTGATAATTTTAAAGCAACAGTGTATGATATTGGTGAACATTTTGACCTACACTTTTCTAGTCTTTTTTAGATGGCCTCCTATCCCCTGACTTGTATGATACCCGTGTCCCCATTTTGAGTCTGCTTTAGCCCTTGTTTTTACATTTGAAATAATGAAAGGAGCACTCCTTTTAATATTGTTCTATAACGTCTGGGAGCAGTGTATATTGATGCTAGTTCATATTAGTCACAAGAAAAGTGATCTTAAACAATAGGGGCCGATTTTCAAAGCCATCTGCGTTGGATGCAACTTGCGGCAAAGTAGGGGGCTGCGCCCAATGCAGCTGCAGCGAGGGCAAAAGTCAGTATTTTAGAAGGCATGCTACAATTTGCCACTTGTGGCAAACCTTCTGGACCAGACATACCACGCAGCCCTGCACCAGGGAATGTGTACTGTATATGGTACATGCTCCTAGACAGCGCATTCTGTGGCTGGCCGAGGTGGTGAGCAGAGGGCAGTGCTGGTCGTGGCATCGGGGTGGAAACAGACAAGCAGGGTGGATGGGCAGTGCCAGACAGAATGGGGAAGGTGGGGAGCCACTAGACCACCAGGAACAAAATTAGCTATTTGGGTGAGATTGGGGATCAAGGAGAGTGATCGGACCTTGTTTACAGTATTGGCGGATGAGAACAGGGATTGGTGGGGGCGCTATTGGACCAGGGCAGGATTGAAACTGTAGGTAGGTGGGATCGTGGATCAGTGGGGGGTCAACTGCCCCAGCAGGGCATATTGTGATACATCGGGGAAGGGGCCACTAAACCACCAGGTACACTACTGTGTGACATCAGGGATGCAGGGTGCTATTGATTAAGTGCAGGTTTCCACATATAATGAGGCAAGATTGGGGATGGAGGAGCAACATCTTGGCATACTTGTGTCACATTGGGGTTCGGGGGCACTAGACTACCAGGGCATCTAGGGATAGTATATGCTGCATTCACATTTATTTTGTACTGCACAACACTGCCACAGCACCCCGTAGGATGCCACAGCACCGTGGCTACTGCCCTGATGGCCCTACTGTCTCCTCTCATGCCCCTAGTGTGTCCATTCTACCCCCGGTCTAGGCACCACACAGGTGCAATCCACTTACACCACCTCCTGGGTGGTGTAAGTGGCGACCCTTCCTGCAGCCATGGTGGGGCTTTGAAAATAAATCCCAAATAAGGGGATGTCGCAGGCCCGCCATGGCACAAGTCCCCCTGTGATCTGGCACACCTGGTTGTGTGGCACGTCTGGTGGCTCAGGGACTTTGCCACAGCTGCCTCTACACTGGACTCAGGTTGCCTTTGAAAATCATGTTTGACGCAAGTCACCACTTGTATCAAACTCTTGGGACATAAACCCTTTGTGTCCCTCTCAGCCCTTTGAAAATCAGGCCCTAGGTGTTCAAAAATAACAGAGAATAGTAATGAAAACCTGGTCAGAGCCATAATAAAAGGAGCACTTTTTTATTATTTCAACTATTAAGAAAAAGTGGTAAAGCCGACGCAAAAGGGGGGACACAAAGGTATCATATAAGGCAGTAGATAAGGGGCAACCCAAAATAGAATAAAAAAGTAGAGGTCAAATTTTTCCCCACTGCCATGCACTGCTACACTTTGAAGTCTGCTCCACAATATGCAATGATTTAGGTCATTATGTATAGAATAATTCATGGGGTGGTGTGTTTAATGAGATTTTACACACACCTGAGGTGTTGGATGCTACATAAACCCTGAGAGCAAAGCTCAAGGGATTTATTTAAGCATCCAACACCAAGGGTGTGTGTAAAATCTCAAGTTAAACCACACCACCCCATATTTTATTTTATATAATTGCTGGGATCCGGGAACTGAAAGACTAGTTGGCTGCTCCTCTAGCTAAGCTGTTCAACCTGTCCCTTGACTCTGGCATATTGCCGGAGGACTGGAAGAGAGCAGTTGTGGCTCTAGTACACAAGGGGGGAAGCAGGGAGCTGAGGGAGAACAACCACCCGGTCAACCTCACTACGGTGGTGGGCAAGGTCATGGAGGCACTCATAAGGGAAAGGGTGATGACTACCTGGAGGCAAGTGGGCTGGTGGATGATAAACAGCATGGGTTTACTAAGGGGAGGTCATGCCAGACCAGTCTAATAGAATTCTTCGACTGGGTGACACGGGTGCTGGACCAAGGCGGCATGGTGGACGTGGTCTATCTGGATTTCAGCAAGGCCTTCAACACCATGCCCCATAGAAGGTTGGTCTATAAACTGGAAAGCCTAGGGGTGGGAGATAAAATAACCAGATGGGTGAAAAGTTGGCTATCAGACAGGACCCAGAGGGTGGTGGTGAATAGGGTGAACTCAGGGACAAGGGTAGTGATGAGTGGGGTTCCCCAGGGATCAGTGCTGGGGACACTCCTCTTCAATATCTACATAGCAGACATAGCGGATAACCTCAGAGGATGCGTGGCCCTATTTACGGATGATTTGAAAATCTGTAATAGGGCGGACACAATGGGGGGTACAGAAGATGTGAAGCAGAACCTGAGGACTCTGGAGTGGAGGGCGGATGCCTGGCAGCTGAATTTCAACACCAAGAAGTATGCAGTGATGCACGTGGGCAGCAGAAACCAGCAGCTAGAAAACACGATTGGGGGAGGGGAAAAAATCAGGATCATGGATCAAGAAAGGGATCTGGTGATATTAGTCACCAGCGATCTAGGGGTGGGGAAGCAGTGCACCAGGACCATTGGGAAGGCATATGGAATGCTGGCTAGTATAGGCAGGGAAATAACAAGCAGGAGAAAGTAGGTCCTGACACCCCTGTACCGAGCACTGGTGAGGCCACACCTTGAGTATGGTATTCAGTTCTGGAAGCTTTACCTCTGGAAGGACATAGAGCTGGTGGAAAGGGTTCAGAGAAGAGCGACCAAGATGGTGCTGGGGATGGAAAACAAGCTGTATGAACAGAGATGCAAGGAATTGGGGCTGTACACATTGGAGACTAGAAGGGAGTGGATTAACATGATAGAGACCTTTAAGTACATCAAGGGGATCCATACAGTGGAGGCGGGGCAGTTATTTCATAGGAAGGCATGCTCCATAATGCGAGGGCACAGTCTGAGACTACAGGGGGGAACTTTAGGAGTAATGTGAGGGGTGGTTCTTCACTGAGAGGGTGGTGGAATCCTGGAATTGGCTGCCAGAGGAGGTGGTGGGGACAGAAACTGTCTCAGGCTTCAAGAGAGCATGGGGATAAGCGCATGGGGTTACTGGGAGGAGCCCCAAAAGGGAGGGGGTGGACAAAGGGGGTAGTGGGGCAGACTTGATGGGCTGAGTGATCATTTTCTGCCATCAATTTCTATGATTCTATGAAAATAAAAAGACATCCCTGTGCAGCCATGGTCCAGTCGGGTTTTAGCACAGTCAGGGGTCAGAAACAGCTGGTGAAAGAAATGTTTCCCTTTTCTTTCATTTTTATTTAAATGCAGCCCAGTTTAAAAGCATGTTTAGTTCAGATGATTTTTTTAAAAATGAATTTGCTGCCGAGTCCGAGTGGTGGTGAAGTGTCCGACACTAAGGAATGGCAGCCGGCACAGAGGAAGGGAGAGCGGGGGTTGGCACATGCACAGAACAAGGGAAACCTGGAGTGTGTTCACCGTTATAACCTGCAGGTTACACCCACAAATTATAACCAGGTTTCCCTATGGGAAAAAACGATACCCAGTTATTATATCATTGTTATTGGCAAATTAGACAATGAATATGTTACTTTGATTAATATCTATGGTCCAACAAATCCTTCGCATAATGTTTTTACAGAAATCTGCAGTAAAAGTAATAATTTCCTTGGTAGTTCAATAATCTTAGCAAGTGATATTAATAGCACTTTGGACCCCAACTTAGAGCGATCTAATGCCAGGAATACTAGAAATAAATTGGATTATGATTTATGAAATTTAGTGAATAACATTGTATTAGTTGACATCTGGGGAGCTGTAATCCCCAACATTAAAGGATTCACTTACTGCTCCCCTTGTTATAAATCTGGTTATAGATTTGACCACTTACATATTCTTAAAGGGATAGCATGGTAATGTTTTCAGAAATCAAAGAAACAATAACCCCGGACCACTCTCCAGTCATGATCTCATTTATGGAGAATAAATGCATCGGTAGGACTCCTAGGTGGAAATTAACTTTCTGCTTGACAATGAGAAGAGAGTAGCTACAATTAAGCAGAAAATAAATTATTTTTTTAATCCTAAATAACCTAACTGATACTTCATGATTCAATTGGAGCTGTCTAAAATGCTGGCTAAGGAAGGGTGGTGAATTTGCGAGTTTTCGGACTTGTGAGTACATTTATTCATCAGCTTGTCAGCTTCCACTTCGACTACCTCGAGGAAGCTTTTTTTTTTGTACAATCTGCTGTGATCTGAAGGGGTGAGGCCTATGGTCACATGTTTAAGGGGCTGATACCTCACTCTAGGCTTTGATCCGGGGCAGGAACGCCCGTTGTCTGGCCACCGAGGAGTTGACGGGGGGAGCACGGTGTTGCCATAAGCTGCCTGGAGGGGTTTAGCCTGAAGGCTGACTAGCCAGGCGTCTGCAGCCACTGGTCTCTGGCCTGGAAGGTAGTGGGCCTCCCGGTGGGGCGGCTAGAGACTTTGGACCCCTGGTCACTGGTGTTATCTAAGAACTCCTCGATGGAGGTTGGAGTGTCAAAACTATGGATTTTGAGTCTGCTCCTGTCTGACCTGGGATTCGGTTTTAGTGGCTCTACTGGATTCATTTGTCATCGTTCCTTTCCCTGACCGCTTTCTCATTGTGGTGTTTCTCTGCTGCTTGCTTATTTACTCATAGAGCATCTCGTTTGACTTTTTACATGCAGCAGTCCTTGAAGGATGGTGAGAGTACCCTACCGTATGATTCTCAAAGTCTTAAGTTATTGCTGACTTCTCTTTCACTTACTGTGTGAGAGACAATGATGGATTTGAAGTCTTCTGCTTTACCCAGACTGGTGTGAGCTTTCCGGGCATTATTTGCATTTGATCTGTGACTGGTTGCTCCTCCCTGATTTTTTTCCTGCTCCTTTTTCATCTCTGCAACTCCATGAATGGTTTTGTGGTTTTAATTATTATTTTAATTATTTGGGGTTTCTTTTTGATTGGGAATTGGGGTTTTGTTATTTTTTTGTATTGTATGGTGTTTAGTTTTAAGTTTCTGGCTGTGATGGGATGTGCTGGCGTCTGGCTCTCCCGGTCAGGCACTACTCCTTCTCCGATCTCTGGGGCCTCCATCCCTTTAATTGCCCCCAACTCCTGACTGTGGTCTACGGGCGGTGTAGGGCTTTTGGAATCATGAATAAAAGGAGGAGGAAGGCTGGGGGCTCCATACCTTGGGGGAGGAGTGAGCGGGGAGGGCCAATTGGGGTAGTTGCCCAGGAGACGCCTGAGGCAAATCGGTCCCAGATTGTGGTCCATCTTATCTGGTTCCCATACCCAAGGGCTCCTGTATTTCAGGGCCGGTAGCCCGGACGGCTCTGGAATCCCATCCATCTCGAATGGTGTTGTGCAATGCCAGGTCTATAAAGAATTAAGACAGCTATTATAGCTGATCTTGTTGTAACAGCTGACCTGGCATACATCACCGAGTCCTGACTGGATGGAAATGCTGGTCCGATTTTGGAGGCGGCTATTCCAGCTGGGTTCTCAGTGATACATCACCAGAGACTGGGCCGCAGGGGCGGGGGTGTAGCTATCTGTTTTATAATGGAATTGGGCCTTGCAGAGGTTCCAGTTGAGGGTCCCAGATCGTTTGATTGTACTATGGCTGCAGGTGTGGGGTGCAGGTTCATTCTCATTTACTGTCCATCCGGGGGTTTGTTCCTGCAGGAAGTCACAGATTTCATCACCGACATGGTGTTGGAGTCACCCAGGTTGATGGTACTGGGCGACTTCAACACCTGGGTCGATGATGAACTTTGGCATTTTGGTCAGGACTTCCTTCAACTTATGAATATGCTGGGCTTCACACAGGTTGTTGCTTCTGCTACCCACATTCATGGCCACTCACTCGACCTGGTTTTCCTCCTGGGAATGGAAGCCACTGACCTGGTGGTGGAACCGGTTGGATGGTCTGACCATTGCACTGTAAGATTCAATTTCTGAGCTTCCCCTTATAGGCCTGCCCCTGTGGTGATGGTCAGATACCGCCCTTTGAGGGATGTTACTCCCACTGGTCTCTTGGCGGTGCTTGACCTATCGGGATGTACAGATGTCAGCAGGGGTCCAGAGTGTCTAGTCCAGGCCTATAATAAGGCCATAGGGAATGCTCTGGATTCCATCGCTCCTGTCCGTGTTCGCCCCTCACTCTCTGCCCTCGGTCCCCTTGGTTCAATAGGGCCTTGAGGGAATTGAGGCATGTGGGGTGAAGGCTAGAGCATTGTTGGTGGAGATCCGCCCTTGATGCTGACTGCCTTAGATTGATGGAACATTATCGAAGCTATCAATCAACAATCTCCCATAAAAAGGCAGAGTTCCTGTCCAGGGAGATTGCTGTGGCTCAGAATCGACAGCTCAGCTCTTCTGAACCATCGACAGACTGTGCAATCCAGCCTGTCTTCAGGTTCAGAGGGCATTTTCACAAGATAAGTGCGATGAGTTCACTCTATTCTTTGCCAAGAGGGTGACCGACATTAGGGCAGAGATTCATTCAGCACGCTCCATGGGGGGTTGCGGTGGTCGGTGTATGGTCACTACACCTCGGTCCTCATGGGATCACTTTGACAGGCTGGCAATCAATGATGTTGTGCGGATTGTTCAAAGTATGCAGCCTACTTGCTGTAGTCTTGACCCGGGCCCTACATGCCTCATTTTGGGGTGTGTAGATGTCATCGGCCCTGTCTTGACAGAGATAGTCTGACGTTCCTTAGGGTTAGGTGAGTTTCCGAACTCCCTAAAGGAGGCAGTGGTTACACCGCTCCTTAAAAAATCTTCCTTGGACCCAAACTGCTCTGTTAACTACAGGCCAATCTCTAACCTTCCCTTTATTGGGAAGATGGTAGAGCAAGTAGTTGCTCTTCAGTTGGATAACCATCTGACCATCCATGACATCTACGATTCCCTCCAGCCCAGTTTTCGGAAGAGGCATAGTACGGAGACTGCCCTGGTCCAGGTGCTCAATGATCTCCTGATTGCTAGAGATAGGAAGTGTCGTTCAATCTTGCTCCTTCTCGATCTCGCTTCAGCCTTTGACACCGTGGACCATGGGGGGCTGCTTGAGTGCCTGAGAGACATCTGTGGCCTGTCAGGTATAGTCCTCAGTTGGTTTAGATCTTTCCTCACTGGCAGAACTCAGAGAGTGGTGTCAGAGATTTATTCCTTGGCCTCATTTTCTCTGCCATGTGGAGTTCCTCAGGGCTCTGTGCTGTCCCCTATGTTGTTCGCGGTGTATTTACTGCCATTGGGAGACATTGTAAGATGGTTTGAGCTGCGGTTTCACTGTTATGCAGATGACACCCAGCTCTACCTGTCTTTTGCCCCTGACCAGGATAGTGTGGTCTCGATTTTTAATAGCTGCCTCATGGAGCTCCAGGACTGGATGCGGGCCAGCTGGCTAAGGTTGAACCCTGAAAAAACTGAGGTGTTGGTGGTGGAACCAGGTCATAGGATAGAGAGGACAGGAGCATGGTCTACCTCCAGGCTTTGGCTTGGGGGTAGCCAGCTCATGTCTTCTGTTCAGGTGCGGAATCTGGGCGTAAAATTTGATGAAGGGCTGACACTTCGTTCACAGGTGTCGGCGGTAGTCAAATCCTCATTTACCATCTGAGGAACATTGCCCGGATCAAGCACCTTGTTCCGTCTTGTGATCTTCCACTGTTGATCCATGCCTTTGTGCCCTCTCACCTTAACTACTGTAACTCCCTACACCTAGGGCTTCCGGGGGTTGATATCCACCACTTGCAGCTGGTGCAGAATGTTGCAGCCAAGTTGCTGGTAGGGGTTTCCCGGACCAGTCATATCACCCCTGTGCTGCGTGAACTGCACTGGCTGCCTGTTCAGTGGCGGATCACCTTCAAGGTCAATTTGTTGACCTATAAGACCCTACATGGTCAGGGCCCTGGCTATCTGCAAGAGCTTCTGGTTCCCCTCCGACCCCTCCACTTAGCCAATGAGGGATTGCTAGAGGTTCCCAGGGTTCAGTTAAAATCATCTGGTGTGAGAGCTTTTAGTTATACAGCCCCAACCCTGTGGAATTCTCTACCTTGTCGGATTAGAGAGTGCCTGACCCTGGAGAGCTTTAAGACGGCCTTAAAAATTACTTATTTAGTCATGCTTTTGGAGATTAATATATTTGAATCTGAAATGTTATTTTATTGATCTATTCCACATATTTTATTCTTTTATTTATTTTTATAACTCTGTGCATTGCTTTGGTAATTGTTTGAATTGTGCTTTATAAATACATTTATTATTATTATTATTATTATTATTATTATATCAGTATAGCTTCTTTGGGAGAAAAAAGAAAACTAATACAGGAGCTTTATTGGGTAAAATTAAAGAAGTGTAGGGTAGACTTTTGGTGGACTCATCTCAAGGCATCAGGGCCTTATTGTCAAAACTTAAAACAGAATATTATGAAATAATTAGAGTTGAAGCAGAATTTGCGATAGGAAAATCCAAACTAAATTACATTGATTTGGGACCAAAGGCATCAAGAATCTTGGCTATAAGGTTAAAACAGAACAGCACGGCCACCAAAATATGTAGCATCAGATACACACACAGCAATTATTTAATCACTGGGCATAAGCAGATCAATGCTGAATTTCATAAATTGGTGACTTAGTGACTTGGTGTTTTTAGACAGATAGAAGGAGTAAGCCCATACGTTTTTGTTTCCCACACTGTATGGGCACATAACCTTATGATAGCCTAATGCTTTATCCAAGTCTGTTTTGAATCATCCAAATGTTGTGACATCCACTAGACTTTGGGGTAATTTGTTCCATGTTCTTGGCACCCTTAGTGTAAAATAATTGTCCCTCCTCTTTGTATTAACCATTGGGATCTCAATGTGTTTGCTGTGTGATCTTAAAGAGCTTTCTTTAAATGTTAAATTACAAAGCTTAGGAACTTCCCAGAGTATTTAATATCTTGTACAGTAATAACAGATCCCATCTTTTTCTTCTCTGTTCTAATATCATCAGTTTCAGTTCTTCCAGGCATTGACTGTAAGTGGCATTTTTTAATCTCCGAATTAACTTTGTAGCATGCCTTTGAACTCCTTCTGTAAGTTTAATATCTTTTATTGACTAGGGTGACCAAAATGGTGAACCATAGTCAACCTGCAGATGCACATAATTCCTGTATAGATGAATCATACAGTCCTCATTCCTAGTGATAAATCCTATCCTGATTATATTTAAGAATTTATTTGCAGTCTGCTTTGTTTTCCTAACCTGGCATTGCATGGTGAGTGAATTATCAATCAATACACTCAGGTCTCTTTCCTGAGCTACAGGCTCAAGCGGTGTTCCTTTTAACATGTAGGTTTATCTGGGGTTATTATGACCAAGATGTAGGACAGTACATTTCTCTGCGTTAAACTCCATTTTATTCTTTAACCCACAGTGTTCTACCAGTTGCAAGTCTTTTACTAGTGATCAATATTTAGCCTCAGTATTGACTACTGAACAGATCTTTGTGTCATCCACAAACTTTATAACTGGATTGCTTAAACTGAGGTGCAGATCATTAATGAAGTTAATAAACAGGGATGGCCACAGAACAGACCACTGAGGTACTCCAAACATCACCAGTCCTACACTGGAAAGTCTACCATTAATTCTTACTTGTTGAGTACACTTATTTAGCCATGATTCAACCCATCTGATTAGATATGAACTGTACCCCATACTATTTAGTTTATCAGTCAACTCTAAATGAGGTACCTTGTCGAACACCTTCTTAAGATCTAGATATATCACATCTATTGTTGTTCTCTTATCAAGTTCATAAATAGCTATCAGATTAGTTGTGCATGATCTTCCTAGAGTAAAGCCGTGTTAGGGTATATCTCTGATGCCCTTGTTAGATGCTGCTTCCTCAGATCTGACCATGATAAGTTTTTCCATTGCCTTACCAGGAATTGAAGTAAGGCTTATGGCCAAGGCCACTGTTTTTCGTTTTTTACCGGAAAATCCGGTAAAATTCTGGAATTAGGGCTGCCTGAAGACCGGTTAAAACAAACATTTCATGGAATCTGCAGTTTTATATCAGATCAGTAAATCTACAAAACTTGTGTTTTTCTTTTAATTCCTTCCTGTAATATTTTCAATTTGCTTTATATAATGCTCTGTATAGTAAGCTTTCTTTAATTTTGATTATTTATGCACATGCTAAAAGAATGATCACAGAATCCCAGTAAAATCCAGAAATTAGAGTAACAATCACCAGTGCAATTCTGGAATCTGAAGTCATGGAAATGGAATTTCATTGTTTTAATCACCGTAAATCAATGGCCTTGCTTATGGCCTATAGTTATCTGGCAGTGCCCTACTCTGATTTTTATGGATGGGCACAACAACTGCCTTTTTCCAATTTGATGGCACAATTCCTGATGTTAGGGATTTGTTAAATATGATTCTAAATGGGATGTATAATGTGCTGGCTAATTCCTTAATACATCTTGGATGGATATCATCAATTCCAAGGGCTAAATTTGGTTTCATTGCTTTCAAAGCTGACAACACTTCTGTATCAGTGAACCCTTTTATGTTAGAGTCTGGATCATATTTTTGGTTGTATACTCGCTTTGTTATTGTACACAGTACAGAAGTACTTGGAAGATGGTACATGGTCTGCACCAAAAGCCCTATGAGGAAAGACTTAAGGACCTTAATATCTATACACTGGAGGAAAGAAGGGAGAGGAGAGATATGATAGAGATGTTCAAGTACCTTAGGGGAATAAACGGGGCACAGGTGGAAAGCATATTTCAGAGAAAACTCTGCACAAGAACAAGGGGGCATGATATGAGGCTGAAAGGTGGAAGGCTCAGGGGTAATGTTAGGTAGTACTTTCTCACTGAGAGGGTGGTGGAGCCATGGAACAGCCATCCAGCAGAAGGGTGGGTGCAAAAACATTATGGGGGTTCAAGAGTGCATGGGATAGACATAAGGATGCCCTGGAGATGTGCAGAGCAGAAGAGCCGCAGATCAAATAGGATCTGGGCCTGCAGCAGTGAGTAGGGAAATGGGCAGACTAGGTGGGCCGTATAGTCCTAATCTGCCGACAGATTCTATGTTTCTATATTAAATATGTTTGCTACTTCAGTATTGTCCTTTATTATTTTACCATTCATGACCAATGGGCCAACAGATGTACCGCCCCTCTTTAAGTTGTTAATATATGAGAAAAATACTTCATTATTGTCCTTGGTATGTGAGATCTTAAACTCTAGTTTATGTCTTTCTCTTTTTATTAACTGCTTAGTGATTTTAAGTTTTTTATTAAATTTTGATTTAGCCAACTCAGTATTGTTCTTTTTATATTTGACATATGCTCTTTCTTTCTTTCTTTTTAGTTTTGCGGTCATCCACAATGGCACTTTACCCCTACTGTTGCCTCCAAATACAGCACTCCTCCTCCTCCTACTCCCTTGCCTCTGCCTTACACAACTTTCTCTCACCTATACCTCTGCTCCTCTCCATGACTCACATCCCCTATTAAACTTTTCTTCCCCGAGTCTGCATCTCAGCAAGCTCTCCTCTCCCTTCACCACTTACCCCCCCCCTACCCCTAACCTTCCATTACCAACTGCCCCTGTTTAGTTATGATCTCTGGCTAGGTTTTTAGCATCCTGGAGGGGTCTAGCACTGGGCAAGCCTCCTCCTTCCCCTCCCTTCCCCCTCTTTCCTTTCTACCCAACTTGTCCTCACCTAAATCTGCCCTCTGTCAGGATTCTTAGCACCCTGGCGATGTCTACTGTCAGGTAAATTTCTTCCCTCCCTCCTTTTTTTTTCCTTTCCTGTTCTATCCCCCCTATTCCCTCTGCACAACTTGTCCTCACTTTATTCTATCCCCTGGCAGGGTTCTCTGCATCCTGGAGGGACCCAGCACTGGGCAATTACTCTTCCTTCACTTCCCCTTCCCCTCTATTCTTTCTACTCAACTAGTCCTCGCCTGATTCTGTTTTCTGGCAGGGTTCTCAGCATCCTGGAGTGGCCTAGTCTTAGGCAAGCTTCTTCTTTCCCTCCTTGTCCCTCCTTTCCCTTCATCCTCTCTTTTCTCTCTTCCCAATGTGTCCTCACCTAGTTCTGCCCCCCTGGCAGGATTCTCAGCATCCTGGAGGGGTCCAGCACTGAGAAATGACTCTTCTTTCTGTCCCCTTTCTCCTTCATCCTTTCTACCTAACTAGTCCTCACCCGACTCTGTTCTCTGGCAGCATTCTCAGCATCCTGAAGAGGCCTAGTCTTAGGCAAGTTTCTCCCACCCCTCCTCCTCCTACTCTGTGCCATCCCTTCTACTATCTCTACCCAACTTGTCCTTGCCTATTTCTGACCCTTATTCTAAGTCCTCACTGTGACATGGAGCTCTTGCCACTCTTGAGGACTGACTTTTTCTTAAATCTGTTGCAACAGTTCTTCTGTTTCTTAGCCTAATCTATTCTTTACAATTTCTAGTCCATAAGATTGGCCACCTATGGACATCCCCTTTCCTTTCTTGACTATGCTATAGTGTCCTCTTTAATTTTCCTTTTCTCTCTCAGGTCCTCGTACAGGGAGATTATTGTGGTGACCTCCAAATGTATGTAAAACAGGTTGTGTTTATTGTTGTTGGATTTGGTATGTAATAGCACTATGTCATAAAATACCTTGATGTATATACCTTATGTTTATGAAACCTGTAAATATTGAAAAAACCTACAAAAGAGGAGGTGGGTGGAAAATCGATAGGAACCTGTGTTGGGGTAACACCAAAAGAGCGTTTACCCTCAGGTGTCTGTATCTGTAGCAAATGAATGAATCAAGCGACATAGTGGGTTTATATAGAGGGGTTGAACCTAGGACTGGACCCCTGCTTAAAACTGACATATCTGGTGGGGTTGGAGCAGACACTCACCCCAGAGAAATTGTTTCTATGATACTGGACTTCACAGCCATCCAGATTTTTTGGTTAAAAAATATGACATACTTTCCCTAAAAGGAGATAGTTCAGGAAAGGTACCGTTAGTCTCTATTGACAAATGTGTTAATGCTTCTGGGTAAAGAATGATGATATCCACTATGTTTATGATAGAATGTTTATCATTAATAGGGACCCTGAGACAGAGCTTCTGAAGATGGATGGGTGGAAGCTCCATCCCTTCCTGGGACAGGAAGGTGGTAAGCAGTCTGTAATAACTGCTTCCCTCTTAAGGTGGGAGATATGTGACTTGGAGCTCTTGCCACTCTTGAGGACCGACCAAATCTGTTGCAACAGTTCTTCTGTTGCTTAGCCTAATCTATTCTTTACAATTTCTAGTCCATAGGGTTGGCCACCTATGGGCATCCCTTTCCCTTTCTTGACTATGCTATAGTGTCCTCTTTAATTTTCCTTTTTCCTGTCAGGTCCTCATACAAGGAGGTTATTATGGTGACCTCCAAACGTACGTAAAACAGGTTGTGTTTATCGTTGTTGGATTTAGTATGTAATAGCACTATGTCATAAAATACCTTGATGTATATACCTTATATTTATTAAACCTGTAAATGTTGAAAATACCATGGCACTAGGTGTTTTTGATAAAGATAAAAAGTGCTAGGTGACTATTATAGAAATTAAGTTAGTTGTGCTATTTAAAATGCATGTAAATTGCTGTAAACTGAACAAGTCATATATCCCATTATGCATTTGCATATATCCCATGGTGCTTTGCATTATGGAAGTATGTATGATGTTGTATTTCTTTGACACTTGATTTGTTGCCAGTGCCCTTTGGGGTTACCCTTTTTTCAGTGATTCTGCATTGAGGTTCTTTGTCTTTAGCCTGTTTTTTTTTTTTTTTCCTTTTGAGCCCCCACTACACAAGCAAACGGGCCCATATAGGGATGAAGGGTTTTCACTGAAAAGTGGTTAGATCAGAGATCAGTGTCAGTAGGTGCTGGCTAAGTGCAGAGAAAGGACATTCATAGTCTGTTGCTGCAAACTGATGTACTGAAAAAGGAATATGGCATTGTAGAAGTTTATTTCCTATATTTTGAATAAACATCACACAGAGATTGTGTGTTGAACCTGAAGTTTGGTGTCTGGTTCATCTGTTATCCCACGACCCCTCCACACTCACCTCATTCTGCTACTGGCAGTGATCTCCACACTCTGTAGGAGCCAGTTCCAGGTATGACTTGTCCTTCCCTACCCTACCCTATCTATCACCCCCACCTCCCTCTTGCCCCCATCCCCCTTTACTCAAACAAAGGAATTAGTTCACTTGAGTTAATAACTTGCACTTTTTGTTCTGTCTGAGGTGCTCCCAGATTGCACTAGCCCTGTGTTAACTTGCCCCTTGCAACTGATGTTTTGCTTACTTTGCTTCAGTAATGTTCTCCCCATCTTTATCCTCTCCTTCTCCCAGCTGGTTTCCCCTGTCTACCCCTCTACCCTCCTTGATGTCCCCTCACTGCACCTCATTCATTCAATAATTGCTAAATGATCTACCTCTTAACTGTGATCCATTCCTGCAAGGAGTTGGCTCCAAGGCTACATTAAATTTCTGTACTATGTTCCTCTGATATGCCACTTGTAATTAAATGCATATTCCACAGGTATGATATATTTAACTGTATGTTATGTCACAAATGTGATTGTATGATTATCTATGATATTATTTAACTGTATGTCTTGTTACAAATGTAATTGAATGTTTAATTTCTTGGATATGTTAAATGGTAAACTGTATGTCTAATTCTTCATCCAATTGTACCCCATACCCGGTCATACCGGGAGACGAGCAGCTTGTTGTTCAGTGTGCCTTCCTGGTGAAACATTTCAATAAATAAATAAATACATTTTCTTGTTTGGCACATATCATTCCTCAACTGTTTTTATAATACTTTGGATGTGCAACCAGCATTCTTTGACTGTCAGTTGTTTTAGAATCCATTCCCAGTCAATAGCATTTAATGTATTCTGTATTTTTTGATAATCAGCTTTATTGTAGTTTTTGGTATATGTTGTTCTCATATCTATAACACATCCTCCAACATATGTAAAGGTCACCATATTGTGATCACTATTTCCAAGGGTTTTCTTAACATAAACATCAGATATACTGTCCACATTAGTCATGACCAAATCCAGAGTATTGTTTTCTCTTGTAGGTTGCATAACATTTTGTTCTAGGCCCACTGCCACTAAGGTATTCAAGAAGTGTGATTCATGGTTAGAACTGCCAGTTAACTGGGACCAACTTATTCCAGGGTGATTCAAGTCACCCATTATTATCACTTCAGAGGAATCTTCAGCCTTTGATATTTCTTTCAACAATTTTTCATTGTATTCTGATGTACCTGATGGGGGTCTGTAGCAGTTACCAAGAGTGACCATAGATTTATTAGCAAAATGTATTTGTGACCATTGTGTTTCTATGTCCTATTCTATATAAATTCTACAAAGATTTATACAATATGCCAGAAGACAAAACTAATAAAAGTTTTGAAGATTTTTGTAGGGGCAGTGATTTACTTAAGATAGCTACACAATTAAAACTACTATTAGAGAATGACATAGAAACTTAAGAGACTGTGGGGCCATTACACGGCAGCAAGGCATCCATCTCCGGCACCGACATCTTGGGTTTGGGGACAGACTCGGGAGTCAAAGGGTCGGCCGGTGGGAGAGGGATTGAGCATCCTGGGGGACTGCTCTCCTTCTTCGGGGGATGAGGAAGAGTGTTTGGTTCAATGTGGACCTCTGGCAGAGGCTCTGTGGCCGGCACCACATGTCAGAGGCTGGGCAGATGCTGGGATCATTGCACATCTCCACCCCCAAGGAAAATATACAAAAAATAATGCCAGCCACTAATGATGGCCCTCACCTCCGCTGCTGCTCCCGCTGCAGATAAAAGTCTGCCGGTGCGGTCCTGCTCCCGTGACCCCACCCTGGGGGCAAGCCAAGGCTCCAAGGACCATATTTCCTATGAGGGGGTTCCCACCCAGTGGCTCTGCCCAGAGGGGCAAGCCTGGGGATGGGGAGGTGGTGAGAGTGGAGTGGGGGACCAGAACCCCTGGCAGGGGGAGATAGTGGGGACAAAAAAAGAGACTGTGGGCCCAATTTTCAAATGCCATGCGTCCGCTACAAGGGATTTGTGGCAGAGGGTTTTTTACAAGTGGCGGCTTGTGGCAAACCTTGTAGCAAGCGTGATTTTGTAAGCCATTTGCCACAAACCCCTGCTGCAAGTTCCTTGTGGTGATGCAGCAAGGTTGCACCAGCTCCCCCTGGTATCTTTGTGTCTGTGGGGGAACTGGTTTACAGGGCTTGTGACACAGCTTTGGCACAAGCTGCCATAAAATGAGGGCAATGTCACAACTTGTGTCCAAGGTTATAAAATTTGGCGCAAGTTGCGACAAACCCTTGGACATAGGTGTGGCAAACTTTGTGGGAATGCAGGGCTTGTGTCTCCATTTGAAAATTGGGCCTTGTGTCGGCAATACAGAAACTTAACCAAAAAAAAGATCCAGGACCAGGTGGATAGTCTGTTAAATTTTATAATAAACTGAAAGATGTTTCGCCCATTTTAGCTAACGTGTATAAGAAAGCATTAGCTAGTGGTGCCTTATCAGTAAATATGACACAAGGACTGATCTCCCTTATGCATAAAAGTGGCAAGGAGTCAAGCAAATTTAGAAACTACAGGCTAATCTCCCTAATCAATTCAGATGTGAAAATACTGGATAAAATTCTTGCTGCTAGGTTAAAAAAAGACTATTCCACATTTTAAAGACAATAGGCAAACAGGTTTCATCATCAGAAGAAGAAGAATCAGCATTTATATAGTGTTTTTCATACACAGTATCCCAAAGCGCTTTACAAGCAATGCTAGACTGGTAGTGAAGTGACTGAATGTGTGGTGGTGGCCATATTGCACATCATCACCCACACACAGCCTGGATAATTGCATGAACCGGTTTATGGGAAGGGGAATGTTGGCCAGGACATGGGGATTGTTTCCTGCTCTTTGCGAAGAGTGCCCTTGGTTCTTTTACTTCCACCTGGACACCCACTAGGACAACACCAGGATGGGCAGAAGGGACCTCGGTTTAACGTCTCATCCGAAGGACAGCACACCACAGCAGTACAGCACCCCCCCCATACTGCACTTGGATGCCAGTGATTTTTAGGTGCTAGTCCAATCCTGGTGTGGGACGAGAACCCACAACCTTCTGGTCCAGAGGTGGATGTGCTACCAACTGAGCCACACTGACATTAGAAACAGGTTAGCAGTGGATAACACCAAAAAAACGGTTTCATTTGATGGAGGCTGCAAAGAAGTGTAGAATAGCATCAGGTCTTTTTGCGTTAGATGCTGAAAAGGCCTTCGATCGTATTTTGTGGCCTTACCTTTCCAAAGTATTGGAGGCTTATGAATTTCCAGATAACTTTATCAAATTTATTTATTTATTTACAAGATTTACCAGATAAGCATACTGAGCGGGAATCCACTCGTTTCCAGATGTGACCTGGGAGTTACATACATACATACAATACAAATGATGCATAGGCAATGGTGCAATTTACATGAATATCCTCAGTGCATAAGGGTGAAGAACATCAGGTCCAGAAAGTTTACAGGCTGGACTAGGCATTAGTTAGATTGTTTATAGTTAGTGCAGAGTGCATGAGTAACTGTAACATAGTTGGGGGCTATGATCCCAGTGCATAGCAGACAGTGACACATAGGGAAAATGCAATAACAATCAGTTGTTGGACATTGTACAGTTTATGGCACATTACGATGCCTTGTGATACCCGATCTGGACTGCAGATTGCAGTTACATATGTCAGAGAAGTGAACCTGAAGGAGAGTTTTCAAGGTCCTTGGGGTAGAGGACTGTCTGATTTCTGCCAGGAGGTCATTCCAGAGTTTGGGCAGTCTGTATTTGAAAGCTGATTGGCCCTTTGAGGTGTGCATGAAAGGGATTTGTAGAAGTTTTGAGTCAGTGCCTCTCAAGGAGTAGGCCGGGGGGGGGGGTTGAGTTGAAAGGACAGAGCTGTGATAAGCGGGGAAGGAGTTTGACCAGTGCTTAGCTGTGAGATTTGTGCAATGTAGCTGGCACCTGGAGTGCAGTGAGGGGAGAGCTAGGGCTCTCTACAGGTCGCAGTGGTGGGTGGTGGGTGGTGGGGGGCATTCTAGGATGAGCCGACAGAAGGAATGAAAAAGGGTGTCAAAGCTGGCCAGGGTGGATGGTGGGGCCCCACAGTAGACCACATCTCCGTAGTCGAAGATTGGGAGAATCATTTTGTGCACTAGTTCCCTCCTGACCGAGGTGGGTAGGCAACCTTTGCTGCGGTATAGTGCGCCTAGTTTTGGGTGTAGTTTTTTCTGAAGGGAGTCAACGTGGACAGAGAAATCTAAGTGGTGATCAAGCCATACACCCAGGTACCGAAAGGAGGTGCAGGAATCCAAGGTGGTTCCATCCAGTGTGTGGAAAGTGGGGGGAGCAGCTAGTCGGGAGAGTCTGGGCTGTGTGCCGAAAGTTATGGATACAGTTTTTTTTAGCATTTAAGACAAGTTGGTTTGAGCTAAGCCAGGATTGAACGGCATTGAAATCCTGTTGTAGGGCAGAGTTTAGTGCCTCACTGGAGGGGCCAGAGGCGTATAGAATGGTATCATCAGTGTACATTTGTATAGCTGAGTTTCGGCATGTCAGTGGGAGGTTGTTTAGAAATACAGAAAAGAGAAGAAGGCCCAGGACGGAACCCCGGGAGACCCCCATGGTGACTGGGAGCAGGGGGGATAAGTGTGAGCCAATTTTTACTGCTTGTTTTCTGTCAGATAGGTAGGCTTGGAACCAGCTAGTGGCTAGATCGGATAGGCCTGCATCATGTAGTTTTGTGATGAGTTTGGGGTGGGAGACGGTATCAATTGCCTTTGCCAGGTCAATTAATATGGCTGAGGTGAGGAACCCTTTGTCCATTCCTGAGGCAATATCATTAGTGAGTCTTAGTAGCACAGTGATGGTGGAGTGTGATGTGCGAAAACCTGACTGGTAGGGGGTGAAGAAGGAGGTGGTGTCAAAGAATTGTGTCAGTTGAGAGAGGGCTAGATGTTCCTGGAATTTGGCCCGAGTTGGGAGGAGGGAGATAGGGTGGTGGTTACCGGGCTCGGATGGGTTTCCACCCTTTGGCAGCTGGATGACTCCTTCCAAGCTGTTGGAATTTGTGCTGTGGAGAAGGAACGGTTTAGGAGGTCAGCTAGGGGTGCCGAAATTGCCGGGGCAGACAGATACAGGAGTTTGGTGTCCAGGCATAATGGGCATTTACCTTTATTTGGGTCAAGGGAACGTAGGGCAGCTAGGACTTCTGTTGTGGAGACTGGGCGGAAGGAGAACTTTGAGGCGGGGGGGAAACTGAGGCGGGCGCAGGGGGTTTAGATGTGGTTGAAGTAATTTGTAGGTTTGATAGGAGAGAATTTGCACAGTTGGTAAAAAAGTTGTTGAAAGTTGTGGCAACCTCACTTGGATCAGATACATTTCTGCCCTGAATAGTTAGGGAAGGGGAGGGCGGCTGGATAGGGGGAGTAAGCAAGGTTTTAATAGATTTCCAGAATTTGGATGGATGGCTAAGATTAGCGGAGAGGGCCGCTCGGAAGTAGTTCTTTTTTGCCTGCCTTGTGGCTTTAGTACAGTTGTTTCGGAGGGTACAGTAATGCTGAAGGTATTCAAAGGTATCTGTTTGCCTTTGTTTTTTCCAGGCCTGGTCTCTTGCGTGACATCTGGAAATAATGTCGGCAGAGACCCAGGGAAGATGGGTTTCCCTTACCCTTTTGCTTCTCAAGGGGGCATGATAGTCCCATACAGCAAGAAATTGATTTCTGAGTATGTCGAAAGCATGGTCAATGGTAGGTGGCAGTTGGATGAATGACCAGTCGGTAAAGGCGAGGTCATTTAGTAGGGAGTTGAGCAGAGAGAACTGTATGCTCTCGGACGGAGAGTTCTTGGTGGACAGTGAAATGTAGGTCGGTGCACCTTCCTGATCATGTAGATCATATGGTGGTCACTCAGTGAATCAAGAAGGAGCCCAGCTTTAATAATCCTGTGTGGGTGAGTTGTAAGAGCCCAGTCCAGGAGGGAGTGGTTTTGGGATTTTGGGTTGAGGCGGGTAGGTTGCCCAATCTGTTGGGAGAGGTTAAGGGCTTTAATCTTGCTGCATAGTTTTGAGCAGCTTTTGTCTAGCCAGTTGTAATTAAAGTCCCCAAGGATGTAGAGCTCACCGGCAGTGGCCATGTCTTTAAGAGAGGCCAGGTGGTCTATGATGGTAGTTGCTGGGGTGGCAGGGGCACAGTATATCCCTGCCACAAACACCAGTGAGGTATGAGGCAGAACAAGTTTTATCATCGTGGTTTTCATGTGGGGGGTGTGACCTGGGAGCTGGACAAAGGTATACTGGAAAGTGTTAGATATATACATGGCAATGCCACCGCCTTTCTTGTTACCTAGTCTGTCCTGTCGTATTCCTGCGTAGCCAGGCATGGCTATTTCAGAGTCACCATGATGGGGTTTTAGCCATGTTTCGGATATTACACAAATATCCGGTTTGAAGGTATGGGCAGTGACTTGCAGTTCCGGGACTTTGTTCAATAAGCTGCGGATGTTGAGGTGAATTAGGCTAAGTCCCTTTGGCAGTTTGTGGGGGTCGGGGTGAGTCGGAGGGCCAGGGTTGGGTTCTACATCACCCGCCAGTAGGAGCAACAGGGTGAGGTATTGAAGGGCAGATTGCCATTTACTTCTATTTTTATACTTGGGGTTGGAGGAAATTTTGATGTGGTTTGAGAACAAATTCACTAGGCTGTTTAGGGCAGCTAGGCGAGGGGTGAAAGATGGGGGGGCGACAGAGGGGTCTGAAAACCAGCCAGGATACGGTGTATAAGCCTGGTGCTCGGTGGGGGTATTTAGGGGACATGGGGGTTGAGACAGAGCTAGAGTTTAGGAGAAATGGGTCATTCTGGGGCTGTGTGGATGGGGGTAGTGATGCAAGAGGAATGCAAATGGTTAACATGGTTTTAAGGTAAAGGAGCATGATTGGCAGGAATTACTTGCAGTATCCAGCTGAAGTTAGTGATAGTGACCTCTGCTGGTGGGATCTGATAACCTGCAAATCTGAAAGTGGGCTGATAGGTTTTTGAGAGTCACCTGACCACACAAACTACCTATATATTGGAGTGTCGACCAAGGGTGGTGGTGGGGGTGGCAGGGCAAGACCTCTGCAGCACAGCTCCAAGAGGCACTGTACTGAGCTGCTCAGCCGTGGCTTTCTGCTTTTGAAAACTGGTGCCAATGCAGGAACAAAGGCCTCCGATTCCTGGCTCGTACCTGGATTCAGTCTTTTGTTCGGGGGGGGGTTCCGGCTTCTCCAACACTTCCTAGGGAGGGTAGACGAGACCCTTGCGACCTCGAGGGGTGTGTGGGGAGGGCAGCAATCCCCTACCCTCTCGACCCTGAAGGAGACAAGAAAAGGTAAGAGACTATTTATAGTATAGGGGAAGGAGCGTAGCATGCAATACCTGGTAACATGAGCTTTGCTGGCTGTGTGGTGGAGAGAACGATTTCCTGCTCTCCTTTAAGTAAGATTACTTTGCTATGAAACCCTTGAGTTAAGGAGAAAGCTTTGCCCCAAGATGATTTACGTTTACAAGTAAAGTTTTTAGTTTATTTTTTCTTCGGTTCCTATGTCCCCGCGTGTTACGCGGTGTTATAGCTTTGACCCCAAAAGATTTAGACTTTCCCGACTGAATAGTCTTAATTCAGATTACTAGCATGAAAATAAAAGCTACCCGGTGGTTTCCTTTGTGCACATATGGTTAGTAGTCTCTGTCGCAGTGAAAACGTGGCATTCGAGTTAAGCTTTGTGCCTTTGGTTAAGCAAGCACGGTATAGAAATGGCTTCAGAGACAGTTTTTGCTGCGCTTTAACTAAACTGCCGTTTAGATTTTTGCGAAAACCACTAACAGTGACCCTGATAGTTCTAGCTGGTACAGTACAAATTAACTAAACATAGACACAAATCAGCTATCAAATCATAGAGGCTCGGTTAAAAGCAGGCATGCGATTGAAAGCTGGCAGCAGGCTGTAGGCAGTAATATGTGCAAAAATAGTGGAGACTACAATATTTCTTTCAATTGAGCTACTGGCATACAGTCTAAACAATGTGCTGGACATGCATTTACTATATTTCGGCAAGGGCATGCAACACTAATGGATGCAGGCTGAGACTCTTAAGGTGACAGGCGCTTTACAGTGGATTAATATAGGAATCTGGTATGCTCATTAAAGCTACTGCATTTACATTCTGAAATCACTGTATGTGGAGCAAAAATGATAAGCTAGAAAAACAGTCTTCACATGTACGCTGAATTAAAGACCTCTGCAGCACAGCTCCAAGAGGTCCTGTGCTGAGCTGCTCGGCCGTGGCTTTCTGCTTTTGGAAACTGGCGCCAATGCAGGAACAAAGGCCTCTGATTCCTGGCTCGTACCTGGATTCAGTCTTTTGTTCAGGGGGGGTTCCAGCTTCTCCAACACTTCCTAGGGAAGGTAGATGAGACCCTCACAACCTCGAGGGGTGTGTGGGGAGGGCAGAAGTCCCCTACCCTCTCGACCCTGGATTCAATCTTTTGTTCGGGGGGGTTCTGGCTTCTCCAGCACTTCCTAGGGAAGGCAGACGAGACCCTCGCGACCTTGAGGGATGTGGGGAGGGCAGCAGTCCCCTCACCCTCTTGACCCTGGATTCAGTCTTTGTCTGGGGGTTCCGGCTTCTCTAACGCTTCATTGGGAGGGCAGATGAGACCCTCGTGACCTCGAGGGGTGTGTGGGGAGGGCAGCAGTCCCCTACCCTCTCGACCCTGGATTCAGTCTTTTGTTTGGGGGTTCGGCTTCTCCAACGCTTCCTAGGGAGGACAGACGAGACCCTCGCGACCTCGAAGGGTGTGTGGGGAAGGCAGCAGTCCCCTACCCTCTCGACCCAAATGGGTTAAACTGCTATATACAAACCCAACTGCCATAGTAATTACAAATAGAATAAAGTATGTGTATGGGTGTGTAACGAGAATTTACATACACCCGTGGGGTTTATGCCTAGCATCAAACCCCGAGGGTGTATGTAAATTTGAGTTTACACACACCCAGACCCATATTTTATTTTATATAATTTTTGGGTTTCTCTTTTTTGCCTCAGCAATTATACAAAATAAGAAAGGCTGCTGTGCCGCCGCAGTCTGATTATGCCATGGCGTGCAGTCGGCTTTCACTTTTATTTAAAATATTTTTTCCCAAATATTGTGAGGGTGGTCGATCTGGTAGCCATGTGGTGCTTTAAGTTTATTTTGAATGTTACTTACTGCCGAGTGTCCGTGGCAGTTCCTCTACATGTTGGGTTTGCGGTTTGGGAGACAGCGATCGAGAATTGAGGAAATCGAACAGGCGCATGCGAAGAGTGGGAGAAACCGTGCACATGTTTGCCATTATAAATGCTCCTTTATAACAGCAAATTATGCCACGGTTTCCCTATGGGAAAAAGAGGAAGTCATTAATTATAAATGGGATAATCTCAAACAATTTTCCATTAAAAAGAGGCACAAGGCAGTGATGCCTGTTATTGCCTCTATTATTTAACTTATCTCTGGGCCCTCTAGTCTGTAGGCTATCTGCTAAAAAAGAGATTAACAGTATACAATTAAAAGACAAAGAATATCCTCGAAGAAACAAACTGATACCAGCAGGTAGCAGCAATGGGTCGGCACCTTTCTTTAAGTTCAGTAACGCTTCATGACCGTTCAGATTTTCCACACAAATATTGTATTCTTTATTGCACCAAAATAGCTCCGTTAAAAAGCATACCACTCCCAAGTTCATTTGTACACATCAGACTGGGCGACACAGATATTATATGGAAATAATATTTTAATTTCACTAACATATCCTAAAAAAACCCCTCAAAGATAGTAGAGGTATTTCAGGCTATAAATTAAAGACAGAAACATCTTTATTATCTCTTAACCACTATGGTGTAAGAACAGACATAACAGACTTTGATATTACTTTGAAAAAAAGAAAGTATTGACTATTTAGGGATTAAAATATTTAAGACAATTACTAAAACGATTAGCAAAAACCTCAACCTACTGAAAAATAATACTCAAAACAGTCTTACTAGGTGGAGTAATCTACCTCTGGGTATCTGAAGAAGACCTGAATCCATTAAAATGAATATACTCCCAAAGTCACTTTATGTAGTTATGTCATTGCTGTTCAGGATTCCTAAAAAAGAGGAATATGAGTATTTAAAGAGCTGCTGATGCCTCAAAGAAAATTTTGAAAAGCATAACAGTTAGGTACAATTCATCTTGCATTTCATGAGGATTCTGTACACTTATGCTCCCCAATGTGTGTTAAGGAGGAAATTGTTGTGACCTTTATCCCTTAGAGTTCACCTGCCTCCATAGCTTACTCCCTACTTCAAGTCATAGTGCTCTGTAGTGACATCACAGTCTGTTACAATATGAGTAACTGTGATGTCACAAGCAGTGCATTATGACCTCAGGAAGGGAGACAGCAACAGAAATATATGAACTCTTCAGAAAGAAAGATCCTGTTTTCATGCAAATGACCTCAATAATAAATAATGTGGAGGGAAAATGCAAAACAAATGTGAAAAACAAGCTGAATTGTGTCTAAATATTATGTTTTGATAAAGTTGTCCTGAGGGTGTCAGCTGCTCTTTAAAGTTTGATATCACACATTAACTAAGCCAACAAAAGGTGTAGAATGGGATATAATAAATAATACAGATCAAAAGATAATGGTAGAATGAAAATCCCGGATCTTTATTATTATTACTTGTACTGTAGAATTACTGATATTACTAAATGGTTAGAGGCCAAGGGTACCAGGTAAATATAGCGCTACCTGAACAGTGCGGCAATAATCATGCGGGAGATGGCACTAAACGCTGTACAGCGACAGGGGCTTTACAGCATTCGGGAATAACCGCTACCCCTGTCGCTGTACGCTCAGATGGGGGAGTGATTAAGTGGCTGCTGGTGTGGTGCCTGGTTGAGCTGCTCCTGTGGTGGAGTGGCTAAGGTACCAACACCCGGCAGCATTGGCGACCTGGGGCCACGGTTTGATCCCCCCAGGTCTCATGGTGTTGCACCTTTTTTTTTATTTAAAAAACTAATTTTGCCCCCTGCAGAGCTTCACCCCATCCCTGAAGGCCACACCTTCTCAGAGTTAGTTATATTAAGTCCCGGGGGTGTGTGGGCAATGCCCCCACCCGCACATTGGGGGGGTGAAGCATCACTGCAAAGAAAAAAGACAGTGCCATTCATTTCAATGGTATGTGCCATCTCTGTTGTGGTCAGTGTTTTTCCTGACCTTATTTCAGCACACACCATTTTGCCTGTGACAATGTGTGCCACGCTGTTATCTCCACAACATTATGACCCTGTACCAAGGCCAAGCTGGGTAAATCAAAAAATCCAGGATGGTTGGACTTAGAAATTGATTGGGCCAATTCCTTTAATCTGAACATAAGTGCTTTACTTTTTGGAAAACCATTAATATCTCTGAAGAATAGGACAATGAGAGATAGAATAGGTATCTTTGCAATGTGGTCTAAATTACTGTACTTAACCTGAACCTGGATAGATCTGGGCTACAACCTATTTTTGGTAACCCAAACATCAGTCATGAAGATCAGATGCTTCATAAAGCAGAATAGACTAATAGAGGATTAACAAAAATAAAATACATACAAAATAATAATTAATTTATTCAATTTGTTGATATTGTATGAGAAAAGGAGATACAAAAACATCTGCACAACTGCCTATGGCTACTTAAGTCCAATGATAACACAATAAGTTTTTTGGCATGCTTACAACTGAATCCAAAAATAACTACGTCTTACAGTCTGTTGCTAGAGGTCACGAGAGATTTGGATAAAGAAAACATTGGATGGTGGTCACAGATACTAGGTAGGAATTTACAGAACTAGAATTGGGAAAAACTCTGGTTACATTCAGCTAAGACGTTTAAAACAGTAAACATGAAGATGGTTCCGTTTAAATCACTTCATAACCATTATTACACCCCCTACAGTTACATAAGGTGGGACTTAAAGTTGCTTTGAATTGTAACAAATGTGGAGCAGTCACTTGTGACTTAACTCATATGTTCTGGTGGTGTCAAGAGATAGAACATTTATGTATGACATAAAGAATCTTCTAGGTACCATCACTTGGTTAGAAGACAGTATAAATTTAGAAACAGGTCTCATAAGTTACTTTGAAAATAAAATTTGGGCTAAAGAACAAAGACATACCATATATCTTATTACTTCATCAGTTACAAATATATGCATTTTTTTATTTGGACAGAAGATAGATCTCCTACCATCAGGGAGTGGAAAAGGGAATGCTTAGAGATTTTAAGATCAGAGAGATCTTATGGTAGGTCAAAGACAATTTTGTAATCAAATGGAATATCATCAATAATTTTTTGCCTTGGGTGCAACAGCTACATAGTGAAGAAGTATTGCAGTTCAGTTGCCAGTTCAGATATGGATGTATTTATATCAGGAATAGACTGGCAATATATAAACAATGCCCTCAAGTTATTATGCCTTTTTAATTCAAAAAGCAACATTTAGAGGGCTATGAACATATTTTAAGCAGGATTTTCTCTCTCGCTTTCTCATTCTACTTCTTCTCTTCATTTCCTTGCTTATCTTTCCCTGTCTTCCTTGTCTTCTTCTTCTTCAAGTAATATCTGTCTTCTCACTGAAATAATAGGGGAAATGATTAACAAGAAGCAGAATGATCTTTTTAATTAATAGTTCATAGGTAAAGGTTTATGTATTATTATTTAGTATAAGTTTCATAGATTATTCTTATGGAAAATATTAGATAGATGGTTTTGTATCCATTACACAATATTTATGGTATTTCCAATAGCGATGTTATGTTGATATTAATGCTATTACTTGAAAGTTACTTATTATGTATAGTTTTTGAACTTCAATAAAATTTAATTAACAAAAAAACACACAAACATTTACTTCACTTTATTAGATGTCTTTAACAGCTTTCACTTACTTTTATAGTTCACGAAGTATAAATAATGAATAATGCACACTAGCAGCAGTTTCAAAAATCCTACTCACTGCCCACTCACTGTTGCCTGTTACAACACTGAGTTTCTTTTTATAGAGATGGCTGTTTAAATGGGATGCTATTGAATCCACCAGGTCACCTCGTTTAAACAGCTTGTACTGTATTATGAAAGCACCAAAACAAGATAGGACAGAAAGACTAATTGTAATACAGTATGAGAAATGGAGTCATCCTAAATGGACTGTAAGCAAGCAACTGTGGTGATTTGCATATGCAGCCTATGATGCTTTGCATTGTGTGGGCATGTGTGATTTTGTATTTTCTTGAAACTTGACTTCCCAGCCAAATGCCCTTTGGGGTAACCCTTGCCTCAGTGTTTGCGCACAGAGGTTCTTTGTCTTTTAAATAGTTTTTTATTTTAATGGGTTCACCACAACATATCCAAGACACACTGTCTTAGGGTAGCTGGTCCATTCCACTGGGGTGTCAAACAGACGAGGCATACTGATGAGTCCTGGTAGGACGTAAAACGGGTCTATGTCTTCTGTTAGCACTCTTTGCAAACTGTATGAGTGGCCTTTCAGCACCATGCAATTCTGCTTAAAGCTGGACCAGCATAACATTCTGTAGTGATTTGCATATGCAGCCCATGATGCTTTGCATTGTGTGGGCATGTGTGATTTTGTATTTTCTTGAAACTTGTCTTCCCAGCCAAATGCCCTTTGGGGTAACCCTTGCCTCAGTGTTTGCACACAGAGGTTCTTTGTCTTTTAAATATTTTTTTATTTTAATGGGTTCACCACAACATATCCAAGACACACTGTCTTAGGGTAGCTGGTCCATTCCACTGGGGTGTCAAACAGACGAGGCATACTGATGAGTCCTGGTAGGATGAAACACGTGTCTATGTCTTCTGTTAGCACCCTTTGCAAACTGTATGAGTGGCCTTTCGGCACCATGCAATTCTGCTTAAAGCTGGACCAGCATAACATTCTGTAGTGATTTGCATATGCAGCCCATGATGCTTTGCATTGTGTGGGCATGTGTGATTTTGTAAGCAAGCAACAACAACAACAAATAATAAAATGAAATAAAAAAAACACAGCAAAGTAGAATGCAAATAAAGATTATGCAAAGTATTTACAGTTCAATTGAAAAACAAAAAGTGCACAACACTGCTTTGCTTTCACTTCTTTGACGCTAAACCTTCTGACATCTTGGTGAGAATATTGAATGCTTGACACAAGGACAGCAGCTTGTGCCAAAGCACACACAGGTATGTCATGACAAAATGGATACGCGCACTTCTCCTATGTGAAAAACGAAAAGATGAACGAAGTGGCTGCAGTAACAGCCATACTGACAAACTCCATTAATTAAGAGAAAATGAAAAAGGTTTCACTCTTTCAAATCTTTTTTCACACATGTTCACACCTACAGTTTTATTAATAATGACGGGACACATTTGGTGGTTTCAGTATCATTTTTTGTTTCCAGCCCTCTTTAAGGTGTTGGCTAGAGCACTGAAGAATGCAGAATTCCGGAAGCAGAATTCATGGGGAGTGTTTTTTTGAAATTTCTTGTTGAGTTCTGCATAATTACTAAAAGCTTCTCAATGTAAATCGCAGAATAATTTTCCATAGATCACGTAAACTGCGGAACAATGTTCCATACACTTCAGAAAAATAATCCACCATTTATTTATTTAGTTTTTGTTGACCAGATACTGTAAGTGCACTAGGCAAATTCTGTTCAGGCACGACCTGGGGGAGGGGGATACAGATGAATGGCGACTGATTTTGAATCAGATTAAGCTGTTGGTGGTATTTTTAGTGAATGGAGGGAAATTTGGCCAGGGCACCGGGGAAATTCTCCCTACTGTTTGGTAGGGTTCCCCTACATCCTGGCATTCTGCCAAGATGGCCGTCCATGGAGGAGCTGTGGAGGACATGGAGGTGTTGGAGGCAGAGGAGTTGGTCTCCTCCCCTGTCTCTGGAAACCAAGAGACCAACACAGAATGATGACTTTCTGCAAATGAGAAACTTCAGCAAGCTTTTCAACAGGACTTGGCTAAACTTTTCTCTGGGATTTCACCTTCAGTGGTTACAGGTAATTCACAGCTTTCATCTACAGTTCCAAATGATGTTTTACCTTCTACACATTTGGTTGGCTTAAACCCTGACTTCCCTTCTGCTGCTTCTGTCGATATTGACTCTCTGCTAGCATTAGAGGAACAACGCTATTTAGCGAAACGCGTGGAGCTATTAGCATTAAAGAATCTGCCGACTGTTTTACAAAAAGATTCTTCTCCGGATGTGTCTGACAATATTACTGTTGTTCCCAAGGCTGACACCTCGGATTCTGCTTTGACACTTCCTTATTCCTCGAACCCTAGCACTTCTGGGATTGATCTGACAGCTAGTGAATTACCTGAAGGGAGCTCGCCCGGCAAGGCGAAAGTGACTGATTGTCAGTCTGGCCTAAGCTAAGCCCTGTTGTCTGTTCCTGACATCTCTACAGCTGACTGGTCTGTTGAACCAGTGCTCAGTGCGGTGGGTTGGGAGCGTGATCCTGCTGCAGGCACTTGGCGTTCTGGACCTTCACCTATTTGGCTATCAGAGGATCTTGATTCAGTTGCAACGGTTCCTGAGTCTCCTGCCCTTTCTGCATCTGACTTGTCCTTATCTACAGAGCTGCAACTTACTCAAAACCCTATTCTACAACTGCCTATGGTTCTGTCTTCTGGACTGCCTGCTATGGACATGACTACCACTGCTACTGCATCTGTGACTACACGGCATACCAAACCCCAGGGCCCTGGGTCTCAACTGCCATTTGCACAGCAATCTACTTTTTCTAAACCTACGGCATCTAAGACATATGCTTCATGCTTTTCTGTTCCCTCACAGCAAGCAAAATGACATAATGCTGTTAGACTTCAGTATTTAGGTGGTATGCCAGAATTAACTGATCATCTGTTTGTAGGTAGAACCTTACTTAAAGACTCTATGAAGTTTATAGCATACGAAATTCATGCTTTAATCCATGTATCTGCTGAACCACATTTTGATGTTAGCTTTAAAACTTTGGCAGGCTTGGAAAAATTTTGGTCCCTGTTTCATAAGTTGAAATCCACTCCACTCCATTATGGGCCCCTTTTAGTGCTATACCCTTAACTAAACCTGCACAAAATACTGTCACCATTTTATTCCGTAATGAGGGGGTGAGCCTAAATGACATTACTGTCTGGTTACAACAGTGTTGTACCCTTCTCATGGATACAGAGGCCATTTTTGACTCAGAACATTTGTGGACGGGTGGTTGGAAGGTGAGGGTTATGCTTAGGACCACAGATTCTGGTATCCAGCATTTGACTAATAGTTTCTTGTAGACAGGGATAGGGGTGTTCTATTTTACCCAGGGCAGCCCAAGGCTTGTTACAGATGTAGTTCTGTCAGCCATCTTAGCAGCATCTGTGATATGATGAAGTGCACTGTATGTGGTGAATTGGGCCATGCTGACTCTCAATGTGTTGAGGAACCTAGATGTGCTCTTTGTGAGGAATCCGGTCATACTTTTCAACAATGTACCTGGGCTGCTCATAACTCTCCTACTTTGGGGAAGAGCAGAGATTAATTATTATGGTGGCACAGTGATCCAAACTTCATTCCCAATCTTCAGGCCCTCAGCTTAGGAGACAGTCTCTTCATACTATGGGAGTGCAACCTCTTCCCTTACCTCTCCTCCTTGTTAACACAGAACATGATGGAGAGACCCCTAGCACTTCCCAGTTGTGCTCCTCTGCGTTTGTGCCTAACCCCCCCAATTTCTTTAAATGTACCTGTTACAGTACCTCCTGTTACTGAACCCCCTCCTGCTACACCTACTGACATACCTCCAGGTAATATGCACCCCCTGAGCTTCATAGTTCAAAATCCAGAGTCACCAGGGGTTCCAGGAGGCAGGGATCACTGCTCTCTAAAGTTTTGAAAATGGATGATATCCATTTGGAAAATAAATTTGAGTTGTTACGTGATCCCTTGGAACTAACATACTCTAATTCATCCTCAGTACTCTCCTCTCATCCAGAGCTTACGACTGACGCTGAAGTTCCTGTTGATACTATGGGTTCTCAGAAAAGGAAAGCTAGGGCTAAGGTTAAGTACAAAGATCCTGCTTCCAGGAGGGGTAAATTACGATGATGGATTTTTCCCTTTTTTTTCTTCCCTGCTTTCTTTTTCTGATGGCTTTTCCTTTTTCGATTCATACTGTAAATTTGAACAGTATCAAACGACAACCTAAGAGAGATGCTGTCTTCTCTTTTTTGTCTAACCTGTCAGCTGGGGTTATACTATAACAGGATGTGAGACTTCATTCCCTACCTGAAATAGCAAAAGCACAAAGAGCTTGGTTTCCTGGCCTTTCCTTCTGGTCCTTTGGACAAGAGACTTGCTCTGGGGTAAGGATCCTATTTGGCATCCCGGACATTAGCATTATTCAAATCCTTGATCTATGTCCAGGTAGGATGTTACTTCTTGATGTTAGAATTTCCAACATCAATTATAGAATAATAAATATTTATGTGCCACAAACTAAATCCCTTAGGATTGATCTACTTAAGATTGCCCAACCTTACCTCCATACATCCCGGTATGTTATTTTTGGGGGTGACTTTAATTGTGACCTTTCCATTAAAGATAAATCTCCCACATCGAAAACAACAAAAATATTTTGTGATACTAATTTTTTAAAATCCATGTTGCATTCTACTAAGCTTCAAGATGCCTATTTTGCATTAAATAAAGCCCATAAGCCTACTTTTCATAAAGGTTCCTTAGCTACTCGAATTGATTTTTTCTTTGTGTCTCAACACTTACAGCTATCATCTGCTACAATTACAGTAGCTGAATTTACTGATCATAACCTTTTATTGATTGTTGTAGGTACTACCTATACTAAACTTTATGGTCCAGGTACCTGGAAGTTGAATACAACTATACTTAATAATCTGCAGTTATTGTCCTACCTTAAATCTCTTTTTCAAGCCAGGAAATCTCTCTTTTTTTATATGAAGATTCCTAGCAGTGGTAGTCTGACACTAAAGTGAGCTTACAATACCTGTTGAAAACATTTAGTAAATAACATCATCAATCGCAGTATTTTGATTATCATTGGGCTTGGCATCAATAACAGAAACTCCTCACTTTGTCATATACTACAGGTCATGATTTCGGTACTCAAATTAGTACTTTAAAAAAAACTTTAATGGATTATCATTCCCGTACATTTGCCTCACTTCAACAACAACAAAAATTTGGTATATCAGGCTCCTATGATGTGATCTGCCCTTTTGATAACTGTGCTTCCTGTCTGAAGACTAAAGTTTTTGGGACCCTTCTTGATAACAATAACGAAGTCACAGACTGCTTAGGAATACAACACTATGCGAAAAACTTATTTGGTCCTATTCCTTTCCAAGTAACAGAACCCTCTACTTATCTCTCAAACCTGAATATTCCGGCCATACCTCACTCCTTACTTAGAATGTCTCATAGCTCCATATAAGGAAAAGAAGTAGATGCTGTGATCCGTACTTTACGGTTAGGAGTATCTCCAGGGCTAGACGGCCTATCAAATGAGCTTTATAGACTACTAAGTATGGATTTAAGTGATGAACTGGCTGCTGTAGTCAATTTTATTTTACAATTGGATAATTTACCTTTAGATTTGAACGTGGGTAGCCTTATTTATATTTATAAAAAAGGGGATAGGAGGCTCTTACAAAATTGGAGACCCCTTAGCCTCTTGAACACTGATTTTAAAATCTTGGCACTTCGATTATCGAAATTAGTACAATATGTGATTTCTGCAGCCCAGTTCAGTAATATACCAGGGAGGAATATTTCAGATCACTTGATCTTGTTAAGGGAAATTGTTGAAAGAGGAAATCATGGTTTACTGTCTGGTTACCTGATATCTTTGGACCAGAAGCAGGCTTTCGATTCAGTTAACCAGGACTTCTTATGGTGTACGTTACAGCATTATAAAATCCCTGATACATTTATCTCCTGAATTAAATTAGTTTATCATTCTGCAACAGTTGTCCCTATTGCTAATGGTTGGAGAGGTCCTCTGATACCATTATGAAGAGGAGTTAGGCAGGGCTGCCCACTTAGCCCTATTCTGTATATTTCTTTTCTAGATCCATTGCTTTGTACTATTAATACTGCTCAGACAATAGTTCCACTCTCCACTTCATTACACCTTACCCCTCCCCTTCTGTTACGGCCTATGCAGGCTATATGAGCCTACTTGTAGCAGACATCCCTTCTATAAATGAGGTACTTCAACATTGTGTAGTTTTTGGTTCCATTTCTGGGGTGTCCTGGAATTTGACTAAGTGCATCAGTAGAAAATTGGATACTGGGGCTAGGAGCGCCTCCACTATCTCAGATGTTAGACTTAGCTCTGACCCAATAAAGATTTTGGGTATTTGCTTTGGGGATGGTCCTCTGGATATTTTGAATTGGGGTCCCAAAGTTGATCTTGCACAAGCAAGGATTGCACGTTGGAATACCTGGAAATTGGGTAAACAAAAGAGGGTTCATCTGATTTGGACTTTCTTACTCCCAGTGTTTCTTTTTCTTAGTTATGTGTTTCCCCCTCCACGTTGTTTTGAGACTAGGCTACTTAGTATTTTCTTTCAGGCATTGTGGGGTAGCTGCCTTAACCCCATCAAACGTAATATTACCTACCTACCCCTCAAACAAGGTGGTCTGCATATGGTCCATCCTTTATTTTTTTACAATAGTATTTTTTTTATGGCCAATTTTAAGCCCCTTTTGATTAATGGTGACAAAGGCTGGGAATCATGGTTTTATGAATCTTGCCAACCATGGTTAAGGCAATGGGAATTTAATAATCTTACACTGATTTGGAGTCTCCTGACTACACCGTCTTACGTTAGGGAGACCTTCTTACAGTTTAAACAGTGGATGGTCTCTAGTACCTTGATTATTACTCAATATAGAAAATCTTTGTATCAATATCTTCTTGATCACATTTGTGTTGAACCTGTTGTCTTTCCTAAATGTCCAGTCTCCTATCTAAACAATCTTTTGACACTCCTTCGTAACCCAAGAATTCCTCAGAAAATGTGGGACTTCCATTGGTTGAGTTGTCATGAGAGGATAAATGTTAAAGCAAACCAAAAACACAAACAAATATTGGAAAGATTTTGTTCTAGACTGTACTGTGTACAACAGGAAGAGGAGATAACCCATACATTTTTTTCTTGTTCCTACATACAGGGTTTCTGGACATTTGTTTCCACTACATGGAATGTACCATTATTCACCTCAGTCTCTTATATCAATTTAATGTATGGGTTTTTTTCACAGGCATGGAGTAAATGGAACATTGATACTTTAAATGTTATATTTACAATTCTGAAATGGCATATTTGAACTGCTAGATGCCTTTTTTCCCTGCAACAATTAGATTTGTCCCATCAAGTTCTCTTACATAATATTGAATCAGATATTCGCTCTGTTTATTTTTCTGAATTACTCTCATTACCTAGAAGACATGTGTTAGATTTCTGGAAATGTTTGCCTTGGATTACTGATTCTGATATTCCTGTAACATGATGATTTTGTGTTTATTTTCTGCTGCTAATTTTTGTGTTTGTACTCAGTTTTCTTGTTAATAAAATTCTCCCCTACTGTTTGGTAGGGGCGCTATCTCGGAGGTGTGTGTGGTCATTCATATTGGAGCTTGTGATGGATACAGATGGCTGCGGCAAGGTCTCCCCAGTGGGCATAGTGAACACTGATAGCGGCGAGTGGCCACCTAGTTCTTTGGCAGCACCTGCAGTGATGGATTCGGCTGCAGAAGAGGCAGATTTAGAAGTGAATTTGCGGCAGCAACTCGATGAAAAACTTAACCTGGCTAAGCAGCATTATGATCAAGCCACAAAGTTGTTACATGAGGAGAAAAAAAGGAAACGGATGCAAGGGCCTGCAAACTCACCTGAAACTTCAGCCCCAAAGCTCTTTCTGGTAGACACTCGAGACTCCGCGGGACCTGCTCCGCAGGATCAGGATTTGAATTTAGAGACAGTGCAGTCAATGCGGGAAGAACATCAGCCAGCAGATGTAGGTTGGCTGGCTGAAGAAGCCTTGTTACGGGCAGGCTGGATGCCTCGGGTTGATGGTACCTGGGCGGCAGAACCAGAGGTTACTGCAGATATGACTGCTACTTTTGGACAGATGGAGAATATTTCTAACTCGACAAACGCTGCAGCTCCTATGGAACAAGAACTGCTTGCTTTACACACTGAAGAGTGCGTCTCCTAGGACATTCCTTGAAATTTAGGTACCCCTTCCTATTCCCCCTTACTTCTATTCCTGATACAGGGCCTGACTCTCAACATTTGGTAAGGGAGGATGGGACTACTTTGGACACCTCAATTGTAGCTCCTAATGTTGATGGGGCTGGGAAACAGACTTATGCAGAACTGTTTCACAAACCAGTCAAAATGGCTAAGCGCAGATTGCTATCTGTTTACGTTATTTGGGGGGCATGGAGGAATTGCTTGACCTATTCTTTGTAGGCTGTGTCTTATTGAAACAGTCCTTGGGCTTTAACTCTACTGAGGTATATGCCCTCATCCATGCCCCTGGGGAACATGTTTTTGACATTAGTTTCAGAACATCGACTATTCTTGAAAGGTTTTGGACAAAGTATTCTGTTTTAAAAACCAACCCTTTATGGGTGCATTTTCAAGTTGTTCCCCTGACAAAGCAACCCTTTCAAATTATTACAGTTGTATTTAGAAATGAGGGGGTTAACATTACTGACATTTTCTAGTGGCTGGAGAAATTATGTGATATTCAAGGTGCCCCGGACCCTATTTTAGATTCAGAAGGGTTTTGGAATTGGGTGGTGGTGGATAAAAGTGAAACTGTTTCAGGTGGATAACGATTTTCAACATCTTTCGAATTGTTTTTATTTTAGGCAGAGACAAAGGGTTTGTTTTTTATTCTGGTCAACCCAGGAAATGTTACAAATGTGGATCTTTAAGACATACTTGTTCTACTTGTGATAGGATTCAGTGCTTTAGATGTGGGGAACTGGATCATGCTGGGCTTGATTGTGTGAATGCACCTAACTAATTTTTGTGAGGAACCGGGGCATAATTTTGCAGAATGTCCACTGGCTTCTCAAAACACTGAAGATGCTGATTTTGCAATGCAGGATTTTTGTATAAATACTGCTAGATCAGGCAGAGGTCCAATTGGCCCTAGACCACCTCGGCAGCCCCGATCTGCCCCTACCTCTGATAGTTCAGCAGATCCGTCTCTTGTCCCAGATTCACAGGGACTTGCACACAAGGGTAGTAATGCAGGAGTGTTATCTATCATAACCCAGGACCCTGGACCCTTGTTGTTGACTGTTTCCCCTACTGTTGCTCAAACTACTATGGGAGTCATGGCTCCACCCCACCCCCATCCATTGAGACTCCTCATTCTGGCATACGGATCTCATCGGAATCCACTGGAGATGCTGGGCTCCCAGTCACTCAAATGACTGATATTCCACTTTCCAATAAGTTTGATACTCTCCCAGTAGAGGAGGTTATGGCATAGGTGGATTTGGGGGGGGCTAAGGGTGCTATAGCTCCCCCATCATGGAGCTCCTCTCTTAGTAACACACTGGGCTGTATTCTTTATCAGTATGCACTAATGCCTTCATGAAAGCTGCCTGAGCCATACAGGTCTCATCTGTCCTCCAGCAGAGCTGGCCTTAGCTAGGTGCAAATTGTGTCCCTGCACCTTGGGGGCCCATGCTTTTTTCTTGAGGAAAAAAAAAGTGAAACATTTAAAAATGCCTAAATGTTGTTAGAGATGAAACTGTTTGCCAGCAAATGAAAGTGGAAGACAACTGGCTCTGTTACTGTTACAAAAGGTGGGGGCAGCTTTGCTGCAGTGGAAAAGATTAGGTTAAGTAGGTGCTAATGGTGTTAATGGCCATATTTTACACCTCCCAGGTTGACTACTTTCACAAACAATGGGCTATATTGACAAGAGAACTTGTTTGTAACCTGGACATGTAGGTGAAACAATGAATGATATGGCAAAATATGTTTCAAAAGTATGTGAGCACTCAAAATGGTTTAAAAACCTAACTAGCACAGAGCAAAACTGGATTTCCTGATAGGGACCCTGAAAACCTGATCGCCAGGTAAAAAACTGACAGGTGGCATATGGCAACCTTACTGGTGTCCCATGATAATCCTCTCTATTCTTTCTCACTCACACCTCCAGAAAAGTTAAGTTGTTTAACTTGTTTGCAAACCAGAGTATCTGAGGTGTGAGTGTCCAGTGATGATGTCCCTGTCCTTACAGAAATGAATACGGTAGTAGTAGTACTGTACTTACTTAAGTTCTTGCTCCAGGCTCAGTCAGATTCATTTCCAATAGTGAAGACAAATAATTCAGTGCAGTCAGTGGCACTAATTAAAAGATGTTGGTTAAACTAGCAGAGGGCAGCTGCTGGAATAGGACAGGACATTAGTGTTCCATCAAACTGGGTGTGTAATAAATGCAGTACAGTACTAGTGTTATTAATTTCTAGTATGGGGAGCTTAAATTCATGACATTAAAATTGTTTAAGGTCACTGCTAGTTTTGTCCTATATGGCAATTAGATTTTGGTGTGGATTTGCAGGAGAGGGAGTTGGAGAGTAGTGCCCTCCTGCACCATGCTAGGAATGGCACAAAACTAATGCTGGGGCAGGTCTGGTCTCAGCGACAGCATGAACCAGGAGAGGCAGAAACTGGTACATGAGACCTTTGAACGGAGGTAAAAACTTCAGCATGTACTGTATGCCTAATCTGTGTTGTCTTTTCAGTCATGGTTGTAAAGTATGAATGAGCACAGAGGAAAATAACAGACATAGGGACTTTGAAGGTATTCTGCTGTATATTATGGCACGTGCAGAAGTTTCTGCATGCTTGGAGAGCAAAATGCCCCTGACTGGCCCATATCTAGAGCTCCACCTGGCTCAATTTACAATGTCCTTCCGGATTGCCTTCTCCCCCAGCAACCACCCCTTCTCCCCCCTCAGGAAACGCTCCCTAGAACCCCTAGTGGTACCATATTATTTATATACTAGACTAATTGTAACTAATTGAAGCCTTTGTACACCTTTGTATTACTGGAATTGCTTTGTGTATTCTTTTATTGTATCTCACTTGTAATGTTCTCCATTGTTGTACTCTACCACCGATTGTTGTCTACCCTCCCTATGATGAGGTGCCTTTGTAAATGAGTCTTTAGGCACTTTTACACTGGCAGTCTTGCAATGGAATAAGTGTTACGGAAGGAACTTACCGTTCCACCCAATGCTGTGTAAATGCTATTTGTTCCATTGTAAAAATGAACAGTCACCTGAAATGCATTCCGTGGTGTAGGTGGTTTGTCCCAAATGTGCCCTTGCAGCATGCAGTGTAAAGCACCCATTCCAGAGCAAACAGCTCTAGCTCTAGCAAGCAGTACTGCACCGGTACGGATGGCAGGGTGCTTTGTGATGAAAAATAGAACTCGTGTAATCAGAACGTGGAGCAGAACACGCTGTATCAGCGCTACACAGGTAGCACTTATTTCGGCACAGCAGCGTGTGTGTAAAAGGGCCTTTTGACTCAAAGGTTGTAAATCCGAATTGTGAAATAAAATTGGCAACAGAAGTCATAAGACCTTGTTTGGCTCATTGACACAGGCAATTACAAACCCGGAAAAAAAGTGATAGAATCATATATTTACTTTCTGTAGTTCTGTGTGCTGAATGGGGAGTTGTGATGTACCAAGCAAGTGCTTGCTAATAATAAAAGAAAAATATGCATTTTTATATTTGTTTAAAAACGTTTTTGTCTGCTTACTGACTTCTTTGGCCTATCATAAAAATGAGATGCCTCATACCACGGGGTTATCCCAGTAAAGGACATTTTAAAACAATAAAAAATATTTTATTTATTTAAAAATGTATTTTCTTTGGAATAAATTGTTCTATAGAATAAAGTATGTTTTGCAAAAATAGCAAGCAGACTTGAAATGATATTTTCAGAAACTAGATAGCAAAGTGACTTTGTTCCCATATTTCTATAGTAATTGTGTTTTTTTTTTTACTGAGATAAGGTTGGGGGATACGTTAATCTATACTGCAGGACAAACTGGGATGGGTTGGCTTTATGGTAATGTCATAATGTGCTTGAGTGAGTGACTTTTGTGAACTTGTTTACTTGGATTGTCATTAATTTGTCTTTATCACCAAATCCCTTTCAACTTTTCTCATTTGCCCAGCTGCAGTCTTTTGGTATTTTGTGTTTTTTTTGGGGGGTGGGAGTATATTTTGGGCAACATACTTTCATGTGGACTGTGGGGGCTCTGGGGATGGTGCTAGGGTGCAACTAACGAAGCACGGGGAGGGAGGAAATGAGTAGCAATTGCATTAGAAATACCCTCCAAAATGCACCAGAATGCACCAAAATGTTAGAAAATTTCTAGGGGCCTAAGCGGCCCACCAGACCCCTGGCCTATTATTTTTCTTTTTTACCTGACTTCAGCTCCCCCATCTATAGGACTCCTGGATCTGCCCCTGGGTTATGGAAGAGCTAGACTCAGATGCTGCTTCCTGAACTTCTTCACAAAGGGATCCTGCCTCTGATTTAGACCAAGGGCTTAAGCCTGCCTGCACTGCGAAGGTTAAAAAGAAATTAGTTGGGAGTAGATTAGGTACCAGGAAGAGTGCTAGGGAAAAATGATTGAATTTTAGCATCTTTTCTGGTATTCTATGGGGTATGAACTACAGATTGCCACTTTTAATACTAATAGTATTAGATCAGAGAAAAAAAGATTGTCTACTTTCAATTTTTTCACTATGACCTAGATGTTGTTGTTTTTAAGATACTAGATTGTATTCATCAGATGATTTTGAGGCTGCTTTCAGTGCTTGGCTTAGAGGCACTTGTTATTGGTCAGGGGATGGAGGGGAGGTTGCATGTTCTAGGGTGGGCATTTGCCTTTTACGACAGGACATAGTGCTGACCAGTATTTGTTGATATAGTACAGTACCTGGAAAGGCACTTTTACTCATTATTACTATTCAAAACTCTGATTTTAGATTGATTACTGTTTATGGACCACAAGTTAAAACTGAACGTATAACTTTATTGACGAAAATAATGCCTTTTCTATTTACTAGAAAAAATATTTTGTTTGGGGGTGATTATAATATTAACAGATTTCTAAAAGATAGAGGAGCTAAAGGAACAAAATTATATTGTGATACCCACTCCTTAAATGATCTGTTATGCACTTCTGGATTACAAGATATATCGGAGACGTCAGGGATTCAACTTGCATATACTTATTTTTCTGGTGTGCAAAAGTCCAGAAATGATTATTGGTTTATTTCCCCGTTTATGTTGTTGTGATCATAAACTTGTACCAGTGGCTACTTCTGACCATATGATGTTGCAAATTACCTTATCGAACTTCCCTGCTCTGTCTGAAGGGACGGGTTACTGGAAACTGAATTTTTCCCTTATTGATATACTCGAAGTGAGGAAGGAGTTTTGCTGCATTACTTACAGCGAGAAGTTCTGTTTATTTTTAATGTGATTCTACACAAATGTGGTGGGTAGACATGAAATCAGATATTACAAACTATTTTCAAACTATTGGGAGACTTTTGGTTCATAATAAACATTCTTCCTATAATACCTTATGGCAGCAACTGCTTATGGCTTATTCAAAACTAAATAAAGGTGAATTTGTGTCCCAATAGGTTCTATGTATTTTGAAAGAGGATTTGATTAAACTACAATATAATAGGCGTAAGTCCCTTGAAGTGGAACACAATTTTGAGGTTTCAGGTATACAAGGTTCTTGCAACCCCTTTGAGTATTGTGCATCACATAGAAAAAAATAAAGAAATGTTAAGATTGGAAACTGCAACTGGGGATTTTGTAGTAACACAAACAGAAATTTTATTGGAATTGGATAAGTATTTGACACAGCTCTTCTGGGCAGATTCGTCTGTTTCTGTTGACAAATTAGATGACTGGTTAGGATCTTGTGAGCTTCCACATCTTCCTGACTTTCTAAAAAAATCCTCTTTGTAGCCCAATAACTAAACAAGTACTTGCTACTGTTATTTCTGCACTCTCAAGGAATAAATCTCCGGGTTATAATGGCATTATGAATGCACTGTACCATATAATGTATCAGATACTACATCGAGAATTGTTGGACTTATTCAATAATATTCTGGCTACTGGTTCAATTCCTGCCCACTTTAATCAAGGTTTAGTTATTTTTTTTATGTAAATCAGGGTCTAAAGAAGATCTTAGAAATTGGAGGCCCATTGCATTGCTCAACTCAGTTAGTTAAATTTTGTCCAAAGTATTAAGTAATAGACTAGCCGCAGTTTTAAGTGCTGTTGTTAGTTCATTTCGGTTTTGTTCTGTCCTGTGGAAATAAAATTGCAGAAGCTTTAATATTGCTTCGAGAGTGATGGAGAAGAGTCGGTCAGGTGAAATTATGGGGTTTTTACTCAGTTTAGATCAATTAAAAGCTTTTGACAGGGTATCACACCAGTATCTTTGGAAATGTTTAATGAAATTTGGATTTCCGGCTTTGTTTATTGTCTGATTACAACAATATTATGCTACTACTGAGGTTGCCCCCTTTGTGAATGGATGGTTGGGCAGGTCTGTAAGCATACTCGAGGTGTGAAGAAAGGTTGTCCCCTTAGTCCTCTTTTATATATACTGACATTAGAACATTTGTTATGGAAAATTAATAATTCTGTTGGTATTAGAGGTCTTTCCTTTTGTAGTGATGTGGTAGAACTAAAAATACTTGCATATGCTGATGATATCTGTGTTTTTCTATCAGATGTTCAATCTAGCAAAGCTACTGATGAGGTGGTGATAACTTTGATGGAGTGTACTGGTGCACGGATTAATCGGACTAAAAGTAAGTGCATTTTTCTTGGAGACAGTGATTGTCCGATTAATGTTGTCATGGGTGTCCCAATTGTACATGAAGCAGTGCGTATTTTAGGGATATATTTTGGAATCCCTGATATAGAAGTATTTAACTGGAACAAATTATTAGTGGAAGCGAAATTAAGAGTAGCACAGTGGAATAAGTGGAAAATGTCAAAATTGAAATGAATTTATATGGTGAAAACATTTTTGATTGGGTATTTTTTACATCTGGCAACCATGTATCCCATTCCTAGAAGTTTGGAAACCACAGTGTTTAATGTTTTTTTTTTTTGAGCGATTTGGGGTAATCGTTTAAATCCCATGAAAAGGGACATTTTATATCTCCCCCAAAATCAAGGGGGTCTGCAAATTATCAATCTGGTTGCTTTCTTTTTTTTTTTATTTTTGTTTATGTCAATCTCAAACCATTGCTTGTTAATCTTCCATGTCTTTGGTCCCCTTGGGTACTTGATGTCATCTCTCCCAGGCTAGTTGACTGGAGACCAGATGTTCCGATTGCCAGACAAAAACATATTCAAGGGTTTCCTAAGCATTTTTTCAATGTTTTGCTAAAATCAAATTATGGAAAATTATGAGAACCTTGATTACATATTCTTCAAGAAAGGAATTCTATCAATCTCTTCAGCAACGTTCCTTTTTTCAATCCCCGCGTTATGTACATAGATCTGTTATGGATTTACACTTTATTAGAGTGATGTTGACTGGTACTCATGTTCCTCTGGCTATGTGGGATACTACTTGGTTAGGAGCACACGGTAGACTAAATGTTAAGGGGAATTTATCACTCAAAAGGGTTGAAGAAAGGGTATGTCCTAAGACTCATTCTTGTTAACACGAAATTGAATCAATGATTCATTTATTCTTTGTCTGTCCCTATATACAACAGTTTTGGAAATTATGGGATGCACACTGGAATAAATCTCTGTTGATAGGTCTCACTTATGAAATCCTACTACTAGGAATTTTACCTGACCATTGGAGAGATTATGACATGCATACTGCTCATGGCATTCTGGGTCATATCAAATACTATATATGGCAAGTTTGATGTTGATGGTCTTTGCAACAACATTTTATATCCCAAGAACAATTATATCTAATTATTAAAGTAGCCATTTTTGATCTAAAGAAAAAAGACAAAGAGCTCTTACCGACTGTGTTGTATAATAAACGGAAGTTTCTTCATTGGTTAGATACAGGCTGAAAGAGACAAGGGGAATTTTTTTCTGTTCTTATGTGACTTATTAAAGTTTCATAGATTTCTGTTAGATAGTTAAGATTTTGCATTTTGGAATTCCTTTTCTCTTTTGTTATTTTTTTTCTGATGTTCATGCTAATTTATTTCTTTGTTCGTTTTAGTTATGGAACATGCCATTCCCCTACTCTCTTAGTAGGCTGCAGGTAGAGGGTTTGTTTACTACAATTTTCTTTTTGATTGCATGTATGATGTAATACTGCTTTATACTTTCACCTTATTTATTATTTTTATTATGATTTTGTATGCTGTCAATTCTGTTTTATTTATATGATTCTTTTAAGTTATGAATAAAAAATTCCCCTACTCTTTTCAAGAAGTGCCATGGGATCTTTAACATACACCTGAACTACCACCAGAACAGGCAGATGGGACCTCGGTTTAACGTCTCATCCGAAAGACGGCACCTCAGGAATGTAGCTCCCCCCTCATGCTGCACTGCAGTGTCAGCATTGGGATATTAACCCAAATGCCTGGTGTGTGGCTAGAACCCACAGTCTTCTGATCTCCTGGCCTCAGAGATGAGTGTACTACCTGCTGAGCCACTGACACTGTGGGTTAAACCGTGGGTTACTAATCTGTGAAAATCATTTCACTTTCAAAATGTCAGAATTCTTCTACTGACAGGATTCTGTGGAATTTGATGGGATTTTCCAAAATTCCACGGAATTCAGTTCTGTTGGAATTTGAAAATTCTGCTCAGCACTAGTGTTGGCCCTTTAAGCAGCAATGCATGTTAGGGTGAACGTTTTGAATATACTGTTTTATTATATTTTAGACTGACCTTGTTCTCTTGCCTTGTAAGACACCTTTTCCCCTGTTTTGAGTCTACTTTACTACTTTTTCTTTGAAGTTTAAAGTAGTAAAAGAAACAATCCATTTAATATGGCTATCATCAGATTATCATCCCAATTCTCAGCTGCTTTTGAGCACTTGTGTTCCATAATATCAGAGAGCAGTGACTGTTTCATCGTGTCACCTTAGTCACAAGAAAAGTGAAGTTAAATATTGGGTGTCATGAAATTGGCTTCAAACAGAATCCTTACAGCTTGATTGGTCTAAACACATCACCTGACCATTAATTAATCATTGCTCTAAACACATCACCTGGCCATTAATTAACTGTAACTAACCTATCCTAATCTTCCTAACAACAGCCTAACTAAATGAAAATTAAACCTTTCTCCATTTACAAACACCTTCCATTTTATAAGTACCTTGAACTACCCCAGGATATGAGTGTATCAGGCATTAATGCACTTCCTGGGTCGTTGGGAGGACAATTGGCCTTTGGCCTCATGCCTCACAACCACCCTAGGCATACCCCCATACCCTGTTGTGGGTTATATCTTACTTCAAAAACAGCCAAGAATAATGATGAAATTCTTGGAGGTAGCGATTTGTTTCTATAGTGGTTCTTTTTCCTTACTGCTGACATTCTTCCAGGGATATAGCCTGATCCCAGGGATGTACCCCATCAGGTCCAGAGCAACCTTGGCCCCCCAGACCCCATTAACCCACCGTTTACCCCAACGGCTTGACCTCCATGGCAGGGCTCTAATGTAAGCCTCTCTAAATCTAAGGCTTACCTGTTTGCCTCCTCCAGCAACTGAGATCCAGTCTTCACCCTCTAGTCCCCCAGGACTTCTGAGTTGGGGACCAGCTGGGTCAGCACGTGTACAGCCAGGAGCCCTGGTGGGATTTTAACCAGGGTGTCTGAAATCTGTAGCAATTGATGCACAGCTTCCTCTGCACTCAGACCCTCAAAACTGCAATGAAGGCTGAAGCAGGGGGCAGGAACTTAGGAGCAAAGTAAAAAAAAAAATACTGCACACTGTTACATGTGGCTAGAAAAGACAAATGACTGCCACACATGCGCAGATGCAACAAGCATTTGTCAATGCCGAATGTTTGCTTGCTGGCATTGGCAGTGGTAGTGTAGAAGTTACAGAGCTGCGTAATAGGAATGGCAGTGAAGTATTGAACTGAAGCCAACCCCACCACCACCCTGCAGAGAGTGACAGGCATTGGGGTGTGCCTTTGGGTCGTCAGGCATAACGGCCACGCCATTTCACCACATCCCACCCTGCAGACACTGACAAGTGTCACGGTGTGCCTTGGGATCTTTGGCCCTTATGCGCACCCCATTCCATCAGGAAATATGGTGAGATGGGTGTGGTATAGGAGAATGGGGTGAACTTTGGGGCCGAAGAGTCCAAGGCATACCTCAATGCCACTCACTGGCTGCAGGGTGTGGAATGGTATGAGCATTACAGGCAAGAATCCCAAGTCACACCCTGATGCCTGTCATTCTCTACAGGGCTGGGCGTTATGGTTGGAAACCCTAATACCTCAGGCATTCGTTGGTATTTTCACTCCAAATTTTCAACATGTTTTTTTTGTGACCCCACCTCATGAACAGTGGCAATATCAGTTTGTTAGCCGAAAGCTGCTTATGCACAGCAACTACGGCAGTTAGCACCACAGGTGTAAAAACTTTCCAAACAGGATGTAAAAAATGACAGCTTTACTGTTCATGGGGAGGTGTAAAAAATGGCAATGTTGCAAATCTGCAGTAAAAATATTAAAAAAACTGGTGAAGTCATGAGCGTGCATAGAAACTGTGCAACGCACACCCGTAATGTAATTAGTTTGGGGATTTTTTACAGCAGATTGTCAACACAGGCATTTTGGAACCTCTGATCATGAACAGTGTCACTGTGATTTTCTTTATCTGTCCCGAACAATGATTTCCCACAACAACCACGCATCTCTGTGCTAAAAGTGTGAAAACACATTTCGGCCATGTTGTGAAAAATGACAGCTGTACTGTTCATAAGGAAGTGTGGAAAAATGCCACTGGTGAAAATCTGGACTGAAAATATTACAAAATCATGAACTTACGAGGGTGCGTGGAAACTGCGCAATGTTCACTCGTAACACAGTCACTTTATGGACTTTTGTCAACAAATTTTCAACATAGCCATTTTAAGACCTCTACTCATGAACAGTGTAACTGTGATTTTCTTAATCTGTCCCAAACATTGCTTTCGCACACTGACTGCACCATTGTGCGCTACATGTGCGAAAACACATTTTGGGTGACATGTGAAAAATGGCAGCTGTACTGTTCATAAGGAAGTGTAATAAAATGGCAATGTTGAAAATCTGGAGTGAAAATATTGAAAATTCAAGAACCTACGAAAGCATGCGAGGAACCGCGCCACGCACGCCGTAAAACAGTCATTTTTAGGAATTTCACCAAATTTCAACATAGCCATTTTAAGACCTTTGCTCACGAACAGTGTCACTGTGATTTTCTTAATTTGTCCTGTACATTGATTTCGCACACTGACTGCGCCATTGTGCACTACATGGGCGGAAACACGTTTTGGGTGAGATGTGAAAAATGACAGCTGTACTGCTCATAAGAAGGTGTGGTAAAATGGCAATGTTGAAAATCTGGAGTGAAAATATTTAAAATTTGTGAACTTATGAACGTGTATAGGAACTGCGCAACGCACGCTTGTAAAACAGTCATTTTTGGGAATTTTTCCACCAAATTTTCAAAATAGGCTTCTTGAGAGCCCACCTTATGAACACTGGCAGTGTTGTTTCATTAATCAGTTCTGAAAGGTGATTTCGCACAGTGATTGCAAAATCACCTTCGGCCCGAATAACGCCATGACAGTGACAATATTCATGAGAAGGGGTCCCAAAACCCCATGTTGAAAATTTGGTGCAAAATTCCAAAAATGCCTGAGATATGCAGCAAAGTTGAAAAACCCTATCTATCCCATTATACAGCTTACCAGCATTTCTCAGTTCATGGTCGGCTTTGACGAGTGCAGACATGTTCCCGCCCACCAAGATCACACTGAGGTAATGGAGGGCATGGGGTGGGTGGGGTGTGGGGAGGCAGAGTGTGCAGTGGTGGGTGCAGGTTGTGGGAGGGGGCAGGGAGAAGCACCGGGGACAGTTTTATATTTGCAGTTTTTTTTTTTTTTAAATGACAACGTGACGCTTGCCACACTGGGGTGGGCTCCCAGCGTGGCACAAGGATGGCTGGTTGGGGGTGCCTGAGCCGACGGGGGACTGGGCACCCCTGTCGGCCATAGCATCTGTTGCTACGCTGGGTGGGCTCCAGTGTGGCACCCTGTACTCGGGGAGGACAGTGGAGCCAACGGGGATTGGGCACCCCGTCCGGCTATATGATGAGTTGCCACACTGAGGTGGGCACCCAGCATGGCACTTGGAAGGCTTTTGGGGGAGCACAGCACAACTGGGGGATTGGGCACTCCCGGCTATACAGTGTGGGGGGGCAGCACGAGTATGTGCGCAGGTAGCCTGTGTAGGGGAGCTGCATGAGCCGGGCAATATCTTATCGCTGCTCACTGAAGCGTAGCCCCCTTTCAACTGTACTCCACTGCATTTTGAGCTGTCATAGACAGCTCGAGCAGGCATTGAGAACTGCGGCCGCGCCTGCAAACACACTGACTGAATTGGAAGAGGGCTGCCACACCTCCGAAAACTCAGATGATGGCACTATGTTTCTTGTACATGCATGCAAGCAAACATAAAAAAATGAGTCAGAACTTAGCTGACTAAGCTAGGCAGTGCACCTATTTCCAACAATGGTCCTGGCTCCAGGGCAGGAAAGGAGCTGGGATCCCAAGCCAGCAGTGCCATCAGATGTATTCTACAGATGTCCCCGGTCTCAGGGTAGCAGCTGGACCAGGAAGGAAGAAGGACAATGTACACATGAGCACACAGTGGCTCCAACAGACCATTTCCAAACAAAAGGCTCTGGCTCTGCAAGGGGATTAGTACCCCAACAAACAAAGACATCTCTGGCCCCAAGACAGTCAGAGGGGTAGGACACATTAAAGGCAGCCCTTTGGGATGTTTATTAAATCGGCAGCCAGCTATCAAAGTTGAAACCTGCAATGCAAACAAATACAGTGACCTCCATGATTGTACAGACTGCAAAGCTCCATGGGAAGGGGTAATTGTTTAGGCCAACTTTGCCTGCAAATTTTGGCCAATTAGGAGCCAGCTCAAGCCAGGGATAGTTTGCCTGTGAACAAGCCTGGCCAATCAGGTATTGAGTTTTGGCCTAGATAAAAGCAGCTGTTTTCAAAGATCGAAGGAGTTCAGTGAGACAGCCCAGAGAGGGACTGTGTGTCAAAGTGTGGGCTGGTGTACCACTGTTTGTCCAGGCACTACAAGCCTGGCAAACTAAAAGTATTCGGGATCCCAAGTGAAGTGTTTGTGTGAAGAGAAGTTTTCAACACAACTACAGTTTTAAAGACAAGTTGGAGCTGGGGTTTTCCTGCCCCCCCCGACCTTTCACCTCTGGGGGATGAGCTCCTACAGTATCTCCTGTTAAAGAGTGCCACTACCTTGTTCCAGGTCCCAGACCTCAGCAAGACAGCCATAAAGGGAAGTGAACCAGAGAGAAGCCACCAACAAACCTGAGGAAGCCAGCAGCACAGCCGGGAGCACCGCATCCAGTCAGCCTCTCCTAGCAACCAGAACTAGAGGTATCGCTTGAGGAATCAAAACTGTGAGTAAAACCCATTGTCTGACCCTGCAACTGGGAACAAAATTTGTTGTACCAGGTGTTGGGGTAGAAGTCCTGGGCAGGACTGTAACAGTGTGAGAAGCCCGGGTAGATGACCTGTTGAGGCCAGCTGGCCACCAAATCTCATTTAAATCACAGATAGGAGCCCCTTTTCAGTTTGTTGTACCAGTTTAAAGTTTGTGTTCAGCTACAGTGTGTTTTAAAAACAAATGTTTTTTAACTGCAAAAGTTTAAAGCGTGCCACCGAGAGCCACCTTGTGTCCCCAGTGTCGTACACACTACAACTAGTGGGAGCTCTCACCCATGACCTTTGGGAGGAATTACACTTGGGTCACTCGCACTGGGGGTTAAGGACTGCCAGGGGGTGGGCAGTTTTTGTGGGGTTAATAACTGAATTGTTTATTGCCTTGAAGTCTGCTTAGAGCATTAGATTTACTGTTGCCCCCATTGTCCCCATCTTACCTTCTTGCCCCTTATTCTTTCTGTACCTTCCCTTTAAAATAAATGTTTTGATCAAACTGCGTTTTATGGTTTGGGGACTTTCTTTGCTTACTGTGTCACTTGTTTTGGGGGAGGGGCTGTGTGGGCAGTTTATACATAGTTTTTTTTGGGGGGAGAGAGCCCTGCACCAGGGAGCTGGGTGCAGGGACTTCGTCTCTGAGCCTTGTCAGGTCCTTTGAAAAATCTGGCCCTCAGGTGAGGAGTGGACTTTCAAAATAGTTGTTTCTGCTTATCACCGTCTATCTCTGATATCTGCGTACTAAATGTACAGTCTGAGATGTGGTGTGTCTATTATGTTTTTATTATTGAATTACAGTACTTTACTTTTATTGTGTTAAAGCAGCAGTGCAACAAAATTGGGGAAAAACATTGAATCTACTCTTTTTTCACTGTAACAGATTCTAGGCATCTTCCAATTTTATTTGGTGGTAAAATGTTCATGTTCCACCGAAATGTGAATATTTTTATAAATGTTTTTATTTATTTTTTTCTCATGAAAAAAACATTGCTGCCACATGTGGCTGAGAGATATCATTGTAGCTCTGGTAAGGGTTAGGCTTGAGAAAATAAAAAAACTCATAGGCCCAGATATTCAAACTGCGTCCAAAAAGTGCGCAATAGCAAGTGCAAGTCTATTGCGCCCATGCGCAAGAGAAGCGATATTCAAAAACGGAGCATGCCAAATTGCGCCTACAGCTGATGACTGAATATCGCACCACCTGCGCCATAGCATAACTAGGGAGGGGAAGCTGAGCAGATCTGATGCACCATAGTGAAACAAGGGATGTGCAGCTGAGCAGTTCAGAGGCACCATAGCACAACCAGGGAGCCCCCCAGCTGCAGAGCAATGTAACTGCACAATCAGAGAGGTAGAGGCCCACCACCCATGCCACAGATGGGTACAGGAACACACAGCAGAACAGACATCATCCCCTCACACCCAAAGCACAGCACAACTGGGGGAGGGCAGGAATAACCACTGGCCCATGGAGACAAGCAACCAACCCACAGCCTGGCCATGGTGCCCCATCACACCTACCGGCAAGCTGTGACTGGCACACAAGGAGGGCAGACCACCCTGTGCCACATCATCCCCCCCAGTGCACAGCACACCCTGCACCGTGACCCCCAGACAACCCCCATGAGCAGTGACCACCACTGCAGGAAACCCCATGCATGCCACCACCCCCACTGTGTCAATGCAACCCTGTGCACCACAGAACCATGCAAGCCAGCCTCACCACAAGCACCCATCAGCGGGTTGCAGCACACAGCAATGCAACAACGGCAGACACAGTGCCACCACGCACAGTCCCCCGAGGTACTGCTGAGAGACCGACCATGCGTTGGCACAAGAGGTGCGTTGTCCTCCCCCCTCCACCGCTCTGCCCGCAATCTGCAGAGTTCGTCCGGGCTTGTGGGGAAAAAAAGGAGAGAAGAACATCAGTACATTCCCAAAGCAAAGTCCCCCTGCCCCAAGGTGTGTGCCCTCCCACCCAGCCAGACCCACCCACCCCATACCCTGTGAACACCGCCACGGCCAACCCCATACGGTCCCTCCCCTATGTGCTGGACACATACAACACTGTGACTCATATGGACGATAAAAGTGTGTTGACGGAAGCCCTACCTGGATGTGGCACCGTGCCCCTCCTGGTACGTGCCCGCAGTCGGGCCAGTAGCTCTGGCTCCCTCCTGCGCAGGTCACCATAGCAGTGCCTGCACTGCTCAGCAGTATGCACCCATCCTGTGGCCTCTTCCAGGGCATTGGCCACCTCCTGCCACACCTGGATCCTGGCCCTGTCCAGGGAGGCCTCCCTGAAGAGAGGCCCATGGTGTGGCTCAACAATGGCCACCAGATTGGCCAGCTCAATAGCCGTCCACTGTGCTGCCCATCTGCGCGCCATTCTAGCAGCTATAGTAGGCAATATGGCGCTCTGCAGCGCGGCTCCCCACGTGCAGATGCTGCGTGGTACAGCACTGCCATTCCGTATTGCGCTGTTACCGAACAGCACGATAGAGGTGCACCTACGCCTGACGCATGGTGCCAAGGGGGCAAAGGTCAGGCACAGAGTCAAGGGTCTCTGGCACAAGGCCATGCACAGCGCCATCGGATGACAATGCGTGTAGCGTGATTGGCTGCCTGTGTGCCAGCGCCATAGCGGACTACCGGACAGTTGGGCCATTGCACCTATGATGGCCCAGTGCCACAGCGCCATGTTGTGACCATCGCTATAGCGCCACTGGCATAATGGTGGCCGTGCCCTGCATTGCCTACCATGCACAGCATGTCATCAGTGTGGCAGACGCCTGCATCAGCAACCCGCGCATGCGCAGTGAGGTGTACTACGCATGCCACAGAACTGCGCCATTGGCTCAGCACGTTTAACACAATTGCGCAAAGCACAACAGCGCGATATTCAGCCGTCATATGCAAATCATCTCATCAACTATTCAATGGTGCAGCACTGCAATTTGCATCTACTTAGAGTTGCTCCTCGCCTCATTTGCATGGATTGCACTATAAAAGTGCGACATTGTGCTGCAGTGGCCATAGTCAGTTACTGCAGTTTATTGGTGAGTTGCATGCTGTTTGGGAGTGTGGACTGTGGATTCAGGGACATGCATGGGACTGCACAGTCACAGGTAACAACTGCCATTCTTACAGGCTACATAATGACCGAGCAGGTTGTTGGAGAGGAGGAAAACAGTGGTGGGAGGCGGAGGAGGCCAAATTTTACAAAGGCTGAAACCAAGGCCCTGTTCGAGGCCTACCTGGATCAGGAGCCACTGCTCAGTGGATGGCAGGGAACCCCTCAGGCCCATGCTGCTGCATGGGCGGAGGTGGCACATGCCGTAAACCTGCATGGCAGCCACCAGCGCTCCGTGCAGGAGTGTAAGAAGAAGATGGGCATGGACAGGAGGAGGGTAAAGGAGAAGGTGGCTGCCATCAGGACAGCACGTGCTGCAACAGGTGGGGGGACAGCCGGAGGTGGTACAGCTCACCCCAGCAGAGGACAGGCTTGCTGGAAGTATGCAGTGAAGTGCCATTGAGGGTGTTCCGGGTGGTGGCTTCCAGACGGGTGGTGGCCCATCACTACATGGTAAATCATGGTCTGTCTATGGGGGGGGGGCAGGGTAGGTCACACGCAGTAATGTGACTTTGCTTTCCCTTACAGATCCTGAGCATCTGCATGGGTCAGCGGTGGTGGGCCTGTCCACTGCAGACAGTCGGATGGAGTCGGAGTTGGGACCATCCACCTCCACAGGTATATGTGGATCATTGCGACAGTGGGGCCGCCTGGCTGTCCACACTGATGTCGTTGTGACAGGTGTGGAGGAAGCCCTGTCTGTGTTCCAGTGTGCTGGCATCCATGGATGCCAGCACGCTGTGGCTGTGGCCGGGGCAGAGTCTGGCACCAGTGATGATGACATGACCCGTCATGGGCAGTGACATGTGTGTGCCACAGGATGGACACACAGCAGGGCAATTCGCACCCATGGCTGTGGGTGGTGCCACCGTGGAGGCCCGCGTGTCAGCACAGTCCCAGACTGTGCCTGTCAGCACCAATGGGGCAGCACTGGTGTCTGTTCAGGACAGTGGGACTGTTGCGGCCACTGCGGCGGCACCACTGAGCCCTGGGGGTGCGGCAGCCAGAGGGGCAGCATCAGCAGTCGCCCACTGGGCTTGGGGGTACAGGGTTCAGTGGCAGAATCTGTGCACTGCCTGTGGACATGCCCAGACCTGGTCCTGGTGCGCAGCACCCACCCTCAAGGGGTGCTGAACATCAGGGCCTTGCACACCCTGAGGGACAGGATGCCGAGGAGGCTGATGACCTCTTGGATGAGCACACCCACCTACTGCGAGCATCGGTCCAGCAGCAGATGCGGCTTGAGACATCCATGGATGCACTGCATGTGGCTCTGGAGCGGGCAGAGGAGCGTCACAGCAGGGACACTGAACTGATCCTGGCACGGATGGACCATTTGTGGGAGGATGTGACCGCTGCCATTGACAGGCATGCACAGGCATTCATTGCTGTCATGGCCACAATGGGCACACAGTCAGGTGCCCATACATTGCGGACACCACGCAGTGCACTATCCACCCCCCGTTCCCAGCATCATGCGACTCCCACACTGTCGATGCCGGGTTCAGCTGTGGGCATCCTGAGCACTCCTGGTGTAGGCATGTTCGGTGTGCTGCAGACCCCTGCGCACGCACGGTCACGTTCACGCAGTGGAAATCCTGGGGGACCATCGGTGCCACCCCATGAGGCCAGTGGTCAGCCTGCCAGTGCTGGCAGGTCTCGGTGGAGCCACCCACGCATCCGTGGTGGCCGTGGCACTGTGTCGTGGGACTGACCTGTCTCCCAGCGCGGCTACTGTCTGGTGCTGCCCTGTGTGCATTGTGTGTGTCAGTGGGCAGTGCACGGGTGGGTACCCGGCCCTGCACGTGGACACACAGTCCACCTGCACACCCTCCCAGCTGCTGTCTGCAGTTGCATGTGCATGATGATTCCTGCATTGCGCTGTACACCAATGTGCAATAGTGCTCAGCATCTGACACACGCACATGGACAGGCAGTGGGTGTGGTGGCCTGTGGACGTGTGTTGCTAGGGTGTGCGTTCTGGGTCGGTGTGCCTTCTGCCCTCTGTGCACGTTTGTTGCATTGTGTGTGTGTCCTTCAGTGTGGCATGTTAATCCTCACCCATCTCTGGCTGTGTGTGTGCCTCTGTGCCCTGCCACTTCCCTTGACAGCATGCACCTCCAGTGTGTGTCCATGCGTGTTTGTGGGTTGCGCCTTTGGCCACTGGTGGTTGCGCATGGCCCCATGACTTACCTGGGTTGGCTGAAGTGCTCCTCCGTGATGGTGTCCCGGTGTAGCTGTGCCAGCCAGAGCAGTCGGGGGGTCCCGTCGGCCAAGAGGGGCCTGCCCATCACCATCATCACCGGTGTCCCCATCGTCCCCATCGCTGTCCCCCTCTTCGACCTGTACGGCTTTCCCACATTCGTTGGCCATGTTGTGCAGGATGCAACAGGCCAGGAATATCCCGCAGGCCTTTGAGGGGCTGTACTGTAGGGCACCGCCGGAGGTGTCCAGGCAATGGAAACATGCCTTCAGCATCCCGAACACCCGCTTGATGACATTACATGTGGTGGCATGTACCTCATTGTAGCGTTGCTGCGATGGGGTTGCGGGCCCGCTGGTAGGGTGTGAGCAGCCAGGGACAGAGTGGGTATCCACTGTCACCTGTGTGTAGAGGGTGGAGGTTAGTTTGGTGATCAGCATCGCCCTGCCCCAGGCCATGTAGGTCACTACCCATGCCACCTCTGGCCATGCCCCCCAGGCTCTATGATTGCCCATGTGGTTTGCATACTCACCCACTAGGTGTCCAATGGGGATGTCCCCACTCTGAATCTGTGGCACAGTGCTGACTGGTGCCAGATGAAAGAATCGTGTGCTCCCCCCCAGGGTGCGTGGCACAGACATTGATGATGCACCCTCTGGCATCGCACACCACCTGGCGGTTGATGCTGGCATAGCCCTTGTGATTTATGTATGTGGCCCCCTCGGGGTCAGGTGGTGTCTGTATGGCCACATGGGTGCAGTCTATTGCCCCTAGCATGCCAGGTATACATGCTATCCTGTGGAACTCCTGTATGTTTGCTGTGTGCTCCGCCGCTGTGCTGGGGAAATGGATGTACTCCTCAGCATGTGGCAGCAGTGCGCTGAGGAATTGGGTGAGGTGGCGTGATGTGGCCGACTGGGTTATGCCTGTGGTGTCCCCAGCTGGTCTCTGGAAGGTACCTGTGGCGAGCAAGCACATTCAGGCTGTTACCTTGGTCTCCACTGACAGGGCATGGCTCCGTCGTGTGGGTGCCTGCATCACATCACTGCACAGCTCACAGAGCCACCTCAGAATTGCCCTGTTCAGGCGGTACCGGCCCACAATCTCAGTATCACTGTACAGCTCAAAGCTGGTGCGGGCTCGGTACTGCCTGTTGGGGGCATACCACCGACGGGCCCTTCCACGCCACGCCCCGCCGCCCGCCTCCTCACCCCCTCATTACGGCCTCCATGTGGAAGGTGGCACTGGCCATGTCCCTGGCTTGTGTTCACCTCTGGCAGCTGTTGCTGTATTCCCCGCTGTCCTGGCTGCTACCTCCCTGCACTGTACACCTGTCTGTGCTGGCCTCTGTGCTGTGTGGCTCCCTACACCTTCCCTGTGCCTGGCTGTTCAGAGTGACCTTTCCCTGGCCTGCCCTGTTTGTGCCTCCTGCCCTGTCTGTCTGCCTGCCTCTGCCTCTGACACATGTGGCTTCCCTGTAGCATTCTTGCGCCTCTTCCTGGCTGCTTTTTATTTTGGCTCATTTCTGCTATGGCGCAACTTCTGCTTGCTCCACTATTGCGCATGGCGCAAGTCTTTGAATATCACACTGCGCCATTTATGCATGGTTTCTCCCCCTTCGGTTGCGCATGACTTCATTATCATTGCGCTGTTGCTCAGCATGTTTTCGGGGGCGCAACTGCCTCCTGCTGAATATTGCAGAATGGCACACTTTTAGACTTGCGCAGGCGCAACCCTATTGCACATGGCTCAACTCTTTTGAATATCTGGGCCATAGTGTGCAACATAGGAGGTACCCTGAAAAATGGATTTGACAAGTATGCTAATATTTTTATTAATGCTAGCTGAAATTAGCTTTTGGGAAAACATTTTTCATTGCACTGGTGCTTTATGCAATAATCCATATGTAATAACTTCACCTTGATATACCTGTTGCAAAATAATCAAATCAAATAGCAATTACATTTAAACAATAGCATCTGAGAAGTTAGGAATTTGCTAGGGATTAACGATTGAATGGAGGATGGGTGGCCTGAGAGTGGATGAGTGCACCTTCCACCAGCCAGTTAAGTCTATGACATAACTGTCTTTTCAATTGTTGTCACGATTATAAGCCTAATCACAGTAACAATGTTGCTTTTTGATCTGTTTGTTACTTACAGCTGATGTCTTGAGCACTGCTGAGGGGGCAGTGCAGTGCGAGGATGTCTCATGTAGTATACGTTGCAGGCACGCAATGCGACTTGGTAGCTAAATTGGTCATTTCTAAGAGATTAATGACAAATCAAGTAGCCAGTCAGGGGCCTCGCTAGACTAATGAATATTTAATTAGATTTATTTTGTAACACATCTTAGTTTTTTGACTTTTTCTCATTGTCATTTTTATGTTGCTTGCATGCATGTGCAAGAAACATAGTGCCATCATCGGATGTTTCGGAGGTGTGTCACCTCCTCCTCCTCCAATTCAGTCAGTGAGCTGGCAGGCACGGCCCCTGTAAGCCAATGCATTTTGGAGCTGTCTATGACACGCTCCAAAATGCAGTGGCATATAGTTGAAAGGGGAGCCACGCTCAGTGAGCAGAGATAAGAAGCGTAGCTCCCCACACGCAGGCAGTACGCGCACTCTCGCGAATCTGATTGTGTAGCCGACGGGTGCCCAATCCCCATCGGCTGAGCCGCGCCTCCCCAGTTAGGGTGCCACGCTGGGAGCCCACCCCAGCGTGGCAATCAGTCCTTTGGCCGACGGGTGCCTAATCCTCTGGCTGAACAGCCCCAACGCCTTTGTGCCATGCTGAGAGCCCACCCCAGTGTGGCAAACGGTCCCATGAGATCTTTTTTAATTTTTACCTGAAAACGAAAACGGTCCCACGGCGCGGCCTCCCGACCCCCACAACCCAAGACCCACCCACTGAGCACCCAGCTCCCACGCCCCCACCCCATACTTACCTCCGGATCCGCGCGACGATCTCGGTGGACCAGGAACACGCCTGCACTCTTTCAAAGCCGACCGCGAACTGAGGAAATGCCGGTAAGCTGTATAATGGGCTAGATGGGGGGTTCCACTTTGTTGCATATCTCAGGCATTTTTGAATTTTGCACCTAATTAATGGGTTTGGGACTTCTCATGAATGATTTCATTGTCTTGGCGTTATTCGCCTGAAGGGTGATTTCGCCGCAGTGACTGTGCAGCGACTGCAAAATCACCCTTTGGGCCTGAATACCACCATGACAGTGACATCATTCATGAGAAGGGGTCCCAAAAACCCCATGTTGAAAATTTGGTGCCAAAATTCCAAAAAATGACTGTTTTACGAGCGCGCATTGCGCAGTTCCTACGCAGGCTCGTAAGTTCACGAAATTTTAATATTTTCACTCCAGATTTTCAACATTGCCATTTTACCACACCTTCTTATGAGTAGTATAGCTGTCATTTTTCACATCTCACCCAAAATGTGTTTCCGCCCATGTAGCACAGAATGGCGCAGTCGGTGTGCGAAATCAATGTATGGGACAAATTAAGAAAATCACAGTGACACTGTTCATGAGCAGAGGTCTTAAAATGGCTATGTTGAAAATTTGGTGAAAAAATTCCTAAAAATGACTGTTTTACGAGCGTGCGTTGTGCAGTTCCTACGCAGGCTCGTAAGTTCGTAAATTTTCAATATTTTCACTCCAGATTTTCAACATTGCCATTTTACCACACCTCCTTATGAGCAGTATAGCTGTTATTTTCACATCCTGCCCAAAACGTGTTTCTTGCCCATGTAGGCATAAATGGCGCAGTCGGTGTGCAAACCTCAATGTATGGGACACATTAACAAAATCACAGTGACACTGTTCATGAGCAGAGGTCTTAAAATGGCTATGTTGAAAATTTGGTGAAAAATTCCTAAAATGACTGTTTTACTTAGTGTGCGCTTGCACAGTTCCTACGCACGGTCGTAAGTTCGCAAATTTTCAATATTTGCACTCCAATGACTTCCAAATACCTAAACAGCAACTGACAACAGTCAGTGTTGTCTCTGTGGCACTATCAGATGGGCATTGGATCCTTAACTGAAAGGTTGGTGGTTCAAGGCCACCTAAGAACATTTTATTACACAAACTGGGGAATATGGGTGTGGGCAGGACAGTAGTGTGGTGGGTAGGTAACTGGCTGGGTGGCAGGACACAGAGGGTGGTGGTAAATGGCTGTCACTCCACAGAGGGAAGAGTGACCAGTGGGGTACCACAGGGATCAGTGCTGGGACCGGTCCTATTCAACATCTTCATCAGTGACATTGCGCAGGATCTAGAAGGCAGAATTTCACTGTTCGCTGATGACACAAAGCTCTGTAACAGAGTAGACACACTGGAGGGTGTAGACAGAATGAGAAGCGACCTGCAGAAACTTCAAGAATGGTCAGGGGTTTGGCAGTTGAAATTCAATGCAAAGAAGTGCAAGATAATGCATATGGGGCACAAAAACCCTGGCACAATATATCAGTTGGGGGTGAGGATATAGCATGCACCAAGCAGGAAAGGGATCTTGGGGTTGTCATCTCTGATGACCTCAAGGTAGGGAAACAGTGTGACAAGGCAGCAGGTAAAGCAAATAGGATGCTGGGATGTATAGGCAGGGGCATCACCAGCAGGAAAGGAGGTCATAATTCCTATACAAGACACTAGTGAGGCCCCACCTGGAGTACAGTGTACAGTTCTGAGACCATACCTACGTAAGGACATAGACAGGGTACAGAAGGTTCAGAGGAGGGCAACAAAGATGGTGCATGGATTGCATCACAAGTCCTATGAAGACAGGTTGAAGGAACTGAACATGTACTCCTGGAGGAGAGGAGGGAGAGAGGATATGATAGAGACATACAAGTATCTTACAGGGAGGAACAGGGTGCAGGAAAACACTATTTTAAGCTAAAAAGATGTTCCAGGACTAGAGGGCATGGGATGAAGTTGGAGGGAGGATGATTCAGAGGAAACATGAGAAAGAATTTCTTCACAGAATGGGTGGTGGACAAGTGGAACACCCTGCCAGAGGAAGTGGTGGGGGCTGAAACAATCACGGGATTTAAGAATGCATGGGATAGACAAAGGAATTCTAGAGGTCAGGGGTAAGGGACAACAGACTTCTAGGAAAACAAACTGAACTTACAAGCTCAAATGGGCAGACTGGGTGGGCCATAGGCCCTTATCTGCCGACACTGTCTATGTAGCTATGTATCTATGTATTGACAAATGCTTGTTTTAAATGTTTCCCTTTAACAAAAGAAATACTTATTCCAATAACTGCTTCAAAAACTACCGCCTGTCCCCAACGGAAATCACATTTTCTGTGTTTGAAACAATCTGTTGTCATGTCTGAGCACTATAATGTCATTACAAGTGCACTTAGAGTTCCAGAAATCCCGATAAAAGTATATTTTACAAATTTTGTTGAAAAGCAGACCAAATGTACTGCAAAACTAGGAAAGATGAGTGACATTCATTCAGCCTCATAGAGTTTGATTATGAAATTGAAGTGGATACGTAAGCAAGAAGATACAACAGGGTGTGAGTAGTCATCTGATAAATGCATGTCATGGTGCATTGTGAGGCATGAGGTGTTTACGCTGTGTGCCTTCACCTGGAAGTGCATTTAACACAGAACTACCCATACCTTGAGGTGCCTTGTGCTAATAAAATGGGGGAAACTGAGATATCTTTAAAAAACACTAAAAAAACAACATTTTGCATTTAAAAACAAGGGACTTGATTTTCAAAGAACCACTAGATCAGTGTACGATGCACTGATCCTCAGCTGCAGTGAACTCCGGGCGTGCCAGGGACCCTGCATCCAATTTTAGTATGAACATAAGACCATAAGAAGTAGCTGGCAGAAGGGGACCATGTGATCCATGTAGTCTGCTCAAATATTTCTACCCCCCTCCCTGTTTTATTACCTCTTCAGGTGCCCGCATTGCCTGTCCCATGCTTGTTTGAAATCCTGCACTGTCTTCAATGCTACCATTTCTGAGGGCGGGCTGTTTCATGGTTCTACCACCCTCTCTGTGAAAAAGTCTTTCCTTGTAGTGTATTGGTGCTAAATCTGCCTCCCACTAGACATAGATTGTGCTCCCCTGTACACGTTGTTTTGTTTTCCTGGAACAGGTTTCCTGTCTGGGCTGTGTTGATTCCCTTTATGTATTTGAATGTTTCTATTATGTCCCCCTATTTCTTCTTTGCTCTAGAGAGTATAAATTTAATTCTCTGAGTCTCATTTCATACTGTTCTTGATGCAGACCCTTCACCATCTTAGTGGCCCTTCTCTGAACCCTTTCTAAGTGGTCAATGCTTAAATAAAGCAGAGATTTTTACCTTCAACCAGCGCATGTATTTTTATGTTTGCTTGCGCATGCAGTGCACAAAAAACATATTGAGACAGTAGAGCATTGCAGAGGTGTGGCATAATTGTGGCTAATGCAGTGGACACTTTAATGGGCGTGTCCCTTGGCCACCAGTTATTTATTTATTTATTTAAAATTTGATAACCAGGAAAGGCACCATGAGCCGAGGCTCATTTGCAGGTGCGACCTGGGGGAAGGGGTAATATATGACAGAGGATAAAAATAAGTACAATTTTACATGTTGAGCATTAAAATATTTATTTATTTATTTATTTATTTCATGGTTCAGAAAAGACCTTTGAGCAAGCAAGCTCTTTTTCAAAGGTTCCATGTCAAAACAGTGAGGTTATGTAACAAAATAAAGTTTACATAACAGTTGAATGACACAGATAGTACAGGTATACAGTTGCAGTAGACATAATTCCTGAGGGCAGATTTGTATTTCAAGTACATCCTACAATCAGGTACGGTGCAGAGTGCACGACCAACACAGAAGTTATGTGAAACATAGGGTTAGGGTGCCAGACTACCTAAAGACAAAGAACAGATGAGGCAGCCGGGTAGGCATTGTCAAAGGGGAACAAAGGAGGGGGGAAGGTGAGAGAGGGTATTGAAAATGCAGGGGTGGGGAAACTAATTGGTTATAGGTAGCTAGGGGAAAGTAGGGCAGGGCCTTACCTTCCCACATTATGTAACACAACACACACAACAAACAGGTATCATGTAATGAGCAGTGGATATTTACATAATATACAATGAAATAAATATTAAACATAATTATATATACCAGGGTTGGTTAATTGTTAATTATTAATTTAATTGAGCCATTTTTCCATTAATGTTAATTGTCCTTGGTTGCTTCACAGGAAAGGTCCTCAACACAGGCACCCCTCCAGGGGTGGCAAGTTTGCTTACCCAAACTGTTCCCTTGTCCTATCACCTTAGGTCTCAGGGATCTGCCACACTCAAGGTACCTGTGACTCAACTCAAATGGGTGAAAGGGATTTTGCAGCATGTGCCCCCAAACTTTGGAACACCTTCCCAGCCCAGGTCCGTGTTGCCCCCTCTCAGGGCAGCCTGCGTTCCTCCCTATGGAACCATCTCAAACTCGGATTGGCCTGCGGGTGCCAAAACCCCCTGTGACATATGTTAGCACTTAGCACTCATGCATAACAGCTGGTCCTTAAGATGATAGTTTTGTACTTGCTGCTACCAATCCTTACCTTTTACTGCTCCAAAACTGGCACACACCGCTTACTCTGCTGTACCTATTCTAACTAAATGTGCCTCATATGCCTTGTACTTTGTGTATTCTACATTATGATGTTCGCATGTGACATGCGAATTTGTTTTTTTCTAACTTGTACCTTGTTGTCTCATGATGTGTAATCTTTTCCTAATTATGTACCATGTTGTCCCAGGTGTGTAAGTATGTAATTTCCTGTACTCTCCCGGGTCGTACCTGAAAATAGGCAAATTGTCTTGTCTAGTGCACTTACCTGGTTAACAAAAAATAAATAAATAATTCATTAATGGACCCAATTAATTGGAGTTAATTATTAATTGGACCCCTATTAATTGAGTTTTTTTGTGGATTAATGCATTAATAATTGAATTAATGCAAGTTTTTTTCATATTGACTACACTCTGTTTTCTCCAGTTTCTCCCACTCTCTATTCTGTATTATAAACGTGTTGCATAGGCACAAAGGTATCCGGATACCCACAAATCAACCCAGAAACAGAACCACCGAAATATAAGGGATAAGACACCGGCCCAACATACCATACAGGTGCTCCACAACCCGGTCCCCATCAGATCCCCAGCTGTACAAGTTTGAGGTTTCTGCCCTTCTGCATAGCGTGTGGATGAGCTCTCCCCTATAATAGTTCATTTTCCTAACATGTCACCTGACTGAACAGTGTTCCACAACCCACAATCTGCAAAAGCTAACCCACAAGAGAATGGAATGGCTCACTACTCCTGTTCACTTCCTATGGGACAGCTGTCCATTTATAATGATATGTTATATTTCTGGCTGCTAGGAGGATTACTATCGGGAGACATGACCATGGTTCTCAGCAAGTTTAGGATGTGTAGGAATAAACGACTGCAGGTAGTAGATGGGTAAAAGATAAGGGGGTCTGGACCCAGAGGGGGCCAGTAGGCTGATGCTGCTGATGATGGCAATTTCAGAGCAAGCACCGCACTTGAAAGAAATCTGCCACTGCAATCAGGGACAGCTTTATCATTACAGCATCAGCTCCCCCCTCCCTCCCAACCAGGCACACAGCAGGACAACAAATTTAAATGTTAACTCCCTCCCACTGCAGCTTCCCGCTACACCCCACACCCTCCATTCCCTGTCGCACCGGCATATATAGAAACCCTCCCACTCCCTCCCACTGCTGCTGCCCACCCTGCACCCTCCATTCCCCGTCGCACTGGCATACAATGAAACCCTTCCACTGCCTCCCACTGCTGCTGTCCACCCCGCAGCTTCCGTTCCCTGCACCAGCATAAAACCCTCCCATTCCCTCCCACTGCTGCTGCCCACCCTGCACCCTCCATTCTCCATCGCACTGGCATAAAACCCTTCCACTGCTGCTGCCTGCCCTGCACCCTCCGTTCTCCATCCCCTGCCGACATCGGGGTGCTCAGTCCCTGTGTTAGCAGGTATCCCCCCTTCCCCCATTAATGTGGCACACTATGAGCCCACCCCAGTGTGCCAAAAAAATACTTTTCTGATGTTTCTGACTCCGGGATGCCAACTCCTGGTGTCAGATGCATCCCCCCCAAGCTCCTATGTTCTCAGCCAACCTCGGGGTGCCCAATCCCTGGGTTGGCTTTAATCCCCTCCCCCAGTACTCTGGCATACTGGGAGACCACCCCAGTGTGCCGAAATCCATTTTGTTAATATTTTATCTGCAAAAAGAAAACAGTCCCTTGACTTTTTTTTAACCTGAAAAAAAAAAATGGTCCCTTGTCATTCACGCTGGCCCCCTCCCACAACCCGCACTCTCCTTCTGTGAACCCCACCTCCCCACACCCCCCACCCATACTTACCTCTGGAGGTCAGGAGCAGCGATCTTCTGTGGACTGGGAACACATCTGCAATCTTCAAAGACCAACTGGAAACTGAAGAAATGATGATAAGCCCTATAATGGCAGTCAATGGGTTTTTTCAACTTAGGTTGATATCTCAGCCACTTTTTGGAGTTTTGGTCCCAAATTTTCAACATGGGGTTCTTGGAACCCCACCTCATGAACAATGGCACTGTCATTTTGTTTCTTAGTCCCAAAAGGTGATTTTGTGTTGGCTGTGCGGAATCACCTTTCGGGACCAATTAACGAAACAACAGTGCCACTGTTCATGAGGTGGGGTCCCAAAAAGCCCTTGTTGCAAATTTGGTGAAAAAATCAAAAAAATGACTGCATCCATTGCACAGTTTCTACGCATGCTCATAACTTCATCAATTTTTAATATTTTCACTCCAAATTTCCAACATTGCTATTTTTTCACACACCCTTATGGACAGTACAGCTGTCATTTTTTTGCATCCTTCCCAAAATGTGTTTTTACACCTGTGGCACAGAATGGCACAGTTGCTGCATGAAATAAACTTTCAGGACAGATTAATGAAATCACAGTGCCACTATTCATGAGGGGAGGTCTCAAAAAGGCCATGCTGAAAATTTTGGTGAAAACATTCCAAAAAATGACTGCGTTACGAGTGTGTGTTACACAGTTTCTATGCACACTTGTAACTTCGCCAATTTTTCATATTTTCACTCCAGATTTTCAACATTGCCATTTTTCACACCTCCTCATGAACAGTTCAGCTGAAATCACCTTTTGGAATTGAGTAACGAAAAGGATACTGCCACTGTTCATGAAGTGGGGTCCCAAAAACCCCATGTTGAAAATTTGGAGCAAAAATACCAACAAACGCCTGGGCATTAGGGTTTCCAACCATAACAGCCACCCTGTACAGACTGACAGGCGTCGAGGTGTGTGACTTGGGGTCATCGGCCGTAATGTTCATGCCTTCCACCTCCACCCTCCCTGCAGCCACTGAGAGGCATCAAGGTGTGCCTTGGGGTCTTTGGCCCCTAACGTTCATCCCATTCTCCTATACTGTACCCATCTCAGCTAATTTCCTTATGGAATGGAGTGAGTGTAAGGGCTGAAGACCTCACGGCACACTGTGACACCTGTTGGTGTCTGCAGGGTATGGTAAGGTGGAATGGCACTTGTGCTATGGCCGATGACCCAAAGGCACACCCTCAATGCCTGTCAGTCTCTGCCGGGTAGGGGTGAGGGTTGGAATTACTTCAATGCTTCACTGCCATTCCTATTGTGCAGCTCTCTAACTCCTACACTACCAATGCCAATACCAGCAAGCAAACATTTGGCATTGACAAATTCTTGTTTACATCTTGAAATCTCTTCACTGGAGGTAAAAGAACTCCTTGCTCTGGCGTGCAAGTGGCCTTTGTCTGAACATTAGTGATGGTGGGTCACAACCCTCACTTGCATCCCATCTGGGTAAAACCGAGAGTGCAGCACCCATTGTTAGTAATCCTGTCAAGCCACCCCAACACAGCTCAATGCCAGCTCAGACTTGCGATGTTGGGAGGAGAAAGCCTGAGAGGTGGTGGTGGTATAGAAAGAAGACCGGGGGGGGGGTGCCAGAGTGGGTGGTGTTGACATGGCAGGGTGCAGCAGGGCACAGCGGTGGCAGTCATACCCTGAGCAGTGCTACAGACTCATGGTCAGGATAAGCTGAAGTATGCAGGTACTGACTGTGTCTCGGACTCCCTGCTGTCACCAGCCCACCAGCCCTGCCAGATGTCCTGCATCATGCACAGTCCCTGACATGTGGTGACAAGACATGCCTACATGGTATGAGGTGCCATTGGTGGAGAGGGATGTACTCTGGACAGCACCACCTGCCCCTGATGCACACCTCCCTTTGTGATGGCAGACGGCTGCTACAAGTGCTGTATTAGCCTTGGCAAATGAGTAGGGCATCCTGCTAGGCAGGAGTCATAATGAGGTCTGGCAGATGGCACGTATAGGACCTGGTAGCATAGATAATGGAGTGTGGATGCTCTGGCTCTGCCACCATGCCTTACTGTGGTGGAACAGTGTACTGCAATGTCGGGTGGGTGGGGGCACACTGTACCAAACCCATGTATCTGATGGTGACAGTCTCTGACTGTGTAGTAGACCATCAGCATGGCTCTTCCTGTACTGGTCCACCATGGTAGGGTACGGTGGCAAAGCCAGAGTGTCCACGCTCTGTTATCTGTGTTACCAGCTCATGTACATGCTATCTGCCACACCTCATTATGGCACCTGCCTATCAGAGTTCCCTGCCCGCTTGCTGTAGCTGGAATGGCACCTGTAGCAGCAGTATGCCATCACACAGGGAGATGTGCATCAGGGGTAGGTGGTGCTGCTTGGGGTAGATCCCTTACTGCCAACAGCACCTCATATCATGCAGGCATGGCTTGTCACCACATGTCAGGAACTGTGCATATTGTGGGACATCTGTCAGGGCTGGTGGCATCAGGGGGTCTGGGACACAGTCAGTGCCTGCATACCCTGACATACCCTGACTGCAGATCTGTGGAACTGATCAGGGCACAACTGCCATGGTGCCACTGCTGTACCCTGCCATATCCTGCCATGTCAACGCCACCCACTATGACTCCCCCAGGGCCATATTCCCTGTACCACAACATTGAAGGCTTCCAACCCCCCCCCGGACAGTATTCCCAACCTGTGGTGCACAGGCTAATGACAGCCCTGACATGCAGACATGGTAGGGCTTTCAAAATCCCAAATAAGGGGATGCAGCAGCGCCACCATGGCACAAGCCCCCTTCTGTCCAGGCACACCACCACTTTCATTGCAAAGGTGGCACAGGGCGGGATTGGCATGTGGCCTCCCATTTTCCAAACATCCTGCATTTGAAAATCAAGAGTGCCACTACTTTTGATGCAAAGTGCCTCTTGTGTCAATTTCATTTTACGCAGGCACCTTACGTCATACACAGGGTTTTGAAATGGAGTCCAGGCATTTACTTTTAAGTGACTAGTAAAAAGTGATCCATCCCCAAATGTCTATCATCTGTTTTTCCACACATTCAGTAGATGGAATGTTTGTTTATCATGGAATGTAAGAATTCAAACTTCTGCAGAAGTCTACCGTCAGAATGGGCACCTCTCTCTACACAAACACGCACAATAAAATGCTTCATTTAAGACGGGGATTCTAATTTGTTTGGGCAAAGTTAAGTAGTTAAGATTTTCTTGGTAGGCAGGTTAGGATAGGAAGGGGTTTATTGATGGTCAGGAAAGAAGCTCAAAAAAGCAAAGCTATGTGTAGTATTTAATTTTTTTTAATTGGTATATGTGTGTAAAAGGGAATTACAAAGAGACAGAACATAAATTATTATTCTTTAATTTTGATGGAGGTTCAGTTCTAGGGCTTGCTGACTATTTTAGTGAGAGTAAAAGAGGCAGCCAAGTTTGTGATGGCAGTCAGAATGTTTTTTTACAAAAGGCATTGATACATTAGTGTGCTGTGTCCTGATTGCCAGCACTTTTTTAATCAGAAGTAGTACTCTAACATTGCACAGCTGTTGACCAATCAGGGCACAGTAATTTCCCTACCTATTTCATAACTGGGGCGCATATATCTCTGCTAAGAGACTAGCACTGTTTGTCTTGAAGAGACTGGCACTATTTGCCTTAAAGAGGCTGGCACTGTTTGCTTTAAACAGGAAGTAGCACAAGCCCCCACACATGCACCTAAAGCAGTGCAGAATGTAGAATTCCAATGGTGGAATATGTGCAGCCTGACAGCTCTGCTTCCAAAATGCTTTTCAGAATTTCTTTTTAAATCTGTAAAGAAAACACAATTGCACATACCCCAATAATGCAAAGCATTATGGGAAACATATGCAAATCCCAAGAGAATTTGGACTGGCTCAACTTTAAGCAGAATTGCATGGTGCCAGAAGGCCTCACCATGCAATCTGTAGAATTCTGAAAAGCATTTCTTTTTTTGTTTGATCTCCTTTTATCCTCCCTGGTTGGCCACCCCTTTGGATCCCCTAGGTCTCTGTCAACTTGCTCCCCCCCAATGCTGGACCTCCTATCTCATATTGTGACTGCCTGGGTAATCCGACATATCCTTTTGCTGGATGGGTCCCCCTCCTCCAACAGGGAAGGCACTGGTGGGGCTGCCAGTGCACTAGGTAATTGGCCCGGGTGCCACTGAGGTTGGGCTGGTCGTCGGGGCCTGGCGGCAGTGGAGGCCAAGGATCATCTTCCAGCAGGCCAGAGAGAGTTTCCTGGTTTTCTCCCCATGGGAAGTGGTGTGCCACAGATGTCAGGGCGTATGCCGATGTCCACCACTTCCCCTAGTCATCCAGACTCTGGTGCTCTGCTATGCTCCCGACCTCCGCCAGGGGCCAGCAGATGCCAGGCCTCATCCCCACCCTCCCCCCACAGAAGGCAAGCTGTCCCAGGGATGCTCCATTCTTCCCTCCTGGCCTGCCCTCCAGCGAACCAAGTCTGTTCCCAAACCCAGGTCGCCAGTGTCGCAGGTGGAAATCCAACCGCTGTGTTGATGGGCCAGCCAAAAAACATTTCTATAAAACACACGAAATAACATTCTACTGATAATGTAATCTACAGAGTATTATTCCATGATTTAGGGAAAATGAATGTGTGCTTTATGTAAACTACTGAATACTTTCTGCCATTTATGTAAACTGCAGATTATAAATCCACAGTTTAGGAAAACAAATTCTGATTTTGAAATTTTGGAATTCCACAAAATTAGATTGAATTTCTGAAATTTTCACCCAGCTCTGTGTACGACATTTTGTGTCATGCAAACATGGGGTCATGAGCCTTCCCTATGAAGCTACACTTCATGCTGCGGCAGTGTGGGGAAGGGGACAGGAGACATTATGCAAATAGAAACATAGAAACATAGAATTTGACTGCAGATAAGGACCGCTTGGCCCACCTAGTCTGCCCATTTTCCTACCTAACAGATAAGCTGCAGATCCTAGTTAACCAACAGCTTACTTCCTCTTACCCGCCCCTAGGACTGCCTTATGCCTGTCCCATGCATTCTTGAAGTCCCCCACTGTTCTTGACTCCACGACCTCCTCAGGGAGGCTGTTCCATGCATCCACAACCCTCTCAGTGAAAAAATACTTCCTCACATTACCCCTGAGCCGTCCCCCCTCTATCTTCAAATTGTGCCCACTTGTTCTTGTACATCTCTTTTTCTGGAAGATGCTACCCTCTTGGACTTTGTTAATTCCCTTGAGGTACTTGAAAGTTTCTATCATGTCCCTCTCTCCTTCTTTCCTCAAAAGTATACATATTAAGCTTCTTTAGTCTTTCTTCAGATGTCTTCTGGTGCAGACCCTGCACCATTTTGTTGCCCTCCTCTGGACAGCCTCCACTCTGTCTATGTCTTTATGGAGATGGGGTCTCCAGAACTGCACACAGTACTCCAGATGGGGTCTCACCAACTGTCTGTACAGAGGGATAACAACTTCCTGTTTTCTACTATTGATGCCTCTTCCTATGCATCCCAGTATCCCCCAGCCTTCCTTACTGCCTTCTCACATTGCTTGCCCACCTTTAGGTCATCTGATATAATAACCCCAGGTCCCTTTCTATTTTTACTGTTGTCAGTATCTCACCCCCCATTGTGTACGCTTCCCCTGGGTTTTTGTTTCCCATGTGCATTACCTTGCACTTCTTTGCATTGAATCTGAGCTGCATACATTTGACCATTCCTCCAACCTTGCCAAGTCCCTTCTCATCCTTTCCACTCCATCTTGTGTATCAACCCTGTTGCAGATCTTTGTGTCATCTGCAAAGAGACATACTTTTCCTTCCAGTTCCTCTGCAATGTCACTTATAAAGACATTAAAAAGGACCGGTCCCAGTAATGAACCCTGCGGTACCACACTAGTAACCCTCCTTTCTTCACTGTGTACTCCATTTACTACTACCCTTGCATCCTGTTGTCTAGCCAATTTTTATCCAGGCTACCACCTTGGGACCCATTCCAAGGCTGGCTGTCTTGTGATTAATCTTTGTGTGGGACTGTATCAAATGCCTTGCTAAAATCTAGGTAGGCCATGTCCACAGCCCTCCCTGGTCTACTACTTTGGTCACCCAGTCAAAGAAATCTATTAGATTTGTCTGACACGACCTTCCCATCGTGAATCCATGCTGCCTTGGGTCCTGTGCCCCACTGGCCTCTAGATACTCAACAATTCTTTCCTTCAGAAGTGATTCCATCATTTTCCCTACCACTGAGGTCAAACTAACTGGTCTGTAGATTCCTGCCTCTGTCCTGCTCCCACTTTTGTGAAGAGGAATCACATCTGCCCTCCTCCAGTCCTCGGGTACCACCCCATCCTCCCATGATTTGTTAAAGAGAGTAGTCAGCGATGTAACTAGTTCTACCCTTAGTTCTTTTAGAATTCTTGGGTGAATCCCATCAGACCCCATTGCTTTGTCCACCTTCAATTTTATTAGTTCTTTCAGAACCCTTTCTTCTGTAAATGGACTGGTATCGACCCCCGTCTTCAGAGTGTTTCTCTTGTTTGGTTTAGGTAACTCCCCCTCCTCTTCCTTTGTGAATACTGAGCAGAAATATTCGTTCAGTATCCCTGCTTTTTCACTGTCACCCTCTACCCACATTCCCTTCCCTTTACTAAGCTTCGGTATCCCTCCTTTGGTCTTTCTTCACTCCCTAATGTACCTATAAAAGTTCTTATCCCCCTTCTTAACAGAATTGGCTATCCTTTCCTAGGTTTGGACCTTTGCTATTCTGACTGCCTTCCCAGCCTCTTTCTGCTTTAACTGATAAAGTTCTCTGTCCTGCTCCTTCTGTGTTTCCTTATATTTCCTGAATGCTGTCCTTTTCTCCTTAACCTTCCCTGCCACCTCTTTTGTGAACCATAGCAGTTTTTTCCTTCGTTGTGTTTTATTGATTTGCTTTACACTAAGGCTTGTTGCCTCTGTGATGGCTGTTTTGATCACTCCCCATTGTTCCTCCACCCCTCCTTCTTGCCTGTTTGCTAGTGCTTTTCTGAGGCACTCTCTCATTTTCCCAAAGTCAGCCCTCCTAAAGTCTAGTACTCTTACTTTTGTATGGCTTGGTTGTATGGCTGTGTTTATCGTGAACCACACTGTTTGGTGGTTGCTTGTTCCTAGATGGCTACCCACTTCTAAATCTGAGATTCTTTCTCCATCCCCATTTGAAAGTACCACGTCTAAGATTGCTCCCTCCCGAGTGGGTTCTGATACTAGCTGTCTGAGGCATGCCCCCTGTAGGGCATCAAGAATGACCCTGCTCTTGGATGCGCCTGCAGCAAAGGTGCTCTAGTTAACATCTGGCATATTCAGGTCCCCCATCAACAATATCTCCCCTTTTTCTGCCATTCTAAGAAAGCCTTCTATCATTTCCTTGTCCATTCCCTCCCCCTGAGATGGGAGTCTGTATACAACCCCCATGCGGATTGTGGTGCCATTTCCTGTCTCCAGGGTGACCCAAAGTGCCTCATCTGCTTCCTGTTTACTCTTTAGTTCTGTTGCTTTGATCCCTTCCTTTACATAGAGAGCTACTCCTCCTCCTCTTTTACCCTCCCTGTCCCTCCTGTAGATTGTGTATCCTGGTATGTTGACATCCCAGTCATGGTTCTCTGTGTACCATGTTTCTGTGACTGCCACAATATCCAGGCAACCCTCTTCCATCAAGGCCACTAGTTCAGGGAGCTTGTTACACAGGCTATGGGCATTGGTACTCATCACCCTCCACTTTTTGATAGCTTTACTCCTTTTAGCTCCATTTCTGTCCTTACTGCCTTTGCCTTTTTTACATTTAAATCTGTTCTGCTCCCTAATAACTTCTGTACCTTGGTGTTTACCTCCCTAATCACCATGTTTTGTGGGGGAGGCTTGGATTTCACTGCTTCTTTTCAGTGCCTCCTCCCTTGGCTAGTTTAAATGCTTGTCAATGAAGCATTCAAACCTCTCACCTAGGATCCTGGTTCCCCCCCCGGACAGATGCAGACCATCGCACCAGTATAGGTCTGCATCCCTCCAGGTGGCTCCCCAGTCCCCAATGAAGCCAAAACCCTGAGCGCCACACCAGTTTTTCAACCACTCATTGAATTCCCTGGTGAGAAGTGTCCTAGCATCTCCCTTGCCATAGACAGGTAGCACCTCCGAGAAGGTTATCGTATGCGCTACTTGTCTAAGGCCCCTTCCCAACTCTACAAACTCCTCTTGCACTGCTCTGATCCCATTCCTAGCCAGGTCATTTGTCCCTAGGTGGACAATGACATCCAGCTCCCTCCCTTGTGCAGCTCCTCCCATGATCTTGAGGATTCGCTTCCTGTCCCTCCAAGCCGTGGCGCCAGGAAGGCACCTTACCTCCCTCTCCCCTTCCTCCCCCATTTCTACACCCCTAATGATTGAGTCCCCCACCAGGAGTTGTTTTCTTCCCCTGTGGGGTCCCATGCAACCCTCCTTTGGGTCTCCTTTGTGAAGGTTCCCAGCATCCTCCTTGGTCTCCACTGCAGGTGCCTCCATAGAGGAACCACTATCCACCAGAAGAGCAAATGAATTGTGGAGAGGTACAGCTGGAGGGATGCAACTCTGTTCCACCACTCTCTCCCTCCTTGAGCCCACCCTGGTCCAGCCTCTCCTCTTTCTTGGCAACCTCTGAGGTAGTGGCATTGGCCCTAGTGTTCCCTGGGTGGGGGAGGAGGTTTCACAAATCCTAGCCAGGTCAGCCTGGAGACGGGCAACCTCCTCTCTCAGACCAGAGAGGTGCCTGCAAATAGGGCAGCATCGCAGCCTCCAGAATGTCTCCCGGAACACTGCCGCCCCACAGCCATTGCACTGCACCACTCCTATCATGTCTTATTTTGTGTCCCCTCTACTGTTTCTCTGGATGCTTACTCTCTCCTCTCCTTACAACTCTCACCCTTCCTGTTCTGGGACAGCAACTTCCTGTCTTCTTCAGTAGCCTCCTTCTTCCTTGCTCAATATCAGACCACCAGCAGCTGGGAGGAGAGTGAGCTACTTTTCTAATTTAGGGTTGACAAAACCAATGTTTCTCTATGATCCTTTCCTTCCTACTGCCAAACAGGAAGTTCCTGTTGACAGTCAAATCCAGTGGCTATAAAAGTAAAACTGGCTTTGGGTGGGTGGGATGGAGGGCAATTAGTAAGAAAAAATGCTAGCAACAGGAAGTTGTAATTTGACTCACCTGCTTTTATAGTGTCTAAACCACACCCCCAGGTAAGCTCTCTTTCCTCTTACTGGTTTAGCAAAGTCAGCTGATACAGTACCTTTCACTGCACAGAATATACACTGACCTTCGTTCTTTTCTTTCTTTTTTTTTTAACCCTAAATAAGTCTCCTTCTACTTCTAATAAAGTTATCTGTCTACTTAATCTTAACAGACACTGACTCCTGCTGAGATATACGTTTTAAATTAAGAAGAAAATGTAGCTTCTTTTAGTTAGCTGCTTTCTGCTCCACAAGCAAGGCTAGTAACAGGCTTGTAGGCCAATACTCTGAAAATGGTGACCCCTGTATTGTCTGCCATAGAGCTGTGCAACACCCCCTGCCCTTAAAGCTCCTAAAGGCTGACACTAGGGGTGCTGCAGCGCTGAAGGGAACTGAGATCAGTGTGGGACTGAGGAGTTATTTACGGCGCAGGGGTATGGGGTTCAGGAAGGGGTGTCTACTTGTCTCCCAGGGACTACAATTGGGATGGGGTTAGGGAGAGGGGAGCAGTGTTCCCCATTGGCCAAAAATATAGAGTGGTGGTAAATGGGGGCAGAGACATTGGTGTGGGTCAGCACGGGGTGGAGTCAGCCATGGGATGCACGAAATGCACAAATGGACCAAAAAACAAGACTATAAGCTGAGTTGGGTTTTATTTCTTTATTCATTGTTTGGTCACCTCAGACTTGCTCCTTGTTCCCCTATCTGCTCTCTACCACAGCACTTGGCTGCTGTCTAGCACCAAGAGTGAGACCTTTGTTTTTTCCCCCACAAAAGGAGCAAACTACACGCAGCCTGTTGAATTGTTTTTCTTTTGTGGTAATGTGTACAGAAAGCCTGCCACTCAAATTTTCTTTCTCTTGTAATGCATCCTCTCTGCAGTCTAGAAGCAAGTTTTCACAGCTGCCTGGGTAGCCTATGGGAGACCCTGTGATCACACAATCTCCCCCCAACACACACACACACACACACGCACACTCACAAACTCAGAGTGCTCAGTTTTCAAAAAACAACTTTTTTCCCCTTTCGATAGGTTTTAATCTTTTTTCATCTTAGGACTAAACTGACTAACTGATTAAGTATTCCCCTGAGCTGCACTGATGAAGATACAATGGCCTGACCATCCCTACCACCGATGGTATGACCACACTGAGTGAAAGCAGGCTCTTGAGTGGCAGCAGCCTACAAAATGGGCACTTACCAGAACAGTTGCTGCTCCATTCATAGGGCTGCTGGGCTGTCCATCCACCTTTGTACTCTCTGATTGGCTCTGACGTTCATGTCTGCAGTAGTGCTGCCCATCTCCCAGTTCCTCATGTGACCTGCCAGAGAGTCAGAGGAACTGCAGGTGCGTGAAAGCACCAGCAGATATCAAAGTCAGCCACACTGGAGCATGGTCATCTGACACGCTGGCTTGTAGGATTGGAGTCCCCCAGTGTACTCATGCATGCATGAACTCTTAGTGTGAGTTTAAAGAGACAGTCAGGCTATTCAGCACGATGGCTGAATAATGAGGTAGTGGCCCAGCAAAAAAGGGTGGCGGCAAGACAAAATGAGAGGCAGCAGTGTTAGATATTGTGGTAGCCCGCCTCTCCATTTTAATGAATAGAGAACTCTCAGAGAAATTGGACCACCAGAAAAAGAAGGTGGACCAATAAAAAAGAAAATTTCATCTGCCCCCAAATGGGCCTAAATGTAAGGGTTGGGTGGTTTGGGGGGGAAGACAACAGTGATAGCATCATTGACCTGGGATGTGACCCTATGCTGTGCACAGTCTGGCATGGTTGTTGCATTTCAGATGTTAGTGGTCAGAAACCCCCTTATGACCATTAAAATCTGTCGTCCTTCATTTAATTTGTGAGTGGCTTCAGGGAGACAACTCCCACCCCCACCCCAACGACTGAGTTTTCCCTTTGTTTATAGCAGGTTTGAATCATGGCACTATAGGCAGTCAGTTGCACCCCAAAGCTGTGCCACCACCATCTGCTACTATGTGTGGGGGCTGTTGCCCTTTAAAGGGCCACCGATGCCACAAGAAGCACTTTGAAAAACATAATATTTGGACACAAAGCAGATTGTATTTCTGATTAGCTCTGCATTTCTTATCCCCATTATTTATTACTGAGGTACTATGGATGAAAACAGGATAGTTGTTCCTTGAGGATTCATCATATCCTATTAATTGTTCCCACCCTGATGTCATAATATTCCTGTAGTGACAACACGTGATACCCATGGCAACAGACTGTGAGTCACAGCAGAGAATTATGATTTCAAGTAGGGTATAAACTTTAGAGGCAGATGAACTCTTAAGGGTACAGATCTTGTTTTTGTGAGAATTTCTTCAGTAGTAAATAATGGAGGGGCTATATCTACAGAAGATGTGTGAAATAGAAGCCAAATTGTGTCTAAATATTGTTTTCCACAGTTTTCCCAAAGGCGGCAGCTATTCTTTAAATGTCTGCTGCCTTCTCCAAATCTGGTTATCCCCCACTACTGTACAGCTAATCGATTCTATTTAGAACAGGTCTGACACATCTAAAGAGGCACCAGTCTCCTGAAGATAGCATTGCAGAGTTCAAGTCATGGGAACACGTCAGTAAATAGCTCTGGGAAGGAGTGAACACTGATGACCATTTGTCAGAAAAGAAATACCATTTGGGGAATTCTGTTTCGCAGCGAGGCTCCTGTAATGGACTCTCATTAATAAAATCATCAAGTGCGTGCGTGAAGTGTGATGCATCCCTGATATTGTTGCACAGAGCCCTGCCAAATTAATCCAGCAACATCTGCCCTGCATAAATGCTGTAAAAGCTTTCTCACAACCGCACACTGATTCTTCCCTCCCCCCCCCGGGGGTAAGAGCTCTGGCAGACCCCTCTGCCTCACTGGCACATTGAGATATGCTCTCTGAACTGATATTTCATTCATGTGCTGACCACTGGCATTGGGATCTGAACTTCTGGCCCACGGTTCCCAAGTGTCTACAGGCTAGTTTGTCACTGTATTGAAGCATGCTGATAGCCTGCTAACATGACTGCTTGCAGGAAGAAGCCTTGGGGCAGGATGCACTACTGCATGTGTCCCATGGGATAATAAAAAGCATCTGAAAATGGATGCTTGTGACTGTACCACCTGCAACCAATATTGAAAGCAAATAGGATATGTGATGGGGTAAGCACTACAGGATGGTAAAGCATTGGTATTCAAAAAGTGGCAGGATTCGTGCAAACATGACAGCATGCTGTCGTAAAGTGGATTAGACTGTTGCAGTCTGGCTGACTCACTAAAGCTGTGACTTGGTCACATGGGCAGTCCAAGGAGGGACGCAGTAAAGAATGCACTGGGAGATGCTTCCCCAACATGCATGTTGAAAATCCAGCCCTCACCATCCAACATACTAACATGAGGGCAAGAGAGCATGGGGTCCTTTACATTAATTAATTAATTAATTAATTGTTTATTTATTTATTTTCCTTGACATTCCTGGTCCTGGTGGCATCTCCCCCCCCGTCACTGACCCATCTCTATGACTTGCAGATAAACCACTACTTGAGCCTGGTTAGGTAGGTGGCCTGCCCTGTAGGGTTGTATGGTGTCTGTGGGGGATACTGAGCAAGCTGGAGCAATTTCCTCCTTTTGCTACCTGGATGTTGAGCATGCAGTGACGTGTGCACAATTACTCACATACATGCTGCACCAGCCGATGACCTGTCCTGATTGACTGCTCCCAGCATTTGGCATCTGCCAGGTGACAGTCAAGTAGTGGGATGCAGGAGCCACCTTCCCCGAGGGAGGATCGTGGTCAGTGGACGCTTCATCCTCCCTCCCCCAGCTGGGCCCCAGGCAACCCTGGTCTGTTCCTGAACCCAGGTCACTGGTGTTGTGGGTGGTGTGGTGGCCAGATACTCAACCCACCACACCATTGGACCGGCTTACCTTAATTACCATAATTTTTTTCCACAGTGTTGTGCTCTTCAGGATAGCTTTGTGAGGAGATACAGCATGTCATTTTCATGAAGGTCGGGGGCGGGGGGGAGGAGAGCAGGAACATACTCACTAGCAGTGTTGGGGACATTACTTTTAAAAAGTAATGTTACAGTTACCACTTACTCGCAGCTATTTGTAACAAGTTAGCTGCTTATTACGTCAGTGTAAAAAGTCATGCCTGCAATAGTACTGCACATTACATGGTGTCTTACCTTATTACTTTTCATTATGCTTTACTTATGAAAACACATTCTGTGAGGCAATGCTGGTACACCAGATGAATCTAAGCCCTGGATTTGTCATATTTCGACCTGGCGTTGGTAAAGCGTATGGGACTGCCTCCATGGAAGAACAACTGATCCCACTCAATAGTAACTAAACATTTATATTACAGTAACTAGTTCCTGTTAGGAATAAAGCACTATTGTTTCTTATTACATTTTCTTGAATGCAATCTATTACTAGTGTTAGTTAATAAAAAATAATAATATTACAGTAACGAACTACAAGTAACTAGTTACGCCTGAACACTGCTTAATCCTTGCATCAGGCTGATGTAAAGACAAGCACACAGCAAAAAATTAAAAGCAAAAAAATACACGTGGTGAGTGTAAAGCAGCACAGATTCATCACAAATTAAGAGGCTTTGTTAAAGCAACAGTGCAAGGAAATGTTTTCCTAAAAGTTAATTTCAGCTACAGTTTATTAATACAAATATTAGCATACCTGTCAAATCTGCTTTTCCAGGTATCTCCTATGCTGTACACCATGACTTTCCTAACCCCTTGCCAGGTGTGCAGTGATATTTCTAAGCCAAATTTGGCAACTATCTTTTATTCTTGAGAAAAACACCAAATTAAAATATTTATTAAATACTCAAATTCTGGTGAAATTAATGAATTGCACCACCAAATTAAACTGGAAGATGTCTGGAATCTTTTATAGTGAAAAAAGGGTAGGGTCAATTTTTTGGCCGGTTTCATTGCACTGCTGCTTTTAAATGGTTAACACTGGTAAACTATGTCAAGGTGCAAGAAAACTTGTTGATTTTTGTAGTCGTAAATTCTGGAAAGGATTGCAGGTGTTACTTAAGGTCATGTCATAAGGTTTATAGAGAGGAAGTAGGTAGCTGGACCCATCAAGAATGCCCCCTTTACATTTCAGTGACACTATACATATAAATTCTCTCTCTTCGTGAAAGCAGCCAGACCCCTCTTTTTTTCATATAGGTTTTGTTCCCAGCTGGTAGTCTATCTCAGGGGATGTACACTGATCAAGTTGAACCTGGACATCATTTCGACAGTCGCCAGATTTTCTCCTCCCTCCTCTGATGGGAGCAGGGGCCTCTGTTGACCTCACACAGCCACAGCTGAACCTGCGACAGAAGCAAGCTCCCTGGCCCAGCTGCAGGGGTTGCTGTGGTGGAGGAACCTGCCACCTACCCTCCCAGGTTGAGACGCACTGCTGAGCAGCAGCTGTCTCTGCAATGGCCTGCCTCCCAATGTGACTACCTGGCTTGCTTCTTAAGCCAGGTCACCTGCACAGCAGTACAGTGTGCTGCCACTGGGCCATCGTTGCAGCCCATCCAAACCCCTCTTGAATTTGTCAAGGTTGGGGTCATAGCCATTTAGTTGGCTTTCCTTTCATTTGCAGTTTTTGACCAGGAAACGCACACTGAGCTGTGATAGCTCATTTTGAGGGGTATCCTGGGGGTGGGCTATATGGATCTGTTATATTGACAGGGGTAAAGTTGTCCCAGACACCAGGGTAAAATCTTCAATCTTACAATAAGTGCCATGGGATCTTTAACTTCCACCTGGACAGCCACCAGAGATGGATAGAAGGGGCCTTTGTATAACGTCTCATCCAAAGGATTACAGTGTTAGCACAGGGTATTGTCCCAAGTTCCTGTTGTGGGACTGGAACCCATGACCTTCTGATCCTTTGGTCCTAGAGGTGAATATGCAATGTACTGAGCCTTTTGACATTTATTACTAGTGCTATAAAGCACAAGCATGACTCAGGTATTTTAAAGTGGAAAGAGTCCATGGAGTAAAGGGGATAGTTGCAACTGACAGGTGTGAGGTGGATCTGCAGATGCCCAGGTGTGTTGCCCTGGGTATATACTATATTGTGCATGCCATGCCTGTGACAGTACAGCAACAGCAACAGACAGTTGGAGGCATAACCGATAAGAAAAGTCTTTAGCACAGTTCCAGTAATCCAAATGTTGGCATGTATAGGGTAATTTAATTACATACATCCCATCTGTCAGATGCATAATCTGTAAATTCAGTGCACCCAGTGGCATACTGAAATAGTAATTTGCATTTACATGAATAGCACAGCTTTATTTTAAAATGTTTACAATGCATTTAGCCAGGATTGCTCAACTGAGAGACAGCATCTCATTTACAATGGGGTCTTGCATTTGCTCATTTTCAGGTAAGAGAAACTGATGCAGTGTTATCATGCCCATAGAGTCTGGGGTGGCCTCTGACCCCTCTCCCCCATAATTCTTGCCCTAGTAGTGCTTTTGAGTTGAGAAAGGCTCTAAATGCATTCTGTAGTGCCCCCTCAAGAAATTCTCTTAGCATGACAGCCCTCATGATGAACAGGGAAGGGAAAACAACTTGCTCAGGATCAGACTATAAAGAAATGAATGGACTTTGGTTTTACATAGTGCCTTCCACACAAACTTTGATAATCCAGGAGCTACCTTTATGGTATATGTACAATCTGAAATTATTATGCAAATCGTTGGCCTCTTCCATCTTTATAGTACACAGTCTGTGTCCCAGCTACATTATATGTGGGTTGGTGCAATGTTTAATTATGGGAAGTATAGTGTAGGTCAAGTGGGTACTGTAATATTATGTGTATTCTTACTGCAATGTTTTGTGTAATTTATTTTTAAAATGTGCAATATTATTGCGAGTACACGATGCTTTGATAATATGTAAGCAATAAGACATGACGGGATGGTGGTTGTCATAGGTTAATGCATGCCCAGGTGTGTAGTGAGGCACAAGGCACTTTCACAGAGTGCCTTCAGCACCTGGAAGTGCATCAACCCACGGCAGCCACCCACCCCCCGGTGTGTCTTATTGTGCTGATAAAATAGATCCCATGCTACAAAATTTGACCCCCCCCCCAAAAAAAACACAAACACATGTAATATTTAGTTTTCCACATTAAAATAAAATAATAGTCCCTATTGGGCTGCTATGTGGTGTTGTTGTGAAGCTGTTAATGTTACTTGATTTATTTACTTTCAAAATCATTTATTTTGTTCTACAGTTTTTCAAATAATAGCCAGTTTGACATAAATGCTGCTTTATTTGGTGATGTCCATGTGTATTTAGCTCTGTAGCAAGTTCTGATGTGAGTCCTGATGAGTGCGAGTGACAGACACCAAACTTGCAGTTGAAATCTGAAGTCGGGCACTGTGTGCTGTCATGGTTACGAGAAAGTACACAGTACACTGAATAGCATTGTTCACATGTGGCACCACTGCCATCTCAAAGTAATTAAATTAATACAAAGTTTTACTTCTTTATCCCATTCAAAATATTGGGAGTCACTTATCGTGCGGTGTGAGCAGACAGGCAGGGTGGGGCTGGCTGGTATTTGAGAGGAATTTCTACTTCAGCTATGCAGATGTGGTCTATAGTACCTCCTCCTCTTCTTCCCTTACCAGGCTGGACACCCTCTGCAATGTCTTCGGTTACTTCGCTGCAACTCTCCACCCTGTACTTATCACTGCTCCCTCTGCACCTCCCTGTTAATCCTTCTGCTACCTTCATGCTGCTAGCTCCACTCTGCCTCCTATATTGTTAAATACTGATTGGGATCCTTTTCCTTATTCCCCTCCCCATCCCATCTTCTTCCTACTCTCTGTGCCGCAAAGAGTCCCATATCTTCTCCATTTCCCACTCTCACTCCAGTGCCAGACAAGTGCCTTCTCCTACTGTCTCCCTTCCCTCTGGAATCTACTACTCTCTTCTCTCTGTCCCACCTCCCACCTTTAGACAGCTGCAGCGGCTTATTCATGCTCCCCCTGCTCCTGTCACTTGCCCACTTGACCCCTCCTAACTTTTTTCATCCACCTCTGTTTGACCCTCCCATGCCTCGTTCACCCTAAATGGGGCTGATGGTATTCTCACCTGTAGCCTCTACTCTGTACCCCAAGCATTAATGACCCTGTGTGGCTGCAGCCTTTTTGTACATTGTTGTACATCACTGTAACAGTGTACTGTTCTGTACGCTCATCCTGTACCATTGGTGTTATTTGTTTATTGTATTTTGCACTGTTGGATGATTTGCAATGTTACTTTACTGTACTTCGTCCACTTCCCCCTACCCTAGGTCACACCTGGAAATGAGCCTTGGCTCAGTGTGCCTTTCCCAGTTACCAATTTTAAAATAAATAAATAACTCAATTTAATTTAGCGAATGAGTTGGGGGTTGGGGAGCCAGCGTAGTCGCTACAACATGATCCTTTTGTGCAGCCTTGTATAAAGTCAGCCCTTTTTTGGTGCTGTAATAAACGTCCTCTATCACTACTACTGAGGGAGACTATAGAGGATGTTGCTGTCATTTTCCATGCACCAGGAGATAAAGAGTACAGTGCTAAATTAGTGAGAGATAACGCAACTTGTAACATGGGGAAGAGAAAGGGTTGTGCATGATTGGTTCAACAGCATCAGGTGACTGTTGATTAATTCTCAAGTAATCCATGGTTGCCTGAGAATTAATCAATGGTAAAGTGCACCCACATTTCTGTTCCCCATGTTAGTTTCCTGTCCCAAAACAGTCTTAGCCTGCAAATTTTCACAGTCGCCCAACAGATGGCTGTCAAACAAGAATAGATATACTTAAGTGAAATTTCTTGTAGTTCCGTCATAAGTAGCTTGAAAACATCTATATGACTACATAATTTTTTTGGTTTTGTTTTACTTGGTCAATTGGCTCAAAAGCACATACCCTTTCAGTAACTACACGGTAATGTATGCCACATTTGATTCTCCACATTGCTTGATTTTCTAGATTGCCTCCATTTCTTTTATTAAATATTTAAAAAAAATACTTTAAAAGTGGAACCTAAAAACAACAAAATCACACACCTTGGACCAATGTCATTAAACCAGAAAGTTTCAGGTTTCAAAGTCTCTGATTTTTGTAGTTATGGGGTGGCAACAAACGGCTTAAAATTAAAAAAAACTGAGACTTTTGCATTTCTTTGCAGCTCTGTAACTTTGCCTCCCCTAAACCGATCTACCTGGAATTTACAGGATCAAGAGTTCCTGACACAGAAGCTACACTTCCTAAATTTCATGTAAATCAGTTGAAAGGAGGCAAAGTTATTAATGTGCAATGCTGGGTGTAAAAATCACAGCTAAAAAAGATGTAAGCCTCAGTGTACTATCATCTGTAGGTCGGTAAGGGAATTGCAGTAAAAATCTGAATTACTGATGAATGCGTGCACTGTCCACTAGAGATGCAGCAAATTTAAATTCCACCAGCAAAGTGCACGTAAAGTGGGCACTTCTCGTTGACACTCTGCTATGTGACGTGGCCAATGCAAAAGACTCACTTCACCTTGCAATTATTACTTTGTGTTGTCATTCCATCTTAACATGAAGTAAGGCAAAGTGACAACAACATTGGCAGCCCTTGACACAGATAGTCAGCAAAATTAATGTGCATCCCCAAAATGCTCATGTCTTGTGTCCAGAAAATTCCCCAGTGCTGACGAAGTGAAACGAGAGCACAAGAAATGCAAAGTCTCTCAAAATTAATGGCACACTCAGACATCATGCATGCAGTAGTCAACACAGTTATCAGAATTAATGTGCATCCCCAAAATGCTACCGTGTTGTGTCCATAAAATTCCCCAGTGCTGGCAAAGTGAAATGAGAGCATAACAGGAAATGCGAAGTCTCCCAGAATTAATGGCGCACTCTGTCATGCATGTAGTAGTCACACACAGTTATCAGAATTAATGTGCATCCCCAAAGTGCTACCGTGTTGTGTCCAGAAAATTCCCCAGTGCTGACAAAGTGAAATGAGAGGGTAACAAAAAATGCACAGTCTCCCAGAATTAATGGTGCACTCCGTCATGTGTGCAGTGGTCACACACAGTCACCAGAATTAATGTGCATCTCAAAAATGCTACTGTCTTATGTTCAGAAAATTCCCCGGTGCTGACAAAGTGAAATGAGAGAGCGTAACAAGAAATGCCAGGTCTCCCAGAATTAATGTTATAAAATGGCAAGGAAAAATCTAGAAATCTCAATGGCAAAGAGACATCAGCTGTCTACATTAAATCTCTTTATACACACAGTCATCCTGGTCCTAAACCACATCACACAATGAGCAAATCAGTCCTCATACAACCAGAACTATCTTCCATCACTCCTGTGGGGATGGGGGGAAGGTATCTGCCTGTTTTCCAGGGGCAACCCCCCCCCCCGGGTCCGGCTAAGGAAAAGAAGCTGCCTGTTTGAGTTGTGCTGAGGCAGCAGAAGCTCTGGAAGGAAGATTCCTTGAGGAGGAAACGCCTGTGGGGCACCTGCAACCGAAGGGTGAGTTCGCTCTGCAAAAGAGCTATGTGTTTTTCACCTGAAACAGAAGGAAACCAAAGGGACTGTTACTGTGGGGTCAGGAAAAGACAGCCAAGTACAGTTGGAAGATGTGGGGATTGGACTGCTTAACTCTGTGGGGGGTCTAGAGTAATGGACAAAGTCACTTATAAGTATGTTCAAGTCCAGCACAAATGGGAAGAAAAGACAGTAGATTGAATGTGAAATACATTTTAGCAAGAATCTACACTACAAAGTGTTAAAGGATGAGGTGTTACAGTCCAGAGAAATGGCCGGGTATGAATTGTGGGAGCGAGAGGTGGGAGACCCCCCCCCCCATCGGTAGTAACCAAATTCACTTCTACAGATTTGCTCTGAGACACCTGTTGCTTTCTCTCAGGTACTTGGCCAGTGCCTGAGAAAAGTACCCAGATGGGATTAATGAGGAAGACTCCCTGATGGAGCAGAAGTGCTCTTAGGTGGTTTAGGGCGCCACCAGCAGCTGTTTCCATGATATATGGAAAGTGTGCAAGTGGCTGGCAAGGGAGCCAAGCCAGGGAAAACCCAGAGCAGTGTACAAGTTTGGGCTGTGCAACCCAGAGGCATGTACAAGTTCAGGCTGTGTGCCCAGTGTGTTGTAGAGCCTGAGGGCTAAAGTGATGAGGATGTGTTCTGGTCTCCTTTAATCTGCATTACCAGGAGTGTAGCCCTGTGGGGGTCCATCTATGCTTTGTTTATTCTGTTGGATGTGAATAATAGCCACATTTTAGAATCCCACTTCTGGTATTGGACATTACAGTTATTGCTTTCTGTGTTCGGAGTTACTTGGGTGCCCCGTGCAGAGTAGCCAAACCTAGCCTATGTGCCGAGTGACTTATTCCTCCTCGAACCCAGTCCACCTGGTAGAGCTGTTAGATAGAAGCAGCATACCAGGTAGGGGTTACATATGTACTAGACTACAGCACATAAGTAAAAAATTAAAATAAAGAGAAGGCTGCCTTCAATGAGATCATATAACTACAGTGTAATGAAAATTAAGTTTTAAACACTGCTTATGTCTTACACATTTACAAGTGTTACAGTGCATTTATATGATAAAATTTACATGTGACAGAGAAAGTATTTATTGTCAACCAACTCTACTAATAAATACTTTTACTGCAAAGTACTGTACTAGTTAACCTATTGCTGACATATCCTATTTTATGCATTAATAGGGACTGCTTTTTTCAGTTTTTAGATGTTTTAATGTATTGTACACTCTTTTGAAAATAATAAACATGTTTTAATCCCTATCAGAGTACATCAAACTAATTCTTTTATGATGGTGGCCCATTTTATAAGTGTGAGAAGCCACTCCAGGGTGGACATTAAATGATTTTAATGCACTTCCCAAGGGTGTAAGGACACTTGGCTTTCAGCCTCGTGCCTTAGCACACCCCTGGGGCGTGCATTAAAATCCTATAATAACCGGGATGTCCTTTTTCCCATGGGAAACCATGGCATAATTCATCATTATAAAGCAGCGTCTATAACGGTGAACACGTGCCTGGCTTTCCTCGCACTGCACAGGCACCCCTACCTCCGAAGGTCTTCCTCCTAGCCACTGTCCACCTTGTCTTTCCCACTGTGAGCTGCTAACTGCAGTAAGTGCTGCCTGGCAGGCAGAAAGGAGTCAAAATGAGGGAAATACCCTCAACATGTTGGTTCCACACAAAATGAAATAAAAAAAAAGTAAAATGAGCGACCGACAGACCGTAGAGCGCACGCTGAGACCCAAGCAGACCGCTGTGGTTGCATAAGAATGTCTTTTTTTATTTTATATCGTTGTTGTGGGGAAAAAGTATGTCCAGGCAATTATATAAAATAAAGTATAGTAATACTCGAATTTACACACACCCTTGAGGTTAGATGCTACGCATAAACCGCTAGAGCTTCGCTCTCGGGGTTTATGAAGCATCAAACCCCTCGGGTGTGTGTAAATTCTCATTACAGACCCAGACCCATACTTTACTCTCTATTTAATGCACACTCTGTCATGGTTTATTATTTACGTATACTACAAATGCACAGACAGATTAAGATTGCGCTGTGCACTCAAGAGATGCAGATGCAAAGGCACAACACCTAACCAGTGCTCACAAGTCACAAATCCAAATCTGGAAAAGAATACCTTTTGCCGGTTGGGGGGGGGGTAGTGCACAGCAGTAACAGTCCACTACCAGTAAAGATACCACAAAGCAGTATAAAAAATTCATGCAGGTGTGGTGGATAGCAGGTTCACACTGCTGCAATTACTCTGTGGCACAATAAAAGGTGTCTGATTTAATGGCACGCATCGCACACTCACTCACACACACTACAAGTAATGCGCAGCAAATTGAAAACCTTTAGTAATATGACCAAATGTTTTAAACAAACTGAAATTATACACTGCTGCACCACAACAATCAGCGAAAAAAGTCAACAATTACTGAAAATATTACTGTGTTTACAGTAACACAGTTGTACAAGAAAAATATAACCAAAACAGAAAGACTGCCTTTTTCTCCCAGTTAATCTACCTAACCACAGATGCGCCCCTCCCCCAAAGTATACTTCGCAGTACACAGACTGACTGTTCTAAATTAACATTAAAAATCCACACACAAACAATAAACACTCGATGATATGAGCACAGGAGGGTTTCCTATAATCGATGTACTAAATTGTTAGCAACAAAAATAGCTAAAAAATACTTTTTTAACAGCTTTTAGAGGATTTGAATCGCAGAGCTCTGAGAGGAAACTACCTTCATCTTCCACTACACATACACTACACAGAACTGAGGCTGTGCGGAACAATCTAGAGCCCATGTGACCTGCAATCCCAAAAAGCACTGCAAAATTTGCCTTTGGAGCTCAAAAACAAGGCGAAGTGAAGCGAAGTACATTGATTTCAATGTACTTCACCTTAAAACTGGTGGAGAAGTAGTTTGGGGAAGGCGGAATAACACAAACTCATTGTTTCCAATTGACTTTGCGTTCCCCATTATGACACAAAGTACTCTGCTTCGCATTGTGGAGTACTTCGCGGATTCCGTGTTGCTCCATGAATCACTTCGTGGAGTGAATTTTGGCCACTTCGACCACCACTACTGTCCACTAATAATGCCTGAGTTCTGTGCACTGACCACTAATAATGCCTGAGTTTTGTGTTCTCTGAGGTGAGGATGAACCACTGATGCATGTGCGCACTGACCGCTAATAATGCCTGAGTTCTGTGTCCTCTGAGGTGAGGATGAACCACTGCTGCATGTGCGCACTGACCGCTAATAATGCATGAGTTCTGTGTCCTCCAAAACGTTGCCTCCCTTGAACCGATCTACATGGAATTTAAAGGATTAAGGGTTCCTGACACAGAGGGTGTACTTTCTAAATTTCATGTAAATCAGTTGAAAGGGGGCAATGTTATTAATGTGCAATGCTGGGTGTAATATTCATAGCTAAAAAAAGACGTATGCCTCAGTGTACTACCATCTGTAGGTCGGCAAGGGAATTGCAGCAACAACTACCCTACCAGAGCTCAAATCTCCTCTGCATTTAAATATATACATTTCTCATAATGCACAGCAGCCAAATCCCAAACATCAAACATAGCAGAAAAATGGGGATGATTCCACAATTTACCAAACAAAGTCAGTCAAAATGAGCACATATTCTGAAATGCTGATCACATCTGCATGTAGTCAGTAATTGTTCACTGTTGCAGCCACAATGTAAAAAAGTTAAAAATGTAGTTTCTCCAGTCAGGTGCAAACTCCCCTTTCTCTTCCCCGTGGTAGGAACCTTAATATCCTCCTGGAACCTTTGTAATTTTGCACTTTAAAATTACTTTTATGCAAATGTAATATGAGGAAGAGAAACATATAAAAAGAGTGCTGAACCCCTTCTCTTCCCCATGTTACAAGAGGATTAACTCCAGTGGATTGCACTCCAGTTCCCATTTCTCCACTTCAAAGCTTTACCTTTCCAACCCTTGCTATATCCGCCTATCCTCCCCCCACTCTCCCAACCCCACCACCTCACCTACTACCTGCACCGGCCACTCTTTCTGCTCCTACTGACAAGGCCTTTTGGTTGCTTACCCCTCTTCTTCTCACCTCTTACCTCCCTCCCCCACTCCTTCCTTCTCCACTATTAAAGTTATTCATTCTAGATAATTAAAACATGTACTTTACTGTTTTTTAAACCTGGTTTTTGTATTACCACCTCTGATTGTTTATTCACCCCTTCCCACTGACGTGGAACCTTTGTAAATGAGCGCCTTGTGCTCAAAGGTATTGTAATCCAAGATTAACTAAATAAATAAATAAATAACCCACACCTGAGTGTGGGTTTCTCAGGGATTAATGTATGGCTGGATGGTTGGAACCACTCAGCCTTTGGCCTCGTGGTCCAACCCCCCATACATTAATCCCTGAGAGATCCACGCTCTGTCGTGGGTTAATCCTTACTTGTTGAGGGTCATGAAGTAAGTGACAGTGACAGTTGCAGGATTCAAACCCGGGTCTCCAGGTTCTCCGCTTTGTACTCTAATCAATAGACTTAAAAAAGAAAATCAAAGTAGAAGTGAGGATAAGATCAGCTATCGTGCTGTGCAAGGAGACAGGCATACCAGTGAATGGTCGAGCAGGATGACAGCTGGGTGGAATTCAGAGAGTCAGTCGAGGAAGGGTACTGGTGAATGATTGCCTGAGACACAGTGAAGGCTTACGTGGGATGCTGCCTTAAAGACAAACTGAAGAGGAGGCTTGGAGGCCTGTAAAAGAAAAGCTGTGAGAAAATACAGAAAAGGTAAGTGAGTGGGTTCAATTATGTTTTTTTGTACTCTAGGTCTTTGTTACATAGGTGTTGGGGGTGAGGAGTTTTTAAAATGTTGTAATATGTCATTTTTAATGTTACGGCTAGTTAGAGGTGTTAGGGTGTTCAACCTTGCAAACATGGCTGACAGAATTGTTTTTTGTTTTTTTTTTGTAAATTGCTGGGAGGCATGATTATCTAGGTGCACTGCATCCTGGTTTCTGGAAGGGTCCCCGACCTTGTGGTTGTTGCCTGTAAGATGATGCATTCCAAATCCTCTTAGCCAATCCGAATTTTATAAATTGCTATGTGTAGTATTGAAATTTCTATTGATATCGTGTTTTACTGCATGTATGATATGCTTTTCAAATTGCATGTCTAAAATGTACTTTCTTTCACGTAGCCTTGTATAAATTCAGCACTTTACTGGTGCTGTAATAAAAGTTCTCTGTCACTACTACTGAGGGAGACTGTAGAGGACATTGCTGTCATTTTCCATGCACAGGGAGATAAAGAGTACAGTGATAAATTAGTGAGAGATAACACAACTTGTTGAGGGTCACGCAGTAAGTGACAGTTGCAGGATTCAAACCTGGGTCTCCAGGTTCTCAGCTTTGTACTCTAATCAATAGACCAAATTGCCTACCTGACATCAGTCATTCAATCAATCACTCAATCAATCAATTAACCAATCAGTCAATTAATTTTTTTGAATCATCGGTAGGGGAAAAATACCACTGAGCTGACACTCATTTAAAATGGTGTTTCAATCAGAATGAGTACCATACTGTTGCATGTCAAAGTTGACATGCAGTATACATTATAGAGACACTTCTGTTCCAAACATTAAAGCTATATTACTTGTAACCCCCCTGTTACCCGGGGTTACTAGAATCCCAGTAAGACCTAGTGGTAGGCAGGGAAGGTAGCTTGTGAAACTCCAGTTAAATGGATTTCACACTGTCTCACTCTGTTCTCAGTCTCAGCTGAGACTGAGGGATGACATCATTTAGAACTGTTGCAGCTGCATAAGCCACACTGGAATGTTGCAGTTGGAGGTTAGAGAAGAACGCTGGGTAATCGGAAGTCAGTTCTGTTGCAGTCTGTAGTGGAAGAGGTGCTCTGCTGTAAACAGGCCCTCAGAGCTCTAAGCTCTGTCAAAGAGCTATTTTTTGTTGTATAGGTGTGTGTTCTCACCTGAAGAGGAACACAAGAAGAGCACATTGAAGTGGTGGAGACTGCTTTCAGTGGGTCAGGGCCCCATCCCTGCGGGGATGGGGGGGGGGGGAATTAGCCTGCTTCCAGTGGCAACCCCCCTGGTCCGGCTAGGGAAAAGAAGCTGCCTGATTTAAGTTCGTGCTGAGGCACTAGAAGCTCTGGACGAGAGTTCTTTGAGGAGAAAATGCCTGTGGGGCATCTGCAACCAAGGGGTGAGTTTGCTTTGCTAAAGGACCATGTGTTTTCACCTGAATTAAGATGAAACTAAAGGGACTGTTACTGTGGGGTCAGGAAAAGACAGCCAAGTACAGTTTGGAAGATGTGAGGATTGGACTGCTTAACTCTGTGGGGGGGGTCTAGAGTAATGGACAAAGTCACTTATAAGTATGTTCAAGTCCAGCACAAATGGGAAGAAAAGACAGTAGATTGAATGTGAAATACATTTAAAAAGAATCTACACAGCAAAGTGTTTTAAAGGATGAGGTGTTACAGTCCAGAGAAATGGCCGGGTATGAATTATGGGAGCGAGAGGTGGGAGACCCCCATCCGTAGTAACCAAATTCACCTCTACAGATTTGCTCTGGGGCACCTGTTGCTTTCTCTCAGGTACTTGGCCAGTGCCTGAGGAAAGTACCCAGATGTGGGATTGATGAGGAAGATTCCCTTATGGAGCAGAAGTGCTCATAGGTGGTTTAGGGAGCCACCAGTAAATGTTTCCATGCTATATGGAAAGTGTCCAAGTGACTGGCAAGGAAGCCAAGCCAGGGAAAACCCAGAGCAGCGTACAAGTTTGGGCTGTGTACCCAGTGTGTTTCAGAGCCTGAAATTACCAGGCGCGTAGCCCCGTGGGGGTCCATCTATGCTTTGTTTATTCTGTTGGCTGTGAATAAAAGCCACATTTTAGAATCCCACTTCTGGTATTGGACATTATAGTTATTGCTTCCTTTGTCCGGAGTTACTGGGGTGCCCCTGTGCAGAGTAGCCAAACCTAGCCAATGTGCCAAGTGACATATTCCTTCCCGAACCCAGCCCACCAGGTAGAGCTGTCAAGATAGAAACAGCATACCTGGGTGGGGATTACAAAAATGGAGGCACCGCTGTAGGATTTGGGTTTGGAATTAAGGGAGGAATATAAAAAAGGTCGCTGGGACAATGGCCAGCATTTTGGTTATCTGGCAGTGGGTAGCCCAAAAAGCTGAAGCAATGTTTAACTAATGTGCCGCTGTGTGCTGTTATCCATGTGCTGCTATTAAAATGCCAACTGTTTACCAAGGAGCAGTAAAGCCTGAGGGTGTATGCCCTTGTCCTGCATCAAATTACAGCATTTGACAGCTTTTAAAAGTGTTTGTGACAAAGAAAAGTGTGGAAAACTGTGGGTAGCAAAAGGAAAATTGTGCCCTAGATGTTGGAAATGCTTTCTGTGTGAACTGAGAGACTTGTGCTTAATGGCCATGAAAAATGGTTGAAATGGGCTCCCACCATGGAGTCAGTTGAAAAAAAAAAAAGTGTGGTTTTGCAGTTTAAATTTGCCTGCTCGACGATCGCCATGAGGAGAAGAGCATGAGAGGAAAGAGGCTCATTTGCATGGCGTCGAGTGATTGGTGAGACTGCAATCAGTCCTGCCCCCAAGCCAGCTCTAGAGCGACTGCACAGCATTCGAGAGGGAGAGTGAGTGGAGTGTACGAACTGGCTTACCAGGAGGAGCGTCGCAGTGACTGAAAGCGCTGTAAAAGTGTAAAAAACTGACTTTTCTGTTTAAATTCGGGCTCAACCCGCATCTCGAGCGACTGGACTGTGAGTGTGGTGTTCAGAGGGACAATCGGCAGGACTGCCAACCCGCTTCTTTCCAGAAGCCTCCAAGACTGGCTGCAGGCTGTTTTTCCATCGCAGCAAACAGCTACTGATAACAGTGAGTACTAACAGAAATAATTGCTCAAACTAAGTGATTTTGCCAAAAGCCAGCTGAATCTGTGTGTAGCAGTGTAATCGCTTTGCAAAGAAGGACTGTGTTAAGTTTTACCAGCAAAAGCAAGAATTCTAAGCAATCGACTGTGAGCATAATTATAGGTTCAGCGTCAGTATAATTTTCAAAGCCACGTGAGAGACTGTGAGTTGTATCAGATATGCAGCAAGAAATACAGGCAATCCTGTGCTATGAAATACTGAGGCTTTAAGGGACTGTAAGCTAGAGCAATGTCTTCAGCGAGTAAAAAGTCTGTGGTAAATCATATAAATGTGCTAGGAAAAAGAACAGTGCAAGTTTGTGCAGTTTGAGCAAAGTTATCAGTAGAGTGTGTAAATCGGATGCGCAGTGGGTTGACTCAATTACAGAATGTTGATGCATAGGAGTGCTGCCGCCGCCATTACAGGGTGGGTAGTAATATAAACACAGCAGCAGAGGAACCATTTTGAAAGAAAAAAAAGGTTTCAGTGATGTGGGACTTTAAATAACAGTGAGCGTTGTTTGTTTTTCTCTGCAGTCATGGCCTCAGGACCAGCCCGCTACCTGGATCATTCCCGGTCTGTGATAGCAGTAGAAGTTAACAAGTTAAGGGACATTGAGAGATGTTACTACGGAGGATGACCGCCTCCTCATGTGGCAATTCCTGGATATCCAGTGCAAGTATGTTTGATGTGCTTAAATGCTGGAAGGGATGTCTTCATGGTACCTCACTGTTCTGGGTGCTTAGAGAAATATGGTTTGTTTAAAGCGCCCACGATTCGTTTGGCTCCCACATGGACAAAGGTTCAAGAATCTGCAGTTGGCAGCACGCAGCACCAGGCAGAGTCTGTTGGAGAAGGCCTCTTAGAGTGTGGCACAAAGCAAGAAGGTGCAGATTTACAGACAGAACAATGTGCAGATGTTTCAGAGTCCGAGTCGCAGAGAGACATTTCAGGAAGAGCATCAGTAGACCATTGGAGAGAGGGGCCTAGCCCAAGCCTCATAGGTGAAGATGAGATGAGGGAGGCCTTTGAATGGGAGGTTTTGACCTCCGCACCCAATGAAGAGTGGACAGTCTCAGGAGTGAGGACGACTGCTCACTCCTGGGCACAGATTCTCAGTGAGGAAGAAGAAGAGGGGGAACCTATGTGGCCTTGTGTAAAAGGAACTGGTACACAGCTTCAAACTCTTGCCTCAGAGGAACGCATGGAAAAGAGTGGTGATTCCACTGCCCTGGCTGTGCAAGAAGAAGCTATGGATCCATTTTTTGTGTCATTAAGAATGCGTAGCTGGCAGAACCAGGACTGGCCACCCCCAAGCCAGGCCAGAGGTCTCAGTTTGACCAAAGCTAAAGAGGAAAGACTGGTTCGTAGGAAAGTGAATGAAATCTATGAGATGTCCTTTCCTACCTTTCCTCGGAGAGTTTGGGAGGAGATTGAAAAAAGCAGGAAATCATGGATTTGGGAAGAAGCAATGAAATGTGTGCATCCTGGTGCAAACAAGCATGTCAAGAACAGAATGTTTCAAGAAAAATACAGCCAGTGGAAAAGAGGCAGGACACTGTTTATGGACACTGTTCGAATTGTGGATGGAGAGGGACATGAAACCTTTCACAGTGTGAATTATGAGCACCCAGACGGGGTAATAATTCAAGCGCCTGACCCATTATGCTATTGGCCACAATGCAATGATCTTCCTGTAAATGTGCCCATGCCTACCAAATGGAAAGCAAAGCAGTGGTATCCAGTGCTGCCACTCCAGCCGTTGCCGTACCTATGTTGTTCCACCAGTCTGGACGTCCAGGAACCAGGCGCCCCACATTCATCAGTTCTACAGTGTACTGGCTTTCCAGAATCCATCGGCTGGCCCACCAGATGACTTCAGATCCAGAGAGGACACCAGCCCAGCTGTATCCTGATTCATCGCCAGGGTATCGGATGACTTCAGACCAGCTGTTTTCCTTTTTGTTCCTGTTCCAAGGTTCCATGTCCAGAGATGACATCAGCCCAGCAGTTTTACAGATGTGCCCTCCTGTAGTTTCCCAGAAGATGTCCGCTCAGCTGTATTGGAAGAATGCTGCCAGGGAGAGTCTTCGGCTGAGGACCAGGTGTGGTACCATTTTCATTCTACAAGGGACTGGTAAGTCCAGACTTTTCTATTCTTATGACATTGTAGTACACACCCTACACTAGCAGACTCCAGATGTTTGAACTGTCCTCAAAGACTCTCCCCTTTGGGACTTTGGCCTTCTAGAACTGTACTTCACTGGGCTCCGGCCCAGGAGAGACTCTTTAATGGACTTGCCTTCAGGCACTGTGGTCACTAGATGGGACTTTTAGGGCACTTCATCCCCAAATAGTGTGTATTGTAAATAATGTCATTGTTTTCTACTGTTTTCTAATGTTTATACTGTATGAACATACGAAATTTGCCAGCAGATAAAGGCCTAGAGGTCTATCAAGTCTGCTCGAATGTGCAGATAGCACCCCTTATTCTGCAGCTGCCCCTCCCTTCCCCTTCATTAACCCTCCCCCTTGTCCTGTTCCATCCCCTTTTGAAGCAGTCCACTGTTCTACTGCATACCACGTCTGCAGGTAACGCATTCCACCCAGCCACCACCCTCTCTGTAAAAAAGTGTCTCCTCATCTCCCTCCTGAACCTTCCTCCCTCCAGTCTCATATCATGGCCCCTGGTGGCCCTCCCTCCTTACTGAACAGCCCTCTACCCATCTTGTTTATTCCTTTCATGTATTTAAAGGTTTCAGTCATGTCACCCCTGTCCTCCTCTCCTCCAGTAGTACATGTTCAACTCCTTCAACCTCCTCTCGTATGATAAGTCCCCCAGTCCCTTGATCATCTTTGTCGCCCTGCTGTACCCCCTCCAGTAACTTAATGTCCCTCTTCAGATCACGGGCACCAGTACTGCCGCAGTACTCAGGTGTGGTCTAACTAATGATCTATACAATGGCAGAATCACCTCCTCCCTCCTCGAGGATATACCCTGCAATACAACCCAGCATTTTGTTGGCCTTTGCAGCTGCTTCTACATTGTGCTGAGTTGTTCATTGACCCTGTAATGAGCACACCCAGATCCTTCTCCTCTTCTGTCTGGGCTAGCTGCACTCCCCCAGCTGGTAACTCCTCCTTGGGTTCTTCATCCCAAAATGTAGCACCTTGCACTTTTGGCATTAAAGCCAGTTGTGCCAGGTGTCTGACCGAGGTTTCAAGCTTTGCCAGATCATCCTGCAACCCTGCCATCCCCTAGGTCATCCACCACGCACTACCTTGGTATCATCAGCAAACAGACTGATCTTGCTCTTGATGTCCCATGATATGTCTGCAATGAATATCCCAAACAACACTGGTCCCAACACGAGCCCTGTGGAACACCGCTCGTCACTGCCCTTGGGTGTGAGAGCTCCCCACCACCACCACCCTCTGTTGCCTTCCCTGAAGCCAGTTCCTACCCAGCTCACCAGCTTTGCACCTGCCCTGTGCCTACTAACTTCCTTCCCAGCCTTCCATGGCACAGGTCAGATGCCTTACTGAAGTCCAGATACAGGACATCCACTGCATGGCTCCTGTCCAGTTGCCTAGTTACCCAGTCATAGAACTCGACCAGGTTGGTTTGGCAGGATCTGCCACGTATGAAGCCATGCTGTCTGCTATCCTGTAGTCCTTTGGCCTCTAGGAGGGCAACCAGCCTCTCCTTCAGGATAGTCTCCATTAACTTACCCACAATGGATGTGAGGCTCACTGGTCTGTAGTTTCCGGTTCATCCTTGGGGCCACTCTTGTGGAGGGGCACCACATGAGCCATCCTCCAGTCCTGAGGTACACACCCCGAATGTAGTGAGGCATTAAATAGGTCTGCCAAAGGTCCTGCAAGGACCTCTGCCAGCTCCTTCAGTACCCTGGGGTGGATGCCATCTGGGCCTGGCACCTTGTCCACCCTCGGTGCCTTCAAACCCTCTCAAACTGTGCCCTCCATGATTTCCCCATCTGTCACCACTTCCCCCCCTGCTTCTGCCATTTCTCCCATCTTGGGTGTCACTCCCCTCTTCTCTTTAGTAAATACTGAGCAGAAGTACTCATTTAGTGCTTCTGCCTTATCGCACTCTGCTTCCGCCCAACCCCCCTCCTTCCTTATCCTTACTATGTGGTCCTTACAGCTCCTTTTCTCCCTGATGTACTTAAAGAAGTCCTTCTAACCCTTCTTAATGCCTTGTGCCAGCCTGAGTTCCGTAGATGCTTTGGCTCCCCTTACTGCCCTTGTCACCTCCTTCGATTCTGTCAAGTGCTTCTCCCTGTCCTCCCCCCTCCCTGTTTTCTTGTACTTCCTAAAGGCAGCTCTTTTCCTCCTTACCTCTTCCATGACCTCCTTGCTCAACCAGCTTGGTTTCTTAGCCCTAGCGTTCTTGCTCTGGGCTTTGCAATAGGTTTTGGTTGCCTCCACTATCCCCAGCTTTATGAGCTCCCACCTCTGGTTAGTGTCCATACTAGATTGAATTCTGGCCAGGTACCCTTTTACCACTTCCCCCATCCTCCCAAAGTCAGCCCTCCTGAAGTCCGGCACTCTTGTGCCAGATTCCACTCCTTCCTTGCCCATATCCAATGTGAGACATACTGAGTGCTGGTCACTTCCTGACAGCGGTTCCTCCACTGTAAGTTCTCTCACAAAGTCCCCATTTGCCAGCACAAGGTCAAGGGTATTCCCTAACCTGGTTGGTTCACTGACCATTTGCAGCAGGAAGTTGTCCTGGAAGGCATCCAGCAGTACCTGCTCCCTTCTGTTCCTGGTTGTTGTTGTGCTCCAGTCCACTTCTGGCATGTTGAAGTCCCCCACAATCACCACATTACCCTTCTTGCAGGTCCTCCTGATCTGTCCCGCTAGTTCCCTGTCTAACTCCTCCGTCCGAGATGGTGGCCTGTACACCACTTCCATTCTAAGAATCCTATTCTTGGAATCCTGGATTTGCACCCAAAGTGACTCTGTACTACCCTCCTCCCCTTCCTCCCTTACACACTTCAGTCCTTCATTCACATATAGTGCCACCCCCCCTCCTTTCCCAATCACCCTGTCCCTACGAAATAACCTGTACCCTGGTACAGACCGGTCCCAGTCATTATATTGGGTGGCCCATGTTTCTGTGATGGCTGCAATGTCCACCTCTCCCTCTGCCATGAGAACCTGTAAGTCTGCAGTTTTCCTCCCAAGGCTTCTAGCATTAAGGGTAACCACCTTCCACCCTTTTCCCCCCTCCCATCCTGCCCTCCTTTCCTAGCATCACCAATAGTACTTGCCATTTGTCCTTTGTCACTGTTATGGGGTAAGCTCATATGGTTTCCCAGCCTGTGGTCTCTGCATATCTCTTCCCAACTGCTACCCCCACTCCTAGTTTAAATTCCAACTTCCTCTATGTACTCCTCCATCCTCTGTTTCAACACTTTCTTTCCCTTCTCACTCAAGTGTAGTCTGTCCTTAGCATAAGACTACTGTCCTCCCAGGTCCCTCCCCACCTCCCCAACGCTACCCTTTAGCACAACACCAGGTTCTTAGCCATCCGTTAAATTCCTCTATTCTCAGCTTTCTTGTTGTGCTTGCCTTGGCACCGGAAGTATCTCTGAAAAAGTTACTGATCTTCCTGCCCCCTCACATAATTGTGCTAGTTCCTCAAACCTCCTCTGGACTATATCTACTGTCTTGTCAGACAGGTTGTTTGTCCCAAGATGTACAATTAAATGCAGCTTGTCCCTACCCCTTCTAGCATATTTCAGAACAGATTGTCCCACCCTTTCCGCTGTCATTCCTGGCATGGCCTCCACCCAAATGCGACTATGCCTCTCCCCCTTGCTACCCCACCTGACTCCTCTTAGTATTGAGTCCCCCAGAACTAAGATTCCACCCTCTTACTCCCTGCTTGCTTCCATTCATCTCCCTCTCTCATTTCCAGCTCCTCTTCTTCCTCCTGCACATTATTTCCCCCTTTTACCCCTGTTGCAATTCTCCCAGCAGAACTTCCCCCACTTGTTTGGTCCAGGCATTTATCAATTACTCCTCTAATTTCATCTTTTCCCTCCTCCACCTTCTTCCTCTCTAGTAGTGCAAAACTATTTTCTGAAAACCCTTCACAAATGCCCGCTCCCTCTCTCTTCATAGTAACCTGTTCTCTCCTTTCCACTCCATGACTTTTGCCACTTCTTCGCCTCCCCTCACAAGTCCCTATCTCCTCCTTCCATTTGTCTTTTGTCTCCTGACCTGGTTTCCCTGGCAATTGTTCTTCCTGGCCTGGGCCCCTTTGTCTCTGCTTCCCTTCTTCTGACCCTCTCCTCACCACTGTTGGCTTAAATCACCCTCCCTCATCTCCCCTTCTTCCTCCCTCCAGTATTGGGCTAAACCCACCCCAATCTGCCTTGCCTGTCTTAGTTCCTCCTGCAGACCCTCAATCTCCTTTCTAAGTTTTTCTATGTGGTTGCACACTAAACATCCTCCACTGCAGGCAATTTTAGAAAGATTGGTGCACCGCGAGTTGTTGCAGCCTACCACCCTACCCATTGCTGTCGTTGTCCTCAGCGACCCCCACCCTTCCAGATGCAGGATGCCAAACACTCCCCAAGTCTCCCTCTCCTCCTCTATCAGTGCAAAACATTTTCTTTATTTCCCTTACCTCCTTTGTTGCACACATTTAGATATATTGAGCAACTGCTTTTTATATTCCTATCCTTCCTATCCACACTCAAAAAGAGACTTTAAGTAGCCATTGCACAACCTTCTTCAAACTCCTACTCCTCCTTTCTCCACTGCAATATCAATGCGAATAAGTAATAATGAAAGCTCCTAGATTTGCATTTACTTCCCTTCCACTGAGATAGCAGTCACCTCTTCACTTGCTGCTGTTCCTTTCCTGGATGTCTGGTTCTGCTATGACAGGTGCATATCCTTTGCCTGTTTGAGGAAGTGATGTCAGAACCCCTGGTATAAAGGAAATAATAGACCAAGGGTGGGACCAGCCCAAGTCTTCCAGAAACAATCAGGTAGCTGAGACCTCTGGTCAGACCATTAACACCCTTCCCCCACTCTGCACTAAAACTTTGCAGCTAGTGAAGCCAGCAACAATGAATCACAATGCTACTCAAAGCCCCCAAAATAGGTTTGCTACCCAAAGAAACAGGACTCCAATTCAAACAGCTTCACCAACAACACATCAAAATAGGCTTGGAATTAGAAGATATAGGTCTCCAATTCAAAGAAACAGACCCAGTTAAATCACAATTATGTTTTAAAACAGAAGAAATAGGCCTCTACAAATGCAGCCTGCCACACAGTGAATCAAACAAATGAGCCCACTTATAGCTACCAAAACAGGTTTCAAAATTCCAACAGTCCCAAACAGTACCCTGCTAGCCCCTTAGTAGTAAGAAATAACCTTCTACCAAGTAGAATCCACAAAAAACAATGTAAAAAACAACAAGAAGCTACTGTACTGTGGGTCTGATTCTGTCTCCCTTCTAGTTCCTTCTGAGAAGCCAAATGGAGGTGAAGGCTATGGAAAACACAATTTAAAAAAAATTATACATACAGTATGTCATTGTGTCCACCCATCACTAGGCATTGGTTCCTGTTGCTGTAGGATGATTGGAGCTGCTAGGCCACTGATGTTTTTTTCTACTTTTCTAAAAAAATATTTTTTGGGATTCTCCAGTGTTTCGATGGTAGGGGTTTAGATAGACTTTGTATGCAGATTAGGAGTGTGTGTTGTCTTTCTTTCTTTTTCTTGAAGGTGTTCCTGAAGAAGATAGAAGAGAAGACAAGAAGAGGAGGAGGGACTCAGCGGAGTTCCTCAGTAGAACTTTAGAGTGTAGTGTTTAAAGTACTGTTGTTGTTGTTGTTGTTACTGTGTGTAACTTTTCCTTCCACATGTATGGTTGTGGGGGAGTTTGGGAGTAATGCATAGTGTATGGTATTAACTCCTGGTGTGTGGTTGCATGGTGTCCAGGGTTGGGGTCGGGGAGGTCCCTGTTTGTTTTGTTTTGGGAATTCTAAGTTCAAGGCAGACAGATTTTCCCTAGAGGGCTAAGGGGGATAGACAGGCTGTGGCCCTGACCTGCAGTAGGGGTTGCAGTACTGATCTATTAGGGCTATGCTCTGGACAATTCTACCAGAGTCACTAGGTACCCATAGTCAGCGGGTAGAGTAGAGGCTGATGTATCAGCTGAAGGCCTCTAGGCCCTTAGTGTTGCCTGCCTGTGCTGGCACATGGTAGGGGAGAAGGTAGCGCTACCTTCCCGTAGTCAACACATGGGGTGAGATGGCCTAAGCCGGGTGACTAATGACTGCAGACAGTCATTTTCCTGGCCCAGGGTGAGTGTAACCCCCCTGTTACCCGGGGTTACTAGAATCCCAGTAAGACCTAGTGGTAGGCAGGGAAGGCAGCTTGTGAAACTCCAGTTAAATGGATTTCACACTGTCTCACTCTGTTCTCAGTCTCAGCTGAGACTGAGGGATGACATCATTTAGAACTGTCGCAGCTGCATAAGCCACACTGGAATTTTGCAGTTGGAGGTTAGAGTAGAATGTTGGGGAATTTGAAGTCAGTTCTGTTGCAGTCTGTAGTAGAAGAGGTGCTCTGCTGTAAGCAGGCTCTCAGAGCTCTAAGCTCTGTCAAAGAGCTATTTTTTTGTTGTATAGGTGTGTGTTCTCACCTGAAGAGGAACACAAGAAGAGCACATTGAAGTGGTGGAGACCGCTTTCAGTGGTTCAGGGCCCCATCTCTGCAGGGATAGGGAAGGAATCAGCCTGCTTCCGGGGCAACCCCCCCGGTCCGGCTAGGGAAAAGAAGCTGCCTGATTTAAGTTCGTGCTGAGGCACCAGAAGCTCTGGACGAGAGTTCTTTGAGGAGAAAATGCCTGTGGGGCACCTGCAACCAAGGGATGAGTTCGCTTTGCTAAAGGGCGATGTGTTTTCACCTGAATCAAGATGAAACTAAAGGGACGGTTACTGTGGGGTCAGGAAGAGACAGCCAAATACAGTTTGGAAGATGTGGGGATTGGACTGCTTAACTCTGTGGGGGGAGGTCTAGAGTAATGGACACAGCCACTTATTAAGTATGTTCAAGTTCAGCACAAATGGGATGTAAGGACAGTAGATTGAATGTGAATACATTTAAAAAGAATCTACTCGGCAAAATGTTTTAAAGGATGAGGTGCTACAGTCCAGAGAAATGGCCGGGTATGAATTATGGGAGCGAGAGGTGGGAGACCCCCATCAGTAGTAACCAAATTCACCTCTACAGATTTGCTCTGGGACACCTGTTGCTTTCTCTCAGGTACTTGGCCAGTGCCTGAGAAAAGTACCTAGATGTGGGATTGATGAGGAAGATTCCTTTATGGAACAGAAATGCTCATAGGTGGTTTAGGGAGCCACCAGTAAATGTTTCCATGCTATATGGAAAGTGTCCAAGTGGCTGGCAAGGGAGCCGAGCCAGGGAAAACCCAGAGCAGCGTACAAGTTCGGGCTGTGTGCCCAGTGTGTTTCAGAGCCTGAGGGCTAAAGTGATGAGGATGTGTTCTGGTCTCCTTAAATCTGCATTACCAGGAGTGTAGCCCCATGGGGGTCCATCTATGCTTTGTTTATTCTGTTGGATGTGAATAAAAGCCACACTTTAGAATTCCACTTCTCGTATTGGACATTACAGTTATTGCTTCCTTTGTCTGGAGTTACTGGGGTGCCCCTGTGCAGAGCAGCCAAACCTAGCCAATGTGCCAAGTGACATATTCCTCCCCGAACCCAGCCCACCAGGTAGAGCTGTCAAGATAGAAAAGGCATTCCTGGGTGGGGGTTACATACAGAACTGAATATTTAATACTGAAATACATAAACATCACAGTCTGTTGCTGTAGAAATAGTTATGATCACCGGATACTTACTGACACTCCTGCTCAGTGGCCTAGCAGCTCCAATCATCCTACAGCAACAGGAACCAATGCCTAGTGATGGGTGGACACAATGACATACTGTATGTATAATTTTTTTTAAATTGTGTTTTCCATAGCCTTCACCTCCAACTTTGGCTGCATGTTTTTTGCTGTGTGTTTTTACCCATCTACCACTGTGACTGTATCCTACCTTCCCTGTACATTCAGCAGCTTCCATTCTCCACAAGGGACATCTCTAAGTGAGCCCTGTAGGTCACCACTACTGACCACTGCATGCTCACTGACACTCCTGCTCAGTGGCCTTCCAGTTCCAATCATCTTGCGGCAATGGGAAACAATGCCCAGTGCTGAGTGGACCCTGGTGATTTGCAGTGACATCAGGTGGCATTAAAGGAGTGATGACTGGGGTTCCCTGGACATGGCTGACTACAGATGGCATTAGAGGAGTGAGGACTGGGGTTCCCTGGAGATGACTGACCACAGGTGGCATTAGAGGAGTGAAGACTGGGGTTCCCTGGACATGGCTGACCACAGGTGGCATTAGGGGAGTGAAGACTGGGGTTCCCTGGACATAGCTCACCACAGGAGGCATTAGAGGAGTGAAGACTGGGGTTCCTTGGACATAGCTCACCACAGGTGGCATTAGAGGAGTGAGTATTGGGGTTCTGAGGACATGGCTGACCACAGGTGGCATTAGAAGAGTGAATATTGGGGTTCTGAGGACATGGCTGACCACAGGTGGCATTAGAGAAGTGAAGACTGGGGTTCCTTGGACATAGCTTATGACAGGTGGCATTAGAGGAGTGAGTATTGGGGTTCTGAGGACATGGCTGACCACAGGTGGCATTAGAGGAGTGTGTATTGGGGTTCTGAGGACATGGCTGACCATATGTGGCATTAGAGGAGTGAGGACTGGAGTTCTGTGGACATGGCTGACCACAGGTTGCATTAGAGGAGTGAAGACTGGTGTTCTCTGGACATAGCTGACCACAAGTACAGGTGGTATTAGAGGAGTGAAGTCTATGGTTCCCTGGACATGGCCGGCAACAGGTGGCATTAGAGGAGTGAGGAGTAGAGTTCTGTGGACATGGCTGACCACAGGTGGCGTTAGAGGAGAGAAGTCTGGGGTTCTGTGGACATGGCTGACCACAGGTGGCATTAGAGGAGTGAAGACTGGGGTTTCTATGGACATGGCTGACCACAAGTGGCATTAGAAGAGTGAGGACTGGGGCTCCAAGGACACAGCTGATTACAGGTGGCATTACAGGAACGAGAACTGGAATTCTGTGGACATGGCTGACCACAGGTGACATTAGAGGAGCGAGGACTGGGGTTCTTTTTTTTTTTTTCAATTGTATCTTTGTCTGTTGAGCCAGATGAGGATTTACCCCTTGTCTATACCCAGACACACAAACCCCAGTTCCCCCCCAGCAATTTACCTGGAAGCTGCTCAGGTGAATGATCCGCGACTTACTCATAATGGCGGGACTCCCCAAGGAGAGAGACTGAAATCCACCATTTAGTCCCATCCGAGTCTTAGGCTTGGCATCTTTTCAGCGTGCGAAAGGAGCCAGCCTGGGAGCATCGTGCTATGCTACTGTCAAGGGATTTTTGGCTTGCGAGTTACCTCTGGAGAAGAGCACATATAATGATGTCCTCATGACATGAGGCATGCTTCCACACCTGACGCATTAACATCAACATATCCTCCAATCCTCTTCCCTTTGTGGTCTCTGGCTCACCAACCCTCAGCCAATGCTATGGGTTGGACAATCAATGAGTGCCACAGCCCACCCAACCCCGAGGAAGAGAGCTGTCCATTGGCCATGTGATCCTCCTCCCCCCCAGCTGAACTTCTGATGCTCCAGGCTTGTTCCCAAACCTGGATCATCAGCATTGCAAGCATAGCGCTACCGATTGTGCAGGTAGGCTGGCTGCGGGACTGCAGTTCTGTGGACATGGCTGACTATAATTGGCATTAGAGAGGTGAGGACTGCGGTTCCAAGGACATAGTGGACCACAGGTTTCATTACAGAAGTGAGGACTGCAGTTCTGAGGACATGGCTGACCACAGGTGGCATTAGAGAAGTGAGGACTGGGGTCCTGAGGACATGGCGGACCACAGGTTTCATTAGAGAAGTGAGGACTGGGGTTCTGAGAACATGGCTGACCACAGGTGGCATTAGAGAAATGAGGACTAAGGTTCTGAGGACATAGCTGACCAAAGGTGGCATTAGAGGAGTGAAGACTGGGGTTTGTTGACGTAACTGACCTAGGCCTCTGGGCCACCGATGGGCGGACACATCCCTTTGACTGTTCCTGTACCCCTCACTGGTTTGACTGAGACTCTGCAATCTCCCCTGAATGATGAGCGAGTGCTCAACCATTGGACCACTGGACCGACCCTCACCTTGTATGTATCGGGTGCATTTTTATGTTGTATCTCCCTGTAAAGAAAGCATACTAAACTTCACTCTGGATGTTTGATGACTATCATTGTTTAAGTCAGGTGCTATGTATTTGCACTATGTTTTTTTTTTTAGGTAAATTGTATTGCTTATAAAATAAAACAATAAGAAGCAGAAACTCCTGTCAGAAGACAACATGGTACATAAATAATCCATCAAATGTAAAACAGACTATGATATGAGCAGTCTGGATTAAGAATGTGGTGGTATTACAAACATTTATCTAATACACACTTAATGTTGCATTACACATAACTACACTGTGCATTAGTGTGAGAGCAGTCCTAAATACAATTGATATAACAAAGCATTTTATGGACTCCTGCCTTTGGCTGAGATATGCTCTCAATCCAAACACATTACGGACAACTGTAGCGTTGTGAAAAAAATTACAGTTAGTAAATTTTCTATTACAGATACTTAGAAAGGAGACGAACGGAGACGAGACTGAAGGCGGAAGAATTTAATGATTATAACAATAATCACAGTGAGAGATTACAAGTGGTGCATTCTTCATTCTTCAAAATAACAGTGTGTGCTGGCTTGCTTAAATAGTGAAAGACAGCATCATCATTTCCTATGGTTTTCTATGATTGGTTCAAACAAGTACAAACATCAACTTACAAGGCAATATTCCTTTGGTATATGTATGAGCTCATCCTTGGTCAGCACAAGTATAGATAGTGTACATTCTATTATTATATATGGCTAGTAACAGTTGTCACTACCAGTTACCAAAGTCCAGGAGGAAGAAATAGGTTTGGACTTAGGAATGTGCATACAAGCATTTTGGCCTGTACTGATAAGAATAAACACTAGAGATAGTCAGAAGGGTAATTTGAACTCTATCCTGTATTTCTGTTTTGCAGACACATAAGACAGCTGTTTGCTATTACTTATGTAAGGCATCTATGTGTCCACTTTTGTAGCATGGATATACATAGGGTATCTACGGGTTCGGGGAAGGATGAGGCTACTTGGCACAAAGAGGCCTAGGTTTGACTACTCTGCACAGGGGCACCCAAGTAAATCCAACTACAGGAAGCAATAACTGTAATGTCCAGAACTAGAATTGGGATTTTTCAGTGTGGCTTTATTTATTAACTCACTGAACATAAACAAAGCTCTGTATGGTCCCCCACAGGGCTACGTAACTGTAATGCAGATTAGAGGTTAAACACAGCGGTCCATTTGAGGAATGAACACTACAACAGTTGTCTGGCTTTGGACCCACCAGGCACTCAGCCCGGACTTTGCATGGGCATTGGATACATAGCCCGACTGGCCCGGCTCCCCTGCCGGCCACTCGACTAAGGGTCCACTTGGCAATGAACCCAAACTCTACTTGGAAAGACATCCCATCAAACAAGGAGGCTCCCAAAACTGTGGCTTCCCACACCACTTGAAGTCTGCGACTCCTAGAGAGATTTTGTTTTCGTACTTTGAATTCGAAACTCCCATCAAACAGGGAGACTCCCATCAAACAAGGAGTAATGTTCCCATCCTGTGGCTCCCCACACCACTTGAAGTCTGTGACTACTAGAGATTTTGTTTTCATACTTCAATTCAAACTCCCATCCAACAAGGGAGACTCCCATCAAACAAGGAGTAATTATTCCCATCCTGGCTCCCACACCACTTAGAGTCTGCGACTCCTAGAAGATTTTCAAGTTGCGACCCTGTCTGGGTACCCACCCATCACTGGCCAAGCGCATGAGGCAAGTAGCAAAACACAGAAGAAATCTGTAGAGGTGGACCTGGTTACTAAAGATGGGGATCTATCCACCTCCAGCTCCCACAGCCCATACCCGGCCATTTCTCTGGACACACAGAACGTTAGACTTTAAAACTGTAGATTGACGGTGGATGACCTGAAGCACCCCCTCTACAATGAACTTTAACACTTTAAACAGATGACTGCTCTATTTGACATAATTCTCCCAAATAGCAGTCCCCAATACTAGAAATCCAACTGAAGAAAAGAAGTTGTTTGCCCCTTCCAATGAGGCCAAACACTCACCCATTCGTTGCAGGTGCCCCACAGACGAAGAAATGTAAACTTTGCTGTTATACATGAACAGACTGAACTTAAATTAAAACAGGCAGCTTTCTTCCCAAGGTGGGAGAAGGGATTGCCCTGGAACCCACAAAGAACTTTTCCTCACCCCCCAGAGGGAGGGGTAAACAGACACTACTGGTGTCCGTCTTGTTCTTAAGGACAAACTGAAGACTGACTTTGAATTCCCAAGATTCTAACTTACTCTGAGCTGAAGATTCCAAATGTGGCTCATGCAGCTGTGACAATTCTATAATGATGTCATCCCTCTAGTCTCAGCTGTGACTGAGGACAGAGTGAGACAGTGTGAAACCCATTTAACTGGAGTTTCACAAGCTGCCTTCCCTGCCTACCACTAGGTCTTACTGGGATTCTAGTAACCCCGGGTAACAAAGGGGTTACACTCGCCCTTGACCAGGAAAATAACTGTCCCCAGTCATTATGCACCCGGCCTTAGGCCATCCCACCCCATGTGCTACCTGCGGAGGGGGGTGATCAGGCCCTCTCCTACCATGTGCGAGCACAGGTAGGCAACACTAAGGGCCTAGAGGCCTACAGCTGACATATCAGCCTCTACTCTATCCACTTACTATGGACACCTAGTGGCTCTGGTAGAACCGTCCAGAGCATAGCCCTGATAGATCAGCACTGTGGCCCTAATGGTTAGGCCACAGCCTGTCCATCCCCTAACCCTCTAGGGAAAACCTATCTGCCTCTAACATAATATTCCCAAATAAAACAAAACCCGGGACCTCCCGACCTTGGGCAGCCTGCAACTACAACATTAGGAACAAAACAGTACATTTAATTTCTACACTATAAGCACTGACGAGGACTCAATGAGCCCTCCTCCTCTTCTTGTCTTCTCTTCTGTCTTCCAGGGACACCTGTAAGAAAAGACAAAACAAAACAAAAAAAACACATCCTAATCTGCATTTATGATCTACCTAAACGACAACAGTGACAAAAACAGCAACAACCCTTACCATACAGGAAAAACAGAACACTAAACAATCCCAAAAAGGAAAAATATATATATTTTTTTTAGAAAAGAAGAAAGTACAGTATATACATTAAGTACAGAAATGACATTGATAACAATACACTTTTTTGGGGGGATGGAATGCCCTAAATGTCCTACTAGTGACTACAAGGCCCGAAGGCCAGTCCATTAAAGAGTCTCTCCTGGGCTGGAGCCCGTGAACATGACTTTTTAAGGCCATAATCCTGAAGGGAGAGTCTTTAGGACAGTTCACACACTGTTTGAAGTCTGTAGTGTAAGGTGTGTATTGCAATGTCATAAAGATAGAATAAAATAATTTTCTGACTCACCAGCCTCTTGAAGTATTGAACTAAGCAAACTGGTCCTTCAAAACTCTCCCTGGCAGCATTTCTTCTGATACAGCTGGTGGACATCTTCCGGGCACCCACAGGGTGCACATCTGGAAACAGCTGGGCTGATGTCATAACTGGAGAAGGAACCTAGAACAGGAACAAAAAGAAACAGCTGGTCCAGCGTCATCCGATTACCAGGCGATGAACAGGCAAACAGCTGGGCTGGTGTCCTCTCTGGATCTGAAGCCATCTGGTGGTAGCAGTAGATGGTTATTGATTAGGGCAGTACACTGTGAACTGAAGAATGTGGAGCACCTGATTTGTTGTTTATTCATATTGGCAGTTCAATAAGGTTACTTCACAGTGTAGATGTGGCAGTATTGACTACCATTGCTCGGCTCTCCATTTTGTAGGCCCGGGCTTAATTACTGAGAGGTCCTTGCACTGAGGCCAATAGTAGAGGGGGTCAGGGGCTTGAATTATTACTCCATCTGAGCACATAATTCACACAGTGGAGACTTGTGTCCCTCTCCATCCACAATTCTCACTCTGTCCATAAACAGTGTTCTGCCTCTCTTCCACTGTGTATACTTTTCATGGAACAGTCTATTCTTTACATGCTGGTTAGCCCCAGGATGCACATGTTTCATTGCTTCATCCCAGATCCAGGATTTCCTGCAGTTCTCAATCTCCTCCAGACTCTCCGAGGAAAGGTAGGAAAGGTCATACAAAGATTTCATTGGCCTTTCTACGAACCAGTCTCTCCTCTTTACTTGCTTTGGTCAATCTGAGACCGCTGGCCTGGCTTGGGGGTGGCCAGTCCTGGTTCTGCCAGCTTCGCATCCTCAATGAAATTAAAAACGGATCCCTGACTTCTTCTTCTTCTGGTGAAGCCAGGGCAGTGGCATCACCACCTTCTTGAACACATTCCTCCGAGGCAAGATCTTGAGGCTGTGTACCCGTTCCTATCTCACAAGGCCACATAGGTTCCTCCTCATCTTCCTCTTCACTGAGGATCTGAGCCCAGGAGTGAGCAGTAGTTCTCACCCCTGAGACTATCCATTCATCACTAGGAGTGGAGGTCGACACCTCCCATTCAACGGCCTCCTGCATCTCATCTTCACCTTCGAGACTTGGGCTAGGCACCCCCACCCAGGGGTCTATTGATGCTTTATCTGAACTTGCCTTCTGAGATCCAGCATCCAAAACTTCAACTTCAGATTCAGTCTCTAATTCTGCACTCTCTAACTTTGTGCCACACTCCCCCTGGGGACCTTCCTCCACAGGCTCCGCCTGATGCTGTGTGCTGCCAACTGCAGATTCTTGAAGTTGTGTCCATGTGGGAGCCAAATGAATTTGAGGCACTTTATACAAGCCATATTTTTGTAGACAACTAGCACAGTGAGGAATCATGAAGACATCCCTTCCAGCACTAAAGCACATCTGGCATACACGCACTGGATAATTAGGAATTGCCACATTAGGAGGGAGTTGCCCTCTATAGCACCAATTTTCAATGTCTCTCAATCTATTTACTGCTGCTGTTACTGCAACCTGGGCATGATCCGGGTAATGAGCTGGTCCTGAGGCCATAACTGCAGAAAAACAAACAAAAGTTCACTGTAACTGAAAGTCCCACTTTAAATGAACACACTCTGTAGCTTTAAAATGGCTCCTCTGCTGCTGTGTTTACTTTACTACCCCACCTTGTAATGGCGGCAGCAGCACTCCTGTGCATCAACATTCAGACTCTGGGTCAAGCCACTGCACCTGATTTACATCAGCTACTAATAACTTTTATTTAAACTGCACAACTTGCTCTTTCTGGCTGTTCTCACATTTACAGGATTTTCCTTGGACTTTTACATGCTGGCAACATTTATTTAATCACAGTCCTTTTAAAACTTCAGGTTTCAGCACAGGATTGCCTGCTTTTACTAGTGTTGCACTTATTTTACAACCCACAGTCTCTCTCTGGCTGCAAACTTTCAACTGAGGCTACTTTCATTGCTATGCACACATTTAATGGCTTTACAGACTTGCATTTGCCAGCAGGATATCACACAATCGCTACTTGCAAAGCGACTATACAGCTGCACTCACATTTTATATGGCATTACTGAAAATCACTGATTTGAGCAGTTTTAAATCGTCTACTCACTGTTATTGTAGCAGATTGCTGCGATGGAGGAAAACGGCCTGCAGCCAGATTTTTGAAGGCCTCGGATTTCAAACGGGCGGGCAGTCTCCGCGATCGTAGTATTAATCACACAGTTCACTGATCCCATGACCGATAAGCGGGTTGAGCCCGATTTTGAACTAGAGAAGTCACTTTTCACTGTTTACAGTGCTTTGAACACTTCGAGAACGCTCCTCCACTGCCAGTACACGCACTACTCTCTGTCTCCCTCTCGAATGCTGAAGCAGACACTGAAGAGCTGGTTGAGGGGCGGGACTAATGGCAAACTGACCAACCACATGACGCCATGCAAATGAGCCTCTTCTTCCTCACGAGGACTCCTCTCCTCACGGCGATCGTCGAGCAGGCAAATTTAAACTGAAAAGATACACTTTTTTTTTCAACTGACTCCACGGCGGGAGCCCATTTCAACCATGTAACATTGCCATTAACTCTGCAGTCTCTAGTATTGCACAGAAAGCATTTCCAACGTCCATGGCATAATTTCTCTGTTGCTACCCCTAATTTTCCACACTTTTCTTCACAGAACTTTATTTTAAAACTGACAAACGCTGTAAACTATGTTGATGCAGGAGAAGGACACACACTTTGGCTTTACAGCTCCTTGGTAAACAGTTGGCATTTTTAAACAGCAGCACAAGATTCACAGCACACAGCACACACTAGGAAATTGCTTCAACTTTTTGGGGCTACCGACTGCCAGACAGCCAAAATGCTAGCCTACTTGCCCAAACACCTTCCTTGCCAAACAAATCCAAAGCAGTGCCTCCATTTTTGTAAGGCATCTATGTGTCCACTTTTGTAGCATGGATATACATAGGGTATCTGCAGGTTCGGGGAAGGATGAGACTACTTGGCACAAGAGGCCTAGGTTTGACTACTCTGCACAGGGGCACCCAAGTAAATCCAACTACAGGAAGCAATAACTGTAATGTCCAGAACCAGAACTGGGATTTTTCAGTGTGGCTTTATTTATTAACTCACTGAACATAAACATAGCTCTGTATGGTCCCCCACAGGGCTACATAACTGTAATGCAGATTAGAGGTTAAACACAGCGGTCCATTTGAGGAATGAACACTACAACAGTTGTCTGGCTTTGGACCCACCAGGCACTCAGCCTGGACTTTGCATGTGCATTGGATACACAGCCTGACTGGCCCGGCTCCCCTGCCGGCCACTCAACTGACGGTCCACTTGGCAATGAACCCAAACTCTACTTGGAAGACATCCCATCAAACAAGGAGGTCCCAAAACTGTGGCTCCACACCACTTGAAGTCTCGACTCCTTGAGAGATTTTGTTTCGTACTCAATTGAAACTCCCATCAAACAGGAGACTCCCATCAAACAGGAGTAATGTTCCCATCCTGTGGCTCCCACACCACTTAGAGTCTATGACTCCTAGAGAGATTTTCAAGTTGCGACCCACATCTGGGTACCCACCCCAACACTGGCCAAGCGCATGAGGCAAGTAGCAAAAACACAGAAGAAATCCGTAGAGGTGGACCTAGTTACTAAAGATGGGGATCTATCCACCTACAGCTCCCACAGCCCACACCCGGCCATTTCTCTGGACACACAGAACGTTAGACTTTAAAACTGTAGATTGACGGTGGATGACCTGAAGCACCCCCTCTACAATGAACTTTAACACTTTAAATAGATGACTGCTCTATTTGTTTGTCCTAGTTGACATAGTTCTCCCAAATAGCAGTCCCCAATACTAGAAATCCAACTGAAGAAAAGAAGTTGTTTGCCCCTTCCAATGAGGCCAAACACTCACCCATTCGTTGCAGGTGTCCCACAGGTGAAGAAATGTAAACTTTGCTGTTATACATGAACAGACTGAACAAATTAAAACAGGCAGCTTTCTTCCCAAGGTGGGAGAAGGGGATTGCCCCTGGAACCCACAAAGAACTTTTCCTCACCCCCCCGAGGGAGGGGGGTAAACAGACACTACTGGTGTTCTTCTTGTTTGCTTAAGGACCAACTGAAGACTGACTTTGAATTCCCAAGATTCTAACTTACTCTGAGCTGAAGATTCCAAATGTGGCTCATGCAGCTGTGACAATTCTTTTTTTTTTTTGAAATTCGCATTTTATTAGTTTTAACAAGCAGATAAACAAGCATACGTAAGAATACTTTCGTAACCAACAGCTAGGTAAAGCAATTAGTTAATAAGGTAACAAAACATCGAGAGAATAAGACAAACAAAAAAGAATACAAACCCCCCCACCCTCACCCCTAGGAGGATACGCCACCAACAGCCCATGAACCTCAATAAGAGGCGGATAGTGCCTGGGTGTAAAGAGGCAAGGACATAAAAACTGGCCAGGTCGGGTATCATAAAGCCGGTAACAAGGAGGAGGGAAAATAAGGGACCTCAAATAGGATCCTAGTGGAGATACAGGGCATATAGCTTGCCCCATTTCTTGTGAAATGCTGACAGGGCATGCCTGGAACTGGCGATTAATTTTTCAATTTTGAAGCATTGGGACATTTCGCTATCAATCCTGATATGAGATTCGGATTGATCTAACCAGTGGCCGAAGAACTAATCTTTTGACTGCCAGTAGAAATGAAGGCCATGTGTTTCCTTTCCTTAACTTTGATACCAGAATAAATTCCTAGTATACAAATTTCGGGTGTGAATAAGTCTTTTAAGCCTAGCAATGGATCCAAGTTACCCTGAATGTGTTTCCACAAGGGCAACCTTCTCACAGGCCCAAAATATGTGCAATATATCACCTGATCCTCTCCACACCTTGTACAATTAGTAGAATTTACTTTCCCAAATTTAAATAGTTTCACGGAGTATAATACATGTTGTTAACTATATAAAAATGTGTGAGCTTGTACCTATCCAGAGAAAAAACCTATGAAAATCCATCCACACCTGTTTCAGGGCGAAGAGAACTGGCAATCAATGGTTCCCACACCTTGAGCCAGATAAAGCTTCAGGTACTTTACTAAGAAGGAGCTGCATGTAGAGTTGGCTATACTATGGGTTCGTTTGCAGAGATTTGAGCAGTTCCAGCAAGGGCGAACACTGGACGTCCTTTTCACCGAACCAAAAACCTTAACTATGAGGTGTCTCAATTGGTATACTTTAAAAATATACTGCGAAGGGATAGTGAATTTGGTCATCAGATCACCTGAGGAACCAAGTAAGTCTTGATAATAAAAGTCTTCCACCACACAATCACGGATTTGCGGTAGCCAGGAGGGGAGCAACCAGCATGAACCAAGCTTAATATTAGGATTAAAAACTAAAGGTTGGGCTGGATCTTTGGAATTATTAATTCTAACTGAGTTGCAGTGTTGGTTAAAAACCTTAACTGAGGTCCCAATCACGGAGCAACCTATCCGGGTTGGAAGCACTGAAAGGTTGCAGTAGAACAAGAGATTGGGGGTCTATATTATAATTCTTGAAAGTTAGTTCTCAAGCTGCAACCATCTGGAAATATAAGAACCCTGAGGGGGCAAAGCCATTTGCTCATTTTCACCAAGTGACTAGCCCTATAGTAAAGTTCAAAGTTGGGTAAGCGGAGTCCCCCATTAGCTTTGGACACACACAATTTGGAGAAGGACCTTCTTGGTTGTTTATCTTTCCAGATAAATTTAACTATAGCAGAGTGGATTTTTTGGAAAAAGGATTTCAGTAGCCATATGTTTAGCAGGCTTAAAGGATAAAAAATAAGCGGGAGTATATTCATCTTAATTATACTAATTCTCCCACTTATAGTTAAGGGCAGGATTGACCATCTACTAAGGTCACACCGAACCCTATCCATCAGATCATCCAAATTAAGCTTCTTAATTGTGTTAGTATCTCGGCTAGATAAATACCTAGATATTTAAGATGATCAGGCGTCCATTTCATACCAAAATGGGCTACCTCAGCCTAGTAAACAAATGGGTTAAGTGGAAAAATTTCGGATTTGAACAGAGTTCAGCCGGTTGAAATCTCCCAAATTGTGCGATAATTTTAGCACCCTTGGATAGATTTAACTGGTTCATGAGATGTAACAGGATGTCATCTGCAAATACAGAAATGGCTAGTGATTGTTGACCGATAATACAGCCGTAATGTCAGGTGAGGACTTGATACAGCACCAGTAAGGGTTCTAGGTAGAATTGAATAGATCGGTGATAACGGACAACCTTGGCGGTGCCGGAATATAGAGGAATCTGGGAGAGAGTACCCCGTTACAGTAGACTCTTGCGGAAGGGGAGCCATAGATCGCCTTAACCCACTGAATAAATTGTGCCGGAAAGCCCATTTTATCCAGGGTAGCCCACAAAAATTCCCAGCTCACCCGATCAAAGGCTTTTTCGGCATCTAAGGCTACTAGAGCCATAGGGAGTTGAGAGTCTTGAGCAGTATGAAAAATGTATGCAGGGTCCTCATATGGTCAGCTGCAGATCTCCCCTGAGCAAAGCCCACTTGCTCCACACACTGAGGCGTCTGCCATACTTGTTTAATTCTCAATGAAAGTTTTAGTCAGAATCTTAACATCATAATTAAGCAAGGAAATTGGCCTGTAACTAGTGGGTCTAAAGCCGACTTATTTGATTTAGGTATTAGGATGATAGTTGCTTCTAATAAAGAGGGGTCTAGAGGTCCGGAAGACAGGATATAGTTAAACAATTTTAGTAATGCAGGAGTTAGCTCAGTGCAAAAGGATTTATAGAAGTTTGGGGAAAATCCATCTGGACCAGGGGCCTTGTCCAGGGTGAGATCATGGATGGCTTCTGTGACTTCCTCTAGAGTTATGGGGCCTAACAGGACCTCACGTTGATTAGCATTAAGCCTAGGGAGAGGGGAATTCTCAAGGAACTCTACTATACTCGGGAAAACCTCTGGAGGGGTTTCAGTCCTGTAAAGGTTCTTGAAAAAATCTTCAAAGACCCCAGCAATATCCCTCGGGCTGGTTTTGATGGAACCATCACTAGCCTTGATACCAGGAATCAGTCTCGAATTCTCCACTTCTTTGAGCCTAAGAGCTAGAACTCTGCCTGGCTTCTCACCCTGTTCGAGATATTTTGTTTTGGATTTCAAAATGATGTATTCTGTCTTCTCTCTGATTAAGTCTTCGATACTCGTCTTTGAGCCTATACAAATTCTCCAGAGCCCCTGAGAGTATGAGGCAGAGAGTTTCTCCTCAACGTCCTTTGATCTGACTAGCTAAGGAATTAACTTTCTCTACTCTCAGTCGTTCCGTCCTAGATGCTTCTTTAATGAATTCACCCCTGAGAAAACATTTCAGTGAGCACCAAACTAAATCATATCTGGAGACCAGCCTTGATTAGTCTCCAAGAAGGACAAAATCAGAGCTTTGAAAGATGAGGTAGTCCTCATCCTTCAAAATCTGATTGTTGAGCTTTCAGATAGTGTCCCGTTGACCAGGAGGACCCGGAGCCAGCTTAACCCATGTCATAGCATGATCCGAAATAACAATAGGTTCAATGTTGGTGGAGGAAATATTAGTTAACAAGCTGGTGCTCACTAAAATGTAATCTATCCGTGACCAAGAGTTATCGTTGGAGAGTAAAGGAATAAGTCTTGGTAGCAGGATTCAGGAGTCTCAAGGATCTTCTAAACCCAGCAACGAGCATAGATCCGCTAGAGCTAACTGAGCGGGTGGCGTGATTTAGAGCAACCACCAGATCTGTCTAGTATCTGTGAAGGTGCAATGTTCCAGCCCCCCCCAAAACAAAATTGGATGGGAGAAAAACACTCAGCAGGTCAGCCAGACCCATCAAGAATGTGGAGTCCCCTCCAACAGGACCATATATAGAACCCAAAACAACCTCAGTATTATAGAGCGTGCCCTGAACAAATACATATCTTCCGTTTGGGTCTTGTACGCACTTCTTCATCACAAAGGGTAAATTGCGTCTGATCAAAATGGCAACCCCTTTACTGTTGGTCGACTGACCTGACACGAAAACTTGTGAGAAGCTTTTAAACTTTAGGAAGTTCGTTTCCGTTACCATAATGTGAGTCTCCTGAAGGAAAAGTATATGTACCCCCACTAAAGAGCAGTTCAACAAGATCCGACCTCTCTTGGAATTCTCCCTTAATCCCCTCACATTCCAGGTAGCAAATTTAACATGATTTAACGCCATTGTTACTGGTAAATGGGCTATTTGACCTAGAGATTAACATTCGAAACCTCTTAAAAGAATCAGTGGCGGCGGCATCCTCCCCCCAAGTACAGAACTCGGACCCATTCAAAACATTTGTATTGGAATATATCATCAGTTACAGAACATACTAAAGTATAACACAGAATGATAAAACAGGGTATCCCCCAAGTTCTAGACCCAGAGATAATTGGTATAGAAAGCTTGGAATTTACCCGTCTAGTCCCAAGCCCGCCCCTCCCTAACCCCTCACATAAGCACAACCAACTATGTACAAACCACCCCCGTGCCCAATAACACTGAAAATCCAAAAGTAACACACTTATATACAAAACCCCCTTCCCTCGATACCATGGCGTCGCCCCTGGTTCATTGAAAACTCGAACAAAAGGAAGATTGAAATACCCCTTACTGAGGCTCTTAAACTCAAGACTATAACCACTAGATTTGCTGAAATAGAGAAGCCATGGTATCCAAAAAAAACATCCACAGTCGTGAGGCAGGCTCTAAAAGTCAAATTCGCCTCCCGCCCCCCCACCAACTACAAACCGAGAAAGCGATATCTTGAAATTAAGCAGGATTCGGCCTATCAGCCACATAAGCCAAGAAAGTGGAAGGAGTGCTACAACCTCCTTGAACCCAGATCGAGGCATCCTAACGCAAGCAGGCGTATATCAAAACAGAAACCCCCTAAAATGGAGTTTTACCTGCAGGAGACCTCGAGCACACTAGCTAGTGAATAATCCCTATGAGGCCTAGCTCTTGGACTGGAGCAACCATTAAAAGGAAGCGCGAGTCGGAAATAACCGGGACGGACCTTAACGGTCCGAACGCAAAAGGTTCCTCCTGGAAACACCAACCCATCCTTATGTTCCTGCCCCAGACTAAGCCAACAAGCGTGGAGCCACCGATCTTCGGGCCTAATAAACTGCATAGGCCTACCCTGACCTACTACCCCAATTCGACCACGACCCTCCAGGACCGAGGTAAGCCAGACTAGCGCGATCGCTCTTCACTGGGGGGGAAGCTATGAAAACAAGTACATGGAGTTAAAATAGTTATGGATGCAAAAGTCCCAGACAGTTTATAGTAAGACAGAGCCATTCAGTCCCTTTAAGCAGGTTGGGGAGTTTCTTGACAAGTCGGCCAAGCACAGTCCGGATCTTCATAGTCTGCCAGCTGCCGTCCAGGAGACCCCAAATTTCGCCGGATAAACCATCTTGAATCTAATATCAGCAGTGATTAATTTTTTAACGAGTGGGTGAAATGCTGCTCTCCTCTTCCGGACCTCAAAAGGTAGATCCTGGGTGATTCTCAGCTTAACGTGGGACCATTGTACAGAGTCCAATTCCTTGATTTTCATTAGGACATGTTGACGCTCAATGTAACTTAGGAATTTAATGATGATTGGTCTAGCAGGAGCGCTTGGTGGAGGTTTGGGTTTCAGTGATCTGTGGGCTCTCTCGATATGGTAGGATTGGTTTATCGGAGAGGGACCAACAACTTTATTTAGGAAATGTTGGACGAATTTAATGGTGTCATTTCCCTCTTCCGATTCCGGTAGTCCCAAGATGAGAACATTATTCCTTCTGCTCCTTCCCTCGAGATCTTCTGTTTTAGCCTGTAATTTTTGTATTTGTTGTTTTAATTTGGTAATCTCTGGATCAACTTTATTTCTCCAATGATCTATCGACGAGACATTGGTTTCTAGATCTCCAACTTGTCTGGATAGGTCTGAGAAGTCCTTTCTAATAGATTTAATTTCTCCTGAAATCTCCTGTAGTGTTTCTTTGAAAGGTGCCATAATTTGAAGAAACGATCCTCAGTTAATGGTGTATTTGAGGCAGTAGATGTATTTTTGTTTGGTAGAAACAGGATTGGCATTTCTAGCTTTTTAGAAGCCTTTTCAGGCGTTGATGGTGGAGTGTGTTTCACACTGGCTGTTTTCATTTCAGCCTCCATCGATGTTAGTCTCTGGAAACAGCTTCAAGCACCCTAAAAATCAGCCCAAGGATACTGCAAGCAGTTAGGAAGCCTTTAGGGTCGGTAAAGTTGAAGAAGATATCGATTCTGTAGTTGAAAATAGTGATTTTGGTAGGAAGAGGCAAGGAGCTCAGGAGAGAGCTGCTTTCAGGCACACTGCATCACGTGACTCCCCATCAACTGTGACAATTCTATAATGATGTCATCTCTCTAGTCTCAGCTGTGACTGAGGACAGAGTAAGACAGTGTGAAACCCATTTAACTGGAGTTTTACAAGCTGCCTTCCCTGCCTACCACTAGGTCTTACTGGGATTCTAGTAACCCCGGGTAACAAAGGGGTTACACTTACATGGTCAGTACAAATATCAAAAGGCCTTTTAATATTGCAACTTGTGGCTTAGTTTGTCTTGTGGCTTCACAAGTTTTATATGATCCAGCTTCATATATGCCAACATTTGTTACACAGACACATTATGTTTTAGACCAAAATGAGGTTTAGGCTGAAATATAGGGACACACTTCTTTATCCCTTGTTACAACAACTCAGACATGTCAAACTCCTCCCCACAACTAGAGAACAGCAGGTTTTTCTCTGAGGTAATGAAGTTTAGCCTTAAACAATCTGCAAAGACAGAAATTGTTGAACTTGAACTACAGCTAGTCCATTAACTGAAAAGCTTAGTCAACAACTAATAACTGGCAAAAAGTAAGAACATGCGATACATAATTAGATTTAGATCTCACCCATCGGACCCCTCTGTGTCTACATAATATGGCAGATGAAGGTACATGTAATGTACTGTATAGAGGTAACAAATTATGCTCTAACTGTCTGACAGAGTTAAAATATCCACCTCTTACCTGTCCGATAGCTAGAGGTCCATTATAAAAAGTCCAGGATCTCGACACGTGGCAGTCACCATCTGCAGTAGCTTCAACCAGGACCCTTTCTTTATGGCAACAAGTCTTGTATTGTTAAATTAACCTAATTTTTTCTCCCACAACCAATAATACATATAATCATGCAGAAAAACATATATTACCTCTCAGGAAATGCTAATAAACATCTAAAGAGGTCCCATGGTGTCTGAGTCACTGTCTTTGAAAATCTGCTTACCTAGAAAACCTTGATTAAGAGGTAGGGCAGTGCAAAACTGTTGAGTCTTGTATTGGCATTTTCCGCTTCAGTTTTTTATCCTGTACAACACCGTTATTCAAACACAATGGTCACTCTTTTGCACTTTATCGCACTTGTGACTTTACTCTGGTTAGGTGTGCAGAGGTTCTTTTTTGACAATTATCTAGAAAAATGCAGACCTCATGATTTCTTGTCTGACTCGATTGGATCCTGGGCCCCGGCTGCCTCAAATTCTCTTTTAATGAGTTCCACCCTTCTGCCAGCTTCAAGCACATCTATAAATTGATAGATCTGCCCACCATAAAAAATAGAGTTGAACTGGCATTAAAAGAGAATATGTGATCCCCAGACTCTTGAGCTGCACCCTCACAGCATCAGATTTCTTTCATCGCAAACGGTTCACGTGAGAGAGGGCCAGGAAGAGATGTAAGGTAGATCCATTATAGTTCAGGTGTGAGTCTCTGGAAGCCTGTAAGAGGAGAACTCTGGTTACCACACTGACCATAACTAGCAACACATTGCAAGGTCTATCCCCTTTCTGATCGGCCAAGCAGAGAGAAATATAGTAGGCCTTAGAAAAAGTTTGGGTTGCAGTGTCCGGTGCTAAGCCAAGTGCTCCTGGCAGCCAGTTCTTTAGGAACAGTAAAAGATGTTCTCCCTCACTTCCCTTGGGAATTCTGACTAGCTTAATGTTAGAGGCCCTGTTGATATTCTCAAGGGCCTCCAGATGATATCAGAGTTGAATATTCTCCTGTGCCAGTTTGATGGTCCCTGCTAAGGCTTAGGTGATGTGGTTTTGAGCCGAGGTCGCCATTATTGTTGTGACCTCAGTTTCAATGTCCTGCTCCACTAGACATTTCAGCATGGCCTCAACATTGGTGTCTATGGCTTGTATCAAGATCATTAGGGACTTCCGCGGTGGCTCAGATCCTGTGCTGTGCACGGAGTTGGTGGCTCGGGTAGCCTGGTGGCCGCTTAACTGCTATTGTTTTTTGGCTGTTCCTGTCCCCGCCTTTGGTCACACCATGATAAGCCTTACATCTGCTGATTCCAGAGAACATGCTTTATCCAATTTTCCAACTTTCAAATCAGTTTACCAGTTTTAATTGCACACTTAACACATTTGAATCCCATTGAAACTTGGAGCTGCAGAAAGGCACATCCTCTTAGAAAGTGTGCTAAGCAGTGCCCCCTTGCACTATGTTTTTAAAAAACCATGATATCATTCCTCGTAACCTTTTGCTGCTGAAATGTGAGGCACTGATGCTCAAAATGTGGGACACCATCCCTTAGAATGAGGGATACATCATCAAACATGGAGACACAGACTTAGAACACTGTGGAAACTAGTGCAAGTTGAATTTGGCATGGTATGTTAAAATTTATTTTTATACAGGGTGAGAGATACACATTTGGACACAAGGTCCTGGTTTCAAAAATATTGTTGTTAAAATACCTCTGTACAACATATATAACATTGACCTACAAACTTACTATACACAGAAAAATGCAAAATATAATAAACTTTGCCTTCTTAGTCCTCTTAATAATTTTAAGGCAGCCCTAAGGATATGCCTGGGGCTCGGTGAGGCAGCAGACGGCACACACCTCACCCCCCCATGGCACTATTTACAGTGCATTCTCCAAGCATCCTGTGGACACTCATTTTTATGTTTGCTTGCATGCATGTGCAAAAAACATAGTGCCACCATACGAGTTTTCGTAGGTGTGTCACCCCCGCATCCAATGCCCTGATCTTTTTTGCAGGCATGGTCGCACCACACCAGTGAATGTCTGAGCTGTCTATGACAGCATTTCAGATGCAGTGGCGTACAGTTGAAAGAGAAAGACCGCTACAATCAGTGGTGATAATGTGTAGGAAATTTGCATACTGCCGTGCGTCAGCACTATGCAAATTGCTTACAGTCACCACTGCTGATTGTAGCTGTCAAACAGTACAGTACTGCATCTCCTGCCAGCATGATGTGACCCCCCCATTTGTTGTGTGCCAAGGGGGTGCCCAATCCCCCTTGGATCATGCACACTTCCCCCCCAAGCACACTGTATGTCTGGGGGTGCCCAATCCCTGTCGGCTCCAGTGCCCCCCAAAAAACAAACTTCCAGGTGCCACGCTGGGAGCCCGACCCAGCGTGGCAAAAGTCCAGTGTCCTCATGTGCTCCCCCCCTGTATGGTAAATGGGGGTGCCCAATCCCCACATTGGCTCCACTATCTCCCTAGGCAAACTTCCAGGTGCCACGCTGGGAGCCCACCCCAGCGTGGCAAAAGTCCCGCATCATCATGTGTTCCCCCCGGCACACTGTATGGCCAACGGGGGTGCCCAGTCCCCCATTGGCTCCACTTCTCCCCACAAACAAACTCCAGGTGCCACGCTGGGAGCCCACCCCAGTGTGGCAAAAGTCCTGTGTCATCTTTGTTAAAAAAAACCTGTAACAAAAGAAAATGGACCCTCGTTGACTCTCTTGCCCCCCTTCACCATACCCGCACCCACCCTCTGCGTACACCACCTCCCCACACCCCCTGTCACCCCATACTTATCTCTGAAGGCCGGCATGGCAATGTTCGGTAGACTGGGAACACATCTGCACCCTTCAAAGCCGACCGCGAACTGAAGAAATGCCAGTAAACTGTATAATGACATAAATAGTTTTTTTTTTTAACTTTGGTGCATATCTCGGTCATTTGTTTGAATTTCTGCACCAAATAGTCAACATGGAGTTCTTGAGGCCCCATCTCATGAATTCAGTGACTGTCATGTGGTTATTTGGTCCCAAAAGGTGATTTTGAGGTCACTGCGTGGAATCACCTTTTGGGACCAATTAACGAAATGACAGTGTCACAGTTCATGAGGTAGGCCCCCAAAAACCCTATGTTGAAAATTTGGTGAAAAAATTCCCAAAAGTGACTGTTTTACGAGCGTGCATTGCGCAGTTCCTACGCACGCTCATAACATTGAGAATTTTTAATATTTTCACTCCAGATTTTCAACTTTGGCATTTTCACACCTCCTTATGAACAGTATAGCTGTCATTTTTCACATCCTGGTTGAAATGTGTTTTCGCACTTCTGGCGCACAATAGCATGGTTGCTGTGGGAAATCAGTATTCAGGACAGATTAAGAAAATCACAGTAACACTGTTCATGAGGTCTCAAAATGCCTATATTGAAAATCTGATGCAAAAAATCCCCAAAATAATTGCATTATGAGTGTGCATTGCGCAGTTTCTACACATGCTCATGACTTCACCATTTTTTTTATATTTTCACTCCAGATTTTCAACATTACTATTTTTTACACCTCCTCATGAACAGTACAGCTGTCATTTTTCACATTGTGTTCGAAATATATTTTCACACCTGTGGTGCCAAATGGCGCGTTCACTGTGCAAAATCACCGTTTGACTAACAAACTGATAGTGTCACTGTTCATGCAGTGGGATCAAAAAAAAGCACATTTTGAAAACGTGGAGTAAAAATACAAAGAAACGCCCAGGACGTTAGGGTTTCTGACCATAATACCCTACCCGGTAGGGACTGACAGGCATCAGGGGTGTGACTTGGGATTGTCGACAGTAATGCTCACGCCATTCCACCCCACCCCCACCCTGCAGCCAGTGACAGGCATCGAGGTGTGCCCTGGACTCTTTGGCCCCAGAGTTCACCCCATTCTCCTATACTGCACCCATTTCAGCATATTTCCTTATGGAATGAGGTGAGTGTAAAGCCTAAACACCCCAAGGCACACCTCAACACTTGTCAGTGTCTGCAGGGTAGGGTGAGGTGAAATGTTGTGACCGTTATGGGCGATGATCCAAAGGCACACCCCAATGCCTGTCCATCTCTGCAGGGTGAGGGTGGAGCTGGCATCAGTTCAGTACATCACTGCCATTTCTATACTGCATCTGTCTAACTCCTGCACTTCCACTGCTAATGCCAGCAAGCAAACATTCGGCATTGACAAATGCTTGTTCTTGCCTGCAGCTGTGCAGCAACTGGCTCCCTCTGGACTGCCCTCCTGCCCTCCTCCTCCTACCTCTGGCCATGTGGCTGTGGCTCGGGGAGTCTCTGCTCTGTTGCTATGCTCTGTCCTCCTGGCATGCTGCTTGGTTTGCTCTGGCTCTTGTTCTACCCAGCTGGCTGCTCCATTCCTGAGTGCACTCTGCCTTGCCTCCTGAAGAGAACGCTGCTGCCCTGCACTGCTGGTGCTTCAGTTCCTGAGGTGTGCTGTTCCCCCTGCTCCTGCTGCTTGTCTTTTTGATTCCCTGCATGCTCTGCTGTTGCTGAAGTTGGCTGCTCTCTGGTCACTCATTCTGCTGCCCCCACACTCGGACTGCCTTGGGGTTTGCAGAGGAGGGGACATTTTGTTGTTCTGCTGCTTGGCTCACTCCTGGTGGCTGGCTCCCTTTCCTGTGTTCCGTTCCCATTGTGTTTACATGGGGGTTACTTGCTGTGGCTGACTCCCTTTCCTGTGTTCCGTTCCCATTGTGTTTACATGGGGGTTACTTGCTGTGGCTGACTCCCTTTCCTGTGTTCTGTTCCCATTGTGTTTCCATGGGGGTTACTTGCTGTGGCTGGCTTTCCCTTGTTTGCCTGCCTCTGGGTTTCTCCTAGCCATGGCTCTGGCCAGGCTCCACCTTCTACATTTTGTGGGCCTGTTATTGCCATTCTCAAGGGTTCCATACACTTTGGCTCTTTAGCTTCATACTGTGCGAAATCCTTCTTTCTCTGGCTCCCTGCCTTAGCCCCTCAAGGGGTCAGTATACTTTTACATTGGCTTCAGCCTGCACCTCTCCACCATGGTGATTCCAAGGCTGAACTCACTCTGGGCATTTTATAGGCCTGCACTCCACTGCTCTCAATTCCCACCAGCCTGCCCAGGTGGCTGTCCTGTCCTCTGCTTGGGGCTCCTATGTAACCCTTCAGTTCTTAACACACCTACCATTCTTTCTCTACCTACTACTTTCAGGCAAATGCCTCAGCAGTCAACAACAGGCACCCCCCCCCCAACGTCATATGAGTACACGCCTCAGCATCACCAGCTAACGGGCATATCCATCAACCAGGCATATGCCCACTCCATGCCCCTCAATTACGCAGTACACTTTCACTCCTCTATGACTTTGTACTGCAATGAACAGTATATTTTACTCTCTGTGGCTTCGTACTTCAACTAATGACACCTCAAGGGATTGGCTTCCTATATTCACAAGCCTTGTTAGAAGAGAGTATTAGGGCCACCAGGCCTGAAACAGCTGTTCTAATCTTCTCCTTTTCCCTGGGGTGTTTTGAACCTCAATGGCCCTTAGCACAGCAGCAGCTCTGCTCCCAGAGGACAGCCTTCGCTCCTGTGCGGATTGAAGTCCATCAGGTTTAGAAGGAGAAGATCATTCATCCTTAGTTGCAGCAGACCCAATGAGTTCATACTCAACCTTGTGTTAACAGTATTGTGTTATGCCTGGAGGGATGGTGACCTGCGCCTTTGATCCCCAGAGGTTTCCTCCAGAGAGAATTTTTCCTTTTCTCCATGTTGATGGTGGTGAGGGATAGGAGAACCACAAAAGATTCTGAGCTTCTGAAAGATTCTGATAAGCTATAACAGGTTATGACAGTTACCCAAATGTTATCAACACTTTCAGAACCTTTTAGTTTAAAGTACAAAAACTGTTTTAATCATCATTGTCTACATCATCTACCCTTAAGTTAGTGTCAGTGAAGGAAATGGAATCTATAATTAACTTGGGAGTGGTACTACACTACCTCCAACCTCCTTTTGGGTCTTTCTACCACCGTCAGCCTTCATACTAGAAAAAGACTCGATGTGGTGGTGGAGTATATTAAGCTCCAGAATCAATGTTTTCAAAATTATCAGAACCTTATTAGAACCCTGAATAAAGTTCAAAGTTTATTGTGAAGGGATAATTCCATTGAGCAATCTCATTTGCAAGGAGGTCCCTTGTAATAACATACAACAAAGCAGCAACAACAAATGATACATACAAAACAACAATGTGTTACAGTACAGCATCCGACAAGTGACACAATGCAAATACAAGATGTCAAATTAAGACATGGTAGAGCAATACCAGATGAATAATGGTTCTGATAAGGTTCTTTTACAGAAAATGGCATAGGTTATGGGTGGTTCTTAACTTACCCCAAAACTTTTCTCCCATCCCTAATGGTCATAAACATAAGTAGTTTTATTAAGTCTTTGTTTATCTGCCATATATGCCTCTAGGAATGCCTGCACTATACTAATTAGATCCGAAAAAGCCAGCTACTTCAAAACAGCCCTGGAAGATAACAAAAACAACTCTGCCAAGTTCTGGAGCATCCTGAAAGAGGGCGAAAGCCATACCACTGATGCCTCCCTCCCCACCAAAATAGTGTCTGGGGACACTGCCTTTACTGACAAAGCTGAAATACTAGAACAACTTAATGAACATTTTGCTACTGCAGGGCTGGCCTTCGATACCTCCCCAATCAGTAAGCTCATTCCACACGGGGATATCGCTGTTGACGCTAGCTCCAATGCTAACACTAACCAATGTTATTCCTCCGCCTTCAGCTTTAGACCTGTTACCTTTAAGCAAGTAGAGGACCTCCTATTGGCACTGGATACCAAAAAGAGTGCTGGTGCCGACAATATCGAACCCTTCTTCCTAAAAATTGGCTCCTACCACCTGACCGGCCCCATTACTCATTTATTCAACTCTTCCCTGATGCAAGGCATGTTACCCAATTCATGGAAAACTGCACACATCATCCCCTTGTTCAAGTCTGGGGACCTGAGTGACATGAACAACTATCGGCTAATCTCCCTACTATCTATTCTCTCAAAATTACTTGAAAAAATTGTTAACACCCAAGTCAGGGAGCACCTGGACTCGCAGAATCTCCTAAACGCTGCTCAATTGGGTTTTAGAGCTAAGCATAGCACAGTCTCTGCCCTTGCCAAAGTAGCCACAGACTGGCAAATGGCCTTAGACTCTAAGAAGTATGTGTTTACTCTCTTCCTTGACCTCAGTAAGGCTTTCAACACCATGGACCACAACATTATGCTTAATGCTTTGAGTAACATCGGTTTCAACAGTTCTGCCTTTAAATGGTTCACCTGCTACCTTACTAAAAGATTTCAGCAAGTCAAAGCCTCAGGAGATTTGTCTCCCCTAAAACCATTACTACAAGGTGTCCCTCAAGGCTCCATTTTGGGCCCAATCCTATTTGCAATCTATATCAACATTCTTGACTCACAACTGCGCACAGCTAATGTACACCTATTTGCAGACAATACTGTTCTCTACACCTTTAACTCCACTCTGGACTTGGCATATGAGCACTTACAGCAAGACTTTATTTCTCTCCAGCATAATCTAATTAAACATAAGCTCCTACTTAATGCCAAAAAGACCAACGCCATGATTCTCTCGCCAAAGCCAGCCCCTGGTCCTTTTTGTAACCACAAGATCCTAACTCTACTGGGTGAACCCCTCGAAACTGTGGATAACTTTAAATACCTAGGGTTCTGGTTGGATAACAAGCTTAACTTCCTATGCCACCTGAATGAGGTCACCAAAAAACTAAGACAACGCTTAGGCATATTCTACCACATCAAACACCTCCTCACCAAAGAAGCCAGAAAGAGGCTAGTGCAATCCACATTCATGCCACTTCTGGATAATGCTGACTTCCTTTACAATAACTGTCCTTCCTCAGCACTTAGTAAACTCGACACCCTTTACCACAGGGCCTTGAGGTTCATCCTTAACTTAGCTTCTCAAACCCACCATTGCCTGCTATACTGTGAGCTGGGATGGTCCTCCCTTCCTATAAAGAGGAAAAGAAATGCTCTCCTCTGGTTCTATAGAGCACTGTCTGATAAACTTCCTGCGTACATCTCGAGCTTCTTCAAGCATGCCAAGGGTTCTTACGGCTTGAGATGCTTCTGTATACTCTGCTTTCAGATACCTAGAGTAAAAACATCCCATGGCTTGGCTGCAATTAAATTCTCCTTCCCTTCACTATGGAATACCTTGCAAAATTCTCTAAAACTCTCTACCCTCCCCGGTCCATTCACCTTCAAAGCAATGTTAGCAGAATATCTGAAAGAATCCTGCAACTGCTTTAGGTGACTAAGCTCCCTTAACCTCTGATACCTCTTGCGATTACCCCGGCACTTAGTTATGCTTAGCTCCCATGACAGGGGGCACCCAGCACTTGTCCCTTCCTTCTCTTTCTCTCTCTCTCTCTCTCTCTACCCATCCCCCCCAAGTTCTACAACTGAATATACACCAGCCTACATACAGAAGCATGTGTACGGGCCCTCACAAGCCAGTAAGTGCCTATGAGTTAATCTTGTTTACCTACCCTGCTTCCTTTTTAGTGTTCACTTACCTGCATTTAACTATGTAGTTCCAGAATCTTCGGGCCGGATAATTCTCGCACTTGTACAATGGCTTCTGTGTAGCCACCCTTCTCTCTCTCTCTTTACCTCTCTCTCTCTCTCTCTTCCTCACTCTCTCCCTCTCTCTCTCTCCTTTTCTATCTTGGCCTGATTTATAGCATATACTGTATGTTTAATGGTTCTTGTGTCACTTCTAACTGCTTGTAATATTGTCATCTGGTATATTATGACCTGACTGATCTTTCACATGTACTTTTGTGTTTTTGTCTACCATGCCTGTAACCAGTTTGATGTCCAGTACCACCTTGAAAATGAGCTTGCTCAATGGTGTCTACTCCTGGTTAAATAAAGTTTGATTGATTGATTGATATTGGTTGAGACTCGGATGGTGTCTACTCTTCCTCATTAGTCAGTCAGCGCCTTGGACTTCCCCCTCTCATTATCAGAAGTCAGAGTTCTGACAGTTCTATCCATGCCTTTGGCTTTGACTTTTGGACTTCTTCCCTAAGGTACTTTTAGCCAGAGGACTTGCCAGCCTGTGACACCTCTAGCAAGGGAATCATCCTCAAGAGGGTTTCTGTGCCTTGGGTACCCTGAAAGGGTGGCAGTTCCTCTGGAACAGAGAGCGTGGAAGCCTTCATAACCAATCATGCTACTAACAGCACTGAGCTACCAACAGCTTCCAGCAATCCATTCCTACAGTTTTACAAGCATCACATCACACCACACCACACCACACCACACCACACCACACCACACCACACCACATTGCACATGTATTCAGCGCAAGCCAAGACAAACTGCAGTAGTTGAACTTGCTAAGAAAGTTTGGGATGAACACCACTCATAAATGTATTTTATCAATATTCACTTTTTATTTCACACTCCACCGGGCAACAGTTTCATGGCCAAGCCACTTCATTAGGGGCTCCGTGGTATTTTGTTGAAGAAATTTACAAATTACAACATGAATATTGTGGCACATTTCTACTGATTTAAAGCTCTATTCACCACTGTGTATCCCCAAAACAGAGGTTCTTATGTATTTTTTTTTAAACAAACCGTTCCTGTTATTTCCCCTCTGTTCCACAGTGGTTACCTTACTCCACTAAAACATTTCAACATTAACATTTTCTATTGTAGTAACAAGATGCAGGTCCATGAAACCTGCCGCCCTCCACATTCATCACTTCAAACGCATCCTATGTTCTTTATATAGCCACACTTTTTATGACCCCTTTTATTGTGCTCCTACCCCTTTAAGGTTGCCAAAGTAACAAAGGACAACACTGTCCTTATATAGTTGCTGTACTTTATTTCCATTTGAGCAAATGCTCCTTAAAATCAATATTCCATCTTGTAAAATCTAAAAAAAAATTTCCTCATGGTTATTTCCTACAATCTCATTATCTCTGTATTTGTCACACTGCATTTCATTTCAATGGTCAGTTAAAACCTCACCTCATTTCTTTGTTTTTGCTGGCTCCACTCTCTGGATTTTAAGAAGTCTTATTTCGTACATTTCTAGCCGATAATACATATGAATGCAACCCTTCTGTAATTTGAAGTTTATCCTTCCATTTTAAATAAACCAAAGTTTGTAATTGATTTGCTGCTGTTATGAATGATAGGTACTTAACTCCGCTTCCTGAAAAAGTGTGCAGCTGCCATCTGACTCCCCCTGAACACAGGAGTGACTGCCATTTGCACATGCCCTGTTTTTATGTGGTGGGGAGGGGCGTGACATAATGGATGATTTCAGCACTGTCTCTGCCATACAGGGCTGCTGATTCTGCTTGTAAACTACAGGCAGTAGGAAGAGATCAGTGGTAAAGGCAGTAAGCTAAGAAGTGGAGCTACCTGGCCCTGACAGTCATCCCCAGCAACGATTTGCCCCTCCCCTTGGCTATGAGCCAATGTAGATATTTTTTGAATTCTAAAAATGTTATATTTTTATTTCTTCTCTGACAAAAATGCCTGACCTTTATATAATAATACTTTTCCACTATTATAGTTATAAAATCTCTCAAAAAGATTCATAGAGAGGCATACTGGCGGTCTAACAACTTTAGAGCCAAATTCAGTATTAAACCTAGAACCTTCACATTTTTTACAGCCTGTTACCATTTAAGGCTCATGGTCTGTTAATAGTGAAAAATGTATTCCATTTTACAGTCTGACATGCTCTCCCCACAAAGTTAGTCCTGTTGACTTCTTGACCTCCATGGTTGGGGACCATCACAGAGCTCTAACCAGTACAGATTCCAGTCACAATCCTTATTTAGTCCAACAGGATTGAGGCAGTCCATCATAACAATACAGTAACTTCCATTTTCAGCAACATGGTATCCCAGCTTACTCCTTTGTAGTTGGTTTCTGAGCATGTTCAAGGCCCCAAAATTGTAGGGAAGCAACAGAATGACCCAGTATTGAAATGTCTTGCTACTGATGAATTTTCGTCCTTTACACAAATATCACTTTCATGCTCTCCAATTTGTGTTTTCAATTTCCTCTTCATTTAACCAACATAAAGTTTGTCACAAGAGCAGTGGAGTATGTAGACCAATGGTGCATTGTACAATTTATGTGTTCTTTTACTGGAAATTTCTTGTTGCCGTATGTTCAAAGTACTGTATTGCTGTTTATATTCACGCCCTTTATATTTAGCACTCCAAGAACACCCCCACATATTCACTTCCCCTTATTTTCACTGGTGGAACACTAGTGCTATATATATATATATATATATATATATATATATATATATATATACTGATCTACCTAATATTCACTGTCTTTATTTTCAGTCTAATATAAAACCAGTGACTATAGTGAAAATAAAATTACAGTGAATATTTCCTGTTATACAGAGTATGTCTTTTTACTTGTATTCCCACAATGGAAACAACATACACGTGGAAAGCTGCCACTGAATAGTGGTTCAAATAAATGTTGTTTAGATTGGGTACTAGGTATGTAGCGGGCAGTATGTACCAATTTATCTTTGATAGTATCGTTTTCCTTTGAGGTGACCAAGGGGGGAATTTTTGAAACGGGTATTAAGTATATTCTCTACTTGTAAAATGTGCCAATTCTCCATCACTATCTTCCTGACTTCCCCACTTAAGTGACTGCATGCAGTAGAAAACACTACTCTGTCACCGATGTCCTTTTTTGGTTTAGCTTGTAGAAGTTCATTTCTGGGCATCTGAGCAACCTTCTCAGCCTGCTCCCCACCATTGAGCTGCCATATCCCCTAGCTACGGACCTAGTTGCCATCTTCCCTACTACCCTTCTGAATTTCCTATCCTCGCTGCAACCGCATCCTGCTTTTATAATCTGTGCCATTGGAATGCTCTTTTTTAGTTTAGGGTCATGGTAACTACTGTAGTGCAGTGTGATGTTCCTGTCTGTCTCTTTCCAGAAATGTGTAGTTTCAAGTCCCCTGTTACCCTTGTAAGTAAGCAAGTCCAAAAATAGAATTTTCTCACTATCTGCTGACATAGTGAACAGCAAATTCTGATTTCTACTATTTAAATATTTTGTAAAGCTATCCAAGTCTATCCTACTACCTTTTCAAATCATCAGTATGTCATCTATAAAGCATTTCTAAAATAGAATATTTTGGAAAACCGGATTTGCATTTAGTTTTTCTATGAACATCTGCTCAAAATCCTATATAAGAAGGTTCACATATGATGGGGCCATCATGCTCCCTATTACTGTGCTTTTTGCCTGTACAAAGAATTGATCTTCAAACATGAAATAGTTTTTCAGTCAATACAGTATCTGCAATTTGATGTAAAAATTCACTTGAAGGATGTAAATCCTCCCGGTTGCTTAAAGATTTCAGTAATGACTCAAATCCCTCCTCATGTCATATGCTAGTATAAAGATATTTGATGTCAAAACTTACCAACACTGTGCCTCTCAACTCTGTTCCCTCTCTATTAAGGTTTTCTATTAGTTCTATAAGATGACCTGAGTCTCTAATGTAGGTGCCCATTTTAACCTTGGTCCCTGCCTCTCTTCAGTCCAAAATACTGACCATAGAAACCTAGTGCATTTGAATCCTACTCTGCCAAGTCCTTTCCAGCTTATGAAAATGAAAAATAGATGCACACACCAAGATAAAAGTGTTGGTGCTGAATATATTTATCACACTGCAGTTAAGACAATTGCACCATGCACGTTTGCCTGCATAGCTTCATCAGAAGGATCAACCTGTAAATCCTCCATTCAGACCAGGAATCCTTCAGAACCCTACTCTAGTTCCTACACTGCTCTGGAACCACAAGCTATGCCTAACTGAGCTCTGGAGCCTTCTTCCTCCACTCGGTCTTAATTTGGTGCCATCTCTGACTCTGCTCCTTTAATCTGCTGTTCTACTGCCGTTCATACTCCTTGCCTGGATCAAGAACAGCAACACCTTTGGTGTGCCTTCTTACTTAACAGGTGATTTAATGACAGCCCCACCAGAATTCTCCATCTACCCCATCCATCATCTGCAAAACTTTTCAGTCTGCATTCAAGACCTGTTGCAGTGCAGACCTTCCTCGAGAAGGAACTAGAAAGGTTCCTGCAAGAACCCTGTAAACATCACCTTTCATGCAGTACTGTATCAGTTCCATTAGAATACATAGCTATTTGACAACTGTCAGGAAAGAAAGTCCAGTCATTGACCTATCTGCTTCTCATTCCTCCTCCTTCATTCCCAGTACCAGTTCCCTCATTCTCACTGATAATTACCCTCTAGTTTATGTCAGAATAGTGAAGCTATTAAAATCTGTAACTCCATGAGTCCAAGAGTCTGGCTCACCAGAGCTAATGTGCTGGATGCCTTCAAACATCTCCCTTTACATCCCTCCCTTTGACATATCTAAGGTATCTGCCAGGAAAAGTTCTTTGATTGCAGTTCGACTGACATTTGACTGCAGAAGCAGACCTACACTTTTTGATGTATGTTCCGACCTCTGTCAAAGTCACCTGAATAACAATGATGGACCTTTCAATGTTTATTTTCTGGATGAATTTTACTTACCTATCCCCAAATACCCCTCTCACTGCTGGCATCACAAGCCTTGAAGTATTTCCAGCTCCTTATACTTTCTCCTGCTGCAGATAAAACTATATTTCCTGCCAATACCCTGAAGTTCCTTGGCATCAAAAAGGACTTGCCACACATACAAGTTTATCTTCCATAAGGCAGCTCACCTGTGTTAACAAAGAAACATAGAAACATAGAATTTGACGGCAGATAAGGACCGCTTGGCCCACCCAGTCTGCCCATTTCCCTACCTACTGGATAAGCTGCAGATCCTAGTTAACCAGCAGCCTACTTCTTCCTACCCCCACCCCCTAGAATTGCCTTATGACTATCCCATGCATGCTTGAATTCCACCACTGATTTTGACTCCACAACCTCCTCCGGAAGGCCGTCTCCATGCATCCACAACCCTCTCTGTGAAAAATACTTACCCTTAAATTACCTCTGAGCCACCTCCCTCTATCTTCAAACTGTGCCCTCTTGTTCTTGCACACCTCTTTTTGAAAGATACTACCCTCTTGGACTTTGTTGATTCCCTTGAGGTACTTGAAAGTTTCTATCATGTCCCCAACTCCCTCCTTTCCTCGAAGCTATACATATTAAGCTCCTTAAGCTCTCTTCATATGTCTTCGGTGCAGACCCTGCACCATTTAGTTGCCTCCTCTGGACAGCTTCCATCCTGTCTATGTCTTTGTGGAGATTGGGTCTCCAGAACTGCACACAGTACTCCAGATGGGGTCTCACCAGCTGTCTGTACAGAGGGATAATAACTTCCTGTTTTCTACTGGTGATGCCTCTCCTGGCATCCCAGTATCCCCCAGCCCTCCTTGCGCCCTCTCACATTGCTTGCCCATCTTTAGGTCATCTGATATGACTACCCCCAGGTCTCTTTCCATTTTTGTTGTTGTTAGTATCTCACCCCATTGTGTACTCTTCCCTGGGTTTTTGTTTCTCAGGTGCATTACCTTGCACTTCTTAGCATTGAATCTAGCTGCCATACATTTGACCATTCCTCTAACCTTGCCAAGTCCTTCTCATCCTTTCCACCCCACCTCTGTGCATCAACTCTGTTGCAGATCTTAGTGTCATCTGCAAAGAGACATACTTTTCCTTCCAGTCCTTCTGCAATGTAAACTATAAAGACATTGAAGAGGACCAGTCCTAATACTGAACCCTCGTGTACCCACTAATAACCCTCCTTTCTTCTGAGTGGACTCCATTTACTGTTACTCTCTGTGTCCTATTCTCCAGCCAATTCTTTACCCAGGCTGTCATCTTGGGACCCACTCCCAGGCTGGCTAACTTGTATATTAATCTGTTGTGTGGGACTGTGTCATATGCCTTGCTAAAGTCTAGGTAGGCCATGTCCACAGCCCCTCCCTGATCTACTACTTTGGTCACCCAGTCAAAGAAATCTATCAGATTTGTCTGGCATGACCTTCCCGCTGTGAATCCATGCTGTCTAGGGTCCTGTGCCCCTCTGGCCACTAGATACTCGACAATTCTTTCCTTCAGAAGTGATTCCATCATTTTCCCTATCACTGAGGTTAAACTAACAGGTCTATAGTTTCCTGCTTTTGCCTTGCTCCCACTTTTGTGAAGGGAATCATATCTGCCCTCCTCCAGTCCTCGGTACCACCCCATCCTCCATGATTTGTTAAAAGGGTAGTCAGTGGTGTCACTAGTTCTACCCTTAGTTCTTTTAGAATTCTGGGATGAATCCCATCAGGCCCCATTGCTTTGTCCACCTTCAGTTTTAAGAGTTCTTTCGGAGACCCTTTCTTCTATAAATGGGCGGTATCAACTTCTGTATCCAGGGTGTTACTACTGTTTGTTTTATGTCCCCCTCTTCCTTTGTAAATACTGAGCAAAATATTTGTTTAGTATCTCTGCCTTTTCACAGTCTCCCTCTGCCCACCCTCCCTCCCTTTATTAAGCCTCACTATCCCTCCCTTGGTCTTCCTTCGCTCCCTGATGTACCTAAAAAAGTTTTATCCCCCTTCTTAACTGAGTTGGCTATCTTTTCCTCGGTTTGGGCCTTTGCTGTTCTGACTGCCTTCCCAGCTTCCTTTTGCTTTAACTGATACAGTTCTCTGTCCTGCTCCTTCTGCATTCCTTGTACTTCCTGAATGCTTTCTTCTCTTGAACCTTCACTGCCACTTCCTTTGAGAACCATAGTGGTTTCTTACATCGTTTGTTTTGTTTATTTGCTTCACACAAAGGCTCGTTACCTCTGTGATGGCAGTTTTTATTATTCCCCATTGTTCTTCCACCCCTCCTTCCTGCCCATTTGCTAGTGCATTCCTTAGGCACGCACCCATTTTGGCAAAGTCAGCCCTCCTAAAGTCCAGTACTTTTGTCTTTGTATGGCTTGACTCTATTGCTGTGCTTATTGTGAACCATACTGTTTGATGGTCACTAGTTCCCAGATGGCTACCCACTTCTACATCTGTGATCCTCTCTCCATCTCCATTTGAGAGTATCAAGTCTAATATTGCTCCCTCTCGAGTGGGCTCCAGTACTAGTTCTCTAAGGCATGCCCCCTGTAGGGCATCTAGAATAACTGCACTCTTCAAAGTGGCAGCTGCAACTGCAGTCCAGTTAACATCTGGCATATTCAGATCACCCATCAGCAATATCTCCCCTTTTTCTGCCATTCTAAGTATACTTTCTATCATTTCCTTGTCCATTTCCTCCCCCTGAGAAGGGGGTCTGTGCTCTAACCCTGTGGGATTGTGGTGCCATTGCCTGTCTCCAAATTTACCCACAGTGCTTTCTTCTCTCCCTGTTTACCCTTTTGTTCTGTTGCTTTTATTCCTTCCCTTATGTAAGAACTAGTCCTCCTCCTCTTTACCCTCCCTGTCCCTCCTGTAGATAGTGTATCCTGCTATGTTTACGTCCCAGTCATGGTTTTGTGTGTACCATGTTTCTGTGACTGCCACGATATCCAGATGTTCCTTCTCCATCAAGGCCACTAATTCAGGAAGCTTGTTACCTAGACTACGGGCATTGGTACTCATTGCTCTCCATTTTTTGATGGCTTTACCTTCTGTTGCAGCATCCCCCACTGACCGTTCTACCTTGGTCTTTTTCTCATTTAGTACCCTGTTTTGTAGGGAGAGGCTGGGATTTTTCTGCTGCTTGTCAGTGCCTCCCCCTTTGACTAGTTTAAAAGTTTGCCAATGAAGCATTTAAAAGCTTGCCATGTTTCCTTTCTCACTTCCTCCTCCTCTGCCAGCTTACCCTGAACGAAGAGAGAGCTGCAATCATTGTTTGCCTACCTCATTTTCCTGTATGCATCTTTCCACTAGCAGATAATTTAATCCTAATCTACTTTCACTTCCCTCATCTGTAACCACCCTGAATCATCATGCCCTATTAACGTCCTTTGTAAAATCAGATTTAATTATGTAGACCTATTTCTTGTTGTAGTGAAATGACACTTCTCTGTTCTTCAGGAACCTCATTCATGTCTAATTACAAAAGGTTGCAGATGGTACTCCCTCCATAAACTGAGCTCCTATCCCTGCATTACTTCGTTAGCTGCTTCATGGCCTGCTGCCATTACTGAAGTTCCTTGTCTTACTACAACATCTGCTCTGCTTGAAATATATCCTCTGGAACCAGGAGTCCTTAAAAGGCTCCTCTCTGGCCCAACAAAACAGACACTGTGTATAACGATTTCACTGTAGCCCTCTGCAGCAAAGGTCATTCTTGCATTTATGAGTTTCCTGGAGAGATTACCTAGGTGTCAAAGAAAGTACACAGAACCGGTAGCTCTCAAAATGTCCATTAAGTCACTATACCTGAGAGTGGTTAGAAAAATCACCAAGCACAAGGAACTCCATGCAGTGGAGATTGGGTCAGCACTCACAGGTTTTGCATGAAAATGCCAGAATTCACAGCTCTCAGATAAGCATAAAGTGCAAAATATGTATTAAAAGTATAATACAGCTCACCAAACATAAAGATCAAGGGCTTCAGTCAGAGGCAGAGGAGCATGACTCTGTGTCATCGGACTTATCAATTCAAAATTTTCCTTTGATTATGGTGTCTCATGTAGAGTGGTAAGAACCACTGCACTGCCATCACAAAAGCTGAAAAGCTTCATTACAACGAGGAAACACCAAGCCAGAAAATAACAAACCGATGTGCCCCCACACATCGCCTGTGACAACCTGTGTCATAGCATTTGCGCTATCAGCTCACATATTGACATTAGAACACATTATCATCAGAGCGTGAAACACCATTCAGGGCATGTGTATAAAAAGGCGTCTCCTAAACAGAAGCCTAACTAATTTGCAAGAAAATACATGCAACCAGTGAACATCACACTAAAAGTGACAAGTGCAGTGCAACAAACATACATCACAATTCATAATATATGTCAGACAAAAAAAGATAAAAAAAAAAGTACTGCACTCCCACCACAGCAGCTACCAACAAACCCGATGGCATTTCACACCTTTAACATGTGCTTTGTCAAGGGTAAAGGCGCTAAAGCTAAAGGTGCAAAATGCCTTTGGGTTTGTTGGTAGCTGCTGTGGTGGGATTTAGGCACCTTTTCGGTGATCTGCCCTGCTATTTATACTGATGTAAGTTTTTCAATAAACTTCTTTGTCATATTTTTGGTGTGAAGGATTTGGGCTTGGGATGGATAACATGTGCTAGGTCTTTCTGGTCTTCTACTGCTACAATGAATTCTGCACTGAGATCCCGTACCAGAACTTCATCAAGCATAAACCTCATTTCCTCTAGTAAGCCCAGTGCGAGAGCAGACCTGACACCATGGTTACCCAGAGGTTCCCCTACAGGGTTTTTTTTCCTCCTCTCCTGAGTGCACTGTGTACTCATTCCATGAGTTGGAGGAAGAGGTTTGTTGTTGTATAACTTGATTTTTTACTTATGCATGCTCAATCATTTTCTTTAACCTTAAGATGCCTTCTCTTGGCACCTCCACCGAGTGCAGACATGACTAAAGAGAGCAAAGTCAAAGTTACAGTCACTAAACACAACTCATAAGTCTACATGCGACCAGCTGCCACATTGAATGGGCAGTCTTGCTTGCACTATGGAGCAGCTGATTAACTCCCCAGGACTATAAATGGCAGGCAGTCTCAGACCATCCTGCCTTTGTTTGCTTTAGGGATGCTCCGATTTTGATCTGATTTTTGGATTTAGCATTTTAGGAACTTAATCCAATTCCATTTCAAAACATAAAGAGGGTCTAAAATTCAGAACTGGATTCGGATTTGAAATCCTAAATGCCTATTTAAAAAGAGGTTTTAGGATTTACTTTAGGATTTAGGATTTTAGGACTGCAAATCCAAGAATCCTAAATCACAAAATATGAATCCAATTTTGTTTGGCAGATTCTGAGCAACCCGAGTTTGCTAAAGTCCATCCTTCATCCTACCCTTCTTTGGGGCTATCTTTTCTGCCCTCAAGCCTTATCCATGCTCAATCACTTCTTTTAGCCTCAAGATACCTTCTCTTTGCACCTCTACCAAAGGTGGAAATGCCTAAAGAGAGCAAAGCCAAAGTTACATTCACTATGCACAACTCACGTTTATCTCCATGTGTACAATAGCCAGCTGTCCCATTGAAATCATAATAAGCCAAGCTCTTTCCCTTTTGATGGTTAATGGTTAACAATTTAAATGTCGGTACAACTAGCAGTGATGAGTGGCGAATTTACATAGCAAAACAAATCTGACAATCTTTTTGTGAACCTTATCTATTAATTTTATCAAGTTTGTGTTTTTATAGCATCATTATGTAAGGACTAGGCACCCTCATGTCTAGGGGTATATAGTAGTAGTCGTATCAGAGGAGTACCTGCCTTACATCATAGAACCCTGTGCCTGCATAATTACTGCTACCGCCTCGGGCCTGGGGCGCTGTGGTAGGGGCACCACAAACAAATACACTGGGGCACCAATAAATGAGACCACACTCAAACTGAGACCAAACACGGAGCTGGAATCAAGCTAGGTGCATTTACTTAAATACTGCAGTTGGTACATAGTAAAAGGGCATTTTCCTCTCAAAATAACTCCTTCACACCATCCTTCCTGCAATCTGTACAGTAATAGCTGTGTCCACTGTACTGTATATCTCTAATGCTCTGATTTCTATCCCCGCCATCCCAAGTGAATACCCCCTGAAACACTTCCACTATACTGTTGTCAGGTTTAGCCCTACACGTAAGAAGCATACGTATTTCCATTATCACTGGATCTGGTCCAAGTACATTTACACTGTATGTACATCCCTAACCCCCTCTGTCGAAGTCCCTGGAGCCCTGGCACTCCCAAGACTGTTTGTGCTGTGGCACACTCCCAGGTAGGGCAAACACTACCCCTGGGGTAAATCCACATCTGCACATGTCTTACCTTGCAGGACAATTTTATCTGAACCAGCATGTCAGCATTATAACAACAGTACTAAGTTATTTGGTCTGGCCATACCTGCCTCACTCCATCAAAATACTGATGGCTCTTGTGGCCCAAAGAAACAGACTCCCATATCTGGCCCCTCACACGGGGACTGACTGACTCCAACTCTTATCAGGCCCCCTCCCCTGATGACTACTGATTTGGGTACATTGGCAGGGGGAGTACTACAGTGCCTAGGGTTTTAAATTTCCATGGGCATTTCTATTGCAAGGCTTACTTACAGTTACCCCTCACAAAGTGTTGCTCCATTCACACTGAGCTCTGTGAATAACTTCTGGTGGGAGTGGATCAGCAAGGATCTCGGTGACCACCCTTGAGGAGGGGCCCTCCACTCTCCCTCACATTCCAACTGGTCTTGTTTTCTCTGGGGTCCTCAAGGCCTTCCTAGGAGACCAAACCTCCTGGCACCTGCTGATATTGATCCACAGACCAGCACAGGGACCACTGCCATCTGAACCCAGGGACTCTGCCACCATCCCTAGGCCCCCATGCCCCTGCCAGGGTTATAGCTGGAGGCTGGGTTCCTTCCTTGAGATGGTGCTCTATCTGAACCCAAGACCCGAGACCTTGCTGCTTGCCTCCCTTTCTTATAGACAGTTGGGGGGTGGGAAGAATCCATAAATATTCATGATGGAGTTTCCTGTTTCTAATTGCGTTCGAACACTATTCCACAAACATCTTGCCATCCTGTCTCCAAGCAAGCAAGGGTCCCCTCTAGAAGACAACTCTCAAGAGCCCTCTAGTAATCAGCCTTGAGCTTAGTGAAGAGAGTGACTGGTTACAATTAGTTTTAGGATCACAGTATTATGAATGTCTGCTTTAAACTTGAGTTTCAGCATCTTCTAAGTATGCAGCACCTTGTCCATGTGGGACAGAGCAATGCTGAGAAACTGAGGGACATTCCTCATAATGTGGGACAGTTGCAAGGTATGCTGTGCATGCTATTCTTCTGATGGTCTGGTGTTGCTTGTTTGAAGTGACAACCAAATGCATTTGGCACAAAAATCTGTAGCATTCTTAATATTTTCACATTAGTAAATTCTGTCAGTAAAATATGAGGTATGCACCCCTCTTCCTGCTTCCCGAACATGCATCTGTCTGACATTCAGTCCAAAACAACTGACCTAACATTTCAGTGCTGACACACAAATTAACGGGCAGCCTTTGAGGAGCAAAGCACTCCATTCTTCGAACTGCTATGACTGATCACATCTTGTCAGGCAGGAATATGTGTCCATCTGCACATGTATTAGTCTGTAACTATCAATGCTGAACAAAGAGAACTGCCGAGCATTCCTCTGCATGGACTGGAAAACAGAGCTCAGACACTCCTGTCCTTCATGAGCTGAAGTCTGCATAAAAGGACTCTATTCAGGAATGTTTTCCTTCCATGACCTACATTGTAATGGAGAATCCTGAACAGGGACTTGAGAAGAGTCAAGCTGTACAGTAGTATTTGTTTTGGGGGAAAATAATGTCACTGTCTCTCTCTCTCTCTCTCTTTTTTTTCCAAGCAGTGAATACTTGACATCCATCGAATCTTTGTTGTGATATTTTCAACTAAGTTGGCCAAATTCTAAACCATTTGAATTATTAGTCACGTAGAAGCATCTCACAGTGTCAGTCCCCCATAGGTTTAAACAATCTTTATCCCCAAGGTCACCCTTCTCTTTGGCTTGCATGCTGTATCCAGTGTTAGTGAGGTATACAGCACCCTCCAATCTCAGTTAGATCTGTTACAGCAGGCCTTTTAAGGGTGCACAAACTATTTAAAACATTATGTAAGCACAGGGCCCCTCAGGGGCCACTACTTCCAACATTCTTCCAAGTTGTAACTAAATAAATAAAATAAAAGGTGGTCTGCCTGGGTTCTTGTGGTATAGTTTCATTTGGATAAGGAGAAATGGGCTGGTGCCTCTGAATGGGGTGGTCCCTGTGAAAATACCGGCTGGCACTGATGACATTGCCCCCCCCCCCCCAGGAAATCTTACTACTCTCTGTTCTACACAGTACCACCCCCACAGAACTATAGCAATGCGCAGACCGTACCCCCAAACAATAAAACAGCAATATGCCATAGTACAAAACAATCAAACATGTAAGGCAATAGCAATGATTGTCAGTGGTCATCTCTCACATTTCCACAGCACCCGCTGTCAGTCATCACACAATGTCTTTAGCTAGCTGCTGCAGCAGAATTATTTATTTCCACCAATATCTGGGAGCTCCCTATATATAGCTGCTGGGCACCACAGTGCTGAACTGCATGTACAAGGATTAGTGCATGCACAAATAGTTCAAACAGTGAATGGAAAGCTGCAAACCCTACCAGAGCTGCGTCCTTATGCTGTCTCCTCTTAGCTCAGGGAAGTTTGCATTGACCTGCAGAGCCTGTGTACCTATCTACAAACATCACACTTTCAGGGCAGATATGCAGATAGAAAAACAGAGTACTTACAGTTCTGCAGACCTCATGGACCCCCAAACCATATGACTTACAGTTGAGGTTTCTTTGGATGAGTGCTACATGTCAACAGTTGACCCTCCGGGCAGTGTCACTGTAACAAGAGGGGATTGCAGCAGTGAGGTGTGTTTGAGTGACTGCCCCTTCCTTATCGATTTTACCCTGTGTGTGGACTTTCCTCTTCACCGGAATCTCCACGACAAAGCAGGTAGAAACTTAAATCATTCACTGCCACAGGTAGTCTCTCTCTGTTTCTCAAGCAACATGCTCCAGCTGGAACACAGAGCACTGGCTGGGGGCCCAATCTGGATCAAGCTTCATGGTTTGGACAAATACACTTTACTTGGGTTAAAGTCCCATAGGCAAGTGACAGCTAAACCTCCTGCTTAAAAACACTAACAGTCTTTTTTTTTTTCAGTTACAGAATGTGGCTGCCTTCTCCAGAAAACCAGAATGTCACACACTCAGCTGCTGACTCACACTTAGCTCTTTCGCTCAACAGCTAGACCTGAGGTCCAGATTCCTCTCAGGCTATATCTCTTACAGTAAAGGTAGCTCAGCACCTGATTGGATGATGGGATCCATTGTCTTTGCAGGTCCTGAGGTCCTCTTTGGTGGACTTTTACATACTTTTGCAGCTGTAACTCTGGCCCTTTCCAAGCAGTCTTTGTGGTCTGGTCAGAGGATCTGGCTGTATGGTGGCAGCCATTTTTGTTTACATTTTCAGTGTACTTCTTTTCAGTTTAGTGTAGCCTCCTGCTGCCCTCTTTCATCCTCCTCAGGGCTTATTTCAACATTTCCAAACCCCGCTGCCTGCCCTGGGACTGGTGCTGGATGGGTGGCTGCACCACCCAGTTTTCGATCAGAGCTCTGGCTCTGTTTTCATGCACTCATGAATGCACGGTATGTGTTTGGCACTCAGTGCTGTTGGCACCTTCTCCACATCTGACCCTGCTTCTTGCTCTGGGTTTGGTGAGCAACATTGCTCTCATTTGCACCCAATGGTGCTCATTGCACCCAACTACACTGCCTGTCCTGGGGCCGAGGTACATGACTGTCATGTCCGATGGTGCTCCTGTTTCCATTCTGGGCCCTGCACACAGTCTTGGGGCTGGTGATTCAGGAGACAGAGACAGCACTGAATATCTGTGGGGTGGGTGGGGTGGGGAGCCCGGCTTTACTGCCCCTGAACTCCTACTGCTGCTTATCTGGTCCCAGTGTCAGAAGCCTAGATGGCACCAGAGAATGATGACTCCAAAGGGAAATGGCTGGGGCTTTGGGAATTCATTAAAGGTAAGCCCCTGTTGGGGGAAGGGTGCTGTATTTACAACCACTGGCCCTGTAGCACAGTGGTAGGTGTGCAACTTGCGTGGGCCGGGGGAGCCTGAGCATTACACTGGGAGCCTCTCCTCCCTGGGGAGGGTAGCGTTATCTGCCCCAACCTCATCCTGCCTATCATGCTCCTAGGAGGTCAGCACAGAAAAACAAAAGGACATCTTGCATGGTGGACGTTGGCTGTGCTTCCAGGCCATAGTGCTGCATCAGCTCCTCTGTTGCTCTTTTGTGTTCAACACTACCTCTAAGGCTATGCACAGTTCACAAAGGCTCAACTGCTGCTGATGGAGTGAATGCACAGCCGCTTCTAACAATAATGAAAATCCTACAACTGTTGCCTTGACTAAACCATTTTTTCTAAATTTAAAGTTTATCGCATAATAACAACTCAGATACAGTTCCTTAACTAGGTCCTTGCCAGGGCATTAGCCTTTTGGAGCTAGAACTCTAAGATATCAGATTTTAGGTCTTATGATGCAAAATATACATCATACAAGAGGCTGCATTCCAACGCAGTTTCACAGACTGTTTTTCAGTACTTTTATTTCAACAGTTTGCTGGGATTTGGTGATATTTTCATCAGATACAGTACAGATAGTGTGTGCCCATATCAAACTGTAGCAAGGTGCAGTCAGATGGGTTTGTTCTAGTAATCCACATAATCTAGATGGATCTGATGATGGTGTTAACCACTGGGACAGTGTTCACTGGTGTTCTGTGTGTGTTGGGAAGGGGGAGCAGTAGCTGGTTGTTGTGAACTGTCTCCCTGCTCTTTCAGATTGCATCCCTTTGGTATGGTGCAGTATTTGGAATCTAGGTATATTCCACAGATTTCCGAGTACTGGTCCAAAGCATTCCTAATACTACAGTGGATACTGTACTTTCAAAGCAGGCAGTTTTGCCAAGTTATGTCAGCCATTGCTACACTTTCAGTGGGTCCATTTGTTTCCAGTACTGTAGTATGATTCTCTCGGCAGTGCTTATGGCATCCATTAGCCACCTGGGTGGACTGTGTTTATCAAGAGGCCTGGAGGGGTCAGGCCCAAAGCACCCAGGTAGGGTTTAGCTGGATGTGTTGTTTAAGTAGCATTGTGCAAGTAGTTTGCATAGCTCTCCAGTATTTGCTTAGGTTACTACAGGACCACAGCAGGTGTGTGATGGATTCTGTCTCCTAGTTGAACGCCAGCATATGTGTGATGCTGTCAGGCCCCAGCTGTGCAACGTATGTGGGGCTCTGTGCACCCTATGGAGGATTTTGAACTGAGTGAGTCTATTTTAGTGTCTTTCACATCTCTCTTCAGTGAAGTCCAACACTGATGCCATTGCCGTTCAGTAAACTGTGTTCCCAGCTCATCATTCCATTTGAGCAAGGTAGGCCCCAAGGGATCTGGGGCAAAGGAGAGGTGTGATTTGTAGATTGTGCTTCTAGTGGGGTTGCTTCTGGACCCTACCTTGAGCAGAATGGCTATGGTATTGGGGCCGTCCAGCTTATAGGAAGGGCATAACCCGGCTTGGAGGGCATGCCTTAGCAGTAGGTATTGCCAGTGTTGTGCCCGTGGTATTCTGTATGTAGCTTGTAGATCCATGAAGAATAGTAGGCTCTTAGTCATAGCATCTATAAGGAATCTAGTTTGTTAAGCCCTTTCACCTCCCATGTACACCAGTTTATTGGCGTGAAGTCTATACAAAGATGTTTGTTTATTCCATAGTGGAAAACATGGAGACTTCCAGGGTGACCATGTGGGTGTTTTTGCCGCCCACTACCAAATGTTCTTGGCATGCCAGACAGTGGTGTGGTCCATTAAGTGCTTGCCAGGGATCCAAAGAGGATATAAGTGTGAGTGAGGTCCCCTACTACATGTGCTTTGCAGTCTTACCATATGGGAACTGCAATGCAGGGGTTATGGGAGATGCCTGTTTCTCTAACTGAGTGAACAGTCTTTAGGGGAGGGTAAGCAGTAGGTTATCTAAGATATACTGGACTCTAGGAGCTGCCATCATTTTGTAGACGTGTGCCCTACCTCAATGGGAGAGGTGTAGGTGCTTCAACCTTGTCAGATCCCCTTCCAGTTCTCTTATGATGGGGTTAAGACTTAGTGTCCTCAGCCGGTCTAGGTCCCATGAGGATTTGTTCGCCAGTATTGCAGGTGCTATTCTACTGGAGTGAGACCCCAAGGGTAGTTGGGTATACTTGTTCTTTCCTTGTATGAGATTAATAACAAGGATTTGGTCACATTTAATTTATAGCCTGAGAGCCCCCTCAAACTCCTGAGTTATAGCTAGGATGTCTGGGATGGACCCTTGGGAATGGGTGAGGGTTAGGAAGATGTCATGTGCATAAACCTATACCTTGTGCTTATATCCCATGTCCAGACCATGCACCAATAGACTCTGTCTGACAGCTTGTGTGTGTGTGTGTGGGGGGTGGGGTAGCACCAGTATGAATAACAGCAGGGATAATGGACAGCCCTTCCTGGTACCCCTTCTTAAAGGAAAAGCTTCAGAGAGTTTCCTATTAGTATTGACCAACGTGGCTGCTCTCTTGTATAAGGTCTGTGCACCTGAATGAACCACTCCCCAAAGCCATAGAGTTTCAGAGTCTGAAACAGATAGGGCTACTTGACCTGATTGAAGGCCTTCTCTGTGTCTAGCGCCACTAGGGCTGTGGGTATGTTATGAGTTATAACTTGCCAAAGGAGAGTAATTAATTCTCTGCCATTGTCCATACTCTGTCTCCCTGGGGTGCATCCCACCTGGTCTTTGGAGATCAGAGAGGGAAGGACTAGTTTGAGTCTCTGTGCTCACACTTTAGCACAAAACCTTGCAGTCATCTGTGATAATTGAAATATGTTTATAGCTGCTGCAAGATAGAGAGTTTTTGCCTGGTTTTGGTATCAGATTTATCACTGCTGGATGCATTTAGGGTGGCAGTTCCCCTGTTGTACCTGAGTCTGTGTATACTGAGGCCAGAGCATCCAGCAGTTCCCCTTGGAAGGTATCATAAAATTCCACTGGGAACCTGTCAAGTCTGGGGGCCTTTGTCAGTGGCATAAACTTAAAGGCTTCTGTCTGTTCTGTTTCTTGAAAGGGTTTTTCCACTATATCCCTTTGTTACTGCGTGAGAGCCAGGAGCTGTAGTTTTGCTAGAAATACTTCTACATCCACAGTGAGGCGTGTGCATCTGCTGCTTAAAGGTTGGTGTAAAAGTCCAGGAAGGCTGCACCTATGAACTGGTTGTCCTAGTATTTTGCCCCTGTCTGGTTCCTAACTATTGTTATCCGGGATCTTTTTCGCTTCTTCTAAAGTTGGTAGGCCAACAACCTGCCCAGCTTCTCTCTTGCCTCCAAGAAGCTCTGCCATGTTCTAAAGAGGATGTATTCTACTTTCTGGTTTAAGTGGACATTGATCTTGTATCTGGTACCTGTCATGCCAAGTAGCAGATCAATATGACCATCCGGGTTTGCCCAGTAAGTGCCTTCTAGTTCCTTTTGTCTTTGTTGCAGGGTCTCTAGTTCCTTAGTCTAGGCCTTGTTAAGGATAGAGGAGTAACTTATGCACCTTCCTCTGATAAAGGCTTTCAGCACCTCCCACCTTGTCACTGCGGTCTATCATCACAATCTCGACATTTTCTCAGTGAACACCACCACAGTGATGAATCTCGCCAGGTCGTGAGAACTTCTTTGCATTGAATCTAAGCTGCCATACATTTGACCATTCCTCCAACCTTGCCAAGTCCCTTCTCATCCTTTCCACTCCACCTTGTGTATCAACCCTGTTGCAGATCTTTGTGTCGTCTGTAAAGAGATATACTTTTCCTTCCAGTCCCTCTGCAATGTCACTTATAAAGACATTAAAAAGGACCGGTCCCAGTACTGAACCCTGCGATACCCCACTAGTGACCCCCCCCTTTCTTCACTGTGGCCTCTGTTTACTATTACCCTCTGCGTCCTGTTGTCCAACCAATTTTACACCCAGGCTACCACCATAGGACCCACTCCCAGGCTGGCTAATTTGCTTATTAATCTTTTGTGTAGGACTGTGTCAAATGCCTTGCTAAAGTCTAGGTAGGCCATGTCCACAGCCCCTCCATGGTCTACTACTTTGGTCACCCAGTCAAAGAAATCGATTAAATTCATCTGACATGAGATCTGCTATGCATTCTTTAGGCATCATCCTGAGGACTATTCTGGTGTACACTCAATGGGGATGTGAAAAGAAGGTATAGTCCCTTCCCTGTGGATTGGTCAGGTGCCAGATAACTGTCTGGCACAGTTCTGTGATTAGGTTTTGCAGGGCCTTGGATGCCTGGGGTCTTGGCATGGGAGGGCTTTACTTCTGTCCAAGAAGTCATTCAGTACTGTGTTCTTATCTCCCCCAAGCAAGAGTTTGCCCCAGTGAGTTTCTGTGAGGCATTGAGTGAGCGTGTGATAAAAGTCTGGGCTGGATGAGTTGGGGGCACAGATGTTGCAGAGGGTGACCCTAACACCCTATGGTTCTCCTACAAGTATTAGGGATCTGCGCTCTGGGTCTCTTATGACCTCCTCTTCATTAAATTGTACCCCTTTTCATAAAAGGATCACTAATCCTCTGCTTTTGGAGCCATATGGACATCCATAGACTTAACATAGAAACATAGAAGTTGACGGCAGATAAGGACCGCAAGGCCCATCCAGTCTGCCCATTTGTTGTTCTACCTTATAAATGTGCCATCGGCCTTTGCTCTGTCAGTGGCCTATCCATTCATAGTCATTTGTATTGCTCCCTTATGCCTATCCTTTGCCTGTTAAGCCCTGCACTGTATTCATAGCCACCACTTCTTGTGGTAAGGCATTCCATGCATCCACCACCCTTTCTGTGAAAAAGAATTTCCTCACATTCCCCCTTAATCGGCCCCCCTCTAATCTCATGCTGTGTCCTCTTGTCCTGCTATTTTTCTTATATTTAAACATGTTAGACTCTTTCACCTTGTTAATGCCTTAAGGTTGCTTGAATGCCTCAGTCATATCACCTCTCTCCCTCCTTTGCTCAAGGGTACATTGAGCTCTGTTAATCTGTCCTCATATATCTTCTGATGCAGTCCTGCACCATCATTTTGGTTGCCCTCTCCTGGACTGCCTCAATTTGGTTAATGTCCTTGTGAAGGTGTGGCCTCCAATACTGCACTCAGTACTCCAGATGGGGCCTAACCAGTGTCTTGTAAAGAGGGATTATTACCTCCCTCTTACGACTTGTAATACCCCTACTAATACACCCTAACACCCCCCTAGCCTTAGCTTCTGCTTTAGAGATCTGCTTGGATGATTTCAGGTCTTCAGTGATGATGATACCCAAGTCTCTTTCTTCCTTTGTGACTGCTAGCAACTCCCCTCCCAGCCTATAGGTGGCTTCAGGGTTTCTCTTCCCTATGTGCATGATTTTGCACTTTGCATTAAATCCCAGTTGCCACTCTTCTGACCATTTTGTCAGTTTATCCAGATCTCTTCTCATTCTGCCCACCCCATCTGGATCATCTACTCTGTTGCAGATCTTGGTGTCATCTGCAAACAGACAAGCCTTACCCTCTAGTCCATCTGCAAGGTCACTAATGAAGATGTTGAAGAGGACTGGCCCCAGAACTGATCCCTGAGGTACCCCACTTGTGACTTGCATCTCTTCTGACTGTATACCATTTACTACCACTCTCTGTTTTCTGCCCGTCAACCAGTTTGCCACCCAGTTGACCAACGTCTGACCCACCCCGAGCCTACCCAGCTTATTTATCAATCTTCTATGTGGAACAGTGTCAAAAGCTTTGCTGAAGTCAAGGTAGGCGACATCAACTGCTCCCCTTGGTCCACCACTCTGGTTACCCAGTCAAAGAAATCTATGAGATTAGTTTGACAGGACCTCCTTTTGTAAACCCATGCTGTCTTGGATCCTGTGCCCCCATGGATTCCAGGTGTTGCACTATCCTTTCCTTAAGGAGTGCCTCCATAATCTTGCCCACTACTGAGGTAAGACTGACTGGTCTGTAGTCTCCCGCCTCCTCCCTGCTACCACTCTTGTGGAGCGGGATCACATGAGCCCTTCTCCAGTCTTCTGGGACCTCTCCTGTGCTCAGAGACTCACTAAACAGTTCTGCTAATGGCTCTGCTAGTTCCACCTTTAGCTCCTTAAGTACCCTGGGATGTATGCCATCAGGTCCCATTGCCTTATCCACCCTGAGCTTAGCAAGCTCTTGCAGGACCCTTTCTTTTGTGAAGGGAGTAGTGCTCACCTCCCTCCCCTGTGTCCATGATGTTGAGCAGTGGGCCCTGCCCTACCTTCTCTTCAGTAAATACTGAGCAAAGTATCTATTTAGGATAGGTGCCTTACAGGTCCTCCTCCTCACATGCTCCTTTCTCCATTGCTTAGCATTCCCCCTCTGGACTTTCTCCTTTCACTAATGTATCTATAGAAAGTCTTGTCACCTTCTTTTTCTGTTAGTGCTAGTGTTTCCTCAGTTTGGGACTTTGCTTGCCTTACTGCCTTCCCTGCTTCCCTTAGGGCAGTTTGGTATGCCTCCCTATCTTCATCCCGCTGTGTTCCCTTATATTTCCTGAAGGCCAGCCTTTTGGCTCCGACCTTTTCTGCTACTGTATTTGAGAAGTAAAAAGTGGTTTCCTTCTTGTTTTGCACTTCCTTTTCTGTCTAACACAATGGGATGTTGCTTCAAGTATTGCATCCAATGCTTGCCCACTTTGCCTGTACCCCTCATCTGTGTTTCTTTTTGCCAGGGCTAGCTTAACTCTGTTGGCCAACTTATCAAAGTCAGCTCCTCTGAAGTCCCATATTTTTGCCTTGGAATGGGATGATGTAGATGTAGTAGCCAAATTGAACCACACCATGTGATGGTCACTGGCCCCCAGGTGACCTTCTACCTGGAGATCTGTGATCCCTTCCTTGTTAGTCAGTACTAGATCTAGGATAGCCCTGTCTCTTGTGGGTTGCTGTACCAATTGTTTGAGGCCCTCCCCCTGCAGGGAATCCACTATGTGTCTAGTTCTGTGTCTAGTATGTTCCTGCTGGTATTGACCAATCTGTATCCGGCATGTTGAAGTCTCCCATTATCAGAACCTCCCCTTTAGCTGTCATGTTTTGTATATCTTCTAACAGTAATGTGTCTATGTCCTTCCCCTGGTCTGGGGGCCTGTAGACAACCCCAGTTCTTATGGCTGTCCCATTTCCTGTTTCCAGTGTGACCCACAGTTCTTCTGGCTCCTTATGTATTCTGAATTTCTGTAGCTTGATATTTTCCATTGACATACAGGCCACTTCTCCCCCTTTTGCACCTCGGTCTCTTCTGAACAATACATAGCTAGGTACTGAAGTCTCCCAAGTGTGGTTACTGGTAAACCACGTCCTCACTAATGCTACTATGTCCAGTTTAGCCTCTGACATTATTGCCTGCAGGTCTGGGATCTTATTTCCCAGGCTGTGAGCATTTGTGTACATGATTTTCCATTGGCCAGATTTTGGTGTGTTAGTTGTTGGGTGAGGTTTGGCATTACCCCTGTGCGTCGTATGGGGAGACAAACCTTTTTTCTTACCTGGTGATGCAAATGAACTGCAAACATGCTGAATCCCTGTTTGACCACTAGCTTGTGCAACCCAGGACATTTTCAGCTTTTCTACCTCTGCCTTTAGGAGGAAGGCTATATTTGCCCCTAGCTTAGTTAGGTGGGCTAGGATTTTCACCTCTTAACTAGGGACTAAATGTCTTTGACATTGCAGAAAACAAATGTTATTGGTGAGGTAGCCATTGGGGGTGTAGTGTACAGGCTGTGGGGTCTGCTCGGAGTATGACTGCATCTTCCCTGTCCCTTGTTGCGCAGTTGTAGTAGGTAAAATTCTCTATCTCATCTAGCTTTATATAATCATACCCTGGTTGTCAGCTACTGTATGAGGAAATTCCTGTTGCCCTGTAATGTGAGGTTTGTTATCATAGCGGATGTTGTCCAATGTGATTTGCATCATGCTATCCAGTTTTGGCATCCAAGAACTAAAATAATCATGTCTATCATATATATGTGCAGTACAAACAGTAGAAACCCTAAAACAACAGTATTAAAATCTACCTGAAAACTTAGTGACTGTTGGGCGCTGTTGCTAGGCAGGGATGCAAACCTCTGAACCTCGTGCTCTCTCCAGTTTGTGCTGTAGTTCGCCATACCGTAGCGAGAAGTACCCTGATCCCTAATAATGAATCAGTGTTAACTTGCAAGGTGGTAGATGAACAAGTTCTCCTGTCAGGCGAATTGGTTGCCAAAGCTAACTGAGATGGTGCGTAGGGTGTGTGTGTGTGTGTGTGTGGAGTGGGGTGTTGACTGCCTATGCAAAAATGTGTACAGGTAATATAGATGGTCTCAGACTGATTAACATGAGGTACAGAGCATTGACTTGTTGCACTGTTCACTATCAATAGAGCCTTGTGCCCCTAGACCTGGGTTTGCTAGAGGCAAACAGAATTCCTGCATAGCCCAATTGGAGGTTGTCACTTAAACAGCACAGATTGGAGAGACTTTTAAAGTAATAGGCCAGGAGAAGTATTAGTGAGGATAAGCTGCTTTGTGATCACTTTGCTGGTGCACAGACAGACCTTTGTTGCAGTGCGGTGCAAACTTGCCACAGAGAGAAGCTCTGTGTCTGGGGTGCACCCAGCCAGAACCCCTGACAATAATAGTTGTTGCAGTAGGTATGCCGCCACTACAGCACACCCGGACAGCAAACCCCCCACAGCGAAACCCCCACCGCGCCTAAATTAGCAGCAATGGGGGGTTTGCTTTGAGACACTAGGGTGACGGGTAATATCTAACTCCACTGTCTGTGCGATGGGAGTTAGAATATATAGTAGGGGTGCGGGGCACAGCCCCCTGCATGGTCTGTTGTAATGTTGCCAGTCAGTTCAGGGTCACACTGTGGTCGGGGATGTCGATGGGTTCAAAGTGCTGTAGTGGACGTCGCGGCTGGGGTTGTCACACTGGCATCATAGATCCGTAGCAGTACACACAGGGACTGGATGACAGGCTGTGGTGTACTTACTGGAAATTGGTTGGGCTTCACAGGCTGAAGCTGCACTGTAACTTCAGAAGGAGAAATCGTCTACTACATGCGGAGAGGAGAAGAGGCCTGACAAAGCCTGTGGGTAGCCATTTTGCATGTCATCAGAGGCTTGCATCAAAGAGCAGTTAAACCAGTTAAGGAGGAACCCCCCGTAATACACCTTGCACTCAAAGGGAGATCCCATTGGACGGGGGAACCATGAGAAATTCAGGGCCTCATCCCTGCAGCACACCCATTTGTTGCAATAAACTGGGAATTCATTTAGTAGTCCAGGCAATCCAACCAGGAATACAGATACGCAGTAAGGGGTTGCTTTGATTTTTATTGCTACTAAGGGAAGAGTTTACATCTTTAAAGGAGAACTACATGCAACATTTGCAAAAACATATGTTAGGCAGAGTGTTTTGATTTGTGTTTGTAGACCCAGTGTTTCATTTCCTTTGTTTGTGGTTAGAAGTTTTTCCTAAATTTGCTAACTATTTTTGTGATCCCTGGGGATCTCCATGCTTGCATCTGTTATTGCTTTTCTTTATCCTACAGCACCTCCTATCCCGTGTGACAGTGATGCATCCTTGACCATTGATTCAGTGAGTGACAACTGCTGCAGCAACAATCTGCTGATCTGATACTGATGCTCTGATGTCAACTAAATAACTCTGTCTAATCCAATATTTTTGTTTTTAAGTTATGTGTCTAGGTCTTACCAGCAAGAGTAAACATTTAGTTTTTAAAGCTTTTTGTTTCATCAAACTACTCACAGCCATATTATTTTTATTTAGCTTTTACTGACCAGATAAGCACACTAGACAAATATATGCCTATTTTCAGGTACAACCTAGGACATTACATAGAATATATAGACAATGCAAAAACATAACAAAGAGGAGTCAGCAACAAAATAGAAAGGTGACAATGGATAAGGACATAGCAAAGTTTAAACAGTATATACTTAAGCTATAACTTTACTCAAGAATAAGTCTAGACAGAGACATACTGAGCAAACTAAAGTACACTTTTCATTAGAGGGAGGACACCAGAGATTAAGTGCAGTTGTAGGCAGAGTTGGATTTCAAGTATTCCCATAGGGACCTTCTAAAGCTGTGGTGGGGGGTGGCACAGTCAGTATGTACAGGGAGAGAGTTCCATAGCCTAGGTGCACAGACAGCAAAAGCCCAAACACCCATTGACATACGGGTTTTAGGAACAAAGAACACAGATGAGTCAGTAGACCTGAGGGGTAGTAGGGTTGATAGGCCTTAGGAGTTCCACCAACACTGGGGGAGTGAGTGGCGGTTCTAACGACTTTATCAGTAAAACAATTCAAAGCAAAAGTGCTGTATTTCCCTGTTGACAGCCAGTCTAGTTTGTCGTACAGCTCACAATAATGTGTAAGTCGAGGGGCAGAGAGGGCAAACTGACATATGTTATTATAAGCAACATCCCACCTGGATATATTGGACTTGGAGGTATGGGTGAAGGTAAGGAGCCCATAACCAAGAGTGGGAAGGAGTACTCCTCTTGCCAGGACAAGGCGTGCTGCTGATGTGAGAATGCCCTTGTCCCTGTAGACCCGGCCCAATTTATAGTTTTCTGCTTTACATACATTGCGGATATGCAAGGGGGAAGTCTAGCTGAGGATCAAGAGTGAATCTTAGATATTTAAAAGAGTCAACAACTGGCACAAGGGATCCATCAGCATTAGTGACCTTCAGGGATTCAGGACATGCTCTGATTTTGGCCAGAGTGCCAAAGAGCACAGCCTGTGTTTTCCTGAGGTTAAGGACCAATTTGTTTGACAATAGCCAATATTGTATTTGGCAAAAGTCAGTCATTAATTGAAAGTTAATGACACTGATGTCCTGAGAACTGATTAGGAGTACCAGATTATCAGCATAGAGAGTGGCCCTACTATGGACTGGCGCCTTGGGTAAGTCATTGATAAATAGGGAAAACAAGATGGGTCCTAGAATAGACCCCTGTGGTACACCAGTCTTTACATGAGTTGGCTCAAAGAACACCCTATTATACGTGACAAGCTGGTGCCTTCCATGTAGGTAGCTTGTAACCCAGGCTAGGGCAGGGGCAGACAAGCCAAAAGAGCGAAGCTTGGAGCATAATAATGTATGGTCTACCAAAACAAAAGCCTTAGAAAGGTCTACAAAGATTGCTCCAGTCAGCTTGATGTGGTCCATATCATCCCTAATCTCTGAGGTGACTTTAGAGCTAGGGCAGTGGAAGTGCTATATCCCTTACGGAAATCATGCTGTTCCAAGGATAACAATTCGTATTTCGGGATGTAATCTGTCAGTTGGGACACCACTACTTTCTCTAATAATTTGCTAATGGCAGACAAATTTGCTATAGGATGGAAATGTTCGAGACATTTCGGATCCCCCTACTTGAATACTGGTATGACTGGCAATCTTTCATTAAGTCAGGGATAGACCCAGTAATCAATGACCTGTTGAAGATATGAGAGAATGGCAAGGAATGGGGCACTCAGGTGGATACATTTAGGCTCCATAGTGTTCACGTTACTGTTACAAATAAAACTATAATCAGCGGTTTGTAAATTACACAGAGAGCTGAGTTTCCTAGCCTGCTTAGACCCAGCCAGCAGAGTTTCTCTGTTTTTAACTTTATTTGTTCCCAAATGTGTTCAGAGGGAACTGAGACCCTAGTCAGCATTTCTACCAAGTTCACTGACCCCTTCTCTCCTAATTCTACCAGCCTCTCCTCTGTTCCAGCCCCTCCCTCCCTTTTACTTGCATTTAATCTTCCACTTCTCTTTCTGCTTCTCCACAGCTCCTCTGTGCGGTCATGAGGGCTAGGTAGGGCTCAGCCCTCCCCCTAAGCTGCAAGCTGACCCGAAGCAAGCAATCAAGGAGCAGGTACGTGGCATGCTGTGAGGTGCAAAAATGGCTACGAAGTTCAAATCCTGTGTTTTGGCCTCGCCGACACTTTGCGTCGACTCCCTGCCACCCCCACCACCACCCTTGGTCTTCCATTTACTTTATAGGGGTGGTCACATGCCACTGAAAGCCTATCAGTCCACTTTCTCATCTGCTAGTTATCGGCTCCCACCACCAGAGGCCACATAAATCACTATCTTACCAGTTAGAGGTCCACAATGTGGTTTGCAGGCCTAGCAGCAATTCTATTACTTGCTCTACTAGCTTCGCTACTCCCCTCCTCCTTTCCGGAGGTGCAGCCTTGCCATCCAGGGCCATACACCCTAGCCACCCCATTTCCACTCTCCCCAACCTCAACTGTTGAGTCATTTCAAGATACCTTACATCCGAACTTGGGTGGTTCATCTATTCTCTCACCCTCCTTCCACGCTGGTTTAGCTGCCCTGAAATTCAATGCCTTAGCCTCCACAGCAGCCCCAGAACAGACACCGCATTTTTCTCGCAAGCTCCTATGTGACTTGCATAAAAGCAAAATCCTGATAACCTTGCTTCTCCTGTTATCCGGGGACGTCAAACGTAACCCCGCCCAACCCCCCGTGCCCAGATCTGGCCCCCCAGCTGTCCCGTGGCCTTAAACTCATGCACCTAAATATCTGCAGCATCTTACGCAAACTCAGCCTGCTGCAGCCAATTGTTCTATCCCTAAGTCCGAACATATTGACTATTACTGAAACATGGCTGAAACCTTACAATCGAGATGCAGAATTTGCAGTTCCTGGCTACTCTATTATTCACTAAGACTACCCTGGCTCCAAAAGAGGCAGTGGTGTTGCCATGTATATGAACTCCTCGCTTCAGTTCACACCGGTCCTGCTGCCCAGACCCGTGCACTCCATCGACGCTTTATTAATTAAACTCTCCCTTGCCGATACCTGCCTCATATTTATCACAGGATCTCCTGATGCAACTACGCTTTCCATCTTGGAACACCTAAAGACCCTTACAACACTGGTCTCTGGGGGTGAGTTACATGTCCTCGGTTACTTTAACCAAAACTGTTTCTCAAGTAATAGTTCCAAGCTGCGGAAGCAGGTGGCAGCTTTAAACCTGTCTCAACTAATCACTGAGCCCATACGCCTCAACCACAACTCAACTAACCATTCTCTCCTGGACTGGTCCCTCGCCTTGCATCTGCACCGTATGTTTACCTCAGGACTGTTACTGGACTCCCTAAGTGATATCACATGATATAGTCAGTTAGGAAAATCCATCATCCTAAATCACCCCCCCCATACCATACTTACTAGATCATTCAAATCCTTGAATCTTGCATCTCTCCTATACGACCTGTCTAACACTGATTGGTCTTACATCCCCGGAGCCATTTCTGTCGACTCCGCCTGGGAGTTCTTCAAGGGCAGATTCACCACTGTCTGGAACTCACATGCCCCTCTCAAATGTGCCCTGGTGAGGGGTGCCCACCTGCCATGGATTTCCGTGGAAATCATGACCCCCCACAAAGACAGTGATGTGGCCTGGAAGGCGTTCAAGGTCTCTGGCTCTCAGGTGCACCAGCAAAAGTGTCATGCGCTACGAAATAACTGCACTAGACAGATCCGTAGGGCAAAGACAAAATACTTCAGTGACACCTTCCACACCACTTAAGCCAGCCATCTAAATGTTGGAAGGTGGTTAAATCTCTCTACAACCTCCTTCTCAGCCCCCAACCCCAGTCCTAAATGTAGGAGGTTCCATGATTACAGAATCCTTCGAAGTGGCCTCTCATATTAATTCCTTCTTTACTGAAGGCACTTCGTCACTTCTGGCATCCCTAAATCTGGACCCCCAATCCCCCCCCCCACAAAGTTCCCCCAGCTGGTATCCCTTTTGCCTTCTGTCCGATTATACCTGCTGAGGTCTATAAAGCCCAGCTTGCCCTTAATCCCACCAAGGGTAGATGCCCTACTGGCCTGGACTCCAAGTTGTTATACTTGTTGGCCCCAGTCATCGCTGTCCCCTTGGCATCACTTTATAACCTCTCGTTCTATCTAGCCACCATCCCAAATGAGTGGAAGCACACCTCTGTCATCCCACTTCCTAAAGGCGGAGAGCCCTCTGCCCCCAGTGATTACTGCCCGATTTCCCTACTACCAATCTTGGCTAAAATCCAGGAACATCTAGTCCTCTCACAACTCTCCCCTTATCTTGATTATTCTTCTTTTTTCACACCCTAACAGTCTTGTTTTAGGAAGTCTCATTCCACCACCACCTCTCTCCTAAGACTCAGTGATTCTACCCTCACTGGCATCGATAGAGGCGGATCCTCGACTGGTCATCAACAAAATTTTTGTCGAATGACCAGACAACAAACCCATCAAGTTGACTGCATTCCGCGGTTGGCAGGCAGGGTTCCTATGGGGCAACATGTTTTTATCGGGGCTTCACCCCAAACCCTCACGAAGTGGGCGGCCTCCCCACTAAAGACAGTGTCAGGTTCCTGCACTGACACTACAGTGACCGGGCGCTGTAGTCACTGTAGTGTTGGTTACTGTAGATGTGTCACTGTCAGGTGAGTATACCGATAGAGGCTATATTACCTCAACCATTTTTATCGACCTGGACAAAGCCTTCAACACTGTCTCCCACTCCATTCTTCTATCTAAGCTCTCTCTCTCTCACAAGGCTGTCAAGCATGGCCACCAGCTGGTTTCATTCCTACCTGATAGGCAGATCCAAATCCATTAGAATTGGCAACGCTACCTCTGCCTCCCTCCCTGTTACCTCTGGTGTTCCGCAAGGCTCAGTCCTTGGCTTGCTTCTGTTCTCCATCTTTCTCAATGACCTGCCCTCTGCCTGCCCTCATGCGTCCATTCACAAGTATGCAGATAATACAGTACTGTACACATCTGGCCCCTCGACCTCCGATGTAGGGATCAGAATCCAGCAAGACTTAAATGCAGTTCAGCGCCGGTTTCACTTAACTCAACTCTTTCTAAACTCCAAGAAAACCATCTCTTTGACCTTCAGCACAAGGCAGAGACTTTCAAGGCTGCCCTCCTCCCCCTCCTTCCACACCTTGGATGGGACTGCTTTGGAGTCATGCAACTCCTACAGATATCTTGGGGTCTGGCTTGACCAGCACCTTGACTTCACCACACACATATTGATGCCATCTACAAAAAGCTTCACCCAAAGCTAGGCACTTTGTACCATAACCATGGATGTATCCCACTGCTGGCTCACTGTGCAATTGTGCAGAAGATGATTCTATCCATCTTTGACTATGGGAACGTAGTCTACAGTGCCGCACCTAAGTCCACTCTAGCTGACTGGCCCCCTTTTTCCACTCCTTTTGTCACTTTGCCCTTGACTGTCCTCCAAATACTCATCGCCATGTCCTATACTGCAACTTAGACCTCCCCTTGTTGTAGGACCGGCATCACTCCCACTGTGCCAGTCTCATGGCCAAATACTGGACACAGTCCCTTCCTCCTTATCTCGTTTCCGTCCTCTCGACCGATATCTTCCAGGATTACATACTGAGGAGTAATGACTCATGTCTACTGTCCACTCCACTCATGTCAACCTCAGGAGCCAGTCAGCATTCGCGTATCACATTCCTAAACTCTGGAAGTCGCTCCTCTTGGTTATCTGGCATGCCTCCACCAGCCAGCTCCTTAACTCTCTTCTCGAAAAACACTTCTCCCCAGTCTGCACATGCACCCATGCAAGCTCCTGACTAGGCAACCAGGTCCACCTGAAAATGTGTTGAACCTGTGCTACATTCTGTCCATTATTTTGTCTTGTCATATGCCTTGCCACCTTAATGTATGCATTGTACAACTGCCTGTAGAAATGCACTTTTACTCTTTTATATTTTGTATATTTACTTTGTATGTGTATATGTTAACATGTCTGAACATGGAATTTATACTTGCAATCCTCCTCACCCTACCCTCAGGGAACATCTGGAAATGAGCAGTAGTCTGCTCAGCATGCCTTTCTGGTAAAACCTTTAAATAAATAAATAAATCTCAGGGGGAAGGAATGGACAAGGAAATGATAGAAGGCTTTCTTTGAATGGCAAAAAAAGGGGAGATATTGTTGATGGGGGACCTGAATATGCCAGATGTTAACTGGAGCACCTTTGCTGCAGGCACATCCAAGAGCAGAGTCATTCCTGATGCTCTACAGGGGGCATGCCTCAGACAGCTAGTATTGGAACCCACTTGGGAGGGAGCAATCTTAGACCTGGTACTCTCAAATGGGGACGGAGAAAGAATCTCAGATTTAGAAGTGGGTAGCCATCTGGGAACAAGCGCCACCACCAAACAGTGTGGTTCACGATAAACACAGCCATACAATCAAGCCATACAAAAAGCAAGGGTACTGGACTTTAGGAGGGCTGACTTTGGGAAAATGAGAGAGTGCCTCAGAAAAGCACTAGCAAACAGGCAAGAAGGAGGGGTGGAGGAACAATGGGGAATGATCCAAACAGCCATCACAGAGGCAACAAGCCTTTGTGTAAAGCAAATCAATAAAACACAATGAAGGAAAAAAACGCTTTGGTTCTCAAAAGAGGTGGCAGGGAAGGTTAAGGAGAAAAGGACAGCATTCAGGAAATATAAGGAAACACAGAAGAGCAGGACAGAGAACTTTATCAGTTAAAGCAGAAAGAGGCTGGGAAGGCAGTCAGAATAGCAAAGGTCCAAACCGAGGAAAGGATAGCCAATTCTGTTAAGAAGGGGGATAAGAACTTTTATAGGTACATTAGAGAGCGAAAAAAGACCAAAGGAGGGATACTGAAGCTTAATAAAGGGGAGGGAATGTGGGTAGAGGGTGACAGTGAAAAAGCAGGGATACTGAACGAATATTTAACATAGAAACATAGAATTTGACGGCAGATAAGGACCTCTTGGCCCACCCAGTCTGCCCATTTCCCTACCTAATGGATAAGCTGCAGATCCTAGTTAACCAGCAGCCTACTTCTTCCTACCCCACCTCCTAGAATTGCCTTATGACTGTCCCATGCATGCTTGAATTCCACCACTGTTTTTGACTCCACAACCTCCTCCGGAAGGCCGTTCCATGCATCCACAACCCTCTTTGACTGGGTGACCAAAGTAATAGACCAGGGAGGGGCTGTGGACATGGCCTACCTAGATTTTAGCAAGGCATTTGATACAGTCCCACACAAAAGATTAATACACAAGATAACCAGCCTTGGAGTGGGTCCCAAGGTGGTAGCCTGGATAAAAAATTGGCTAGACAACAGGACGCAAAGGGTAGTAGTAAATGGAGTACACAGTGAAGAAAGAAGGGTTACTAGCGGGGTACTGCAGGGTTCAGTACTGGGACCGGTCCTTTTTAATGTCTTTATAAGTGACATTGCAGAGTAACTGGAAGGAAAAGTATGTCTCTTTGCAGATGACACAAAGATCTGCAACAGGGTTGATACACAAGATGGAGTGGAAAGGATGAGAAGGGACTTGGAAAGGTTGGAGGAATGGTCAAATGTATGGCAGCTCAGATTCAATGCAAAGAAGTGCAAGTAATGCACATAGGAAACAAAAACCCAGGAAGCGTACACAATGGGGGTGAGATACTGACAACAGTAAAAATAGAAAGGGACCTGGGGGTAATTATATCAGATGACCTAAAGGTGGGCAAGCAATGTGAGAAAGCAGTAAGGAAGGCTGGGGGGATACTGGGATGCATAGGAAGAGGCATCAATAGTAGAAAACAGGAAGTTGTTATCCCTCTGTACAGACAGTTGGTGAGACCCCATCTGGAGTACTGTGTGCAGTTCTGGAGACCCCATCTCCGCAAAGACGTAGACAGAGTGGAGGCTGTCCAGAGGAGGGCAACCAAAATGGTGCAGGGTCTGCACCAGAAGACATACGAAGAAAGACTAAAGGAGCTTAATATGTATACCCTTGAGGAAAGAAGGGAGAGAGGGGACATGATAGAAACTTTCAAGTACCTCAAGGGAATCAACAAAGTCCAAGAGGGTAGCATCTTTCAGAAAAAGAGATGTGCAAGAACAAGGGGGCACAATTTGAAGATTGAGGGGAGACGGCTCAGAGGTAATGTGAGGAAGTATTTTTTCACAGAGAGGTTTGTGGATGCATGGAACAGCCTCCCTGAGGAGGTCGTGGAGTCAAGAACACTGGGGGAATTCAAGAATGCATGGGACAGGCATAAGGCAGTCCTAGTGGGGGTTAGGAGGAAGTAAGCTGTTGGTTAACTAGGATCTGCAGCTTATCTGTTAGGTAGGAAAATGGGCAGACTAGGTGGGCCAAGCGGTCCTTATCTGCTGTCAAATTCTATGTTTCTATGTTTCAATAAAATGTCCAGCCACTAGCAAAGGGAGAAAGGCTGGTCAGCAGTCTACAGGTTTTACCTACTGACACAGTTTTGAGGTGGATGAGGTGCAGATGCAAGTGGGGAGCTCTCAGTTTAATCTTGTAGGTTAGAGGCAGTAAACAAGGAGGTGAAGGCCGATAGGTCAGAAAACTGAGCATTAAAGTATTCGCAATTGTTAATGCATTGTTACAGTTTATACCGCCAACAAGTATATCTACAATCTGACACTTAGTAGAGCCACTGACTACATTTTTAATATTACACCAGAAGCATCTAGGATCCCTAGCAGAGGCCCGAAGTGCAGATTTACAAATTTCACTCTTGGCAGCATGTATGGCTTTTTTACAGGCATTTCGGAGTCAGCTATATTCATAGAAGTCATACAGGTCATGGATAACCTTAAACCTCATCCAGCATTTATCTCTGGACTTCATAAGCAATAGCAGGTCACTATGTAGCCATTTTGTTTTTTTCGTAGGTAATCAGTACTTTTTTTCATTTTTCTCTCCAGTCCCCGAGGCCTCGCATCCACGACATGATGCATACGTGTGGAGGCACATGCATGTCACACCCTACAGGATGCCCCACCCTACTAGTCGCTTTGTTGCCGCCTACACCTGCCACTGGACCACCATCCAGTGATGGTGGGACTATGGGTGGGGGCGTGACCACCCACCGGGAGAGGAGAGCCACCACTCGATCCTGCTCCAACCCTCTTCCTGTGTGCCGGCACCCCGATGACCTGAGGTCGTTCCCGAACCTGGGTCATCAGCGTAGCTTGAGGTAAGGCTTCCAGCGCCTCAGCCCTCCGCACCACTGGGCTGGTTACTATGTAGCCATTTTGTGACAGTACCCCTTACTCTCCACTTTATAGGTGGAACATGCTTATCTTGTAGAGAGGAGAAGATATTGAGGAAATTATTTAGGGCAACAGAAGCATCAGCAGTGAGTAGGACAGAGGATCAGTCCATGAATGCAAGGTCTGTATGAAAGGACTCCAGATTAAATTTGGAGAAGTCTCTTATAAGGATGATTTATGGGGCATTTTAGGTGATGAGACTTCCAGGTACAATACGCAGGGGTGTGGTCAGAGACTGAATCAGGGAAGGTCCCAGATTCTGTGATCTTTTCAGGCCTATTAATCAAGATCCAGTCAAGAAGGGAATTCTGACCCCCTGATGTAGACAGTCTGGAGGGTTCATTGATGAGTTGCGTAAGGCCAAAACCAGCCAGCAAGGCCTCAAATTTCTTGGCATTTCTCCCAGTCCAATTAAGATTAAAGTCACCAAATAACAATAGCTCACAGGAGCTCACTTTTTGACCAGTATGGTCAAAAAAATAGTTTGGCCTTAGTGCTCCACCTTTAGAATGGTTGTAAACACAGATTAGGTGATTTTTTTTTAGTATTAACCAGTAAGAGTAGAGCATGAAGGAATTCACAGGCAGGAGAAGGTGGGTATGTACAGGGTATAAGTGACACATGTAGGTGACATTAAAGAACACAAATCACCCCAGGTCATCAATTTTATAATTAGTGAAGACTCTAGCTGTTTCCTTGCAGAATAGCCTACTCAGGTATCCCTCAGATGTTTGCAAAACTGTAACTGTAGCCTTTATTAATGCTCACTAGATCAAGAAAGACACTTAAAGTCACAGCTTTACTGCTATAAACTTGACACTTAACCAGCACTTGCTGAATCTTTGGTCATGTATGCATCACTATCATATGTGACAGGAGGCATTCTAAGGAAAAAAAAGGAATAAAAGATACAAACATGAAGATCCTCAGGGACCATCAAACTAGTAGGTAAATTTTGAAATAAAAACCTAACAGCAGAAAAAGGAAAGGACTCAGTAGGATTACACCCCCAAATCAATAACACTCTGTAGAACATGTTTCTTTGTAAACTGTGACTGTAGTTCCCCTTTAAGTGCACCCTCCTAAGATGCTAGACAGTGACAGACTTTGGGCCTGAACCAATTCCACGACTGGGTACTCAGTAGTGTTGCTCAGATAGTGCTTTTGTGGATCCCACCACTATCCGTCAGATAGTGCTGGTATCCCACCTAGGATCCTACCAGAAATCTTACCAAAGACAGATGTAGGATCCAGGGTCAGCGATGGATCCTAGTTAGGATCCAGGGATCCTAGGTCAGATCCAGGGATCCTAGGTCAGATAGTTAGGATCTGGGGTCAGATAGCAATGGATCCTAGGTCAGATCCAGGGATCCTAGGTCAAATAGGATCTGAGCTCGATCTGTTGCTAGGATCCACAGGATCCACAACGTTTGTAGGATCCATGCACTGGATCCTAGAGGGTGGGATTCATGGTCAGATAGCACTGCAACCCTACCACAGCAACTGTATGGCCAAATGGGAGGTATCTGTTGGTATCCTAGTTTCTAGGATACTATCTGAGCAACACTAGTCCCAGGAACTTTTATGCAAAGGGATTCCTTAGAGATGGGTACAGCAGTAGCAGTCAATTGAGCAAGTTATTGTCAAAGATTCTCTGGTGATACTTAGAGAAAAAAATCTCTGGGACTGCCTGAGCTGCAGGGAAGCTCATAAAAATCTCCTTAGAGATCTCCAGAGATTTTGGAAAATAACCTGCCAACTTAAAGGTCACCAACTCATGATATTTGATAGATGTTCATTAATGGTTTATGAACATCAAACAAAGTTCACCAGTTGTTGTTCAGCTCAGTTAATGAATCAAGTTCATGAACTGTTCATCAACACAAAGTTCATGACATTGCTATACTTTTACATGACCATGATGAACTTGGACAAAATTCAATTGCCTAATTCCCATATAAGAATTTATTGTTTCCCCACTGTAAGCATTATAAAGCGTCACAAAATCAGAACTTTTTTCAGCTTAGAAGTGGAACATATATATTCAACAAGGCAATTAATTGTTTGAGCACCTAAAATGATCAACATTTCAACTCACCACATTTTAAAAGAGGAACAGATTCTGTTAATATAAATAGCAACCGGGAAAGGAAAAAGAGTAGTAATTCCATTTGAAAAAAACACCCTCCCAAAAAAGCATTGGCCACTACCAGTCATGTTATACTGTAGTTGTTAGGTGTAGATAGCAGAGTAGCTAAAATTAACAAATTAATAACCTGAGTTTTAATATTGAAATTGTCATGATTGGGAAATGAAAAGGTTCACACGTAATGTTGTTGTTTTCAAAGATCGTTATCACAAATCTTCAAGATAGTATTTTTATTATCCCAGCATATGAACATGACAAGTGTCATTTACCAAATTCAACTCAAAACATGATTTTGCAGAATGACCATGAACACAGTTCTGGGAGGGGGATCTGAAAATCAAGCCAAGACAGGAGTTCATGATAGACTAAGAATCAGGCAGGGCAAGGCAGGAGTTTGTGATAGGATAAGAAAGGAAGCCAGGAAGGGAGGGATCCTGAATCTGGTAAAAAATAGGAAAAACAGAAAATTAAGGAGGTTGAGGCACAATGAAGGTGGAGGATCTAAAAAAAGATGGGAAGTGTTTGGGCATAATATGGAAGGCAGACTGCCTTAATGCCAGTAGCCTGGGAAATAAAATTAATAGAATTAATTTTGTAGTCAGTGCTCTTTTTTCCCATTGAGCACCATATGGCCCCCCCCTTCATGTCAACTACACCAGCCTCATCACCCTGACATCCCCAGGACTTACTCTGCCAGCATGTTCCTCCAGGTCTTACCCCCGGCAGGGATGGCATGTTCCTCAACCCCCCCTCCGTGAAATTATATGGTTCTATGGCAGTGCCTGGTCATTGGGTGCAGGGCCTGTGGATGGTTGAAAGTTATCCTACTGACCAGGGATTTTCCTTGATGTTCTGTCCCTCCCATTGGAGTGGCATGCAATGGAGTCAGTGATGGCACCACGCATGCTCCTTTGGGTGGCATGTTGGACTCCTGCTGCTCTGTCCCCTGCGTAGCTGTCCCTGAGCCCTAACCCCCAGCCACTGACAGGGGCCAGGCTGATGCTGGGCTCCACATCACCCCTTCCCCGGAAGAGGAGAACAGTCAGCTGGACGCTTGATCCTCCTTCTCCTGGTCGACCCTCCAACAACCTAAGTTTGCTCCTGAACTCGGGTTGTCAGTACCGCAAGCAGTAGCAGTACCACTGTGCTGGTGGGCCATTGCACAGATAATAGTGACTGACACCTGATGGTCCCAGGTTACACCATGTATAGGCAAGATAAGGGGAAAGGTAAAGAGGAGGGGTAGACATCTATGTCAAGGAAAGGCATTAAGTTGATAGAGGATGGGGTCATCAGGGGAAGGAACGGGGTAACAGAATAGCTGTAGGTTCAGCTTACAGTGGCATCAGGCAAGAAACTGCACGTGGGATTGATCTGTGGGCCACTGGGACAGGAAGACGAGGGCGATAGGGCACTAGGAAAAGAAATGAAGAAGTGGGGCCTCAAAGGTAGTGGTAGTGGGGGATTTCAACCTGCCAGACATAGATTGGGACATTCCAGCAGCTAGGGGCACCAGAAGTCAGGCCCTGCTAGACACGTTGCAGGACTGCCTGCTGGAGCTGGTCAGGGAACCCACAATGCTGGCTGCCATTCTCAACCTAGTGCTCACCATCTCGGAAATGGTAGGTAGAGTAAGGGTGGGGGAACCACGAGGGTCCAGTGACCATAACACCGTATAGTTTGAACTGGCCCTTGGCACCAGTATACCCTCATCAAAGGCCGAAGTCCTGGATTTCATGAGAGCAGACTTTAGTCAGATGAGGGAATTGGTCTGGGGGTAGGATGACGGGGGTGGATGGAATCAGAAGTGTGCAGAATAGGTGGGGAGAAATTAAAGGGGCCATTCTTGAGGCAACAAAGTCATGCTTGAGGATTGTCACCTAGAGAAGGAAGTACAAGAAATCAATCTGGTTCTCTAAGAAGGTCAGAGAAGTGGTGAAGGCCAAGAAAAAAGCCTTCATTGGACTTGAGGAGAAACAGAGTGTTGAGGAATTGAATGAATACCAGGTGAAATCAAGGGAGGCCAAGAGGGCAGTCAGGAATGCGAAAGTAGACACAGAGCTGCATATTGAAAAGTGGGTTAGGGGTTGGGGAAAACAGTTTTTCAGATATATTAAGGAAAAAAAAAAAGATGGGAAGAGAAATTGTTAGACTGACAGAAGGAGACCAGGTAATAGAGAAGGACAAGCAGAAGGCAGCCGTTCTTAATAACTACATCTGCTCAGTTATCACAGTGGAGGACAGCAGGCCTTTGAGAGAAAATGGCATAAAGGTTGCTGATAGGGGGATCCCAGAAATGAGGCAGAAGATATTTACAACTGAAAGGGTCAGAAAAGGGCTGCCCGCCCCTGAAGGTAGATAAGGTCTCAGAGCCCGATGGGATGTATCCGAGGGTAGTCAGAGAACTGATATCAAATTGGCTGAACCCTTGGCAGGGCTAGTCAGTAGCATAATTCAGTCAGGGGTTGTTCTGAAAGACTGGAGGCAATGGATGTAATTCTGGTCCATATGTGTGGGGACATAGAGTAACTGGGTAACTACAAGCCTGTCAGTCTTACCTCTGTTGTGGGTAAACTGATGGAGACACTAGTCAAAAAGGACCTCATGGTCCACCTGGAGAGCAGTGGGCTCCATGATGGTAAATAGTATGGGTTTGTGGCAGGGGAAGCCTTGTCAGACTAACCTGATAGTATGGGTAAGTAAGGCAATAGATAAGGCACAAGCAGAGTTACTCTACTTCAATTTCAGCAAAGCATTTGATTTGGTTCTGCACAGAAGGTTTGCAAAGAACCTAGAAGAACTAGGTGTGGCATCAGTGAAGGACATAATTAGACGGGTGAGTAGCTGGTTAGGGGAGACAGCAGAGTGTAGTGGTAAACAGAGTTAAATCTGGAAAGAGGGAAGTCACAAGTGGGGTGCCACAGGGTTCAGTTCTGGGTCCAGTCCTTTTCAATATGTTCATCGGTGACATAGCAGATAGAATTCAGGGGATCTACAATGGGTCGTCAACAAAATTTTTGTGGAGCGACCCAATAAGCAGGCTCAACAAGTTGACGCATTTTGCAGTTGGTTGCCGGTTTCAGAGAACAACAAGTGTTTTCTTCGGGGGACTTTGCCCTCTGAACCCCCCATGTGGGGGGCTGTGCCCCCTGTACCCCCCCACTTAGGATTCTCAACTCTGAGTCAAAGATGATTTGGGGGGGTGCAGAACCCCCAACAGACAGTGCCAGGTTCTGGCGGGTTCCCTACAGCGACATGGTGCTGTAGTCGCTGTAGGAGACCCTGCAGTTGAAATGTCGCTGTTGGAGGTGTATACCGAATTCAGGGTAAGATGTGCCTCTTCACAGATAACACTAAGCTCTGTGGTAGGGTAGACAGCAAAGAGGGGGTCGTAAGTTGCAGAGGGACCTGCAAAGGTTGGAGAGGTGGTCCACAGTTTGGCAGTTGAAATTCAGTCTTGAAAAAGAAGGATGCAGACATCAAACAGTGGACACAGTTCTTAGTGTTAAACTTCTGAAACTTCCTATTTTCTTGCTTTGGCCACCAAATTTATATTCCCAAATGCTGTTGCTGACTACCATCAGCTTTTTCAAGGGAAAAGTGGTCCGGCACATCAAAAAAAAATTTTAACAATAGAATCCCAGGACGGAATGTTGGATGGGAGGGCTTAAGCTGGATAGTACTACTGAGGAAAGGGACTTAGAAATCATCATAAGTGACTCCATTCAACAATCGAGCCAGTGTAACAAGGTCTACAGCAAGGCAGGTAGGATGCTGGAGTGTATTGAGAGAGGATTTGATAGCAGGGGAAAGGAGGTATTATGACACTTGGCCAGCTGGTTATAATTGTTGGATGATATTTGTAATCTGTCAATCAACTAACTTTATTTAACCAGGCATAAACACTATTCAGCAAGCTCATTTTCAAAGTGGTCATGGACATTAATACAATACAATACATAGTCACAGATGCGGTAATCAACAATGCGAAAACATTGTACAGGTGAAGGTCAATATAGGCCTATACATATGGGTCTGACATAGGCGCCTGCAGTTACAATTCATAAAAAGTTTACAGGAGAGAGAAGAGACGACAATCCTAGGCTGTCTCCACCTTCTTGGTAATAAGTAGGGAGAGGAAAAGACAGGAGCAAGGGTGTGTTAGTGGTAGGGGATAGGATTAAGAGGGCCAGGATTAGAGGGGATAGGCTAGTAAGTGCTGGTTATCCCTTACTAGGGATGTGAGGTAGGCGAGATTCTGAATGTAGGATTCGTTGGGGGAACCAGAGGCTAACGGCTCAGAGTTGCCTAAAACAACTGAATATTTCCTTCAGATATTTGGCTATCAGAGCTTTGAATGTTAATAGACCTGGAAGTGAGGAAAGCTTTAATGAGCTTTGCATGGCATTCCAAAGTGATGGGAGTGAAAAACTGATTGCGGCAGAGCCATATGTTGTTTTCACTCTAGGAATCTGGAAACAAAGTATGGAGAAGCATCTCAGGCCATAAGATCCCTTGGCCCATTTGAAGAGGCTCGAAATGTATGCAGGAAGATTATCAGGCAGTGCTCTAAAGAGCCAGAGGAGAGCATTTCTTTTCCTCCTAGTTGAAAGTGAGGGCCATCCCGACTCCTGGTACAGTAGGCAATGGTGAGTATGAAGGGGTAGGTTAAGGATAAATCTTAAGGCCCGGTGGTAAAGAGTGTCGAGTTTGTAGAGCACGGTTGAGGGACAATGAATGCTGAGAAAGTCAGCATAGTCCAGTATGGGTAGGAATATGGATTGTACTAGTCTCTTTCTAGCTTCTAAGGTAAGCAGATGTTTAATACGATAGAATAAGCCTAACTGCTGCCTCACTTTCTTCGAGACTTCATTCAGGTGGCACAGAAAGTTAAGCTTATTATCCAGCCAGAACCCTAGGTATTTAAAGGTTTCAACTATTTCATGGGGTTCGTCTAAAAGCATTAGAATCTGGGTAATATGTGTTGGTCCAGAGACTGCCTTTGGTGAGAGAATCATGGCTTTAGTCTTTTTGGCGTTAAGGAGGAGCTTGTGTTTGATGAGGTTATATTGGAGAGTACTGAAGTCTTGCTCTAAGTTCTCGTGCGCCAAGTCCAAGGATGAATTTGTGGTGTAGAGTATAGTATCGTCTGCAAATAAGTGTATATTAGCTGAGCGCAGATGTGTGTCCAGGTTATTGATATAGATTGCAAAGAGGATTGGGCCCAGTATGGAGCCTTGGGGGACACCTCGTAAAAGAGATTTTTGTAGAGACAGATCACCTGCAGCTTTGACTTGTTGTACCTGTTGGTGAGGTAGCTGGTGAGCCATTTGGTTGCAGGACTATTGAGACCGATATTACACAGTGCAGTAAGCATGATGTTGTGATCCACAGTATCAAAGGCCTTACTAAGATCAAGAAAAATGGCAAACACATGCTTTTTAGAATCCAGGGCAATTTGCCAATCTGTGGTTACTTTTGAAAGGGTGGATACTGTGCTATGTTTGGCTCTAAAGTTGGACTGTGCAGGGTTTAGCAATTTCTGCAAATCCAAGTGTTCTCTAATTTGGGTGTTGCAATTTTTTCAAGTAGTTTTGACAGAACGGATAGCATAGAAATAGGCCAGTAATTGTTCAGATCGCTCGGATCCCCAGACTTGAATAATGGTAAGATGTGGGCAGTTTTCCACGACAGAGGTGGTTCTCCTTGCTTCAGAGAGGTGTTGCATAATTGGGTGATGGGGGCGGTCAAGTAGAAAGGGCCAAACTTTAGAAATTAAGGTTGGATATTGTCTGCACTGGCACTCTTTTTAGTGTCCAGAGACAGAAGGAGGTCCTCTACTTGTTTAAACATGACTGTATGAAAGCTGAAAGGGGCCGGATGAGGTTGGTTAGGGTTAAGATTAACATTGGAGTCAGCAGTGGAGTCCCTTAGTGGGCTTAGTTTATTGATAGGCGAGGTGTCAAAGGCTAGCTCTGCAGTGGCAAAGTGTTCGTTGAGCTGCTCTAATCTAGCAGCTCTGTCCGTGTAGATAATTCCAGCGGACACAATTTTGGCTGGGAGGGATGCATCAGTAGAATAACCTTCAACCTCTTTGAGGATGTTCCAGAATTTGGCAGAGTTGTTTTTGTTGGCTTCTAGTTCTACTTGGAAATATCTAGCTTTTTCAGACCTAAGTAGTTTGGTGCAGGCATTTCTAGAGGTGCGAAATGCTAACCAATCTGCCTCCAGGTGAGATTTCCTCGCTCTTTTCCACCAGTAATCTCTGTTCTTAAGCACTTTCTTCAGGATGGGAGAGAACCAGCCAGGAGGTCTTTTTTTAGATCTGATCAGCCTTAGTGGGGCATGTTTGTCTATTAGTCCCATTAAGAGGCTATGAAAGATATTAAATGCCTCGCTAAGGGAGAGGGCTAGGTAGAAATCCTGCCATCTGATGTTGCTTAGGTCTTTCAGGAAAGCATTCTGGCAGAACTTTTTTTCAGGCATCTTTTCAATTTGAATTTGGCAGCTGGTTTTATTTGGGGAGAGTGTCTGATGCAGGCAGTAGCACAGTGGTCACTTATGTTGTTGAAGAACACTCCGGTATGAGAAATGTGATGAGGCTCGTTTACTAACATGAGGTCCAGGAGGGAGCTATGCTCAGGATTTTTTCTGTTAGGTCTGGTGATTGCAGGTGTCATTTGTACCAGTCCAACTGCATCACAGAGATCCTTCAGCTTATTGGAGCTGTCATCATTCCAGTTTTGACTGAGATCCCCCAGTAGAATACACTCAGTGTTAGCCGAGTCAGTTAGGCTTTGGAGATGTGGTAGGAGAGCCATGCCACCAGAAGGCAGTCAGTAGCAGGCTGCAATAAGTCTTCTCATTGGAGAGGGATCATTTTAGTGCCAGGCATTAAAATTCTTTAGTCTTCGAGGTGCAATCAACGACCGTGACTGCGAATTTGCTCTTAACATGTATTACGACCCCGTCTCCTCTAGATGGTCTATCACATTAGTAGGTATTGTATCCCGGTATGTTGATAGATTTGTCTGGGTTCGAGGGTGTAAGCCAGGATTCCGTTATCATAAAGAAATCAGGAAATGCATGTAGAGCCCAAGCCTGTATGAGGTCGTGTTTCTCCAGTAAACTGCAAACATTAACGTGAAGAAAGCTAATGCCTTTGTATTGTGGGAGGTCCACAGGGGTGTCCAGAGGAGCGGGTTGGCCTGGGTTTAGTTCAGTGTTTCCCGAGCAGAGTAGGAGAAGTAGCAGCAGTTTTTTGGGTTAATGTCTTAGCCTGCTGAGTAGTCTTTTGTTGCTCTGTCTGGCATAAGTTGGTTTAGTGATGGCTATTTGATGGGCAGTATTGCAAATTGATAGGGATAATGCATAGATAACTGCTATGGCTGACAAGGTCAGAGGCATTCGTACGTGTTCTTTGGTCAATGCCTGGTGTGAGGAGGGGCACGACCATAAGGGAGTCATCCCCGGTGTGTTGCCATGGTTTATTAAGAGGGGCAAATCTTGGTAGTCATCAAAGGAGGACTTTTGGCCTTAGTGCAGATTGGAAACCGACATTTTGAATGCGACAAAAGTTAGTAGTATGAGGCAACTATATAGGAGAGTATCTACTTGTAGCATTTTTAATAAAGAATTGTCTCCTAGTACTGGTATCATGCACGAGGATGACAGGACTGTTCAGTAACAACTTCTTTAAGAAGGCAGGGTTATCTAGGGATGAGGGCTAGATGATGGGCGTGGCTGATCTTACTTTGTCCAATAGGTAGGTAGAGGGTTGACCTAGCTCTCAGTGGAAGAGCATTTAATAGAGGCTGGGGTCAGGGTGGGTGGTGTAGGAAGAAAATTCACATCAAGCATGTAAACAGCGAGCGGGCGGAGGCACCCAGGACAAGAAACAGGTCAGAGAAAAGCCGCGGAGAGCAGAGTCTCTAGGCAGCCAATTACAGGCAGAGCCATAAAAGCAGTAGCCAGTTGTTGGTGATCCCAGAGAGTCGCTGTCCAATTGGGACTCCAAGGTATTCCACGAGGTTTGAGAGCAGGCTTACCAGATTTGAGTGGCTCTTAGGCGGGCAGGTGGAGGGCGCGCGGCCAGCTGACTTCTCCAGCTGTGGCTGCAAGAGTGTCTGATGGTAGCTCAATCAGGGGCTCTTGGAGCTGATTTGAATGGCTCCTAGGTGGGCAGGTGGAGGGCGCTCGGCTGGCTGGCTTCTCCAGCCACGGCTGCAAGAGCATGTGGCGGTAGCCCGATCAGGGGCTTGTGGAGCCAATTTGAATGGCTCCTAGGTGGGCAGGTGGAGGGCACATGGATGGCTGGCTTCTCTAGCTGCTGCCGCAAGAGCATGTGGCGGTAGCCCACTTGCCACAGTGCTTCCATGAGTGCACCCCCAGATTCCAGTTACAGTCAAGTGACCTGAAGCCAGGGGGTAATTAAAAGACTAGAGAGACTTAATTAAGGATCTCCTGTTTATCTGACTTAATTAGAACTGACCCTGCTACCAGGATATAGAGCTTGTAAACTTTTATGACGTCTTAGAGGAAAAAACATGTTATATCACTATGGTGCTAAAAGTCATAAAATCCCTTGATGTACCATGGGAAGAGGAACTGCTCGAGATCAAAGAGGGGTTGTTAATTAAGGAGTCATATTGGGAAATTAGTTTTTGCTGAAGTCATAGTATTTAAAATATCTCCTGACAGGAAGATCATTGTTTGTATAATTTTTATATTCTAAAAGGAGGAGCTAGATGACATCATAGAAGGGGTGGAAACACAGAGTTTAAACTGTATTCTGTGTTTCAACCGAGTGACATTTCTTTTTTGGCTCTTAAGAAACAAGACTTAACTTAAGCACTGTACAGAGGTAATAAATTAGATAGAAAAGATCTAACTGTATGTTGGTAGGAGTTTGTCACTAGTTTTCCTTGTTTTTCTTTATGTGATTGTATGGTCTTTGATATATTGTTCTCTGTTTACATTTTACATATTTTTATCCATTTTAGTAAAACTACTATTTTGAAAGACTGCCTGGGTGTGTCTTCGAAGTTCTTTTTGCATGTGACGTATAGAGGGTTAAGACTGACAAAAACTGTTCAGAGCTTGATGGTGTTTGTAAACTGGGAAAAGGTAAAAATATACCTAAGGTCTTTTATAGAGTTTTAAGGATTCATTTTAGATACCTAGTTAGGTGCCCTTAGGCGAAAGATATCTGGCATCCCCCTGAAGAGCAGATTATCTGAGCCTGTACATTTGGGTACGCTAGCGTAAGGTTCACAGTTTTAATCCCCCCAGAACTTGAGACCAAAGGTGATTCAGACCCACAAGCAAACAGGAGGGTTACCCTGTCTGTTACCTGTTCACAATACTACGGAGGCTGGCACTGAGGGAGCAGAGGGCCTGACCTGCTGAGTGCGTTTGTGACAGGTATAACTACCACTCTATAGATTACTACCAAGGCCACACCTCATGTACTGTGCCCATCACTTGAGGAAAGACAGAGACAGCCTGGAGACAGTGCTGCATAGAGTAACAAAAATAATTCATGGCCTGCACGATAGATCTTACAAGGATGAGCTTAGGGCACAGAATATGTACTCGCTGGAGGCTAGAAGGGAGAGAGCGATATGACAGAGACCTTTAAGTTCCTGAAAGGAATGAACAAAGGACACTGTGAGAATTTATTTATTTATTTTGATAACTGGGTAGGTGCAATGGCACCAAGACACCTTTTTCCGGTATGACCCGGGTACTGAAGAGTACAAATCAAAACAATGACACTTGTTACAAGTGTAAATGATACCTAATAAAGTGGCGTGGTGTAAGAGTATAAGAGTCACGCATGCAAAGTAGACCAGCAAAAATTTGTAAGTTGTACAAAACAGGTGCAGATATTATGCTCTTGAAGAAGATCTTTCAGTTTAGCAAAGAAGGATCTGGGGGTTGAAGATGCTGTAACTGAAGATGAACTGGTGTTCAGAAGGACGCAGGTCTGTAACTGAACAAATTCTGCCACATACCAGTGCACATGAATGGTACTTTTGATAAGCTGTTTCTAGAGGAAAACAAACCTAAAAAGCTCAGTGAGGCACTGGGGTGCAGTTCCATGCAGAATCTTAAACACAACATTGGCTAAAGTTAACTGGGCTCTGTTCAACAGGCACAGTGAATCTAGAACACAGGAACATGTGCAGAAAGCTGACAGGAGGGAAATTCAGGAGGGATGTGAGGAAGCTCTTTTTCACAGAGAGAGTCACTGAGACATGAAACAGCCCATCAGTTGAGGTGGTGGATGCCAAGACCATTAATGGCTTCCGACATAGTTGGGACAGAGCTAAGGGTTAACATTCACCCGGGGGGGGAGGTAGCTGCAAAGCAGGAAATGTGGCGACGGGTAGCATGGACTTAATACCCATATGTGTATATATATATATATATATATATATATATATATACATTCCACAAATCTCAGATGGTGTTTGGATAGGCTATTATGGACAAACTGGATGGACCAGTGATCATTTTCTGCCATCAGCTTCTATGTTTCTATAAAAATGACACCTGCCATGTTCATGAGGTGGGATAAAAAAAGACAAGTAGAATGTGTGGGTTCAAAATGTAAAAACAAAAATTATAACCCTTTGAGGAGACACTGAAAAATGCCAATATTCCTTCACAACTTTGTTGTTTTTTCAAGATTTGCACTGTTTATTACCCCACTTTATGAACATGACAGGTGCCATTTATGAAATCCTGCTCAAAATGTCATTTTGCGGCAGAAACCCCAAAACACGTTATGGTAAGATTTGAAAAATTACACCTGTCATGTTCATGAGTTGGAGTGAAAAAAGTAGCTATGTTGAAATTTGGGATCAAAATCTCAAAAAATAGAAAAGTTATGCTTAAATGTTGAAAAATGTTAATGTTTCTTCATAACTTCGTTGTTTTTTGAGATGTTGACCCCATTTCTCCTACATATACTATACTTTTTACTACACCACCTTACAATCAAGATAGGTGGAATTTTTGAATTCCATCTAATAGGTGATTTCGCTGAACGATTGCAAAAACATGTTTCAGAGGGGATTTGAAAAATGACGTGTATCTTGTTCATAAGGAAGGTAAATAAAGGCTATGTGGAAAATTTGAGGCAAAAATGATAAAAAATGACAAAGTTATGAGTAAAAGTACAAAACACAATAAAAAGCCCTCTCTGGAACTCCCCTTACTTTCAGTCAGTTTACAGTCAGACTCAGTAGCAGAAGGATGTTCACCATCGCAGACAGGATTACTTTGTAGGACCCTAGTAAGATAAGTGAGGGGTGGGAGGATAGGGGGCTGAGAGGGGAGGGTTGGGTGGTTGTTGGGGGGGATTGGGGCAAGAAGACATCACTGGATAGTTTTCTTTGTTCAGTTAAAAAAAAAAGGAAACAACGAGGGATGTTTTTCTTTTTTCCAGGGATCCACCAGGGGGGATTTGGCACTCCAGTGTCAGTAGCTTGTTTGGAAGCACAGGGGTTTGGGCATCCTGGTGTTGTACACTGTGGTTGGGGGGGTTGTTAGTCGGCACCTGGGGTTGTGCACACTGGTGTCAGAGTGTGCTGGCTGGGAGTGTTTGTGTTGTGTGGGGGTGTTGTTTGCTGGCACCAGGGTTGTCACATCTGTGACATGGGGATGGTTCTGGTTTCTTTTTTTCTTTTTTTTTCTAGCAGAAAGTCTGGTTAGGAAACTCACACTGAGTGAACGTTTGTTTGCGGGTAGATCCTGGGAGCTCAGGGAGGTTACGTGACTTGCTCCAGTTCACACAGTCTGCAAGTGGCAGCTGTGGGTTTCAAACTCAGGTCTGCTGGGTTTCAAGGTTCACAGCATGGTGCTCTAACCACTTCATTATATTGCTATACTGTGTGTCCTAGTTGGTGACTCTCTTCCCCCATCCTGACCCTGGACCATAAACTACTTTGACAAATTGAATTGGTCCCCTTCAACTCAAGGATGGCAGTCTATAAGCTCCTCTTTAGGTAAATTTACTTGTAAATGAAGAGGTATAAAATGAAGTACTGGTCATGCATAGGTTGCCCCTTTTATCCCTGTACTTGTAATTTCCTCAGAGATATTGACCATAAATCTGAGTGACAACATCAATCAAACTAATGGGTCTATGGGAGGCAAGATTTGATTTAGCATCCTTTCTGAAAATTGGAGCAATAATAGTAATGTTCTTAGCCTTCAGGACTTTTGTGAGTTGTGATATCTGTAAATAACTCAGGAAAAACACAGGGACTCGGGCCAATCTGGAACTAAAAAAATACACATCATCTGGGATTGAGTGCTTACCTGGGGCTTTATTATGTTGCCGTTGAAGATTACCTCCTTGACCTCCAAAGGGGAAACAGGGGCCCAGTTAGAAACCATAAAAGAATAATCAATGTTCCCTTCATTGGGTAAGGGACTGGTACAGGAAATTTAGAGCCACCTGAAAAATTACTACAAAAAGCAACCCATCTAGCAAAAGAAATCTGAGCCTCAAAATTAAGTCTAGATTAAGATAATGTTGTGCTGTGTTAGTTCACGCAAAACCAGGAGAGAAACTAAAAGACAATATTTTTTTTTGCTAGGCAAAGATAATACAATATCTTTAGCAGGTGAATGAAAAGTTAAATGTACAGGCCCCCATTTTTAAAAGGTTAGCGCGGCACAAACTGGGTTTGTGCCACGCTAACCTGGAATAAAAGCCACTGTCGGGGAGTGCCTATATTCAAAGAACACTTATGCCGGTGTACCCCTGACAGCGCCATTGTGCACAATATTGTGCTGCACCTATGCAAATGAGGGTTCCCTCATTTACATGCGGTGCAGCACAAAACTGAAAGTTTTGAGAAGCACTTAATGGATGCCAGCAGTGGTGCAGTTTAATGCTTCTGAAACCCAGCCCTTAACAGTGTGTAGAGGGGGTGGATGCCTCACATCCCATCCATGCACTGTGAAGGGCTGGGTACCCTGGTGATGTAGCAGTCCCTCTCTAGCCCCGATCCCCACATACATTAAAAAATGTCATCATTGGTGGTCCCTCCCCTGCACCGATCCCTGTACATATAATAAAAAAAAATCATTAGTGGTTCAGTGGTTCCTCCCCTGCCCCGATCACTTGTCACTTGTTCATGGTCACACAGTATGTAAATGGTGGCTGTGGGATTCAAACCCAGTTTTCCAGGTTTGCAGTTCCATACTCTTAATCTTTATGTGGCAATATCTCCTTTATACCTTCCTGCTGAAATAGAATAAAAAACTATGGGCTCTGTAACCTGTGACTGATGATACTGTCTGCCACCATCATGCATTTCTTTTCCGCGTACTTCTGCCGCTCACATTATGCAAACGTGGGCTGCATGTTGACTGGTAGAACACATCTGCATAGCTGGAACAAAAGAACCATGTGGTAGACTCATTAGATGATGGCAGGCTGTGCTGTCAAGTGCAAGCGATGGAGCCTTCTATTTACAGTAATTATGCTTCAGCAGGCAGGTACTTTAAAAAGTTGTTTTTTTTCATAATGCTTCTAATTAGCTGGGCTGTCCTTGGGTCTGTGTATGGACCTTTCAAAATACAGCCCTGGAATTTACATTACTTCAAAGGCACTGTGCCTCATGGCTGAGTCATTTACCAGTTAGACATGAGTTCACACCTGAAGTAAGTGATAAGATCCAACAGGTTGTGCGGTACTGGGGGACACCCACGTGTCCAGGGCATAGTGACCTTACAGTCCGTAAAAGTGTGGGTGTACCTCAACACCTCACACCATAAAGGGTCCTATTGCTCTTAGAAAATGTCTTTTGTAGTAACAAAATAAAAAAAAAGTAGAACATTTAAAGAACAGGTTTTATATGTCAAACAGTGAACAGTGCCAGTTCCTTTTCTTAGAGGGCTCTGTTGCCTGATGAACTTATGCCTTGTGAGTGCTGTCAGCCAATCAGGTTACAGGATTTTTATAACCCATTTTCTAACATTAATTCCTACAGGTGTGGAAGGAACATGCTGTGCTACTGTGCTTCACCAGCAAGAACCCAGGCAGAAACTGCAATGACAAAAAAAAAAAAATTCAAAGAATAACTCAAAAGGGGAAAATATGACAAACCTACTCACAGATGCAGAATGATGGAAAACAACTTTGCCAGCAAGAAAACTAAAATTAAAGTATGATCTCTGAGGAGCACTGATGCTTTGTGGTACTTATTACAATCTCATGCTGTTTCTCTAAAAGTTTTCTGTGCATCTTAATAAATTCATGAAACCCTGACTGTAAAACCCCTGGGAGAGGCCTGACAGCTCTGCTGTTGTCCCTTGAATTGATTCATGCACGTAGGGCCCTATGCATTAAGAGTATCCAGGCCCTACATGCCTTTTACACAGGGCAGAGGGCCAGGATATGCACATCCCGGGCATCCATTGGACACCCAAGGATGCACTAAGAGTGTGCACCCACTCCACACCCTTGCCCAGGACTGTGCACGGGGGATCCAGTGCAACTATGTGGGCCATTCTGGGTTGGGGGTGGGGAGTTGGCATGCCCCCCGGAGGGCTGACGGAGTGTGGCATACATAAGGCCGTATGCACTTCACCGTGTTGGTGTCGGGGGGGGGGACTTACTGTTACACTAGCCAGCTGGATACCATTACAATTGCGTGCCCCAGACTGGAGCTCTTACCACAGCCTGGCACCCCGCATTCATGGACCCCTGCCCCTCTCAATGCCACAGAGGGCTAGGTGGTGGTGGCAGGCTGAGGGGGTGCTGACATTGCAAATTGTATATTGTATTTATTGCCCCTGGTGACATGGCAGCCTGTATGCAGGCCATCATGTCTCGTGAACCCATGAACCCCTACTCCCATGCAGTTGGGGATCTGCTAGGGGGGATGGTCAGAGCTTTCACTTGGAAGCCCCCAGTCCAGCCCATGGCTGACCTCCCAGCCAGCCCCCCAGCTGTCCCCACCCCTAGTGTGTAGCTATGTGGCTGGGCTAGGGGCAGGTAGGACCACCTAGGAGGACACATATACTAGCCCCTGCATTCTGCAGGGGCCCGTTACATGGCGGGCACTTGTGTGGTCTAATATGCAGCCCTACTGGTGCATTAAGAGCTTCTTCATGCATAGAACCAGTAATACCTACATCCTTTGAATGGGAATGCTAAACACATGTGCCCTCCTCTTTCCTCCTTTAGCTGCACTACAATACAATTGGCTCTTTGAGTCGAGTTTAGTTACACACTTAAACATCAGCAATCTCATGTGTAGCTAAACTGGGGCTGCTTTTTCTGCTCAGGAAGCCATCAGCACTGCTAAGTATGGATGCACTTTCCCAAGCAGTTGAGTAATACATTCAGCTTTCATTAAAACAAAGGGATTAGAATTTGGTACTGTATTATGGGACAGACTAGACTATGTCCCTACTGCCAGCATTTTTATCCAGCAATCCTGGTTCTTTTGCAGATACACTTCCAATTGTTTTTTACACTAAACTTTTAGTCCCTGGTCTGGATCTGCTTCCCACCTCTGTGCTGTGGTGGAATCTGTCCTACCACTCCATGGTGACCTCCAGGCCCTGTCAGTGATCAATGGCATTGGACGCAAGGGACCATGATAAACGCAGCTGTGGGGGGGGTCCTAATTTTTCCCTCTCTGCTCCTGGGTGCTCCATGATTACCACACTACAGCCTTACTAGCAGTCATTGACTCCTGTGGATGTAGAGAAGCTCTGTGACCCAGCCCATGAGTCACTGTTGCTGCATCCTGCAGCCCCAGCCCTCTATTGTCCGAGATGCATTGCCACTGATGGCACCATTTGACCACCACTGCCTGGTTGCAGGCTTCTTGGTGTCTCTCCTGAGCCCATATTGCCTGTGTGGAAGTGCAATGAATTATTGCTGGACAGCAGGATGGCTCTTGTTAGTTCTCCAGTTTAGGTTTGGGATTTTATACTCTTATCTGCCTTGACTGCCTCCTGGGGCAATCTCCCCCACATTCTCCTTACCCTTTATGTAAAGGGATATCTCCTCATGTCCAAACCCCTGCCCTGCATTTTTTTAATCCTGTTTCTGGCTTTCTGGTCAGGGTGGGGATGTACCATATCTGCCCAGGACCTCACAAGCCTCCCACCCCGGCACTCCCCCAGCTGCACCATCCAGGAAGACTGTAACTTACCCCATGGAGGGATTCCGCAGAGGAAGAGACCAATATCACCCTATGACCCCATTCAAAGCTTACACTGGCATTGTTTCAGCAGCAGTGAGTTATCTGCAGTGTCGGCATCATCCAGCCATCTGCCTATACATTTTTTCCTTCTTGTGGTTCCCTGGAGTTGGAACTGCGGCCATGCAATCATGGCAAGAGTGTGGCCATGCCTGTTCACGTGCATGGCATGCCATTGTCCGCTGATACCTCCACCCCTTCAGCTTTGTGAGTGGTAGCTTACCATGGTACCAATGGGCCAGCCCCTGACCTGCAGTTTGAGATTGTGTTCTCTTCTTCTACAACATCATGAATAACCTGGTGGCAACTACCTGTTCCGCTACCTTGGTGGTTTATACAGGTATCTCTTCAATAACTATTTTGGTCTCATATGTCAGCCTGGGTCAATCACACCAACTTGGATTTTGTGTTCTATTACAGCTATTCTCTTCTGTGTTACTTGCTGTCCTCGATATAATGTATATTGTATCATCCACAATCTATCCTTTGTTCATCTGCCCAGTGGGTGGTGGCTCATGTTGGCCATCCGACACTGGACTTCCATGCTCATTCGAGCACCCTCTCCTCTGCCCAGCGGAAGCACCGGAGCTGATGCGGGGGGCTTCATCCAGTCGCGGACCCCGATTATCTGTTTTTCTCCCCTTATTCCCTGGACACCAGAACACGGATGCCCATGCGTGTGGAGGTGTGCAGGTGCACTGCGGCTCTGGTGATGACCTCTTCTGCCCTCCCGGCCTATTGCCAGGTTCCCCCGTGGCACGGTGCTACCACCTAGCTTCCACCCAAGCACCGGGGAAACCCCATGTCCATCCCCAGAGAGGTGAGCTGCCTGCCGGCTGCTCAATCCATCTCTCGCCCTCCCCCCGGCCAAGCCCCAGTGGCCTGAACTTGCTCCTGAACCTGGGTCACTGGTGTGGTGCGAGGTGTGCCTTCCAGCACCTCAACCCTCACTGACACGGGGTTGGCTGCAATCTAACTTTTTTCCCTCTTTTCCTCATATCCTTTGGCATATTAAACACCCCCATATATGTCCTCCACCTCCTCTTCTCTAATGAAAACAAGGTCCGCACCACCCCAGTCTCTATTTGTACCCCGGCCCCACCGGTCCCTTGATCCCATCATTGTTTCCACTGCATCTTCTCCAGCTCTGCCATGTACTTTTTTTTTTATTCAGTGTTTGCAGAATTGCTGTGGCTCTGGAAGCAGAAAGAAGCCCTCTTTTAATCCTGAGGCTGCAAGGCAAAATTTTCAAAGGTTGGTACATCTGCCAACAAAATGAAACAATGCCAAAAATGCTGCTGTAATTTCAGTTTGCAGCAGATCGGAGACTTAGAGAGAATGACTCCAGTATTCAAAAGTGGCCGTGTGCAATGTGCAAAGCATGGCACCCTGAGTGAAATAGGGAGCTGCCATCAGAGACAGTTTGGCATCAGTTTGCACTTTCCAACGAGGACTGAGGAGGTTGCACTAGACTACCTAGGAGGATTTGGCATCAGTTTGCACTTTCCAGTGGGTATCAGGTGAGGAGAGAGGTTCACTAGACTACAAGAGAGGGCTTTGCATATGATTGCTATTACCAGTGGGGGTCAGGTAAGAAAGGAGAATCCAGTAGACTACCAGATGCCAATCCCCCCCAGCTGATTGGCTGTGGTCCTTGGACCAGTGAACCATACAGAGCACCAATGAATTCAACAAACTCCCCATTCAAGAAAGTTAAGTGTTTGAAACCCCAGTTTTCAGTGTTTTACCCACTGAAGAATGGGCACCCCTGACCAGCATCCCCTGCACAAGGAAAAGTAATCCTGAAACTATTGAGCACAAGGGTCTCCGAGTGAGCATAACACAGATAGCTCTAGATGTGGGAGTACCCTGAGCCATGCCCACCCCCATTCAGGGCATCACTGTAGGCAGATCACCATAGTACCTGGGGGGGGGGCTGAACATACGTAGTGCTGTGTGTGCACATGTGTGTCTGTATGTAGTGCTGTGTATGTGCTTGTCTGGATGTAGTGCTGTATGTTCTCTTCATATATAGTAATGTGTAAGTTTGTGTATGTAGTCCTTTGAGCATGTCTGGGTATATAAAGTAGTGATATTTTTATGTGTATGCGGCTGTATGTAGTACAGTGACATGTTCGTATGTTTCACCACCTACTCAGTGTGATGTTATTGGGGGGGGGGGGGCAAGCCATGGTTAGTTATCTTAGTGGTTCTGTGAACCTGGAGAGCCAGGTTCTAATTCCCAAGCCAACACTTACTGTGTGTCCTGTAGGAAAGGCAAAATACAAGAAGGCTGAATATTTCTAAAGGGTTCTATGTGATAATGGAGATCATGGAATAGCGATCGCCATTACGGCGAGTGTACATCGCTGAAAATGAATTTCAGTGATGCACACTCATGGCGACTGGGAAGAGGGTGCCCGAGATCCACGCACCCGCTACTAAAGGATTCTTAACTCTGGGGGTGCATGTTGGGAGGTGTACTTCAAAAGAAAAAAGTCTGCTGACAAAAAGAAAACCACGCTACACGGACCCAAACCCTGCACCTCCCAACTGACTGACCCTCCCACACACGAGTGGACCAGATCAGCAGCTGCCCACCACACCCCTCCCATATACATTCCCTCCTTCCTCCCCGCATGTGAGCATGCATATAGCTGCCTCTCACCCTACCTCGCCCACCCTGGTATCTGGGCGCTACCCTGCCAGGTAGCCCTGAACACAGGCACCATAACTGAGTCGCCATTTTTGTATGGCGCTCAATTGCTGAAGCCGTGTTCACCAGATACCTATCTGAAGTATTCTGTGTGTCTCACTTTCACTTTTATCTTTCTTTTGAGATGCAGCAATCCTGTTGGGGAAATTCCTTTCAATTGTTTTAGAAGCAAAGGTGCCATACTGCCTCACACCATCATCAGGATGCCTTGGATGTTCACAGTTGATCATAGGTTCATTCCCCTCTCACAGTGAGGTGGGTGGAGGAGTTATATCCAAAGAGAAAATAGTGCAATGCCTCTACCCAGTCAAAGATTTAAAGGGGCCAGATAGTGTGTCAGTCAACCTCCTGGGATGCTATACCTGCCCACCTCCTCACTGTAGCCACCTCCACCGCAGAGTCCCCACAGATGCAACACCCCAGTGAGCATGCACAGTATTGTGGCAGTCAATAATGATAATGGGCTCGATTCTTGAATGATTTGGAATGCCACAAGCCCCAGGTGCATTGAATACATGGCGCATGGGGCTTCCAGCATTCCCTGGTCAGCACTTGGGATTCTTAATCCTGTGCCCCACTTGCCACATGTTAGATGCACTTTTGATGGTCTAACTGTACATCAGACAGAGGACCATTTTATGGTGTTTGCACCACATATTTGGTGCAAGCCACTGTAAAAAGGGTCCAGTGTCGCAAATGCACACGACCTTTGAGAATCTGGCGCTAGGTGCGCCGATGTGTTGGCGCAGCAAGGGTTTAGCACAGGGACTTGTACAACCCTGTGCAAACCTTTTGAGAATCAAGCTTAATGAGTTTAAACAGCAAAATCTAATTTTATTTAACACCAGCAGAACCCTGCAAGGGAAAAGTGCAAGCCCCAGCCACAGCGGGACCCTATTAAGTACCTTTCTATGTGGTGTCATAGTTACCCTCAGAAATCAGGCCACAGGTGGTGGAACCCTAAGAAGGCACAGCAACCATGCCCTTACCTTGGCCACCATGAACAAGGTCCAGGTAGGGGTGGCAACACTCTGTTCACCCCGAACCATAATGCAATAAGGAATGCGGTGATGCCCCTCCTACAGTGGAGGCCACAACATTTTCCCACCTGATACCAGGACCTTCCTTCCTATACTGTGGGAGCTCCCTGGGACATAATTCCTGGGTACATAGGGTTGAATCATTGGAGGTCTGCAGATTTTTCCTCTGGGTTCGGCCAGCATTGGTGCACTTATTTACTTTATAACGGAGCAACATGCTCAATGTGCCCAATGAAATACCCCATGAGGGCCATGCAATTGTGAAATTGGGAAAATGGCTTTGAACCTGCAAACACAAGGTATTTGTAATCTGGGCCCAGTAACTCACTTGCAATGAACAGATTTTCAACTTATCTTGAGTGACATTGAAGTAGAGCAAGCCCTGATCCTACTTCCATTTCTCCAATCAGTCAACTCCTATTGGTACTAGGAAGCACCACTTGTGCTTGACACAAAATTCCCCAATGTCCTGCACAGCAATGGCACAATACTGACATCGGTATTGTGCCATCCCAAAAGACATTGTTTTTCACCTCCCATGCAGGAGGCCCTGGAATTTAATTATAATCAACTCTAGGTCGGAGTTCTTCTGGGGAGGGGCAGAACACCAGGAGAAGCCGCATCAGTGAAAACAGACCATTACAGCGACTGTCACTATAATGGTCTGTTTTCGGGTTTTACTTTTGGGGTGTCACGCTAGAGTGGGCCACTGTTGGTACTGCAGGCCTCCAGAATCTCAATCTCTGATGGTGTTCTGGATAAGCTGGTATATCTCTCTTTGGGATCTAATAATACTCCTTAGGTGTTTGCACCTAAGGACTCCCTCAAAGAGGTTTGTCTCTCCTTCCCTGTCTCTGCACTGCTGCTGTTCCTAATGACCTACACATCTCAACTTCAGAAACACTCAGGGTGGTGGCAGCTTAACATTTAGCCTTAGTTCCTGCTACAGGACCTGCAGAAGCAGCTCTGAGTTCAGCTGGTTTCACACTGTGCTGCTGTCTACAGTGTCATCACTCGTATTGGCTAGTACACGAATATCCCTCCTGTCTCACCAGGTTCAGTAATCTCTTACGTTATGGTGCATTTCTGTCTCTGTCTCTCTGTCTGTCTCTCTCTCTCTCTCTCTCTCTCTCTCTCTCTCTCTCTCTCTCTCAGTGTAGCAGATGCTGCCTTGCAGGAATCTCTCTTTGATCTGCCAACCTCCAGCCCAGACCCACTTTATAGCAACAGTTTAGGGGCAAATAACACTCACAAACCACAATGCCCCATAGGCCCCAAAAAGGTGCCAGAATCCACTGTCCTACTTTCTCCCAGAGGTTGATAGGTTGCTTTATCCTGGAACTCCTTTGATTGTCTGTCTGCAGGGGTTGAAGAGTCATAATATGACAGCTCCTATCGAGTCTGGGCATTCTGCATTTGTCCAAAGGTACAGCTGTTTACGGGCTCCATCTGTTTGCCAGATCCACATTACACAACGCCCAGGCAGATCATATTTTTTGAAGGTCAGTCATGTCTGATCATTGTTAATCGTAAAGTATTACCCAATGATCATCAAGAATGATCGTGATCAGCTGCTTAAACACCATTCTAAGACCTTTGTGCTTTATTAATACTTGCCTCGTACACTTATCTCTTAAAGTAATTATCTTTTTTTTGTTCTGCTAAAGTACCAAATGTAATGAGTTATCTTGATTGTTGTAAAAAGGAAAAAATCAATAAACATTTAATGGAAAAAAAAAAGAAAAGATTGTGATCTGCCATCATCTAGATCATGATTTCATCACCAAACATGTACTGTAACTTTCAAATCAGCAACTGATGGTTTATTATTTCTGTAAGCTTAAATCAGCATAATGGTTTGTATGATCTGTAGATGATCATGGATGATCACTGATAATTGTATTAGTTCTGTATTAAGATTGTAAGTCACATGAGTAATATTTGAAGTTTTATTTGTTACTATTATGAAAATATGAATGTCAAATATCTGCATAATGTACATCATGTGAAGCCAAGTTTTAATCTCTTTAGAAAGAGTACATGCAATTTTAGATATAGGGCCCAATATACAAATGTGTGCCTGGCAATGGCACAAGTGGGCGCACAGCACAACTGAAGTGCGCTGGAGCAACCAAGGGATATATTCAAAAGAGATGAGCCATGGTGCATCTCTTCTGAATATTACATGTAATGTGACTGTGCAAATACAATGTGCTGGCGCATCCCCCCAGACAGGGCTGAATACCAGGAATGGGAATTGCACCAGCGCATCAGGGATATGCTGTGCACAAATTCCTGATATTCAGCCACCAATATCACAGATGGGGACATAATGCATTACCAAAGGAGTTACCAAATAGAGACCCATTTACGTGTCTAGTATAACCCTATTTTCATGAGTTGTGCAAGGCTGGCGGTGAAGTGTGCCTGGCACCCTGCACACCATGCACTGCTGGTCATGGAGTTCCAGAGGTACTTACCCCCCATCTCATGGCATTTATCGCCATACAGATCAAACAAAACTGCCCTGGTAGTTTTGTGGTACCCCACCCCATGGCGGCGATCACCTGATACGTATAACAGTATCCTTCCTGGTAGTTTAGAGGTATCTCTTCCCCTCCTGAGCTCCAATCATCGTTCTATAGCTATTTGTAATATCCCTGGTGGACCAGTGGTGCCCTTCACCCTGGTCATACCTCTGAGCACCGTAGTATGCATAAATTAATAACTCTGGTGGTCCAGTTGATCCCCCCACACTGCCCATACCTTTAATCACTGGCAAAATTGTGATGTACACTGCCCTGGTGGTCCAGTGGTACCCCCCTTCCCTCCTGACTCCTGATCACTGCTGTAATATTAAATGCCATATCCCTGGTGGTCCAGTGGTAACTCCCACCCACACAGGACCCCAGCCCACCCAGAAACCCCCCTGGTCCTTGGTGGGCAGCATACCAGCCCACATACCACCGTGGCTGCCTGCCGAATGACAGCATACAGTAGGAGCTGCAAGCTCATTTGTGCCAATGGGCATATATCCACAAGCCTCATGCTGGGAAGAAGGATCCAGCAGGGGTGTCCCCTCTCACTGCTCCTTTTTGCCCTCTACATCGAGCCTTTGGCTCAAAGTATATGCCAGAATGCGGAAGTGAGGACATCAGTATAGGGGAGGGGAGCATAAGCTAGCACTATACGCAGATGACATACTCCTTTATTTGTCAAACCTGGATACTTCATTGGTCACTGTTTTTGAACAGATTAAGAAGTTCTCTGCCCTGTCAGGGTATACCTTGAACAGAACCAAAACGGAGGTTTTAAGCTATAGTTACGATGCCCCATCCCCATTACGTGAGCTCTTCCCCATGAACTAGGATATGCGGTCTATGAAGTACATTGGTATAAAAGTGGGTACAGCCAACACACAGCTTTAAAACCCCAAATACCCGCCTCTGATAGATCAGTTAAAAGTGGACTTTTAGAGGTGATCCATGTTACCTCTATCCATACATGCCAAAATACGGGCCTTGAAGATGAATGCCTTGCCCGTTTGCTTTATTTATTTCAATGCATCGCTTGCAGGGTGCCCAGGAGGGACACTGAGTAGTGACAGTGAATGTTCCTTACCTTTTTATGGGGCAAGGGCTGCCTCAGAGTCAGGAGAACCCTCTTGTACCTTCCTAAGCAACAGAGAGGCCTGGCTTTCCTGAACCTACATGGTTACTGGGCAGCAGCCCAGATGAGAGTGACACTCCTGAGGAACAAGCCACAATATGACTTACTGTGGAGATAGATGTGGCAGAACACCCTGAACCACCTCTCCGGGCTGTTCTCTTTATGGAGAGCAGGGCGAAAGTGCCCAAGATAGAGTTTCTGGTACAGAAGCAGTCTTAGAAGGATGGAGGAGGGGGACTCAGAGAGGTCTTACCAAAAAACAATTATTGTTATTTATTTATTCATGTCTTTGATAACCAGTAAGCAAACTGATCCAGAGGACCATTTTCAGTCATGACCTGGACCACCAGGGTGGCAAACACAACAAACATCAATACAATACAGAGATACAATTACAACAAAACAGGTCTGCTGAGGACAAAGTGGCAAATGGAGTTGTATGCAGTATGTAAGTGGAGCCGTAGGGAAGTGGATGCAGTAGAGTATATGGGGGAGCAGTAGTCAAGGAGGGGCAGAAGGTTTCCTTGAACAATGGCTAGGTGAGCTTCAAGGGACATAAACTGATTTTGGCAGCAGACAGCACCTAATGTTTGGTGGATTTTCATCACAGTGTTGCTGATGTGTTTGTTGAAAGTAAAGGAGGGGTCTAGGGTGACACCTAGATATTTAAAGGTAGGGACAGTTTCAAGTGGAGGGCCAGGGAATCTTTAACATCCACCTGAACTACCACTAGAAGAGGCAGATGTGACCTCGGTTTAATGTCTCATCCGAAAGATGGCATCTCAGAAGTGTAGCACCCACCTAATGCTGCACTACAGTGTAAGTATTGGGATATTAACCCAAGTGCCTGGTGTGGGAATTTAACCCACAGCCCTCTGACACACCTCTTCCAGGTGTGGGACTTGAACCCACAGCCCTCTAACAGCCCTCTGATCGCCTGGCCTCAGAGGTGAGTGTGCTACCTGCTGAGCCACTGACACTGCTTAGTACATCTAGTGTGCTAAGCTGTGCTTAGTGAAAAATCTGTGTCTCAAACCGTTTTTGAGATATAGGCTCTGAAAGGTGGTGTGGCTGCCACAGTGTTATCCTATGGGGAAAATCCACAACTTCAGAGTACTGTCCCAGAGGGAAGTGAAGTGTTCAAACAGTCACTATATTGTGTTATTTCAGTGTTACAGTAGCAGTGTACACTTCCTGCACACTTCATTTCATAATGCAGTCCATCAGTGTTTAATCAGTGCATCTTCAGGTCTCTTTTGGTGTACATGCAGTGCTGATACAGTGTGTGCGAATTATGTTAATTAGCACTGTAATCACACTGCAAAAGTACTGCAATTAGCAGTGTTTTCAACACTGCCTGAAGCAGTGTTGCATTGCTTTTTCAGTGTGTGCGAATTATGTTAATTAGCACTGTAATCACACTGCAAAAGTACTGCGATTAGCAGTGTTTTCAACACTGCCTGAAGCAGTGTTGCATTGCTTTTTCAGTGTGTGCGAATTATGTTAATTAGCACTGTAATCCGCACTGCAAAAGTTCTAAGCTTAACAGTGTTGCATTGCTTTTTCAGTGTGTGCGAATTATGTTAATTAGCACTGCATCAACACCTGTAGTGCACTTCAGTGTGCAGTGTGATTTTGGTAGCACTCCTGTCAGCAGTGTTGTAGTTCTGTTTCAGTGAATTAGGCCGCATTAAAGATGGCGTCGCTAAAATTCAACAAAACAAAACAGTATTCATCTGCAAGTATCTGCAACCTCAGCAGAGGAAGCTTTGTTTAAGGGTTCCTGAGTGAGAAAGTCATCTGTGAATTCCAAAGAAGATGGAGATCTTGGGGGCTATGTCTATAGGAGGTACTAAAGTCTGTTACCCCATGTTTGACTCAAAGTCACAAGGAAGAGGGTGGACATTTAGGTAAAGGAATGACCAACAATCATTTTGGTTTGCAGAAAATGGTATGGGATCCTCCCTGATATGCAGGTCCTCACCAGTATTTCCAGGTTTATCTTCAAAAGGAGAAGAGATCCTCTTCGGACTGGGAGCACATGCATGGTGTGGAAAATTATTTTCGGTATCAAGGGGCTGTTCGAGTGAAGTGTGTGTATGTATATGTGTGTGTGTGTGTATATATATATATATATATATATATATATCTATCTATAATGGGATTATCAATCTCATTGGACAAACACCATTAGGTGACTGTGTGTATATCGTAGTGCAACCACACACCTGCACTTTTACTCCCTCCAAAACAATTTTGCCATTTTATAAGATAGATAACCCACTGTGTGGTGTGTGGAGCGCAGTGATATACACACGGCTTGGGTGTTGATGCACTGCCCGCGCCCCATGTGCAAATTAACACACCAAGGTGTGCGATATCAGATGCGATCAAGACACCCTATGTAGTAGGTTATTACACACAAAGACAGTACTTGTTGCAAAACAAAACACTACATTAATGCAGGCATTAGAATGCAAAGCACACAAAGCAAGAAAATGAAAAACAGGGTTTGAGCCTCACAAGTCTTGGCAAATTGATTGTGTGGTGTTCCTGAGTTCCCAACCTGATGCCCATCCCATACCCCCCACCAGCCCATAGTCTCCTTTCTAAAGCACAAGGTATAGCTCCAACCAAGTGCCTCCCATAGCAGCCATTCGTACCTGTAAAACAAGAACAGCAATGGGCTCATAAAGGATCTGCAGCTCGTTATGAACTATTATATGACAAACAATGTAGGGTAAACAAAAAAACAATACTTATCTGATATATATGGTCAGTGTCCTCCTACTCCCAGTCAATGTCCTGTCAGACCTGTAGATATAAAAGGGAAAATTGGTCAGTATGAAAAATAAAAATACTGATCAGCTGGGTCAGTTGGGAAGGCTCTGTAGAGGTTAAAATAAAAAAGTGGGTTGGGGGGAGATACCAGACCTGTACCACACCATCAACCTGGGTTTTAGAATGGACTCTGTCACTCAGGGGATGTCAGGGTTGGGGGAAGGAGGAGGAGGACTCCTTGCCTGTGCTCATAGAACTGATCTTTTTTAGGGGTAGGTCGTCAAGTTGCTCCACACATCAACCAACACAGGGTAGGATAAAGACACCAAGGGACAGATATTCAAGGCACAATGAATGCTTTCCTGGTGGTGTAGTGGATCCCCCCCTCCCTTTTCCCAATCTGCCTGTAGAATACATAGGAACACAGGTATGTGATGGCAGAAAGGGACTGCAAGCCCACCTAGTCTGCCCAGTTCGCCTAGATATCCACTAGGCCTTTTCTGTAGTCCCCCCCCCATGCCAGTTGCTCTCTGTGCTTATTCCATGCCCTCGTGAACCCTCCCACCATTTCCCTCAGTAGCTCATTCCAGTTGTCCACCACCCTCTCAGTGAAAAAGTACTTCCTAATCCTTCCTCTAAGTCCCCCCCAACCGATTTGGAATTTCCAACTACCATCCATTGCAGTATAGCACACCGCTGCAGGCCAACTGTGACCATCTCTAGGCAGATATACGCAGCCACAACCAGTCCCAGAACTCCCTGCAGCTGGCAACAGGCAATAGAAGTTCCAATAGCCTGCAGTGCACATTTGAGCCTACACAATCTCTGATCAGATGTTTTCCACTTCTGCTCTTCTCCAGGGGATAAGTCAGTCTGTGACAGAACTTAGCTCAGGGAGTTCAGTGGGGCCAGTAAACCAAAGCTGAGAGCCTATATAAACTCTTAACATGCACTGTAGGACAATCTCCCACCGCAAACAACTCCAGGATCTGCTGTAAATGAAGCTGTCAGTGCAGAATCCAGCAAAACCAGTCATCATAATCCACTACACTACAGCACACAGCAGGCAAACCAAAATGTTTCCTCATGCAAAGTGCACATTGGCACCAGACCCACACTTATGTGGGACCCTTGACACAAGCCAGCCAGTGGATATTGTGGAAAGGAGGGACAAAACCTTTTACATGCAGGTACATCAGGGAGAAAAGGAAGGCAAGGGGAGATATTGAGTGTCTGAAAAGGGTGGATGGAGGGAGGGTAAAAGATGACCACCAAAAAGCAGAAATACTGAACAAATACTTCTGTTCGGGTTTTACAAAGGAAGGGGCAGGAAATGGGCCAGCATTAATAAGGATGGAGAGATCATAGAAAAGGACACAGCTCCCTTTGCAAAAGAAAGGATCCTCATGGAACTGGCAGCAATAAGGCTATGGCCCAGATAGATGCATCCCTGGACACTGAGGGAGCTAAGGGAGGTGTTAGTAGGGCCTCCGACTACCCTGTTCACCCTATCTTTGTAAACTGGTGACATGCCCAGGGATTGGAGACGGGCTGATGTGGTCCCACTATAGAAAAGTGTTAACAGGGAGGATGCAAGAACTACAGACTGGTCAGCCTGACCACAACAGTGGGAAAAGTAATGGAAATACTGCTGAAGGAAAGAATAGTGGAGCACCTGGTTGTCAACGGTCTATAGGAGAAGTGGGAGAAGGGAACATTGTTTAACCAGGAGTAGCACACTAATCTGAAGCTTGTTTTCAGATGCAACCTGGAGCACAAAGAAGTTAAGTAACTTGCTCAGAATCACACAGTACGCACTTGGACGGCTGCTGGATTCAAACCCAGGTCTCCAGATCTGTAGCTCAGAACCTTTACCCAATGTGCTATACTGTCTCCAGGACCCAAGGCAGTTTGGTTTTATGGGAGACAGGTTGTGTCCACAAACTTAACTGAGTTTTTGACTGGGTAACAAGGAAGGTGGATGGAGGAGGATGTGGCCTACCCAGATTTCAGCAATGCCTTTGACACTTTGCCACATAGAAGGCTGGTAAATGAGCTGGAAGGCTTAGGGGTGGAACAGAATATAACAAGGTGGGTGGAGAACTGGTTCAAAGACTGAAACCAGAGGGTGGTGGTAAGACAAATGGGGTGCATTCCAGGGTGGCAGTGGTGTGCCCCAGGGGTTGGTGCTGGGACCCATCCTTTTTTAATATCTATAGCAACGATTAGCCCAGTTCCAATCAGGGGAGGAGAGGTGTTCTTTCCAGACCGGGGCTTGTCGCTGGAAGTGGTCTGGGCAAGCATTCTGGGGCTACAGTGGCAGTGGGAGAAGATGGGATCACATTGGTGATCGACAAGGAAGCTCTTGCTGGTGGGGGACAGGCAATGCATACCGGATCCACATCAGCCACAACTTTGCAAGCCGGCAACTCAGGAAGGAGCGGCCAATCAGTGAATAGGGCGTGAACCTCTGACTGTGTGACTGGGCTATAAAAGGCAAATAGTCCAGTCACAATCAGAGGAAGAGAGCTGTTCTTTGTTCCACACCACCTACCCTGGCCCCGACCTCTATTAAATGGTTGGTGAGGGCGGAGCCTTGGAGGAGGACAAGTCTAGATTGGGCAAACTGGAACACTAGGAAGCTGGATTGTTATTGATTGGGGGAAAAGGGTCCTGTACACTGTGCTGCTTGGGCAACACGGACTACTACCAGGAAGGGGCATGATGAAGCAGACTGTATAAATGATTGTGTATGCCAACTACATCTGAGGGAGTAGGCAAACTGTGTGTGCATCGATTACTGCTAGGGCCTCTGAGCTGGCTAGTGTTGTGATGGGCTAATTTTGCTTGTGAACCGTCTACTGCTAGGGCTAGAAAACTGGCTACTGTCAAGAAAGAGGGAAAATTGCTGTAATCGGAGGGGGCAGACTGCTTGGGTTTTAGTGCAACACTGACTGAATTATTTCTGTTAGAGGGCCGCATAGCTCACCTAAAATGAGAGTAGACTTGGGGGTGGCCAAAGCGGGCACCTTCGGTAGAGTGATTGGGTGTACAGGATGCGGGGGCAATAATATTAAATTGGGCAAGGAGGTTCAGAGGGTGCCCAGTGTGTTTTCAGTTGACAGGTCTTGGGAGGAAGTAGGATCAGGAGGCAGCTGGAAGGCGGGAGGGTGGGAGGAAAGGTGTGGAAAGGACCTCATGAGAGTACACGAGGCCAATATGGCATAAACCCAGGGAACAGGTAGACAAGGATCATATGGTTACCATGAGGGGTGGGGCACGAAACAAGCAATGTACGAAATCACGCTCAGGGAGGTGGCTGACCCAGAAGGGGGGGACAGGAGAGAGCAGGTCGGGAAAGCATCACACTAACTAATCTATTCGCTCTTGCTGCATAATGGGGATGAGGTGGAGAGGCTGGCAGGAGGGAGGGAGCAGGCAGACAGAGAGGGTTGGTCAGTAGCTGGGGAGATGGGGCAGGAGAGAGAGCCAGATCCACAGAAGGGAGGTGGGGAGAGACATTAGCCTAGGTGGGAGGGAGGTGGGAAGAAGGGGGGCAGAGTGAAGCCAGGGTGGGAGGAGGAGGACTAGTGTTGGGCAAGCATCTAGGTTAGGAAGTCAACCAAGATGAGAATACTCTAGATAGGCCAGCTCAGGGCGGGAGAAATCAGACGAGGTGGGGGAGACGGGGGTTAGGGAGAAACACAGCAGATGGGGTGAAGGATGCAGAACTTGGAGGGGGAGGCAGGAGGGAAGCAGTAGAAGGGAGGCTGGGTAGGGGATCTGAGGATACCAGCCCAGAAAGAGTCCACAGAGATCGGGGAGGGGGGCAATCTGTGCCACCCAGGAGGTTGTGGGGGCAAGGAGCAAGCTGGGAGCTACAGGTAGAAGAATGAGCATGGTAGGGCAAGCACAGGCTTGTGATCCCCAGGCTGATGGGGACAAGAGAAGTAAGCTGGGGGTTGATGACAAAAGGAAGAGCCTGGATGAAATCTAACGGGCCAGTAAAGTGGGGGGGGGTGGAGAAGGTGATCCTGCTGCATGACTCCATGACCTGGGGCATCCAGTGGGAGGGGTGGGGAGGAAAAAGCAGCCCAGTCAAGGCCAAATGTATCCCAGGCCTAGCTGCACATGCTACAAATCCAGCTATACCGAGCAGCACTGAATGCGGGTAATCCCCAGACGAAACATCTGGGAACAAATGACTTAGAGGGGAACAGTGAAGATTCTGAGAACTGGCCAGGGTTTACCACTCTATAGAAGTGCAATCTCCTTCTTTGAGATTCTGCCAGTACCTAGGGTGTCCAGGGAGACCAAACATAAACTTAGAGGTGTAAACCAGTGGCTCAGGGACTGGCGCAGGGCAAAAGGGTATGGGCTGGTGAAGGACTGGGGAATACATGGGAGGACAAGGGGTTACATGCCAGGGATAGGCTACACCTTAACTTGGAGGGGAGGGAGCTCTTGAAACTAAATCTTGCTGGATTCATAGTCGAGAGGTGGAGTTTAAACTTGTAAAGGGGGAGGTTAAGTAAAGTGTGGCTCCAGGAGGGCTGCTCGAGGGTTCAGGTCCAGGGCATGAAAAGAAGGCAGGTAACTGTGATCTAAATCCATCCAGAGCTGTGCAAGAAAGGGCATCTAGGGACTGCTCAGGGTCAAGATGACTGGAGAAGGGAGAGGGGTCAGGATGGAGGACAGCCCTGATCAATGCTAGGAGCATGGGCAACAAAATGCCCAAGCTCCAGGTGATGCTGGTTGAGGGATCAGTGGATGTGGCAGCAATTACTGAGACATGGGCCACTCAGAAAAATGACTGGGACCTAAATTTGGTGGGCTACAAAATATTCAGGAAGGATAGAGGAGAGGGAAGAGGAGGTGTGTAGCGCTGATAGTCAAAAATGACATAGCGGTTAGTGGAGTGGAGGAGGCTGTAGGGGGAGGTGGAGGAGATCTGGGTAACCCTACAAAAGAGGGGAGGTAGAAGATTGAAAATAGGGGTGGTGTACAGAACCCCCAACGATGGAAGAGGCTCTGGAGGACAAACTAGTTGAGAACATCAAGGGGCACTGTGACCATGGAAAGGGAATGACGGTGATCATTCGGTGACCAGTTCTATTCAATATCTTCATCAGTGACATTGCGCAGGACCTAGAAGGCAGAATTTCACTGTTCGCTGATGACACAAAGCTCTGTAACAGAGAAGACACACCAGAGGGTGTAGACAGAATGAGAAGGGACCTGCAGAAACTTGAAGAATGGTCAGGGGTTTGGCAGTTGAAATTCAATGCAAGGAAGTGCAAGATAATGCATATGGGGCACAAAAACCCTGGTACAATATATCAGTTGGGGGGTGAGGATATAGCATGCACCAAGCAGGAAAGGGATCTTGGGGTTATCATCTCTGATGACCTCAAGGCAGGGAAACAGTGTGACAAGGCAGCAGGTAAAGAATAGGATGCTGGGATGCATAGGCAGGGCATCACCAGCAGGAAAAGGGAGGTCATAATTCCACTATACAAGACACTAGTGAGGCCGCACCTGGAGTACACTGTGCAGTTCTGGAGACCTTACCTACGTAAGGACATAGACAGGGTAGAGAAGGTTCAGAGGAAGGCAACAAAGATGGTGCATGGATTGCATCACAAGTCCTATGAGGACAGGTTGAAGGCACTGAACATGTATTCCCTGGAGGAGACAAGGGAGAGAGGGGATATGATAGAGCAATACAAGTATCTTACAGGGAGGAACAGGGTGCAGGAATGCACTATTTTTAAGCGAAAAAGATGTTCCAGGACTAGAGGGCATGGGATGAAGTTGGAGGGAGGACGATTCAGAGGAAACGTGAGGAAGAATTTCTCCACAGAACGGGTGGTGGACATGTGGAACACCCTGCCAGAGGAAGTGGTGGGGGCTGAAACAATCACGGGATTTAAGAATGCATGGGATAGACATAAAGGAATTCTGGAGGTCAGGGGTAAGGGGCAACAGACTTCTTGGAAAACATAAACTGAACTTCCAGACTTAAATGGGCAGACTGGGTGGGCCATAGGCCCTTATCTGCTGACACTGTCTATGTATCTATGTATCTATGATCATGGGTGACCTTAATATGCTGGGGACAGACTGGGACACTATGGCATCCTCTGTGGCCAGGGAACAGAGACTGATGGATATGTTCCAAAATGCCTTCCTGGCCCAGCAGGTGGGGGAACCTACTAGGGAGGAGCGGATACTGGATTGTGTCCTAGCAGACAGTGATCAGATAAAGGGCCTGGAGGTGTGCAGCCCACTGGCAGGTGGTGATCACACTACAGTCTGGTTTCTGCTGTATCTGGGGGGGGGGAGGATAACCATTCTACTACAGTAGTAGTGGACTTCAGGGGAAGAGACTTCATGGGCATGGGCAGGATTCTACAGGGAAGATTGGACAAGATTAGGCCGGACATGGATGCTGGCAGCTTGTGGGAGGCCACTAAGAAGGGGGGTGCAGGAGACTACTAACTCCTGTATAAAGGTGAGGCGTAAGCATGGTACAGCCAACAAGCTGTGTTGGTGGACCAGGGAGGTGCAGGAGGCAGTGAGGGATAAAAAGGCTGCCTATGCATGTTTTAAGCGCTCTAGGAGGGAATAGGGAGAGGGGTATGAGTTGATGGCTGGAAGGGTCACCACAGTGGTGAGGGGAGCCAAGGTGAGGAGGGAGCAAAACCTGGCTAGGGATATCCGAAGGGGGGGAAAGGGATTCTATAGATACACAAGGGAGAAGAGAAAAGGGAGTGCACGGATCAGCATGATTAGGACTGAGGAGGGATGGACTCAGGAGGCAGGTGAAATCAGGCAGAGGTGCTAAATGAGTACTTTGCCTTGATATTTATGGAGGGAGGCAGGGGATCCCTCCAGCCCAATGGGAAGGAAGGGGAGCCAGCAGAGTCGAGAGGTCAGATGGAGTCGAGAGGACTGAAAGAAGCTGGAGTACAGGCTAGGCCAAGTCTAGAAGGGGATGGGTGGTTAAATGAGGGTGTGGGTTGGGGGGGAGAAACCACAGTGGAAAGGGAGAAGGAGGCCCTTCGGACACTAAAAACTGATAAGGCACCGGGGCCAGATTGGTTGCATCCGAGGGTTATGAAGGAATTGGCCGATGAGCTAGCAGCACCACTGCAGCACTCTAACACCTCTCTGCTGACAGGATGGGTGCTTCAAGACTGGAGGGTGGCTCACGTGGTGCCTATCCACTAATGGGGGGGTCTAGAGAGGAGATGGGGAATTATAGGCTTGTCAGCCTAACATCTGTGGTGGCCAAAGTAATGGAGGACATTATCAAGGATAGGCTCAGGAGGCAGCTGGAAAGGTTGGGGCAACTGGATGACAAACATTATGGTTTCATCCCAGGGAGATCGTGTTAGACCAACCCCATAGATTTTTATGACTGGGACCCTGGACCGGCATAGACCAGAGGATGTCCTATACCTGGATTTCAGTAAGGCATTTGATTCGGTACCCCAAAATGGGCTGCTATTAAAGCTGGGGGTGGGAGGACAGTTGCTCAGATTGGGGGGGTGGGGGTGAGAGGACAGTTGCTCAGATGGGTAGAAAATTGGCTAACAGGGCAAATACAAAGGGTAGTGGTGGGTAGTCTCCTCCTCCTCCATGAAGGTTACCAGTGGGATCCCCAAAGGTTCGGTACTGGGGCCACTCCTGTTCAATGCCTATGTCTTCGATGTGGGGAGGGCGGTTAAGAGTAGGATGAGTCTCTTTGCGGATTACTTAAAACTGGGAGCATTGGCGGACAGAGACGATGCGAGAGAGACAGTCCAGAGGGACCTGGATACCCTGGAGGGGTGGTCAAGGAGGTGGGGACTGAGGTTTAATTCAGGGAAATGTTGGGTGCTGCATCCGAGGGTCAGAAACCCGGGCCATGTATACACCGGGGTGTCATACTGCAAGCCACAACAAGCGAGCGGGATCTAGGGGTGGTGGTTGACGTCAAAATGAACAACACTAAAAATTGCAGAAGAACTGTGGCCAAAGCAAACCAGATACTGCATAGCCAGGGGGATTACGTCCAGGAAGAGGGAGGTGATCCTCCCTCTGTATAATGCCTTGTTCAGACCACATCTCGAGTACTGCATGCAGTTCTGGAGACCCCTCAAGGATGACGCAACACTGCTGGAGAGTGTCCAGAGGAGGGCAACCAGGATGCTTCAGAGTATGGGAGGAAGGCCCTATGAGGAAAGGCTGGAAGAGCCTGGGCTGTACTCGCTGGAGGAGAGGAGAGACGGGGGGACATGACAGGGGTCTGCAAATATGTAAAAAGGAATAAAAGGGGCGGTGCCAAACAGATGTTCAGACTAAAGAAGGTGGGAAACAACCAGGTGACATGAGTGTAAGCTAGAGGAGGGAAATTACAGGGGGGATGCAGGAGACCTTACTTCATAGAGAGGGTGATGGAGCCCTGGAATGCACTGTCCAGGAGTCTGGTGGAAGAGGGCACAGTGGAGGGCTTGAAGAGGGAGTGGGACAGGTTCAGGGGTAAACTGAAGAAAAGGATGACCCTCTCTGGGGCTGGGTGGGAAAGAAAGAACCCATTAGGAGGCTGGCTACCGAGAAGACACAACAGACCATCCGGCCTATTCTGATGGCTTTTAGTATGTTAGATATAGCAGAGGAACTGCAGGGGAAGGTGTGCCTATTTGTAGATGATACGAAGATCTGCAATAGGGTAGACACCCTGGTAGGGGAGGTGGAGGTAGTGAAGGAGGGCCTAAAGATTCTGGAGAGGTGGTCAGAAACTTGGCAGCTGAAATTTAATGCCAAAAAGTGCACAGTAATGCACATGGGTGTAATAACCCGCAAACCATTTACACATGGGAGGGGGGTAAGGAAACTCAGCAGGACAGAGATCTGGGGATTATAATTTCAGATAACCTGAAGGCAGAGAACCAGTGCAGCACAGTGGTGGGCAAAGTGAATAGAATGCTGTGTGCAAACGGAGGGGTATAAAACAGAAAAAGGGAGGTGCTGATACACCTTTATAAATCCATGGTGAGGCCTCACCTTGAGTATGGCATTCAGTTCTGGAGGCCACACCTACACAAGGATATAAGACAGGATTGAAAGGGTTCAGACAAGGGCAACCAAGATGGTGCATGCTATGCATAGGCAGCCCTATGAGGAGAGGTGGAGAGAATCTGATCTGTACCCACTGGAGACTAGTAAGCTTATTTGCAAGGAAAATAAGTGCTAGGACTAGGGATCATAAACTAAGATTAGAAGAAGGAATGTTAGGGGCAATGTGAGGGGGCATTACATCACTGAGAAGGTGGTGGAGTCCAGGAACTGACTACCAGAAGAGGTAGTGTGCGCAAAAATGGTGAAAGGATTCAAAGGGGCATGGGACAGACACCAGGAGCTGACCAGTGGGCAGAGTGGGGTGTCTTGACAAAGATGATGATGGGGTGGGGGTAAGGGCAGACCCTGACCAAAAATAGTCCTTTTCTGTCACAAGATTTCTATGATTCTAAGGTTCAGTAATTAGGACTTACCTGTTCCATCAGAGTAGGGGAGTCCAGAGTTGGGGTGTCCTTGGTTTGGGGTATTCTGGTAGGACCTGAAAGGGAAGAACAGAGAAGGTTGAAGGGACACAAAGGTTCGGAGGTGCTAGAGGAGAGATTAGAGTGTTAGAATTAAACAAAGATACTTATCTGATTAGTATGTTTGGCCAGACCTGCAGAAATAAAGGGAAAAATAGATCAGTATGGGGAAGTTATAGTAGCAAGAGTAGAGAGATACAAAAATGGTATATAGCACAGGAGTAAAGGAAGAGAAGTTTCAGAGGAAAAGACAAACTAGGCCAAAGTAAGGAAACTAGAGATGGAATAAAAAATGCAGACAGCTAAGAACAGAGAATACAGTGGTATTTGGGACTTGGCAAAACCCCCCCTTAGCACCCCTAGGTGACCTGCAGGTAGCCAATAAATTTAAGAATTAGTCCAGATGGGCAGGTGGGAATGCATTTGGGCTAATGGCCCCTATATTATTTAAAAAAGGGGACACTGGTGGTTCAGGAGTCTTGAGTTGTCCCAGGAGGCCAGTGGTTTGAAAGGTATAGCTCTGGTGATATAATGGGTCACTCCCTCATGGACAGTGGCAATTTTTTTTTTATATTATCTTCCCCTTGAACCTAATGTGGGGGGTGATGTCCTTGGGCCCAGACTGTATGTAGCAGGCAGGAGGCTGTTCAGAAAACTGCTGACCAGAAATGCTGCGGCTGTTGATAGGCAGACAGTTTAGTGCTACTGAACTACAGTGACAGTAATGGCAGGCACTTTCAACTGCCAATCCAGAGAAGGGCAACTAAAATAGCGAAGGGTCTGCACCAGAAGCCATACAAAGAGAGACGAGCTGAATATGTATGCCCTTGAGGAAAAGGGCCGGGGAGACAGGACAGAAAATTTCAAGCACCTCAAGGGAATCAACAAAGTCCAAAAGAGTAGCATCTTTCAGAAAAAGAGATGTGCAAGAACAAGGGGCCAAATTTGAAGATAGAGGAGATGGCTCAGGGGAAACATGAGAAAGTATTTTTTCACAGAGAGGGTGGTGAACACATGGAATGGCCTTCCTATGGAGGTTGTGGGGTCAAAATAGTGGGGGACTTCAAGAATACATGGGACAGACATGAACCAATTCTATTGGTGGGTAGGAGGAAGTCAGCTGTTGGATAACTAGGATCTGCAGCTTATCCACTAGGTAGGGAAATGGGCCGACTGAGTGGGCCAAGCAGTCCTTATCTGCCATCAAGGTCTATGTGTATATGATTCAGCCCACAGAGCTCAGGCTGTAACCTGCTCCGTGTGTGTGGGAATGAAGATGGGATATTTTTGGGAGGGGGAAGAGACTAGAGCAAATAGAGGTAATGGTCTGCTTCCATCCAGGAGGGGAACCACTGTCCTCAATGAATGGTTTTAATGTTACAGTAGGTTAATGAACATTTAAACTAGCTGTGGGAGTGGTGGAAGCAAAAGGGGAGTCACAAACTGCCCTCCCCCACAGTCTGAGATTGAGAGTAGGGATATCCTGAAGGGAGAGACTCCCAACAGGATTCAAGTTAATGAAAGAAGCAGGGGATAATCGAAGAAGGAAGAGGAAAAAAGGAGCTTATGTCTCCCTCTACCCATCAGCCACAAAGTGGCATGTGAAGAGCCCCCACGGGAAGAGGGTCTGGAGGGTGGGCAACCAGCAGTAGGTGGCAGGAACCTTTAAAGCCGCATGGTGGCAGACTGTAGGTGCCCTGAGGGCCTGGTAGAAAGGGACTGGGAAAGCAAATGCACAAGATAGGGACCACAAAGGAAAATCCACAGTGCAGCTGAAGGGCAATGCCTGAACTTGACTTAAAAGTAGCTGTGGGTGGGAGGCAAACAGGGGAAATCAGTGGGTTCCCTGACAGGACCATGAAAGCAGCAAGCACTGCATGCAATAGAGTCACACAGCAGCTAATGTCAAAGTACCACGGGCTAACAAAAGGATTTGGGGAGGAAAAAAACATCATAAGGTCCAGGACAGCTCACAATTAAAAACACAGAGCACTAAAGAGAAAGAGCCCTGATGGGTTATAAATATTAAGTACATTTATGCAATAGGAGTGGACATAAATGGAGTGTGATAAATCCATTTTATCCAACCATGTACGTGTATACATGCAGAATCTTACATTTACACATATTTATTACGGTCATCCTCGATTAATGTGCATGGTGGACTGCGTCACACATCCCCATCCCTCACCCCCGTTGTTTGACACTGCTTACTGGTATCTTGCTTTTAGTTTTGTTTCTTCCAGGTTGCCCGTCCCTCAGCCACGCCACCTGCCATTTAGCCATACTTCTCCCCGTTCTTCCCACTATCATACAGGGATCATTTGTTTCTGTTTTATCATTTTTTTTGCTTTTCTACCAAACCTTTTTCAACTGGCTGCTCCAAGCTGTTGCACTCCTCTGCATTCTGTTGCTGTGTCCTCGCCACACCTCTCGATATAAAAACCAGAATTTTCTCTCTTTTTTTTTTTTTTTAACACTGCTTCCTCAAAAACTGATAAGCCTTCACTCTTACTCTTCCACTCTGGTTTCCCCACCTCGCTATAACTGCTACCAGAGCTCCCCCAGCACACAGAAGCTGTCATATTTTTTTCCTTAAACTGCTTGCTCGCAAACCCCACTGCTGATGAGCCCTCACTCTAGGTCACACTTCTGCTGTGGTTTCCAGACCTCGCTACAACTGCAACCATAGGCTGCTGTGAAGTCCTTCTCTGTAAACTCTAAATGGTCTCTTGTGGCCCTTATGGCCCTCCCTCTTCCCTGCTTATTTACTGAGAGTTCCCTATGTCTATATACCACACGTGTTTTAAGCCCCCCTACCACATTTCACTCCTGACCTCCAACACTATAATGCTGTCAGTCTGTTCCAGGTGTCTACTACCCTTTCAGTGAAGTACTAATTCCTCACATCCATCTTACCCCCACCATTAGCTTCATCATGTCCCATGGTCCTTTTTCCTATTTGAAGGAACCCCCCCACCCCAGCATCCTGTTCATCCTTGTAAGGTACTTGTGGGTCTCCATCATGTCCCCTCTCTTTCAGGGTTTATATGTTGAGATCCCAGTCTCCTCACAGGGCTTTTGCCACAGTCCATGTACAATTGTAGTTGCCCTTTATACTGCCTACACCCTATGGCCTTTCTATGGTGCAGACTCCAAACCTGGACACAGGACTCTTAGGCCCTATCCACACTACCCCTCTGTAATGTTACAGAGTGCCCAAACCGTTACCGCAATGGTTTACATTTACACCTGTATCGTTACAGAAGGAGTTTTCGTAACCGTTGTTGAAACCACATGAGGTGGTTTCAACAACGGATATGAAACCGGTTACGCCTCGGTAATGTTACTGGGCGAGGTGGACGCATGGCATCTGGTCCCCCTGCAGCACAAGCTGCATTGTGGGATCGGGTGCACAGTAATGGTCGCTCTGGCTTTGAAGAGTGGATGATGGTTCCGGTCCCGAATGGACATCGTGGCAGAGGGACAATACTGTACCACTCCACGGTTGTAACGGTTTCTATCTGTTACGGGGTCTGAGAGGTGCAGTGTGGATGGGGCCTTAGTTGGATCTCACTAATAAGGGATTACTTGCAACACCACCACCTCCCTCCTCCTGCTGAAGATACCCCTCCCTATGCAGCCCCAGCATCCTTCTAGCCCTACCCACTGCTTTGTCATGCAGCCCAGCAACTTTAAAGAGACTTACCAAGGTAAGGTAACTGAGTCGGCCCCTGCACCATATCCATCGGTGCCTTGTTGCCAGAGACTCAATGAAAGTTAATATGTCCCCAATTTTTGTGTTAAAAGTTCTGTCCTTCGTAAAAATATACAAACCAGGTCCCAAGAACTTCCCAGTTGCTTGTTGCCGCCTCAGTCTCGCACTCTCTTAGCAGGATGACAAGATGCCAGTGAAAGTCGCGAAGGTGCGTCTTTTTCTGTAATGGCGGCAGCTTTTCTATTGACTTTAAATGATTTAGTTACCACCTGGCAATGAAACGTGGGCATCAGTCAAGTAACAAGGCCCTTGTTAGTTGAACAGTGCCCACATTTTATTGCCAGGTAGCCACTATATAGTTTAAAAATCAATAGAAATGCTGCCGCTCATTACATATAATGGAGTGCGCCCCACGCCCTTACTGGCATCTCGTCATCCTGCTAGTGAGCATGGGGGTGGAGCTTGTGCAGCAGAAAAAAAAAAAAAAACAGGAAGTCCTTGGGACCCAGTTTGTATATTTTTATGAGGGACAGAACTTTTTAATGGCTTATAAATTTAGGGACATATTAACTTCCTTGGGGTCTTCGTGGCAAGGCACCGATGGGTATGGTGCAGGGCAGTATCTTGGCAAGTCTCTTTAAGATCATAATAACTCCAAGGTCCCCTGCTTAGTGATCATCAGTACCAACCCTATAAAGCAGCTCCTGGTTTCCTATGCCCTAGGTGCACAATTCTGCACTTTGTCATTGAACCCCAACTGCCCCAATCTTGACCACTTTTCGAGTTTCTCCAAGAGGCATGTGCATGCTCTCTGCTCCTTTTAATGCCCACCTACAAATTTTGGTATTGTCTGCAAAAGGCATTCCTCTTTGCCAGTATTTCTGCAATGTCACTTATGAAGACACTGAAGAGGATCTGTGCCAGTACTGAGCTGAGCTGCTCACTGTCCCGTCACTGTAATAAGTGCCATTAACCGTCCACCTCTGACACCTTACCCCCACCCCAACTACTACTCCATTTTCCAACCTGCATTTTGGTCACCCCTTCTGTTCAGCTACCACAACACCATCACTCTGGCATTCGTTGGACTTGCTCCACCATAGAATGAATCCAATATGTGGAGCAGCTGCCTAGGTAGTCAGGATATGTTTACATGTTCTTCCATTCCCTAGGACAAAAACGGCAAGGGTGCACAAACACATGCACAGACATGTGTGGCACAGCACCAGTCAAGGTCTTCCCACCCATGGGCTGCTCCCACCTGCACTGCCACTTGTGGTCACTCAGTTGGCAGTACTACAGCTGAGCTGGCAGTCCTCCTTCCCCAGAAGAGAGCCTCCTGTATAACAGTTGATCCTCCTCCTCTCCCCAGAGAGCCCCTGACGCGAGCTCATTCCTGAACTAAGGTCACCTCCGCTGCAGGTCATAGTGCTACTGTTAAGCTGAAGGGCACACATGTTGACCAGTTTCTAATTAATTTTACCACTTTGGATCTCTCCTAGGCTGTTCAATCTATTTAGCCTCGCCCCCCCCAAAAAATAGTCAATCACCCTCCTCTCTGCTAGATCACCCTTCCAGGCACCAGACTATCCTCCATGCAGCTGGACAACCCTTCTAGCCCCAGCCTTTCACATAATGAGCAGTGGAGCTAGAGTACCACACAGTCTCCGTGTCAGCCGCTTACCCAGCCAGCCAGCCTCCCTACATCTGATCAGCCTCCAACTACATTCTATACAACCTCCATGTAGCTGGAGCACCACCCCAAACCTCCACTCTGACAGACCACATATCTGAAGCTGTCCCTCCAAGCCCATGGACCAGCAGTCCCCCATGTAACCACTCAACCTACAGCTAGATCCACCTGAAACCCCATACCAGCCTCACCATCAAACCACCCACCCTGCACTTAGACCTCACTTCCAACCTAGAACTAGCCCCACCACCACCACCACCAGCTACCCTCCCTGCTGCTGGCCCACTCTTTCATGTCCTGGACTAGCCTCCCCCAGCAGACAATCCTCCCTGCAGCTAGACCCCTGGGTTCATTCCCACCCACAGACCAGCCTCCCTCCCCTCTGCAGGTTGAGTAACCTCCCCAGAGCTGGACACCCTTTCCAAAAGCTGGACACACCCACTGTCCAGAGCAGAACCTCCCTACACCTAGACCCCCCCAATCATTCTTCCTAAACCGTGGACCCCATACTTCTCAACGTAGTATTTTAAAAAAAAAAAAATTATGTGACACTAACATATTGCATTTGCAGTGTCAGTGGCTCAGCAGGTAGCACACTTGCCTCCGAGGCTGAGAGATCAGAAGGCAGTGGATTCTATTCCCATGCCAGGCACTTATGTCAATATCCCAATATTGATGCTATAGTGCAGCATGAGGGGGATGGCTGCACTCCTGAGGCACTGTCTTTCAGATGAGACATTAAACTGAAGGTCCCATCTGCCTGTTCTGGTGGTAGTTCAGGTGGATGTTAAAGATCCCATAGCACTTCTCAAAAAAAAAGGAAATTTTCTCCAGTGCCCTGGCCATATTCCACCCCCCTCAATTCACTAAAAATGCCACCAACAGCTTAATCTGGTTCAAGGTCAGTTGGCTTTCATCTGTATTCCTCCCTCGGTCGTGCCTGAAAATAGGCAAGAATCTGTCTAGTGCACTTAGCCGGTCAACAAAAACGAAATAAAATAAACATAAAATATAAATTAATGCAGTCTTCGGCAAAAGAAGAAAAAAATACACTGATCCCAAAATTACAAAATGGATTAACACATGCAACTGTTTAAGACAAATATTAAACGCAAAAAAACAGTTCCCCCACAAACACACTCAAATATCTGCAGTAAATAATTCTTCCTTTAGGGTAACTCCAGATTTTCTCAAATTAAAAAAGTTGTAATCTTTTCTCTATGCATTCTGAATTTGCTCAGTTATACAATCTTCCTGCTGTTCATTCTCCTGCCCCCACCAACACTACTTTAAAGTAACTAAATCAGCAAAAATTCCACAAATAACAAGTAATCTAGAGGCACAATGCATCCTAAACACTTTGGGGGGGGGGTTGATTGAAAATAAAATGTGTATTTCAAAGTTTGGCCAAGAGTTCAGAGAAGAGAAAATGTTTTCAAGACAAAACATTGAAAGTGAAACTTGCACAGCATTTCATTTTGAAAAAAACAACAACACCGGAGTGATAATTCCTTTACTGTATTTAACATTTTAGGGAGTTAAAAGATGTACTTTTTAAACATAAGCTCTTACCTTAACATGTAAATCTTTGCTGTAGGAAACCTCAGTTGTTCAAAAATAGAGATCACAGAGCACTCGTGCAGTTTCATCATGGACACAGTCAGGAAGAGTGCTGGGAAATGTAGGCCTCTGACTGAGTAGACTTATGGAAGATGAAAGTTAGAATAGACTTTTAAAGGGACACTGCCAACTTTTTTTGCACCTTATTATTTCCAGGTAAAAATCCACATTTTATTATTGCATACTTTCTGTAAAATTCATTGGTGTTGCTGGTTGGTTTATCTGTCTCCTTGCTTAGTAGAACTGAAATGCATGGTAATGTACCCAGCCTTGATTGGCTAATTTAAATCCTAAAACTACTCCGCTGACTGCAATCTTCATTTATGATTCAGTTGTATTAAAAAAGAAATGTACTTTCAAGAGCATTGCAGATCTATTTCTAATCCTCATTTAGAAATAACTTACTCTTGAACAACTAGTCTGCTGAAATACTTCTTAGAATTTAGTATTCTTAGAAGTTGTATTTTTCAATGATGATTAAAGATTATTAAAAATGACTAAAATTAGTCTTTGAAGGCAAATTAGTGAATGCTTTAATACTAAATTTAGTATTTGACTTCAGTGAGGGTTCCCAAGTACAGCCCTTTGGGCCTGCACCTCCCATGACCACTCACATCTTGAACAGCCCCTGCCCAGATGACCACCCAGCTGGGCAACCATGTCAACATCCCAATAGACCTCTCCCAAGTTGTGTACCTTGCCTGCAGCTAGTCCACCCTACAAGCCCCAAACCAGCCTCTCCCCATCAACTATCACCCACCCTGTAGTTGGCTGCTCCAGGCTATTCTTCCTACCCTCAGACATGATCCCCCTGTAGATGGAACCCTCCAGACCTGCCTCCCCACCTCAGTAGACCACCCCCCTGCAGCTGGACCAACCTCCCAGTCTCACCAAACAAAGCACCCTCCTTAGAGCTGGACCAGCACCCTCTAGATAACAACTCTTTCTGCATCTGGACCCACCCACACTACCCATCTTGCCCAGATACCAGTTGCCCATCCCACCACTGACCACTCTGTTTGCACATAGAAAACCCTGCCCTGCAAGGTACCCTTTTGTAATCCCAACACTTATTAGTCTGACATGCTGCATCCCACACACAACAACCCAACAGTCCCAGCAGCCCAACACACAGTGGCCTGACCTACGACAGCGCCTGACACACTGTCAGGCCAAAGGAGGTTGAGATGCTGTGCGGCTGTTGAGTGGATTTTCCACAAACACATGAAGCACCTGATCACGACCTATGCCACCCATCCCAGGACCTGAGACACTACTAAACAGCACGGACAATGTGAAAACACCCACCCCCTATGTGGTGCACCCTGCGAGGACACACTGACCTGAACACGGACCCCCTGGTAAGGATAACTGTCTCACCATCCATGAGATAGGGATGAAACAAATAGCCGTGCATGCCCCAGTGTGTTGACCAGCCATCCCAGGCAGCATGGTGGATTGTCCATTCATCCCTGCATGCATGATTATGTCAGCTGACAGCCAGCCAGCTGGGCATGCATGAAGGAATTGGAATACCATGCCTGTTGGTTGGTGCATGCATGACACTGCAGGCACACAGCAGAGTGGCACAGCGAGAGCATGGATAGCTGCACCACGAAATGGTCCACAGCAACACCACATATGGATGCCAGGACACAGAGCAGCATGCCATAGCACCAACTGTGCAATGTGCGCATGTGGCTGTGTCATGCTAGCCCACTATGGGCCTGCAGTAACCACACAGAAAAAAGTCTGGAGGTGTTTGGGGGGCGGCCTGTGCCACAGGAGCCCAATGTGGCATGAAGGCTGCCAGGTGTGTTGAGGGGGGCTCCACAAGGGCCCATTGTGGGAATGCTGTTACCACACAGTTGCACAGCTGGAAGGACTGGTGGGCACTCACACAGCTTCAGACCTGTGCAACATGCGACACACAGTGCAGATGTGGCAGTGTGCAGTGGTCTGCTTGGCGATACCCAGCAGTGTTGTGATGAGACATCACCACCAGGTTGGGGTGCATGTTAAATGTGGGGGTGAAACTTTATTCAACAGTAGGGGGCCACAGTGGCAACCTGGTGGCTGTGCATGATGTGTACTGTGAGTGCACCACTGTCAAGTGCCAAGTCACCATGGAAACCCTACAGGGTGGTGTTGGGTGCCATGCCACAGAGGAACTTCAGCAGCTTGCCCTTGTCCTTGGATGCTAGTACCATCCTTATCCACTCTTCATAGCTCTTTTTGGGTGGTGTCCATGGCAGTCCACAACAAATGCCTTCCCTGGTGACATAGGTCCATTGCTGTTCCCTGTGGAGTTCTGCTAGCATTGTCATGACCCCTACATGTACCTTCCTGAGCAGGGCATGGAGATGGCAGTGCCAGGTCTCGACATTGCTTTGGGTCCATGGCATACTTCGCTCGTTGAAATCTGCAACCGACCACAGCTGAGTGGGAACAAGGGGTCGTATCTCGTGGGCACCTTGGTCACCGTACTGTACAGTCATATCCTGCCAAGCACATGTGTCTGCTCGAAACAATAGAAGAGTGTGGTGGCATTGGGCGGAATGGTTGACTTCAGGAGGCTGAATGCTACTGGAATGTCCTGTGCCAGGAGATGGAAGGAGCCACAAGTTCATGGATCTTCAGGCTGAAGTCTGGGTCACTTCTATATTGTGGTGCAGCAAAAGCTCTGGACCTTCCACCACAATCTGCCCAAAGTGGAACAGGTGTCCCTTGTTTATGGTTTGTGGAAATTCCATCTTACAGGCATTGATCACAGCCTGCTCAAAGTCAGTGATGATCGTAGGTGGTTTGAGGGTGCAGGACTGTATACTGGCATATTTATTCAGCTCCTGGAACAAGGTGCAGTAACATTGCAGGCTCTTTGTCGTCGTCAGTGTATACACAAGTGACATAATGAGGTTGTTAGGGCCCATCTCCATGGGTGCATGGATGGTGTACAATGAGTGAACAGGTGTGGCACAGTCTTGAATGTACCATCCATCATCCAGAAGGGTGCCTGTGCTAGGTCCCTGATGTTGTCCTCTGTGATGAGTAGAAGGACCTGGTGGGTGGTGCTGCCGGTGATCCTGCTGTACCATGGCCATCCAGTCACCGTCTGTAGCTGCTTGGGGATAGTGAGGTCAGCCAGTGTCGCTGGTTCTGGTTAGAGGTCCTTGTGGTGGGTCCTGTTCACAGTCTGCAGCAGGGCCCTCTTGCTTGGCAACTGTTGCCACAGCTCAGTGGTCATTGCAGTTGCTTCACTCTGCAGTAGCTATGCGGGGCTAGCCACGGTGCTGTGTGCCTTCTACTTGATGCCTGACAACACCTGTGCTGGTAGAGCATCTGTCACCTCCAGAGCATGACTGTGCTCAATCTTTTTCTTTAGGTGGTGCTGGCCATCCTGGAGCAGTGTGATGGCCTGGCCGAGGCAGGACTTGGACTTATGGTGCCGGCAGCACCGTTACACTGTCTCATGCTGTCCTGGTGATGCTGAGGGTTGAGGCACTGGATGCCATACCTTGTGTCATGCCAGTGACCTGGGTTCAGGATTGAGCCTGGACCGTCGGGAGTCGGCAGGAGAGGACTGGGATCAAACATCCACAGACTGCTTTCCTAGTCCTGGGGTGGGCTGGGGAATTTCACTGTGCTGTATCAGCCCCCTTGGGATGCCCAGGGGCACTACTAGTGTCAGTGACACTAGATGGGGAGCACGGCAGATGTTGGTACATTGCTCCTGGACGTCATTGCATGTCCGTGCTACTGGGGCCAATCGAAGGAAAATGGCTGGGCATGACCTTTCAGCTTGATGGCTGTGCTCTGAGCCACCCGGAGGACTTTGGTGGAGTCCTGTTGAGGAGGGTCTGGGGCTGTCCTGGCTGGCAGAGGCAGAGGGGGAGCTCTCCAGCAAGATGGCATGATGGCTGTCCCTGATCCTCCTGGGTGCAGTTTGAGTTACCCAGCTCTCCAGGTGGATGGAGCTGGTTGCTGGATGCCCCAAGCCAGAGTGTGTGCCACAGCAGGTGAAAAATATGATATGTTAAAAAAAAGTACACTGTTTCTTTGCAGGTCCACTCATGGACCAGGAGGAAGCCATTCACATTTAGCTTGGACTTTCCCTTCCTGGATGGTACCACCTCACAGATTGTCCATGTTGTTGGGGTTGCAGTTGAGCACCCTGGCCCCTCCATGGCTTCCACGCTGTCCTCCATTGTGCCAGAGGACTGTGCAACATGACCGGCTTTGGTTCCAGCTCAGGCATGCGGGTGTGATTGCACTTCGTTTGCACATCACACTCCATGGGCCACACCTGTGGCAGTTGCTACTTTTCTGTGGGTGGTTTGTACCAGTACTGTAGTGCCACTGTCTACCCACAGTCCCAGTGCTTCAAGGCCATGCTGTGTACCATGGTCACATTCAAGTTCTGTTTCCACAGTGTCCTGGGCCCCCATCAGCTACTATGCTGCAGTGGGGCTATGCTCCATGGTACACTTCCCTGCTGTCCAGCATGCAGAGATGCAGGAGTCCCTGTGTGTTGTGCACTCTGCCTACAGGTCATTGTCCACCTACCTAAGCTGGCCTTTGCACCCCCCAGCATTGGCATCCATAGTTCACATGCATGCCTTCATGAGTCCATGTCTGTCTGCTGCCCCCATGCATCATTTTCTGATGCCTACCTGTTCCCTATGTTCTCTTCAGCTGTAGTTCCCTGACCTGAGACTTCTCCGGTAAATGATCTATTGTAGCCCTCACTGTGCTCTTTCCTATGGGCTTGCATTTTCTGCCCTCTGCCAGTTTGTTTGTCAGAGTTTCAGTTCACCTGCTTTGTTTACTAACCACTCTCCCTGCATCTGAAATGGGCCCTACCCAGCCAACCACTCTCCCTGCAGCTGAACCACCCTTTTGGCCCCTGGAGAAACCTTCCCCAAGGAAAGCACTGTCCATGGACCATTTCACAGTTACAAGGAGGGAGGAAGAGGCCCCCAGCTGAGTAGGAAGCAACTGCTGGTGGGGGACATAATTAGGGGGATAGACTTGTGAGCAGGGTGGGGTAAAGGAAAGGGAGGTGAAATACCTGAGAGGTACTTTGGCTTGGAGGGATGAGAGCAGATACAGTGGATCATTAGGCAGCAGGAGATGAGAGGGAGCTAAATGTCATTGTTCACCTGGGGACAAATGACCTAGCAAGGGACGGGGTAGGGGTAGTGCAGGGAAATTTCAGGGATGGGGGAGGGTCCTCAAGCATGCATGGTGGCTTTTGCCAAAAGGTTGCCTATATACAACTTGGGAGAAGATAGGACTCTCCACACGGCTTTCAACAGTTGGTTAAAGGCAAGGTGCAGGGTGGGGCTCAGTACTAGAAGTGGGCCTCTTCATTGTTTTCATAAGTGAAATTGCAGAAGAACTGAATGGGAAGGTATGTCTTTTTGCAGATGCCACCAAAACCTGTTATAGGGTTGACACTCAGGAGGGTGTGGAGAAAGGGTTCACCCATGATGGTGTGACAGCCATGTTGCTGATGCTGATTATAGCACAGGCCACATTACAGCACCAGGCAAAATGTATCCTGGGAGTTACACCACCAAAGAGCTGTCCTGGGAAACAGTCTCCATTGGGCCCCCCTCCCCTAATTATCCCACAGGTCCAGGTTCTTAATTTACCTGTTCTCCAGTCCTACCCCATCCTACAATCACCCCGCAGGTATACAGTAGATTGTTACTATCCCTGATGTTCAGTGGTTCCCATTTATTTATTTATTCATTCATTTGTTTACCGAGTAGGTGCACTGGTCCGAGAACCATTTTCAGGCATGACCTGGGCCATTGAGGATGGCACAGGAATAAAAGCAAGTACAAAGGAAGCTGGGACAAGGCATACAATAGATAGTAATAAAAATATACAGGATATTTATATGAAGATATATATAAACTTGCAGCGCAATGGATAAATAACATTTATGACAATAGCAGGCACAGTAGTAGCCAAGTTGTAATGCAAATTAGGCATGATCTGAGATGAGTAAAGGAAAAAGTACATCATGGCAGTGTAGGTATGGACCAAGAAGGAAAAGGAGGGAAGGGGAAGTAGAGGCATGGTAATAAGTTGGGAGGGCAGGAGCAAGTAGTGGAGGACAGAAGGTGAGATCCATGGAGAGAGTGGAAGAGTCCTGGAGAGTCAGTGGTGCTAAGTGGAGGGCAGGTTGTTCAAAGGAAAGGGGCTGCAGATGAGAATGCACATTTACCCATACGGTGGAGACTAGGGGGCACTCAAGCATGGGGCCAGCAGTGAGGCAGAGCTCTAGAACAAACACTTTTGGCCAAAGAAGGTGGGATTGCAGAGAGGTAGCTCAGTTTTGGATGGCCTTATTGACTGTGCTGGCCAGGAGATAGGCCTGTTCGGCTGATGGGGGAAGCCAGCCCAGGGTCTGATAGAGTGAGCAGTGGTGTGTTGAGTGAAAGTCCTTGCCCTCTGTATATCCAAAGTCCCCACCATGACCCAGTTAGTTCTTACAGCAAATACTACCCCCTGGTCCCCAGCCTTACTATATATTTGACACCCTTCCACATTTGGCACAGACCATCCTCTCAGCTCCTTGATCAGGCACAAAATGGATGACAGTTCACAATCATGTGCTAACTGTACACAGCTGTTTATACAATAGGCACATGAGAGCAAAACTGGCGTTCTGTCCTCAGTTGGTCACAGAGGTTAGCAGAGTGTCTGTGCCAATTGCCACTGTGGGGAGAGTGCGTAAACATATGGTGGGGGCCATGAAGGGTGCGAGCGGTGGAACTGGGTGGGCAGGTAGTTATTGGCAGTTTCCAATGTATGGAATGGACAGCAGCACCACTGAACACCAAGGGAAGTGTGATATTACTGATGGTGGGAGCTCAAAGGGACAGTGGTAGGAGGCAGAAGTGATACTACCTGGTTTAGGGAGGCTACATCTTTTAGAGCCATTTACCAACTGGTCAGAGACTCACTAATTCTATTATTCAAGATATAATTTTGTGATCCTACCCTGTTTTTGGGGTGCAAAGTGTTGTTTGAGAGTCACTTACCCATTTAGCAATTGCAAATGCTCTTTGAATGTTCTGGTCTATGTGAACAATAACAGTCCATTACACCAGTAAGATAAAGACAAGTGAACAAATACAAATATGGAATTGAGAGCTGTTCTCCATGAGGTTGATAATGTAATTTATTGTAACAATGCATTAGAGTACAGAGTATGATGAGATTGATACTGGTACCACTGTGCTACCACATGAGTCTAGGGTTGCTGTGAGAGGTACCAAATACTGAAATGTCAAAATAACGCAGTACCATTGTGCTACCAGTGTACCAGTATTTGTGGGAGCTGACAAAAATCTCAAAATTTCGTGATACCATTGTATTACCAGTGTATGTGTGAGAGACAGAGAAAATGGTGAAAAAATGCCATAGGTATACCATTCTGCCAGTGCACTACCAATGCACAGAGGAAAATCTATATATCACCTACCACTGTGATACCAGAGTACCACTGGGTAGTACTATTGTGGATTTTTCAGCTGACCACAGTATTGCCATTGCTATACCACTATAATGCCATTGTGACAAATTCAGTGAGGGTAACCAGATTGCTGAGACAACGTGCTAAAGAAGTGTGATAAAAATTATAAAGTGTTGCCAGTACTACTGCAGTGTGCAGCAAACATTTGTGAAGGAAATACAATGCTAAAGAAGTGTGCATGAAAATCTAAGAATTATTTGCAGTGCTCTTACAGTCTGCATCAAAAAATAAGAAAGATTGAGCAGTGCTACTGCAGTGTGCAGCAAAAATTAGTGAAGAAAATACAGTGCTAAAGAAGTGTGCATGAAAATCTAATAATTATTTGCAGTGCTCTTACAGTGTGCATCAAAACATAAGAAAGATGAGCAGTGGTACAACAGTGTAGCAGAAAGTCAGTGCAGTGTATTAACAGTGCACTGATGAAAAGCAGTGCTTTGTCAGTCTGGACAGAAATAACTCTGAAATAAGACTGAAGATGGAAGTGTACACTCCACTTCCCTCTGGGGTGACTCTGGAATCGGTTTAAATTTTTTCACCAAACAAGCAGAAGGCACATCTGTGGTGTATGTGCCTGCCACACAGCAAATTTCAGCCCAAAAGTCCAAACCATGTAGTGGTAGAGAGGTGGCAAATAAAATGTTGGTTTTGGCGACGCCACAGTGTTATTCTATGGGAAAAATTCACAACTTTGGAATACTGTAACTATGGAACTGATGTAAAGTTTTTCACTAAACCACCAAAAGGCACATCTGTGGTGCAAGGGCTTGCCACCCAGCAAATTGCAGCCCAAAAGTCCAAACCGTGTAGTGGCAGTGAAGTGGCAAAGAAATGGTAATTTTTGGGGTAGTAGTGTTGCAAATTGCCACACTTTTGGCAAATTTGCGAAAGAACAGTGCGAAACATTCACAAATTTTGTGAAAGCGTCGCACCATTCTCTCTCAATTTGTGAAAGTATGATAGGACAAATCGCGGAAAACATATTTCCGGGGCTTATTTTCCAAAACTAATGGCAGCATTGTGTTCCTCTGGCCCTGATTAGATAAACACAAGTGTCAGTATTTACCAAGGGGCAGTAAAATTTGAATTACAGCAGTTTTTTTCCACCACTGACTGAAAACAAGATGGCAGTGGCACAACAGTACAGAGGGCATTTATGACAGAAAAAGGTGCTTTTGCGGACGAATCTGTCACTGTCACATGGAACATATATTTTTTCCCCAAAGGATATAATGGGAAACTTTAAGCTTTAATAACTTGAACGGATTAATATTTTTTCACCAAATCTTTAAAAGGTACATCCTTGACCCAGTCTCCATATATCCTGAACATTTCAGACCAATCGGGCGAAGTGTTCTGGCTGTGGAGACTAGCAAAGAATTCACAAAAGTTTAGGGTTTTTCACACTTTTTGACACTCCACAGCTCTGCAACTGCAAATCTGATTGGAACAAAAATTTCCAGATCCAGGGATCTATGGTACAACAATGTGCATGCCAAATTTCAGGCAAATCGATGATCGGATGAATGGTTGCAAAGTTATTAAAGTGCAAAATTCTGGGTTTAAATAGAAGTGGCCATGCAACCCTAAATATATATATATATGTGTGTGTGTATGTAAGCACCCTCTGGGAACTTACTAATTAATTTTGTTTGCTAAGTGCAGGTAGGCTGGTTGCTAGGTGTAGCTAGGCACGAAGAGCTAGTGGTGCCAGTAGGTCTGGGATTTGGGTTTGCTTGCTGCAGGCAGGGGGCCCCATTTCTAGAGGGCATAAATAGGAGAGCGAGAGAGATTATATTTCTGGAGGATTCTGCCAGAGTAGGGGGATGAGAGAGAGTCCGGGGGGTCAGCCCGCAAGTTTGGCCAGAGGGTCGTGGTGGGGCTGGGGTGGGCCGCTTGCCACCCCGGCCCTCCTCCCTCGAAGACCCACTTGTGAGAAGTGTGCCTGTCATGAAAGTGAAGGGGGAGCTGGCCCGGTGGCGCTGAGGGTTGAGGCGTGGGACACCACACCTCGCGCCACGCCGGTGACCTGGGTTCGGGAACGGACTCGGGTCGTCGGGGGTCAGCAGGGGGAAGGAGGATCAAGCATCCCAATGGATGCTCTCCTCCTTCGGGGAGGGGTACCAGGGGTGTTTAATACACCCGACGTCCGGGAGAGCCGGTGGAAGCACCGACTCTCGGGGCAATGGCGGCTCCCTTGGGTTGGGAGTTGGGGAGGGGAGGACACCACTGGCACTTGGCAGGCGCGCGTAAGCACGTTCCGCCGAGCCGCGCCCTCAGCGGGTGGGAGGAGGACAGAAACCGAAAACAACCTCCGCTCCGGATGATGGCCGCCCAGCCACCCAGTCTGCAAAAACATGGGCAGACCCGCTGTAAAGGTGCTCCGAGGGAGTAAGGAGGCAGGTAGGAGACACCTGAGATGCACTCTAGGGGCAGACTCAATGGGGACTGGTGGGCATTGAGCAAGCCCAAGGAGTGAGCGACGAGGGCATTCAGGAGGGATAAAAGAAATTTCAAAAAAAAAAAAAAAAGAAAGTGAAGGGGGGGGGGGGGAGAAGGTTGGAGCTGAAGATTGGAGCTGAGGGATGGGGCCTGCTGGTGCAGTTGGGAACCGAAACCTGGGGAGAAGGAAGAATTATGGAGGCCCATCAAGTGAATTTGGGCATCTTGGTAGGGAAAACACCAATGGGGCCTGAAGCCCAAAGAAATTTTGCCCGTGGTGAGTTCAGCAGTGGGTTGGAATGTATCCTGAGAGTGTGCCTGCTATGGCAATGTGGCCTGTGGTGTGGCTTGGACGTGGCAGCCCGAGCAGTTGAGGGCATAGTGATGGCAGCACTACCCCTATTCCCCAGGTTGGTGGCCACTACAGATTTGGGACTCCCTAGTTGAGCAGCTTGTGGTGGTGGGGAAAGTCCATTTGTGGGAGTGGTGTTTGGGACCCTGGCGGGGTGGCAGTTGTCGGGTGATCTGGTGTGACGCTGGCAGAAATCTCCCTGATAAGTCAGTTCAGAGTTTGAAATCACTGCATGAGCGGAAAATGCCAGGAGTTACTGGGATCAAGGCTGCGGTACCCTCAATCACCCAGAATAAGGTCCAGCTGCCGAACATTGGCATCAACGATTGGATGTCTGAAAGAGTTCTGGTGGTTTGGTTCTTGCTAAAGGAACATCTAATAAAATTAATGAATTAAGACCGTTTCGAGAAAAAAGGGTATGCTCCATGTGTTATCAGCCCCCCCATCTCCTCCAGTGGAGAAGTGCATGACCAGGCAGATGGGAAGGAAATGAGAGACAATGACGAGGTTTGGGACAATAGAAACGTCTTGTGCTATTGTGAGCCCTACGTGCAGTACAGGAATGGAATTACAAAAAGAGAGCCTGGTTGAGTAATTGTAATTGCTGAAGAAGTGAAGTAAAGGAATAAGCTATGAGATGGCAGAGTGGATTGGTACCAAGTTATCTCATTGGGGTGGCCTAACTCAGCCCCTAAAGTGCTGCCACCCTCTGATGGAGAAAATCCATCAGCAGCACTACCTGTCGGACTCAGGTACTGTTTTCCTATTTTATTACTGGACAGTGCTTTCTTGGGTTGTACAGTGCTCCCCAACCCACCAATTTACCACCCGGATACCCCTAGACATGGTGGGGGGGCTTACATATATATATATATATACCTATTCAGTCTGTTTGCTCATGATAGAGGAAGCAATTGAGCATAGCAGAACGCAATTGAGAGAACACACAAATCCTAAGGTAAACATCAATCAATCAATCAATCAATAAAATCTTTATTTATACAGGCGAACATCATTGAGCAAGGCTCATTTACAAGATGGACCTGATAAGGTCAAGGTTCAATAGTTGATACACAGCAAATACATCATACGCTTTATAAGACAGTTATACATACAGAGAAAAATAATGTTTATAACACAATGATGTACAGTGAATTCACATGTTAAAACTCAGTTAAAGGAAGGTTAAGCTAATATCTATAGTTTGTACAGTACATACATATCCCAATGGGGGCCATGACAGACACACAACATAATGAATACTAGGATGGTGAAGGTATTATTGGGTGCCATAAGCTGGGGGTGTCTGACTGGAAGGAATATGCCATATATGATTGGAAGCCAGATTTGTAGGATGACTAATCTAGCTCTAGCGGTAGCAGCTGCATTTCTCTGTAAAGAAAGCTGTACAATGCTGTTTAAAGGATGCAAATGGAATGATAGTGGACAGTTTTGACAAACATAGAAGTTTGAAACCGAGCAGCGTAATGTTTTTTAAGCTGTAACACAGAGCAATGAAAACATGTAAGGCTTATTATAGTAAATAGCGACGGGGTACCATGTTTAAATGGTACACAAAGGTTATTATTTACGATGGAATACATTTATAGATAATACATTTTTAATAAATGAATGTAAGCTTTGAAAACCTTTTGGGTAGTATATTTGGAAACTGTTTAAGAAAAAAATAACAGCCTTAATTGCGTTGTCAATATCACTTATTCTCAGTTATAAGAATGGTGAATTGAATTGTAAATGAACTAGATAGATGCGAAAATGAGTATTGCCTCATTCTTTCTTAAATTTCTGTGTAGTGACAAGCATTATGAAAAGACTGAAAATTAGAAAAGGATTAAACTGTAGTCTACTCACAGGTGGGCACTATAATATACGTATTTGCATAAATAAGCATAATATTTAAATCTTACAAATATTTAATGGTGTTCATTATTATATGTAGAAATGAAAACGTCTCTGTGAAGGTGGCATAATACAAAAGGCTTGTACAGTGGAATACTAACAGTGAGTGTGGTTCCTTTGAAGATATCTCTTAATGTATCAAAAGAACTAAGACATTTTTTGAAACTGATATGATTGTAGAATTAACTTTTAATTATAATTTTTAGAAAGATTACCAGACTCCCTGAAGAAGGGGAACGTATATCCCTGAAAGGTAGGATGTTTATAGTCTGGATGCCGCATCTGAATAAGTAAAAAAAAAAAACTCTTTTTGAACCTACTGGTGAGTGGGCCCGTTACTTCAGTCTCTCACAGTCAGCAAGTTTATTGTTACAGGTACTGTTGATCTCCCACCCTTCGAAACAGTAATGGTTACTGAAGACATGGCTGCTGGTAAAAGGGACATGGCATGGCAACTACAAGAAGTTCCTGCCCAGCAAGCAGTGACTAGTGTCATGTTCAAAATGCCTGGTCATTGGTCTGTTACTGCTGAGCCCACTACAGCTTGAGCTGCATTGGACCCGACACTGACACATCTCTGAAAAGTGGTTCTTTGTAACAAACTGTTTGCTGTGCACGCAAACACAACAACAGTAGCCCATGATGACAGCCATGCTAAAACCGTGATTGTGAAAACAGCGATGGCTTGATGGCGAATGGAATGACAGCAACAGTCACATTCCCCCCTCCCCGGGGTGCTACGACCTTGGAATTAGTATATTTAGAAAGGGAGCTGTGGGAGGATAAGCCCCCCGCAATGGAGGGTGCAGGGGGAAAAGTTCTCCTCAAAAACAACTGTTGCCATTTTTCCGGTTTGCCTTCAAGCCGTCGCTCTTCTCACACTCGCAGTTTAGCATTCGGGGTTCTGACATGGAACCCATAAAAACTACAGTATCATGATTCAGCAGACAGCAACAATGAGGGAAATGATGGCAGTGGTACTTAAGTGACTGATCTTCAAAGTCCAAGCAAGCTGTATTATACTGGTACAGTAGCGCCAGTATAGTTAGGGTTGATAGGGGTGTTTAATGTTAAAGGGCAATTTCTAAACATTTGTAACTTTGTGAAGGTTGATGTGATTTGGTTGACATTTAGAATGTACAATCACTGTGGGTAGGTCTCTGTGTCTGACAATTTTTGTTGGAATTGTTTCTTTTATTTTGTGAGATATAGATCGCTGAAAAAAACAGAGTTTTGACATTTTGGCTAGTTTTTTACTCACCTGTAGCTGCTAAACAGGTTTAGGTATTGGGTTGAAATTTTGATGGTAGAAAGGGTTGGGCTCACAGATGCGCCTCTTAAAGGTTTGGTGAAAAAATGTTTATTTGTACTAAAGTTATGAACTGTTTTATCTGCCATTATTTTCAATGGGACAACTTAGATGTCAGACTTGAAATACTATTCCTGTTGCGAAAGAGCAGTGGTCACAGGGATTCTGTGTTGAAGAAGGCATGCATGACAGCAGTTCGATACAGGATGCTTCATCCTAGTTAAATGTAGGGTACAGTTATTAAGTGTATCGTGCATCGAAGTAGAAGGCAGCATGCCCGTCTACTACCCTTTTAAAAAAAAACTCCCACTCCCTCCCTCCCTCTGGGCATTCCCACCTGGAACCAGCCCCCCTCCAACAAAGCAACTTTGCTGTTTAAAGCAGTCCTGTGGCTCTTAGCAGGGTCGCCTCCTGATTTGAAGCAGCTTCAGGTTCCAAGCAGGATTCAAAGTAGGATTTCAACCTAACAATCCAATTTTGAATTAGAATTTCAGGATGTAGGCTGCTACAGTATCTCCTTCCGCACAACCTATGCCCCCCACCCTCTAGACTGTAAAAGTCATGGTGCAGTAATGAATTCCCTCTTAAACCAAAAAAAAAAAAAAGAACAATGTAGCACCCCCATGGAGGGTAGTGACTCAAATGTCAGCATTTTTATTCGAAGGACTGGATCGTCATTTGAAGCAGGTGTGCTTAGCAATCCTAGTTTGAAGTAGGATTTCAGAATGAAGATAGCACTCCCGCCCACAGCAGCCCTGTGGAGGGCAGTGATTTAAAATGTCAGCAATCTTACTTGAAGGACAGGATCCTCATTTGAAGCATATGTGCTTACCGATCCTACTTCAAACCTTCAAACTAGGATTTCAGAAGGAATGTGGAGCCCCCCAACCTATGTCTTCAATCCCCCCCCAAAAAAAAACACCATTGAGTGCAAGGATTGAAACCAAAAAGAAGTCTGCTTAGCGATCCTACTTCGAAGTAGGATTTAGTCAAAGGAAGTCTGTTTAGGGATCCCCTCCAAAACGATGCTACAGTAATCAGTTTTGCAGGATCCTGCATTGAAGTACTGTGGTCTGCCCCCCACAAAATTCCCCACCGACATCGGGGTGCCCAATCTCCATGTCACTATACCTCCCACCCCACACGCTCTCACACACTTACGTGGCACACTGGGAGCCCACCTCAGTATGCCCAAATATTTTTTGTTTATTTTAATCTTTCCGACACCAGGATGCCCACTCCCAGTGTCAGATGCCCCAGCCCGATTTCTTTGCCAATGGGAGTGCTAAATCCCCCTGTTGGTAGCATACTCCACCAAACTCAAATGACACACTGGAAGCCTACCCCAGTGTGCCCAAAAATATATATTTTTTTCCCCTGTTAAATGAAGAAAACTGTCCCCAACATCTTTTTTACTTTTTTTACCTGAAAAAAAAAGAAAAAGGTCCCTCGTCGTCTCCCCAATCTCCTCTCCCACTGAGCATCCACCTCTCGCCCCCCCTTACCCATACTTAACCTCCAGAGGTCAGGAGCAGCGATTTTCTCTGGACCGGGACACGTCTGCACTCTTCAAAGCTGAACTACGAACTGAGAAATCAAGGTAAGCACTGCATAATGGCACTCAATGGGAGTTTCAACTTATGTTGATATCTAAGCCATTTTTAGGAATTTGTTTACCAAATTTTCAACATGAGGTTCTTGGAATCCCACCTCATGAACACTGTCACTGTCATTTTATTAATCAGACCTGAAAGATGATTTCACGGTCACTGCACGTAATCATCTTTCAGGACTGATTAACAAAATGACAGTGCCAGTGTTCATAAGGTCAGTTCCCGAAAAGTCCATGTTGAAACTTAGTGCGAAAATTCAAACAAATGACTGTGTTGCGAGCGTGTGTTGTGCAGGTTCTATGCATGCTCATAACTTCACCAATTTTTCATATTTTCACTCCAGATTTTCAACATTGACATTTTTTCACACCTCCTTATGAACAGTACAGCTGTCATTTTTCACATCCTGCCTGAAACATGTTTTCGCACCTGTGGCGCAGAATGGCGCAGTCACTGTAGAAAATCAACTTTTGGGATGGAGTAACAAAATCATAGTGCCACTGTTCATGAGGGGATGTCCCAAAAAGCCCATGCTGAAAATATGGTTACAAAAATTCCAAACAATGATCAAGTTACAAGTGTGCGTTGAGCAGTCTCTACGCATGCTTGTAACTTTGCCGGTTGTTCATATTTTCAGTCCTGATTTTCAACATTGCCATTTCTTCACAACTCCTCATGAATAATACAGCTGTCATTTTTCCCATCCTGACTGAAATGTGTTTTCACACCTGTGCTGAAGATTGGCACGGTCGCTGTGTGAAATCAACTTCCCAGATGGAATAACAAAATCAGAGTGCCAGAGTTCATGAGGGGAGTTCCCAAAAAGCCCATGTTGAAAATTTAGTGAAATAATTTTAAAAAATCACCACGTTATGAGAGTCCGTTGTGCCATTTCTTGCAAAATTTCCCATAGGATAACATTGCAGCTTTCATGGCATCTTTTGACACCCATAGCTTGAAAATGGTTCGAAATTTGGTGAAAAATTCCAGACATGATTGTGTTATGAGTGTGCATTGGCAGTTTCTATGCATGCTTGTAACTTTGCCAATTTTTTATATTTTCACCCCACATTTTCAGCATTGCCAGTTTTTCACTTCTCCTCATGAACAGTACAGCTGTCATTTTTCACATACTGCTCGAAATGTGTTTCCGCACCTGTGGCACAGAATGACACAGTTGCTATGCAAAATCAACTTTCGGGATGGATGCGCCAGCCCACCGGTGCAGTGGAAAGATTTACCACTGCGCTGCAACATTTGGAGTGAAAATGATTTAACACGGCACAGTTATGACTATTTGCTGCAATTTTGTTATGCCTGCTTGTAACTCTGTGTGGAAGCACAGGGACCAGAGACTCCTGTGTTTCCACAGCTAGATACATATGTGAATCTATGGAGGAATTGGAGTGCAGCTACCACGGTGACATATGGATACTTATATAACTGCATGTTTTTCCATTAAAAAAGTATGGAAATTAAATGCAAAAATCTTTGTTACTACATCAGTTAGGGTTCCTGTCATGCCATTGATAGTATGGAAATATGAATTTAGGGTGTACAAACCTAACAGCACATCCAGACTCACAACACAGTTACACACATTTCTAACCTACAGAATTTTCACCAAAACAATTACAATAGCTTATGTTACACACACTCATAAAGGCCAGCACTTTTAGGTCAACTCATGTCCCTAACTGCAGATCCTATTTAACCAACAGCCTACTTCCTCCTACCACCCACTAGAATTGCCTTATGTCTGTCCTATGCATTCTTGAATTCCCCCAAGAACCATACAAGACCTGATTGGCAGCAGGGAGAAGTGGTGAGATTCCTCTCAAAGTAGGTTGCCAGGACCCTTGTGGATCCACTCAAATCCTGGCCAGATTTCCCCCATTCACTACAAAAATACCACCAACAGTTTAATCTGTATCAGTTAGCATCCATCTGTATCCTCCTCCCTGGGACGAGGCTGAAAACAGGCAGAAATGTGTAGTCCTCCTTTCCTGGTCAACAAAAACAAAATAAATAGGGAGGGAGGGATTTGCAAGTGCACCTTGCATGGTAGAGCTCCATTGGAGGAACAGGGTACCCATTTAGGATTTTACACTTAGGCAAGAATTATGAGTAGTGCAATGAAAACGGTCATCAGGATAAGGGGGCTGGCAAGAGTTGGGGTCAGTTAAGTTGGCAAGTGAGGGGCCAGGCATGAGAGCAGGCTTTGGTTTGTTCCACTAAGTCTGTCAGTGTGGTGTCAGAAGGAAGGCAGACATGGTTGGACCAACTATAGTCATACTAGATCCTAATGCTGATTTGCTAATCTCATGTGATGCCATTCGCTGGCCCAGTAGCCAAGTGCAGGCACAGTTGCCCCCAGGGTAGTGCATACTGCTCACCCAGCCTGAAGAGGGTGCCCCAGTTCAAATGGTCTTTGTGGGTGCAAATATCCAATGGACACCAAAAGGGGATAGAATTTTTGTAATTAAAGTAGCAGCAGCTAAGTCTAGTAAAAGCAAGGGACAGTGTAATGTAACTTGCACAGCAATTGTGATGAAACATACAGTATTGGTATATGATATGCCAGTGAAAAGGAAGTAATGGCCTAAAGTGATCTAATGAATCTGGCAAGGGTAATGCCCATATAAACAGTGTACCATCCGACTGCTAAATAAACACGCAGCCTGATTGACCTCAGCTTCTAGTATAGACCTCTGTTATTGTCTGTGGTGTCTCATTAGTGGTGCCCTGTAAATAGATCTTGGTTATCCTGGTTCTCATCTGCCCTGACCAGTGGTGAAAAAAGGAAAGAGAGAGATACAGTGTTTCATGGAGTAAGGTGGGTGCCTTTCTGACAATAAGTGCCACCATATATCCACAAACATGGGCGGGGGTGCACAGCCCTTACATTCTCGTCTATCTCTCAGCTTCCTGATCCGTGACTCCAGGACCCACCGGAGAAACCCCTTATGAGGGTTTCTGGGATCAACCACCAAAATAGTAGTTACTCTCCCTTTTACAATTCTAAGCTCCTCCCACTAGCTCATTAGAAGCCTTAAGTTTGCTTATTATACACTATCTACACTATGCTATTAGGTATCTACCTACAGATTGACTGATTTATTTGGCTTTTGTTAACCACGTAGTTAAGCTAGACAAATAAATGCCTATTTTCAGGTATGACCCAGGATTGGTTGGTAATGACATACTCCCCCTAGTGGGGGGAGGGAGCATTACACTCTGAAACATTGCCACACTGCCTGGCTCTGAACATAGATACATAGACAGTGTCGGCAGATAAGGGCCTATGGCCCACCCAGTCTGCCCATTTGAGCTTGTAAGTTCAGTTTGTTTTCCTAGAAGTCTGTTGCCCCTTACCCCTGACCTCCAGAATTCCTTTATGTCTATCCCATGCATTCTTAAATCCGTGATTGTTTCAGCCCCCACCACTTCTTCTGGCAGGGTGTTCCACTTGTCCACCACCCGTTCTGTGAAGAAATTCTTTCTCATGTTTCCTCTGAATCGTCCTCCCTCCAACTTCATCCCATGCCCTCTTGTCCTGGAACATCTTTTCACTTAAAATAGTGTTTTCCTGCACCCTGTTCCTCCCTGTAGGATACTTGTATGTCTCTATCATATCCCCTCTCTCCCTCCTCTCCTCCAGGGAGTACATGTTCAGTTCCTTCAACCTGTCTTCAAAGGACTTGTGATGCAATCCATGCACCATCTTTGTTGCCCTCCTCTGAACCTTCTCTACCCTGTCTATGTCCTTACGTAGGTATGGTCTCCAGAACTGTACACTGTACTCCATTTGGGTCCTCACTAGTGTCTTGTATAGTGGAATTATGACCTCCCTTTTCCTGCTGGTGATGCCCCTGCCTATACATCCCAGCATCCTATTTGCTTTACCTGCTGCCTTGTCACACTGTTTCCCTACCTTGAGGTCATCAGAGATGACAACCCCAAGATCCCTTTCCTGCTTGGTGCATGCTATATCCTCACCCCCAAACTGATATATTGTGCCAGGGTTTTTTGTGCCCCATATGCATTATCTTGCACTTCTTTGCATTGAATTTCAACTGCCAAACCCCTGACCATTCTTCAAGTTTCTGCAGGTCGCTTCTCAGTCTGTCTACACCCTCTGGTGTGTCTACTCTGTTACAGAGCTTTGTGTCATCAGTGAACAGTGAAATTCTGCCTTCTAGGTCCTGCGCAATGTCACTGATGAAGATGTTGAATAGGACCAGTCCCAGCACTGATCCTTGTGGTACCCCACTGGTCACTCTTCCCTCTGTGGAGTGACAGCCATTTACCACCACCCTCTGTGTCCTGCCACCCCAGCCAGTTACCTACCCACCACACTACTGTCCTGCCCACACCCATATTCCCCAGGGTAACAGCCTTTGTTCTTGCCATTTAGATTAATCATATAACCAGTATGAGGCCATCTATGACATAATTTCTGCTTGACTCTGATGACCTGTGATGCAGCCTAAGCCCCTGAGCTAACAATGTAATCTGCACCAACTGACCTATGTCAGTCCAGGAGCTCTGTGCATGTCTTTTGGTGTCTGTGTATTGTTTCATCATCTGTTGCTGATAATTCATCCAAACTGTCATGTGAGTCACACCACAGTGTTCCTCAGGCTGTCTCAGAATATCCAGCTGTAGGCTTATATTCCTACTAGCCATCAGAAGGACTGGTGACTCCCTTGTAGATGCATGTGGCATTGCTCTATAGTGCTGCAGTATAAACTATACTAACATCAATAGCTACTGATCAATATCATATGGGCTATCTGCTAGTGTTCCAAACACAACAGCCAGTACCACAAAGCTGGTTCAGGGATAATCTACTTGAGCCACACCAAGTGTGCAGTATAGCTATGCAGGTGACTTTGATTTAGCAGTGGACTTGGGTCACTAGCACTGGAGACAAGCCAGGGCTGGAGGATTTGCCAATGGCTGTGCTCCTCAGCTCAAGGAGGGGTTGACTCCAGGTTCTTACACCATGGGGACCGCATGCGGAGGGCCAGGGAGCTTTCTCTAACATATGAGCAGGCTGTGCTTGTGCAAGTTCATCACAGGCTGTGCTCATACCAAAGGGAGGGCAAGAGGGGAGAAACCAGAGAGAATAACCATGCCACAATCTGGATGATGGCTGGTGGCACTCCTGGGCCCAGCATGGACCCCCACTGGAGAGATGGTGAGATTAATGGCAAATGGAGCTTGGATCACTGTCATGGCAGTATGGCCCCAAGGTCTAAGTGTAGCAGCCTTTGTTGTTTGCATTTGGGTGGACAGTGGTGAAGAACAAAAAGCTTCATTGTGAAAAACAGAGTGATCTAGTCTATTCTACACAACCAGTATATACCCATACTGAAGTATAAAACAGTTATGTACTTACTGTAACAGTAGATCTTCAAGAGAATCTCTTTCATCAGGCCACACCTTTGGAACAATGCCCGCATCAGAGCAGGACCACACGGAAACTTCTGCAAGCAGTCAGCCAGGGGCTGCTCATGACAATGTCAGGCATCTACATAAATGTGGACGGCACTCCTCTCTTCAGTCCCCTGCTGGAGATCATGCTTGGAGGACCTCCTTCTAGGGAACCAGGACAGACCCCAGCACTCTGCATACCAGCCAGGACTGAGCACAGGAAAAAGCAGCATTGGAGACAGCAGTACAAAGATCTTTTGTTGCAACACTGAAGGGGGAAGAGTGTGGGATGGCATGGCCTGATGAAAGAGATTCTCTCAAAGATGTACTGTTACAGTAACTATGTAACCATTCTATCTTTTTCAAAGATATCTCTTTCCTCAGGCCACACCTTTGGAACGAGTTCCAAGCAGTACCTAAATCTAACAGTCAGGGTGGCTGGACCCTGTAAACTTATGATAAAGGGTCTTGCAGCACAGCTAGGCCAAACCCAGCTCATCTATGGGAGACGGCATCTAGACTGTAGTGTTTAGTGAAGGTGTGGACAGTACTCCATGTGGCAGCTGCACAGATTTCTGCAGCAGAAACATTTCAAAAACAAGCCACAGAAGTGGCCATGTCTCTCGCAGAATGACCATGAACCACACCAGGAAGTTCCTTCCTGTAGCACAATGTAATACAGTGTGCTAGCCATTTGGACAAACATTGTTTAGAAACAGGGGTGCCATCTTTTCCTGAGGCAAACTAAACAAAAAGCTGTGAAGACTTTCTGCAGTCCTCTGTATGGTGTGTATAGTACCCGAGTATTCCATGCACATCTAAGGTATGGAGCAATGCTTCCCCTGGATTGGCATGCTCTGGATATAACACTAGTAGGTGGATGGTTTGATTTAAAGTACTGTGCACTCTGACACCACCTTTGGAAGAAACTTAGGATCAGTATACAAAGAAACCCTGTCTCTGTGGAAAATCAAATAAGGAGGCTCACACACATTAGAGACTGCAGTTCTGAAATCCTTTGAGCAGAAGTGATTGCAATGAAAAATAATGCTTTCCAAAAGAGAAAGTGCAAGCCACAACTCGTGGCTGGCTCAAAAGGAGACAAAGTAAGCTTATCCAAAATAAAAATTGGATCCAAAGCCTGGACTTGATTTTGAATGGGAGGCTTTATGTGTAAAATGTCTCTCAAGAATGTACAGGCTACCTCCAGCTGAGTGACCATACGGCTATCTACAGGCACATGGAAAGCTGATGTAGCAGCCAAGTCCATTCTGACTGAGGAATACTGCAAACCTGAATTTGATAAGGACAGCAGATACTTTAGAACCTGATTAGCTGGACAGGTAAATAGCTCCAGATTATGTGAAGTGGCCCATAAAGCAAACTGCTTCCATTTCATGGAGTAGGTGTGTCTGGTGGATGGTTTTCTAGCAGCCACCAGGGCATCCACCATTTTCTGTGATACCACAAAACAAGCTATGGCTATATCTTCAGGAGCCATGTGGGCAGATGTAGAGACTTCAGTTCAGGGTGGAATAGAGTTCCCTGTTCATGTGACAGTAGACCTTTGCACAAGGAAAGAGGTACTGGGGGTTCCATTGCCTGCTGTTGCAGCAGGGGATATCATATCTGACGAGGTCATGGAGGAACAATGACTATTAGAGTTGCCCCCTCCATCTTCAGTTTGAGTAGTACTCTTTGAAGGAGTGGAAAAGGAGGGAAAGCATACTGAAACCTCCCTTTCTAGGAGAGGGACAATGCGTCTCACCAGAAAACTCCAGGCCCTGGAGCGAGCAAGCAAAAATGTGGCAGTTTTGCATTGTGTGGGGACACAAAAAGGTCCAACTCTGAGTGACCCCGTCTTTTGAATAGGTCATCGACTACTGAGGTCAGCAATTTCCACATGTGCATCCTGGACTGTGACCTGTTTAGTTTTTCTGCCAAGAAATTTTGGGCTCCTGGAGCAGGTACTGCTGATAATCCTAGACCATGTCACAGAGCCCAATACCCAACTGTCTTTCTTTCCCTGTTTGGTGATTTGGCCACTTCACATATATTTCTGGCATATTACTCTGTAATTATTTTATGTTTAATTTCTCAAAAGGCCAGGAGCTAAAGTTTGTCAGAGAAAATGCCCATTTTTCTGCAAGGGTACTTGGGAAGAGCTGATGTGTATTTCGGTGTCTGACATCTCCCCTCTGCCTAGGACAAAGGCTTACTTGGAGGCAAACATGAATTAAACTTCTATAGGGGATGGGAATTTCCTGGTAGCTGATCAAAGAGGAAGATTCCATAAATGGCAGGAGATGGAAGGGCCATCTCCTCTGGTTATAACATTCTAAATTTCAAACAGAAATTGTTTTAGAGCAGGGGTTCTGCAGACACCCAGTCTAGGAAGCTATTGTTTAATTCTCAACCAACTGCTACAGTCTATTTCCATTTTAATGTGCCAGTAAGGTAGTGTAGATCAAAGCCAGCCAGGGAGGTGGGACTGGGGAAAATCAAAATACTGATAATGTTGGTTCACTTGCAACTTTGGAAAGAGCCAGAGAGACCCCTGCTGGCCTAGAGATGAACAGTTGGACCTGGAAATATTAAGGCCACTAGCCAATCACGGGCCGGTTTTGCAGACTGAAGAAATGGCTATATAAGCCCTCTTAAACAGAGACTCTTGTCAGAAGGAAAATTTCCTGACACACATAAAAACTGCCAAATATACTGAAGACCACCTTAAGAAAAGTTGGGACTCTGAGACATAGTGAAAGAGAAAGAGAGACTTTGCAAAACTCGCTTATTTCTGGGACTCTGATTCTCAACAGAAAAGGTAGAAATTAACCAACTAATTCACTAGTTCATTTTGAATGTATTTTCCAACTTTTTTTGTATTTATCCTGTAACCAAATCTCTAAATTATTTGTCTGTATGTTTGTATGGTACTTCTTTAAGTAAGTAGTAAAAGCTCTTGCTTTTATTTAAAGTACTACTGCCTGGGAGTGATTTGTTGTGTGTATGTGAGGGTTTTGGGAAGGTTTATTCAATCTGTATCACATCTGTTTAGCACTAAGGTGCCCCACGCTACTGAAACTAGGATCCTGGAACAGAATCTGGGGCCTATAATTGGGTAAAAGTACAGAAGGTCTCCAGAGAGGGTCTGAGGGATTTGAATCAGGTTCCTGCACCCCTGTGGGAGAAGACACAATCAGGGTTATGTAAGCGGCCCCAAAATGCTCATAATGCTTGGGTTTCCCCCCAGTGCTGCAACCAAAGAGAGTTCTCACCTGGCTACAGACTTGAGACTGTATTTTAATGATACCCAGAGAGAAGAAGCACTGGGCCCTCATGGAGAATGTTTGGTTGTGAAATCAGTGAGCACTCTTAAAGGACACGAGGAGGGTATTTCCTGACCTCTCCGTCACGGGTTGCACTTAGGGGAGGGCATTGTGAGCTCAGTGGACTTGGCCCTGAAGAGTAGGTTGGTGACACCCTGCACAGCAGGTAGGAATGAGTACCCCCCTTGTCTGTTGATGTAATGCATACCAATTACATTGTCCATCTATATTAAAAGAGGGTCTTGGGATAAAATGGTTTTGGAAGGCCTGCAGTCCATATAGGACTGCTCTCATTTCCAGAAAATTGATGTGCAAGTGCACTCCACCTGCTTTCAGGCTCCTTGTGTCTTCAGAGGTCCCAGGTGGCTCCCCATCCTGATTCTGAAACATCTGTGGTGAGAATCTGATGTGGGGTAGGAATCATGAACGGGATGCTGATAAGCAGGTGGTTGCATTCTATCCGCCACTTGAGCACTTTGGCAAGGGAGATATTACTAGAACCATCTGTTCTAGCTCATCTGTCAGCTGGACAGACTGAACTCTCAGAGTCCACTATGGGATCTGCATTTGCAGCCTGGCTAGTGATACTGTGACAGTGGCTGCCGCCATGAGTCCCAGAAGGCATAGAAATGTCCTTGCTGAGACATAATGGCTGTCGTGTACCAATTATGCTTGGCCAATTAGGCACTCTGCCCTGTCCAATGGCAGGAATGCAGAACCTTGGGCTGTGTCTAGAACTTCACACATGTACTGCAGTCATTGGCAGGGTGTCAGCACAGATTTTGGGATGTCAACTGTCACCCCCAGAGCATTGAAGATCTGTCTGGTTAAAGATAAAGTCTGCAGCAGTTGGTCCATGGAGTGGCCCTTTAATTTCTAAATGTTCAGGTAAGAAAAGACATACAGGCCTTCCCTTTGAAGGGCTGCCACCTCTGCCAAGCATCTGGTAAAGACTCATGGCACAGAATGCAGAAGATAAGTCAAAGGGCAACACTCTGAATTGGTAATGCTCCCCCTGAAACAGGAAACTCAGATATTTCCTGTGAAGTTTCCAGACTGTGATATCGAGGCAAGCATCCTTCACATCCATGGAGCAAATCCAGTCCTCTGTTCGCAATAGGGGAAGGCGACCCAGAAGAGAAGCCATCCAAAACTTATTGAATTCTACGAAGAAGTTGAGATCCCTTAGATCCAAAATAGTTCCCAGATCTCATGTTCACTTTGGGACGAGGACGTCTCTTGGGACACATAGGTTCTATAGCCCATTTTTGGAGCAAGATGTGCACTTCCTTTAGCAACAGGGACATGTGCCCTGGTGGGTATGTTGTCACAAACAGTGGATGATCTGGAGAGTTGTCCAGAAGTTCCAGAACTGTACTCTTTATTTATTTATTTATTTATTTATTTAGCTTTTGTTGACCGGGTAAGTGCACTAGACAAATCCTGCCTATTTTCAGGCACGACCCGGGGGAAGGGGGAATACAGATGAATGCCAACTGACCTTGAACCAGATTAAGCTGCTTTTATAATCTCCAGAACCCATTTGTCTGTAGTCACCTCCCTTCATTGCTCCAGGTGGAGGGACAGACAACCCTCTACAATCACCCTTGGATGTAATGGTGGGTGGGGGTGTACAGGGAGTCATGTTCAGCTGGGGGGGCAGATCCACTGGCCCTACTACCCTTAGATGCTTTTGTATGGGCACCTGGGGTTGGGAGAGGGCTGGCAAGGCCCCCTCACCTCTGCCTTTACCTTGCTGTTGGTAGGCCTGATATTGTCCTCTGACAGCAGAGGGCAAAAGTTGCCCCTGCTTCTACCCCTGTTCTGGACATGGTGCAGGGATTTCATGGACTTTAGAGTCTTGCCAGATGTTTGAAGATTTCTCAAGGCTTCTTCTACATCAAGGCCAAATACTTTCTGTGCTCTAAATGGGGCATTGAGAACTGTTTTGTGCACACCAGTGGCAAGACCTGATATCTTAAGCCATGAATAGCACCTGAGACAAATGCCAGCAGCTGCAGCCCTGGAAGAGGCATCCAAAATATTGTATGCTGTGTGGATCAAATGTTTTCCCACATTAGCACCAACACTAAAAGTTTTGACTAGCTCTTGCTTAGCAGAACCATTAGGCAAGGTCTGTACAGCAGCCTTGGCCTTTCTTCAGAGGGTGATTTGATATTTCAGCATATGAGCCTGGTAATTGGCAATACACAGGCCCAGTGAGGCAGAGGGCATAGGTTTGTTTGCCTAGGACATTCAACTTCCTGGATTCTTTATCAGGAGGAAGGGAACTCAGGTGCTTAGGTGCCCTAGACCTATCATGGGCAGCTGTAATTATCACTGAGTCAGTCTCAGGCTGGGTAGCATAGCAGGGTTTTCTGGAAGGGGCAGAATACATTTGCCTGCCTTTCTGGGCACAGTTGGTATGTTGTTAGACCAGTACCAGGCTGCATAAGTAGCATTCTCCAAATGTGGAAACAGGAGAGGAACCACAGCAGAGGAAGATTCTGCCATTTCCACAGAAACTATGCTAGCTTTTGGCAGACAGAAATCTTGCTTTCAGAGCAAGGAGCAGTTGACTACAAATCTAGAACTTTTTTTTACTAATAGAATACTTCTGTCTTAGCAGGAGTCAGTGCCTGTTGGGATTAATAAAACAGATACTTTATTAAAAGTGGGAGGTCTCATTTAGAGTAAAAAAAAAAGAAAGTCAATGTGTTTTTCTGTGTTATGGAAAGGGAGTTTGCTAAGTCAGGAGGGGAGAAGTTAATTGGGGTGTGGCTTAGGAGTACAAAAGCAGGTGTCTCCAATTACAGTTCCCTAGTGCTAGCTTTTGGCAGACAGAAATCTTGCTTTCAGAGCAAGGAGCAGCTGACTATAAAACTAGAACTTTTTTTTACTAATAGAACACTTCTATCTCAGCAGGAGTCAGTGCCTGTTGGGATTGAGAAAACAGATACTTTATTAGAAGTGGGGGTCTCATTTAGGGTAAAAAAAAGAAAGTCAGTGCATTTTTCTGTGTTAGGGAAAGGGAGTTTGCTAGTCAGGAGGGGAGAAGTTAATTGGGGTGTGGCTTAGGAGTACAAAAGCAGGTGTCTCCAATTACAGTTCCCTAGAGTTAGCTTTTGGTAGACAGAAATCTTGCTTTCAGAGCAAGGAACAGTTGACTTCAAAACTAGAATTTTTTGTGCTATTAGAACACTTCTATCTCCACAGGAGTCAGTGCCTGTTGGGATAAGAAAATAGATACTTAATTAGAAGTGGGGGGGGGTCTCATTTAGGGTAAAAAAGGAAAGTCAGTGTGTTTTTCTGTGTTAGGGAAAGGGAGTTTGCTAAGTCAGGAGGGGGAGAAGTTAATTGGGGTGTGGTTTAGGAGTACAAAAGCAGGTGTCTCCAATTACAGTTCCCTAGTGCTAGCTTTTGGCAGACAGAAATCTTGCTTTCAGAGCAAGGAGCAGCTGACTACAAAACTAGAACTTTTTTTTACTAATTGCCCTCCTTTCCTCCCCTACACCCTCCCACCCATAGCCAGTTCTACTTTTATAGGCACTGGGATTTGACTGACAACAGGAACTTCTTGTTTGGCAGTAGGAAGGGAAGGATCACTGAGACACATAGGTTTCATCATCCTTGAAGGAAAATAGTAGCTCTCCCTCTCCCCCTAGCTGCTGGAGGTCTGACTCTGAGCAAGGAAGAAGGAGACTACAGAAAAATACAGGAAGTTCCTGTCCCAGAACAGGAAGGGTGAGAGCTGTAAGGGCACATAGGCAGTTAGAGGAAAAAAAACAGGGAGGCGAGAGTAAGCATACAAATCAACAGGAGAGGAGCCACAAAATAAGACATGATGGGAGTGGTGCAGTGCAATAGCTGTGGGGCAGCAGTCTTTCAGGAGACATTCTGGAGGCTGTGATGCTGCCCTATTTGTAGGCACCTCTCTGATATGAGGGAGGAGGTTGCTCGCCTTCAGGCTGACTTGGCTAGGATTCGTGAAACCTCCTCCCCCACCCAGGGACCACCAGGGCCACCAACGCTACCTCAGAAGTTGCCAAGAAAGAGGAGCGGTTGGACCAAGATGGGCTCAGGAAGGGAGAGAGTGGTGGAAGAGAGGCACATTCCTCCAGTTACACCTCTCCACAATTCATACGCTGTTCTGGCGGAGAGTGGTTCCTCTATGGAGGCACCTGCAGTGGAGACCAAGAAGGATGCTGGGAACCTCCACAAAGGAGACCCTCAGGAGGGTGGCATAGGACCCTAAAGAGGAAGGAAACAACTCCTGATGGGAGACTCAATCATTGGGGGGATAGAACTGGGGGAGGAAGGGGAGAGGGAGGTAAGGTGCCTGCCTGGTGCCATGGCTTGGAGGGACAGGGAGCGAATCCTTAGGATCACGGGAGCAGCTGCACGAGGGAGGGAGCTGGATGTCACTGTCCACCTAGGGACAAATGAGCTGGCTGGGAATGGGATCAGAGCAGTGCAAGAGGAGATTGAAGAGTGGGGAGCGGCCTTAGACAAGTAGCACGTACGGTAACCTTCTCGGAGGTGCCGCTTGTCTATGGCAAGTGTGATGCTAGGGTACTCCACACCATGGGATTCAATGAATGGTTGAAAAACTGGTGCAGAGTTCAGAGTTTTGGCTTCATTGGGGACTGGGGGTCCACCTGGAGGGATACAGGCCTATACTGGTGTGATGGTCTACATCTGTCTGGGAGGGGAACCAGGATCCTAGGTGATAGATTTAAATGCTTCATTGGTAAGCATTTAAACTAGCCAAGAGGAGGCACTGAAAAGGAGCAGGGAAACCCCCAGTCTCCCCCCACAAAAAAAACAGTAGTTAGAGAGGTAAACACCAAGGTAGAGAAGTCAATCGGGAGCAGGACAGGGGTAAATGCAGAAGAAGGCAGTAAGGAGAGAGAGATGGAGCTAAAAGGGGCAAGGCCTTCAAAAAAATGGAGGGTGATGAATACCAATGCCTGTAGTCTGTGTAACAAGCTCCCTGAACTAGTGGTCGTAATGGAAGAGGGACACCTGGATATCGTGGCAGTCACAGAAACATGGTACACTGAGAACCATGATTGGGATGTCAACATACCAGGGTACACAAACTACAGGAGGGACTGGGAGAGTCAAAGAGAAGGAGGAGTAGCTCTCTATGTAAGGGAAGGGATCAAAGCAATGGAACTAAAGGATAAATAGGGAGTAGAGGAGGCACTGTGGGTCACCCTAGAGACAGGATATGGCACCACAATCCTTATGGGGGTTGTATACAGACTCCCATCTCAGGAGGAGGCAATGGGCAAGGAAATGATAGAAGGCATCCTTAGAATGTAGAAAAAGGGGAGATATTGTTGATGGGGGACCTGAATATGCCAGATGTTAACTGGAGCACCTTTGCTGCAGCCACATCAAAGAGCAGGGTTATTCTCGATGCCCTACAGGGGGCATGCCTCAGACAGCTAGTGGTGGAACCCACTCGGGAAGGGAGCAATCCTAGACCTGGTATTGTCAAATGGGGATGGAGAAAGGATTTCGGATTTAAAAGTGGGTAGCCATCTGGGAACAAGTGACCACCAAACAGTGTGGTTCACAATAAACACAGCCATAGAGTCAAGCCATACAAAAGCAACAGTATTGGACTTTAGGAGGGCTGACTATGGGAAAATGGGAGAATGCTTCAGAAAAGCACTAGCAAATGGACAAGAAGGAGGGGTGGAGGAACAATGGGGAAACATCAAAACAGCCATCACAGAGACAACAAGTCTTCATGTGAAGCAAATAAACAAATCAAAATGAAAGAAAAAAAACACTATGGTTCTCAAAAGAGGTGGTGGGGAAGGTTAAGGAGAAAAAGGTAGCATTTAGGAAGTATAAGGAAACACAGAAGGAGCAGGACAGAGAACTGTACCAGTTAAAGCAGAAGGAATTGGGGAAGGCAGTCAGAATAGCAAAGGCCCAAACTGAGGAAAAGATAGCCAACTGAGTTAAGAAGGGTGATAAAACCTTTTATAGGTACATTAGGGAGTGAAGAAAGACCAAGGGAGGGATAGTGAGGCTTAATAAAGGGATGGGACGGTGGGCAGAGGGGGACAGTGAAAAAAGCAGGGATACTGAATGAATACTTCAGTTCAGTAGTCACAAAAGAAGAGGAGGGGGAGGTACCTAAATCAAAGAATAGAAGCATTCTGGATAGGGAGGTCAATACCAATCCATTAACAGAAGAAAGGGTTCTGAAAGAACTCTTAAAACTGAAGGTGGACAAAGCAATGGGGCCTGACGGGATTCACCATAGAATTCTAAAAGAACTAAGGGTAGAACTAGTGACACCACTGATTACCCTTTTTAACAAATCATGGGAGGATGGTGTGGTACTTGAGGACTGGAGGAGGGTGGATGTGATTCCCCTTCACAAAAGTGGGAGCAAGACAGAGGCAGGAAACTACAGACCTGTTAGTTTGACCTCAGTGGAAGGGAAAATGATGGAATCACTTCTGAAAGAAAGAATTGTTGAGTTCCTAGAGGCCAGTGGGGCACAGGACCCTAGGCAGCATGGATTCACAGCAGGAAGGTCATGTCAGATGAATCTAATAGATTTCTTTGACTGGGTGACCAAAGTAGTAGACCAGGGAGGGGCTGTGGACATGGCCTACCTAGACTTTAGCAAGGCATTTGACACAGTCCCAGACAAAAGATTAATATACAAGTTAGCCAATCATGGAGTGGGTCCCAAAGTGGTAGCCTGGGTAAAAAATTGACTGGACAACAGGACATAGAGGGTAATAGTAAACGGAATTCGCTCTGAAGAAAGTGGCGTTACTAGTGGGGTACCACAAGGTTCAGTACTGGGACTGGTCCTCTTTAATGTCTTTGTAATTGACATTGCAGAGGGACAGGAAGGAAAAGTATGTCTCTTTGCAGATGACACAAAGATCTACAACAGGGTCGATACAGAAGGTGGGGTGGAAAAGATGCAAAGGGACTTGGCAAGGCTGGAGGAATGGTCAAATGTATGGCAGCTTAGATTCAATGCAAAGAAGTGCAAAATAATGCACATGGGAAACATAAACCCAGGAGAAGAGTACACAATGGGGGGTGAGATACTAACAACAAAAATGGAACGGGACCTGGGGGTAGTCATATCAGATGACCTTAAGGTGGCAAGCAATGTGAGAAGGCAGTAAGGAGGGCTGGAGGGATGCTGGTATACATAAGGAGAGGCATCACCAGTAGAAAACAGGAAGTTGTTATCTCTCTTTACAGACAGTTGGTAAGACCACATCTGGAGTACTGCGTGCAGTTCGGGAGACCCCATCTCTGCAAGGACATAGACAGAATGGAGGCTGTTCAGTGGAGGGCAACTAAAATGGTGCAGGGTCTGCAATAGAAGACATACAAAGATAGATTAAAGGAGCTTAATATGTATACCCTCGAGGAGAGGAGGGAGAGGGAGGACATGATAGAAACTTTCAAGTACCGCAAGGGAATCAACAAAGTCCAAGAGGGCAGCATCTTTCAGAAAAAGAGATGTACAAGAACAAGGGGGCACAATTTGAAGATAGAGAGGGGGCAGCTCAGAGATAATGTGAGGAAGTTTTTTTTCACAAAGAGGGTTGTGGATACATGGAACAGCCTTCCTGGGGAAGTAGTGGAGTCACAAACAGTAGAGGAATTCAAGGATACATAGGACAGACATAAGGCAATTCTAGTGGGGGGGTAGCAGGAAGTTGACTGTTGGTTAACTAGGACCTGCAGCTTATCCATTAGGTAGGGAAATGGGCAGACTAGGTGGGCCAAGAGGTCCTTATATGCCATCAAATTCTATGTTTCTATGTTTCTCCAGTAGGTTCTGCTTGGTAGAATGCTGCTCCTCTAAAGTGACGCCCATGACAGCCTTCATTTGCTGCATCATGGTTAAAAAATGAGGGATCCTCTGTAGGTGATCTTGGTGTATTCACTACAGTGTCCTCATTGCAAAAGGAGACTGTGGAACTGGTGCCATGTCTATACTGGCTCTCCTCTACATATTGGTTCTCCCCCTCTTCATCCTCCACCACCATCTTAAGGTCAGGATTATGTTCATATTTGTCGTTGATTCTTTCATTGACAGGAATGAAAAACTGCAACGTTGATGTCAGCAGCAGCGGAGGGGGTCTAGTCTTCAAGGTACTGACTTGTGACATCTACAGGGTGATTGTAGGAGACCCCGTCAATGGGCCCCCAGGAGCAGGAAGACCTGGCAGTCGTTGCCATCTCATGGCAGAAAATGATAGGAGTACTGCCTACAACAGTCAGCGCTGTTGTAGGTAGTGGGTGTGACTGTAGGAGTTGATGGTAGAGGTTGAGTCTCCATTGATGATGGTTATGTAATGATCGTAACAGACCTGGTGGTGCCTGTGCCAAGCCCTGACCTTGTTCTCTGGCTGACGGTCTTGGGGGGGGGGGGTGTCGGTGCCACCACCAAAGCAGACAACATTGTAAAAGAGGTTGTACCTGATGTTTGCAGGGGTGACCTGGGTCTCACTGAGAAGGCCTTGTCCTTGTCTCAGTGTTTGTGTTTGTGTCTTCCCAATGAGGAATTTTCCTGGGACTTTGATGACCAGGATTTGGTTCATGGGGCCGGTGACATGGATTTTGCCTGTAGCTGCTTCTCCATGGCTTCTATGGTTTTCTGAAGGAAGAATTTCTTCAAAGTCTCCTTCCTGCATTGCCTGGTAATAGAGCTGAACCACTGGCAGATCTCATGGGTTTTCACCTTGTGAAAGAGGCCCAGGCAATTACTGTCCCAAAAGCAAAAGAGCCAGACAAGATAAGAATTTGTCTAGGAGCTGGCCTGGTGGTACAGAGTGCTGAGGTGCTGGCACCTTACCTCGAACCATGCTGGCGACCCGGGTTTGAAAGCGGTGGCGAAGGGTATGCCGGGCTACCCTGGGGAGTGAGACTCTGCAGGTAGGAGGGCTCCAGGGGAGAAGTAGTAGGGGGACTTTGGGGACTGTGGCTGCCCGAAGGAGTGGCGGATCCTGGGCATGTGGGGTTAAAAAGAAATAATGCAAAAAAAAAAAAAGAATTTGTCTAGACATGAAACATCCAAATTCAGCAATACAGAGAGAAAGACATAATTTACCTACTGTGAATGGTATCACTCATTCTTTAAATGGTGCAGCTGTTTTTTCTAAACTAGATTTAAACAAGGGTTACCTTCAGTTATAATTAGCACCAGAGTCTCACTATCATACTGTTCACACTGGAAATGAAATACAGACCTCCAGCACAAGGGGAGGAATTAGACAATGTACTGGCGAAAGCCACTGGCAAGATGGCAGAAAAGCAGAAGGTGCAGCTGGTGGGGGACTTGAACTTGCTGCATTTAGATTGGAGCCTCCCAGCAGTGACTTCAGCTAGAAGCAGGGAAATCCTGGACTCTCTGCAGGGGGCATTCCTTAGGCAACTAGTCAATGAACCCACTCTTGATGAGACAATACTGGACTCACTAATAGGGACAGTATTGTAGATGTCAAGACAGGACACTACCTTGCGACCAGTGATCAATGTAGGGTGTGGTTAACTATGAGGAATATGAAATCAAGCCACACAACAGTGAGGGTCTTGGACTTCAGGAGGGAAGATTTCGTAAAGATGGGTGAATGTCTCAGGAATGACCTGGTGGGGGAGGGGGGGCTGAAGGCCAGGGTGGGGTAGAGGAACGCTCGGCAAAGCTAAAAAGGAGCATAGTAAAGGCAACAAACCTCTGCGTCAAACAAGTGAGCAAAAGTAAGAGGAAAAAGAGACTGCAATAGTTCTTGAAAGAGGTGGTTGAATAGGTAAAGTCTAAAAGGGTAGCATTCAGAAGATATAAGGAGACGCAGATAGAGGAGGATAGTAAGGTGTATCAAGGAAAACAGAGGGAAACAGGAAAAGCAGTAAGGAGAGCAAAGACACTGACTAAAGAGAGAATAGCCCAGGAGGTAACAAAAGGGGTCAAGACATTTTTTAGGTATTTAAGTTAAAAGAGGAAGACCATGGGTGGGATTGTAAGGTTAAAATGGGAAGGGGGGGGGGACTGTGAGGAGAAGGACTAGAAAAAGGCAGACGTCTTGAGCAAGTACTTTTGTTCAGTGCTCACAGAGGAAGGAGAGGTGGAAGGGGCCACAAAAAAGTAGCAGAAGCTTTGTATGGAGATGGGCACTAGTCCATTTTCGGAGGAGAGAGTCCTGAAGGGATTCACTGATCTGAAGGTAGGCAGAGCAATGGGACCAGACGGGGTGCATCCAAGGGTATTGAGGGAGCTCATTGATGTAATGGCTGCGTCTCTGACAGTCCTGTTTAACAGCTCACTGGAAACAGTAGCTCAGGGGTATATTGGCTGCACCTCTGACAGTTGTGTTTAACGGCTCACTGTAAACAGGCATGGTTCTGGAGGACTGGAGGAGGGCAGATGTAGTCCCGCTGCACAAAAGTGGTAGCAGGGAGGAGGCTGGTAATTATAGGCCAGTCAGCCTGACATTGGTAGTGGGAAAGTTAATGGAATCACTGCTGAAGGAAAAGATTGTGGAATATCTTGAATTCAGTGGGTTACAACACCTGAGGAAGCATTGGTTTATGGGGGAGATCATGTCAAATTATTCTGATAGATTTCTTTGACTGGGTGATGAATCAGATCAGGGTGGAACTGTTGATGTGCCCTACCTGGATTTCAGTAAGACTTTCGACACCGTTCCACATAGGATACTAGTAAGCAAGCTGGGTAGCTTCAGGGTGGGTCCAAAGGTGGTAGACTGAATAAGAAATTGGTTTGGGATAGGGGACAGAGAGTGGTGGTAAATGGAGTTCACTCTGAGGAAAGGAGGGTGACCAGTGGGATGCCTCAGTGAACAATGCTGGGACCGGTCCTCTTTAATGTCTTTATACGTGACACTGCAGAGGAGCTGGAAGGTAAGGTCTGCCTCTTTGTGGATGACCCCAAAATCTGCAGTAAAGTGGACATGCTGGGGTGTGTGTGGAAAGGATGAGTAGAGACCTGAGAAAACTAGAGGAGTGGTCAAGGGTATGGCAGCTGCGTTTCAGTTTGAAAAAGTGCAAAATAATGCACTTAGGACACAGAAACTCAGGGGCGGAGTACAAAATGGGTGGAATGGTATTGACGACTACCAAGCAGGAAAGAGACCTGGGGGTAATCATATCTGATGACCTAAAGGTGGCCAGGCAGTGCAACAAGGCAGTCAGAAGGGTTAGTGGGATGCTGGAGTACATAGAAAGGGGTATAACCAGCAGAAAGAGGGAGGTGTTGTTACCTCTGTACTGATTGCTGGTAAGACCCCACCTAGAGTACTGTGACCAGTTCTGTAGACCACATGTCTGGAAGGACAAAGACAGAGTGGAGGCGGTCCAGAGGAGGACAACTAAAATGGTACAGGGTCTGCATCAAAAGTCCTATGAGGAGAGAATAAAAAACCTCAATATGTATACTCTGGAAGAGAGGAGGGGGATATGATAGAGACCTTTAAATACTCCACATGAGTAAATAAGGTATAGGAGGGAAGTATTTTTTGGGAAAAAAGGTGCTCATGAACAAGAGAACATGTTATGAAGCTGGAGGGGGTAGATTCAGAAGAGATGTGAGGAAGTACTTCTTCACAGAAAGAGTGGTGAATTCCTGGAACAGCCTTCCAGCAGAGGCGGTGGAGGCGAAAACAGTGTTTGGGTTCAAGAATGCATGGGATAAGCACAAAGGAATCATAGTGGAAAGGAATTGGGAGGGAGAAAGAGCTGTAGATTGGGCACAGACTGCAGTAATAGTGTAGTAGGGAGAAATGGGCAGACTGGATGGGCCAAGCGGTCCTTATCTGCCATCAGATTCTATGTTTTGTGTTTTTATCTGACGTTTTCCACCCATGTAGGCCTGAATTGCTACAAGAGACTCACATTCAGAGTGTGCTCAGCAGCTGAGATTTTTCAAGACGTAATCAAAAGAATATTACAAAATATTCCCAATCTGCTTAATTATAGTGAAGAAATATTTGCCTTTGGCAAAACTCAAGAGGGACATAAACAAGTTCTCAGATCTGTGTTTGAATGTTTGGCTGCTAATAACCTAACACTGAATTGAGCTAGATGTGAATTTAACAAGATTACACTTCAGTTCTATGAACAAGACTACACTTGAGTTCTATGGTCACATATCTTCACATCAGGGAATGAAACCTGACTCCAAAAAGATAGAGGCAATAAAGAAGGCAACGATATCAAAAGATGTCAGTGAAGTTCACTCGCTCTTAGGAATGGCTAGTCACTGTACAAGGTATGTCACAAACCTTTCCAATGTAAGTGACACACTAAGGGAACTCACAAAGCAGAATACAGAATTTCACTGGTCAACTGCATGTCAAATGGTGTTTGTCACCATAAGGGATTTACTGGCCTTAGATATAACCATGTCATACTTCGATCCGAGCCTGACAACAGAATTAGTAGTAGATACTAAGACTTCGGGCAATATTAACTCAGAAAAAGTCAGATGGCTGTCCTCCCCTGGTAGTCTCCTTTGCAAGCTGCAGCTTAACTAAGACAGAACAAAAGTACTTTCAAGCTGAGAAAGAAGCACTAGCAGTCATTTGGGCATGTGGGTGTAACCCCCCCACAAATGGGGGTTCCCGAAAAGTCTTCCTTGAGCTTGCCTAAATGCTAACTGCCAGGCTGGTGTCCTGTATTTAGCAGTTTAAATGTCATTGCCAGAGAGTGCCTGTACAGCCTCTGTGTATTGTCTCTTTAAGAGCTGCCTATATCGCAGTTATAATTAATCTGAGAGGGGGCTGAGTGTTTCTATGCTCGAGTCTCGCCCGGGCTGCCAGATAATCGCTCTGCTCTGCCATCGCTATTTGTGCAGAGGGAGCTCTGTTAGAAGATGTACTTATTTGCTGATTATCTATTAGAGTGGTAACAATATTGTAGTTTGTTCTAACCTGCCTTCTTTGCAGCATGGACAGTTTCATTTATCACCACCATCTTGGTCCTGGACTGCTAAAATGGGCCAATCAGTACCTTTGGGGACTCTAAAGTGGTGCCTGTCTCCAAGGGTCTTGTGGGAGCAAAATTCTGTAGGAATTGTAGTTTTGGAACTTTGGTGCCCAAATGGACCTGGAGGAGGAGCCCTTGTTGTGCTTGTTGTGACTGGCAGACAGATCAGCCAACCGAACCTTTTAGATCTTGGGGAAAGTCCCAGGCTACTTGCAGCTAGAGTCAGTCTGAGTTGGGAAGTGAAAGAGTGTACAGCTCGAGATAGTTGAGCAGCAATCCTGCGTAGATTCACATGGGAGAACTGTGAAATGGCTGAATTTTGGCCTGCCTGTCTGCTGTCCCTGAGAGGGAAATTAGAGTATATTCAGAATGAATCCGAATTGTGAGAGCGAGATAAGCCACTGATCTGTGACCAGGCTGTCAACCTGAAGAAGACCGAAGACTTGCTGAATGCAATTGGCCTGTCAGGACCTCCAGCCCCCTTTGAACTCAGGGATTTTGCAGAGACCCTGTAATTGCGACCAGAGAGCCATTTGCCTGGTACAATGGAATTTCTTTACATGTAAATGTGCTGTGTGCTGTTAGTGAGTTGTGATTTGTTCCCCACTGTGTGCTGAACTGTGTTCTGCTTGGTGAAGGTGGCATCCAGCTCCAATGGACTGAATCCGTATTCATCTCCATTTGGCCTGGGCCTTGTCACACTGGCCCAGCCAGACTACCCGTTAGACAGAGAAAGTCATCGACGAGAGACCTGCCTGGGGATCAGTCCCTTGCTCAACGCCTTGAACAGAAATGATGCCTCAGTGATTCACGTGGGCCCTGCTTCTCCTGGCACTCCAGCTCAACAACCTGCAGTCTTGATTTTGTCCTGCCTGTGTCCTGTATTGGGTATCGTGAGTACATATCAGCGTAGCTCCCTGCAACAACAGCTAAATCTAAAGTGTTGTCATCTGATTGCCTTGTTGTCTTTTCCTTCACGAACTGAGCCCTCCAGCTCCGGATTACAAATACTGTGTGTTGTGCATGTTGTTTCTTCCATCACAGGGCCCCAACCAGCTGCGACACCAGCCTACCCCAGGCAACATTCCTGGCTAGCCCACCTTTTTCCTACCTGGGTACCCAGAGTGTGTGACTGTGTAGGGACTCTGAAGTGCATGCACTACTGTCTGATTGATTTAGCCTTTAAGCCAATCAACCTGATTACGCCCCTTCCTTGTTCAGGTCCCCTGAATAAATCAGATCTAACTCTTTTTTGCATTTAACCTGACTTTGGTTCCAGTTTGTACTGAAAGCACTGTACTGTTGTTGTTTGCTGTGCCTAACCTTGTTTTACAGGGGGTCTCCAGAGTCAAACTGGTGGAACCAGCCCTTGTGGGACGTGCAAACAGTGGGGGTGCTTGTATGGTGACTAAGGGGCATTGCAAAAGTGATTACTGTATATTGTTCCGGCCACTAGAAGGGACAGAGGTAGGTTACAGTGTCCCGGAGGGCTGTGCCCAGGTTAGCTTGACCACTAACAACACCCGTTTCAGTACCTAGGCCCATCAACCTGCAACTAGCCAAGCAGGCAGGGGTAGTAGCCTTTGAGATAGCGCCACCTAGGGGTTACATGAACAATATCACCTATTTGTGTATAGGGCACCATTCACAATAGTACAGATCATCAGGTCCTCATAGCAATATTTGCAAGCCCATGGTCCAAGATTTCAGCACACACTGAAAAATAGGGACTACACATGCCTTCAGGATTATGATTTTGTGCACAGACCAGGTAAACACAGTAACCCAGCAGACAATATTTCAAGGCCTGCAGAAGAATACATAATCTTTACACACTAGCTACACATGAAGTGCCAAAAACTCACACCCTTAAAGAAGATAGAGGAAGCAACAAAAACTGACAAGTCTCTATAGGCTCTAATAGAACTCGAAAGGACACAGCAGCAGTACAAAATAACAAACAATAACAATAAAAATAACAAGGACTGAGTTCCCCGACCCTGAAATTGACATATCTGAGCGGACTCTTTGGTCCAGGCAGAAAACTGAACTGTCTGTTCTGTGTGATTACTGATTCTGAGTAGCAACAGAATAGTAATACCAATCTCATTAAAACCTAAAACAGCTGCAATAGCACATACTGGGCACCTTGGCATAGTATGCACCAAGAAATTGCTAATAGAGAAAGCATGGTTTCCCAGCATAGACCAGTTTGCAGAGATCATGATAAAAAGATTGTCCTGCATGCCAGGCAATAATAATTGATATGCACCCCAAATCACTACTGATGTCTGAATTACCTGATACTGTATGGGACACTGTTGCTGTGGACGTTTCTTGGTCATTGCCTAGTCAGCAATATATCTTAGTAGTTATAGGTGAATATTCAAGATATCCTGAAATATTGCAGCCACTGCAGTATTGCCAGCATTAGACAGAATATTCTCTGTTTATGGAATTCCAAGAGTGGTAAAAACAGACAAAACTGATTTCAAACTGTTTGCAGACTACTTAGGGTTCGGCCATGAGAAAAATCACACCTTGTTGGCCACAAGCTAATGGAACAGCCGAACAGTTTATGTGGATTCTGGGGAAACAACTAAAGACGACTCAAACTGAACAGAAATGCTTTAGGCAAGAATTGTACGTTTTTAAGAGGTAACCGACATGTTTGGCATACAACCACTAAAAGAACCCTGGCTGAACTAGTCTTCAACAGACTAATTCACACTCAGCTACCTGACGTTACTTTCAAAAACCCCAGGAGGACAGTCAAATAAGAGAAAGAGATCAGAAACAAAAGGCCAAAATGAAGCAATACGCAGACAAGAAAAGACCAGGTCTCTTCTACAAAAAGAGAGGACAAAGTAATTGTGCTTCAGAAAAGTAAAAACAAAAAGCCTCACCAACCTACTGTACAGTCCGGCTCCATATCAAGCTGTAAGCAAGAAAGGCACTAAGGTTACTACAGAAAACGCTGGGCACAGACCAACTCACAGTACATCGCATTTTAAAGTGATCCAGGACACAACATTCGCAAAGCGAGAATAGTGATGATGCCACAGAGGATGAATGGATTTCCTTCAGAAACCCAGATGACAGTTCTGCAGAAGCTGTGCCAGACAGGAGACACCTAAAGAGGGCAGCAAAGCCTCCTGCAAGATTAACTGAAGAACTTTAAAATTAAAAGACTGATGCTTAGGTGTTACAGTATGGTAACTAAAGTGAACTGAACTTCACAGCAAGGTTGTACTATTGTTTACAGCATTACATAGATAAAGCAGGCTATACTTGTGTTTCTGTTGTGAGCAAATTCCAGTTAATGTTAAAAAAAGGGGGTGAGATGTAGTGCTTCAAGAAATGTTGTTTTGTCCCCTTAAACTGACCTCATTTAGTATTCATAGTGGCAGCAGCTTCAGTAACATGCAAGACACAGGATGTAGCATCTGGGAATGCTGCAGGCTAGGGGCAGACATAGAGCAATGCTGAAAGCAGGGAAACAGTGAGGCAGTAAAGTGCAGTGGTTTAAGGCTTTGAGCTGCAAACCTGGAGACCTGGGTTTGAATCTCACAGCTTCTACTTGCATACTGTGTGACCCTGAGCAAGTCACTTAACTTCCCTGTGTTCCCAGGTCGCACCTGTAAAAAAGCTGGGGGGGGGACCTGGAAAAGTCAGGGTGCCTGGACGATAGACAGCATGGATTCGTCCCGGGGAAATCGTGTCAGACAAATCTTGTGGAGTTCTATGACTGGGTGATGAGTGCCTTGGACCTGGGTAGACCGGTGGACGTCCTCTTTCTAGACTTCAGCAAGGCATTTGACTCTGTTCCTCACGAGGGCCTGTTGGATAAGCTGGGAGAAATGGGGATGGGGAACCAGATGATTAAATGGATAGGCAATTGGCTCCAGGACCGGACCCAGAGGGTTGTAGTTGGCGGGATAGTCTCATCCCCAAGGAGGGTCATTAGTGGGATCCCACAGGGATCAGTCCTTGGGCCTCTCCTGTTCAACGCCTACGTCTCTGACATAAGGACAGGTATCAGGAGTGAGATGAGTCTCTTTGCGGATGACTCAAAACTGGGGGCGGTGGTGGATGGACAGGAGGGGAGGGTAGCCTTACAGGGGGACCTGGAGGCTCTGGAAAGATGGTGTAGAAAGTGGAAGCTGAGCTTCAATGCAGGGAAATGCAAGGTACTGCACCTGGGGGCCAGAAACCCGGGCCAAGTGTACACCCGGGGGGGGGGATGCTACAAGTCTCGATGGCTGAGAGGGACCTGGAGGTGGTGGTGGATGTCAAGATGAACAACTCAGAGACTTGTAGGAGAGCAGCAGCCAAGGCCAACAGGATGCTGGGATGCATCACTAGGGGGAATCACCTCCCGAAGGAGGGAAGTGATACTCCTTCTGTATAACTGCATGGTGAGGCCACACCTTGAGTACTGCGTGCAGTTTTGGAGGCCACACTTAAAGAGGGACATTAAACTCCTGGAGAGGGTCCAGAGGAGGGCAACCAAAATGATTTGGGGCTTGGGGGACAGGACCTATGGGGAAAGACTCAAAGAGCTAAATATGTACACATTGGAAGAGAGAAGGGACTGGGGGGACATGATAAAGGCCTTCAGGTACATGAAGGGGGTAAACAGGGGAGGAGCAGTCAGGGTGCTTTGAAGGAAGGAGGAGGGGGCAACTAGAGGGCATGGGTGGAAGCTGGAGGAGGGAAGATTCAGGGGAGAAAGAAAGAGGTGCTACTTCACTGAGAGGGTGGTGGAGCCATGAAATGCACTGCCCAGGGGGCTGGTGGAGGCAGAGATGGAGGAGGGTTTCAAGAGGGGGTGGGACAGGTACAGGGGAAGGGTTCTGGAAGCAAAATCTAGTGCAGCGAGAATATCTGAAACTGGGAAGGAAGAAGCCAGAGAAGGCGAGGGGGACAGCAAGGTCAGCTCCCAGGGTGGGGACTGACCAAACGAGCAGACACGAAAGACCGTTAGGCCTATTCTGCTGGCATTTTAGCATGTTAGTATGTTAGTGTGCCACCCCTGGTTAAATAATCAAAAAACTCAGTTAACAAAGTATTATAAAAGATGTGACTCCAGTGGTCTTGTTTTGAAGCAAACTACAGAGAACAGTACACCAGTCATTCACAGGGATTATAAAATTAGAAATGGGCTGCCTTTCTTGAAATCAAACAGGCAAAAAGCGAGATGGGCAGAGATCCTGTCATCCACAGGGTCAGTTTAAAAGGGTTACCTTAATCCACAACAGAGGTGGACATAAATGTAGTCATTTATAGGGTTCTTTAAAAGGTGCTGTCTTAATTCTGAAATTAAATAGACAGACCAGAGAGAGGCAGGGAACCAGTGGTCATTTACTGGGTTCATTTGAAAGGGCTACGTTGAAGAGACTGGCCCGTGGCCGAGTTATTAAAGCACAGAGCTGTAAAGCTGGAGCCTAGGTTTAGATTGCACTGCGACTGTGAGCATGTCCTCTAACTTCTTACATTTCTCTACTTCACCTTCCTGTTATTTTCCCTAAACTCTCTGTTGCACTGTACCTCCATTTGTGCACCTAATAGCCACTGTAGCCATCTGTGGATTGTAAAGCACTTTTTGGATATTGTGTGCCTATACAGTAGGCACTATATCAGACCAAATTCCATTAATTTTCTGTCTTGTTGAGTCCATTACTTCCTGCATATTGAAATCAGTCACAGGTGGAAGACAGCAATCTAATGCAGAGGGGGTTCAACACATGTTATGGAGGGGTTACACTAAGATTTTTGTATGTGGGGCTTCTGCCAATTGACAGCTTACCGGCATTTCCTCAGTTCGTGGTCGGCTTTGAAGATTGCAGACGTGTTCCCGGTCCACCGGAGATTGTCGCACCGGAGTTTATATCAACTATTTATTTATTTATTTGAATTTTGGTTACTGGAGCCCACTGAGACCATGAAGTCCCTTTTTTGGGGTGACCTGGGGAACATACAGAGGATAAGGCTATCAGTACTGGTTTGCCCCCCCCCCACCCTCCTTGCTGGGGACTGTGAGCAAGTAGTATAATCCAGTGGTTAGTGCACTGGATTGGGTACTGAAGATTGCAGATTCAAACCCTATCAGAGTCAGATACTCACTGTGACACTTAAACTTTCAGTGCTCTAGTCTACCAAGCTGTGGAAATGAGTAGAATCAGGACCCCACTGAAAACAAGGCTGCATTCTCAGCTGGGCTATCCTTAGTAAATTAGTGAAAATAAAATATATTGGAAGGGGAGAGGTACTGTGGGTGCAAGAGTTAAACAGTTCAGCATGAAGAGATGTGGGAGAACTCAGGCTCTGCACACTAACTGTGCCCCAAATCCTTAGTCACTGCTGCGTAATGGGAAACCCCTAGCTTACATCCCCCCAGGGGACCATAGCAGTGACTGGTGGGAGGAAGAGCCTGTCCTGATACTGTCCTATCTACATCAACAACATTTGTTTTGACTATCTACATCTGTATATTACATTACATGGCACTGCACTATACTTTATGTGGTAGCCAGTGCTGGAATTAAACATTATGAGCTTTGGGATCTAGACGAGTCCATAAGGGTCACATCTTTAAACTAAGCCCCTCTCCCCACTGTAAGCCAATGGCAGTAATGCATGAGCTACCATGGCTCATTTCAAAGCTGGGGCAAGCCCTGGCAAGCCTAGCTGTAATTCCAGCACTGGCAGTAGCTGTCAATGGACATGCTGAGAATGGCATTGCAAAATAAAATGCATCTCAACTTGGATATTGGGGGCTGCCAAAAAAAAACCAAACAAAAGGACTACTCTTCTCTTGCAGGCAGACAGACAAACAGACAGACCATGGGGGAGAACTTACTTCTAGTCAAATACATTACACAAGGATGAATTTGAACAAGTTGCCTTTCCCTTCCGCCTCAGTCTTACTTTGTGGGTGGTAAGACATAAACACTTGAAAGTTACATTCTGCCGTTTTGTTATATGATTTGCTCCCAAATTATCATTAGCTTCCATAATTCACTGTCAGACAGGTAGCAATTAAGCAGAAAGAGCAGAGCTGTCAGACTGTCTCCAAAGGCAACCACACACGACAGGTTTCAAATGCCAAATTACTCTTTAATTAAACCGAAAACCCACAGTGTCTTAATTTAAAATGATCCTCCTTCATTCAGCAATAGCAAAGCAAAAGGGAGTTGCTGGCTGTATCTGGTACTTATGGGTCATCATCTCTACTTTTTCTCAGTTTGCCAGTGACCTACCCGCCTACCACCATATATATAATACTGCTGAAGCCATCAATTACTCTCCAAGCCCTGGAATCCAACACTGTGGCCCTCTAGGGGCACTTCTTCTTAGTGGGAGGCATTCTGGTTTAAGGGAATGGGTAATACAAGCTTTCCAGGATTTGCTCAGCTGTTGGCAGCAAATCAGAGAGAGGAATGAGGATGGATGCAGCCATATTTGGTCCCTGTTATATGGGTGAGGGACCGGGGCCAAAATATGAAATAATAAAAAAATGAAAACTTTGGCCTATGTGATAGCTTGTCCCACTAATGAACTTTTGTGGAGGTGCTCTGCTGTCTGCAATCACTCGGATGTGCAAAACACTAACAAGAAAAGTAAAGTGCAATCAAATGAGCAAAGCAACAACCAAGAAATGAAATGCAAACAAAAGAAAAAGCAACACAAGCAAATGTAAAGTGTGATACCACAAATAAAGTAACAAAACAAAAACAAATATAAAGTGCAACCACAGGAAAACAAAAAAAAATTAAATGCAAACCAAAACAGTAAAGTGCATCTTCAATTATGAATTTAAATAAAATATTAGCATAACTAAAAGTGATTGTAAACAAATATTTAGTACAATTTAGAAGTACTGTAAATGCAAACAAATAAGCACAACACAACTAAAAAGAGAAAACAAACAAAAAAACTCAACAAAATAATGAATGCAAACAAAAAAGCACAGCACAACAAAGGAGGACACAAATATAAAACACAGAATCAAAAAGTGAATGCAAACAAACAAGCACAGCACAACTAGAAAATGAATGCAAACAAAAAAGCACTCACAACTAAAAGTGAATGCAGAAAAGCACAGCACAACAAAAAAGTGAATGCAACCAACAAAGCACAGCACAACTAAAAAGTGAATGAAAGCAAAAAAGAACAGCACAACTAAAAAGTGAATGGAAACAAAAAAGCACAACACAACAAAAAAGGGAATGCAAGCAAAAAGGCACAACACAACAAAAAAGGGAATACATACAAAAAATCACAACACAACTAAGAAGAGAAAGCAATGTTGGCTCCATGGTATTGAGCGATGGGTGTTCACTCGGCATGCTAGCGACCCGGGTTCACGCCCCAAGCCCAGACATCAGGAGTGGAGTCCAGCAGAGAGGGAGTTTCGAGCGTCCTTTGGATGTTCACCTCCGGGGGGGGGGTCCTGGACAACTGTTTGTTGGCTTCTGATAGTGGCCAGTGGTTGGCATTCTTGGTGGCGTGTGGTCTTGACGTGCCACTGAACACCCCCACTCCCAGGATACTGCTGCGGCTGGACCACTAAGAGGGTGGTGGGTGGGTCTGGAGAAAACTGGAAAATCAGCAGCTAGGCTGACCAGATGATGGCAGCCAGTTCCTGCTCACCACAAAGCCTGGAGATGTCCGTGCTGACCCCAGCCATGTCCAGGATACGGAGAATGCCTACAGGTGACTCTCCTCTCCTGGTTCCCCCCCACAGGGAAGGAGCCCTCCTGATGAAGAGATACATTGAATTACCTGGGTCACAGCACTCGCAGGGGTGGTGGATGGCAAAGGGATGTGGCGGCGGTAGGCCTAGGCAGCCTGAAGGAGTGGCCAGTCGAGGGCTCGGGGGAGCATAAATAAATAAGACCAAAAAAAAAAAGAGAGAATGTAACAAAACAAGCATTGGTCAATGCCAGTGATGCTGATTGCTTCTTTTTATACAGTAGTACAAATGTGGTGTGCACAAGGTCATGGAGGCAACAGATGAAATGGGGGTGGGGGTTGAACAGTTCTTTATGCTGTGGGAGCAACTGTTTCAGTGGGATTGGTTGTTTATTTAGTCATTCAGGCTTGTGGGGTGGGGAGAGAGGTGGGATGGCTGCAGAGTACAGCTCCATTGAAAATGCTCCCCTCCCCTCTCCTAAGGGGGCAGGTGGATCGCTATTGAGTATGGTTTCTGTATGGATGCCCCCTCTCTTGAAGGAGCAGGCTGGGTCACCCCCAAGTGCAGCTCCTACACAGATGCCTCCTCTCATCTGGGGGATCAGCTGGATTATCACCAAGTGTGGCTCCTCCAAGAATTTCCCCACCCCTGAGGAGGGCGAGCTGGATTACTGCAAATGCAGCTCCTATTGCTGCTCCTCTGGGGGGGGGGGACTGGCATGGCCTGCCTTGGCGGCTGGCAGCTGGTTGGGCACTGACCACCCATCTCTGTCCCTTATCAGGGCTCCTCTGCCACTTGATGCAGACTCCTTAGTGTCCTTCAGTGTACTGCTCTTCCAACTGCAAACCACGTTGAAATGAATATGGCCTATTTATTTCAGTATTTTTTTCTTTTTTCAATTCATTACTTTTTTAAATATTATTTCTGGCTTTTTACTATCACGGTCTTTTTAGCACCTCCCTCATAAACCATATGGGTGTCAACTTTCAAATTCCCCCCAAATGAGTGTTTTCAGTGTTTTAGCTGCACCCTGACAAACCCTATAGGTGTCAGCTTTCAAATGCCCCTCCCCCGAAGTGGGTGTTTGTGGTGTATGCCAGCATCCACCACAAACACCTATTTCAGGAGGGATTTGAAAGTTGATACGCAAAAGGTTTGTGAGGATGGGGCTAAAAAAGACCTTGGCAGAAAAAAGTAGGAAAAAATATTTAAAAACAAAAGTTATGAATTAAAGACAAAAGGACCATTAAATGAATGACCCATTAAAATGAATGGGTCCTTTTCATTTTAGTGTGGTTGGAAGTTGGAGAAGTGTGTCAAAAGGCATAGAGTCAGTGTTAAGGGACAGAGGAACCATAACAAGGGACAGAGTTAGGTGCCAGTGCACATCCAGCTGCCAGCTACAGACATGGGTCGTGCCAGTCCCCCCCACCACACAGGAGTGTCAAGGACTCAGCCAGCTGTCCACCACCAAGATGGTCCAGCCTGGTTCCCCAGAGGAGGGAGGGAGGGAGCTACACTTGGCAGCAATCCCTTCTGCCCACCTTGGGAGAGGTGGCCTCCTTAGAGGAGCCATGCTCAGAGGTGATTTGGCCCGCCCTTCCTGGGTGAGAGGGGGGCATCCATATGGGAGTCATGCTCAGCAGCACTCCAGCCTGCCCCCCCCACAAGAGATGGGGAGCAGTATCTGTGTAGGAGCTGTACTTGGCAACTATCCGGCCTGGTAACTTCAAGAGAGGCGCATTCATATAGGAGCTTTAGTCCATTGTGATACTATCATACTCACCTCCCACAAGCCGAATAACTAAACAAGCAACCAGACCCACTGGTACAGCTGCTCTTGCACCATAAGGAACTGTTCAACCCGTCATTTCATCTGTCTCTTCCATACCCTTGTTCACACCTCATTTCCATTACAGAAACATGCAATCAAACATAATTGGCAAGACCAATGCTTGTTGTTGTGCTATGCTTTTTGTTTGCATTCACTTTTTTTTGTTGCGTTGTGCCTTTTTGTTTGCATTCACATTTTTGTTGTACTGCTCTGTTTTGGTTGCATTCAATTTTTAGTTGTACTGTGCTATTTATGTTCACCCTTGCACTTCCACAAGGCGTGACAGTGGATTTTTGAGAGGTGTGTCACTGTTGGTCCAGTGCAAGGCAGTCTGCAAGGGGCTCAACAGTGTCAGACCAATCATCAGGAGACTGATCATGACACTCTTCTGGTATTGCTGGGTGGAAACTTTGTGTAGTTCAAAGGAAAGAGCTGTCCAAATCATAGGACAGCTCTTTACTTTGATCAGCATAACACTGCCCAGAAAGCAGAGCTGACCAGTGCCATGATCAGCCTGCCATGGTACTCTCCCCAACATAAAAACAACCCTCACACCCCTTCCTTTTTAATTTTCTGACACTGGGGTGCCCAACCTCCGGTGCTGGCCAGTTACCCCCACCCACCCATCCATCCATTTTCATTGTGCATCACTGAGAAGCCAACATCTGGTGCTGCCAAACATAACACTGATACTGGGGTGTCCCATCCCCAGTGTCAGTAACCCAACGTCAGTATCTGAAATAAAGAAAACCATCCCTCAGTTCTTCCCATCCCTTCCTTCTTAATTTTTTGACACTGGGGTGCCCAACCCCCGGTGCTTGCCAGTAACCCCCACCCCACCCATTTTCATTGTACAACACTGAGGAGCCCACATCTGGTGCTGCCAAACATAACACTGATACTGGGGTGCCTCATCCCCAGTGTCAGTAACCCAACGTCAGTATCTGAAATAAAGAAAACCATCCCTCAGTTCTTCCCATCCCTTCCTTCTTAATTTTTTGACACTGGGGTGCCCAATCTCCAGTGTCAACTAGTATCCCCACCCTCTCTGTTCTTATTGTGTGACATGGTGGAGCCCACCCCTGGTGCTGCCAAACAAAACACTGACACTGGGTGCCCAATCCGCAGTGTGAGTACCTGAAATAAAGAACACCATCCCTCAATTCCTTCCACATCTTCCTTCTTAATTTTGCAACACTGGGGTGCCCAGTCCCCAATGCTGGCTAGTACCCCTCACCCATTTTCACTGTGTGACACTGGGAGCCCACCCCCAGTACTGCCAAACATAACACCAATATTGGGGTGCTCAGTCCCCACTGTTGCTACCTGAAATAAAGAAAACTGTTCCTTGCAGTCTTTTTTTATTTTTATACACCCTGTAAAAAAGGAAACTGTCCATCAATGTCTATTGCCGCTGCTGGCCCACCACCACTGTTACCTCTCCCCCCCACTCAACCCTCCCACTCAGCACCCACAACCCCAAATGCACCCACCTCTTACTTATCTACAGGGGATGCAATGCCATGTTCTCTTGACTGGAGACATGTCTTCACTCTTTAACGCTGGATCAGGAACTGAGGAAATCAGATAGGCTATTCAACGTATTTTAATGGATTTTGAACTTGTCTCCATAACTTAGTCTTTTTTTTATATTTTTCCCCAAATTTTCAACATGGCTTTTTTTGGGACCCTACCTCATGAACAAGTGCAGTGAAATTATACAAATCTGTCCTGAAAGGTGATTTCATGGTTGCTGCACAAAATCACCTTTTGGTCAGGATTTGAACATTTTCACCACCCTTGTTCATGAGGTGGCATCATAAGAAGGTCAAAACAACAAAGGAGACCATGCTAGCTTTGCAGTTGGTGGTTGGGTGCTGAGTTGGGGTGCCTACCCCTCACTGAGTCAGAATAAAAAAAAAAGACTCCGTCCTCAGGTTACCAAAAATATGCAGACCACTTTGCTTATTTTATAGAACTGCTTTATTGCAAAAATGGCAGGGTCTGCAAACACAAACCTCCATGCCACTAACGGCATATTTTTGGTAACCTGAGCACAGAGTCTTTTTATGTTGTCTTGCGTGCAAGCACAAACAACATATTGTGGTAGCTTAGAGTAGCAGGTTTTGGAGGTGCGGTCATGTTATGGCCAATGGCGCCACTGCTTTTTCAGGCTAGACTCTGTGGCAGCAATGAAATAGCACGCTGTCTATGACAGTGCTGCAAAAGCGTGCCACCAACTTGAAACAATTTCGCCGCCGCAGTGAGGGAGCAACCCATCACTGCAGGGTGTGCCTTGCCTGGCGTAACATTTCAATAAACATGACTGCAGCTATTGCCGTCCACCTCACACGGTCCCTCCTGAAAGCCGACGTCGGGGGTGCCCAATCCCCCTCTCAGCATGCCCCCTCTCCAGTTCATTTGCCGACAGGGGAGCCCAATCCCCATTGGCATACTGTTCCGCTATTTTAATTTGTCTGCCAAGGGGGGTGCCCAATCCCCCTCAGCATCATGCACCCCCCCAAACACACTTTTTTTTGTGCTGACGGGGGGCCCAATCCCTGTTGACTTCAGTCCCCCTCCCAAAAAAATACAGGTGGCACACTGGGAGTCCACCCCAGTGTGCCAAGACAAATCTGTAAAAAAAAAAGAAAAAAACCTTCCTGCAATGTCTTTTTTTTTAACCTGTAAAAGAGAAAATGGTCCCTCGTTGTCTCCGGTGCCCCCTCCCTCAACCCGCACCCACCATCTGCGTACCCACCTGTCCACACCCCCCTCACCCCGTACTTACCTCTGGAGCCTGGTGCGATGATCTGCGGTGGAGCGGGAATACGTCTGCACTCTTCAAAGTCGACCACGAACTGAAGAAATGCCAGTAAACTGTATAATGGCATCAATGGGGGGGGGGGGTCAACTTACTAACATACTAATTGCCAGCAGATTAGGCCTTAAGGTCTATCGAGTCTGCTCAAACCTCAGATCCCTAGTTGGGTGCCAAGGCCCCCCCTTGTGTTCCAGAAACCCCTATCATCCATCCCCAACCCCCTGGGCCAGGCCATCATCTGATACATCCACTTTTTGTGTCTGTCCCACCCTCTCTTAAAGCCCTCCACTGTGGATCTCTGAACCAGCTCACCAGGCAGTGCATTCCAAGGGTCCACCACCCTCTCAGTGAAAAACCTCCTCCTCTTTTCCCCCCTCACCCTTCCACCTTCCAACTTCAAACCATGCCCTCTGGTGATACTTCCCTGCTTTAGTCTAAAGATCCCCTCCATGTTTACCCTATTTATTCTCTTGAGGTACTTGAAGACCTCAGTCATGTCCCCCCTGTCTCTCCTGTCCTGCAATGAAAACAGGCAGAGCTTCTCAAGTCTGTCCTCATACGTCAAATTCCCTAGTCCTTGTATCATCTTAGTTGCCCTCCTCTGTACCCTCTCCAGGAGCTGTATGTCCCTCTTCAAGTGTGATCTCCAGTACTGTACACAGTACTCAAGGTGTGGTCTAACCAGTCCATTGTACAGCGGCAGAATCACTTCCCTGCTCCTAGAGGTGATCCCCCTTACGATGCATCCGAACATCCTGTTTGCCTTGCTAGTCGCTCTCCTGCACTGCTCAGAATTATTCACACATGCATCCACCATGAGCCCCAGGTCCTTTTCCCCTATTGAGGCCTCCAGCACCTCCCCTCCCAGGGTGTACCTGTGTCCAGGGTTTCCCCGCCCAAGATGTAACATCTTGCACTTGGTGATATTGAAATTTAATTTCCATGTGTGAGCCCAGCTTTCCAGGGTGTCCAGGTCCCCTTGCAGGGCCAATCTCCCCTCTTCCCCCTCAACTACTGCTCCCATCTTGGAGTCATCAGTGAAGAGACTCATTTCACCCTATACCGTCCCTGATGTCCAAGATATATGCATTAAACAGGATCAGACCCAGGACCGGCCCTCATGCACTACTCCGACCTCTCTAGGGTTTGAGAGCTCCCCACTGACCACTACTCTCTGGGTACATCCAGCTAGCCAGTTTTCAATCCATCTGACCATCAAAGGGCCTACTCCCAACCCCATCAGTTTCTCCACCAGACCATTGTGGGGGACAGAGTCAAACGCCTTGCTGAAGTCCAAGAATAATACATCCACAGGCTTTCCCCTGTCCAGTTCTGATGTTACCCATTCGTAGAACTCCACAAGATTGGTTTGACATGATCTACCTTGCACAAACCCATGTTGCCGACTATCCAGACCTCCCACCTCCTCCAAGTAAACCTCCAATCGTTCCTTTAGTATTCTCTCCATTAATTTTCCCACCACCGAGGTCAAACTGATGGGTCTATAGTTACCTGGTACTTCCCTCGACCTCCCTTTATGGATTGGCACCACATATGCCTCTCGCCAATCCCTAGGTACCCTCCCTGTCTCAAGCGACCTGTTGAAGAGCTCTGCCAGGGGTGCAGCCAGTATGTCTGCCAATTCCCACGATACTCTCGGATGAATGCCATCCTGCTACGGAGATGTGTCTTTCTTTAGGGCCTTGAGGGCTATCCACACCCTTTCGGTGGAGATAGCATCTTCCATCCCCTCCACCTGACTGGCCTTTTTATCCTTATCCTGATGTGACACCCCTGGGGTACCTCTCCCTCCCTCTTGCTCCATTTCTGTTGCTCCCCTGGTCCCACTCACTGCTGCTTCTATCCCTGTCATGCCTTGCTTTGTAGATATCCCATCCCCCTTCCTAGAGAACACAGAGGCAAAGTACTCATTTAATACCTCTGCCTGATCCCTCGCCTCTTCCACCCACCCTCCTTCTGATCTCAATCTGCTGAGATGGCCCTTAGTTTTTCTCCACTCCCCAATGTACCGGAAGAACCCCTTTTCCCCTCCATGTATCCCCTGTGCCAGCCGCTGCTCTTTACTGGACTTTACCCCCCTCACCATCCGGGTGACTTTTCTAGATGCAAGATGGTACATTTCCTTATCCCTATCCCCTCTTGTTGTTTTATATTTTTTGTAGGCCGCCTTCTTTTCTCTGACTGCTACCTGAACCTCACTGGACCATCAGCATGGTTTATGTGACCTTGCTCCCTTACGTTTCACCTTAGTACAGGTCCTGACTGCCTCATGAAGTCCCGTTTTATGACCTCCCATCTCTTTTCCACATTTGTCATTGATGTAATCCCCTTCAAGTGATCCTTGAGAATATTTCCCATGCCCACAAAGTCTGCCCCCCTGAAGTCCACTGCCAGTGTCCTAGATCTCCCCATGCTTATTTGAAACCAGACAGTATTGTGGTCGCTCCCAGTCAGGGGATCCTCTACAACCAGGTCCCTTACCAGATCCCCATCTGCCAGAACCACGTCCAGGACATGCCCTCCCTTGTGGGCTCCATCACATGCTGTTAAGAACACATCCTGGAAGCCGTCCAGCAACCTCTGTCTGGCCACCTTAGAGGACACGGTTCCCAGTTTGTACCTGGCATATTAAGGTCCCCCATCCAACACAACTCCTTCCCCTTTTGGTCCACACTGGGCAATGATGTTGTCCAGCAAACCATCCTCCAGAACATCACCCATCCCGGGGGGCCTATATACTACACCCAGCTTGACCTTACCTCCTGCTGGGGTTCGTAAGGTGACCCATAAGGCCTCCACATTTCCCTCTGCCTCTTCTACCCTAGCAATTTCTATGTCATCTCTAATGAACATAGCCACTCCACCCCCTCTGCCCTCCTTTCTATCCTTCCTAAGCATAGTGTATCCCCGCTATTTTTGTGACTTTTGGTGCCAAATTTTCAACATAGGGTTCTTGGGACCCCATCTCATGAACTCAGTCACTGTCAAGTCATGATTTCACGGTCACTGTGCTGAATCACCTTTCAGGACAGATTAATGAAATGACAGTGTCACTGTTCATAAGGTGGGCTCCCAAAAAGCCTATATTGCAAATCTGATGAAAAAATTCCAAAAAATTACTGTTATGAGTGTGCATTGCGCAGTTTCCAAGCACACTCGTAATTTCAAGAATTTTTTATGTTTTCCCTCCAGATTTTCAGCATTGCCATTTTTACACATCTCCTTATGAACAGTATGGCTGTCATTTTTCACATCCTGCCCGAAATGTGTTTTCACACATCTGGCGCAGAATGGCGCAGTCACTGTGGGAAGTCAACATTTGGGACAGATTAAGAAAATCATAATAACACTGTTCATGAGCAGATGTCCCAGAATGCCTATGTTGAAAATTTGGTGAAAGAATTCCACAAAGTGACTGTGTTACGAGCGTGCGCTGTGTAGTTTCCACGCACGCTCGTAACTCCGAATTTAAAATTTTTTCACTCCATATTTTCAACATTGCCATTTCCTCACACCTCCTTATGAATGGTACAGCTGTAATTTTTCACATCCTGCCCAAAATGTGTTTTCGCACACCTGGCGCAGAATGGCGCAGTCACTGTGGGAAATCAACGTTCGGGACAGATTAACAAAATCACACTGCCACTGTTCATGAGTGGAGGTCCCAAATACTTTCATGAGTTGGGGTCACATAAAGGCCATGTTGAAAATTTGAAGTGCAAATACCAACAAATGCCTGCGGCATTAGGGTGTCTAACCATAACGTCCCACCCTGTAGAGACTGACAGGTGTCAGGGGTGTGCCTTTGGATTGTCGGCTGTAATGCTTATGCCATTCAACCCCCACCCCCACCCTGCAGCCAGTGACAGGCATCAAGGTGTGCCTTGGACTCTTCGGCCCCAAAGTTCACCCCATTCTCCTATACTGCACCCATCTCAATGTATTTCCTTATGGAATGGGGTGAGCGTAGGCCTGATGACCCCAAGGCACAATGCAACACTTGTCAGAGTCTGCAGGGTAGGGTGAGGTGAAATGGCATGAGTGTTATGGCTGATGACCCAAAGGCACACCTCAATGCCTGTCAGTCTCTGCAGGATGCGGTTGAGTTGACGTTAGTTCCATACTTCACTGCCATTTCTATTATGCATCTCTCTAACTCCTGCACTACCAGTGCCAATGCCAGCAAGATAACATTTGGCATTGACAAATGCTTGTTTTGATTCGGGGTTATAAGAAGGCTATGTTGAAAATTTGGGGTAAAATGATTAAAAAACAAAATTATGAGTGTACATTGAAAGTTTTCAATTCACTCTCATAACTGGTAATTTTCAAAAAATTTTTCACCTCAAATTTTCAACATAGACATTTTTTCACACCACCTCATGATCATGACAGCCATCATTTTTCAAATCCTGGCCAAAATGTATTTTTGGACTCGTGGTACAAAATCACCTTTTGGGCAGGATTTTAACATTTTCTCCATCCTTGTTCATAAGGTGGGGTCATAAGAAGGCTATATTGAAAATTTGGGGTCTAAGTATTAAAAACCAGTAAAGATATGAGTGGACATTTCCATTTTTTCAATGTACACTTGTAACTTTTATAATTTTCAATATTTTGACCCATAATTTTCAACTTAGCCATTTTCTACACCATCTCATGAACATGACAGCTGTCATTTTTCAAATCCTGGCCAAAATGTATTTTCACACTTGGAGCCCAAAATGATATTTCAGCCACTATTTTATAAATGACACCCACCATGTTCAGAAGAAGTGATCATAAAAAGATTATGCTGAAAATTTGGGATCAAAATGTGAAAAAAAAAAAAAAACTGAGTTATGAAGAAACGCTGAATTGTTCCAACGTTAATCATAACTTTATTTTTGCAGATTTGGCCCCTAATGTTCAACATATCCCTTGTGTTACCCCACCTCCTGAACATGACAGGTGTTATTTTCCAAATTCCCTTCCAAAACTTGTTTTTGCAGTCAGACTGCAAAATCACATTTTGGGTAGGATATTAAAAATTGCACCTCTTTTGATCATAATGTCAGGTCATAAAAAGACTGTTGGAAATCTGGTGCCAAATATGGGATCCCACTGAAAATTAGATATTTCCTCTCAACTGGCCTATCCTGGGTAAAAACAATCTAAAAATGTGCAAAAGCCGGACACCACTGAAAATGAGATATTGAATCTCATCTTATCTCTCCTGGGTAAACATATAGTAAAAATTTGTACAACCAAGACCAGGTACAACAGCAAATGAAGCAGCAAACATTTGATATTGACAAATGCTTATTTTGTGTGCATTCACATTTTTGTTGTGTTGTACTTTTGTGTTTTTATTCACTTTTCAGTTGTGCTGTGCAGTTTTGTTTGCAATCACCTTTTTGTTGTGCTGTGTTTTTCTGTTTGCCTGTACTTTTCAGTTGTGTTCATTTTTGTTTGCATTCACTTTTTTTGTTGTTGTGAGTGCTTTTTTGTTTATATCCACTTTTCAGTTGTGCTGTGCTTTTTTGTTGTCATTCACTTTTTTAATCGTACTCAGCACTTGTTTGCGTTTATTGTTTAGTTATGCTAGTATTTTATTTTAATTAATTATTCTATATACAATTTACTGTTTTGCTTTGCATGTTATTGTATGTGTTATTTTCTTTTGATTGCACTTTACATTTGCTTTTGTTTTAATACTATATTTTATTATTTTTTTAAATCACACTTTACATTTGGTTTTGTTGCTTCTCTTTTTTGTTTGGTTATTGCTTTAATTATTTGATAGCATTTTACTTTTATTGCTTGTGTTTTACACTTCAGGGCCACCATAGCTAATGTCTGAACCAAGGGTCAACTCCCTGGCAATGACATATGGATTAGAAATCAAAATCACCATGGGTTTCTGCAGCAGTGGAATCAATGTAAAAGTGATGGATCTGATCTACAATTTCTGAGATCAAATAAAATACACATTTTTAAAAGTAGTGGTAGGCGTAATAAGTTGTAATCATAAAATATGAACACGGATAATGCAAATGAGTAAGTGCTCATTTCCAATGGGGTCTAAGTGAAAACAAATTACAGATCAATCATACACTAAAACAGTAAAATGTTTCCAATGCAACTTCTGGGTAAATAAGTAACAAGTAATTATGGACAAAACCTGGCAGACGCACATAGTACTGTATATGATGCCCCCACTCCCTAGGTATGGGAGGCAGTACAGCACAATGATTAAGCGCACTGAGCGGCAAACATTGAGAACTGGGTTTGAACCCACAGCAACCATTACCATATTGTGTGACCATGAGCAAATGTTCCCTGGATGCACCTGGAAACAAACCTCGATGTCGTGTGTCTTTCCGGCCCAAAAATTGTATATATATAAATAAACAAACAAATAACTAACTAAATAAATCAACAAAATAATTCAGTTCATATATACAATAAAAAAAACAGCATACCTACATACACCACATAGCCCCTTCTCAACACAAGAGTTAAATAACACCAACAGTTTAATAGGCCTAGAAAATATATTCCAGATAATATAGCCGGGTAACCTGCAGCTACCCACAGGTACTATAAAGTCAGCAGTATGGCAGCTTGATATGACATCAGTATTTGTAAAATAAGCAAGAAAGATACCAACTAATACAGTTGAAATGACCTTCAATGCACAGTACATATGTAGTACCTATACAAAACAAAAAAAATCATCTTTTGTCAGTGTCAAACATGTTTGATTGCATGCCATTTGTTACACATAGTTTATAATAGGGAATTTGTCATGATTGGGAAATGAAGAGGTTCACATACGTATTTATTTATTTGTTTATGTATTCTGAAAGTTTCACCAGGAAAGGCATACTGAGCTGCTAACAGCTCATTTCCAGCTGCATCCAGGGGGTAGGGGATGTGAAAAATCATATACAGCAAAAAGCAATATATCGAAGAGCATAATCAAACATGGAAGACAAATCAAAATATCATATGTACAGGTAATGAAGGAAACAAATTGCCAGCGCAGAACTAGGGAGGGTCGGTGAGTGAGGAAGAGAGTCATGGGCAGTTGCAGAAGGGAGAAGAAAAGTCATGAAGGAGAGACTTTAAGGAGAAAGCTGAAGAGGCAGAACAAGTTGCCAAGGGAAGGGAGGACCAAAGTTTAGGAATGTGGTATGAGAAAGCAGATTGACCAACCGTAGATTTTCTAGAAGGAATAGTGAGGGGAATGGGACGTGTTATTGTGTAGAGGGTAGGAGGAAGCAGAGGGAGAGGATAAGAGGGAGGTAAGGTAGGAGGGAAGGGAACCAAACCAGAATTTAGATATGAAGGAAGCACAATGGGAAAGGTGCCTGGCATCAAGAGAGGGGAGTGAAAGGGCAGAACAGTATGAACACTGGTGGGTACGAGAGGAACCATCTATAGCAAAATGATAAAAAGAGTGAAATAAGGGGTCCAGTCTGGCAAGGGAGGATCTGGGAACTCCACTGTAGATTATGTCACTGTAATCAAAAATAGGGAAAATCATCTTTAAAACAGTTTCACGGGGGACAGGAAGTGTGATACTCATTTTGTTCCTGTAGAGTGCACCAGGCTTGGGGTGGAGCATCTGGTGTATGACATCAATATGAACCGAGAAATCAAGACGATGGTTAAGCCAGATCCTGAGGTACTTAAAAGAGGAAACATCCTCAATAATAGCACCATCAAGGGTGTGAAAGGAAGGGAGAGGGGTGAGTCTAGAAAACCTCTGATGGGTGCCCAAAAGTCATGCAGACTGAATTTTTTTGCATTTTGTGATAGTTGGTTAAACTGGAATCAGTGCTGAATATTGTCAAAATATACTGTAGCTGAAGTTGTGAGGTAAAATCATAGGAAGCGGAGCCAGAGGCAAAAATAACTATCATCTGTGTACATATGAATGAATGCAGAGGAACAGACAGAGGGGAGGTCATTTAAGAATATTTGAGAATAAGTAAATAGAGTACAAATAGAAAATAGAATAGAAACTGAAAAAAGAATAAGAATACATATTTAAGAATATGCACAACATTCTTTTTTTCTTAGATTGTGACCCTGAATTTTTAAGACAGTTTTGATTTCCTTAGCATATGTGCATGACATGTGTCATTTATCAAATGCAGCCCAAAATGTGATTTTGTGGAACAAGTGCAAAATCAGGTTTTGGAAGGGATCTGAAAAATGACACCTGCTATGTTCATTACATGGGGGGTAAGAAACATAAGTATGTTTAAAATGCGGGTTGAAAAAGTAAAAAAATGGTAACAATATGTGGAATGTCTTTTTTTTTTATATTTTTTGTTGCTGGGTCCCAATCTTTATTTGGCCTGGCTCTGCTGACCACCCCCTCATACTCAGGCTTGCCCCCCTGAGGACAGCCACCAGGTGTGCACCCTCTCTCAATGGACACTGGTAGGTGAAACCCAGCTTACCCACCAGGTTGGGGCCACGGGAGCTGGACCCTCTCCCGGTGGACTCTGGTGGCCAAAGGGGACAGCAGAGGAGTTGGCATTATCCATTGAGGCTGATATTTTTTTTGTGCTGTAAGCTCTTCCCCCAGGGGCGGGGTTTGTGCAATGACATCCCATGTCTGCCTCGCCCACCGTACGTGATGACGCTGGTCTCTGCAGAGCCCCTAACCTCCACCAGGGGTCCGTGGTATGCCAGGCACTCAGCCCCCCTTCCCCTGGAGAAGGACAGCAGTCCTCTGGATGCTACATAGATACATAGACAGTGTCGGCAGATAAGGGCCTATGGCCCACCCAGTCTGCCCATTTGAGCTTGTAAGTTCAGTTTATGTTTTCCTAGAAGTTTGTTGCCCCTTACCCCTGACCTCCAGAATTCCTTTATGTCTATCCCATGCACTCTTAAATCGCGTGATTGTTTCAGCCCCCACCACTTCCTCTGTCAGGGTGTTCCACTTGTCCACCACCCGTTCTGTGAAGAAATTCTTCCTCACGTTTCCTCTAAATCGTCCCCCCTCCAACTTCATCCCATGCCCTCTAGTCCTGGAACATCTTTTTCGCTTAAATATAGTGTATTCCTGTACCCTGTTCCTCCCTGTCAGATACTTGTATGTCTCTATCATATCCCCTCTTTCCCTCCTCTCCTCCAGGGAGTACATATTCAGTTCCTTCAACCTGTCCTCATAGGACTTGTGATGCAATCCATGTACCATCTTTGTTGCCCTCCTCTTAACCTTCTCTACCCTGTCTATGTCCTTACGTAGGTAAGGTCTCCAGAACTGTACACTGTACTCCAGGTGGGGCCTCACTAGTGTCTTGTATAGTGGAATGATGACCTCCCTTTTCCTGCTGGTGATACCCCTGCCTATGCATCCCAGCATCCTATTTGCTTTACCTGCTGCCTTGTCACACTGTTTCCCCTACCTTGAGGTCATCAGAGATGATAACTCCAAGATCCCTTTCCTGCTTGCTGCATGCTATATCCTCACCCCCAACTGATACATTGTGCCAGGGCTTTTGTTCCCCATATGTATTATCTTGCACTTCTTTGCATTGAATTTCAACTGCCAAACCCCTGACCATTCTTCAAGTTTCTGCAGGTCCCTTCTCATTCTGTCTACACCCTCTGGTGTGTCTACTCTGTTACAGAGCTTTGTGTCACCAGCGAACAGTGAAATTTTGCCTTCTAGGTCCCAAGAATGTCACTGATGAAGATGTTGAATAGGACTGGTCCCAGCACTGATCCCTGTGGTACTCACTGGTCACTCTTCCCTCTGTGGAGTGACAGCCATTTACCACCACCCTCTGTGTCCTGCCGCCCAGCCAGTTACCTGCCCACCACACTACTGTCCTGCCCACACCCATATTCCCAGTTTGTTTAATAGTCTTCTATGTGGCACAGTGTCAAAGGCCTTGCTGAAGTCCAGATAGGCCATGTCCACTGCCCTCCTGATCCACCTCCCTAGTCACCCAGTCAAAAATTCAACGAGGTTGGTCTGACATGACCTCCCCTGGTGAAACCATGCTGCCTTGGGTCCTGTAGTCCATTGACAACCAGATGTTCCACCAATCTCTTCTTCAGTAGTGCTTCCATGATCTTCCCCACTACTGAGGTGAGGCTGACTGATCTGTATTTCCCCGCTGCCTCTTTGTTCCCACTTTTGTATAAGGGGACTACATCTGCTGTCCTCCAGTCTGTGGGTACCTCCCCTGTTTCCAGTGATCGGCTAAACAGAATAGCCAGAGGTTCAGCCACCACCTCTCTTAGTTCTTTAAGGATCCTGGGGTGCACCCCATCTGGCCCCATTGCTTTATCAACTCATTACTTCCAGTTCCTTCAGGACCCTTCCTCGTGTAAAGGGACTTGTGTCCATTTCTGCACCATTCTCACCCCTTGTACTCCCTTCAGACCCGTTACCCTCCTCTTCCTCAGTAAAGACTGAGCAGAAATACCTGTTCAATATGTCAGCTTTACTGTTATCCTCCATGTGGCCCCCATCCTCCCCCTTCAGTCTCACTATCCCTCCCTTTGCTTTTCTTTTTTCACTTATGTACCTGTAAAAGGTTTTGTCCCCTCTACCCACTGATTTTGCAATGTGTTCTTCTGTCTGAGCTTTGGCTTCCCTTACTGACCTCCCTGCCTCCCTTTGCTTCTCCTGGTACTTCTCCCTATCCCTTCTGCCTGTGTCTTTTTGTATTGCCTGAATGCAATCTTTTTGGCTTTCACTTTCTTTGCTACCTCTTGGAAAACCATAATGGTCTCCTCTTCCTTTCCTCTTGCTAACCTGCTTAATGCATAATTCTGTTGCTCTTGTAATCCCCATTTTAAATACTGCCCACTGTTCCTCAACCCCTGATTCCTGCCCCATTCCTCTTAATGCCTCTTTCAAGTATCTCCCATTTTCCCAAAGTCTGCCCCCCTAAAATCTAGGATACATGTTTTTGTGTGGTTTGGTTCTGCTCTTTCTGTGATTTCAAACCACAATGACTGGTGGTCACTGTTCCCCAGGTGCTCCCCCACTGTTACCCCATCACACTGTCCCTGTTTGTGAGCACAAGGTCCAGTATTGCCTTCTGTCGAGTTGGTTCCATGACCATTTGCTTGAGGAAGGCACCCTGAAGGGAGTCCAGGATAAATCTGCTCCTAGTTGATGCTGCTGCTGGGATGCTCCAGTCCACATCTGGAATATTGAAGTCTTCAACCAGTACTACCTCACCCTTGTCTGCCATCCTTTGGATGGCTAGCATCAGCTCCCTATCTGTTTCTTCCTCCTGGGCTGGTGGTCTATAGACCACGTCTGTGCGGATGGCTGGCCCCATTTTCCTTTCCAGCTTAACCCACAGTATCTCTCCCCAATTTTGTTCCTCCTGGATCTCTGTGGCCCATATGTCATTTTTCACATACAGTGCCACTCCTGCCTTCCTACCTGCCCTGTCTCTTCTGAATATGTTGTAGCCAGGTATGGCCATCTCCCAGTCGTGGTTATCATTACACCAGGTTTCAGTGATGGCCACAATGTCCAATGTCTGACTGCACCATGACAGCCTCCAGATCTTCCATCTTGTTGCTAAGGCTCCTGGCATTGGCACACATGGCTTTCCATAATTTGATCTCCCTAGACTGCTTTGCTGTTCTACTCCAGCCCCTTCCTTGGTTGTCCTTTATCCCTGGTTCTCCTTGCTGTCTGCCCTTCTGCTGAATTTTGCCCCTTTTCTGCCTATCCACCTCTTGGGTGCTAATCTCCATCTTTTGCACACTGCTTTGTAGAGATAGCCACTCCTCCGGTTCACTGGTTCCACTGCTAGTTGTGGAAGGTGAGCAAGTAGGTACCCTCCTTGCTGGCCTGCCACCCCCCTTTGCTAGTTTAAATGCTTGTCAATGTAGCATTTAAACTTATCATTGAGTGCTTGGATTCCCCTCCAGGATGCTCAATCCTTCTCCCCTGGCTGGCCCTCCAATGTTTCAGGTCCGTTCTCAAACCCAGGTCATCAGTGTCGCAGACGGGTACCCTGCCCCTGTACCAGCGTGCCGGCACTATATGTGGAAATGTTGAAAAATGGCAGTGTTCATAACTTTTTTCAGTTTTGATCCCAAATGTTCTGCATAGTCTTTTTATTACACCACCTTATGAACATGACATGTCTCATTTATGAAATCCTGTCCAAAATGTCACTTTGTGGCACAAGTGTGAATTCTGCTGTACCTGCTACTGTGTGTTCTCAAATATATTGCTGCTCTATGTTACTTATTGTACTATCCTAATGTAATATGCAGTTTGTTGCTTATCTGCTTGTCGCGACTCAGGGTATAGTTGTCTATCCTCTGTATGTCTTGTACCCAGCTCTGTACCTCATGTATCCACTTGTTCTTTTAATTTGTATTGTACAGCTAACTTGTATTTTGACGTGGAGCCTTTGCAAAGGAGTCTGAAAGGTCTGTAATTCCGATATGTTCAATAAATAAATAATAAATGAGACAATTTGGGCAGGATTTAAAAAAATGATACATATGTCCATGAGGTGAGGTACAAAAACGGCTGTGTTGAAAATGTGGGTTCAACATCCAGTAGAATAGCAAAGCTAGGAGTAAACATTGAAGAATTTCATAATTTCTTCATAACTTTGCCATTTTTTGAGATTTTGACACCAAATTGTCAACATAGTCTTTTTATTACCCCACCTTATAATCAACACTGGTGAAAGGTTTTAAATCCTTTTTTATTTATTTATTTATTAATTGAAATGTTTCACCAGGAGGGCACACTGAACAACAAGTTACTCGTCTCACGGTGCGACCTGGGGGGAGGGGTTACATAGGGTTGTGAAGGATTATCAGTTACAATAGTATGTGGGTAGTGTGATGTAGACAGCCAGCTCTGGGTGTTCGAGTGCTGTATTAATTTTTTATTACATATGAAATATGTGATGGGAAACTCAGTTTGAGGAAACTACTGTCTTACTGGAACTGACACATCAAGACCCCCCAGGGATAAATTCAAAGGACAGGAGGTATTTTAAACTGCAGAGATCTGGGGTGCAATTACCTTGTCAATTTGTTTTCATCCCAGGAAATAAGATTAGCCATTCATAATGCCCTCAGGGAGATCCTTTGACTTGCATAGTTGCCAGGGAAGGACTTGTGGGGGGGGTGTCGAAGAGAGGCCAGAATGGACATTGAAGAGGTTTGATGTCGGAGCCAGGAAGGACCCAGACGATTCTGGAAGGTCCAATATACATTTCTGGGGAACTCTTGAATTACATCAGAAACACCTGAGGTGTAGATTCCAAGGTCCAGATGGGATTAAAGAGGCCAATACACTTTTGTTTTGAATACAGTGACTTAGATCAAAGAAACTTTTGAGATGTATGTATAGCAGAGCACAAACCAGTTCTCACCAGTTAACCTGTGGAGAGAAAAGTCAGTGAGGTCATCTCATATGTTTTTTTAAATATTTTATTTGGAGACCATGTATTGTAAAATATAGAGTTTGATACACCAAGGTGGAGTTAGTGACCTCATGAGAAGGCCGGCTCAGAAGTGTGTTTAATTGCTGAAGTGAACCTGACAGAGACACAAGAATATTTTTCTGATTGAGAGAAGACCCTCAAAGCACTGAAAGGAAGTAAGCATTAGATTATACCAGTCTGAAGTTATAAATTGAAGGAACTGTACTTTTTTACCTGTTTGTTTTAAGGCTGTATGTGTTGGGATATATATCTGTTCTGTAATTATTGTTCTGTTTTGATATTTTAAAGTAAAGATATTTTTTTACAAATGAAACTGCTGGAGTGCCTGGACATTTCTTTTTAATTTTAAGTGGAGCTTTTAAAGGTTATAGTAGCACTGTGTATGGGCCTATTGTATACCAAACTGGGAAATAGATAGAGTTCTCTAAAAGTCTTGCATAGAGTTCTAAGGGTTCATTTGAAAGACCTGGTTGGGTGCCCGTAGTCAAAGATATCTGGCCCCCCGAAGACAGAATTATCTGAGCCTAATAACTGAGTACGCTAACAAGAGGTTATCAGTTTGAATCCTTCCAGAGCATGAGACTAAGATGACTTGAACCCACAAAACAGACAAGAGGGTTACCTTGTCTGTTCACTGTACACAAATCACACGCTCAGAGGTTGGCACTTTGGGAGTAGAGGGTTGACCGGCTGAGCGAGTTTGTGACAGGTAATACAAACAATACAACATTGTAAGATTGTGCAACAGTTGAAGCACAAGGCATTGTACAATTAACAGTAGAGGAACATTGGGTAAATTACAAGACATGTCCAAAATCATACAAAAGAACATATGAACGTACAAAACCTATAGAATCATTTATAGTGCATGAGTGTACCAGGAGCAGGCTCGAGGTAGTATGCAAGTGCTGTTGGAATAAAAAGGATGGGGTTAGGTTGTGCACACTGGTGATCCACAAGGGCAGGTGGAGAAGAGGGGGGAGAGGCAAGAACTGAATATGAGGACAATAAATCCTGTCCAAAAGGTGATTTTGTGGAACGACTGCGAAGACATATTTCAGAGGGGATTTTAAAAATTACATCTGCCTTGTTCATGAGGTGGAGTAAAAAAAAGGCCATGTTGAAAATTTGGGGTTAAAATGTGGAAAAATAGAAAAATTATGAGTAAATGTTGAAGAATTTCAATGTGTCTTCGTAACTGTGTTGTTTTTTATGATTTTGACCCCACATTTTCAACATAATCTTTTTATTATCCCCCCATATGATTACAACAGGTGGAACTTTTTAAATTCCGTGGGAAATGTGATTTCACAGAGTGACTGCTGGGAAGTGATTGGGAGGTGGGCAGGTTAAATAGCAGTAGGTGGGATTTTGTTTTCAGGGAGCGGGCACCAAGGGAAATGATTGGGAGGTGGGTGGGCTGTACTGCAAAGGATGAGAGGGCTGCTGATGATGATGGTTCACTGGCTGATGGGCAGACTCTTCTCACTTATGAAAGGATGCAGCTGCACTGTGATAGGTAAGGCTGCATCCTTTCATCTGCGAAAAGTTTCCACCCATCAGCCAGTGAATCAACATCATCTGCAGCCTTCTGATAATTGGGGTTTACTAGCAAGCTTCCTGCATGCTCAGTTCCATTGGCTGCTAAGGCCCCACACCTTCCCAGCCCCTACACTGTCCCACACTACCACTGTGTTTGCTTTGCACCTGCACACAAGCAAACAGAAGAAGGAAATTAAATTGTTACTGGTTTGTTTTCCATCCTCACTGTGAACTTTGCCCTACAGAGGTAATCGTGGAACTGGCCAACTCTGGTAACTGGTAACTGGTTACTCTGGACCATAGAGGTCACAATGAATAGTAAGTCCAGGGGCTACCAATTTGGCAAGATAGCCACAGTCCAAGTGCAGACAGCGTCCCCTCGGGACCAAATTAGGCCTTCAACTACAGGCAGGTCTGCTCTCCTCTTATCCAGTCACCCTCTCTTGAGCTCCAGAGGGGAACACAGACTTCCAGAGAGATGGCCGACCCTGACCACAGCCACCCTCTTCATCCACTCCTCCTCTAGAAACTGGATTGTTTCGGAATAGGGCCATATGAACCATGAGGCTGTCTATGGACCCCTGGACTCACTGGGACCCCCTCCTCACAGTCTCTCCATGCCCTCCAGGTGTACAGTCTTGGGATCAGGAGTAGTGCCTAGACTGTTGGACCCCTCACCTCAAAGGCTCCATTCTTCCTTTTCTCCCTGGTCTCTACCTCTCTCTGCCCCAGTGAGACCCTTCTGTTCTTCTGATTCTCTCTCCATCTCAAACCTGACTGAATGTCCTGTATGAGGCCTCACTCAGCAGTGGCCATCTGGGCTAACGCCTGAACAGCCTGCCCCATGTTGCAGCCTTCTATGAGGTCATACTCTTTCCTTCCAGGCTAGACTTCCAGCCTGCCCTAACAGGGGCTGCAGACAAATTGCTACTGCCACATCTTTCCGCTTCCTGGAACTGTACAGCCCCCCAAAATAATAAAGAAAGTGAAGCTTCACTGACTGACCATGCAATAACCCCCATTCAGTCCTCTTACCATCGGTTCTCCCCCTCAGGAAGTGCTGTGACCCTCCTTTTATACTCTCCCTATCTGATGCCAACTATCACCTGCCAAAACAAAGGTCCTATTAGGACCTATCTTATAGGTGTCAAAACTCTCCCCGCTCCCAAAGATCTACAGGACCTGTAGTCCCGATATAAACTATTTACATTTGCCATGTGCAGAGCACCCTGGCCGCCATAACTATTTCCATTTTCCATGTCCCTCTCACTCCTGTGGTCCTGAGCTTGGCTGACCCAGAAAAACTGGACCTAGGACCCGGCAGGCATCTGAAGGCATGGAAGCAGCCCATCCGACTCTCAGCCCACCTACAAAAGGAGAAGAAACAGAGTCCAATGTGGCCAGAGAGGCAAAGAAGAACAGGGGGCCACAAGGTGTGAATCCCCCCAGAGACACTGAAGCACACAGTGCTGGGGTCCCAGGAGCCACAGCTCCCTCACATGTAAGCCCATTTGGTGGTCTTACACAATAATGGGCCCTGTGCACTATATCTGTGTGTTGCTATGTGTGTGGTGTGTAGCCTTGACATAAGTTTGATTGCTTCCCATAGAAAGGTAACAGAACTCCGTGGCATGCATGACACTCCATGATGCTGGTCCTGGGCTTCCCCCAATACTGGCTGGCATGCATATCTCCTCACATGGCCAGGATGGGGGTGTGGCTACACAACATGGGATGCATGAAGCCACTTACATATGGTGGAGAGCAGCCATGGAGTGCGTACACTATGGCTGGGAGACAACAGCCATAACTGCCTCCACATTCCCTACCACCTACACACCTGGAGGCTGGACAACCCTGACCAGAACAGTATGGGCCCCTGCCCACCAACAGCCAGCGATCCCCTGCACCACGGGGTGCAGAGCACTGGCAAGACAGTAAATACAGCCTATTCCCTGTCATGAAGGGAATATGTTATTTATCACCCAGGCATCCACATCCCATGATCACCTACGGGAGTGCAGTAAGGGATCTACTAGGTGGCTGAGCCGGGTGTCCAATTGGATGCCTAGTGCCCAACCACACCACACCTCCAGCTTTGCATCCCCCCCCCCCCATTGCAGAGCTCTGTGCTGGTGTTCAGGCATGCCCAGGACTAGTGATTAGCAGGAACTGGGTCCAAACAGTGCCACCAATAATTGTGTTGCCATGTTGTGTGTGGTAAAAACGGTGCCTTTTTTTCGCGGGGCTTTGCCCCCTGCACTCCCCATCTTAAGGATTCTCACTCTGAGGGGGAGCAGATCCCGAGGAAAGTGTAAATACATGGGGCTCTGGAATACTGTTTCCACAGCCTCATGTGAAAAACAAACCTGAAATCCCAATATCGAGTAAAATGTCAGAGACCAGGATTAGAACCCTGGTCTCCATTGCCACTGGGTGAGCTGCTCCATACCCCAGCCCTCCACACCACAGGATCAGCTCAGCCAGTCTTTTGTTCCCTGCAGCCCCTTGTCCTGTGTGCAGGACCATGGATAGTGACCAGGGGAATGCTTACAGCAAGTGCTGTAAATCCCCCCTCACTGTCCGTGTGAGTGCTTACCAGACTAGTACCATATAGTGCAAAGCTATTCTGGTAGCGCTTATCTAACCGGGTACCGATTAGCAACATCTTGCATGTGCGTGTGCAGCATCAGGACATTCTGATAACATGTGGATAGGATAGGGCCCAATATGCTCACACCCCAAATAATATGGTCATGACATGGATATGCAACAAATAATGGGTTTATTAGGGGTAAGCAGAGTCAAAGAAAGTTCTAGGGAAGGAAAAGGCTAGCAATACAAATAATAAAAATGTGACTATTCATTGCAGTTTTGCTACACACGCTCGTAACTTTGGATATTTTAAAGATTTTGATCCCAGATTTTCAACATACACTTCTTATTACCTCACCTCATGTATATCATAGCTGTCATTTTTCAAATCCTGTCCAAAATGTGTTTTCACACATGTGGCACAGAATGGCATTGTAGTTGTGCAGAATTACGTTTTGGAGGGGATCTGAAAATTTTCTGTACCAGGTACATGAGGTGGGGTAATAAGATGGCTATGCTGGCAATTTGGTCACTGTTGTCCTATAAACTGGAGTGCAGGGCTATTCCACAGCAACATACTGTACATATATGGATCTATGGAGGGATGGGAGCGCAGGGCCAAATAAGGCTACGATTACACTATCTAAAAAAGTAAGGAAATTCTTTGCAAAAAACTATGTTAATGCATCAGTTAGGGTTATTTATTTATTATTTATTTGCTTTTGTTAACCGGGTAAGCACACTAGACAGCCAAGTGCCTATTTTCAGGTGCGACCCGGGAGAATTACAAAGGACAACTTTACATAACCATTGAGGAGTCAAAAAGAAATACATTGCATAACAACAGGCAATTCAAGGCAGGTTCTAAGAACAACAGGCAAATTCAAGACAGGCATTAGAGGACAGTAGGCACAGAGTACATTCATGGACAGCTGAGGAATTGAGTAAGTTGCATAGGGAGTAAACGGGGATTTCAAAGCTGACTCTAGAGCGAGGGAGGCACCATGTTCATAGAAGGACATTTGAGGAGTCTGTAACAAAAAATACCAGAAATAACAGGCATTTGAGGCTGGCAGCACAGTGCATTGCAATAGAGAGGGGTAGGTGGGATGAAATGGGAGGTGGACAGTGGAATAAAAACAGAAGCAGACAGTGGTAAGTGCCTGTGGGGGGAGGGGAGAGGCCCTAGGTGGGAGGGTTAGTCCAGGATTCCTGGTCAGTTCCCAAGAGAAGTGCAAGAAGCACTGAGGCCTCCACCCCACCAGATGGAAGGGAGGAGAGGGGCAGTGGAGTAGGGCTACAAGGAGCAGGAACAGGGGGAAGGAGGTTTCAGGAAGTTCCAGAGGAAGGTTTTAAAGCTAGGATGGGAGGAGGAGGACCGAGTGGACTCGGAGAGCGAGTTCCAGAGTATGGGGGCATATGTGAAGAAGGCCCGATCCCCCGTAAGGGTGCGGGTTCTGGGAACCAGGCGTTCCTGGTTTGTCCCAGATCTTAGGTGGTAGGAAGGGGCGCCTGGTTTAAGGGGAAGGGCTAAGGCAGGAGGGGTGCCAGAGCGGATGATATTTTCGATGAAATTACCTAGGACAAAGGAGCGGTGCTTTTCGAAGGGAAGCCATTCCAGGAGGCTGTAGGCCACATCGGTGGGTGAGGAGAGGCGGAAGCGACAGACATTATTGTAGGCCGTGGTCCCACTTTGAGAGGTTGGATTTGAGAGCTTAGCAAAGCCACGCAGTCCGTAGCAGAGAGAGGGGAGGAGGACCCTCTAGCTAGGGCTGTTTGCAGCGGCATGAGGCAGTTATTATTCGCAGCAAGACCAAGCTTGCAATTTGTGGCCTTGCAGACATTGCGAATGTGCGAGGTAAGGTCCAATTGTGGGTCCAGGGTGATGCTCAGGTACTTGGCAGAAGTTACCATCTCAAGGGGCGAGCCATCCACCCGAGGATCAGCAGGGGCAGGGGCAAGATTTTATTTTGTTCAGTGACCCAAACAGCATGGATTGGGTTTTTGAGATTGAGAGAGCCTGTGGTCCCCAGCCAAGTTGGATGGCCTCAAGTCAGTAATTCAGGTGGGAGTTTATAGTTGAGATGTCCTGGGAGCTGACCAGGAGAACTAGGTCATCCGCTTACAGGGTGGTGTGACCATGGACAGTGACGGACAGTAGGTCGTTGATGAATAGTGAGAATAGGGTTGGACCAAGGACTGATCCTTGAGAGACCCCACAGTGGACTGGTAAGAGGTTGGAGGTCATCCGGTTGAAGTATGTGAATTGCTGTTGGTTAGAGAGGTAGTTCATGAACCAGGTGTGGGAGGAGGAGGAAAATCCAAGGGATAGGAGCTTGGAGCCGAGGAGCGAGTGATCCACCCTATCAAAAGCTTTAGAGAGGTCCACAAAAATGGCTCCAGTGAGGTTGCCTAGGTCAGCACCAGTCCGGATCAGTGAAGTGACCACTGCAAGGGCAGTAGACATGCTGTGTCCTCTCCTGAAGCCATGTTGAGCAGGAGAGAGGATGTTGTGGTCCTGGATATATTGGGAGAGCTGGGAGGCAACGGCTTTCTCAAGAAGTTTACTAATAGTGGATAGAATGGCTATGGGATGGTAGTTGCCAGGATCCTTTGGATTTCCTGGTTTTGGGACAGGAATGACCTTGGCCACTTTCCAAAGGTTGGGAATAAGCCCAGAGTTAATAGAGGTGTTGAATAGATGCGAGACGGGCCTGGCAAGGAGGTGGGCCCCCAGTCTGAGCAGTTTGGGCTTGAGTCTGTCATATCCTGCGCCAGTGTGAGGGAAGAGGCCTGAGAGTAGCCTCTGAGTCTCCTTTGGTGAAACTTGTCTCAGTTGGAAGGGGGGCCGGGGATGAAGGCCGGTTGAGGGGGCCCTGGGCGGAAAGATGACTGGGGACTGGAAGGGGGCAGGCAGGTTCGAAAACAGGGAATTGAAGGTGTTTGCTATGGTGTGGGGGTTATTGCAGCTGACCCCGTCAACAAGTAAGTCAGTTACCTGAGCTTTGGCTGACCCATAATAGCATTTTTAATGATTTGCCAGAAGCTCCTCGGGTTGCTGCCAGAGGAGAGCAAGGCGGTTTGCAGAACTCACTTTCGCTGAGCGAATGGCCCTTTGCAGGAGTTCCTGAGGCCGGTAAGCCATCAGGTCACTAACATTTTGGGAGGCTTGTATGTAGCCCAACTTTTGTCCCTGGCCTTCATAAGGGAGAATAGGTCCCCATTTAGCCATTTGGTGACAGTGCCCCTCACCCTCCTCTTAGTGAGGGGGCATGTTTATTCTGAAGGGGGACAAACTTGGCTAGGAATAAATCCAGAGCTCGAGAGGGGTCGTTGGAGGTAGTGACCCCTGTCCAGTCAATAGCTTGGAGGTCAGACAGGAAGTCGTGGGTATTAAATTTGGAGTAATCCCTTAGTTCAATCACCTTGCTAGGGATTTTGGGCTGGGAGGTGCCCCAGACACAGTAGGTAGGGGAATGATCAGAGATGGCATCCGAGAGGGTTCCTGAGGATATAATGTTGGCAGGCCTGTTGGATAGGATCCAGTCGATAAGGGAGCCTGAGTTCCCTCGTGAGGAGAGCCTAGTGGGTTCGGTTATGACTTGGGTTAGTGCAAGACTGGAGAGCAGAGGCTCGTACAAGCTTCCGGTTTGTACCCAGCCAGTTGAGGTTGAAGTCGCCTATTAGTAGGGTTTCGTTGGGACCCACTTTTGCACCGATGCAGTCGAGCAGTGAGGAGAGACCAGTCAGGCCATCCTTAGGTGGGATGTAGGTGCATACCAGGTGGATTTTCTTTGTATGGCCCAGCAGGAGGAGAGCGTGCAGAAACTCACATGCAGGCGGGGTGGCCAGTGAGTGGTCAATGGTGGTCAAGTTTAGGTGCGTTTTGTAGTAGAGGATTACCCCGCCGCCTCTCTTCTTACCAGGTCTGTCCTGTCTAAAGTGGTTATAGCCCGGAAGGGCACACTGGATATTAGGAATATGGGGCTTGAGCCAGGTTTCTGAGAGGCCCAGGATATCAGGCTTATGGTAGGTGACCCATGCCGTGAGTGTGGTTTGGTTCTGTAGGAGGCTGCGCACGGTCAAGTGAGCAACTTTGAGCCCTTTTGAGGAGAGCCATGGGAGGGGGAGGAGAGGCAGAGGGGAGGATAGTGTGCCGAGAGGGGAGGCCATAATCCCAGGTAGGTCCTGCTAGCTCTGGTTAGGGGATATGTAAGAACAGTAGTGATAGTACCCTTTACAGTTGGGCAGGATGGAGAGAAAAGGAGGAAAAAAAAAAGAATCAGAGAGATGGGCAAGATGGAGAGAAAAGGAGAAAAAAAAGAATCAGAGAGATGGGCTGGAAGTTAGGGGGATTTGTCCAAGGGAGGGCGGAAGGAGAGGGGAAAATTTATTTATAGGTGCCCAGGCAGAGCACAGGGAGTTTGGTAGCACAAGGGAAGAATAGTAAGAGGCTGAGCTAGGTGTAAGTGGATTTAATAAAAGGGTGAAGAGAATGCAAGGCTGATAGTATGGCCACTAGTGGTGAGAGAAAATAACCTGCAAATGGCAAACAGGGCTGATAGGTTATTTTCCATACACCACGTGGCAACTCACACCCTATTACACCACGTGGCAACTCACACCCTATTTAACAGAGAGCCGACCAAGGGTGGTGGTGGGGGCGGCAGGGCTAGTGCTCAGACGCTGACCGAAGAGGCGTTCAGGCGCTTTGAAATTTGCGCCAATGAAATTCCGCACCGCGGCAGGGAGTGAGGCCGTGAACCTTTTAGCAAATGCACCGCAGCTCAGGGAGAAGGCACTGTTCTGCTCATTTTCATTTACCTGGCCGTTAGGAGGGAGTGCTCCGTGACGCTGTGACTGTGGCCTGCTGGGCTGGGGGAGGGCTACTGGACTGAGCCCTCGCGACCCCCAAGAGACCAGGGATATTCTGGCCGTTAGGAGGGAGTGCTCCGCGACGCTGTGACTGTGTCCTGCTGGGCTGGTTTGATATCAAACTGTGAAAAGGAGGGAAATATGATGTAAGGGTTTCCAACCCTAACACCCCACCCCCACCCTGCACACACCAACAGGTATTGGGGTGTGCCTTGGGGTCATCAGCCATAACTCTCACCCCATTCCATAAGTAAATAAGCTGAGATGGGTACAGTATAGGAGAATGGGATGAACGTTATGGCTGGGAGCCACAGGCCGTCCCTGATGCCTGTTGAGTGAAATGATGCAGAAGCGATAGGAGTCATAGCTGAAGCTGTTAGTACTGGCTTCTTTCCAATTTCAGGCATAGTACCAACTACAGTGCAGTCCACCTGCCCCACCAATACAGTGCCTTTGCCCAGTTGTACTGTTGAACACTACCCACACCCAGGCCAGCTGGTACCTGTTGTTACCTGTTGTACCCCATTTCCTACTGTAGAAACCTGTTGGGAAAGCTTGGGTACCCAGGTGTTGCATTGCTGCAGTCTCAATGGTAGTTGCATGTGGTTGGCCGACAGTATTAATGCACTTAAAGAAATATCTACTGGCAGCAAACGCAAAACTGCAATCCTTGCCGGATGGCCTAGTCTATAATTTTAGCCCAACTCTGTGCCCTATCAATACTGTTTTACAAAGATGCAGTGCAGAATCTGAAAGCCCTAATGGCTTAGTCAGATTCCACCATTGGAAAGCGCCCATGATCCAGAGCTGGGCAATTAGGGTGCCAATTGGCAATGTCACCCACATCACCCCTACTAATAGATTCTTACTCGGGGGCGGACGGACCTTGGGGGGGGCCGCATCGCGCATTTGGCGCCCTGATTGTCTGGTGCCATAATGCTGGTGCTCTTAGTGCTGTAAGGGGCTTAGTCATGGTTTAGCCTCATTGGCAACAGTTTCCACCTGATCTCAGCAGCCCTGGCTAGATTCACCAGCTCTTGTGTGCAGAATCTGTCACACCTCTGACATCTCCCTCAGCTCTTCTTTGCTGGTCTTGCTCTGGTACCTCACAGGTCAATTGGGATCTTCCTCCATCAGTTGCTCACACTCTTGGGGTGGTCAGACACTGGTCAAGCTTGCCTTCTTCACTACCCAAGACAACTCCTACTGCAGGCTGTCACCTAGCTGTGTGGCTAGCATGGTGACTTCCAGGCTTGCTGCATCTGTCACAGTTTGAATTGTTCAGTTTTGTCTCTTGAAATCTTTCTATGGACACTGCTCGGTTGCAGGGCGACTCCACTGCAGACTGTTCTCTTCAGCTGCTGGGTGCACAATCTTGTTTCTTCTCTTTTCTGCATGTAGCAGTCTATTTTCTCAGTGGCTGTTTAAAGCCATCAAACTCCTTCTGGCTCTGGGCTGTGACAGTAGAGGTCTGGCCTCAAAGTGCTAGCATGCTTAGGCAACAGCTCTGCTTCCAAGCTGTTTCTGATGCAGACCATAAAGTTTTGGAACAGGATCCAGCCATGTCCTTTGTTGAGATCCTCTGTCAATTATAGGAGTGGGTCTGTCTGGCTGATCCTCGATGGCAGATTGGTCACCTCACTCACAGGTGCATTAATGCAGTTATTCTGTGTACTTGGAGCCCTTTGTGGAACCCTATGCAGAATCTGAAGCCTGATTGGCTGTTAATCGTCCTTCGACCTTGGTGCCATGTCTCCCTGGGGGTCAGAGGCAAAGTAAGATGGCTTCCACCTTGTAGTGGCCAGGGGCATTGGCCCCAAACTCCTTAGTTTGAAGGGCTCCTACCCTTGAACATGTACTTGTGCCCCCAGTCTTTGTGCACGTGGTTGCACCCTAGTGTCCAGTCAAGTCAGGGTGGTTGTCATGGAAAGTCCCAGTTAGTCACACCACACCACACCACAATCCATACACCATTCTGGGGGACCATAGCTCCCCTATGGATGCACCCACAGAGGAGACTAAGGAGGCTGAGGACAACTGTCACAAGGGAGGCCCACAGGAAGGAGGCAGAGGACACCACAAGGAAAGGAAGCAGCTCCTGGTGGGGGACTCAATTATTAGGGGGATAGAACTGGGGGGAGCAGGGAAAACTGAAGTAAGGTGCCTGCCTGGTGCCATGGTTTGGAGATACAGGAAGCGCATCCTCAGGATCACGAGAACAGCTGCACGGGAGTCTGAGCTGGATGTCATTGTCCACCTAGGGATAAATGACTTGGTTAATCATGAGATTAGAGCAGTGCAGAAGGACTTTGTAGAATTGGGGAGGGGCCTAAAACAAGTAGCACACACAACATCCTTCTCTGAGGTGCTGCCTGTCAATGGCATGAGTGAGACGAGGGTACTTTGCACCATGCAGTTTAATGAATGGTTGAAAAAATGGTGTGGAGCACAGGGGTTTGGCTTCATTGGGGACTGGGGTTCCACCTGGAGGGACACCAGCCTATACTGGCAGGATGGTCTGCATCTGTCCAGGAAGGGAACAAGTCTTTGAGCAATCGGTTTAAATGCTTCATTGGCAAGCTTTAAACTAGTCAAGGGGTAGGCACTGATAAGCAGCAGGAAAATCCCAGCCTCCCTACAAAACACGGTACTAAATGAGAAAAGACTGAGGTAGACAGGTCAGTGGGGGATGCTGCAAAAGAAGGTAAAGCCATCAAAAAATGGAGAGCAATGAGTATCAATGCCCGTAGTCTGAGTAAAAAGCTTCCTGAATTAGTGGCCTTGATGGAGGAGGAACATCTGGATATCGTGTCAGTCACAGAAACATGGTACACAAACCATGATTGGGACATAAACATACCAGGATACACTATCTACAGGAGGGACAGGGAGGGTAAAAGGAGGAGGAGGCTGCTTACATAAGGGAAGGAATCAAAGCAACAGAACAAAATGGAAAACAGGGAGGAGAAGAAGCACTGTGGGTAAATTTGGAGACCGCAATGGCACTACAATCCGCACAGGGTTAGATACAGACTCTCTCAGGGGAGGAAATGGACAAGGAAATGATAGAAAGAATATTTAGAATGGCAGAAAAAGGGGAGATATTGCTGATGGGTGATCTGAATATGCCAGATGTTAACTGGAGTGCAGTTTCAGCAGCCACTTCAAAGAGTGGGGTTATTCTAGATGCCCTACAAGGGGCATGCCTTAGACAACTAATATTGGAGCCCACTCGAGAGGGAGAAATCTTAGACCTGGTTCTCTCAAATGGAGATGAAGAGAGGATCACAGATGTAAAAGTGGGCAGCCATCTGGGAACTAGCGACCATCGAACGGTATGGTTCACAATAAACACAGCAATAGAGTCAAGCCATACAAAGGCAAAAGTACTGGACTTTAGGAGGGCTGACTTTGCTAAAATGGGTGAGTGCCTAAGGAATGCACTAGCAAATGGGCAGGAAGGAGGGGTGGAGGAATGGGGAATAATAAAACTGCCATCACAGAGGTAACAAGCCTTTGTGTGAAGCAAATTAACAAAACGAAACGATGTAAGAAACCACTATGGTTCTCAAAGGAAGTGGCAGTGAAGGTTCAAGAGAAAAAGAAAGCATTCAGGAAGTACAAGAAATCACAGAAGGAGCAGGACAGGGAACTGTATCAGTTAAAGCAAAAGGAAGCTGGGAAGGCAGTCAGAACAGCAAAGGCCCAAACCGAGGAAAAGATAGCCAACTCAGTTAAGAAGGGGGATAAAACCTTTTATAGGCACATCAGGGAGCGAAGGAAGACCAAGGGAGGGCTAGTGAGGCTTAATAAAGAGGAGGGAGGGTGGGCAGAGGGTGATCGTGAAAGGCAGAGATACTAAACAAATATTTTGCTCAGTATTTACAAAGGAAGTGGGAGGTACTTAAAACAAACAGTAGAAACACTCTGGATACAGAAGTTGATACCAGCCCATTTACAGAAGAAAGGGTTCTGAAAGAACTCTTAAAACTGAAGGTGGACAAAGCAATGGGGCCTGATGGGACTCATCCCAGAATTGTAAAAGAACTAAGGGTAGAACTAGTGACACCACTGACTACCCTCTTTAACAAATCATGGGAGGATGGGGTGGTACCCGAGGACTGGAGAAGAGCTGATGTGATTCCCCTTCACAAAAGTGGGAGCAAGGCAGAAGCAGAAAACTACAGACCTGTTAGTTTAACCTCAGTGGTAGGGAAAATGATGGAATCACTTCTGAAGGAAAGAATTGTTGAGTATCTAGAGGCCAGAGGGGCTCAGGACCCAAGGCAGCATGGATTCACAGCGGGAAGGTCATGCCAGACAAATCTAATAGATTTCTTTGACTGGGTGACCAAAGTAGTAGATCAGGGAGGGGCTGTGGACATGGCCTACCTAGACTTTAGCAAGGCATTTGACACAGTCCCACACAAAAGATTAATATACAAGTTAGCCAGCCTGGGAGTGGGTCCCAAGATGACAGCCTGGGTAAAGAATTGGCTAGAGAATAGGACACAGAGAGTAATAGTAAATGGAGTCCACTCTGAAGAAAGGGGGTTACTAGTGGGGTACCGCAGGGTTCAGTATTAGGACCGGCCCTCTTCAATGTCTTTATAAGCGACATTGCAGAGGGACTGGAAGGAAAAGTATGTCTCTTTGCAGATGACACAAAGATCTGCAACAGAGTTGATGCACAAGGTGGGGTGGAAAGGATGAGAAGGGACTTGGCAAGGTTAGAGGAATGGTCAAATGTATGGCAGCTTAGATTCAGTGCTAAGAAGTAAGGTAATGCACCTGGGAAACAAAAACCAGGGAAGAGTACACAATGCGGGTGAGATACTAACAACAACAAAAATGGAAATGGACCTGGGGTAGTCATATCAGATGACCTAAAGGTGGGCAAGCAATGTGAGAGGGCAGCTAGGAGGGCTGGGGGGATACTGGGATGCATAGGGAGAGGCATCACCAGTAGAAAACAGGAAGTTATTATCCCTCTGTACAGACAGCTGGTCAGACCCCATCTGGAGTACTGCGTGCAGTTCTGGAGACCCAATCTTCGCAAGGACATAGACAGGATGGAGGCTGTCCAGAGGAGGGCAACTAAAATGGTGCAGGGTCTGCACCGGAAGACATATGAAGAGAGACTTAAGGAGCTTAATATGTATATCCTTGAGGAAAGGAGGGAGAAGGGGAACATGATAGAAACTTTCAAGTATCTCAAGGGAATCAACAAAGTCCAAGAGGGTAGCATCTTTCAAAAAAAGAGGTGTGCAAGAACAAGGGGCACAATTTGAAGATAGAAGGGGGCAGCTCAGAGGTAATTTAAGGAAGTATTTTTTCACAGAGAGGGTTGTGGATGAGTGGAACGGCCTTCCGGAGGAGGTTGTGGAGTCAAAAACAGTGGTGGAATTCAAGCATGCATGGGACAGTCGTAAGGCAATTCTAGGGGGTTGGGGTAGGAAGAAGTAGGCTGCTGGTTAACTAAGATCTGCAGCTTATCCAATAGGTAGTGAAATGGGCAGACTGGGTGGGCCAAGCGGTCCTTATCTGCCATCAAAATCTATGTTTCTATGTTTCTAAGTTGTGATTGTAGATCATGTTCCTCACCAGCAGCATGAAAAGGGCTGAGTAGTGCAGCAGAGTGAGGAAGAAGGGTGCGGACTGTGCTGAAGAAGGTGGCACTTCTCTTTACTCTTCCAATTCCCATCAGAAGTCCTGGGGGACCAGAGATCAATGTTAGCAGCAGACTGGCAACCAATTGGCTCTGTGGATCCAGGTAAGACCCCACAGTCTGGAGGGGTTACACAGCAAGGACAATTTGCAAGACAAGCATTGTGAGGGATTCACAAAAGGAGGCAGGGATGGGAGTAAATGTCCAAATTGTTTTTTGTGTTTCTCACCCATTCATTCTAAGGCCTCAACGGCAGGTCCCAGGTGGGCAGATGCATTTGGTCGCCCTGGGGAGAGTTCCAGCTGGTGACAATGGTGGAGGTCTGTGGGATGATCTTGGGACTTAAACCAGTGTTCTGCAACCTTGACCAGGGGCCGACGCGACTACTTGTTGGCTGCATTGAGGTCATGGGTCTGTTTTTTGCTGAGATTGTTGGGAGTTCCTTATCGGTGTTTTTTTTTCCAGAGTCCCTTAAACAGGTTCTGGTTAAGTCTCTGCCAAAAAAAACATCTTTGGACCCAGACGTCTTGGCGAATTACCGGTCTGTTTCGAACCACCCCTTTTTGGGGAAGGTTCTTGAGAAGGTGGTTGTGGAACAGCTTGAGAGCCACGTATGGACTTCCAAATTTACAAACCATTCCAGTCCAGCTTTAGGGCTATGCACAGCATGGAGACTGCATTGGTTAGGGTGCTGAATGACTTGCTCAGGGTGAGGGTGAGGGATAGAGGAGAGCAATTGATTCTCATCCTCCTCGATGTCTCATCAGCGTTTGACACTGTGGACCATGGGGTATTGTTGGACAGGCTGAAGGAGTATGTAGGACTCACCGGGCAAAGTCATCAGCTGATTCAAGTCCTTTTTCTGGGGCAGTTCTCAGAGGCTGATATTGGAGAATTATTCCTCAGGCCTGATGGACCTGCCCTGTGCAGTTCCCTAAGGCTCTGTCCTCTCCCCCATGTTGTTCGCAGCGTACATGCTGCCCCTGGGTAAGGTCATAAGGTAGTATGAGCTGAGTTTTCATTGCTATTCTGATGACACTTAGCTCTACCTGTCCTTTGCACTTGAGAGATCTGATGCGGTCAACGTGCTGAATGATTGCTTGGCCAAGATCTGGGCTTGAACGTCATTGATCTGGCTGGGACATAACCCTCGGAAGACTGAAGTGCTGGTGGTTGAGTCAGGTCAGAGGGGAGGAGTGGGGACCTCTGGGGATAGGTTAGGGCTTATTATTAGCCTGACTGAATTAGAGGCCTCCTCAAAGGTGAAGAATTTGGGCATTGTTCTAGACAATAAGTTGACACTTGATGCTCAGGTGTCTGCTGTTGTCTGGACTGGCTTTTTCCATCTCCAGAACATTGCCTGAATTAAATCCCTTATTCCACCTGATGACTTGGCCATGCTGGTGCATGCATTCATCACCTCAAGGCTCGACTACTGTAATGCACTCTGCCTCAGGGTCAGAGGAAGTGTGAAGTAGTGCCTGCAGCTTCTGCAGAATGCAGTGGCCCTGTTGTTGATTGGACACTTGAGGTTCAGTCACATTACACCAATGCTGCGTGAACTGCACTGGCTGCCATTAAAGTAGGTCTTTTGACCTATAAGGCCCTACACGGGTTGGGTCCGGGCTACCTGAAGGAGCTTCTACATCCCTACACACCGCCTCACTCTCTTAGATCGGCTGGAGGCCCTCCTGGAGGTCCCCAGGGTGAGGTTAAAATCTTCCAGGGACTAGGTATTTGAAGTAGCAGCTCCAGTCCTCTGGAATTCACTGCTGGGTACCTCTGTGAGGCGTCTTCCATACAGTTCTTCAAAAAACATCTTAAAACCTTCCTGTTTGAACCAGTGTTCGGGACTTGACACATTTATGGTAAGTCTTAAGACAGCTGGGAATTAATCTATTTTTTTAATGGAGTTGATGTAAAGAAAATGAATATATCTTGTATTGACTTCCCTAATTTTTGTGTATGCCTATTTTGTTGTAAGGGTACCCTGAGCTTACGGGGAAGGGTGCCCAAAATAAATAAACTCTACTACTGCTGTACTACTCAACCTAGTACAAAGCATCAAGTGTCTGGACAAGAATCTGCATTTTGCAACCCATGATTATTTGCACAGTATGAGGCTCTAGACTGCATAGATCAGGATTTTCAAAACAACCTGTCCAAGATGCACTTGCCACTATTTTCAAAAGGAAAATGTGTCTAAACCTGCTAGACCATCAATTAGATGGCTTAACAGTGTCCACAGTCTATGCCCAAAAACAGTCACACGTGCGTCCAAACTGGATGGAACTCAGAGCTGGGTAATTCTTCTGCTGTAATTTGTGACTTTTTGTTGTAACAGAGGCAACTTTTTTTTTTATTTACATTTTCTCCCTGTTTTTTTCTCCCTGATTCCAGGACCTTAGCAGGCATGGCCGTGCATGTGAGAGGAGGCACACACGCATGCCTAATACCGGCTCAGTCCCTTCTGCCCCACTCTGTAGCTGTCGCCGGGCTCCCCGTTGCCTGAACTGCTACTTGTCCTACACCAGGTGGCAGCCAAGGGCCGGGGAAACCCTTTATCCCTCCCTGGGAGAGGAGAGCCGCCTCATGGCAGCTAAATCCCACTCCTCGCCCTCCTCCTCCCTGCTGATCCCCAACAACCTGGGCTTGTTCCCGAACCCGGGTCGCTGGCATAGCGTGAGGCGTGGTGTCCAGCGCCTCAATCCTCAGCATCACCAGGCCGGCTTAACAGAGGCAACTTCTGAAAACAGTGGCAGGGCTGCCTGTATGCAAGTGGATGGATGCAGACGCAGGAGCAACATGCATTTGTCTCTGCATCCAGCCCTTCTGAAAATCCCTGTCCTATATATCTGCTTACAAGAAGCATACATACTTTCTTGTTCATTTCACAGAGGCAAGGCAGTACATTTGTTTCCTCTCTGGATAACCTGTGGACTTCTGGGTTCAACAGTAATGATTTTGTGCTGCTGCCCATTCCTTCACACATCATAGCAGAACCCAGATTCTCACTAATTTGTATATTATCAGGGTTTCTTGCCCTCCACTCAGAGGCAAGCTGCAGTCTGAAAAATACTGATGCAGTGTGTATATCGACTCTGACCTGGAAGAGGATGGAGCAAGATGATCTACTGTTTTTCAGAATTATCTGTCTACACTCCAGGTCAGTTTTGCACCTTGCTTAACAACAAATAATTTTTTGTATGTTCCCCTCCAAGATGTATGTACACCCTTCTGCATAGCAACTCTGGGGGTTGGCAAGGCCAAGGGAACCTCCCATGTCTAGGGGTATCGTGTGCTTGCTGGGAGTTTCCATGCCCTGCTTGTAAGTTTTTTGTAAATTGTTTTTGAAATATTTGGCAGGGAAAAGCATACTAAGTGAAACTGTGGGCCCGATTCACAAATGGCGATGCAGGGCTTGCATCAAGTCCTCCGTCAAACCCATTTACGGCAGCTTGCACCAAAAATTTAGCTCAATGCCCGTAAAAAGGGTACCCGAGACTGCCTCATGTTAGACCAGAAAAAATTGTTCTAACTTTTGGCAGTCAGCGCATGGGATCGAGAATCCTGATCGCTGGCCTGGGAATGCTGCAAGCACCATGTGCCATGTATTCGGCACACCTGGGTGTGTAGCATTCTCACCAAATTTGTGAATTGACCCTCTTGTTTCCAGAGGCACCCCAGGAGTACAGGGAAGTGATATGTTCTCCTGTGCTGCCAATCCTTTCCACCTCCACCTATGAGCTGCTCCTCTACAAACTCACCCTTCCGTTTGCAATCCCACTTTTCATAGCGGGAGTGTACTGCTTTCCTGGCCTGACCTCTGAATAGGTCATCAAACACCGTATTGCACCACTCATGGGCTCATGATGCTAGTTGCATATGGTGACTGAATATCTCGCTATTGCACCATGCGAAATCATGTTGCACCGGAGCAATCGTGTGGTGCATGTTCCACACATGCACAGTGCGAGGGCTTGCAGTGTGCATCTGCGCACTCTGGTGCAATAGCTTATCGCATGACCATCTGCATTGTGCGATATGCCCCAGTGCGCATGCGGTGCTGGTCTCCTATTTTGCATGCGCATGCATCATGGCACACTGGCCTATGGCGCAGGTGCCCACGATGCGCTATGCCAAGACACCGCTGCAGGCCAGGACTATGCGCTGCCACTGCACCAGGTCACACCTCAGCCGTCGAGGTCACAGACGTGACCCTGGGCTCCCACCAGGCTACAATGCAGTGTGCATGCACGGTGCTGTGCAATACACCTCCACAGCATATGCAAATCGCGCATCCACGTGCTGCATGGTTGCATACAATGGTACACTATTGCACAACATCCATGTGTTGCAACACGTGTGTCCACCAGGAGATGGTGGAGAATTTCTGCAGGAGATAGCAGACTTTGTTGTCGACATGGTGTTGAGGTCCCCCAGATGGATATTTCTGGGGGACTTCAATGCCTGGGTCGACGATGAGCTCTCACATTTTGGTCAACATCTCCTCCAGCTGATGACGATGCTGGGCCTTACACGGGTAGTTACCTCCTTGACCCATATAGGGGGTCACTCATTGGATCTGATCTTTCTTTTGGGTATGGAGATAGCTGACCTGGGATGGAACCAGTCAGCTGGTCTGACCATCACACCATAAAGTTCAGCTTCAGGTGCCCCCCATTAGGTCTGTCCCTACGGAGATGGTTCAGTACTGCCCTTTAAGGGGAGTTACCCCCAGTGACCTATCAGCAGTGCTGGACCTATCAGGCCTGTCGCGTGAATGCATGAGTCCAGATGATCTCGTACTAGCCTATAATAAGGCTGTGGGAGATGCTCTGGACAAGATTGCTCCTGTTCGTGTTCGGCCTCTCACCCTTTGCCCAAGGAGCCCTTGGTTTGATGGCTCCTTGCAGGAGATGAGGCGAGTTGGCCGAAGGATGGAGAGAGCCTGGCGGAAGTCTGGCCATGATGCTGACAAGTTTAGGTTGATGACACATTATGATAGCTAGCAATCAGAAATTACCCGTAAGAAGGCAGAATTCCTGTCCAGGGAAATTTCTGCTGTGTGGAATCGACCTGCTCAGCTTTTCTGGACTGTTGACAGATTGTGCAGTCCAATCTGTCTCCAGCCCAGAGAAGCCTTTTCTCAGCTGAGATGTGAGGTGTTCGCTTGATTCTTCGCAGATGAGGTTGCCAGCATCAGGTCTGGCGTCGGTCCAACCTCTCCTATGAGGGATTGCAGAGATCGACAGGAAGTGGCATGCACTCAGTCTATCTGGTCAGATTTCTGCTGGCTGGAATTCATGGACATTGTGAAGATCATCCAAACACTGCGCCCAACCAGTTGTACTTTGGATCTGGGGCCTACCCCCCTTTTAGTGGAATGTGTAGATGTTATCTGCCCAATCCTTGCTGAAATTGTCTGGAAGTCCTTGGAGAGGGGGTCTTCCCAGACCCCCTCAAGGAGGTGGTCGTTAGACCACTCCTTAAGAAATCCTCCTTGGATCCAGGCTGTCTAGCCAACTACCAGTCTATCTCTAACCTGCTATTTGTTGGTAAGGTTATTGAAAAGGTGGTTGCGCTGCAATTGGATGATCATCTTACAACTCACAATGTCTATGATACTCTCCAGTCTGGTTTTAGGAATAATCATAGCATGGACACTGCACTTGTATTGTATTGAATCACTTCCTAATGGCAAGAGATCGAAAGGCATTTACCATTCTGGTCCTTCTTGATCTCTCTGCTGCATTTGACACTGTAGACTATGGTGTGCTGCTGGAGTGCCTGCGGCTTTTTTGTGGGCTGTCTGATACAGTCCTTAAATGGTTCCATTCGTTCCTCGTGGACAGGTCTCAGAGAGTTGCCACCAGAATTTATTCCTCTGGTGCTCACCCCCTGCCCTGTGGAATGCCGCAGGGCTCCATTTTGGCCCCCATGTTGTTTGCAGTGTACATGCTGCCATTGGGAGATATCATCAGGCGATACAGTCTGAGTTTTCACTGCTATGCAGATGGCACTCAGCTGTAAATGTCCTTTCTGCCCTGATGGAATGATGCACTCTCCATGCTAAATGCCTGCCTTACTGAGATCAGAACTTGGATGAGTTCCAGCTGGCTGAGACTGAATCCAGATAAGCCTGAAGTGTTGGTAGTGGACCATGGGCATCCGGGGGCGGGTTTGGGGACTGGACAACCATCAGGCCTGTTGCTTGATGGCATACTGCTCACTATCTCAGACCAGGTGCGTAACCTGGATGTTATTTTTGATGATGGTCTGACTCTAAAATCTCAGGTGTCAGCTGTCATCAAATCCTCTTTCTACCATCTGAAGAATATCGCCCGGGTGAAACACTTGATTCCTTCTGATGATCTTCCAACATTGGTCCATGCCTTTGTCACTACCCATCTTGATTACTGCAATTTCCTCTACCTAGGGCTACCAGGGGTTGATATCCACCACTTGCAGCTGGTGCAGAATGCGGCAGACAGGCTTTTAACTGGGATCTCTAGGACCAGTCATATTACGCCTGTGCTCCACAAACTGCACTGGCTGCCTGTTCAGTGGCGGATCACCTTTAAGGTTGGCTTGCTAACCTTTAAAGCCCTACATGATCAGGGACCCGGCTACCTGCAAGTCCTCCTGGTACCCTACTGCCCCCTCTGTCCTCTCCGATCTGCTGACGAGGGATTGCTAGAGATTCCCAGGGTGCGATTAAGGACATCTGGTTCCTGTGCCTTTTCTTTTTCAGCTCCAACCCTGTGGAATTCTCTACCTTGTCGGTTAAGAGAATGCCTGACCGTCGATAGGTTTAAAACTGAGCAAAAAACTTAATTATTTAATTTAGCCTTCCCTAATTATGGATAATTCATTTTATTGTTCCTGTTTTAACTTTATCTATATTTGTTGTATTTGGTTTTATGTACAGCACCTTGGTTTTGAATGGCACTATAAAAATAAAGTTTGATTTGATTTGCTGTGTAGGTCATAATGCCTTCAACAGTTGCATAGTACACAAGCCATGCCACGCACTGCTGCCTCCCGTAGAGTGATTAACTGGTCAGAGGTTGAAATGTGCAACCTTGTTGCACTGGTAGAGCCATATATGCCCCAGCTGTTTGGGCAGGTCCCTCTGCAGCAGGCACGTAGTGAGGTGTGGGACCTTGTGGCCATGGCCCTGGAGTGACGCACAGGATTAGGTGCAGTGTGGAGCACTGCAGGCACTGGTACAGTGACCTGTGTTGCAGGAACCCAGAGAGGCTGTGATGGCTGCAGTCATGCATGCAGCGTGGGGCAGTGCCACAGACAGGTTAGTATGCACATGAGTCATACATGCAGAGGGCATAACTCTAGTGGATGTATGGATGTGCAGCAAATGCTGCTGCCGGGGGGATGGCATGGTCCTGGTGGTCACTGCATGTCCTGCATGGCTGGCACACACAACACTGCTGTGCGTGTTGCAGTCATGCAGGCACCAGTGCCACGGTTAGGGCAGTGTCCCACCCTGCACCATGCAGGCTGTGTGGTGGGGGGGCTATCTGTGCATGCCTGTTCACTCATGTCCACCTCTCTCATTTCCTTCCACAGGACCAGGGGACCACAGGCAGGCCAGGGCGACCATGGCCACGATGCAGGGGCGCGATAGTGGATCTGCAGCTGGGCCGGCAGGATGGCGGCAGCCAGGTAGGCATGTTCACATACTTTACTGTGTATCTGTGAGTCTCTGTTAGTTGTAGGGTCCGGACGTGGTCACCACAGCCATGTGTGGACACTGCCGTGGTGGGCGCGAAGTCCGGTGGGTGTGCCGGTGTTGTGCTGCATGTGCTTGCACTGTGCCAATATTCACTGTGCTGCCCTGGGGGGTGGTATGCATGGCATCCACCATGTGTGCGGCCATGGGTGCCTGCGGTCCACATCATGTGCCTTGCCCATATGTCGATGTGCCCACTGCATGGCCCTGTGTGCCTGTCTGCACCAGTATGGTGTGCTGTGTGGATGGCTGGTGTGGCGCTCCATGTGCGGTACCTTGGTGCTCTGTCCACTGGTGTGTGCCTCCGCTGTTCAGTGCATGCTGTGGGTGGGCGGGAGATCATTTGTGCATGTTGCTTATTGCCTGTTCTGTCCCTTCTCCTGGGTGTTCCCAGGATACAGCCATGGAGGAGGATGGGCAGAGTGGTGTGGGCCTTGGGCAGCTAGCTAGTGCAGCAGAGGAGGTCGGCGAATCTCTTGGTGTGGCTGATTCATGAAGCGGTGGCGCTATGGAGGAAGATGCACCAGCTGGTGGTGGCAGGCCGTGGCTGACCTTAGCCCTGTTTCATTGTAGCATAGCCCCTGTTTGTTCTGACCTTCTCCTGCTGCCCTGCCCATCCCACTGTATAGCCATTAGACCCTATCCCCCACCTCCCATGACCCTCCCCAGTCCCTTATGTTCACTGTATATAGTTGCATTGTTGGCCCACATGTGTTTCTTTACATTGATATTAAAGCCTTTTCATTGCTACATCACTGTGTCTGTGTTTCCTTTGCAGATGGCATGTGGAGTCATGCTGCAGGTGTCTGTTGTGCTGTGCTTGGTCATGTCCTTGGTTTCTCGACGCTCTCCCCTTGGGCCACTGCACATGTGTACACTGGGCATGTGCCCCATGTCCCTGTCCTGTGCATGGCCCTGTGTCATGTGTCTCGCAGTGGCCTGCGACTACCCCTGCACCTTGTACCCTTGTCTGCCTGCCCTTCTATTTGCCCATAGTGCTATCCATCTCCGGTGTGGTCAGCAGTGCTGTGCCCTTCCCCACTCTGAGTGGCAAGACTGTGTGCCCCTGGGTGGCCTGTACCTCCCTCACCCCTGGATGATGGACCTCTGTGTTTGGGTGTTTTCCTGGCACCATGGCCACAGCACCCTGTGGCATGGCTCGGTGAGTATATCTTGCGTAGCTCTGCCATTGGCATGCCAGTGATGCTGGTGTGTTGGCCTGGTGTTTGTGCCATGGATGATGGGCTGGGTTTCTGTGTGCACCATCCCCTGGTGCCCTGTGTTGCCTCTGGAATGGTGCACCACTGTACTGTGCTGTGCCATGCTGGTGGGGTACTGTGCCCCTATGCCCCTGTGCTTCCTTGTCTGTGTGTCCCTGTAGCCTGTTGCCCTTGCTCAGCCCACTGGGTTGTGTATTCTGGCTTAGTCCCACGCATTCCTGGTTGTGCCGGCGCATCTGTGGTCTCACCGTGGCGCATCTTTGCTTTATTCAGCCTGGTTGCACTGGAGCATTTAGGTGGCGCATCTTCTGAATATGGCATACTTTCCCACATGGCGCATCTGCATTGTGCTGCGCCATCATTGCGCAATCCTTGGGTGCAAGTCTGAATATCTGGCCATAAATGTATGCTGTTATGACATTTCCCATCATTTACTAAACTTTTAATCAAATTCCAGTAATGTTTTGGGTTGGTAGTGTTCTGATTTTTTTGTCTATAGTTTAACTTCCTAATTTCTTGTTTTTTTTGTTCCTAACATATTTCAATTGTTTCCATATTTTGTTGTCCAAAGTTTTATTTGCAGCTTTCCATAAGCTATCCTTCTTTATTAATTTCTTAATGAGTTCAGTTACTAAGGAAGATGGTGAGGTTTGTTAACTTTCTCTCTGGGGCACACTTGTAACATGCTGTTAGAAAAATTTCAGCAATTCATCTACTGCTAGATCAATACCAGGAACTAGTGCAACGCGCTCTGTATAGTTCTCTCATAAGAGTTTCAGAGTTACAATTTTTAAAACTTCTCTTTATAATCCTGGGGGGAGGGGATTTTTTATAATTTTGCCTGTTAAAGCGACACTGTCAGCTTTGCCCCTTCGTTTTTTGGCAATAGCATGCAGTGTTCCTATTGCTCACACAACACTCATTACTGTACTCAGAACACCCCAATATATTTAGAAGATTAGTATTTTACCTGCTTTCCCTGTTTTTGTACATATATATATATATACTTTCTGTGGACCCGATGATATGTCCCCGCAAACCGGAAGCACATCAAGGTCGGGACCACACGTCTGCCACAAGCGCAGTCCCGAAATACGATTTTTCCATAAACAGCCCTTGGAGTCATATTGCCACTGTTCCTTATGTTATCTTAATAGGTTGCAGCTATCTGCCATCACAAAGCAAACATTAGAAGTGGCATTATTTATGTTTGTAAGCCGTGGCCGAAATCCCGTGCATGCGCATCAATGGCATACTTTTACGCATGCACGAGATATTTTGTTTATGGATCTTTTAGACATGCATGGGATTTCGGCTGCGGAGTGCAAATATGTATAATACAACTTGTAGTGCTTGCTTTGCGATGGCAGATAGCTGCAACCTATTAAAATAACATAAGGAACAGGGGCAATATGACTCCAAGGGCTGTTTCTGAAAAAATCATATTTCGGGACTGCGCTTGTGGCAGATGCGCGGTCCCGACCTTGATGTGCTTCCAGTTTGCGGGGACTTATCATCGGGACCACAGAAAGTATATTTATGTACAAAAACTGGGAAAGCAGGTAAAATACTAGTCTTTTAAATATATTGGGGTGTTTTGAGTACAGTAATCAGTGTTGTGTGAGCAATAGGAACACTGCACGCTATTGCCAAAAAACGAAGGGGCAAAGCTGACAGTGTCGCTGACTTTACAAGAAATAACACTGTGGTCACCTAAATTAGGTGGGCAAACCTCTTTAGTTATTATTTCCAGGTCTAGGGTGACAAGAATCAGATCTAGTATATTTCCTAGGCCCTTAAGTCTGCTTTACGAGTAGGGGAGATCAATTATTTGTCTTAAGTGTAAATTTTGAAGTGCCTCATCCAGTCTTTTCCCCCTTGAACCAACCCAGGCTGCATTAAAAATCCCCCACCATAATTAAGTTTTTATTTCTGACCTGTTCAAGTACAATTTGAGAGTATGCCACCCTAACAGAAACATCTCTATGGTGACATGCATCGATATTGACTACAGAGCCATTCCGTCATAGAAGTGCCGCTGGAAGGGGCAACCCTTTCCCCCAACTTGCACCCCCTCCCCAAACTAACTCCTGACCTGGAGTTCGAATTCTTTAGTTTGGGGGGTCCGGAGGGTTTGGGGGCAAAGCCCCTAATGTAAAAAATTGTCTTGAACAGTGCGGCTCCATGCCGACTGCAACTTGCGATCAACATGGAACCCATCTCTGTAATGCCGGTCATGATCTTTTTTGTCACGCTGGCATACACAACCCCAATTTGAGAGTAAGGTTCAAATGCAGCTGGTTTTATTTTGGGAGGGGAATACACAACTCCAATTAGCACATTCAGAGCCTGTAGATAAGTTAGCACACATTCAATATCTTCAGTCATGCCCGAAAATAACTGTATTGATGGCCCCAAACTATGTTTTATGAACATTAAGATCCTCCCTCCCTGTGTTTTCCTAACTAATCTATAATGATAGTATTCTTTTAATTATATTTCTTTTGAGGCTGTTTTGGTATTCAACCATGTCTCGGTCAGGATAATTATATCAGGATTCACTGTCTCTACCCAGGCTTTAAACTGATTCATTTTTTTTTTTTTTATTAAACTCCTAGCGTTATCATGAAAGATGGAAATAATTTGGTTTTCTGGGTCAGGATTCATCTCAATATCACCGCAAAGTACCAGGGTTACCCACAATTTTCTGTTTGGGTGTTTTAAGATTAAATGGTGGACCCTAAGTGGCATTATCACTGAAGCTTCTCTAATTTTTACAAACGGATTCCTTCTCCCTTTGGCCTTTATAATACTATGGCAGGCTTTCATGTGACTGTGTTTCAACAGATAGGTGAATTGTCAATTTTACAGAATTTAGGTTTGTAGGGGTACTTATTTGCAAAATGCTTATAATAAATACAAGAAAACCCAGAACATTTAACAATTTCAGATTCACAATGGCAAAATCTATTTTCCCTAAAATGAGAAGGGGAAGACTGATTTTTGTAATCAGCAAATAAAGATAGCACTCCAACAGCTGCTATACAATAAAATATACTTGAAAAGCTATCACGTTTGAAAAATCCGAGTGCGGCGCATCCACACTCCAGAACAACCTTAGTTCACCATTCCAAGTTTTAGAAATTTATCTAATCCCTCTTCTCCCCACTACCGAAGCCTCACCTGCCATCCTCAAGGTTGGCAATGCCCACATCACTGACCCTGCTGTCATTACCTCTTTTTTCAACTCCTCCTTCTTCTTCACCACCTGTGCCCTTCTCTCCTATCCTCTACCCACTCCTCTCCTCCACTTCACTCTTCCCCTCTTCCCTTACACTCCTTCTCTCCTACCACTCCCTCTACCTTTAAGGCAGCTCTAGCACTTTAACCCCCACAAGGATACAAGCCTAGATGGCCTTGACCCCAAACATCTGCACCTCTCTGCACCAGCCATCTTCTTCCCTATTACCCTCCTCTTTAACCACTTCTTCTCCTCTGCCTCTGTCCCTGGTGTCTGGAAATGGGCAACAGTAGTCTCCCCCCGAAAGGGGGTGATCCTTCTCCTGGAAGCCTTCATCCCATTTCTCTCTTCCTCACCATGGCCAAGCTCCAGGAATATCTTGTCCTCTCACGACTCACCCCTTTTCCTTGACTTTTTCTTCTTTTTCACTTCTTTCCAGTCTAGGTTTCAGGTAGTTCCATTCCACATCTGCCTCCTTCCTCTGGCTCACTGACACCATCAAGTCAGGTATGGACCAGAGCCAGATTACTTCTACCATCTTTGTCATGTCAACTTGGCCAAACACTATTTTACACCCCTTTCTCTTGGACAAGCTTAAGGCAGTGGGGCTCTCTGCCTCCTCAATCTGCTGGTTCTGCTCCTACTGTATCTGGAAGGCAGGTTGTAAGCTATTTGTGTATGAGACATCCTCCTCCTCCCCATTCCCTATCTTCTCAGATGGTCCACAAGGTTCTGTACTGTGCTGGTCGCCCCTGGTTCCTCTGCTGTGGACCTTACTGTCCACCTCCAACAGGATTTTGGCAGTGTTCAGGGTTGGTTCTGTTCTAGCCCCTCTGTCTCTCAACACCAAGAAAACAGTCTCTATGACCAGTGCAGACAGAACAGGCAGTTCAAGAGTCGGGGTGCATTGACAAAGAGGAGCAAGTGGAGTAAAGAAATGCTTCGTACGCACATGCATGCATGCCGCACACACACACACACACACACACACACACACACACACACACACATATCCACATACACACCAAGGCAGTAGACATAATGACCATTAAAGTGATAACTACTCTGTTATTAAAGTGTATGACACAATGGCAGGTGGCTGGTAGAAACAAAAAGCCTCAATGTTTCACACAGCCACACTTTGTCAAGAGAAAAATCTGCCCCAATGTCAAGGTATTTTTACTTCTTTTTTTAATCATTTTATTAAGTATTTATAATCAACAATATTACAAGTTAATGTCATCAGAAAAAAAATCATATACATCATATCGATAATGCTTGAAAGAAAAAGGAAGGAACAAAAACTACACAAAGAATAAAAAAATTGCATTACAAAACATATCCACCCACCCGCTTCCTGGAAGATAGGCCTAGAAATGACCTAAAAATTATATTTGCATTAAAGGTGGGCAAATCCGTATTATACCATGTACATAGAAAAAAAATGGCAAACCCTGCATTCTGATTGGCTGGCTGGCACCTTCTGCCCATTGTAAATCCCCACAAGAAAAGGCGCCAGCCACCAATCAGTCGGATCTGAACTCCTCCACAAACCACTCCAACCAGGATAAACCCAGAAGTAGCAAAAACAGCGGAACCCTCATAGAAGACTTGGTTTGCTGGCCAAGGCACCTAGCTTCACCTGAGCTTTTTCCTTCTAAGACTGCTTGAAAGGCAGAGTAGAGAAATTTACCAGAGCAAGGGAGAAGGATTAAGATTTAGTTTGGCTAAGCAGATTTACTGTGTGGTGGTGTTTTTAATTTTTACTCACAGGGATTGCTACTGTTTGTTGCTAACATTTCATTGCTTTATTTTTTCTCTGATTCAAATTGTTGTTGCTGGTATACCTTCTTCTGCATTATTACAAGGTGTGCCTAAAGGTGTGCTAACAGATTACTCCTGTAATCTTCTGATTCAAATTGTCTTTTGCAAGGTATATCTTCTGTTACTGCTTTATTTTCTCTGGAGCAAAGTGTTTCTTACAGCGTATATCTTCTCTGAAATTATTACAGGTGGTACTTTACAGGTTTTACAGTTTTATCTAACATTAGGATAAGCTTTCAGGGTTACTGCATTTGTTATTGACTGATTGTTTCTGCTCTTACCTCCTTGTTCTTTTGTCCGTGGTTCTTCTTTTAGGCAGGGGAAGGGCCCAGCCACCCACCCCCATTCCCAACCACCCCATGCTACACTCCTTTTATAGGGTACCACAGTTGTGACATTTCCTGTGGCAGAGCAGGAAGGGGCGGATCAGTGGAGCCTCCACAAGGTGATCTCATTTACAGGGGCACTAGTAATTTAACTTGTTATAACAAGTTAAACAAAGCACAATTAAACCATTACTTGCATTTTTTTTTTTTTCCTTCTAAATTACTCTGACTAGGTTACAAACCCAGCAACTTATTTGGAATGGATTTCATTAACTGCAGGTACTGTGGAACAATTTTCAGAAGGACAGTCTTACAGGATTTAGGACACTGTCCTACATGCTGGGCCTTTGGAGATCTTAGGGCTCAGCTCCGGGCAGCATGGGCAGAGATTGCACACCTCAAATTTCATATTGAAGAGGAAATACATTATAAGAACCACCTGCCATTTCCCCAGCATCCAACAGAAAAACCTCGACCGCAGAGGGTAGTTGGTCCAGGAGGTTGGCAGGTGGTTAGGAGGAGCAAATCAGGTGCCCCATCACTCTCTGCTCTCCAACACATTACCTCCAAAAACCATATAAACACTACAAACAGGTATCTGCCTCTGTCTCTGAAATCAAATAAAGAGGCAGAAGACACTGCAGAGCAGAACACTGTGGCACAGGAGCTAGCACAACAAAACTCACCCAAATCAGGAACCAAAACTAAACAAGCACAAAGGAAATCCAAAAAACTTCTGATCATAGGAGACTCCATGATTCGGGGAGTTGATACCCATCTCCAGCCAGGGGTGATGGTCAGATGTCTCCCAGGTACATCAGCATGGAGAGACACTGACCGCATTGCTAAAACTGTTCACAAAGCAGGAGAAAACATTGATGTCCTAGTACACATAGGGACTAATGATCTCGCCAACCGGTCAGTTGTGGAGACCAAGGAACACCTGACTAGGCTGGGTGACAAACTATCATCTATTTCGTCCGGCATCTCCTTCTCTGAGATCCTGCCAGTCTGGGAGAGGGGAGCAGATGGACGGAAGGTCAGAGAAAGGGGAGATAGGGGAGCTAAACATGTGGCTCAAGGACTGGTGCCAGGAAAAGGACACAGATTTGTAGGGGAACTGGTAACAGTTCTGGGAGGCGAAAGTTCTTTAAATTTGATGGACTGCATCTGACTAAAGAGGAGTCAGTGCATTGGGGCAGAAGTTTGACATCTTTGCAGAATATTTAAACTAGCAAATGGGGAGAGGGTGCAGCACCCCATCGTCGAATGGGAAGAACACCCTCCCCCTCAGCTAGTGGTCAAACAGGAATTCAGCATGTTTGCCGTTCATTTGCATCACCAGGTAAGAAAAAGGTTTGTCTCCCATACGACACACAGGAGTAATGCCAAACTTCACCCAACAACTAACACACCAAAATCTGGCCAATGGAAAATCATGTACACAATGCTAACAGCCTGGGAAATAAGATCCCAGACCTGCAGGCAATAATGTCAGAGGCTAAACTGGACATAGTAGCAATTAGTGAGACGTGGTTTACCAGTAACCACACTAGGAGACTTCAGTACCTGGCTATGTATTGTTCAGAAGAGACCGAGGTGCAAAGGGGAGGTGGCCCTGTATGTTAATGAAAATATCAAAGCTACAGAAATTCAGAATACACATAAGGAGCCAGAAGAACTGTGGGTCACCCTGGAAACAGGAAATGGGACAGCCATAAGAACTGGGGTTGTCTACAGGCCCCCACAGAGGGAGGACATAGACACATTACTGTTAGAAGATATACAAAACATGACAGCTAAAGGGAGGTTCTGATAATGGGAGACTTCAACATGCCAGATACAGATTGGTCAATACCAGCAGGAACATCTGCCAGAACTAGACTCATAGTGGATTCCCTGCAGGAGGGCCTCAAACAACTGGTACAGCAACCCACAAGAGACAGGGCTATCCTCAGATCTAGTACTGACTAACAAAGAAAGGATCACAGATCTCCAGGTAGAAGGTCACCTGGGGCCAGTGATCATCACATGGTATGGTTCAATTTGGCTACTACATCTAAATCATCCCATTCCAAGGCAAAATATGGGACTTCAGAGGAGCTGACTTTGATAAGATGGCCAACAGAGTTAAGCTAGCCCTGGCAAAAGAAACACAGGTGAGGGGTACAGGCAAAGTGGGCAAGCATTAAGGATGCAATACTTGAAGCAACATCCCATTGTGTTAGACAGAAAAGGAAGTGCAAAGAAGAAGGAAACCACTTTGGTTCTCAAATACAGTAGCAGAAAAGGTCAGAGCCAAAAGGCTGGCCTTCAGGAAATATAAGGGAACACAGCGGGATGAAGATAGGGAGGCATACCAAACTGCCCTAAGGGAAACAGGTAAGGCAGTAAGGCAGGCAAAGTCCCAAACTGAGGAAACACTAGCACGAACAGTAAAAGAAGGTGACAAGACTTTCTATAGATACATTAGTGAAATGAGAAAGTCCAGAGGGGGTATTGCTAAGCTTAATGGAGAAAAGGGAGCATGTGAGGAGGAGGACCCTGTAAAGGCATCTATCCTAAACAGATACTTTTGCTCAGTATTTACTGAAGAGAAGGTAGGGCAGGGCCCACAGCTCAGCATCATGGACACAGGGGAGGAAGGTGAGCACTCTCCCTTCACAAAAGAGGTCCTACAAGAGCTTGCTAAGCTCAGGGTGGATAAGGCAATGGGACCTGATGGCATACATCCCAGGGTACTTAAGGAGCTAAAGGAGGAACTAGCAGAGCCATTAGCAGAATTGTTTAGTGAGTCTCTGAGCACAGGAGAGGTCCCAGAAGACTGGAGAAGGGCTCATGTGATCCCGCTCCACAAGAGTGGTAGCAGGGAGGAGGCGGGAACTACAGACCGGTCAGTCTTACCTCAGTAGTGGGCAAGATTATGGAGGCACCCTTAAGGAAAGGATAGTGCAACACCTGGAATCCATAGGGGCACAGGATCCAAGACAGCATGGGTTTACAAAAGGAAGGTCCTGTCAAACTAATCTCATAGATTTCTTTGACTGGGTAACCAGAGTGGTGGACCAAGGGGGAGCAGTTGATGTCGCCTACCTTGACTTCAGCAAAGCTTTTGACACTGTTCCACATAGAAGATTGATAAATAAGCTGGGTAGGCTCGGGGTGGATCAGAAGTTGGTCAACTGGGTGGCAAACTGGTTGACGGGCAGAAAACAGAGAGTGGTGGTAAATGGTATACAGTCAGAAGAGATGCAAGTCACAAGTGGGGTACCTCAGGGATCAGTCCTGGGGCCAGTCCTCTTCAACATCTTCATTAGTGACCTTGCAGATGGACTAGAGGGTAAGGCTTGTCTGTTTGCAGATGACACCAAGATCTGCAACAGAGTAGATGATCCAGATGGGGTGGGCAGAATGAGAAGAGATCTGGATAAACTAGCAGAATGGTCAGAAGAGTGGCAACTGGCATTTAATGCAAAGAAGTGCAAAATCATGCATATAGGGAAGAGAAACCTGAAGCCACCTATAGGCTGGGAGGAAGTTGCTAGCAGTCACAAAGGAAGAAAGAGACTTGGGCATCATCATCACTGATGACCTAAAATCATCCAAGCAGACCTCTAAAGCAGTAGGTAAGGCTGGGGGGTGTTAGGGTGTATTAGTAGGGTATCAGAAGTCGTAGAGGAGGTAATAATCCCTCTGTACAAGACACTAGTTGAGCCCCATCTGGAGTACTGCGTGCAGTATTGGAGGCCACACCTTCACAAGGACATTAACCAAATTGAGGCAGTCAGAGAAGGGCACAAAATGGTGCAGGGACTGCATCAGAAGACATATGAGGACAGATTAACGGAGCTCAATATGTATAACCTTGAGCAAAGGAGGGAGAGAGGTGATATGATCGAGGCATTCAAACACCTTAAGGGCATAAACAAGGTGAAACAGTCTAACATGTTTAAATATAAGAAAAATAGCAGGACAAGAGGACACAGCATGAGATTAGAAGGAGGCCGATTAAGGGGGAATGTGAGGAAATTCTTTTTCACAGAAAGGGTGGTGGATGCATGGAATGGCTTACCACAAGAAGTGGTGGCTATGAATACAGTGCAGGGCTTCAAACAGGCATGGGATAGGCATAAGGGAGCAATACAAATGACTATGAATAGATAGGCCACTGACAGAGCAAAGGCCGATGGCACATTTATAAGGTAGAAAAAGAAATGGGCAGACTGGATGGGCCTTGCGGTCCTTATCTGCCGTCAACTTCTATGTTTCTATGTTTCTATGTTTCTACTTCAAGTGTGACAATTTCTGGAGTTACCTTACTAATATTAAAACCCTCTGAAATGTTTAACTTCTAGAACTTTCGAATGCAGTAGTAACCCTATTTAAAAAAAATCAGTTTAACCTAAATGATCCTCAAGTCCTCGGTACTGCATACTTGCTCCCTGGCTAAACGGAACACACTCCCCAAGTCCTCACGTCTACACACTTGCTCACCATTCAGGGCACACAAAAAAGTATGAACTGAAAATGGCACTGCATATTTTTTTTTCCAATTGCTTAACCAGGAGAGATGCACTAAGCTGAAAGCTTGTTTACAGGTGTGACCTGGGAGCACAGGGAAGTTAAGTGACTTGCTCAGAGTCACACAATATACGTAAGTGGGGACTGTGGGATTCAAACCCAGGTCTCCAGATTTGCAGCTCAGAGCCTTAAACCACTGTGTTATACTGCCTCCCTGTTTCCACCTTACACACCTCCAATGCTCTTAAATACACTTACTTCAAAGACCACAAAAACTTTCTTTTTTTCAAATGTGTCCTCTGTAACAAGCGAATTGCTTCATCTGCCTCACGTCTCTCCATGACTTCCCTATATCTTCTGCACCTCGTTTCCCACTGTCAACAGTGACAGCCTCTACTGGCATTAAAACGAAACTCAGCTGAGTGAAAAATCAAGACATCGTCCCCAAATACAAAATTGAAACTCGGAACTGCTAAACCAACAGCAGAACCGTAAGTACATAATGACAAGCTCCCCACTCGCACCGTGCTCTCAAAATAAAACAAAAATACGATCAAATTATCAGGCTCCCTGTTTGAAAAAATGAAAAGAGCAACACACCACCCCCTCTCTTCCTGTAAAGACACTCAGTTACAAGAAGGTGTTTGGAGGGCGGGGAAAGGGTGGTCAAAGCCCGCCATGCTATATCTTCATATAACCATACATGAGTGAGGGATTATTGTAGCTACCAGCAGGGAACTATTTTTTCTGGTGAAACAATAATTTCAAGAAAAATGATATACACTATTAAAAAACAGTATTTTTGTTTTTTTTTTCCTAAAAAAATGAAGGTGACCATTGAGTAGTCACAATATTCCATGAGAGGGTGTGGGTGATGCCAGGATTTACCCACTTCTGGTGTGGTTTCCTCACTCAGCCTGCGGGCTCGTGACCAAACCACACCACGTGTGGGTAAATCCTGGCAATACCCACACCTTCTCGTTGAATATTGCTTAATTAATCCCCCCAAGAGTCATCCATTGATTCATCCATTTCATCAATGATGTAATCTAGCTTTTCTAAAGTTAGTGTCTCCCTCAACCATATTTATTCTAATTTCTTAAAGATACAACAGTGGATAAAAAGTGGGGAAAAAGACCTGGGTGTCCTGGTGGATGTCAAAATGAACAATTCTAAGCAGTGCAGGATGGCTGCAGCCAGGGCCAATAGAATGTTGAGCTGCATTGCCAGGGGGATTACCTCAAGAAGCAGGGAGGTAATTTTGCCACTGTACAACAGCCTGGTAAGACCACACCTCGAGTACTGCGTGCAGTTCTGGTGACTGCACCTAAACAGGGACATCCTGCTCCTGGAGAGGGTTCAGAGGAGGGCAACTAGGATGATCTGGGGCCTGGGGATAAGGCATATACGGAGTGACTTGAGGAGCTCAACCTGTTCTCGCTGCAGGAGAGGAGGGACAGGGGGATATGATTGAGGTCTTCAGGTACTTCAAGGGGAATAAATACGGTAAGCCTGAATGGGATCCTTCAGATGAAGGAGGATGGAGTCACCAGGGGGCACAGTTGGAGGCTAGAGGGTGGAAGACTTAGGGGGGAAAAGGAGGAGGCAGTACTTCACTGAAAGAGTGGTGGAACCATGGAATGTGCTGCCTGGGGAGCTGGTAGAGGTATCTATGGTGGAAGGGTTCAAGAGAGGCTGGGACAGGTATAGGTATAGGCATAGGTGGGGGTGAAGCAGAGGAATGCTTGCCGTGGGGGGAACTTTGATGGGGGGATGGGGTGAGCATGGATGGAGCCAGGTAGATGGTTCTGGTACCCACTCAGGGTACTGACTCCCGAGCAGACTCGATAGACCAAGAGGCCTACTCTACTAGCATTTTAGTAGTGTGGGTATTGCCAGGTAGGCTCAGGTGGCCATCTCTGGAAGCTCGCCTCATCTACCCAACCCTCTGCCTTACATTCAAGTTACTAGGTCCCACACCTCCCCCTAGCCTGAATGGTCTCGTTAGGGTGAAACCTAACCCACGGACCCTACGCTCTTCAGGCCAAACTCTCCTCATGATTCCCAAGACTAGGACCAAAGCCGGGTCCAGGTCCTTTGCATACACCGTCCCTTCCATCTGGAACAATCTTCCCCTGGAGGTTTGGGAGGCAGTGTCCGCCACTAGTTTCCGGACAAAGCTCAAGGGACACCTGCTCGACAGGAGCACATGCCTTTGTTACAGGACCTGACCACGCATAGCCTGCCTGGCTGCCCTATGAACCGGACCACATATAGCTATCCGGGTAGTACAACGGACCTCCTCCAAAGGATGGGGTGCACTTATGTCCCAATATATCCCCCTTCCACTAAGTCCATAGAAGGTAACCTAGGTCCTTAGCTTCTGCTTGCCATTACCAAAGCACTCTCTAACTAATTTTGCTCCTGTTACATAAAATGTTCTCTTCATGTGCAACTTCCATGTCCTACTTGCCTGTATGTTTTCCACTACCTGCCGCCTGTAATCCTATGAAGTCTTCTATTGTAAAAACATTACTATCACCTGACTGTACTGATCTGCTACTTGTATGTAATTGTTACACCCGGGTTGTCCCTGAAAAAGGGACCTCCGGGGCCCAGTGGGCCTACCCGGTCATCAAAATTCAATAAATAAATAAATAAATGTTAGTATGTTAGTGCAAACGCAAAAAATATTAAACCTTCATATGCAAAATCATTAAAAAGCAGATGCTGTGTAACAAAAATAACAACTTGAAAAAATCAGTATTAAGATTCTTTCATGATTTTTTCAAATACTTTTGTACTTGTTTTAATTAGTAACCATGCATTCGATAATGCAGACGTTCCTTGAAATTTATGTAGTATTTTGTATGTATTTTTGCTGCTCTCAGGTCATAACTAAAAAGGAATGCATATTTTTGTGTGCCTGTCTGATATCAAAATGAATGAATGAATGAATGACTTTTCACAGTTTATATGGGAACCCAGTACTTGAAATTTATTTTATTTTATTTTTTTGTCTTTGGTAACCGGGAAAGGCCCACTAGGCACAAGTGCATGTTTTCAGGGGTTACCTGGGAGCACTGGGTGGTTAAGTGACTTGCTCAGAACAAATAGAGATATAAATTTCATTAGTTGACAAGAAAGCCAATGCTATCATTCATATACCGAACGTCAACTAAATTAACAATACAGGTCATATATCACAAACAGTAGTGTGACAGGGTGAGCCCTATCTAAAGTAGATACCCATGTGTGAAGTATCCAAACCTCCCCCCCCCCAATTCCTTTCACTCTTTGTTTCTGTGGGATGGCCACTCGTACTAGGAATGAAAATGAAATATGTTTGCTGTATGCTTGTCTATTTTAGGGTGTTACATTTAACAATGTAATGGAACTAAAAAGAAAAAAAATATGAGTTCCAAGGGTTGGCAGGAAAGAGGAAGGCACCCTTATTCTCCTATTCCCCCTTGCAAACTCAGTAGAACCCTCATGGACTTACTATCTTATTAAAACTATCTTTTGAGATGAAACAAAATGGAAACATAAAATCCCCTTAACAGAAAACCCCTTAACCAAGAAAAGAGGAGTTCAGTCTAGGCTAGAAAAGATAACATGTATAAACATGCATGTCTTTATGGAGAAATCCTGAGAAGAAGAGGCTTATACTGGCTTTAGCAAAAAAGGGGTGGATCACCTGACAGTAATGTCATCCTTGAAAGGTATAAAAACCCACTACTTGGAGTAACAAAGATAGATAGGGGAATCAGTTGAATACTGACTACCAAATGAGGAGGACCTCAGAAGTGTGTGCTTGTTTCCACACTGTTCTACAATATTTGCAAAGACTGAAGCTAAGCTTTAGAAATTTTTTAAATTAGAAAGTTTGCTGGATACTTGACATTGAATAATCTTTTGCTTTCTATATGTTTATTAGTTTTATTTTTTTATTTTCTGATTTGAATAAAATAACAATGCATGTTTGCGTTTTTATGCACCTGACTTCTGGTTTGTTGTGTCTGTTTTGTCCCATACCTTCACAGTGGTGTGAGAAGTGGGATTTCTGGTATGTCTAGACTGCCTGGGAGATGTTATCAGTGGGTATTGAATCAATACCCAGACAGATGCAAAAAGATCATGGTGCTGATGCAAACAGATATCCATTGACTCGTGCCATGGCGGGGAAGACTGGAGAGAAACCCAGACCCAGGTTGGATCTTGGAGTCAGAAGAAAGGCGAAGGATGAGCTGGAGAGTGAGACAGAGGGAAAGATGAAGGAGGGAACCCCAGAGGATCCCTGCAACCTCCTATGGTGGGTTTGTATGAAGCAGCTGGAGATGGAGAGGGAATGAACTGAGGATCGACAACAAAAAGAGGATCGACAATGGCAGGATGAGTAGTGGATGGATACCCTGCAAGCAATCCAAGCCCTTAACCCAAGTCAGCCAGACTGAAATATATTCAGAGACATTAAATTGATTCAATTGACAGAAGTAAGACTTAACTGTGCAGTGGTCTGAACTGAAGAATTTGTCATAGGTAAAGATATGGTTAAGCCAGATGTGGGTAAAGTGGAAGCCGTTGCTAACAGTCCCATTCCCAGTACAAAGAAACATGTACGTTTCTTCCTTGGGTTAGCCAGTTACTATAGGAGGTTCATACCAAATTTTGCCACCATAGCCTTACTGATCTGACTAAGAACAAATGCCTGAACAAGGTCCAAAGGACCCTGTGGTATGATAAGGCATTCAGGAACATTAAGGCTATTCTATGTTCCTCCCCAGTGTTAGCCCAGATTTTCATACCCCTTTTGAGGTACACACTGATGCTTCAGACACAGGTATAGGGGCTGTCTTATCACAACAGAGCAAGGGAGAGGAGCACCCAGTGATATTCATTACCAAAAAACTCCATGAGAGGGAGCGAAAATACTCCACAATAGAGAAAGAGTGCTTTGCCATGAGAAGGGCCATTGAGGCCCTTAAGTATCATCTGTGAGATACAGAATTTACTGTGCTAACTGACCATAATCCATTATGCTGACTTCACTAGATGAAGGATAAAAACTCAAGGATTATGTGTTGGTATTTAGTGCTACAGCCCTACTGATTTTCTGTGAAACATAGGGCAGGGGCACAACACCAGAATGCTGACTTTCTGTCCTGTTATGGGGCAAATGCTGATGATAAATGAGTTGTACACATATATATATCCAGAATGAAAATAAATGTTTAGATGTGTAGATGAAAGATGATGTCTATACAGGTATTGCAAAACCTGTGTAGAAAGCCTCAGGGAATTGAATCGAATCAGTTGATGTTAGCACATCAGGATTCAGATGCCATTTTGATTTGTAGGGTCCCTGAGGCGGAGCTTCTAGTGTGGGTGGGCGGAAGCTCCAACCCTTCCAGGGTTCTGATAGGGTGATTGCCAACAGTAAGGACTGTTGCCCTCTTGTGCAGGGGTGTGTGATAGAATGAGTTCTATCCAAGGTAGATACCCATGTGTGAGATATCTGAAACCTCCCCCCATTCCTTTTGCTCTTTGTTTCGGTGGGACAGCCGCTCGCACTGGGAATAAAAGTTAAATATGTTTGCTATATGCTTGTCTATTTTATGGTGTTACATTTAATGATGTAATGGAAATAAAAAAAATAAAAAAATATGATGTGTTCCAAGGGTTGGCAGGAGAAGGGAGAAGAGGAGCATGCCCTCATTCTCACATTCCCCTTGTAAACCCAGTGGAACCCTCATGGACTATCTAGTTAAAACTATATTTTGAGATGAAACAAAATGGAAACATAAAACCCCCTTAACAGAAAACTCCCTTAACCAAGAAAAGAGTAGTTGAGCCTAGGCTAGAAAAGATAACATGTATGGACATGTATGTCTTTACTATTTGATGGGGAACTCCTGAGAATAAGAGGTTTATATTGATTTTAGCAAAAAAAGGATGGATCACCTGATGGTGATGTCATCCATGAAAAGTATAAAATCCACCATTTGGAGTAACAAACATAGATAGGGGAATCGGTTGAATACTGACTACAAAATGAGGAGGACCTCAGAAGTGTGTGATTGTTTCTACACTGTTCTATTTGCAAAGGTTGAAGTTAAGCCTCAGGAATTTTCAAAATTAGAAAGTTTACTGGATACTGGACATTGAATAACCTTTTGCTTTCTATATGTTTATTATTTTTTTTTTATTTTCTGATTTGAATAAAATAACAATGCACATTTGCATTTTTATGCACCTGACTTCTGGTTTGTTGTGTCTGTTTTGTCCCACACCTTCACAGAACCAGATCAAATTCATTACTCAGACCCCTACCAGCTGTGGCTTTCAGTCTGGAAATCCAGTACCTTTCTCTCCTGGATAACTGGCTAACCATGTCTCCTCCTCTATGTTCCACAAACACCTTTCCAGTTCCCAGGAATGACTATGCATGTGCTGCAGGGTTCTGCACACCTTTCGTATGGGATGTAGTGGCATATTCCAGGTTGTCAGCAAAACAAATAAAATCTGGTCAGAGTCAACATGGCAGCATAAAGCCATTCACACCACTTGCAGAGAGCAAGGAGCTCATGGGGGAAAGTTAGAAACACAGAAACATAGAAAACTGATGGCAGATAAGGACCATTACTCCATCTAGTCTGCCCTTTTACCTTACCTATAACAGTGGCTGGTGACCATATTTGGGCATCAGCTTAGCCTCTTCTTCCCACCTCTAGAGTTCCTTTAGGGGTATCCCAAGCATGCTTGAATCCCTCTGCTGTGCTTGCTACCACCACCTCCTGGGGCAGGCCATTCCATGTATCCAACACCCTTTCAGTAAAGAAGAACTTTTTCATGTTTCCTCTTATCCTACCCCCTCCAATCTCATATTCTGCCCCCTTGTTCTTGTATTCGTTCTATACTGAAAGATGTCACCCACTTGCACCTTATTTATGCCTTTAAGTTACTTAAAGGTCTCTATCATATCTCCACTTTGTCTTTGCTCCTCCAGTGAATTCATATTGAGGTCCCTCAATCTCTCCTCATATGTCTTGTGGTGCAAGCTCTGTACCATCTTTGTTTCCCTTCTCTGAACCGCATCCACCTTGTCTACATCTTTTTGAAGATGCAGCTCCAGAACTGCATACAGTATTCCAGATAAGGCTTCAACAGTGTTCTGTGTGGTATCACCACCTCTCTTCTTCTGCTTGTGATACCCCTCAGTGCACCCCAGCATGCCTCTGATTCTTCCTTTAGCCTTTGTACATTGTTTGCCAATTGTTAGGTCATCCAAGATGATAATCCCCAAGTCTCATTCTTCACTAGTTAGTGCCATGTAGCTCTCTGCAGGGTTTATGCACCCCCAGATACATGACTTTGCACTTCTTCACATTGAAAATCATTTGCCATACTTTAGACCATTTTCCAGCTTTTCTAGGTACCTCCTCTTTTTCTCCACCCCTTCTGGAGTGTCTACCCTGTTGCAGATCTCGGTGTCATCTGACAAGGGGCAAATCTTTCCTTCCAGCCCTTCTGCAATGGCACTAATGAAGACAATGAAAAGGACCGGTCTCAGGACTGATCACTGAGGTACCCCACTGGTCACTCCCCTTTCCTCGAACTGGATATCGTTAACCTCCACCCTCTGCTTTCTATCCCTCAGTCAGTTCCTAACCCAGTTTCTGTGATGAAGTTCTGCATGAAGATGGAGCTCACAGCAGAAAAGTGTGCCATGTCCAAGATGGCAACTGGAGTTTGAGCATCCGCACTGACTTCAGAGATCCACGGCAATCAGAATCACGAGGTGGCATAATACAGTGGTTATGAATAAAGTTGTTCATTCTGAATTTTTATAGTGTATAGTATTATTTATTTATTCATTTGTTAACTGGGTTGGTGCACTGGTCCAAGGACCTTTTTCAGGCATGGCCAGGGCCAGAGACTGGCACAAATCAATGATAAAATACAGTGAACAGCAGCAGTGAATCATACATAAGCAAGTATAGAATCCAGTACAGTCAGGCAACATACAGAGGTGGACAAATAATAATACAAGCACACAGTGCAAGACACAACAAACAAGGTGGGCAATATACAAGATATATAAATACATAAATACAGGCAAGGTATCAATGTCCTGCAACATAAGGTCACGATACAGTTATGTTAAATGTGCAATGCTACAGTTATGTGAATTGTGCATACAGCAGTTCTTTGGCTTTCGGAATGAAACTGTTGTGTGCAGTCTCTAGAGGTCTCAGAATGCTGTTATACCACAAAAGGGTACACTCACATTCCATTACTTTTGAAGTGTGGTACAACAACATTTTGAAAGGGATGGAATTCTATGCAGAGCAATGCTTTACTATGCACTGTATATCAGTTCTTGGCTGTTAAGGATGTCTCTCTACACCTAGACAGCCTGTTTTCCCTACCTACCTACTGTAATGCAACAGATCCTACTTATTTGCCTGCTTTATCACCTCTTCCACTGCATCAGTGTTCCATTATGCATATCTTATGTATTCATGATTGCTGGTGTCATTTTAGACCCTACCACCTTTGCTTTGAGGATGTTTAATGCATTCACTGCTCTAAGAGAAGAAGGACTTTCACACATTTTGCCTAGTTCTGCCTTCCCCAGCTTTATATCATGACCCCTTGTTTTTGGACAACTTTTCATCTGAGTATGCTTCCATCTTGAACCTTATTTATACCTGTGGGGTATTTGAAAGTCCCTTTCATATCAAACCAACTCTACCTAGTTACCTCCAGATAATGAGATACTTTAGTTTCTGGTCATAATTATTTTATAATAACTGGTCAGCAATTTTTTACGTAGGCTGACCGAGTTATAATTTGCCATTATAACCCATGGGTTATAATGGTGAGCACACACTGAGTCAGTCAAAAACCAGCTGCTCCCTGATTGGCTCTTGCTTTACTACTGGGCAGGGTAAATAGTTTCAGAAACATGGCAACTCCATATCCTGCTCACCGAGGAGCTGCCAGACCGAGAGTCATCCTTGTTTTTTTTTTTTCAACCAGCTCAACATCTACAAACAAAAACAAATCTATCGGGTTGATCCTGCCATTTGGAACCCGCAGCGGACAACAATTGTCAGCGGAAACCGGGAACGGCTCAGAGGCCGAGGTGCCTGAGGTAAGCCTGATCATTATTGTGATCCAAATGTCCAGCTCTACAAGTGAAAAAGTAAATGCCAGATTTAATAAAAAAGATTTAAAAAACCCACAATGGAGACAAAGATAGTGTGTGTGTGTGTGTGTGTGTGTGTGTGTGTGTAAGACTGACACATGAGTGAGACATGAGAGACAGCAATACCAAATACACTTTGGCAAAACAACTCCCTACCAGCAATTGTAGAAAATAAAAGATGGGGAAGTGTCCTACTTGAATGTAATGGTCACCCTCGGTGTGTGATGCTTTATTTTACAATGGCAAGAAAGAATCCTGGCTTCTGATTGGTCAGTTGGCCACCACAGCAAGGATGTTATCCTGGCATAACATCCCAGCACCATTCTTAGCAGCTTGATTGTTAGCATCTTCACTTAAGAAACAAAAATATTTTTACTCACTAATAAAAACATTCTATAAAATATTTTTTTTATTCTGTATAAAACTTAGCCATACCATCTTCCATCTTATTGTTAACTCTTTCCATAATGCAGATGAGAATGTACAATCAAACAACAAATGCTGCACAGTTTCTTTCTTCCCTATGCATTTAGTATAAGGTCAATTCCTTTCTTCAATTACTTTGTGTTTTAGGTTCCCTCTTATATTTAAGTGGCCAAACATGGATAACCATAGGACTTCCCACATATGGGGGGCCGGGGATTTGCTTGTTTTTCAGTTGAGCAATAACAAAACTATTATTCTCTGGTGGGCAGTTCTTAAAGACAGTGTCATTTGGATGGATGGTAGACAGAATGATCACATAAAGTTGTTTTGCTGTACTCTCCCTAATAACATTTTTGCCCGTTTTCCATTTATATAGTTTTTGTACTGCTGGTTTTAAATAAAAAGTGGCATTTTAAGTTTTTTGTGTAACTTGGGAGGTTCAGGATCCCACTGAGCAAAGTAATGTTCTATGGTATGTTTAATCCATCTCCCTTCTAATGAATTCACAGGGGACAGCCCTATTTTTATTGTCTGGGAGAAAAAAATGGAATGAAAAAAAAAAAAAACAATGGGGTCAACCATCCTTAACCCCCCTTTCTCTCTAGGGAGGTACGTAAAACACCTTTTCACTGGATTTCATCTAGACCCTCACAACATTTGAAAAAAACAATTATATAGCCTAGTTTCCAACATCGGGGGATATCAAAGCTATATATAACAACCCTGGTATTAGGAATCATTTTATTTGGATTATTTTAAGTTTAGATAATTTCCATGATTTCCATCTCAGGACTTTTGTTTCTATCTGTTTTAATGCTATCTCCCAGTTATGTGTGCCTAAGTTTTGTGGTTCAAAGATCACCCCTAGACCTTTTAGAGGTTCATATGAAGTAGAAATACCACCAAGTTCAAAATCAGGATTCTTTTCTGGATCAATCATTAACCCCATTATATTTATTGAGGTTTAATTCCAAATTTGACACTTCAGAAAAATTTTCCATTTCTTTTAAAACAATTGTTAAGTGCTGTACATCTGAACAAAATAAACACATGTCATCTGCATAGGCTACAATCCTAAGGTCCTCTACTAGAGCTCCATGTGAAATATCTTGCCAAAAGGAATGGCTGTTTTTTTTTTTATTAGGGGGTCCAGGGAGAAGACATACAATAAAGGACTTAGGGGGCATCCTTGCCTAACTCATGCTTTCACTTTCACGCCTTGTGTTACCTGATTCAATATTATTGGACAAATAGTTGCTGTAGAATACAGTAATTTTATCCAATCAATGTATTTATTTGGAACACCATAGTGTTGTAATACAAAAAAAAGAAAAGGGTGATGGACTCTGTCATGTGTTTTTTTCTGATCTAATAATAGAATAAAGTGATTTTTTCCCTGCATTTCTTAAAACTCTATTACATCTCTTATCACCATAAGGGCCTGTTGTATTTTCCTTCCTGGTATGCCACAAAATTGTATTGGGGAAATGACTAAAGTTGCTAATTGCTTTAACCTGTTTAGAATTTGTGAAAGAATCTTAAAATCTGAATTCAGAATAGAAATAGGATGCCAGTTTTATATCTTATCTTTGTCTCCCTTCTTATAAATAAACATCAGCTCTTCTGTAAAAGAGTGAGGCCACGTTTGGTTTGAAAGAAAACAATTAAAGACCACTGTAAGGCATATTATCAGTTCCTTTGCAAAGGTTTTATAGAACTCATAGGGTATTCCATCCAGACCAGGGGATGTCCCTGGTTTTAATTTAGTCTGCCGCTGACAAGATATCTTGTCCTAAAAGCCTACGTGTTCTAAATCTTCCAGCAGCCTAAGGGTTACGTTTCTGAATACCATTTCAACTTCTACGGGTGAGATAGGTTTATCCATGTTTTCTGAGATCTCGAGGAATTTAGGAATCTGAATATCCTGGAAATATTGTTGAAAAGCTTCAACCTGTGGGTGGTGGGAGAGGGACAAGTATTGTGATTTTATATGTGCATGAAAAATTCAGACATCCTTGAGTGAGAGAGAGAAGTTTGTATGTTACCTTCTTCATCCATTAATGCTTCCATGGAAGTTTTATCTTTCTTGTTCTTAAATGCTTCATAGGGATCACCTACAGGTGTTCTCTGTGTCCCATACTGAAGCATGGATCTCACTGTCTGAGCCCTATCATATTGATATGCTTTCATTTTTGCCTTTACCTGTTCTATTTGGGAAGAAAAGTCCTGACGAGATGTGGAAGCTACAGTATAAAGATATTGTTGTTGCTGTCATAGCTTTAAATACTTAAAAAGGTTTTCCCTCCCTCTTTTCTTACCATTGTTTTGAAAGAGTTTAATGATATCTCTTTTAGTATCCTCCCACCAAATACCCAAATCTTGATATAAAAAGCTCACTGATGTTCTTGCCCATAGTAGTTTGTATACCTCTGTTTGTACCATTACATCATTTAGTACCCCCACATTTGTTTTCCATCTATTTTTTTGAGATTTATTTTTTTCAGTGTCCTGGAAACTGATCTGTAAAAAACAGTGGTCAGAAAATTCCATTTTTGTTATTGAAAGTTTGGGGATGGGTAGAGTTTTGGATATAAAAAAATGATACACTGTGGTAAAATACTTGCCCCTATTGTAGGTAAACTGAGATCTTTGTGTAGAATTAATTTTACACTCCCTAAGGTCCGCTGTTACTATGCATTTTCTGAGTGCTATAGAATCACAGTATTTTTTTTTTCTTTACCACTAGAAGGATCTGTAAATTCACAGCTGAAATCACCCCCCAAAGATGATATATTTTAATGTAACAAGATATGGCTGTACAGTCTGTAAGAGTGCCACTCTATCTGCCTTTGATTGGGGTCCATACACATTGATAAATCTATACTCATGTCCTAGAAAACCATTTATAATTAATAACCGTCCTGGAATAAGATCTATCAGTTTGTTAATGAAAATAGATAGGATGAAAACAATATGCCAAGGCCATCTGCTTTATCAAGCCCAAATGACCAAAAAAATGGACCATCAGTCCATTCATTCTGGAAAGTCTTACTTGATCTATGGTATACATCCAGGTTTCCTGAACAAAACTGACAGTCAAATGAGACTGCTTAATGTATTAAAAAACTGTATGTCTTTTATTGGGGTTCAGTAAGCTGTGTACATTCACAAATCCTACCTTAATGTCCTGCATTTATTAAGGCTTTGATTTTAGGTTATCTTCCTCCTTTTTTTTTTTTTCTTAGTTTTGTAATTTTCTGTCATCTCCATTTTAACAGGATCACCTGTATCAAGATGTTGAGTGTCTGATTCCTCATGGTCGCTTCCCAAGTCTTCCTCCTGAGCAAGAGCTGAAAAGGAGTTCTTAGTTTCAATTTGGCCTTTAGTTTTAGAAGATTCATTGGATTTGGGGGTTTTGTACTCCTGGTCAATCTCCTAGGGGTTTGTACAGGCATCTCAGCTATCTGGTTTTCCTGGTCTATGTTTTCCCTAACACTTTGATCAGTGTAACATACTGGTTGTAAGGTAACAGGTATAGGAAAGTTCTGTCTACAGTCTGATGGTAAATCTCCCTCTTGCTTTACCTTCTCTAGCTGAGCTTGGGGTGGGCTTCAAGTGGTGTTTCCTGAGTTTCTGGTGGGGTCATAGCTGCATCCTGTGCCTGTTGAATTAAAAGCTCTGGACTTATCACTAGAGTCTTATTTTTTGCTGCCCATGGACATTCAGCATAAACATGACCATACTCTTCACAGAGTTCACATTTTATATGGTTTGCACATTGCAGTGTAATGTGCCCTTTCCACCCACAATTATCACATCTCGGTACATCACAAATACTTGATAAATGCGTTCTTGAGCCACATTTATAGCATGCTGTTGGCTGGCCAGCATAGAAGCACACACCACTATCCCTCCCTAACATGAAAGAGTTAGGGATGTGTTCTATACCACCATCATTCTGCCTTAGTTTCACTTTGTAGTGCCATTCCCCCATCCAAAAACATTCACTATCTAGTATTGCTTCTGGTTCACTGAGGATGTCACATTTCTGGGCTAGCCAATAGGTCATGGTTATAGGTCCACATGGACCCCCTCATTCCTGAACATCACTGTAACGTATTTAATTAGTGGTTTAGTTAATACAATCACTAAAAAAGGGGTCCATGTGGGGGAAAACTTAACCTGATTATACCTTTCCCAGAATAAGTTGAGAGCATATGCAGAATGAAAACTGATGTCATAATTATCCTGCCCCCCAAGATATTTATAAATGCATACACCTCTCTAGGAGTGAATTTAAGAGAGTCTTTCAAAAGTAGTTTGCCCACATGATATCTGTCCGGGCGTGTCTCCAGACCACCTTTGTACCTAATCCGCACTGCGTTGCGATGAGGTGCCGCCTCTTTTTTTGTTTTTTGGAAGAGGTCTCATAATAATGGTTTCTGAGGAGGCAAGTTTACAAGGTCCAGCTGTTCTGTTTGAGCAATGTTCGTAGAGCCCTCCGTGGGGTTCTTCAATACATCATTCCCTGTTTCCTTGCCAGTTACATTCTGTATTTCTTGCATAGAAGGATTAGATTTTGTTTGTACCATTGCTCCTGTTTGCTCCTGAGATGAAATATTAGCACTATTCCCCTTGCCATTTGCCCCAGATATAGTAGGTTTCTCTATGGGTTGCCAGTTTGGTGTATTCTGCGATATGGGGGTCAGCTTGTCCCATGCAGGGTCAGGTACCCAAATGCCTGATGAATCCTGTTTCCACCCAGCCAACTGTAAGGCCAACCCCGGGGACCAGGTAGCTTCTGACTGTGTTTGTGGGAGTGCAAAGGCTGTTTTTATGGCCTCTGCCATTGTTACAACATTTCGTGTGCTTTGACTTAAGTCTTTTAAGGTAACATTTGGTGCAGGCTTAGTGTTTTCAATGTTTCTATTTGCCAAAGTAACCACGTTTCTTTTCTCTTTGGACATGTCTTTCCTTTGGGGCTTAGGGTCGTTTTTGGCTGCAAAAGAAAAAACTGTTACCCCTTCCTGGAATTGGGGATTTGCTTGATATGTGACAGCCTCAGACATTACATCGGGATTAACTCCCTGCCCATTTAGAGTGTTGGCGCTTTCTGTTTTAGCGATTATGTGCTCTTTCGGTTTAATAGTGCTGTCATTTGTATGTACAGCCATCTTTTCACCACCCTTTTCCTCCTTATGCCTTTCAGCACAGACTACCCTTGCAGTCAGAGCTGCCAGCCACATTTGAAACTATCATAAGAGGAGAAAATATTACCTATGGTAGGGGTGCATTTTGTACTGAAGCACTAGATGAAACTGATGGTGCTGCGTCATTTACAGCTGGGCGTTGGCTGTCACGCTGAGATGCTGCCGTATCAGTGTTTTCACTTTCAGCTAGCCACAACATCTGCTCCTTAAAGCGATCTCTCTTCTGCTGAAAGCGCTTCTCTTCTGTCACCAATAACTCTATTAATTCATCCTTAGTCATGGTGTTTCCATTTTCATTGTGTATACTCCATACCTCACTGTTCTGAGCAATTATCCTGCTGCCATCTGATTTTATTTATTTAAGCATTTTACCAGGAAGGCATACTGAGTGGTGTAATGCTTGATTCCAGATGCATCCTGGGGGAGGGGGAATTAGGATAGACTGTATACAGAATAACATACAATTAGACGCCACAGCACAAATGCAAGGACGAGAGAAACACGTTGTACAAGATGCACCTGCCTCATGGCAGGGGAAGATAAATTGTGCAGCTAGAGCACACACACACTGAGGCTTAAGTGCAGCAGAATTACATTGTAACATGTAGCTAATATACACACATGCAATTGGCCATTTAAACCGATGGAATACCTTGAGGGGCTAGCTGCACGAGCAGGTGGTGGCAAAATGCTGTTTGAGGAGGAGGTTGAGCTGCAGAGAGGAGGAGGAGGAGTGTTTAATCTCCGCTGGGAGGGCGTTCCACAGGTAAGGCATTCGGTACTTGAATGCACGCTGACTGTTGGTGGAGGACATGCATGGGACGGTGAGGAGCCTAGAGTTGAGATTACTGAGGGTGTAGCATGAAGGGGTTTGGGCAGCTAGGGTATTAGCAAGGTATGGAGGGGAGGGACTGGGACCAGTATTTTGCTGTTATCCTAGCACAATGTGCCATTCTCCGGTCTTGTAAGGATGGAAGGTCTAGGGATCTATAGAGATCACAGTGGTGAGTTGAGGGCGGATGGTCCAGGGCAAAATGGCAGAAGGAATAAAAAGAGAGGGTCCATCCTGGTGAGGGAGGACTTGGGGGCCGAGCTATAAACTATGTCCCCATAGTCAAAAAGTGGGAGTATCATTTTCTGAACAATTTCTTTTTGGGGTGGCAGGAGAATGCAGCCTCTATTCTGGTAAAGGGCTTCCAGTTTCGGGTGAAGTTTTTTGTGGATAGAGTCAATGTGGACTGAGAAGTCTAGGTGCTGGTTGAGCCAGACCTCGATGTATCTGAACAAGGTGCAGGTCACCAAGAGGGTCCCATCTAAGGTGTGGAAGGCAGGGGATGTGTGGATCCGGGAGAGCCTTTGCCTGGTCCTGAAGGTGAGTGAGATGTTTTTTTTTTTGGGTTGAGAAATAGTTGGTGAGAGCAGAACCAGAGTTGGATTGCATTAAAATCCTCCTAGAGTTTTGATGACACTATGGCAGGGGAGGGACTTGTAGCATATAATATGGTGTCATCAGCATACATGTGGATGGAAAAAAGGGGGCACATACAGGGCAGATAATTTAGAAAGATAGAGAAGAGTATCGGGCCAAGGACCAAGCCTTGTGGCACACCTATTGTGACAGGTAGTGGGTCAGAGGTGAGTGAGCCAATGCTAACTGCTTGTTGCCTCCCTTCTAGGTAAGAGTAGAACCAGCCGGTGGCCTCACCTGAGAGACCTGCTAGGGTGAGTTTAGATAATAGAAGTGGATGGGAGACCATGTCAAAGGCTTTAGCTAGGTCGATGAAGATGGCTGAGGTGACTTGCCCATTATCCATGCCAGTGAGGATGTCGTTTGTTAACCTGAGCAAGGAGGTGATTGTGGAGTGCGATTTCCTAAAGCCAGCCTGATAGGGTGAGAGAAAGGGGGAGTTGTCGAGGAAGGCAGATAATTGGGAGAGAACAAGTTATTACTGGACTTTGGCTAGAATTGGGAGGAGAGAGATAGGGCGGTAACTGCCCGGCGAGGAGGGGTCACCACCTTTAGGGGAGGGATGACTGTGGCATGTTTCCAGGCAGCCGGAATCTTGGTGAGGGAGAAGGAGAGGTTGTAGAGGGAGGCCAGTGGGGTGGCAATGGCTGAGGCAGATAGATATAGCATCTTGGAGTCAAGGCCGGAGGGGCATTTACCTTTGTTAGGGTTGAGTGTGCGTAGGGCAGTTAGTACTTCTGCTGGGGAGACCAGGCGAAATGAGAAGTGGGAGGATCTGGGTGGGGGCTGACAGGGTGTATGTGGTATTGTGGGGTGGTACATGTTTATGGAGAGAAGGGAGGAGGCACAGTTAGTGAAGAATGTGTTGAAAGCAGAGGCCACCTCACCAGGGTCCGTTACCAAGGAGCCATTTACATTTAGGATAGGGGTGGGTGGCTGGGAGGGGGGATAGAGCAGAGATTTAAAGGACTTTCAGAATTTTGCTGGGTGGTTGTGATTTGCGTGGAAAGAGGCCTTAAAGTAGTTTGCTTTTGCCTGGCAAATTAGCCTGGTGCATACGTTGCGGAGTGTGCGGTAGTGTTGGAGAGCTGCCTGTGACCCAGATGCCTTGTAAGATTTCCAGGCCGTGTCCCTTGCGTGGAGCTGGTCAATAATATAGGCATTCGCCCAAGGTATGTGGGCGCCCCTTACGCGGGCTCTTCTGAGAGGTGTGTAGTAGTCCCGGATGGCGAGGAAATTTGATCTGAAAAATTCCAGGGCCTAGTCAATGGAGGAAGCATGATGAATAAATGACCAATCAGTGTTAGGTCGTTTAGGAGTGCAGCAAGGTCTAGTGATTTGTAAGCCCTAGTGAGTAGTAATTGAGGGGTTGGAGACTGGGGTTTGAATATTTTCCATACTATGTAAGTCATGTGGTGGTCAGTGAGGGAGTCGGGTAGATGGGGATGTGTGGTGAGGGCCCAGTCGAGGAGAGAGTGATTAAGAGATTTATGGTTTAAGTGAGTGGGTTCGGTGATATGTTGAGAGAGGTTTAGCGCAGTCACCTGGTTTATGAGCCAAGAATTAGTTTTAGATAGCCAATTGATGTTGAAATCCCCAAGTATGTATAGTTTGCCTCCCAAAGCGAGTGATTTTAGGGTGCCTAGATGTTCAATGGTGGTGTTCAGGGTGGTGTCTGGAGAGCAGTAGGACCCTGCTATATATAAGGGGATAGAATGAGAGAGTGATAATCTGAGTAGGAGGGAGTGTATAGGGTGCATTGGGTTGGGGAGTTGGACTGGTGCGAAGTGTAGCTTGGAGGAGATGAACATGGCAATTCCCCCACCCTTCTTTTTGGCCGGACAGTCATGATGAGTGAGGGAATAGCCAGGGATGGATACTTCAGCATCCAAGTTATGGGGTTTCAACCATGTTTCAGAGATAATAAGGATATCAGGGCATAGGGAGAGGATGTATGGTTGGAGGGGGGGTGATTTTGTTCAGGAGACTGCATATGTTAAGATGCGTAATTTTGAGCACCCATGGTAATTGGATAGGAGGGGAGGTGAGGTTGTTTGGGGGTAGGTGGCCCAGGATTTGATTCAACGTCACCTGCTAGAGTAGTAGTAGTGGTAGTAGGTGTTTTACTATGAGCGTCACATTTCTCGCCTTTCGGAGGGTCGGTAGCTGATGGGTGGCTGGTGAACAGTTTTTTGGAGGTGATGGGTATAGGACTGACAGCCCAGCATGGAAAGAAGGAGGCAGAAGGGTTGCACCTATATTTCAATTGATTTGAGTGGCATGAGGGGATGGGCCAGGGTTGAAGGTAGTGTGATATGGGGGAGAGGTAGCCCATGAGTAGCCTTTATAGGGGGAAACAGGAGATTCCGGGTAGATGGCTAGTGGGAGGGAGGTTAGGGGAAGAGTAGGCACAGTAGGGTGAGTTGCAGAAGCAGCATAATGAAACTAATGGGTTTTGGCAGCTGGGGGAGCGATCGGGCAGCCACTAGCGACAAGTTAGTATAACCTGCCAATGAGGGAGTGAGCTGATAGGTTAATTCGCATCATGTGCAGCGTATAAAAGGTGGTGCTCACCAAGGGTGGTGGTGGGGGTGGTGTGGAGCCGGCGTGGAGCGCCGACGGGGTCCTACACACGCGGCTACAGCGTTCAACAAACAGCCTCCTGGCCTTCCGAGTAAGAATTTTATCATCCTGTTTGGCAGTAGGAAGGAAAGGATCATAGAGAAACATTGGTTTTGTCAACCCTAAAGGAAAAAAGTAGCTCACTCTCCCCCCCTAGCTGCTGGTGGTCTGATATTGAGCAAGGAAGAAGGAGGCTACTGAAGAAGATAGGAAGTTAACTGATACAGTTCTCTGTCCTGCTCCTTCTGTGATTCCTTGTACTTCCTGAATGCTTTCTTTTTCTCTTGAACCTTCACTGCCACGTCCTTTGAGAACCATAGTGGTTTCTTACATCGTTTTGTTTTGTTTATTTGCTTCACACAAAGGCTTGTTTCCTCTGTGGTGGCAGTTTTTATTATTCCCCATTGTTCTTCCACCCCTCCTTCCTGCCCATTTGCTAGTGCATTCCTTAGCACTCACCATTTTGGCAAAGTCAGCCCTCCTAAAGTCCAGTACTTTTTGCCTTGTATGGCTTGACTCTATGTGTGTTTCATTGTGAACCATACTGTTCGATGGTCGCTAGTTCCCAGATGGCTACCCACTTCTATATCTGTGATCCTCTCTCCATCTCCATTTGAGAGAACCAGGTCTAAGATTGCTCCCTCTCGAGTGGGCTCCAATACTAGTTGTCTAAGGCATGCCCCCTGTTGGGCATCTAGAATAACCCCACTCTTCGATGTGGCTGCTGCAACTGCACTCCAGTTAACATCCATGTCTTCCACCTGCACAGGCAGAGTAGCCATCTTGGGAGATGGTCAGCAATTCCCCCAGAGGCGAGTAGGGGAATTTCCCCAGTGTTCTGGCCAAATTCCCCACCTCCCCATTCACTAAAAATACCACCAACAGTTTAATCTGATTCAAGGTCTGTTATCATTCATCTGTATCCCCTTCCCCCGGGTTATGCCTGAAAATGGGCAGAATTTGTATAGTGCACTTACCCGGTCAACAAAAACTAAACAAATAAAATAAGTAGTGCATCTCTGTGTTTCTGCTGTGATGTAGACTTTGATGGGTGTGCAGTTCGCCTCGACCAAGTTCCTCCATAGTGTGGTGATGTTTATCCCCAAGTATGTAAAACCTTGGGGTGCCCATACCACTGGCATGCCCTGTAGGCATTCCCTCATGCAGAGCAAGTTTAGTGGTGGCTGCATGCCACTGCACCATTTTAGTTGCCCCCTTCTAGTCTGCCTATAACCTAGGCGTGTCCTTTCGGAGATGCGGCCTCTCAAATTAGACACACTACACTAGTTGAGGATTCATCAGCTACTTAATTTTACAGTGGTATAAACACCTAATACTTTTTGCTGGTGATACCTATGCAGAGCAGCATCCCACTGGTGCTCCCATCTGCTTTATCACACTGCTTGGCTTCTTTTAGGTCATCAGAAATTACAGTTCCCAGTTCTCTTTTCTGTTTTGTGCTCACCATTGCAGTACCCCCTTCATGTACTCCACCCCTTGGTTTTTATGCACCAAGCACATTATTTCTTAATAATAACCGGCTTCCCCTTTTTCCCATAGGGAAACTGTGGTGTAATTTGCTGTTATAAAGGAGTGGTTATAACGACAAACACACGCATGGTTTCTCTTGCTGTGCGCATGCTGATGCAACAGCACTGTCACTCAAGACCGCTCATCGCTTCCATCTCTCCTGATTCGAAACAGCACCACCAGAAGAACTCAGCAGTAAGTTTTTTTCCCCCTACACAGTGAAACCCCCCAAAACCAGGACAAAAAAGAGCTTTTTAAATTTGCCGATTCAAATCGGCACGAGACAATAACTGCGGATGCACCGGAAGCTCTTTATTTTATATAATTGCTGAGGCAAAAGGAAACCCAGCAATTATATAAAATAAAAAATGGAGTCAAGGAGTGTGTGTCAAATGAGAGATTTTACACACACCTGGAGTTCTAATAGGATGCTTTTCACAAACCTCTCAGGGCTTAAGCCCCTCCAGGGGTTTATGTAGCATCCCACAACTTAGTGTGTGTAAATCTCGTTACACCAAACCCATACTATTCTCTGTATAATTAATGGCTTCCCCATTTTCCCATAGGAAGCTGTGGCATAATTTCCATTATACACAGTGTGTATAATGCCAAACTGTCTGAAAACCACGGAATGCCACACAATGCCGCGCAATCGTGCAAAGCCGAGCTAAGTCACACAAAGCTGCACAAACAGTGCAAATCACCATTAATTATAAAAAATAAAATATGGGGTGTTGTGTGTAAACTCGAAGTTTACACACACCCTTGGGGTAAGATGCTTGCACAAACCCCTCGAGCTTCGCTGTCGGGGTTTATGTAGCATTTTACCCCTCGGGTGTGTGTAAACTTCTCGTTACTGTTTATCACGCTTAGTGAGAGATACTCCCCCTCCCACTGACGAATTCAGTGGCATCTGTCACACAATCCCGCACACCAATCTTCCCTGGGCTCACTTCACATTACACAAAAGAAAAAGTTGCCATACATTTTGAAACAAAAAGCAAGCCGTCATGCTAATCAGCTTCACTTACATGCGGTGGGCACTGCGTTTAAACTGCAGCAGCGCACGCCTCTCCGTAACAAATAACTGCTGTATTCCACACATTCTGCACCCTGCAGAAACACATAAAAAGATGGAAAAAGCCTGCAAGATAAAATCCAGCAGTACCTTACACTGCCCATGATGACCACAAAACACACCTGTAAGTCTCCCCCCCCAACGCCGAACTGTACTGCTGTGTATCAGACTGACCGCATTCCTATATAACCACAACAGCTTTGTTTCCTATTAAAAAAAGGGAGCATCAAAATGAGAAAAGCCCTTTTCATCTCTAATGGCAGTTGCCTGGGAGACTGAGAGAGCAGGGATGGCTAAATGAGTACACAAAGCTGCCGAAACTCAATAAAAATTATTTTACTCATGGCACTGGTGCAGTACTGCTGTGCCTCAAACTGACCGTGTTCCCAAGTCACTGGTCCCAATTGCGATCGTGACCACAACAGCTTTGCTTTCAATTTTCAAGAAAGGGCATCGAAATAAAAAAAAAAAAAAAAATCTCATGGCCAACTAATGGTGATTGCCCAAGTGACTGGGAGAGCAGGGATGGCTGAAGTCGGGTACAGAAGCTGCAAAAACTCCATATAAAATTCTAATGCCAGAAAACTAAACCACAGCACCCTCTACTGACAAGTACAGCATTGACACTGTAGTAGAGGGACTACTTAACAAGAACCTGTATTTTTATACTTTTTATGTCTTTATTAGAATTGTTTTTAATCTTTTATTTAAAATCAGTAAAAAATGTTACTTATGGACCATTTTCTAAGCACAATAATACCCTCCAGGGTGGGTGGTATGGGCAATACCGGACCTTCCAGAGGCTATAAGGCCCTCCGCCTGCGGCATTGGGCCTCATTACGCCCTTGGGCAGTCTGGTATTGCCCAATACTGCCCACCCTGTGTTATTGCTGGAGTATACAATTCCATCCCTTTCAAAATGGTGTTGTACCACAGTTCCAAAGGTCATGGAATGTGATTCTACCCTACTGTCGTAGAACAGTATTCTAGAACCTCTAGAGACTGCATGAGTCAGTTTCATTTTGAAAGCAAAAGAACTCATGCACACATATTTCACACAGTACTATACACTATAAAAAAATACAGGATGAGCAACTCTGTGCATAACCAGTGTGTTCTGCCACCTCGGGGTTCTGATTCCTATGGACCTCTCAAGCTTCACTCTCGAGGTCAAAGGGAATCAGACCCCTCTGTGGCAGAACACACTGGTTGTGCATAGTTGCCCATCCAGTATTCTCTATGTTCTGTGTGGAATTCCATGCCTTTTAATGTGCTGTTGTATCACAGTTCAAAGGTCATGGGACGTGATTGAACCTTTTTGTGTTACAACATCAATCTGAAACCTATAGAGACAGCGCACCTCAGTTTCATTCTGAAAGCAACATAACTGCCACATGCACATTTAACTCCGTTCTATATGCAATAAATAAAACACAGGATGAGCAACTTTATGCACAACCAGTGCGTTCTGCCAACTCAGGGTTCTGATTCCCACTGACATCTCAAGCTTCACTTTTGAGGTTAGAGGGAATCAGAACCCATCTATGGCAGAACACACTGGCTGTGCATAGTTGCCCATCCAGTATTCTCTATTTAATGACACACACTGGACCACTCCTCAAGCTTAAGTTGTTCTGTCTTCATTGTTCCATTTAGTTCCTCCCCCCCCCGGTAGTGTCTACATGTGGTAGATCTTTGTCTCAACCATAAAAAAAGCATATCTTACCTTCTAACCCCTCTTTATTATCATCAGTGATGTCAATAAAGAGTACAGGCCAAAGTACTGATCCCTGAGGCGTACCATTGGTCCCCTTCCCCAACACCAGGTGAACGCCGTTTCCAACCACTCACTAATGCCAACTCCCCAACAAATTCTCTACCCAGTTTATCATTTTAGTACACACTCCCAGGCTGCCCAGCTTCTCTACTATTCTACTATGTTGAACGTTATTGCGGGCCTTTCTGAAATCCAGGTAAGCCACATTCACCACTCCACCCTGATTAATATCCCTCATCATCCCTTAAAGAAAACTAATAGATTACTTTGACATAAGCTCCCCCAACCCCCCAAGTGAACCCATGCGGCCGTAGATACTGTAAGACACAGGATTCAAAATATTCCACAATCCTTTCCTTCAACAGTGTCTCCATTACTCTCACCGCCACCAGATTCAGGTTGATGGGCCTGTAGTTGCCAGCTTACTGCCTGCTGCCAGCATCAGCCCTGCTCCCACCTTTGTACAAAAGAACCTATGGTGAGGGTACAGCTCTGCAATGGTGCTAGCTCACTTGTTACCTGATACCGCAAGCATTATGCAGGGAGGAAGTGGTGCACAGCATTGCAAATGTGATGAAGAATGCACTTGAACATAGGGTCCCTGACAATGAGCCACTTTTGTCACTTCCACTTGGCACAGCTACCTAGAATGGAACTCCCAGCTTTGAATGTTTAGATCCCATAGATTATTATATGCTCTAACACAGTACCTCACAACAGTATCTAACTGGCATTCCCGTACATAGTGATTTTATATCAAACATTTTTTCTTAACATGTAATAGCTTGTAGTATGATACTGTTAGACCCCCTCCAACAAAGTCTGATCAAATGTCCAAGCAGTGTACCACACTGACATTTAAAAAAATTCATTATATCACCACCCATAAAGTTGCATATTCTCAGCATAATTGTAAGTCCTCTTGTGGTTGTGTGTCTTAACACACACACACACACACACACACCTGGGTGCAACTACGGCTAAAAGGTTGAGGGGGGCATGGCTGTGCCAGGCCTTTGTGCCAACACCAGTACCACTGGATACCCACCACTAATGCCCCCCCCACACACGTGCACATATGCACATGCGAAAACACACACACACACACACACACACACCCTCCACTGGGGCACTCACAAATGTATTCCTAGTCCATACTCATTTAGGTGGGTATCAAAGGCTTGGTTTAAGTCCTTAGCATACTAGCCATTACTGACACTGAATGGTTACTATGGAAAGACAGACTCAACCACACGCACCTCCAAATGTCAAACAATAAATTGCCAAAGGAAGATTGCTGTAAACCACTTCAGATGTCTTGCTTCTTAGTGACCCCCGATGGTGCTGAGGTAGACTAGAATAAAAACATCACTTTTGCCAGTAGCGGCATATATATACAGTATATATATATATATTTTCTTAACCAGGAGAGACACATTAAGTTGAGGCTTGTTTACAGGTGTGACCTGAGAGCACAAGGAAGTCAAGTGCCTTGCTCAGGGTCACACAATATGCAAGTGGGGGCTGTGGGATTCAAACCCAGGTCTCCAGGTTTGCAGCTCTGAGCCTTACACACACATTACTGGTTTAAGCAATTACATAAGTTATGGTAGGTGGGAGAGCTTTCCTCTGAAAAAGAACTGAAGATGAGAATGGAGAGACTGAAATAGATCAACAATCGTCACCTCTCATGCATGCGATGATGCGACAGAAGCTCATTAACATGTTCAACTGCTTTCTTTTATGTGTTGAAACCATGTAATTCTGATTAACAAATGGGAATGCATGTGATGTTGGATCAATGCTTCTAAGTTACATTATATACAATAGTAGTCACCCTCACTTAGGTAACTACAAAAACATAACAGCTTCAGCTTGGATGTGCAGTCCTCCTAACAGGGAATAAAATAGTGCAATACGATATATCAGTGGAGAGGACCTTTTATATTTTGGACTTGACAAACAGAGCTGCATCCTGCGTAACTGTTTGATGATGCTCTCTCTCCTATAGATGTCTGTATCTAAACTGAAGTCTCCCATGCAAGAAAGGTCAGATAAAGCATCTGGACTAATAACATGCCCACTTGTTGAGAATCAGGTACAACACACACACACACACACACACACACACACACACACACACTTTCTCAGTCCTAACATAGTGCATGTATGAAACTAGTGTTTCAGCGTGGTGTTTTACTTCCCCCATCTGTATACATAGATACATAGACAGTGTCGGCAGATAAGGGCCTATGGCCCACCAAGTCTGCCCATTTGAGCTTGTAAGTTCAGTTTGTTTTCCTCGAAGTCTGTTGCACCTTACCCCTGACCTCCAGAATTCCTTTATGTCTATCCCATGCATTCTTAAATCCCGTGATTGTTTCAGCCCCCACCACTTCCTCTGGCAGGGTGTTCCACTTGTCCACCACCCTTTCCGTGAAGAAATTCTTTCTCATGTTTCCTCTGAATCGTCCTCCCTCCAACTTCATCCCATGCCCTCTAGTCCTGGAACATCTTTTTCGCTTAAAAATAGTGTTTTCCTGCACCTAGGACTTGTGATGCAATCCATGCACCATCTTTGTTGCCCTCCTCTGAACCTTCTCTACCCTGTCTATGTTCTTACGTAGGTATGGTCTCCAGAACTGTACACTGTACTCCAGGTGGGGCCTCACTAGTGTCTTGTATAGCGGAATTATGACCTCCCTTTTCCTGCTGGTAATGCCCCTGCCTATATATCCCAGCATCCTATTTGCTTTACCTGCTGCCTTGTCACACTGTTTCCTACCTTGAGGTCATCAGAGATGATAACCCCAAGATCCCTTTCCTGCTTGGTGCATGCTATATCCTCACCCCCAACTGATATATTGTGCCAGGGTTTTGTGCCCCATATGCATTATCTTGCACTTCTTTGCATTGAATTTCAACCCAAACCCTGACCATTCTTCAAGTTTCTGCAGGTCGCTTCTCATTCTGTCTACACCCTCTGGTGTGTCTACTCTGTTACAGAGCTTTGCGTCATCAGCGAACAGTGAAATTCTGCCTTCTAGGTCCTGCACCATGTCACTGATGAAGATGTTGAATAGGACCGGTCCCAGCACTGATCCCTGTGGTACCCACTGGTCACTCTTCCCTCTGTGGAGTGACAGCCATTTACCACCACCCTCGTGTCCTGCCACCCAGCCAGTTACCTACCCACCACACTACTGTCCTGCCCACACCCATATTCCCCAGTTTGTGTAATAGTCTTATGTGGCACAGTGTCAAAGGCCTTGCTGAAGTCCAGATAGGCCATGTCCACTGCCCTCCTCTGATCCACCTCCTAGTCACCCAGTCAAAAATTCAATGAGGTTGGTCTGACATGACCTCCCCTGGTGAAACCATGCTGCCTTGGGTCCTGTAGTCCATTGACAACCAGATGTTCCACCAATCTCTCCTTCAGTAGTGCTTCCATGATCTTCCCACTACCGAGGTGAGGCTGACTGGTCTGTAGTTCCCTGCTTCCTCTTTGTTCCCACTTTTGTATAAGGGGACTACATCTGCTGTCCTCCAGTCTTTGGGTACCTCCCCTGTTTCCAGTGATCGGCTAAACAGGATAGCCAGAGGTTCAGCCACCACCTCTCTTAGTTCTTTAAGGACCCTGGGGTGCACCCCATCTGGCTCCATTGCTTTATCAACTCTTATTACTTCCAGTTCCTTCAGGACCATTTCTCGTGTAAAGGGACTTGTGTCCATTTCTGCACCATTCTCACCCCTTGTACTCCCTTCAGACCCATTACCCTCCTCTTCCTCAGTAAAGACTGAGCAGAAATACCTGTTCAGTATGTCAGCTTTACTGTTGTCATCCTCCACACAGCCCCATCCTCCCCCTTCAGTCTCACTATCCCTCCCTTTGTCTTTCTTTTTTCCCTTATGTACCTGTAAAGGTTTTGTCCCTCTACCACTGATTTTGCAATGTGTTCTTCTGTCTGAGCTTTGGCTTCCCTTACTGACCTCCCTGCCTCCCTTTGCTTCTCCTGGTACTTCTCCTTATCCACTTCTGCCTGTGTCTTTTTGTATTGCCTGAATGCAATCTTTTTGGCTTTCACTTTCTTTGCTACCTCTTTGGAAAACCATAATGGTCTCCTCCTTCCTTTTCCTCTTGCTAACCTGCTTAATACATAATTCTGTTGTTCTTGTAATCCCCATTTTAAATACTGCCCACTGTTCCTCAACCCCTGATTCCTGTCCCATTCCCCTTAATGCCTCTTTCAAGTATCTCCCCATTTTCCCAAAGTCTGCCCCCTTAAAATCCAGGATACGTGTTTTTGTGTGGTTTGGTTCTGCTCTTTCTGTGATATCAAACCACAATGACTGGATGGTCACTGTTTCCCAGGTGCTCCCCCACTTACCGCCATCACACTGTCCCTGTTTGTGAGCACAAGGTCCAGTATTGCCTTCTGCCGAGTTGGTTCCATGACCAGTTGCTTGAGGAAGGCACCCTGAAGGGAGTCCAGGATAAATCTGCTCCTAGTTGATGCTGCTGCTGGGATGCTCCAGTCCACGTCTGGAATATTGAAGTCTCCAACCATAGCATCAGATGTCTTGAGTTACAGCCCCCACAGTCACATTCCTTTGTAAATTAGCCCATTCGCCACTGACTGTAGTATACTTTCTTGAAGGAATGCATACACCACGCAGTAAGCGTAGCTGATCCAGTTGTAAACAAAGCAGAATGTCCTTGTGTGTGTGCAATAGGAAGCACAGGTCTGGGGAACAACATGGCAGGCATACAAATGTAAACAAAAACAAAGAAGAAACTGGACACTTTTTAACCAAATGCTGCACTGCGCAACATAATTTTAAACAGCTATGTGCTCAACAGATCAGAAGGAAGACATCTACGTGGTACTAACTTTTTTTATGTAGTACTGCTACTTTAAGCAGGAGACAGAGATTTGTGCCGCAGCACCAGCCAAAACACTTAGTGGAGGAAAACTGCCTCACATTCCTGTCACAGTAATTTTTCTCTCCCACATCATGGCAATACATCAGTATGGCTCCACCCATGCTGCCGTAAAAACAGTGCAAATCACTGGAATCAGTTGGTGCAAGTGTTTATTGGCATACAAAGTGCAATATGCTCCTCGGGCCTCAGGGTGCCTTACCCCTTCTCAAGGGAGCTCCAGGTAGTCTGCCACCTACTAAATTGTTGGTTGAGTTTTCCAGATGTATACTGGAATGTAATTGCTTTACTTTCCTGGGAGAACACTGTTTGCAAATTAGTGGGACAGTGATGTTTGCCCCCAACTTCGTTAATTAGTATATTGGTTGATGGGATGAGAAGTGTGGATGTACACCTTATAGCACTCCTAGAGCTACAGTTACAGGTGAGTAACTTATCTTTTTTTTCTATCCCCTTTTACAGGGACTGCTGCTGAACACGAGGAAACAGATCCTTTTTATGTGTGTTTTCCACGATCACTGGCAACTCTCTCAAAGCCTTTTTTGGTTTTGGTGATACGGAGGCAGACTGAGAAGCCATCATTTTTTCTTTTTTTTAACTCTTTAAATGTTTGGGGCAAACTTTATGACAGGATTCGCAATTAGTGATGTTGTGGGCTGGACCAGGCACTTTAAACAGAGCTCGTGGCAGTCTGCCTTTGCCAGGAGCTGAAAACAGTTTTTACAATTTGTGGAGCCTGTTGTTCCCCAAGTCTCTCAGGCATGCCAGTTCAGAGGGACCTTGTGGAAATTTAAATCGACTCCCAAGAAAAACTATTGTGCAGGAGTCTAACAGCCAAAAACAGCTCGAGCAGTGAAAAACTTTGTCAAGGGTCACATTTCAGTTCCTGTTAACAGGAACCAGCTAAGATTAAAATGTGCAGACTGGAGTGGAAGGTGAAAGGGATCCACTTCCTGCACTGTGAAAAATAAACCACTATATAAATAAGTGAGTAGACATTTAGCTGAAAGCAAAAAATGTATCCTGTTGACGATTCTTTGGTTCCTGGGAACTGCTTCGAAACTGGAGAAAGCAGTACCCTAAAAACAACTCCATAGCACAGAGTATCAATAAACTAACTGTAACAATAATAATAAACTTAAGTTTAAGATTTTTAAAACATTTAACCGACTGTAGAGCCAGTGACACGGGAGCTGACTTTGGGGTGACTGCTCTCTTCATTCTGGTTGAGTGACAGAAGACAGAGAGTCATGATAAATGGTGCTCAATCTGAGGAAAGGAGGGTGACCAGCAGGCTGCCACAGAGATCAGTCCTGGACCCAGTCCTGTTTAATGCCTTCATAAGTGACATTGTGGAGGGGCTAGATGGGAAGGTGTGCCTCTTTGTGGATGACACTAAGATCCACAACAGGGTGGACACTCTGGGAGGGGTGGAAACAATGAGGAGGGACCTACATAAACTGGAGGTTGTCCAGAGTACAGCTGAGGGATAATGCAGAAAAGTGCAAAATCATGCATTTAAGGTGCAAGAACCCAGGGGAGAATTACATGATGGGGGGGGGAGACTGATGGTCACCAAACAAGAAAGAGATCTGGGGGTAATCATATCTGATGACCTAAAGGTGGCCAAACAATGTGCCAAGGCTGTGGGAAGAGTCAGTGGGATTCTGGGGTGCATAGAGAGAGGTATCATCAGCAGAAGGAAGGAAGGATGTGGTGATGTCACTGTACAGATCATTGGTGAGGCCTCATTTGGAATACAGTGTCCAGTTCTGGAGGCCACATCTCTGTAAGGGCATAGACAGGGTGGAGGCAGTTCAAAGAAGGGCAACAAAGATGGTGTAGGGCCTGCACCAAAAGTCATATGAGGAGAGACTGGGAGACCTTAATATGTATGGTGAGCCAAGCGGTCCTTGTCTGCCATCAAATTCTATGTTTCTATGTTTCTATGTATACCCTGGAGGAGAGAAGAGACAGGGGAGATATGATAGAAACCTACAAATATCTAAAAGGCATAACTAGGGTGCAAGAGGGTAGCATCTTTCAGAAAAGGTGATGTCCAGGAATGAGGGGGCATGACATGAGGTTGGAAGAGGGTAGACTAAGGGGTAGTGTGAAGAAGTATTTTTTCACAGAATGGGTGGTGGATGCATGGAATAGACTCCCAGTAGAGGTAGTGGGGGCAAACACAGTGGGGGGATTCAAGCATGCATGGGACAAGCATAGGGGAACCCTAGCATTAGCAGTGAGGAGGTAAAGCCAGAGATCAAGTAGGGTCTGCAGCTTTTACAGTAGGCAGGGAAAATGGGCAGACTAGATGGGTCCAGCGGTCCTTATCTGCCATCAATGTCTATGTTTCTATGTTTCTATGTGGCATATAAATCCATTCTTGTATATTGATGATATACTGATAGTTTGACAGGGTACAGAGGAGGAGTTGACCCCTTTGTGCAGTCCTTATAGGGTAGCAATGCCAATTTACATTTTGCAGTCACCAGCAGCAAAAAAACGAATGTCCTTTTTGGATAGCACAATGATGAAGAGCGCACAGGAAGTGGTTGACACAAACCTCTGTTGGAAAACTGAAGATTGCAATAACCTCCTTCTTACCTGCCATCCCCACCACACCATCAGAAATCTGCCTATATGCAATATTTAAAGGTTCACAGGAATGGTGGTAACTCCTTGGAGTATTTTGAAGAAAATGCAAACAAACTCAGTGAAAGGTTCGTGGAAAGGGGCCACTCCAGGGTTGATGTGGAAAGGGCATATCAGAGGACACAAAATACAGATAGAGAAGTTCTACTACACCCTCTGGGCGAGAGTCAAAGAGAGAACAAACATTGCAATTTTGTGACAACTTTCGACGCACAGGGCAATACACTTGTGAGCATTCTTCGTAAAAACTGGAGAATCCTACAGACTGAGCCTCATCTCTGGAGCTATGTTGAACAGCCCCCCCCCCCCGGCGTGGTCTACAGATGCCCACAAGATCTGAGAGCAAGATTCACATATAGCCTAAAGCCTATTCCCTGTACATCCACATGGCTACTATCATTACCACCTTGTTACCATAAGTGTGGTAGGTGCAAATTTTATGAGATAATCCAAAGAGCCAAACAGTGTCTGAACCCCTGTACTGGGGAAATACGTAGTATCCAGAAATTCATAAACTGTGTCACAAGGAATGTTGTGTATCTGGCCACATGTTCCTGCTCCTCCTTTTACATTGTCCATATGAAAAAGAAGCTCAAGGAATGAGTGGGTGATCATGTTAGGACCATAGTGCTGGGCAGCCTGGAATAAGCCACTACTGCCCATACAAAATGTGCTCAGAACCCTGCACCATATACGTGGTCGTTCCTGGAAATCAAAAAAGTTGTGGAACTTAGAGAAGGAGATGTGGTTAACCACTTATCCAGAGAGAAGAGTAAAGTATTTTCAAACTTAAAGCCACATTAGGTAGGGGTATGAATGATAAATTGGAACTGGCTTCTCTTTTGTGATATACAACCCTGCACTGTTCTCTTAGTTGGTGTTGTGACGCTCTGCCCTCTACTTATTGTTATTGTGTGATATTTATATTATAAATAAATGGTCTGTGTGTGAATTGTCAGTATGTGAGAAATTTGGCTTTTAACTTTAAAGGTCAGTAGCTGAAACCACAGGATGTCATTAAACTGACCAGGGGAACCATTTAATTATGGCTTCCTTACAGAAGGGCATTTTATTACCTTTTATGACCTGCCCAGGCTTTTGAAGTTGAAACTAAATGTGAGTTTTATGGTGTTACAGGAAGAAAGATAATTGGGCTGGTTCCTCTCATTTTAGCATATAGCCAGAAGTGTGTGAAGAGTCGTAAAACCCTCAGATCACACTAGCACCAGGAAATCAGCAAAGGGACGTCAAAGAGAAATGTTTGATTAAAGACTGTCATATTTGGGAAATGGACAGTTATAGATTTTTCAAAGTAATGACTTGCATCCTCAGGGATAACTTTGTCAGAAATTAAATCTAAGGGAGGATCTAGCTGACCTCACCAAAAGGGGGTGAGGCAGATAGAGTTAAAAATGAAATATCCATATGGGATTGTGACATATGAATCCTGGGCACTGAGACAGAAAGATCTCTAATTTAAACAGCACTTAAAAGGTAATACTTAGATAGAAAAGAATCAAATATCTGTGGTAGGAGTGTTTGTTCTGTAACTTCCTTTTTGCTTTACATGATTGCAAGACTCATGATATATTGTTCTGTATTTAATTTTATCTGTTTTTATCATATTTTAGTAAACAACCTTTTCTTTGAAATACTGTCTGGGTGTCTTCTCAGTTTCTTTTTGCATGTGAAGTGCCTGTATTTAAGTCTGACAGCTGTTGAAAAGCTTGATTGTGATACTGAGCTTGTTTAATAAGTAAGAAATACCTAGGTCTCTTATAGAGTTAAAAAGGGTTCATTTTGGATACCTCGTTAGGTGCCCTTAGGTGAAAGATATATTGTATCCCCCCAAAGAGAACATTATCTGAGCCTGTACATTTGGGTATGCTAGCATAAGGTTCACAGTTTGAATCCCTCCAGAACTCGAGGCTAAAGGTGATTCAGACCCAAAGCAGACAGGAGGGTCATCCTGTCTGTTACCTATTCACACTATTGCATTCTGAGGTTGGCACTGTGGGAGCAGAAGGTCTGACCTGCGGAGTGCGTTTGTGACAGGTGTTAGGTATAACATGAATTATAACATTTACTTTCTTGCTAACCAATGAAGTTTACAGTATTTATCTCCTTTTCGGGTACTGGACCCCTGAATGAACTGTGAAAAGTACTTGAAAAAAATCATGAAACAATCTTGATCTGATCTTTTTTATGGTTGTGGGTTGAGCCTACAGCCATCTTGCTGTCTGTAGCTTGAAAACGGAAGAACGTGAAACACATTTTTAGGCATTTCAATGTATCCTTCCACAACTATAAATCACTATGGAGGCAATATTGCACAGTGGGTTAAGGTGCTGAGCTGCGGATCTGGAGACCTGGCTTTGAATCTCACAGCTGCCTAGGTGCATACTGTGTGATCCTGAGCAAGTCACTTAACTTCCTTGTGCTCCCAGGTCGCATCTGGAAATAAGCTTCAGCTTAGTGTGATACTCCTGGTTAAACAATGTTCCCTTTCCCTTACTATGCCAAATAAAATAAAATACTCCCTTATTTCTGTTTAGAATGTTGGAGACAGCACTAAAGTTGTTCATCAGATGGCCATTAGGAAACTGAAACAGCTTGTTAAATATTGGTTGTCTATTAAACTGGAAATTTGTTTACCCCCTTTGAAATGCAACAACTTGCACATTTAAATACTTAGCATTTAAACATTTTCTTGCTACTAGCTTCAGCTGGGCAGCTATAGTCTTTCAAGAAAGATTCATACCTCATAAATGTCACCCTTTCCCAGGAACAAATGTAAAAAGATTTACACTGTTTTTTTAACCTCTTTAGACACTATCTGATAAGTACTGTCTCAGACATATGCCAGGTCTTCTGTGAACTATCCAGGTTAATTATATAGCAATCAGCAGGCATTTGCTTTTTGGGGGGAAAAATGTATTGAGCTACATCAAACACACACACACACACACACACACACACACACACACACTGTACACACCATCCTCATGGCCACAACATTCAAAATAAATGCTGCAATCTAATAGATTATAAAACAATAAATAAACTGTTTATGTCAGTGAACACAGTGAAGTTCAGTTTAAAGTAAATTTCCTTTAGAGAGCTAGTGTACTGCCTAAAACTAATATTAGATTTTAAAAGCAGCCAAGGTACTTTTTCTTTTCCCTTTGTTTAATTAGAAGATTGTTTACCTGATGTTAATAGGTGTGATGTGTGGAACAGCTCTTAGCCTGACAGCTGACATATCTTACTCTACTGCCCCACACTATATAATTAGTAATGTAGCCTCAATGACTGTGACATCACTGCTACTTAGGAACAGCAAGTGAGAGACTGCCAGGTCATTCACCTGTGATGTCACAGTCAGTGAGATCACAATGCTGATGATGTAGTGTGGGGGCAGTAGAGAAAGTTATGTCAGCTGCCAGGCTAAGAGCTGTCCCATGCATCCAGCACAATATTATCACATCAAATACTTTCTGATGAGCAAAAGGAAAAAAAAAATACTTTAAATAGTTTTTTCCTGTCTGACTGTTTTGGCCCCACTAGGTCTTTAAATATTTCTTATCCTGTATTTTGTATTCTGGATAGCATTAGGGAGATGCTACATCTCATTGTCATTGTGATCTTCATTTTACACATTTTGCACTGCATTTACTCATGCTGTCCTGGATTAGATGTAATATCTTGTTTTCAGTGGGGTCATGATTTTACCACTTTTATAATGTATTTATTCAGGGTAGGCTAGTCCAGATGTAAAATATTGTTTATAGTGTGTTTTGGTGTTACGCAATGCAGCATAATATTGTGTAGATGTAGAGCCCCACTGAGAAAAGGATGCCATGTCTTCTGTGAACTATCCAGGCTAAACATATTGCAATCAGCAGGCATATTCTAGGAAAACGTATTGTAAAAATGTGTAAAAGGAAGACCACATTGAAACTGCCTCTCAGCAGATCTGCATTTTGTAAATTTGTTAGAAATAATGGGTAAAAGCATCCCAAAAGCTCTCCACATCCATAACAGCTCTGACCAGATTTTGTTTTTAAGTAGGTTTCATTTTTGTTAACCAGTGTCTGCTTTTTAATGATCATACATGTGTAAGTGTAGTTATTTTTGCATCTTGCAGATGTTGATATTGTTTGTGCTTGCACTCTTATGTACTTTTTATCCCCTGTTGTATCTTTAAGATACAAGTATAAATACTTTGAAATAAGGGGCAGTCTTGTCTCTTGCCAAAGTGTGGCTGCGCAACACTTTGAGGCTTTTTGTCTGCCACTGTGTGCTGCACTTTCATAATAAAGCAGTTATCACTTTAATGGACATTTTACTTACTGCTTTGGGGTGTGTCTGTGAACATTTCTTTCCTGCAGGTCTCCATGACCTTTGGCTCCTGGTAGAGGCTTGCCATGCTCTCTTCCCTTCCCTCCTTCCATACCTTTGATGGTACTATGGTTGAGGATGTCTTCTCCTTTAAGTACCCTGGGGTCTGACTAGACCGACACCTCAACTTCTCGGCACACATTGATGCCATACACCTCAAGGTTTACCCCCAAACTGGGTGCGCTCTATAGAAACAAAACCAGTATCCCTCTTCCTATGAAGATGATCCTCCCTATCTTCAACTATAGCAGCATTGTCTACAGTGCTGCTCCCAAGTCCACCCTCGTCAGATGTTTCTCTCTTTCTGCAATTTTACCTTGGACTGCCCCCCTTGTACACACCACTGCTCTCTTTACTACTCCCTCGATGCCACATGTCTCACCCACTGTGCCACATTCACCTCCAAATTCTTGTTTGACTCTCTTCCCCCCCTACCTCTCTGCCCTCCTTTATTTCCCTCTCCTTCCTCCTACCATCTCCAAAACATTGCTTCCTTTCCCTTCCCTCGAGGAAAACTTCCGTGGGCCAAGTTGCCTTCTCGTATAATTTTCCTAAGCTCTGGTCTTCTCTTCACCTGTCTATCTGCTCAACTACTCCTCCTCCTTCTTCTCCTCCCTCAAATCTCTTTGTGACTTTACTACCCCCTCCTGCAACTATTTCTGACCCCTGGCCCTCGTGTTCCCTCCCCCTGCGTCATGTCCCCTTTTGCCCTCCCCACAGCAGTAAGCACATTTCCTACTCCCTCTAGGCTATACTGTGCCTAAATTAGTTAGTCATATCTGTTAATATTTTGTGCCTGAACCTACCTTCTGCACAGGCTTTGATAGCTCTCACACCTTAGCCAGCTGGGTGGTGGTAATCTGCTGCTGTCTGTCACTGCTCCCAGTACTGCACAGCACTTGTACATTAATCTACATTGTTATTCATCTTTATTTTATGTTGCCCTGACAATCTGCCTGTAAATCGTGACTGCATACTGTTAGGTATTTGGGCCCAGATATTCAAAAGGGTTGCGCCATGCGCAACAGGGATGTGCCAGCACAAGTCCGAAAATGCGCCATCCTGCGATATTCAGCGAGAGGCAGATGCGCCCCCCAAATCACAATGCGCAAGAGCGCAATGATAATGAATGAATGCGCAACTGAAGGGGGAGGAACCATGTACAAATGGCGAAAAGTGCGATATTCAACATGTGCTATACACAATAGGGGAGCAAGGAAGGCGAATAGCGAAATGAGCCAAAATAAAAGGAACAAGAGAGAGGTGCAAGAATGCTACAGGGAAGGCACATGTTGCTGAACCACAGGCAGCCACACAGGCACCAAACACTGGGAGCAGGACAGGGCAGAAGAGAGACAGAGCACCTGGAACCCCCAGGAACAGGGAAGGTGTGAGGAGCCTCTGCCACAGTGCAGGCCAAAAGGGGGAAGTGCCACACAGCAATGAGGCCACTACAGGGAGGTGTTCCTGGTGCAGGGGGAGTAGCAGCAAGGACAGTGGGGGAACACAGAAACAGAGACGGGGGGGTAACACAAGCCAGGAACACAGCCAGTGCCACCATCCAGATGGCGGCAGATATGAGGGGGGTGAGAAGGCAGGCAGCAGGGGGGCATGGCCGTGGAAGGGCCCATCAGTGGTATGCCCCCAACAGGCAGTACCGAGCCCACACCAGCTTCAAGCTGTACACTGATACTGAGATCGTGGGCTGGTACCACATGAACTGGGTGATTCTGAGGCGGCTCTGTGAGCTGTGCAGTGATGTGATGCAGGGAGACCAAAGTGACAGCTTGCATGTGCTTGCTCGCCACGGGTACCTTCCAGAGACCAACAGGGGACACGACAGGCATAACCCAGTCGGCCACGTCATGCCTCCTCACCCAATTCCTCAGCACACTGCTGCCACATGCTGCGGAGTACATCCATTTCCCCAGCACACCGGCAGAGCGCACAGCAAACATACAGGAGTTCCACAGGGTAGCACGTATGCCTAGTGTGCTCGGGGCAATAGACTGCACCCATGTGGCCATCTGCACACCACCTGGCCCCAAAGGGGCTGTACATGAATCAGAAGGGGTATGGGAAGCATCAACTGCCAGGTGGTGTGCGATGTCAGGGGGTGCATAATCAATGTCTGTGCCACACACCCTGGGGGAACACATGATGCCTTCATCTGGCACCAGTCCACACTGTGCCACAGGTTCGACAGTGGGTACATCCCCACTGGCCACCTAGTGGGTGAGTATGCAAAGCACGCAGAAAGACATGGAGCTTGGGAGGGGCATAGTCAGAGGTGACATGGGTATTGGCCTAGATGGCCAAAGGCAGAGCGATGCTGGTCACCAAACTAACGTCCACCCTCTACACACAGGTGACAGTGGATACCCACTCCATCCTTGGCTGCTCACACCATATTGGCAGCCTGCGACCCCATTGCAGGAGAGCTACAATGAGGCACATGCCACCACATGCAATGTCATTGAGTGGGTGTTTGGGATGCTGAAGGCACGTTTCCGTTGCCTGGACACATCTGGTGGTGCCCTACAGTACAGCCCCTCAAAGGCCTGTGGGCTATTTCTGGCCTGTTGCATCCTGCACAACATGGCCAATGACTGTGGGATAGCCATACAGGTTGAAGAGGGGGACAGCGATGGGGACGATGAGGACGCTGGTGAAGATGGTGATGGGCAGACACCCTTGGTCGAAGGGACCCCCGACTGATCCGGATGGCATAGCTGCACCAGGACACCATCACAGAGGAGCACTTCAACCAACCCAGATAAGTCATGGGGCCATGTGCAACCACCAGTGGCAAAGGCACAACCCACAAACACGCATGGACAAACCCCAGGGGTGCATGTTGTTAAGGGAATTGGCTGAGCATGGAACTGCACACGCCATCAGGGATGGGCAAGGTCTAACATGGCACGTAGTCACACACACACACACACACACACACACACACACACACACACCTCACAAGACATGCACAAAGGGTAGGAGGCACGCTGACCCCAATGCCACCCCTTGCCACACACACGTCCACAGACCACCACGCCTAGTGCCTGTCATTGTGCTTGTGTCAGATGCTGGGCACCATTGCACAGTAGCAGACAGCGCAACGCAGGCATCAGCATGCACATGCCACAGTCGACAGCAGCCGGGAGGGTGTGCAGATGGAATGTGTGTGTGCGTGCAGGGCTGGGTACTTCACCTGTGCATTGCACATTGAACAACACAATCCACACAGGGCAGCATCAGACAGTAGTCGTGCTGGGAGACAGGTCAGTCACGCGCCACAGTGCCATGGCCACCACGGATGCATAGGCAGCCCTGCCGAGACCCGCCAGCAGTGACAGGCTGACCAATGGCCTCATGGGGTGGCACCGACGGTCCCCCAGGGGTTCCACTGCATGAATGCGACCGTGCTCGTGCAGGGGTCTGCAGCACACTGAACATGCCTGCGCCAGGCATGCTCGCGATGCCCACAGCTGAACCCGGTGTCGACAAGGAGGGTCTCGCATGACACCGGGAATGGGGAGTGGACATTGCACTGCACAGTATCTGTGACGCATGGGAAAATAACTGTGTGCCCATTGTGGCCATGACAGCTGTGATTGCCTGTGTCTGCCTGTCAATGGCAGTGGTCACATCCTACTGCATCTGGTCCATCCCTGCCAGGAGCAGAGCAGGGTCTCTGCTGCACCGCTCCTCTGCCTGGTGCAGAGCCACACTGAGTGCATCCACTGCCATCACAAGCCGTACCTGCTGATCGACTGATGCTTGGAGTATGTGGGTGTGCTCATCTAAGAGGTCATCTGCCTGACTGACATGCTGTCCCTCATGGTGTTCGTGGCCCTGATGGTCAGCACCCCTTGAGGGTGGGCACTGCACACCAGGGACAGGTCTGGGCATGTCCACAGGTGGTGCACTGACACCGCCCCCTGACACTGTACCCCCATGGCCATTGGCCGACTGCTGACACTGCCCCTCCAGCTGCCGCTCTCCAGGGCTCAACGGTGCTGCCGCAGTGGCCACAACAGCCCCACTGTCCTGACACACACTAGTGCTGCCCCACTGGTGCAGACAGGCACAGGCTGGGACTGTGATGTCACGCAGGCCTCCATGGCGGCACCACCCATGGCCATGCCCGTGATGTCACCTGCTGTGTGTGTCCATCCTGCGACCCACACGTATCACTGTCCATGAAGTGAGCTCCATCATCATCAGTGATGGATCCGGCACCAGCCTGAGTCTCAGCATGCTGGCATCCATGGACACTGGCACGCTGGGACACGGGCAGGGCCTGCTCCGCACCTGCTCTACCAACATCAGTCCAGATGTCCAGGTGGGCCCACTGTCATCCTGACCCTCGTATGCCTGTGGAGGTGGACAGGCCCTCCTCTATCTCCATGCTACCACCCTCAGTGGACAAGTCCACCACCGCTGACCCATGTAGACACTCAGGAGCTGTAAGGGAACACAGTAGCATTAATGTATCTGCCCTATCCTGTCCCCCCACCTCCATTGACAGACCAGGACCTACCATGCAGTGAGGGGCTACCACCTGTCTGGAATCCACCACCCGGAACACCCTCAATGGCACAATGTTGCATGCTGCCAGCAACCCGCTCTTCTTGTGGGGTCAGGCATTGCATGTCCGGCTGTCTCCCACTGGTCGCAGACAGTGCTGCCCTGATGGCAGCCACCTTCTCTTTAATCCTCTGCCTGTCCATGCCCATCTTCTTTTTGCACTCCTGCACAGACTGCTGGTGGCTGCCATGCAGGTTGATGGCACGCGCCACCTCTTCCCATGCAGCAGCACAGGCCTGTGGTGTTCCCCAGCGTCCGCTGAGCAGTGGCTCCTGGTTGAGGTAGGCCTCAAACAGGGCATCTGTTTCTGCCTTGGTGAGGTTAGGCCTTCTCTTTCTCCCATGTCTCTGTTCCTCTTCCTCCACCTCATGATCGCTCATTATTCATCCTGTGAGAATGACAGGTGTCACCTGTGACTGTGCAGTCCCATGCATGTCCCACACACCACAGTCCACACTCCCAAACAGCATGCAACTCACCACAAAAGACTGCAGTAACCGACTATGGCCAGTGCAGCCCAATGTTGCATTTTTATAGCGTAATGCATGCAAATGAGGCAAGGCACATTTTTAAGTGGATGCAAATGTAGTGTCTGCGCCATTGAATGGCTGATTAGCTGATTTGCATATGCCGGCTGAATATCACGCTGTTGCGCTTTGCGCAATTCTGATGAACATGCTCAGACAAGGGTGCATTTCTATGACATGCGCAGTACACACCGAACTGCGCATGCCCGGTGTGATGAGGCAGACGCCTGCCATGCTGCTGATGTGCTGTGCGTGGGAGGCAGTGCAGGGCACGGCCACCATTGTGCCAGTGGTGCTACTGCGCTGTTCACATATATGGCGCTGTAGCATCGTAGGTGCACTTTGGCCACAGTGTGGTAGGCCGCTACAGGAGGTGGCAAACAGGCACCCAATCGTGCTACACGCATTGAGTTCCAATCACACTGTGGCTGTCTGTGCGCGAGAGACCCTTGACCCTGTGCCCGATCTTTGCCCCCTAGGCACCATGTATCTGCATGGGTGCACCACTATTGCGCTGTTCAGTGACAGCGCGATAGGAATGGCAGTGCTGTACCGTGCAGCATCTGCATGTGGCGGACCGCACTGCCGAGCGCCATTTTGACTCCAACTAGCTATGGAGATGGCACGGAGGAGGGCTGCTGTGTGGAGCCAGGTTGAGTTGGCCAATTTGGTGGCCATTGTAGAGCCCCATGCTGGGGCACTGCATGGTGATGCACCCCTGGACAGGGCCAGGAGTGCAGTATGGGAGGAGGTGGCGGTGGTGCTGGAGGAGGCCATGGGAATTGGGCGCACGGTCAAGCAGTGTGACCACCAGTCTGGGGACCTCCAGCGCAGGGACCCGGAAAGGCTTTTCCACCTGCGGGGACGTGACAGGATGGGCACGGTGCCACGGCCAGGTAGGTGCCACATCCATACACTGTTAACGTTCATACGGGTATCATGGTTGCGTGTGTCCAGCACATGGTGGGGCTATCCAGTGTTGGCTGTGGTGGTGGTATCGGGGTTGGGGGTGGATGAGTATGGCTGTGTGGGATTGCACACACATGGGGTGGGGGGACATTGCTGCCGGATTGTACTGATGTTCCTCGCTCCATGTTTGCACCTTAGGCCCAGAGGAGCATCAGTGGGTGAGAGAGAGGAGGTGCCACCAGGAGGACCAGCAGGCCGGGAGGGATGCAGGACCACAGAGGCACTGGGACCAGCCTGATGATGGTGAGTGCCTTACATCCATGATTACTATTGCATGCTGTGTAACAGGGCAGGCAGTGGGGCATGGCCACCATCCATTGACACCACTGCCATGCACGCAACTTGTTACAGTCAGCACTGTCCAGTGGCACTGCATGTCTGGGAGTGTGTCAATGGTGGTCCATGTGTGCACCGGGTACATGGCTGTGCCACTGCCTTCACATCTCATAGCCAAGTCACTGTACGGCCACGATGGTGCTGTGCAGGACATGGGCGGTGTGTGTGTGCAGTGGTCCGCATGGCTGTGGGTGCCTGGGTAGACAGATCTTGTGGACGCGGTCACTGTGGGGGGTTGCACACCATCACAGGGGCGTGGCACATGGCTGTATGCCATGCACAATGGGTGGGCTGCAGGGGGCTGGACAGTCACACGTATTGACTCTGCTACCTTGTCCTAGGTGGACAACGCTGGGTGGCCCTGGAATGGGGCATACAAGAGCTTCTGCAGCTGGCATGGGTGTCCCTGGCAGTGTTGGAGCACATGGAGCGGCACGGGGTCCTCCGGAGAAGAACCAGGAGGTGCCACAGGAGTGGAGAGCGGGGCCCAGAATAGTCCCTCCATGACCCCCTGACTCCCATACCCCCCTGGACCCACCCTCACATCCCTTCTTCCCTCTCCAATTTGTACACCCCTGGCCCCATGCCCGCCCCCACCTGGTTTGTGGCCCTTTCCCCCACCCTTGTATATATTTGTACATATGTTTGAGAGTTGTTATTTTGTAATACATACATTTTGTTATAACAACTGTGGTGGTCTCTGATTTGCAGTGGGCTACAGGTGCTCAGCTGCAGTGGTGTGCATGGCATCGAGGTGGTGCAAGCATGGGCGTGTGTGTGTCTGTCCGGAAGGGAAATGCCTATGGTGTGGGCGGGGGGATCGGTCACTGTCTGTGGTTTGTGTGTTGTTCTCTGTGCACTTAATGCCTGTGTGCAGTTGTCCACAGTGCATGCACTGTGTGCATGGCACCCCTGTCAGACCATCCATGGCCTGTGCAGCTGACACCCTTGCATGTCTGTGATATGCATGGTCTGCTGGCATGTCAGTGGTGGCTGTCCATGCTGGACAACTACTGTACCCGGCACAATGCCAGGTTGCCTCCCATCACTGGTATCGTGCATGTCTACCTCTGGTGGCACTGTGGCTTCTGCTGTTGTTGTCCCTCCTCCATACTGTCGCTTGTGTCTGTTGCAGGGGATGTGCTCCACTGTCTGTCACTTGTGCTCCGGCCGCATGCTGGTGGCATACAGCTTCATGGTGCCTACGCAGGGTGGCTGGCACACCTGTGCCATGTAGGGGTGCTGGCCATGTGTACACGGCTGCTGTGGCCACACGCCAGTGGCTTGGTTGACCTGCTACTGTGTTCCTGTGTTGGTGTGCCCTTGGGTATTGGTGGGTGCTTGTCCATGCACTGTGTTGCATCCTGTGTGGCGCATGCTTCCATGCAACACTGTGTTTGTCTGTGCTGGCTGTTGTGGCCAGTGCTGGGATGGGATGTGTCCTTGGGAGGGTGTGCAGGGTGCTGTACCGCTGGTGGTGGGGTCCGGGGCATGCCCTGTCGCATGTGGGGTACCTCATGTGCCGACGCACGGTTGGTCTCTCAGCCGTACCTCGGTGGGGACGTGCGTGGTGGCACTGTGTATGCAGTCATTGCATTGCTGTGTGCTGCCACCCACTGATGGGTGCTCGTGGTTGGGATGCCTTGCATGGCTCTGTGGTGCCCAGGGTTGCATTGTCACAGTGGGGCTGGTGGCATGCATGGGGTATCCTGCACTGTTGGGTGCTACTCCTGGGCAGGGTGTATGGGAATCATGGTGCAGGGTGTGCTCTGCATTGGTGGGATGGTGTGGCACAGGGTGGTCGGCCCTCCTTGTGTGCCGGTCACAGCTTGCCAGGGGGTGTGCTGGGGCACCTGTGGGTTGGTTGCTGGTATCCATGGGTCAGTGGTTATTCCAACTCTCCACTGATTGTGCAGTGCATGGGGTGTGGGAGGTGATGTCTGTTCTGCTGTGTGCTCCTCTGCCCATCTGTCGCATGAGTGGTGGGCCCCTGCATCTTGTCCCTGCGCATCCCTGGTTGTGCTGTTGCATTGCTGCCCTGCTCCATGGGGCATCCCTGGTTGCGCTATGGCGCATCTGGACTGCTCCACTGAGTATCCCTGGTTGTGCTATGGCGCATCTGAAATGCGCAACTGCACATCCCTGATTGCACTATGGCGCAGGTGGAGCGATATTCAGTTGCATGCCGCAGGCGCATCTTGACCTGCGCAGTTTTTGAATATCGCACTTCTTGTGCATGGGGCAGTGGACTTCCGCTTGCTCCTGCTATTGCGCACTTTTTGGGAGCAGTTTGAATATCCAGGCCTTGTACTTTTATTTGCCTGTAGCTCATTACTGCACACTGTTATGTATTTTTTTTACTTCTATTTTATTATCATTTTTTTCTTTTATGTTGTATCTTGTTTGTTTTAATTACTACTGCACCATACATTTTGTATTTCACTTGTACATGTGTTGTATACTCCCCCTTCCCTCCAGGATGCATCAGCTGGAAACAAACTGTTTTCAGCTCAGTATGTCTTTCCTGGTGAAACTTTTGAAATAAATAAATAAATGACTTTCTCAGGATCCCATAGTAGGCAAATGGTGGTTCTGGGATATAAATCCAGGTCTGTTGGGCCTCCAGGTTCACAGCTTGGGGCTCTAACCTCTAGACTATACTGCCTCTCCTATAGTTACTGCTTCCCTACTTCTGATGCAACTGACCACATGCCCAGGCAAGACATTCTCCAGGACACACTGCAACCCAATCCAGTGTTTTACTAATATACCACAGACACTCAAAAGCCTCTTAGAACTTGTTCTTTACTAGTGATTAAACTGTAAAAGTTAATTTATGCACACTTTGCAAATCCAAGGATTACAGTACCATAGATACCATCTGACCATAGATTGTGGCTTAAAATTCTATCTCTGAATTCCTGTACACTTTTCCCTGCTCATATCAGAGCTATATTTTTATTTTTCCGGTGTCCCATGCTGTCTCCCAACCCCACCACCGGGCTGATAATGGCTTAGATGACTTCCTTCATAGCTTCTTGCTGAGAAGCATGTTAATCCTGTCTCATCCCCAGCACTAATCATTTCCTCTAAATCCTCGTATCTATAACTTGATACTCTCTGGGCCCAATTTTCAAATGTTCTCGGCATAGTGCAAGGGGCTTGCACCACAAGGATTGCACAAAGTGCCCATTGTACCAAAAGATGCACCAGGAATGATTCTCAAATGCAGCATACATCAACTGCAGGCTGCCTGCACCAAATGGGGCTTGCACTGCCCATGCACCACAAAATGGGCTGTGGCTTGGTGCTAGTGGCTTGCGGCAGATGCAGGCTGCCAAATCCCCTCAATCGGGATTCTCAAAACTCTCCCTGAGGGCAAATTTCTAAATACTCTTAGACCAGCCAGGACTGGTCTAAGGGTACTTAGAAATTGTCTTCAGGGAGAGTTGGGCAATCTGCAGCTCCCAAGCCCCGATCTCCCATTATTATCAATAAAGATCCCTGGTGATATAGCGGCCCCCCAACTCCGCTATCACGCATTATTATAAATAAAGATCCTTGTGATTTAGTGGCCCCCCCAGCCCGATCCCCCATTATGACATATGAACACATCATTAGTGGTCCAGTGGATCCCCCACCCCAGCATGCAGTGTCCCACCACCCCGTCCCCCCATGTCCAAACCGAGGTTGCGACTGGCACAGCCCACCTCTCATCCTTATGGCCAGCCACCAACTAAGCTCTCAGTGAGTGCTGTACTGTATTCAGTGCATGCTCATTTATTGACAACTCCTTTCAATACCTCCTTAGGCATTTCTCTAGTCCCACCTGTCACTGTCAATACTCATTCAAACTCACCTTCCTCCCTCCTATCCACCCTCTTTCATTGCCTCCCTTTATTAGGCTGTGACAGAGGCTGATTTCTGTCAAGCTACAGCATTGTCACCACCGCCTTAGGCACTGCACACTTTATTCTGTACCTGCAAGACTGTGCTACAAGATCATAGAAACATAGAAACATAGAAGTTGACGGCAGATAAGGACCGCAAAGCCCATCCAGTCTGCCCATTTCTTTTTCTGCCTTATAAGTGTGCCATCGGCCTTTGTTCTGTCAGTGGCCTATCTATTCATACTCATTTGTATTGCTCCCTTATGCCTATCCCATGCCTGTTTGAAGCCCTGCACTGTATTCATAGCCACCACTTCTTGAGGTAGGCCATTCCATGCATCCACCACCTTTCTGTGAAAAAGAATTTCCTCACATTCCCCTTAATCGCCCCCCTGAATCTCATGCTGTATCCTCTTGTCCTGCTATTTTCTTATATTTAAACATGTTAGACTCTTTCACCTTGTTAATGCCTTAAGGTGTTTGAATGCCTTGATCATATCACCTCTCTCCCTCCTTTGCTCAAGGGTATACATATTGAGCTCTGTTAATCTGTCCTCATATGTCTTCTGATGCAGTCCCTGCATTTGGTTGCCCTTCTCTGGACTGCCTCAATTTGGTTAATGTCCTTGAAGGTGTGTGTCTCCAATACTGCTGCAGTACTCCAGATGGGGCCCTAACCAGTGTCTTGTAAAGAGGGAGTATTACCTCCCTCTTACGACTTCAGGATACCCCACTAATACACCATAACACCTCTAGCCTTACTCTACTGCTTTTAGAGGTCTGTTTGGATGATTTCAGGTCATCAGTGATGATGATGCCCAAGTCTATTTCTTCCTTTGTAACTGCTAGCAGCTCTCCCCAGCCTATAGGTGGCTTTTGGGTTTCTCTTCCCTATGTGCATGATCTTGTACTTCTTTGCATTAAATCCCAGTTGCCACTCTTCTGACCATTTTGCCAGTTTATTCAGATCTCTTCTCATTCTGACCACCCCATCTGGATCTTCTACCTGTTGCAGATCTTGGTGTCATCTGCAAACAGACAAGCCTTACCCTCTAGTCCATCTGCAAGGTCACTAATGAAGATGTTGAAGAGGACTGGCACCAGGACTGATCCTGAGGTACCCCTGTGACTTGCATCTCTTCTGACTGTATACCATTTACCACCACTCTCTGTTTCTGCCGTCAAGCAGTTTGCCACCAGTTGACCAACCACAGCGGCCACGGAAGCCTACCCAGCTTATTTATCAATCTCACTTATGTGGAACAGTGTCAAAGCTTTGTTGAAGTCAAGGTAGGTGACAACAACTGCTCCCCTTTGGTCTACCACTCTGGTTACCCAGTCAAAGAAATCTATGAGATTAGTTTGACAGGACCTTCCTTTTGTAAACCCATGCTGTCTTGGATCCTGTGCCGTTAGGGATTCCAGGTGTTGCACTATCCTTTCCTTAAGGAGTGCCTGCCTAATCTTGCCCACTACTGAGGTAAGACTGACTGGTCTATAGTTCCCTGCCTTCTCCCTGCTACCACTCTTGTGGAATGGGATCACATGAGCCCTTCTCCAGTCTTCTGGGACCTCTCCTGTGCTCAGAGACTCACTAAACAGTTCTGCTAATGGCTCTGCTAGTTCCTCCTTTAGCTCCTTAAGTACCCTGGGATGTATGCCATCAGGTCCCATTGCCTTATCCACCCTGAGCTTAGCAAGCTCTTGTAGGACCCTTTTCTTTTGTGAAGGTAGTGCTCACCTCCTCCCCTGTGTCCATGGTGCTGAGCTGTGGGCCCTGCCCTACCTTCTCTTCAGTAAATACTGAGCAAAAGTATCTATTTAGGATAGATGCTTTTACATGGTCCTCCTCCTCACATGCTCCCTTTTCTCCATTAAACATAATACCTCTCTGGACTTTCTCCTTTCACTAATGTATCTATAGAAAGTCTTGTCACCTTCTTTACTGTTCGTGCTAGTGTTTCCTCAGTTTGGGACTTTGCCTGCCTTACTGCCTTCCCTGCTTCCTTAGGGCAGTTTGGTATGCCTCCTATCTTCATCCCACTGTGTTCCTTTATATTTCCTGAAGGCCAGCCTTTTGGCTCTGACCTTTTCTGCTACTGTATTTGAGAACCAAAGTGGTTTCCTTCTTCTTTGCCTTCCTTTCTGTCTAACACAATGGGATGTTGCTTCAAGTATTGTATCCTTAATGCTTGCCCACTTTGCCTGTACCCCTCACCTGTGTTTCTTTTTGCCGGGCTAGCTTAACTCTGTTGGCCATCTTATCAAAGTCAGCTCCTCTGAAGTCCCATATTTTTGCCTTGGAATGGGATGATTTAGATGTAGTAGCCAAATTGAACCATACCATGTGATGGTCACTGGCCCCCAGGTGACCTTCTACCTGGAGATCTGTGATCCCTTCCTGTTAGTCAGTATTAGATCTAGGATAGCCCTGTCTCTTGTGGGTAGTTGTACCAGTTGTTTGAGGCCCTCCCCCTGCAGGGAATCCACTATGTGTCTAGTTCTGGCAGATGTTCCTGCTGGTATTGACCAATCTGTATCTGGCATGTTGAAGTCTCCCATTATCAGAACCTCCCCTTTAGCTGTCATGTTTTGTATATCTTCTAACAGTAATGTATCTATGTCCTCCCCCTGGGAGGACATAGACACTGATCAATAGTTGTTGTTTGCCTGTTCGTACATCTTTTGCTCTTGCACTTTAGGTTGATATTGTAATTGCTTACTGTTGTGTCACTGAAATTTTGTTCTATTTGTACTACCTTGCCCCCTTCCCCAGGTCATACCTGGAAATGAACTTCGGCTCAGAGTGCCTTTCCCAGTTATTAATTTGCAAGCAAATACATAAATAACCAAATCCTTGTTCTACATGGAGGAGCCTGTCCATGTCAGCTAAAGCATAGTTTGTCAGGGGATCCATGTTACCCTACTTTCCTTCCTACTCTTACAGTTGCAAACATTGAATCACTATGTGTTTTGGAAACTTTCTCTTCTGATGCTGCTACAATTTCCTGTGATGTCTTTTTCTGTCCCTTTACAGCTTACTCCTGCTGTATCTTAGATACGTTTAATAGCAACCATGCTGTGAGGGTGTATACCTCACTGTCAAACTCAATGCCCACCAAGGAAGACCATCAGGAGTCTGTGTCATCTCTTGCATGGTAATTTGCTGACTCTGATCCTGACCTAATCCAAGAGAGGACCTGCTTATGGGTCCACACACAGCTGCATTTGCTGTTGTTGACCATCAACCCACCTGTGTAGATACTTTGTCCTGTGGGTCAGGCTGATGGAGCCTCTGCAAAAACAGTAAAAGAGGCACCAACCACAGGTGTACTAGTTCAAATGGAACAGACAACCAAACAACAAGGACAGCATCGTCAATAGCCAGCACATGCAAAATGTAAATTTATTTGTCATAAAACTGTTGAAAATAGCAAACAAAGCACACAAAATGAGCCCAAAGTAAAGCGGAGGCACTGACTCAGAGCTCAGGGTTCTCCAACTGATTTCACGCACTGGCGCATTATCAGGGAGTGAGTGTCACTGCTCTGGGACTGGGACATGGATTCCTTCATCCCTCCTTATGGCCTGGAGACACATTTCCAGCCTTGCCTTGCTGCCTTTGGTTCTGCCATAACCTTGCTGGCTGTCTTCAGGTGCAATGATGCCACATAGGCCTCAGTCTCAGAGTTGCCCCCTACCAGAACCTCCCATGATGTCTTCGGGGGACCCTTCACAGGCCAGACAGTTGACAGGTTGTTTCTCTTGTGATTAAATCCCCTGAGGTTCCCACTCCCTCCTGGTGATCTCCTTACATACTCACCACCTATGGGCAACATTCCAGAAGTATCCACCAGACCCCAGATCTAATGGATCTCTCTGGTACTGGAGGACCCTCACTGCCCAGCTATGAGGGTCTTAACCAATACCCACATCAATGCCCTTAACTCAACAAAGTGTCTTAGACCTCAGAAACCCTCAGAGCCCTGAGAGCATCTGGCATCCTTCTCCTCCTTTTCCTGTTTCTTGCCCATGGCTGTCAGGGTAGAGACCCAACTCTCTGTAAACTTGCCACCTGTGGCCCCTTGCATGCCAACTCATCAGACTTAATCCCACCCAGGTTGGACCAGGCACACCTTTTCCCTGGTGCTGAGTGTGTGATTGTGGCACCAAGCATGTGAGAGTGGCACTAGGTGTGTGCTTGGTACCACGAGTGTACCCTATTTGTCGACTCTATTAAATGCCTCTCTTCATCTATACCCTCAGAGATGATGCCAGAGCATCAGTCCCGACTGGCTCCCTTCAGTGTATACCCACTTCCCCTTCTGTAAAGAGGAGGTTGTCACACATACATAGCTTTTTCTCTCCCACCAGCCACATGTCAGCCCTCATTCCACCCCAAGTGAGCACCCAGCCCCATCTTTCCCTAACTTGCCACTTCCAGCTTCCCCCACAGCTGTTTCCCCATGGGATGGTTCTGGGAGAGGTCTATCCTCCCCCTGGCCACCCAGAACTCAATCAAGCAGCAGGGTCCTTGGCATGGGGCCCAGGTGTACAGGGACCATCATTTAGATGATAGACAGGTTTTTGTCTGTTTTTTTTCCTGTTCCTCCCCATGCTCCCCACCCACGCAGTAGTGTTGCACACAGTCTGCTGTTGCCCTACCATGGGTCATTGTGGTGGTGGACGCAACACCACTCCTTCCCCTGGCTGATGACAAACACTTTCCCAGCACAGTCGTCCTCCCATACTGTGCACACCAATTCTATGCCCGAATCCAAGTTGCTGGCTTGGCAGCGCAACTAGGACACTAAATTTTAAAGAAAAATTCAATGTGCTAGCTACAGTTACTCCTTTTGTCTTGTAGGTACTAATGCTGGATTTAATTATGCTTTAATTGACAGAGAATGCATCCATGGCTGTGGACAAAAAATTAAATATACAGAACAAAGCAGGAACTTAACAAGACAGGGAGTCCTATTTAGAAATTGATAGCTTCTCCGGAAAAGGTGCTCTGAAGCAACATAACAGAGAAATTACAGAGTGTATCCCTCATTAATGCAGACATTAGCCTTGTTACTATGGAAATAGCCTCTCTTCTCCCATCTGGAAAAAAATAAACAAACAAGAATTTATCCACAGGGAAACTTTTCCTGATTTCCAAAGAACGAACATCATTTACATGCAAATGTCAATTTTTTTGGAAAACATACACATGAAAACTCTGAGGAATCCAGGAAATGAACATTTGATCAACAAAATCAAAAGCAATACTCGGTGTCCATTGAGGGTTGCGTGTTAGAACTCTTGCTATGGCTGGTATTTAATGAACCATGCTTTGCAATGAAGAATCAATCAGTAGTTCTCTCTTTTATGTGTGTGCATGCTTCTGCTCTAGGAATTTAATTTGTGTTAAAGATGAGGGCCTGGCAACACTGAAAAACAATGGCCACTCTCCTTTTACCTCCAGAAATGAACACGGGTGGGCATACTGTGGGATTTCCGCACACTGCTCTACAGTACCAATTCATCTCTTTACCTTCAATCTGGTGCTACGGGGTACAGTGTGCTCTGTTCATTTAGCAGTGGGGCAAGAACCCAATGAGTGAAATTAGCACTGGCCCACCCGCTAGTTGTTGATACATTTTGTAGCTGTCTATTAACATTTTCTTTCAACTAACCCAGCCAGCTTATACTTGTGGAGGTAACATTTCAAGAAATATTGATTGAGCCGTGGTCTGTAGGACCAGTGGTCCTTCCAAGCCACTAGCCCTACTGGCCAATGGCTGCAAAACTTAACTTTGATCTGAGAACTGGTTTCAACAAAAGAAAATAATGGCAATCTAAGAACCTACCTGATTCTACAATTTGGAAGCAAAAATAACGTCCCCTTAAAAAATTGTTTTAAAATAAATAAGGCCATAGCATGCAATTAGTATATGTTTAGTATGCTTCAATGGGCTAATGCGACTTAATGTAGTGTTATGCTTGTGCAACTTATTGATAAACCTTTGTGGGTGTTCGCCTCTCTATTCGATGGGGAATACCACCCTGTAGGAGTACTGAAGGCAAGGAATTCTGGAGGAGGGTTCCACCCCCTAGAGGTGCCGTGGGAAGGATTCACTTGGTTAAGGTACCTTATGAAGGAACCCCAAGGGGAGAGGTGTGTCACTGGAGGAGGAGGGGAGGATGGTGGGACAAAGGAAAAATGCTTCTGAAGGGAGCTGGAGGGCCTGCCTTAAATAGCTCAGGCAAGGGGTGTGGCTGGTTGCTTCAGCCCACTGAACCACAGGCAAAGCCTTTCAATTCAATGAGTTAACAAAACTTAGTGAAGCATTATGCTTGTGCAACTTGTTGATAAATCTTTGTGGCTGTTCCCCTCTCTGTTCCATGGGGAATATCACCCTGTAGGAGTAATGAAGGCAAGGAACCCTGGAGGAGGGTTCCACCTCTAGAGGTGCCATGGGAAGGATTCCCTTGATTAAAGGTACCTTAGGAAGGAGCCCCAAAAAGAGTGTTATAGAGGATCTTCCTCAGTTGTTTTAACATTCATGCATAAAATTCCTCTTCCTGCATTGATTCACATTTTGTATTTCTGTAATGTTCTCTGCAATTAGTTTTTTTGCATTCTGAGCTGCAAAAAACTGTGTCATGGACCAGAGCTTCTACACTAATCCTGGTGTTGCTGCAGACCCTGGACTGTGCTGGTGACATCACTGTATGGAGAAGGAGTGAATCAAATTGTGCTGTACAAGAAAATGCAGTGGTTTCACTAAGGAAAACTTCCATAACCTTGTGTACATACTATGTTCAGCACTGGTCCCCCTTCCTCATTACACCCCATTATCAATGCAATATGCCAACTCCAGTGGTTAATGAATGCCTTGTATCTCATTTTATAAAGTGGATTTATTTTGTGCCTCAGTAGCAAAGCACAGTGAATTAAAGAGAGAGTCACTGTAAACTGAGACAGCTCACTGTCATTTTTTTCTTCTGTGTTTAATGCCTTTGTAATCTATACTAAGTAATGTCTCCCTGTATACAGCATAGCATTTTGTCACTGAAATGTTGGATACAGACACAACATGTAGGGAAATGAGAGGCACTGGTCTCAATAACGTGGGACAAATTGTCAGACAGAAGGCACTTTTACACATAGTGGTCTGTATCGGAATGACCAGTACAGACACACTGTAACATTACATTTTCTGTGTGTGCAAGCATTCACCTACTGCAGCCAAAGTGAGCGTGTCCCTGAAATGCGTTCCCTGTTTTGCTGGGTTCACTGGCTTCTGTTCTGTTTTGCCTTGCCATGTAAAAGCACCGTTCTGTGCATGTCAATGAACAGTAACCTAACAGTTACACCTCATTCTGCAAATTTGACAGCAGCCCTTATAAACATAAAACAAGCATTTGTCAATGCAGAATGTTGCTTGCTTCTATGTGCTGTTTAGGTATTTGGAAGTCATTGGAGTACAAATATTGAAAATTTGCGAACTTACGAGTATGCGTAGGAACTGCGCAACGCACGCTCGTAAAACAGTCATTTTTAGGAATTTTTTCACCAAATTTTCAACATAGCCATTTTAAGACCTCTGCTCATGAACAGTGTCACTGTGATTTTGTTAATGTGTCCCATACATTGAGTTTGCACACCGACTGTGCCATTGTGCGCTACATGGGCGGAAACACGTTTTGGGCAGGATGTGAAAAATGACAGCTGTACTGCTCATAAGGAGGTGTGGTAAAATGACAATGTTGAAAATATGGAATGGAAATATTGAAAATTCGCAAACCTACGAGCGTGCGTGGGAACTGTGCAATGCACACTCGTAAAACAGTCATTTTTAGAAATTCTTTCACCAAATTTTCAACATTGTCATTTTAAGATCTCTGCTAATGAACAGTGTTATGGTGATTTTCTTAATGTGTCCCATACATTGATTTCGCATACCGACTGCGCCATTGTGTGCTACGTGGGCGGAAACATGTTTTGGGCAGGATGTGAAAAATAACAGCTGTACTGCTCATAAGGAGGTGTGGTAAAATGGCAATGTTGAAAATCTGGAGTGAAAATATTGAAAATTTGCGAACTTACGAGCCCGTGAGGAACTGTGCAACGATGCTCGTGAAACAGTCATTTCTGGGATTTTCACCAAATTTTCAACATAGCCATTTTAAGACCTCTGCTCATGAACAGTGTCACTGTGATTTTCTTAATTTGTCCCGTACATTGATTTCGCATACCGACTGCGCCATTGTGTGCTACATGGGTGGACACACATTTTGGGCAGGATGTGAAAAATGACAGCTGTACTACTCATAAGAAGGTGTGGTAAAATGGCAAAGTTGAAAATTTAGAGTGAAAATATTGAAATTTCGCGAACTTATGAGCCTGCGTAGGAACTGCACAACGCAGGCTCGTAAAACAGTCATTGTTTGGAATTTTGGCACCAAATTTTCAACATGGGGTTTTTGAGACCCCTTCTCATGCATGATATCACTGTCATGGTGGTATTCAGGCCGAAGGATGATTTCGCAGTCACTGCGCAGTCACTGCGCGAAATCACCCTTCGGGCCTGAATAATGCCATGACAGTGACATCATTCATGAGAAGGGGTCCCAAAAACCCCATGTTGAAAATTTGGTGCAAAAATTCCAAAATGCCTGAGATATGCAACAGTTGAAACCCCTATCTAGCCCATTATACAGCTTACCGGCATTTCCTCAGTTCGCGGTCGGCTTTGAAGAGTGCAGACGTGTTCCCGGTCCACCGAAGATCGTCGCCAGATTCCGGAGGTAAGTATGGGGTAAAGGGGTGTGGGGAGGCTGGAGTGCGGGTTGTGGGAGGGTTGGGAGGCAGCTGCAGAGACTGTTTTCGTTTTCAGGTTAAAAAAAAGATGTCGTGGGACCATTTGCCACACTGGGGTGGGCTCCCAGTGTGGCACAAGATGTTGGGGGTGTTCAGCCAGCGAGGTGGGCACCCGTCGGCCATAGTATTATTACCACGCTGGGGTGGGCTCCCAGCGTGGCACAAGAGGCGTTCAGCCGATGGGGATTGGGCACCCTCGCCGGCCAAAGCCTACTGCTGAGGAGGGGGGAGAGCTCAGCCGACAGGGATTGGACACCCTGTCGGCATACAGTGCGCGGGGCGCGCACGGCTGCGTGGGGTTGGGGAGCTGCGCGTGAGCAGCCAATATCTTATCGGTGCTCACCTGCCGTAGTCCCCTTTCAACTGGGAGTACACTGCATTTTGGAGCGTATTACACAGCTCCAAAATGCATTGGCTTACAGAGGCCGCGCCTGCCAGCACACTGACTGAATTGGAGGAGGAGGTGACACACCTCCAGAATCTCCGATGATGGCACTATGTTTCTTGCACATGCGTGCAAGCAACATAAAAATGGCAAGTTCAATATAGAATTTGTTTAGAGAGTATTTTCCATAACAAATTCTGTTGAAAACATTTACAAAAATTGGCCCAGTTGAGATGTAGTAACTTGGAGGCATGTTACTTGCTTTCTGTGCATAACTTTGGATGATTATTTGTAATATTTTCAGCAGAATTAGTTAGGAAATCGCCACCCTAAATGAATTCTGCATTGAAGTTACATTCTTCTAATGTTAGGAAGGTGAAATGGCTTCCTAAAGTACCAGTGATTTTCCGTGAGACCGAGGGACCCTGGATGGGAGGAAACACCACCGAAACACCAGAAGATGCAAGCTTCCGGAACGGGTGGTCTGTGTACAAGTGGCATCGTAGCACAGTGGGTGGAGTGAAAACTGGAGCAAAAGTGAGTGGCACAAGTAAGCACCATGTAAAAGTGCCTAGAGACACATTCAGAAAACTGGGATTTCCCCTTGATCACACCCTAGACACTATCTGAATAGCCTAACGGTGGAGTGCTAATGATGACTCCCTTTGATGCTTTTGTCCTTGAATTACTAGCTAACTGCAGCTCTTAATGAGCTGTCAATCACACCAGGTCATCTGGAAGATTGAGAGAGAGAGTAACATAAGGACTAGAGACTACTACTATAGGGACATTTTAACTTCATGTTCAGCCAAGGAAAACCTACCTATTCAAGATGGACAAGTAGAGAGTAAGTTGCACTAACCCCTGTCAATTTGACTACAGCAGGTCTTGGGCTGGTAAAATAATGTTAAAATCAACCCCTGCCTCTCCTGATAGCAGTGCACACATTACCGAACAACAACAACAAAAAAATCCCTAACAAAAGTTTTCAAAATTCTCAATAGGGGTTTTTGAAAATCCTTAAAAATCTCTTGACTAATCTGGGACTACTACTGTAGTATGCACACCAAGTTATAGAAGTTTTCCCTTGTGAAACTACTATAACATCATTGTACAGCACGGTGTGATTCACTCCTACTCCATACAATGACATCAGAAGGTGCCAGCAACCCAGCAGCTGAACAGCAAAGGCAAGTGCAGCAGAGTTAAAAAATTATTAAAAATATGGAAACAAGAGTAAGCCTTTGACAAAACTAACACATGCACACAACATTTGAGGTACATTACTGCATAAAATGACTCCAAGAATATTTTTTGGACCATTGGGGAAAGTCCTCTTTAAACAGAAAACATTGCTCACTAAAGCCAGGGAGCATGACTGACAACAACTGGAGGGATGACAGCCATCAGAGATGAGCGTAGACAAACAGCTGATAGGGAGGAAAGCTGAGCAGAAGGGCATAACTTCCTACAGAGAGAGCGAACAGCAAAGGGGAGCGATCATGCCACACAAAAGGAGAGCCACATCCAACTCCATCCAGCAGCGGAACCTAAGTACCTAGGAATCTACTGCTGTGTAGACAAACTAGTATTATGACTTTTGGCACAGAGGAGAGGAAAAAAAAAACCCTATGAAGAAGACACCTTTGGGGATCCAAGGCCAAGGTCACCTTCCCTCCAGGCTTGGGATATATTTAGTGATGACTCAGCTACTGCAATTTAGAGACCCAGTTCAGAGGAGGTGGAAAATATTCCAATTTGGAGGAAGGTTTTCACTCTATCCCTCTTACAGGAACACTGTGAAGGGCTGTGAGCGCACTCTGCAGCAACAGGGTACTCCCACATGGGAGGACCATCCCCCAAGGTGGGAGGAGAAGAGCAGTAACTGCTGAAGGAGCTTGGTCAGCCTAAATGAGCCTAAGAACAGACCAGGTGAACCTGAGGCAATTGTAGGGAGAATAGCTGAGAAGGTGCTGCTGATCCCACTTGTCAAGCTAAAGGAGCCCCCTTGAGCTTAAAGGCCCCACCCTATGCAGCTGAAGTCTTAAATTCTACATCAAGAGGTGCTGCTGATACATCTGCACAACTAAAGCTCTGTCAAGAGCAAGGACATTCCCACCATGGGATAGATAAGACTAATTCGCCATGGAAAGGAAAGGGGACTGCTGTAGTTAGCAAACCATTTTACAGTATCTTGTTGCTGGGCCAGGACAGTTACAACCTGTGAAGCAGATGTGTGTTTGGAGGAGGGGCTGAAGCAGGCTTGCAGGAGGATAAGAGCTTAAAAGGGGATCTTGGCTGTGGGTTCAGTTAAGAATAGCTAAAAAGAACTACGCAACAGAGGTGATTAATTTTATTTTTTTCATTTCATACTTATAGGATTTGTGTAAGTGAATCTCTAATTGAAACTGTTTTATATGGGGTATATTTTCTGTTAAATTGTTGTGCAGGTTGTCTTGCTGAAAGAAAGGAAAGCCCTTACTGGGTGGTGGGTCAGGGCTGTAGCTGATTGTTTCTGGACAGCACAGGCTTGGTCTCACCCACCCTAAGGGCAACATATCCTTTATGCCAGGGGTTCTGACATCACTTCCCTAAAAGGACAAAGGACATAAACTTGTCATATCTTTAACTACCCAGCATGTGAGTAGAGGATAAATGCACACACATGCTAGCACACACTAACAAAAAAAGGAAAAATTAAACAGGAAGGGAGAGAGACATGTAGGGAGTGGTGCAATGCACTGGCTGTGGGATGGTAGTCTTCTGGGAGGATTCTGGAGGCTACAAAGCTGCCCTATTTGCAGGCACCTCTCTGGTCTGAGGGAGGAGGTTGCCTGTCTTCAGGCTGACCTGGCGAGGATTCGGGAAACCTCCTCCCACACCCAGGGACCACCAGAGCTGCCACCATGACTGCCTCAGAGGTTGCCAAGAAAGAGGAGTGGTTGGATCACAGCAGGCTCAGGGAGGGTGAGAGTGGTGGAAGAGGCATATCCCTCCAGTTGTACCTCTCCACAATTCATACACCATTCTGGTGGAGCATAGTTCCTCTATGAAGGCACCCACAGTGGAGACCAAGGAGGATGCTGGGAACTTCCACAAAGAAGACCCACAGGAGGGTGGCATGGTACCCTACAGGGGAAGGAAACAACTCCTGGTGGGGGACTCAGTCATTAGGGGGTAGAACTGGAGGAGGGAAGGGAGAGGGAGGTAAGGTGCCTGTCCGGCACCATGGCTTGGAGGACAGGAAGTGAATCCTCAGGATCGTGGGAGCAGCTGCATGGGAGAGGGAGTTGAACATCATTGTCCACCTAGGGACAAGTGACCTGGCTGGGAATGGGATCAGAGCAGTGAAGGAGGAGTTTGTGGAGTTGTGGAGGGGCCTTAGACAAGTAGCATGCACGGTAATCATCTCAGAGGTGCTGCCTGTCTTATGGCATGGGTGAGACTAGGGTACTCCGCACCAAGGGATTCAATGAATGGCTGAAAAACTGGTGCGGAGCTCATGGTTTTGGCTTCATTGGTGACTAGACAGCCACCTGGAGGGATACAGGCCTTTAATGGTGTGATGGTTTGCATCTGTCCAGAAGGAGAACCAAGATCCTTGGTGATATGTTTAAACGCTTCATTGGCAAACTTTTAAACTAGCCAAGGGGGAGGCACTGAAATGAAGTAGGGAAATCTCAGCCCTCCCAAACAAAACAGGGTAGTTAGTGAGGTAAACACCAAGGTAGAGAAGTCAATAGGGAGCAGGACAGGGGTAAATGGAGAAAAAGGCAAAGGCAGTAAGGGCAGAGTTGGGACTAAAAGGGGTAAGGCCATCAAAAAATGGAGGGTGATAAGTACCAAGGCCTGTAGTCTGGGTAACAAGCTCCCTGAACTAGTGGCCTTGATGGAAGAGAGATGCCTGGATATCATGACAGTCACAGAAACATGGTACACAGAGAACTATGACTGGGATGTCCACATACCAGGGTACACAATCTACAGGAGGGAGAGGGAGGGTAAAAGAGGAGGAGGAGGAGCAGCTCTCTACATAAGGGAAGGGATCAAAGCAATGGAACTAAAATGTAAATAGAGAGGAGAGAAGGCACTGTGGGTCACTCTGGAGATAGGAAATGACACCACAATTCACACGGGGGTTGTATACAGACCCCCATCTCAGGGGGAGGCAATGGACAAGGAAATGATAGAAGGCATCCTTAGAATGGCAGAAAAAGGGGGGGCTTGTTGATGGGGGATCTGAATATGCCAGATGTTAACTGGGGTACCTTTGCTGCAGCCACATCCAAGAGCAGGGTCATTCTCGATGCCCTACAGGGAACATGCCTCAGACAGCTAGTGCTGGAATCCACTTAGGAGGGAGCAGTCTTCGACCTGGTACTCTCAAATGGGATGGAGAGAGGATCTCAGATTTGGAAGTGGGTAGCCATCTGGGAACAAGCAACCACCAAACAGTATGGTTCACGATAAATACAGCTGTAGATTCAAGCCATACAAAAGTGAGAGTATTGGACTTTAGGAGGGCTGACTTTGGAAAAGTTGAGCCAGTGCCTTAGAAAGGCACTAGCACATGGGAAAGAAGTAGGAGTGGAGGAACAATGGGGAAAAATCAAAACTGCCATCACAGAGGCAACAAGCCTTTGTGTGTAGCAATTAAACAAAACAAAATGAAGGAAAAAACACTATGGTTCTTAAAAGAGGTGGCAGGGAAGGTTAGGGAGAAAAAGATAGCATTTAGGAAGTATAAGGAAACACAGAAGGAGCAGGACAAAGAACTGAACAAGCTAAAGGAGAAGGAAGTGGGGAAGGCAGTCAGAATAGCAAAGGCCCACACTGAGGAAAGGATAGCCAACTCAGTTAAGAAGGGGGATAAATCCTTTTATAGGTGCATTAGGGAGTGAAGAAAGACCAAGAGAGGGATAGTTAGGCTTAATTAAGGGGAGGGAGGTGGGGGGCAGAGGGTGACAGTGAAAAAGCAGGGATACTGAATGAATACTTCTGCTCAGTATTCACAAAAGAAGAGGAGTGGGAGGTACCTAAACCAAACAATAGAAGCACTCTGGATAGGGGGGTTGATACCAGTTAATTCACAAAAGAAAGCATCCTGAAAAAACTCCTAAAACTGAAGGTGGACAAAGCAATGGGGCCTGATGGGATTCACCCCAGAATTCTAAAAAAACTAAGGGGAGAACTAGTGACACCACTGACTACCCTTTTTAACAAATCATGGAAGGATGGTGTGGTATCTGAGGACTAGCGGAAGGCAGATGTGATTCTCTGTCACAAAACTGGGAGCAAGGCAGAGGCAGGAAACTACAGACCTGTCAATTTGACCTCAGTGGTAGGGAAAATGATGGAACCACTTCTGAAAGAAAGAACTGTTGATACCTAGAGGCCAGAAGAGCACAGGACTCAAGGCAGCATGGATTCCCAGCAGGAAGGTCATGTCAGACAAATCTAATAGATTTCTTTAAATGGGTGACCAAAGTAGTAGACAAGGGAGGGGCTGTGGGCATGACCTATCTAGACTTTAGCAAGGCATCTGACACAGTCCCACACAAAAGAAACAAGTTAACCAGCCTGGGAGTGGGTTCTAGGGTGTTAGCCTGGGTAAAAAATTGACTGGACAACAGGACACAGAGGGTAATAGTAAACAGAGCCCACTCCAAAGAAAGGGGGGTTACTAGTTGAGTACTGCAGGGTTCAGTACTGGGATCAATTCCTCTTTAATGTCTTTATAGGTGACACTGCAGAGGGTCAGGAAGGAAATGTATGTCTCTTTGCAGATGACACAAAGATCTGCAACATGGTTGATACACAAGTGGGGGTGGAAAGGATAAAAAGGGACTATGCAAGGTTGGAAGAATGGTCAAAAGTATGACAGCATAGATTCAATGCAAAGAAGTGCAAAGTAATGCACCTGGGAAACAAAAACTCAAGGGAAGCGTACACAATGGGGGGTGGTTACTAACAACAACAAAAATGGAAAGGGACCTGGAGGTAGTCATATCAGATGACCTAAAGGTAGGCAAGCAATGTGAGAAGGCAGTAAGTAGGGCTGGGGGGACTGGAATGCATAGTGAGAGGCATCACCAGTAGAAAACAGGAATTTGTCATCCCTCTGTACAGACAGTTGGTGAGACCCCATCTGGAGTACTGCATGCAGTTCTGGAGACCTCATCTCTGCAAGGACATAGACAGGATGGAGGCAGTCCAGAGGAGGGCAACTAAAATTGTGCAGGGTCTGCACCAGAAGCCATATGAAGAGAGACTAAAGGAGCTTAATTTGTATACCCTCAAGGAAAGGAGAGAGAGAGGAGACACAATAGAAACTTTCAAATACCTCAAGGGAATCAACAAAGTCCAAGAGGGTGGCATCTTTTAGAAAAAGAGATGTGCAAGAACAAGGTGGCATAATTTGAAGATAAAAGGGAGACTACTCGATGGCAACGTGAGGAAGTATTTTTTCATGGAGAGGGCGGTGGATGCATGGAATGGCCTTCCTGAGGAGGTTGTGGGCTCAGAAATAGTGGGGGAATTCAAGAATGCATGGGACAGACAGAAGGCAATTCTAGGTGGGGGGTAGGAGGAAAAAGGCTGTTGGTTAACTAGGATCTGCAGCGTATCCAATAGGTAGGGAAATGTGCAGACTGGGTGGGCCAAGCAGTCCTTGTCAGCTACTGAAGTCTATGTTTCTATGACCCTGCCCAAAGTTTTACATGCTCAAGATGCGGACTTCGTAGGTGTAGAGTGAGACCATCAGCTGCAAGGCACCACTGAGGCACAGTAATTTATGGATGTGGTTGGCATGAAACCAGTATGGAAAGCATTTTGTAAGGCAGCAGGTGACAAGTCAGGTATAGCATAAATAGGACCCACATGCAGGTCACACAGCATGTTTGAAGACCCTCACTAAGGTCACAATGTATTTGAAGACCCCAAATTTGGATCAAACAGCATATAAAGACACATTTAGATCACACTATTTTCTTTCTTGGAATACAGCATAGTGAGTGAGGGATGCAAACCAGCCAGGACCATGAGGGAAGCCAAATTATTGTGGTGAAACAGAGATTTTGTCATTACTGTTCAAAGTCATAAGCACCAAAATTATTGTGAAATAAAGTGTACCCCTCCCCCACCATCTAGGGGTATTAGATGGTGCATTGGTGGGAAGGGGGCACTTGACAAACACAAGCAACCACAGTCCAAAGCATCAGAAGCAAAGATATCTTGTTACCTGGGTTCTGGAGCTAGATGTACACAGGGAGACTGCTACAGGCAGGGAAGCAGCAAGTGAAACCGAAATGCACACAGAGGACAAATGCAGTTAAACTGAGGGATTGCTAAAGTATGAGAAAAGTAAATGGAGAATGCTAACTGTAAGAAATAGCAGTACAGTATGTGAGCTTGGAAAGTGCACACAAGCAAACAGCACACAGGAGGCTCAAAAATTAGAAAAGCCCAAAAAGAAGTAAAATAAAAGGAAACACATGCAGGAGAGCAGGACGGAGCAGACACAAATAACAGTGAGAAGCACAGACTGCAGCTGGAGGAGAAATGAAATTCTGACCTGAGAGAGGAGCAGAAGCACAAACAAAGCAGGAGCTAGCACAAACAAGTAGATGTCCAGCACAAACCAAGCAGGGTCCAAAACACAAGGGGGCAAATGCTGAAGGAAGGGGAGGGATGGAGGGGTTGAGCCTCCATTTGCAGCAAAGAAAAAATGCTTCTGAAGGAAGCTGGCAGGTCTGCCTTAAATAGTTCAGGCAGGGGGAATGGCTTGTTGCTTCAGCTCACTGAACCACATTCAAAGCCTTTCAAAAATGCACATAAATTGCTACGTTTGAAAAGGGGAACTGCTTCGAGCCATTTATGTTCTAAATAGATCTGGAAGAGGTCCAACCAATTCTTGATTAGTTTATTGAGAACATCTGGGGCAATCCAAGCCTTCCCTCCCCCCAGGTTACACAGGCAACCTCTCAGTTGTTTGGCTCCATCTGAGATTCAGAGTGGCTCAGAACGTTTGAGCATTTGATTTCGATGATCCGTGTCAATTTGAGGCACCCTGCCTCAGAAAGGAGGTGCAGATCTTAATCCAAATCAAGCTGTTGATATATACCTAGCTTAGTTCTTGGGCTTCTTTTGTGCAAATGTTGCCATTTTGCAATACATGGCACCTCGTTGAATGGAATGGAGTTGTTGGGAACTGTTCAATGGTATCACCTGGAACTTGAGCAGATGCTGTTTATGAAGAAGAGGGGCTGTAGTCTGTTCTCACAAACACAATTTATTTTAGTATTCTCATTAGTTAACAGCACTAAGTACAGAGAACTGTGTCTTTAAGTCATAGCTGCTCAGCTTCTCATGTCTCTTTAACCCACTGCTGCTATTACTTAGCACACATAGACATGCACAGGCAGCGGGCCAGGCACCACCATCTACAAAGAAGTTTTATCCCATTTAGTGCAAGGAGTAAATTTTGATGAACAAGTCGATGAGTGACCTTTTTGTCTATGTTAATATGGGTGAGGGGAATGCTCTAATGATTGTAAGGACCACGTACAATCATAGGGTCTTATAAATGCAACCCATAGGTAAGTGGTTCTGACACCCTAAAAATGTAGCAAATTCACCATCCGCAAGAGTGGTCTCTCCAGCTGCATAAACATTTTATTCATCAAGGCTGATCAATAATATTATAATTTAATATATTATTTATCAAGGTTGATCAATGATGTTACAATTAAAAAAAACTCGCCAAACCTGCACGAGACACTTTACAAAATAAGAATGACTCAAAGAGCACTTTGATTGGTCAGGAGGGCTCCCTCGATCTATAATAACCACTAAAATATCAAGACAGAATATCTGAGGCCCTCAAACTCATTGCACTCATGAGTAGAGTCAGAGTTAGTTTAGAGCCTCCCCAGCTGGCCATGAAAGGAAATACATTCATCCACAAGTCACCCAGTCCCACTGCTCAGTGCTTCACTGATCAGGCTATGCTCTTGGCCCTTACTTAACAAGGCTGGTAATAGAAGATATGAACAGAAGCCTGATTTTCATTCACATTGTGTTTCTCTGTCCATCAATAACTGTTTATTTAAAGAATTCTAATAAAGGTCCATAGAATTAATTCTATGGGACACAACAACCTACTAGAAATCTTATTAGTGGTTTATATAAAATTAATGATTCAGGCTTCAGAACAGAGGCCTCAGATACAGATATCAAATATTGGCTGCAAAACCACATGTGAATTAAAATCAGGCTCCAAAGTAATTGGTCAGGAGATTGCCAGTGGGGGTCCGTACCTGCAGCAACAAAGACAAAATGTTGCTAATTTACACAGGACCCTGTTACCAGACAAATGCAACCAGGCTGAATAGGACTCCATTATCATGTCTCTTTCATTGTCTGACACTGGCACTCTGATGAACCAGCCAGGTGTGAAGAAGCTGCTTATCTTCTAATGTCAAATGCCCCTTGCATGCTGGCTTATTAGCCAGCATACAAAATTTGCATGCCCATCCACCCTTGTCTGAGCAGGGAGACGTGAGGGCTTGTGTATTTGCTGCTAGATCTCTTCAGACAGTCGATGTGTGGGTGAGGGTCTCCCCTCTGTTGGTGGAATCAAACAAGTGCTATATCCACTGTCTATAGTCAGAGCTAGCTTTAGACCTGAACATCTGAGAACTGAATTCAGTACGGCTCATTCGCACCTGAGTAACCAATATGGACCTTCTGGTGGGAATATTTGTAGGAGACTTAACTGGGACCAGCCATTTTTCTATTTTATTTTAGTTGTTTAACCAGGTATAGCGAACTAAGCTGGAAGCTTTTTTACAGGAGCAACCTGGGAGCACAAGGAGGTTAAGTGACTTGCTCAGGGTCATACAGTATGCAAGTGGAAACTGTGGGATTCAAACCCAGGTCTGGTCTGCTGGATGTCACCAAATTTGCAGCTCAGAGCCTTAGACCACTGCACTATACTGCCTCCTGTTTTCAGAGTTTAATTTCTTTATTTTTATATATAGTATTCTGTTTTTTTTCTTACACTGTCATGCTTCTAAGTCATGTAAAAGAATATTAATGCACACATTGAGTAAACAAGATATTTGTTTTATTTGCCTAACATTGAAAAGCAGGAATGAAACTCACCCCTTGTGTTGAGGCTTCATCAACAGTTTCATTTCTTTCCTATTTTGACTTGTAAAAACATTAAAGTTGTCATTGGCAGGACTCGAATATCATCACATTACAAAAGAGAACAATTTCTGGACACTTTCTTCTTTATTGTTTAAGACATTTACATGGAATAGGTTCTTTGCCCCTTAGATTTCATCTGTTCCTGCTGCTGTGACATCAGAATAATTGTTATGGCTGTGCTAAACATCCTTCCTGGGCTGACCGTTTCTCCGCCTTTTTGTTTTCTTTCCCATCCACCGCCTCTAAGTATGGCTGCCACCTGTCCTTGTGGTGAGAGGGCTGATGTTGTGTGGTCACCCATGATGTTATGGCACTCCCACCTCTCTGGCTCAATGAGGTGCTACTGCAACAGGGCAAGTGCTGTCCTTTCCACTTGGTGTCTGAGCGTGTAGCCTCCACAGTGCTCCTGAGATGCCAGTGGTCTGGAGTTGGGAATCAGGATTGCATTGTGAACCCAGCTCTCTCCCTTGGCAGCACATCTCACAACCAATGGCTCGACCAGGCTAGGGGACATTTTGCACTGCTAGGGATTTTACAGCCTGCCCTGCCATATCACTACGGGACACATCTTAAAGCTGCTTAGAAGTGGTAGGTTCAAGGATACCATAAGGAGGCATGTTTTCTCCCAGAGGGTGGTGAAGCTATGGTACACCCAACTAGTGGAGACAGTGGATGTGAAGACTGTACAGGCCTTAAAGGTATGACTGTAAACATTTTTTCTTTCTAAGGGAACCCCAGGATACCCTGGGTAATAGAGGTGGGTAGAAAAGATGAATAATTTACATTTATATGGCATTTCTATATACATGTACCACAAAGTGCTTTACAAGCAATGACAAAGACTGCTAGTGAAATTGCTGTAACATGTAGTGGTAGCTGTTCTGCTCATCAATACTCACACACAGCCTTTGGCAATTTCTTGAGCCAATTTCGCCTGAGAAATGGAGGGATGTTCGCAGGAAGAAGAAAGATCACCATGGCATGGCATTCGCCTTTGTCCTGATTAAACCAGTAAACTGGACTATTCCACCCTATCTTGTGATCTGTACTATCTCATCCTATAAATCTGTTGCAACAATGCGTTTTTTCCCGTTCAGCCTAGGAAGCTGGCCTCTCTAATGGCCCTCCCTTACTATATCCATGTTTACTCTCTGCTTATTTTTCAGTATCTCCAACATTTTAAGTGGATAGCCCCACCTTTACTAGGGAGAAAGCTCTACAATCCAATATTATTTGTCTTAATATTTATATTAATAAAACCAGAGGACCACAACTGACCACAAAATATACATTAACCACCTATGGATATTTAGGTATATCTCCCACTGCCTATATATAACTGTACTTTAAAGAGCTACTGACACCTCAAAGAAAACTTTAAAACACATAATAGTTAGGTACAAGTCTGCTGGTACTCCATTTCTATTTTATATATTTCTCCTCCCCATAATTTATTATTAAGGAAATGTGTGTGAATATATGACTGTTGTTCCTTAGAGTTTATTTTGAGTTCATCTGCCTCTATAGCTTACTCCCTACTCCAAGTAATAATCCTCTGTTGTGACATAACAGTATGTTGCCATGGGAGTAACTGTGAGGTCACAAGAAGTGCTCTATGACTTTAGGTAGGGAGAAAGCAGCAGGAATAGATGAACTCTTCAGGAGCAGAATTCCTGTTTTCATACAAATGACCTCAGTAATAAATAATGGGGAGGAGAAATACTGAACTAATTGGAAATACAAGCTGGACTGAGTCTAAATCATGGACAGGACTCACACAAGGGATGTGCCCAGTGCACTGGGATGCACTGGTGCATCCCCGATTTGCGATCAAGCCTGATTCTGGAAGGGCATGGATGTGCTGGCGCATCGCAGATGCACCGCACACTACCCATAATGTTATGCAGCACAGCTGGAGGGGTTGTGCAGTGGGTATGTCCATGCATATGATGTGCAACCCCATTCACAACCCAACACAGAGGCACACCTCTGGAGCAAGTCTGGAGATGCGGCTCCAAAAGATAAACCTACAACAAGTAGACATAAGTGGGTGTTCACCCACAGGCAGGCTGCCGTACTGCAGACAGCAGCATGGCAGCCTGTCTACCCAGGCAGTCCAGCGCTCCCCCCCACCAATATCCCTGTACAGCAAAATACAGAACCAGGCATCCCTGGTAGTCAAACTGTCCCCCCCTCCCTGGCGTATCCTCATAATGTCTGACAATATACCCACCTGCCTTAGTAGACTAATGCATCCCCCCGCCCGTATCCCCATAATGTCCAAAAACATAGCTGTCAGCCATACTAGGCTATTGTATCCCCCCTCCCTGCCCCGACCTGATTGCACTGGCATGCCACTCCCAAAGGTATCCCTGGTGGTACAGCACAGCCCCCACTCCCCACACACTCAGGTACTTCCACCCCACCCTGCTCCCCTGTCCCAGCATGTTCAGAATTTGGTGGGCAGCTCAACCTAACCACACACCACCATGGCTGCCCACCGACAAAGCTGTCTGTGAATTACAGTGTACTGTACTACTGTAAGCCCATTGGTCGACACAGTCTACAAATGGGCTTTGATGTCACAATGCTATCATTCCTGACATCTATGCAGCAGGCAGCCATGGTGAGTGTGCGTGGTTGGATTGAGCTGCCCGCAGACATTCTGAACATGCTGGGATGGGGTGAGGGGGTGGAGTGGCAGTGCCTGAGTGCGTGGGGGGCTGGGGAGTCCTGTGAACCACCAGGGATACTTTTGAGAGTGGCATGCCAGTGCAATCATGTCTAGGCAGGGAGGGGAGATACAAGAGCCTAGTATGGCTGACGGCTATATTTTTGGACATTACGGGGATATAGGAGGAGGGGATGCTTTAGCCTACTAAGGCTGGCGGCTATATTCATGGACATTACTTGGATACAGGCAGGGGGAGGCACTAGTCTAGGGTGTTGTGTTTGTATGCACTGCTGCACTTGCAGGGCACCTGGTGCATTCCTGCAATGCTCATACAAATGGGGCCATAATGACATGCAAATGGCCCTATTGTGCCTTGCATGCCTAATGGCCATATTTGCATTTTGGTGGCTGTGAATGGCAACTTTGGGTGCAGCACATCTGGAGAGGTGCAGCCCCATTGGTTTCCTAGCCCAATCAGGAGGTTGCACCAGTACAACTTGGGCTGGGCACAACTGTGGTAGTCACAGTGGGGCTGCGCCGGGAGCATCTTCTGGCGCATCTTCTGTGAATACCACAGTTTGGGCTCAGCCCATCTCATTTGTGCTGGGGCAGCTGAGATGTGCCGACCACAAAGGCTTTTATGAATCCTGCTCCATTGGGCAGGATTCACAAAGAAGATGTACTCAATGCATCTCGGCTGCCTCGGTGCAGGGGAGATGCACTGAGTGCATATTGGATGATTCACAGAGGAGGCACAGGGAGATGCCCCCAGCACATCCCCTCTATGAATAGCACAGGTGCACCCAGCCCAGGATGCCCCAGAGTATCCCAGGCTATGCCAGTGCATCCTCCATGTCAGGCTGTGAACCCATTGGGGCAGGGCATCTCAGGATGCCCTGTACCCAAAAATGTGATTCACAGCCAGGGGCATGCAAATGAGGCCATTAGGCATGCATGGAACAATGGAGCCATTAGCATGACATTTTATAGTTCCATTTGCATTGTGCCTGCAGGGATGCCCCAGTAGAATGTGCCGACCTGTAGCTACCCCCCCCGGCCCAACCCCAGCCCGAGACATGCCGCCCTAGTGGCGGTAAAAGAAATGATGCACCCCCCCCAGCCCCCATACGATGCCGCTCCTGGTGGCGGTGAATGAAAGATGAACCCCCCTCTCAGCCCCAAGCCCTTGGTAAAGCCACCTTCTGCTGTGGTTGGCCAGTGCAGCCATCCCCTCCCAAGTGCCCCCATCCCACCCTCTCCCCCACCCCAGCAGGGTCCCACTGTCGATGGGCAGTTCAACCCATCCACATACTGCCATGCCCTTCCTCCCCATTCTCCTCTTCTGAGGACTCCGTTGAGCTGGACACATTTGACCTGAAGTCCGAATCCTTCAAGACCTGACTGGGGTTGGAATCACTGGTGTAACCCACCAATGTACACTGTTCACTCATTGGTCCACAGTGCGTCCCGAGTTTCCTCTTCCTGATCCCCGATTTCTGGACTTGACACCTCAAGGTGGCTCTGTGATCAGTGATGGAACCTTGCACAGCCCTGTGGTTGGTGCATTGGTCATGTTTCTTGTGCCGAAACCACTGGACGGGCTGCGCTGGCCTGGTTGCCCCGTGGCCACCAATGGCAGGTTGTAGCAGCACTCGGGGGTAGCTGCCGAGGATGCTGGGAAATAGTTCACTTCTCCCTTCCAAAGTATACCCATTTGTCCCTTTTCCAACGTTCTCATGGTTTGGCATGCCTCTGCTAATGAGATCCAGATGCAGGCTGGAGGGCGACGAGCTGGATTATGCACAGTTTGGAGCTGGTTTGGAGTGCAAAGCCGATGTTTGCATGCAAAAAGCCGCCAGCTCAGAGGTCCTGGCCAGCAGCTCTCTGGGCTTGTTGTAGAGGCTAGTGTAGAGAATATCCACCATCTGCAGTGCCCGTTTCTTGCATTTCTTCATTCTCTTCCTCCTCTTTGGACTCAGTGATCTGCAGAATGTGCACAGGACCTCTAGATCCTCCTTGGAGATGGAGGAACACTTCATGGCCTGGCTGGGCACCGGGTTTATCACCCTGAGGTTCTGCAGCCCCTCCAGGTCACACAGGCAATGTGAATAACAGCAATCATACAGCCTGAAGCATGGGTTTGTCTTCAGGCTGTGCATGCTGTCATTCCTGAACAGCTCTGTCGGTGGGCAGCCATGGCAGTATCTTGGGTGGGTTGAGCTGCCTACCGACGGTAGGCCTGGGAGGGAGGAAGAGGGTGGGTTGGGGTACTTGGGAAGCACCGCAGACCGCCATGGAAGGCAGCCTTACCGAGGGCTTGGGGCTGAGGGGGTTCATCTTTCATTCACCACTGTGGGAGTGGCATCATATGGGGGCTTGGGAGGGTCAACAATTCGTGTACTGGTGCCAGGAGCGGCATTGTATGGGGGCTAGGTGGGGGGTGTCATCCTTTCTTTTTCAGTCACCAGGGTGGCATCGTACAGGGGCTGGGCGGGGGCATTGACTGCCAGGGTGGCCGGGCTGCCGTGCTGCTGCCATGCAGTGTGGCAGCCTGCCTGTAGGTGGCCACCTATTAAGTCTAATTTTTCTAGACTTATGTTTCTGTGCCGCATCCCCAGACTTGCCCCGGGGGTGAACCACAGAACAGGGCTGTGAATGGTGTTGCGCTCAGTATGCATGGACACGCCCCCCCATCACAGCCCCTCCAGATGTGCCGCATAGCATTACTGGTGGCATGCGGCGCATTGGGGATGTGCTGGCACACTGGGGTTGTGCTGACGCATCAGCACCCTGCCAAAATCGCCCTTGGGCATATCTTGGGGATGCCCTGGCACGTCTTGGATATGCTGGGCACATCCCTTCTGTGAATCCTGCCCATTAAGTTTTGCCAAAGTTCTCCTGAACGTGTCACCAGCTCTTTAAACTTTTTTCAGAACTGTAGATTGAGCAGTTCTGTTAGACTTGTTATACACAATGCATAAAAAATGAGAGAAGTAGTTCCCTAATAAAATATGCTACAAACCAAGTATTGTGCAGTGAGGATCTCTTTCTGTACATATACGTGACCCCAAAATTGTAAAGTCTCTTCTGTTACCTAATATTTTGTTTTTGTCAGAATTTATTAATTAGAATTATTAATTTTATCATGTCAGGAACTTGTTACCTAAATTAACTACTAATTACTTCCAAAACCACTCCTTGGTTTATATGATGAATTACAAGTACCTTCATCACCATAATGGACATTTTTTTTTAATTATAAATATACAAATATATAATAATATGTTTCCCACCTTTATATCTATCACAGGAATCAGATTAGTCCTCTCTGCTTTATCCCTTTAACTTTAGTTTGTCCTTATGATGTCTGCTTGTTTTTAATCCATTTTTTTCTGTATAAAAGTAATATTAATAAAAGTTCTGTTTTTGGGGCTGATTCTTTTGGTTAAAAACTCAGTTGTAAAAACGTCACATTGTGTTATGGACATACATATTAATGGTTATTTAATTCACTTACTTTTAGTGGTAAGGAACACTCACAACAGAATGTGCTATTTTCAAAAACAGGTGATTTAGTAACAAAAAATAGTAACATTAGCACACGCATGATTTATTTGCAGGTTAGCATCGGCAGAAGGGCTGAGCTTTTGAGAACTTAAACATTAAGTGCTGGAAACATCTTAAAGTTACATAACCCATTTTAGTAGGCGAACAACAGTGCAGCCTACCGAGGGTGGGGAAGAAGTCAATCCAGCAGCAGAGGCCTCATGAATGACTTTTGCAATTCCCTATGAAGTTAGAGGGCTGTAAGTACTGTTTTGAGTTACCCTCTCACATAAACATCAACGTGTTTAAGTGATGTGGTGATTCGACCAGTTCCTCACAAGATGGAACTGAGATCAGCTGGAAATGAGCTTTGTTTGGACTTAATAACCCTGTTATTTTTATAAAGGATCTGTACCGAACTTATGTGCTTTGTTTATAGGGTTATCTCTGCCTTTGCAAACAAAATCTCCATATGTATATGTAAACAGTTGTAATGTTTGCTGGTGTTCAAGTTTTAGCAGAATATTTACATTCACTGCATAATGTGGTTACTATGGCTACAGTGACCTGTAGGGCTGGTGCTACATGCACCCAAGAAGCCATGTGCTTCATTGTGGTGTATGTAGTGTCCTTTTCTCGTGCGTGAGGAGTAGCATGAGTAGCTGTGTGAGGTTGCTTTTAATATTTTACAAATAGTTGGCCTCACCTCTTATCTCACTGTATTATTAGTGAACCAGTAGAACTGGAAATGCACTTCCGATCCCTGCATGGCCCAATGCTTAAGTAAGGTTGTTCCTAAAGTTAAAGGGGCAAGGTATCATTCTTACCCATTTACTGTCTGCTTAACAACAGAATAATACAATTTCAAAGTTTGCTGTTGTTGCTGCAATATAATTCAGGAAGTTAATATGAGAAGTCCATATTGTGCTTTGATTCTCTTTTCAGTTGACAAAAGATCATTAAACTGAGTAGGTTGGACATTTGATTTCAATGGACGTTTACTTGTATATGGGACTTCACTCATCTCTTACAATGACTGCACTATGGCTTCATTTGTGTTATGATCATATGTGAAAACTTATTTTTACTGTGACTTCCTCCCGGAGTGGTAACATCAAGAAATGTGTATCAATTGTTTTACTTTATTAATTTTATGAAGAGTAAATGAATACCTGTTGTAATGTCATTTCTCCGGACATATCACAATATTCTCCTTGATAAACTTGTAAATCTAGACTTCTCCTCTGCTGCCACCACCTGGCTTAGAGACTACCTTTCTGAATGCACCCAAATGGTCTGTTCTTAGAATGCAACCTCGTTGGGGCCGGCCCGCCGTCGCGGCGGTTGATTTCCTCTTGCGGCCTTGGCGACCTGGGTTCGGGAATGAGCTCAGGTCGCCAGAGGGCCAGCCGGGGGGAGAAGGATCGAGTGTCCCACGACTGCTCTCCTTCTCCGGGGGGAGGGCGTGGGATGTCACCGATGCATGGGGACACCTGGTGGAGGCCAGGAGTACCTCAGCATATGGGACAGAAAGGCTCCAAGGGGCGGGACGGACACTGGCATCATTGCACGTTCCCCCGCCTTTAAGGGGGGAGAAAACAGCCTGCCTCTCACCGCCTAAATGATGCCCGCCCCTCGAGCTGCTATCAGCTCCCCAGGCTGACTCCCGCCCTATCCCGTTGTTCGTGGCACCCAAAAGGGGATGGGTGCCACGTCTCCACCCTGGGGAGTAATCCGGGGGTCCCAGGAGTATGGCTCATGTGGGGATGCCGCAGCCGAAGGGTCCGTGACAGGGCGGATGACCGGCGGAGAGAGGAGGAGGGCGCAAAAAGTGTAAGTAAAAAAAAAAAAGAATGCAACCTCATCTATCCTGCCTGTCTCCACTGTTGTCCCCAGGGCTCTATACTGGGACCCATTCTCATCTCCCTCTATCTGAACTCCCTTCCCCAGGACTGCCTCTCCTGTCACTCTCTAGTGTACGCGGATAATTTAATCCTCTACCACAGTGATTTGTCCTTGCCCGCCCTCTTCTCTATTCCCTCCACCAGTTATAGTAACGCTTATAAGTTGTTCACCATAAATAGACTGCTGGTTAACACCAAGAAGCCTAAGGCAATGCTGCTTGGCTCCAAACCCAAACTTAGCAAATTAGCCCAAGCCAATACCTCACTCAACATCTGTTCCCCCGATGGCCCACCCCTTGAAAGCACTGACACTTTCAAATACCTGGGTGTCACCCTCAACCCCACCCTCTCCTTCTCCGACCATACTCATTCATTCATTCATTCATTCATTCATTCATTCATTCATTCATTCATTCATTCTTTATTTATATAAAGCACTTTTCTTACAACCAAAGCGCCTGTACAAATACATAAAACAATAAATAATTAAACAGCATTAAAACTATCATAAATCTTTAAAAGCTTTGCTAAAAAGATATGTTTTCAAAGTTCCTTTAAAGCTTTGGACAGTCGGGCAATTTCACACCTGACGAGGTAGAGAATTCCACAGGGTCGAGGCCATAAAACTAAACGATCTTGCCCCTGAAGTTTTTAAACGGACCCTGGGAATCTCTAGCAATCCTTCATCAGTGGATCGGAGAGAGTGGGGAGGAGAGTGGGGACAAAGGAGCTCTTTCAGGTAAGTTGGTCCCTGATCGTGTAGGGCTTTATAGGTCAGCAAACCGACTTTGAAGGTGATTTGCCAGAAAACTGGCAGCCAGTGCAGTCCGCGGAGCACAGGCGTTATATGACTAGACCTAGAAGATCCAGTCAACAGCCTGGCTGCCGCATTCTGCACTAGCTGCAGATGGCGAAGTTCAACCCCCGATAGCCCCAGGTAAAGGGCATTGCACTAGTCAAGGCGGTAGGTAACGAAGGCATGGACCAACGTTGGAAGATCCTCCGGAGGAACCAGGTGCTTCAACTGGGCAATGTTCCTCAGGTGGTAAAAGGAGGTTTTGACCACCGCTGACACCTGAGATTTAAAAGTCAGACAGTCGTCAAATACAATGCCCAGATTCCGCACCAGGTCTGAGGTCGCCAACTGGACACCCCCAAGCCATAAGCCCGAGGGTGATCCGGCTAACAAACCCACCTCACAGCAACCCTTATCCACAACCAACACCTCAGTTTTTTCAGGGTTCAACCGCAGCCAACTCCCATTCATCCAGTCTTGGATCTCAGCAAGACAGTTGTTAAATACCGAAATGGCAGCATCCTGGCTGGGCACAAAAGACATATACAGCTGGGTATCATCTGCATAGCAATGACAACCCAGACTGTATCATCTAACAATCACTCCTAATGGCAGCATATACACTGCAAACAACATGGGCACCAAAATGGAACCCTGCGGTACCCCCAGGATAGGGAGACTGATGCCGAAGAAAAAATTCCCAACACCACCCTCTGAGTCCTACCCTTGAGGTAAGATCGAAACCACCTGAGGACTGTATCAGACAGTCCACAGATAGACCACAAATGCTCCAATAGCACACCATGGTCAACAGTGTCAAATGCTGCAGAGAGATCAAGAAGTACCAAGATGGAGCAGGTCCTATGATCTCTCGCTATTAGGAGGTCATTTAGTACCCGAACAAGTGCTGTCTCGGTACTATGCCTTTTCCTAAATCCAGACTGGAGAGAATCATAGACATTGTTGGTCAGATGATCATCCAGCTGCGCTGCAACCACCTTCTCAATAACTTTACCCACAAAGGGTAAGTTAGAGACAGGCCTGTAATTTGCTAGACAATCTGGGTCCAAGGAGGGCTTCTTCAGAAGAGGCTTAACTACAGCCTCCTTAAGAGGATCTGGGAAGATCCTCCTCTCCAAGGACCTCAAGACTATCACAGCAAGGACTGGGCCAATTTTATCCACACAGTCCACTAAAAGATGCGTGGGGCCAGGGTCCAAATTACAGTTGGTTGGACGTAGTGATTGGATGATCCTCACAATGTCATTGATTGTGGGGAGGCTGAAGTCAGACCATGCAAACTGGGTGTCCGACATCTCCTGCCGACCATCACAACTCCCATTGGAGAGGGTCAAGCGGACATCCGATCTGATTTTGGCAACCTTATCTGCAAAGAAGAGAGCAAACTCCTCACACCGTTCTTGAGAAAAGCTCTTCCGGGCTGAAGACAGGCTGGATTGCACAGTCTGTCCACGGTCCGAAAGAGCTGAGCTGGTCTATTCTGTGCAGCCACAATCTCTCTGGACAGGAATTCTGCCTTCTTACGAGAGATTGCGGATTGATAGACCACATAGTGGTTCATCAAACTAAGTTTGCCATCATCCAGACCGGACCTCCGCCAGCGCCTCTCCAACCTTCGTACAACTCTTCTCAACTCCCTCACGGTCTCATAGAACCAAGGAGACCTGGGACAAAGAATGAGAGGACGAACACGAACAGGAGCAATGGAATCCAGGGCCCCTGCCACCACCTTATTATAGGCACGCACCAGGTCTCCCGGATCCAAGCAATCTATCGGTAGGCCCGATAGGTCCAGCATCGCCATCAAGTCATCCGGGGAAACACCCCTTAATGGGCAGTACCGGACCATTTCCGTAGGGGCTGACCTATTAGGGTTGGCCTCAAAACTGAACCCAATGGGGTGATGGTCCGACTACTGAGACTCTAATTCATCATATAAACCATAAGTTAATGGACGCTGCCATCAACCCCTATTGTTAAAATGGTGTTTGTATAAGTGTTTTATATTTGTTCCTTGTGAAGTGATTTTTATTATGTATGTTTATATTCTGTGTATATTTATTCTGAAACTCACAAACAGGTGCACCTTGTGAAAAGGGTATACATAGCCCTAATGGTGTTATCATTGTATAAATAACATTTTACTACTGCTACTACATAAATTGGGGACCAGCTGCAGATAAATAAATTACCTCACCCCTGAAGCCCGTCTCGCCATTGCCCAGAGCAACCTCCTCTTCCTCCTGGACTATGGCTCCACCATGTACTCACAAACCTCCTCCACAAACCTATCAAGACCAAACACCACCTATAACAACATCTGACATTTTGCCCTTTGGGTTCGTTACTCTTCCCATCACTATACCCTATATCAAACTCTTGGTAGGCTCCCCCCTCAAGCTAGGCAAAACTACTTCTTGGCCTGCACCCTTGGTACGGCAATCCGTAACCTTACAATATATCCTCGCTCCCCCTACTTCAGTGGAAGATATTTTGCTGTAACCTCTGCCATGCTGCTAGCCTCACGTTGGAATGCCTGCAAGTCTCCACTTGCATGAGTCAGAGGGCCTTCTCCTCTGTCAACCTTACCATCTGGGACAGCCTAGCACCCTCTCTGAGAGCCACTGACTCTCCTAGTCCATTCAACAATCTTCTCTAGCCACATTTGCTCTCCACCACCACCACCTGTTTCTGCTCCCCTGGGTGACATCATGCTGTTGCCTTTCCTTTGGTTACTCATCCTAGTTAAACAGCTAAATTTGGAGGGTTACAGATGAATTGTCTGATTAAGCATTTGTGCTTTTGATTTCTTATTGCTTTCTTAACTCTTCAGGTGTTATGCTCTCACCCCTCCCCCTTGTTATGTTTAAAAACCGTTGTATAAGTTCTCTATTATTTCTGGTCACCAAATGTATTATACTGTTTTTGATGCGTTTGTTCCTTGATGTATTTGTATCTCATTACAGTGTATGGTAGAATGCTGCTGCTGAGCATGGAAATCCATGGTCAGAACAGCATTGTTGTGTTTCACTCAGTGCATCATGATCTTGTTGTGCTGCACTGAGTATGTCACTGGTGCATCGAACACATTCACACATGCACGATGTTGGGCCATGGCGGTGACAGTGGATGAGAAAACATACACACAGTGCTTGAATGAACCACGGGCACCCCGGTAAGAAGGTACTTCCTAATGCTGATTAAAAAATTGTATAGACTCACCATACACTGAGTCCTTCACAGATAAGGATATTCACAGATTGCGAGGTCTCCTTGGCAACGGACGACAGCTCGAGCTTTGCTCTTGAGTTCTAACATTCCCTAGGAGACCTGTCAATCGAGAATATCCTTGTTTTAAATGACTCCCCATAGACAATCCTCTTTATTTTTGTACCTCTTTTTTGGATCCGTGCACTTACTGGCAAACAAATGAATAAATGAATAAATACACATGCATTGTATGTATCTTTTTTCAAAATACAGTAAAATACAAATAAAAAAAGAGAAGTGGAAATACAATAAAAAAAAGAGAAGCAGCCCAAGAACAGAGCCCTGTGGTATACCACTCCTCAGAAAACTTTTGAGTTTACCCCACAGATAGAGACCAACTGTTGTCTACTTATTAGGTAGCTTTACAACCGGTTACACATCAAACCATCAAAGCAAAATTTTCTCAGTTTGCCAATCAAAAGTCCAAGATCTATTGTGTGCAAAGGCCTGGGAAAGATCAATGAAAACTGACTCAGCAACCTTATTGTTCTGTGCAGACCATTGCCATCCCTCACTAGGACCAAGGCGGGGCTTAGTTTCAAAACCAGATTGGCATCTATTAAGAAGATTGCCCTTATCTAAATGATTTGAAGTGTGTTTCCCAAATAATCTTCCCAAGACCTCCGATGCAACAAATTGTAATGAGTTTGGACGATAATCAGAGATTTGTGTAACATTGCCAGACTTGAAAATAGGGATGGCGCTAGTTTCCACACTTCAAGAAATTGTAATACTGCAATAGACATATTAAATAAATATGTCAAAGGGTGACAGATCACAGGAACTGCATAATGAAGAACTTTAGGATGTATCCCATTGATACCCTCAGATTTAGTGGAATTTAATTTCAAGAGAGAGGCACAAGTCTCTTCAATAGTGAAGGGGATAAGGGCAAAGCAAGGATCACTATGAGATTTTGTCCCACGAGGTTTGTATGAATCATTCTCTATGGACCCACTGCACAGACCACCAGACTCAATAAAATAATCATTAAAAGCATATGCTATTGCTTTAAGGTTGCTGATTTTGGTTCCCTGAATGTCAAAGTATTCAGGTGTTGTAGAGTGTTTAGAAGAATCTAAACTTGACAATTTTCCAAAATAAACTCGCGTCTGAAGATCTGCTCACATCTGATATGTTTTATACAAAATTTTGCTTAGCTAATCTGATCTTCTTTATGTAGTGATGATTTCTTTTTTTTCCGTAAGCATTTTTTGTCCCCCAGAGCCCTGGCAGGCAACTACAGCCCTCCGAATGGAGGACTCTCTCTCTCTCTCTCTCCGGTCCTGCTGCTCCCATGCTAGGCAGCCCCCTGGTAGTTCCCCTGCAGATTGCTCCTCACAGCATGGCCAGGAGGTGGTTGTCTGCTTCTCCCCCCTCTGGAGACCCAACCAGGAGTGGTGGACCATCATCAAGCCTGCCAGGCTTGCTTTTTCTTTTTTCACCTGCCCCCCCTTCTGATGCAGAGACATCGGCATCTAGCCTCCCAACTCATACTGTCCTCCAGCCACCGCCAGAGGGCAGTCAGAAAGCAGGATGACTAGTCTCCCTCCCCCTAAGAGAGGAGAGGAGAGCAGTCTTCTGGACGTTCAATCCTCTCCCCCCCTCGCTGACCCCTGGGGTCCCAGGCTTGTTCCCAAACCTGGGTCACCAGCATGGCATGAGGTGTGGCGTCCACTGCCTTAACCATCAACACCACCGGGCTGACCCTTATGTAGTGATTTCTTTTTTTTTGCTCCTCTGCTCCCCCTGGCCTCAACCCCCCTGGAGGTAGCCCGGCATACCCCTTCACTGGGTGGGTCCCCCTCCTTGGAGAGGAAAGACACCAGTGGGGGTCATCCAGCACACTAGTCAATCGGCTCCGGGTGTCGCTGAGGCAGGTCGGTCGTGCGGGCTGGTGGCAGTGGGGGGCTGGAGACTGTCATCCAACTAGTCAGGGAGCTAATTTTCCTGGCTTTTCTCCCCCGGAGAGTGACGTGCCACTGATGTCAAGGGAAACGCCAACTTAGTCAGTCCCCCAGCAATCAGAACACTGAAGTCCTGCTGTGTTCCCAGCCTCCGCCAGGGGCCAGCAGGTGCCCAGTTCACATCCCTACCTTCCCCCCAGAGAAGGTGAGCTGTTTGTGGATGCTCCTTCCTTCTCCCCTGGCTGGTCCTCCAGCAACCCGAGTCCGTTCCCAAATCCGGGTCGCCGGTGTTGCAAGCGGGAATCTAACCACTGCGCCAACAGACAGGATCATAATGATTTCTAAGTGATATGTATTTCTGCCAGTCAGCAGAAGTGCCAGTTTGTTTTGCTACTTTCCAAGCCTGATTAGGCAATTTACGTATTTTGACCAATTGAGATGCATACCAAGGGGAGTTATTCCAACAGACCAATCTGTTTTTAGTGGGGACATGTCTGTTGCAAGTCTTGGGGAACTCACTTATAAAATAAGAGCACACATTGTGTACATTGGGAATAAGGGACAAATGGTCCCAACTGACTTTTTCCAACTCTGCCATGAGATTGATATAGTAAAATTTTTCAAAAGAGCTAAACTTCTTAATAGATAGAAGAGCTTTAGATGGAAGAGCTTGATCTGTATCCACTGGAAATTAGGAGGGAGAGCGGGGATATGACTGAGACGTTTAAATACTTGAAGGGGATAAACAGGGTGAGGGAGAGAAGCATATTTCAGAAGAAAGTAAACCCAAAAACTAGGGGGCATAGTTGGAGGCTGGAAGGGGGAAAGTTCAGAGGTAATGTGAGCAGACAGTTCTTCATGGAGAGGGTGGTGGACCTCTGGAACAGACTACTGGAAGAGGTGGTAGCGGCTGAGACGGTAGGGGAATTTAAGAGGTCATGGGACAGACACAGGGGAATAATCAGTAGAGGAAGGGGGATGAACCTAGAGAAAGTGATGAGATTGGAGTCTCCATCAGGTGGGGGTCAGGGAGGGGAAAATGAGTTGGGTCTTGGGTTAAATATGGGGAAGGAAATAGGGCAGATTTGGTCAGCCAAGGGGTCCTTTTCTGCCATCAGATTTCTATGTTTCTGTATCAGACTTGCCTCTTCCTTTTGGGGGACTGGTAATACAATAGATGTCTTAGTGATCAGGTGAGTTAGGCAAGACTCCAACCTGTCTGTATATTTCTGGTCTACTGGGAAAAACTAAATCTGGTGTCAAGGAGGATTCAGTGTTCCCCATATTTATCTTTGTGGGGTCAGTTATAAGATGGGCTAAACCCAGTCCAGAAGCCATATTCTCAAGTTTCAATGAACCCATAGTTTTTCCCAATCAATATTAAAATTGCCCAGTATCAATATTTATTTAAAACAGATCAAATTGTGCAAGGGGGATTTTGGGGAACAGAGGTCCCCTATTAGACAAACTGGTTTAACATTTCTAATGTTAATTTTCACCATCAACATTTTAATATTGCTATCTACTACTTCTAAGGGCAACAAGTTTGCACAGTCGTTCGTATGGGTGTAAATCACAATCCCCCACCAAGCTAATTCCTGTCTCTTTCCCATATGTTATACCCTTCAACAGAAACCAAATTGTTATAAATCTTTGCTGACAGCCATGATTCAGTGATCATCATAAAATCCTGATTATTCATAGGTACCTACAGCAGTAACGCGAAGTTTCCATTTTTGGTAGCAGACTACATATGTTACAATAAACAAATGACATACTGTACTTGTTTTCAGGACTGCAGCAATGTTAACAGCATGGGATGGATTTTTTCCGGCCTGGATTTAGACATCTCCACAGATTAAAAGAGTAATGCACATGAGATGTAGAATGTATTTGAATTAAAAAACAAACAATAAAAAAAAACTTTGCATATTTATTTATTGAAATGTTTCACCAGGAAGGCACGCTGAGCAACAAGTTGCTTGTTTCCCAGTGCGACCTGGGGGGTAGGGAACAATGAGATAGAATACAGAGAATTATACAATAGGAAGAAAATTTCATGTATCCTGATTGGTCAGTGTGTATCTCAGGCAGTGAACTGCTGTTGAACAACAGCATCACTGTATTAAGTCCAGGCACACAGTTGACCACACAACTTGAAAAGAAATCCCTCCATCCTCACAAAAGCCACCACAAGGCTGGCACTGCGCAGAAGCCATTATAGGTTACCGACCCCCCCCCCATGAGCCTCACTTCACCAGTCACAGAACTCAGACCACACATTAGTTTTCAGGCTTCTCTTCAGAATAACTTGTATTTTCACCAGGTATTTTTCCCAAACTGAACGTCTTCAGTGAACCGCACTGATCGTTACTGCCGATTGCGCAGTTCACCGAAGCCACTCAGTTCCGAAAAAAAAAAAAATCAAAATTAAATCTATCTTGTATCCTCAATTTACGCAGATCCTCCACCCCCTCCATGCTCCTAGACCTTTCTGGTCAAAGTTTCATTAAAAACAAATGCAGTTTAACCTATTTGACCCCGAAATCACCACAGCATGTGAAACACATCAGGGTTCTTCACTACAATAGTCCAGTGGTTGCGCGACCACAGAAGAAACAGCTACAGTTTTACAGTTAAAAGAAACAAACCTAAAATACAGCCAGATTTAACGGTGTATGAACAGCTCGGGAGGCTGACAATACAAAACTCAGGAAGACAGGCTAGACAGGATCATTCCAGGCAGCATGACAGCACAAATTACCAGTACCACCTAGTGGACTACTTTATCTGATATTTACAGTATATCCCTCCCATATAAAAAAAAAAAGAATAAAAGAAGTGTCATATAAAAAGATTAAAACTTGTAATTATTATTTTAAAATAAGCCATTGTACAGTATAATAGCAATAAGGCACTCCAGGGTGTGTGTTATTCTGTAATAATGCCACTCCTCGGGTGGTGGAAGCACTCAGCTTCACCTCGTGCTTCAACCCACTCGTGGAGTGATGTTTTTACACAATAACACACACTCTGTCATGCCTTATTGCTTAAATGTTACAATGTTGGAATATAATTTGTTTACTTGCATACAATGAGAGCAGGAGGGATTACAGGTGGATAACATTGGCTAACAATGCAACAGTTAAGTCTAGTAGATATGAAGACACATATAGCAAACTGGCAACAGTTGGTGACAGTTGGTAACTCTGGAACACATATAATAACTTGGCAGCAGTATGTAGCACTAGATGGTAAGGTGACACAATAGTAATTGGAGGCCATTAGTGTAACATAGATATTCAAGATTTACAGTGATTGGAGTAAAGAGAGGATGAATGGAAGGAGGGAAAGAAAAATTGTGGAGGGCAGAATGGAAGAAGGGAAATGAAATTCATGGAGAGACACAGACAGAACACGATTTTTGAGGCAAACAGAGAAGACGGTGGACTAAAGCGCATGTAACAGGGGTATAGCGGTAGGTTATAAGTGCTTAATTGAGTGTAGGGGTAGGCCAGTGTTAGGCTGTGTTAACTGGAAGGGGGTAGGAGGAGAGGAGAGGTAGAGTGTGACAGGGTGATGAGAGAGAGGTATTGTAGGTGGGGGTATCCAAGGGGAAGAGGCAGTTGAAATTCAACAGTGTCCTGTTATCCCTATCTGGGCAAGGCATTGGACAGCCCTACTGTTAGGACACTGGTAATAGGTGATGAGAGTTATTTATATATAGAGATGCGAGGGCGGGGTTGTTGGGGGAAGGATGTGGTGGGAGGGGGTAGCAGAGGTCAACTATAGAAGGGGGGTAATACCCCACCAGTGTGCTAGGTGACCTCGCCTGCACAAGACAGTGATCTAGCAGTGACTGAGGGGGTGCAGTAAAAGGAAAAATGGGGAAAGGGGTAAAGTTGTTGCCCACCATGTGCTATGGCTCCTGCCTGCACAAGGCAGTGATTGAGCTCACAGGAGGGAGATAGATTAAGGGTAGAGAAAGAAGGGGGAGGAACACTTTAGGAGGAGGGAGAGTAGACGACTAAGAGGATCACGATCAGATGGAAATAGGAGTGGTGGGGAGTAGGCATATGGTAATATGGGCTTTGGGGAGATGGCGGGGGGATTAGGGAGGGTCATGGCAGGCACAGGAAGGGGAAAGGAAGTTATTGAGGGCAGAGTTAATGGAGTAGCAAGAGGCTGAGTGACAAATCTGAGGGGGAAGTGAATTCCAGATTTTTGGGAGGCGATTAGAATAACCCGATTGGCCAATAATGGTGAAGCAGCATGGGATCACCAGGGTTTGTGAGTCAGTAGATCTTAGGGAGTGGGAAGGGGGGCAGTTGTAAAGGCAGGGGAGAGATAAGAGGGAAGTTCACTCAGCCAGTGCCTTGGAGGTGAATTTTGCGCAGTGAGAGAGACGTTGGTTTGTCAGGGAAGGGAAAGATAAGGTATGGTAGAGATCACAATGATGAGTGCAAAGGGGGTGTCCAGGGCAAAATGGCAAAAGGAGTTGAAGAAGGTATCTAGTCTGGCCAGGGAGGACTTAAGGGCAGTACCATAGACTATGTCACAGTAGTCGAAGATAGGTAGGGTCATCTTCTGGACAATCTCATGCCTAGCCATTGGTGGGATGCAGGCACGGTTCCTGAATAAGGCATCAAGCTTCAGATTCAGAGATTGAGAGGAAAGGTTACCCTTATGGTAGTTCTACCTGTCCTGGTTCTACTATCACATTTGTATTTACAAACTGAAAACAAGAGAGGCACTTGTTTGATAAAAGCACTAGATAAATTTGGAGGAATAAGGCTGTGGTAAATAATAATAAATGTAGCTAGAGGGCTGTTGCCCCAGCACAACTGGTGTGGTGCTGGCTCCCTCTGGTTGGGTCTCCGACCAGCCCTTACTTGAGTCATCCTGCTGAACCCTCATGGGGCTTCACTAGCCATGTCCCAATGTGAGAGGGTCAGAGCACAACTCTCACCAAAAGGGCACCTAAAGAGGTCATAGTGTGGAGCACTTTAACCGTTACCCCTTACAGTGCCTGATTGCTGTTAATAAAAGCTGTGTTTATGCTGTTTAAACTTTTCTCCTTTTTGACTGTTTTAATTGTGTGCATGCTGATTGGGGGAAATGGTTGTATTTGCCTGGGGGCTCCAGGAAATGTAGGGAGGTGTGCTGGTACAATATCCCATGGAGTTGTAGTGGCAAATCATCAGGCCCACGTAAATCTTTCTCTGTGTGGAGGCACTGCCATTTCTTTCTTTCTGTCGGATGCACACACTCACACGTATACACACACACACACACACACACACACACACACACACACACACACTGTTGAGTGAGACAAAAAATCAGGAGCTACCAAATACATCTGTGGCCGCTTGGTGTGAGGTAGCAGTGTCTTCCTCCCATTGCCAGCTGTGGAGCACACCTGCCTTATAGAGGTCTTACACTCACAAGGGGGCACAGGTGTGAAAACAGATAAAGTTTTCTATCATGCTATGTTTTGGGGGAACATGACTGCAGTGGCTGGGTGACAAGATGCCTAAAGGAAATTCCACAAGACAGGAGTTTCACATATTATTGGGGCCCCAATTAAAACAAGAATAGATTATTGGTTTGTTGCCACTGCAGTTAATTTAATTACAGTAGAGCTGTTTTCCATCATTCACTGATCATATGCCTCTGGGATGCATGATCGACGTGGAGGGTTCCTTACTGTGTTTTTGTAAGGGTTATTAGAAATTAAACTGGGATTATTACTTTCCCAAAGATATGAGAGGGGCTGGTAGAGCTCATTGTGGTGAGTAGATCAGCTTAGTGTCCATATGATAGTTCTCTGGAGGGATGGGAGTATTAGAAGAAGGAAATAAGTGCCCTCTTCATTGACAGGTGTCAAAGCATGGCACCCTCTTCATTGACAGGTGTCAAAGCATTGCGCTGGTTCAATATCTTGAATATCTGGGTCTACAACTTCATGTTAATCTGCTGATGTCTGAGAAACAGGGAAGAGATCAAGATAGGCAGAGACACACTGATGCTATAAAAGGTGAGATGTCAGATTCCTATATAATTCATCTTAGTCCCTTAAAGGGACACTGTTAGCAGTGATGAAAGTGAGCAGGAACGCACAGGAACTCAGTTCCTGTACTTTTTTGCAGCAGGAACTGAGTTCCTGTACTTCTTCCTACTGATATTTGAAATGAATTTCTTACAACAGTAACATAATGACAATTTCTTGGCCTATGATATGAGATCAGTGGATTCCATCACAAAATTTGACTTGCAGAACAATTTAATTTGTTTTAGAAATACTTTGACATCTCTGATTGGGTGCACCAGTATCTATACGGCTGTGTCTGGAATTGAAAGACATATAGAAACATAGATGTCGACAGCAGAAAAAGGTCCAACAGCCCCTCGAGTCCCAAGAGTTCTTCCTTCAGAGCGAGTATCTTAATTCTGCTTTTCATTTGCACACGTCTGAGTTCCTGTATTTCTTGTTCACCACTTACACCACTGACTGTTAGCCTTTTTTGCATCATATTATTTCTAGGTAAAAACCCACATGGTGTGTTTGCTTACCTTCTCTAAAACTCATCGATGTTGCTAGTTGTTTTATCTGCCTCCTTGCTTAGTAGAACTGAAAACCATTATTATGCATAGTGATACCCAGCCTTGTTTTACTTCACATACTTATTCTTACAGCATACTTTCTGAACATTAGAAACACCCCAAACAGTGCAGTTACTCATGATACAATAGTCTCCTCTATTCCCAGTGCACAATGAGTGGCTAGACCTTGTTGGGGGTGTTCCTAAGTCCAGAAAAGATACAATGGTAGCTGATCAAAGAATATAAAGAAACTTTTTGTTTGGTAACACCAGTAAGGTGGGCAGTCAGTTTTTTACTTTTCAAAATAAATTATAGATTGTGGGAGCATCACGTGATGCTCCCCGGCCAATCACATTGCTTCCTTAAGTTGTACGTTAGGTACTCTTATTGCTATAAGAGCACCTCACGCACTCACACTAATGGGCTTCTCAAAAACTGGCGCAGAAACAGACCGCAAAATAAGGGTTTTTTTGGTGCCACAATCCATAATAAGTTTATAGGGGTGCTAGGAGGGCCTCTTATGTCTATAAGACTGTTGCCTCTTGCATCCTTAGGGCACCAGAACTGCTTCCCTTCAGTTTGCCGTTCTCGTCTTCTAAGAACACACAAGGCAACACACCTACAGCCATAAGAGGCCCTCCCAGCACCCTTATAAACGTGTAAAAGGAATCAAACTACTAGCTACATCAGCAGTCTCCACAGAATGTGAACAAATCATAAAATGTGTTATTTAAACTAGGGACACTTTGAGGCCTAAGGGGGTGGACAGTAATCCTTTAAGGCAGAGCAGCATATGGGTCTCATATTACTTAAAAAAATGTTTTTGAATGCTATAGGGAATAAATGAAAATGAAGGTTGTTACAGCATTACTTAATAAGCAAGAGGAGTTAATGTCCAGGAGGGAGGATTTACAAGGTTGTATTTCCAAATATTTTACAGAAATTTTGGTGTGACAAGAGACATGTCTTTGATGGCTGTAGCCTTTTTGGAATAGGTTGACCCTCTGAGACAATGTGGTACAGTGTTTGGGAATGTGTGTGTCCCTGTGACAACCTTGGAAGTTGTCACAGCAGTCAAGTTCTTGAGTAAAGGTACATCCCCTGGGAATTGATGATCAGACCACAGAGTTTTATTTACTAGCTTGTGGTACTATAGGGATTTGGCTATGGTTTATAACTTTGCTCTTGATCATGGAAGGCTATTGAATAGGGATCTACGACCAGTCATTGACAAAAATGTTGTCAAATGACCGAACAGCGAAACCTTTATGTTGACCACTTTTGCAGTCAGCATAAAGAATCTCACTTCCTACCATGTTTTCTGTGAGGGGGCTGTTCCCCCTGCACCCCCCCAAAAATAATCAACTCCAAGTCGGAAATGATTAGGAGAAGGGGTGAAAGACCACCTGAAAACAGTGCCAGGGTCCAGCACCAACACTACAGCGACCAGGCACTGTAGTCACTGTAGTGTTGATCGATGTCGAAGTTTCAACTTCAGGGTGGTATACCATCGTACAGTATATATGAAGCATTGTTGGTGTTATAGTGGAACAAGAATAGCCTCCGAATTGTGATTATATGATTTTGGCTAACATTTTGATCGCTTGATTAATGAAGGCAGCTGTGCATCTTGTAGCCTAGCCACAAACATGTTCCATAAAGGATGGGACTATCAGAGATAATTTGTTGTTTATTAGGGAAGTAATGACACTGGGTAACCAAGGGGAGTTAGATGGTTTTGCTTTGTATATCAATTAAGAAATGGCTTTTGCTAAAGTTCAACATCCCTTTATGTTTCCTGTTCCTAGTTATTATGGAATTCCTGAAACTCCTGTAAAACAGTTAGAAAATTTTGTATAAATGTCCTTCCAACATGCTGCTGGTTAATGGAGGGATAGGGGAACCCTTTATAGTTACTATAGGGGTTAGACAGGGTTGCCCCTTAAGCCTTTTTATATGTGCTTTATCTGGATCCTTTGATTCAAACTTTTACCCATGGTGAACAAATTCTTGGGGAGAGCAAATCTGAGCGGTCAAAATACTATATGAACATACGAACATACGAAAATGCCAGCAGATACAGGCCTCGCAGTCTATCGCATCTGCTCAGTTGTGCAGCTCACAGTTCAGACAATTATGGTTTATGTAGATGCTATCTGCTTATTAAAGAACAGTTTGGCGCAGTTTGGGGGGTCTTAGAGGCCTTTCCTACTGTAAATCTTCAGGTTCTACTATCATCGATAAGAAAAGTATTGGGATTCAGTTGGCTTTGACTGGCATGGATATGCATTCTCCAGTGGTGGGCATTGCTTTTACTATCGAGCCAGTTAAAATTTGTGGGGGTTGACATTTGGAATGGGAAACATGGCTTCCTTGAATTGGGATGATAAGCTGACACAAGGTAAGCAAAAGGTTGAACAATGGTAGAATTGTTTTTTTTTCCCCAAACAAGAGTGTTTAATTATTTAATCCTTTTTTATTCTGATTTTTTCAATATGTTAGCTATGTTTTTCTAGGTCACATTAATTTGGAGGTAAGGTGATACAGCCTTTGTTTCATGTATCGTGCAGGAGTAGGTTGAATACAACTAAAAGGAATATAACACATCTAGATATACAGAAAGGGGGTTTGGGTATGACTAATCCCATTGTTTAGTTCCACTGCATTTTTGTAGTTTAACATATATCTCCAGTTTTAAACAGTCAAGTAAAGCCCCTTGGGTGTATCAGTGGATCAGACCCTCAATACCTTTATGGGAGATGGAAACTTGATTAACAGGGTGATAGATAGGATGGGTTTTAGAGATGTGCGAAGCTGATTAAATTTGCTTCACAAATTAATCCATGAAGTTAGTGCAATTTATGAAGTGCGGAATTTATCTGTGAAGTGTGATATTTCACCTGCAAATGGCGGAATTCACCTGCAGATTGCAGAATTTGTCTGCGAATTCCACAATTCATGGACAAATTTCACACTTCGCCTTGAAAATGTCACGATTTCGGACGTAGTTGAAGTTGCTGAGGGCAACGAAAACTTCATGAAACTCCACGAATGTGAATTTCAGTCACTTTGCTGCAATTTCACCTGCTAAGTAAAACTTCACTGCAACTCTAGTGGGTTCTTTCCCTCTATATGTGGATCATGCTTTTAATGTATGGTAATTCATGTATGGGGATGTTACTAGAGGCCATTAAATTGGGAGTTTGGTAGATTATTTACAAACAGGTGTTTAGAAATAATGGAAGGGCTTTGTTTCATTCCCTTTCAGCTTCTCTCTATAAGAAACTTTGGCATAATATGGCCTGGTTACCTGTGTAGGTGTTGAGGTCTTGGACATATGGAGTTATTTCTCCTCTCTTGCCAGTTGAGGGTGGGGGGAATGAATTATTTGGAAGGTTTGGTTCTGTGCTTGTATTATTTTGTTTGGTTGTCCTCTGCTTGTCTAGTTAAAATGTTTGTGATTAACTGGCATGTACCAATAGATGACGGTGGTTGATTTGGAGTGATTCTTGGTGATTATTATGTTGATTATAATGTAATGTGTTTAATTATTTTAAATAAAAAACTTTTCCTGCTCTTATAAAAATTGCTCTGGGTTCCCTAAGCACTTTTACTCCTTCAATTGAAGAATGGCCTATTTTGCAACCAATGCATGTCCAAGATATGGACACCCAGGACCACTGCAAGTAAAGAGAGGCGGAAAGTGAGATGTGGATGGGTACAGGGAGAACACAGAAAAAAAATACGAACAGGATCATGAAAAAAACAGAGTGATGGTTTATTCTCTGTGTCTAGCATTCTGATGCTTTTTATGCTATATTGTTACAGACCTTTGAACAGCACCAACTGCCTGCAGTTATAGAATGTTCATGTCCCCTAAGATTATATACTGGGACCTTTAGATCCTGATTAAGAAATTTGCACCACTAAATCATTTTTTTTTAATTACCAGTTGTGTAAAAGATTTTGTTATCTGGTTGATCCTGACATCATCTATGTACTAGTATAAGTCTTTTAATTTTGAGTTTATTATTATATCCCATCTCTGTGCAGACCATGCCGATATCAAACCTGCAAGCAACAGCATGATCGATATCAGCACTATCAGCACAGAAATGCGCTATAATACATAATTCAAAATTAAGACATACTGTGCTGGCACATAGACAGCCCCTGTGGCTGAACCTGCTGCTCGAGTCATCAAAAGTTTAGCCGCGGGGGGTCCTGGGAGCTGTTATGGTGGTGGTGGTTTGCTGGATCAATCAGAAAACAAAGACTAGTACAGAAAAAATAAGCTACAACAATTATTTAGTGATGCAGATTTGTTAATCGAGGCCTCAAGGTTCAAGCTTCTGACCTGAGATACAAGATATTCTCTGTGTCAGCATTATCCTGGGATAGACCAGAGTTTGTAAACAGATACAAAGCATGGGAGGAAAGTGGTGGTACTACAGCACCTCTCTATAGGTCATGTGTGAGGCTCCATCTGGAATACTGTGCCCAGTTCTGGAGTTCAATGATAGGCTAGAGACGGTGCAGCATGGGGTATTCAAAATGATTCAGGGCCAGCAGGGTAGATCCTATGAATAATAGCTTATCTGAACAAGCATGTACTCACCAGAGACCAGAAGGGAGAGGGGTGATAAAATAGAGACCTTCTCATTCCTTAAAGGAATGAACAAGGTAGATTGTGAGGGAATATTCAGTACAAATAGTGACTCAAGAACATTGGGTCATGAGTGGAGGCTGGTGGGGGAAGATTCAGGATGGAGGTGAGAAAGTTTTATTTTACAGAGAGAGTGGTGGAGCCATGGAACAGCCTACCCGCAGAGGTGGTGAGAGCAAGAACCATTAGTGGTTTCAAACACAGCTGGAACTGAGTAAAAGACTTAATATTTATACAGGGGGAAGCAGTGGGCGGGGGCAAGGTGGGGGAAGGTGATGGCAATAACCCAGACTAGACAATAGGTCCTGGGGTAGGATAGATAAAACAGGGCAGACTGGATGGACCAATGGTCTTTTTCTGCTGACATTTTCTATGTTTCTGTGTTTCACAGGACATACCAGGTATATGAACATATGAAGAAGCCAGCAGAAGAAGGCCATTTGGTCTATCAAGTCTGCTCATATTGCAGGGCCCACAGCTTGAGCTAATGTCCCTGCCCTCCCTCCCCACTCCTCCCATTCTCCCTACCCATGATTCTTACCTCCCCCCATGCCTATCCCAGCCTCTCTTAAAGCTGCCCACTGTCTTCAATGAGATGACCTCTTCCGGCAGCGCATTCCAAGTGTCCACCACCCTCTCTGTGAAGAAGTGCTTCCTGACCTCCCTCCTAAACCTCCCACCCTCCAGCTTAAGACTTTCCCCCCTTGTAATATGGTTGCCACTCAGCTTAAAGAGATTCTCCTTATCAACCTTGTTTATCCCTTTCAAGTACTTGAATGTCCCAATCATGTCGCCTCTCTCTCTCCTGTCTTCCAGGGAGTACATGTTCAGTGCCCTCAACCTCTCCTCATATGCCTTGCCCTGCTGACCGGCTATCATCTTTGTAGCCCTCCTCTGTACCTTCTCCAGCAGGTTAATGTCCATTTTGAGGTGTGGGCACCAGTACATCTGTTATCTGGCTATCTTCAAATACAACATATTCAAAAGGTATCTGGTTCTTTGGTCCCTATTCCAAGTGAGTGGTACTTGGGGAAGCAGCCACTGCAGCCTCCTCTGTAGCTCCAGTATTGTCCCCTGCCCCCTCACTTTCCACTAGGTGTGTCCTCACTGCTCACTGCTGTTCACTGTTATGTATTTTCCTTACACTGGGTGGACTTACCAGGAGCTTTCGTTGGGAATCAAACTTGGGACCCAGAGTTCCAAAAGCAGAAACTCTAACTGATCAGCTAAAGAAACAGAAACATAAAAAAAGCATGACGGATAAAGGCCTAGCAGCCTACACAGCCTGCCCAAGCCTGTCTAACTTTGGGACTGTGACACTGTCAATCCTCCCTACCTCCTCCCAGTCTGCTCCCTTATGCACTATTCCCATGGGTTACCTTAATGTCCCACCCCCTTTTAATCCCTACCACTGTTTCAGCCCCAATGGCCTCCTTTTTAAGATTATTCCTGTCCTTCACCACTCTTTCTGTAAAAACTGCTTCCTGACTCCCTCCACCTCCAGTTTTAGGGAGTTACACATGTTACCACTCACTGTAAACAGCTCACTGCTATACACCTTGGGCCCAATTCCAAGTCACGTTACGCATGGCGCAAGATGATTTACACCAAACCCTATGGCGCAAATTGTACCTTGCACCGTGCATTACTCTAGTTGTGATTACAAGATGTGGCTTGTGCCATGTGGGTTGCGCCAAAGGTGGGCTAAGTCACTCACTATGCCTGCAACCCACTGCAGCTTGATGCAAGGGTGGGTTATGGCAGCATCTGTGCCCTATTCTGAAAGGGCGGCTGCCGTAACCTAGTCATGCTATTACAGGTCTTGCAATGACACTGCAGGTTAGACCAGCATGGAGGTGGTCTAAGGGGCATCTGTCCTGGCAGAATGATGGATGCCCTCCCAGCAGTGCCATGAATCTCACAGTGCCATGCCCTATGGGCCCCCCCCGAGCATGGTGATCCCCCCCACCCCATGAATTTCGGGGTGCCACCCGGGTCTGTATTGTGCAGTGCCCCCCCTTGCACCTGTGCCACCCAGCCTACCCCCCCAGGCCCCCAGGGGATTGCAGGCATGTTACGGGGTGGAGGGGCACCGGGGGTACAGTTACATGTGGTCTGCGACTTGCGGCACCCAGGTCTGTTGCACCATTTCCATGGCACAACTCTGCGGCTGCCGCAAGTCATGCGTCATAGGTGCCGGGGACCCTGCCTGTCCTGGAATAGGGTGCAGGGGCCCCGATGTAGTGGTGCATGGCACAACTCACATACGCCTGTGAGTTGCACCATGCGTTCTGGAATCGGGCCCTTTGTTTATTCCATGGAGGTACTTGAACATCTTGGTCATATCAACCCTCTTTCTTCTGTCCTCCATCATGAATCTGTTTAGATCCCCCAAGCATTTCTTGTAGGACCTACACTATTGCCCCAGTATAGTTATGATGGCTTGTCTCTGCACTGCCTCCAACCTGTTACTGTCCTTCTTCAAGTGTGGGCTCCAAAATTGCACACAATGCTCCAAGTACTTGGCGAAACAGGTCCCTCTCCCTAGGAACCTCATCATCCAATCTACTTGTAGAGTGCAGTGGCTGTGGGGTGGCAGTCTTCCAGAAGATGTTCTGGAGGATGCAGTGCTGTCCCATCTGCAGGAATCTCTTTGGGCTAAGGAGAAAGTTCCTTGTCTCCAGACCGAGTTGTCCAGGATTTGGGGGACCTCCTCCTTCATCCAGGGACCACCAAGTCTGCCCCTACTGCCTCAAAGGTTGCCAAGGCTGAGGCGCGGTTGGACTATGGTGAGCTCAGAAAGGGTGAAGGTGGTAGGGCAGAGGCACATTCCTCCTATGGTTCCACTCCACAACTTCTATGCTGCATTGGCAGAGTGTGACTGTTCCAAAGAGGCACCCACAGTGGAAACCAAGGAGGATGTTGGGTTCTCCATAGTGGAGACTCCGGTGGGGAGGGTGAGGCAGAGGACCCCAGAGGAGGAGGAGGAGGAGGAGGAGGAAGCAACCCCTGGTGGGGGATTTTATTGTTAGTGAGGTAGACTAGGGAGTGGAAGGAGTGGGAGAGATGGAGGTTAAGTGCCTACTCAGCGCCATGGCTTGGAGGGATGAAAAGTGCATCCAGAGGATCACTGGGGCAGCAAGACAGGATGAAGAGCTACACATCATTGTTCACTTTGGGACCAATGATCTGGCTGGTGATGAGGTTAGGGTAGTGCAGGAGGACTTCAGGGAGCTGGGGAGGGGTCTTAGACAAGTGGCACATGCTGTAACCTTTTTGGAGGTGCTACAGGTCAGTGACAAGGGGAGGACAGGGCACTCTGCACCATGAGATTCAATGTATGGTTGAAGGACTGGTGCAGAGCAGAGGGCTTCAGCTTCATTTGGGACTCGGGTCCTACCTGGAGGAATGCAGGCCTATACAAGTGGGATGGACTGCATCTATCCGGGGAGAACCAAGATCCTCAGTGAGAGGTTTAAATGCTTCATTGAAAGCATTTAAACTAGGAAAAACAAAAAACTGCAGTGATATACTCAGGCTGGAGTCAAAAGTGTAATCTAAAGTGCTTATTTCTAGGCATTCAAAACTATTCCCGTCGCTTCAAGGGTACAATCCCTCTTCATGGGGGGGGGGGTCATTGGCAAGCATTTACACTAGCCTGGGGGGAGGTGAAAGTAGGCAGGAAGAAGCTAACTGCCCCCCCCCACAAGATGAAGCAGTCAGTAGGGAGGACCCTAGGGTTGGGAAATCAACAGTAAAACCTAAAATTGAGGTAGGTAGAATGGCAGAGATAAGGAAGAATGGAAGTAAAAACAGGAGTGGAATGGAGGGAAGACATGGGGATAGGAGTGGAGCTACTTGAAGGGAGGATGCCAAACTTGGAAGGCCATGTGCACGAATGCCCACGGCCTGGGAAATAAAATTCTGGACCTAATGGCCTTGATGGCAGGGGCAGACCTTGACATTGCGCTATTACCAAGACATGGTACATGGGGAACCATAAATGGGATATAGCCATGCTAGATTACACTTGATTTAGAAAAGACAGTGTGGGAAAAAAGGGTGCAGGGGTGGCTATCTATGTCAGGTGGTGAATTACAGCAACTGAAGTTCAGGGAATGCAGGAGGGAGTGGAAGCACTATGGGTCACCCTGGAGACAGAAAACTGCACCGCCATTTGCACTGGTGTAATCTCCAGATCTCCAGCACAAGGAGAGGCGATGAATGGGGTACTAGCGGAAACCATCCACAAAATTACAGCCAAAGGTGAAATGCTGCTGGTGGGAGACTTGTTTGCCTGATGCGTATTGGAGCACCCGGGCTGCAGCCACAGTCAGGAGCTGAGGCATCCTGGATGTCCTGCAGGGGGCGTGACATCCTGTGTGTCCTGCAGGGGCATGTCTCAAGCAGCTTGTGGTGGAACCCACCAGAGAAGGAGCAATATTGGACCTGGTACTCACCAATGGGGACAGAGTCACCGATGTAATGGTGGGTAGCCACCTGGGATCCAGTGATCATCGTACGGTGTGGTTCAATGTGAGAACAGTGGAGGAATCAAACCACATGAAAGCAAGGGTCCTGGATTTCAGACAGGTTGACTTTGCAAAAATGAAATGTCTCATAGAAGCCCTGGCAGCATAAGGAGAAGGTGGGGTGTGTAGAGAAACAATGGGCTAACCTTAAAGGGCCACTGTCAGCGTTGCCCTTGCGTTTTTGATTACTTCCAAGCAGTGTTCTTGTTGGCACACACCTGTGAATTGTGTACTTTAGAATGCCCCCATAGAACTAAAAAGTATGCAGCCCTACCTGTTTTTGTAATTTTTAGTGAAATTCCTTTTTCGAGTGTCCTGACATTAAATGACCCGCCACCGAAAGTATGTGGTGGTTGGGAACATGAGTCATAAATGAGCACAGTCCTGAAGTGGGATTTTATAGCATGCCCACTCTAAAAATATATTGCCTCTGTAAATTCTGCTAAATGGAACCGCTCCTGGTGCGTACGAACCCAAACTGAGCACTACGAGTATTACAATGTAAATTTTTAGACCGCAGCTGAAATCTCGAGCATGCGCAAGGGAGGGATACTCTTGCACATGTGCAAGATCTTTGCCCGTGTCTCATTTGCGCATGTGCAGGATTTCGGCTGCCCTACCCTGCAGACACTGACAAGTGTCACGGTGTGCCTTGGGTCTTTGGCCCTTATGCGCACCCCATTCCATCAGGAAATACGGTGAGATGGGTGCGGCATAGGAGAATGGGGTGAACTTTGGGGCTAAAGAGTCCAAGGCATACCTTGATGCCTCTCACTGGCTGCAGGGTGTGGAATGGTATGAGCATTACAGGCAAGAATCCCAAGTCACACCCCTGATGCCTGTCATTCTCTACAGGGCGGGGCGTTATGGTTGGAAAACCTAACACCTCAGGCATTCATTGGTATTTTCACTCCAAATTTTCAACATGGTTTTTTGTGACCCCCACCTCATGAACAGTGGCAATATCAGTTTGTTAGCTGAAAGCTGCTTATGCACAGCGACTACGGCATTTACCACCACAGGTGCAAAAACACATTCCGAACAGGATGTGAAAAATGACAGCTGTACTGTTTATGGGGAGGTGTAAAAAGGCAGTGTAGCAAATCTGCAGTAAAAAATATTAAAAAAACTGGTGAAGTCACGAGCGTGCATAGAAACTGTGCAACGCACACCCGTAATGTAATTAACATACTTAGTTTGGGGATTTTTTACAGCAGATTGTCAACACAGGCATTTTGGGACCTCCGATCATGAACAGTGTCACTGTGATTTTCTTTATCTGTCCTGAACAATGATTTCCCACAGCGACCACGCATCTCTGCGTTGAAAGTGTGAAAACACATTTCAGCCATGTTGTGAAAAATGACAGCTGTACTGTTCATAAGGAAGTGTGGAAAAATGCCACTGGTGAAAATCTGGACTGAAAATATTACAAAGTCATGAACTTACGAGGGTGCGTGGAAACTGCGCAGTGCTCACTTGTAACACAGTCATTTTATGGACTTTTGTCACCAAATTTTCAACACAGCCATTTTAAGACCTCTACTCATGAACAGTGTAACTGTGATTTTCTTAATCTGTCCCAAACATTGCTTTCAGCACCAACTGCACTGCTAGCGCTACATGGACAGAAACACGCTTTTGGGCAAGATGTGAAAATGACAGCTGTACTGCTAATAAGGAGGTGTGGTAAAATGGCAATGTTGAAAATCTGGAGTGAAAATATTGAAAAATGGCGAACTTCAGGCGTGCATGAGGAATTGCGCAACGATGCTCGTAAAACAGTCATTTTTAGGAATTTTTCCACCAAATTTTCAACATAGGCTTTTGAGAGCCCACCTTATGAACAGTGGCAGTATCATTTCATTACTCAGTCCCAAAAGTGATTTCATGCAGTGATCAAAATCACCCTTCGGCCTGATTAACGCCATGACAGTGAGAGCATTCATGAGAAGGGGTCCCAAAAACCCCATGTTGAAAATTTGGTGCAAAAATTCCAAATAAATGCCTGAGATATGCAGCAAAGTTGAAAAAACCCTATCTATCCCATTATACAGCTTACCGGCATTTCCTCAGTTCGCAGTCGGCTTTGAAGAGTGCAGATGTGTTCCCCATCCACCGAAGATCGTCGCGCCGAGTCTGGAGGTAAGTATGGGGTGAGGGGGGTGGAGAGGTGCACAGTGGGTGGGCAACAGTGGAGCAGAGACAGTGAGGACCGTTTTTGTGTTTCAGGGTTTTTTTTTTTTTTTTTAAAAAGGATGAGACTTCTGGTGACATCACTACAATGGTGGCTGCCTAACCCAGACTGCTCCCGATCCAACTCTGCAATCTATCACAATCCTCCACTGAAAATTGACTAGTTACAACTAGGGTGCCAGCTAACCTCATTCCTAATGTCTAGTAGACCATCGCGTGCTAAAGATCTAAAAAAAATGGCAAAAAAGTCCACTTTAAAGCAACTCCCGATAGATGCTGGCATCGAGGGATTTTCGACCTGTGCTAGAGCTTGATCCCTTTCCAAATCTTCATGGGATCCCGACTTGGAGGAAGAGGACCCACCGAACAAAACGGAGAAAGCCCTGGCGAAAATCCTCAAATCGGTTAACAAGATTGAGTCCTCAATAGCCGACCTTTGAATGGACATCAGAAATATAAGTGTTAAGGTCCAAACGAATGAAAAAAAGATTACAGAGGTGATCGAAACTCAAGACAGCAATGATAAAATTCTGGCTTACCTGGTGCAGTGGGCTCGTCTTGTTCATGCCAGGTTGGAGGACGCCGAAAATAGAGCGAGGAGAAATTACTTTAGGATTCACGGAGTGCAGAAGGGAGCGGAGGAGGGCTTCGCCTCACCAGCAGATTTTGTCCTTCAACTACTGAAAACTACACTATCTTTACCTTCTGATTTGCCTCTGACTATTGAATGTGCACACCGCTCACTTGGTCCTCACCCAGCGGATCCAAAAACAAAACCACTATTCTGGATAGTCCGCATGCTACATTACCAAGCCAAGGAATCGGTCCTGCAGGAGGCCTGGCAACATAAAGATCTAAAGTATGCAGGCCAGAATATCTACTTCGACCACGACTTCTCGGCAGAATTGCAAGCGAAACGTCTCCAGGTCAGGCAGATAATCAGGGAGCTTAAAGAAAAAAGAAATATAAAAGCCCAACTTAACTTTCCAGCAAAACTAAAAGTGTACCTAGAAGGCGGGGCTCAAGTTTTCAACTCCCTGGCTGAAGCGGCACCATTCCTAGCGGAACAGAAGATTACACTTCCTAACAGGGAACTGGAGATGCTGGAGCATAGATTGCTGACGGACGCCTGGGGAGTGCAATCGAGAGGGCGTAAGAGATCCTCGATGTGGCTGCTTCCACCTCGAGCTCTTACAGACGTATCGAAACTTTTGAAGAAATCACACCAGGGAACATGCTCGAAGTCAGATTCAAGAGAGGGAAACCAGACTTCGTGAGGACTTCTGTAACGTCTCAGAAACCGGGACCCTGATAATTTTATTTCGTAGGGAGGAATTTGCCCTTGCTGAGGGAGGACTCCATGTTGGTGGGGGGATGAGAGGGGAAGGAGCACGCTTCCTCCCACGGCAGTGAGCGAGACTCCATTTGACTGGGGATTGGGTCCTTCCTTATCTTTGATTACGGGAACTCCTTCAGGGCAGATCGAACTCTCTATGGTACTGAATCCAAATAACCTAGTTTAAATAAAATAATGCCTATCTTTTTTCTTGCTCTGTTTAAATTTAGTTGGTTGGAATCACAAGGGTTTATGATGGAGGTTTCAGGGGAGTATGTAGAGGCAGGGGGAGATCTTATCGAATCACCCCTCGAAAGAGTGACTGAGCGTCAAGCTATTAAACCTTTTTATCTTCACCTGCATAGGTTTAGTCCAATGCGAGGGTTGAGGGGGGGGCGAGTGACCACAAAGCCATCGGGAAAGTGATGCTGGGGAATATCCGCATGCTGCTCGCAATCCTCATAATATATGGGGGTAGGGAGCATAACATGCTACACCACGAGGTCACAAAGGATACTTTTAAACAAACATCGGTGAGGTTGTACAAACCCGAAATCCCTCACCTAGGAAGTCGTTATGCAATTATTAAAAACAGAAGAAAATGTTGTTATAGTAAACAGCAACTCAGTTTAGTAATAGTAACTCAGTTTTGGATGTTCTTATATAGTTGGGTTATATGGGTTACTATTATATTGATGTGGAATTTGTCTGTTATGTTATTTAATGGTTATAGAAACCGTCTGTCTGCTACATGGGCCAAAACTTACTTTCTCGTTTCCAACATTCCCAGCCATCACATATTATGGTCTCCATTGATAGCTGAGGATAAATGGAAGTTGACAAGACTTATTCCCACCACAGGCCAGGATGAATAACCTTCAGATAGTTACTTACAATGTTAAGGGCATTCACTCTCCAGTGAAGCATTCTAGAATATTAAACGAACTGAATAAGCTTGACTGTAGTATAGCATTTCTACAAGAAACCCATCTGGGCAGGGATGAACACCTCAAACTGAGGAAATCATGGGTAAATAGAGAATGTGCAGTGGGGTGGCCATCTTGTTTAGGAAGGGTTGCTTATTTCAAATAAATGGTATTGAAAGAGGATGGGAAGGGCGTTTTTTGTGCATCTTTGGCACTATACAGGGACAGTCGATTCACCTAGTGAATTTGTACGCTCCCAATAGCCAAACACATATATTTTAAAAATCTGTACTTCATAAGGTGGCCATGTTACCGGAAGGACAGCTGATAATAGCTGGAGATTTTTACGCAGTTGTCTCCCCAGGCCTCGATAGATCTCATCACTCCCCATGTCATAATAGACTAACGGCCAGAACTCTGGTGGCCTTACTAGAGGAGCTGGGTCTAGTTGATGTTTGGCAAACACAACATAAAGGGGAAAGGGATTTCTCCTTTTTTTCCGCAGCCAATCAATCATATTCAAGAATAGGGGGCGTGGCCTGGCTCTGAGCAAGATGGAGGTTTAAGCTCTGAGCTCCTTCGAATAAACAATATCCAGCATCATCTTAAGCCATCTAAGTCAAATACAACATTGATTTTGAGAGAGCAACAAGAAAGAAGATACTACAGTTAATTTGGTAATATCCTTTTTTTCTGCATAAGACTCTTTTTATCACTATCAGGTCTTCTATAGACTCTGTGGGGAAGGCTGCAAAACTCCACTATGGCCTATTCCGACAAACAAGTGAATCCTCTTGGGAAAATTGAAGAAATGTTCAATAAATGATCAATAGACATGAAGGATTTAAAAACCGCTACCCAACTAAATACTCAAACAATGGAAACCATCGACTCACGACTTGCTTTTACAGAAAATAAAGTTCGTCTGAATGAAGAAGCTATACAAGAATTAAAATCCACTATCAGGTTTCAAGATCGAGTTATCAAAGAATTACAATCTAGAGTTGAAGATATAGAAAACAGAAATCGAAGAAATAATCTCAGAATATTTGGGTTTCCCGAGGACGTAGAGGCCAAAAACACCACAGCATTCCTACTACATGTACTACCGCAAATACTGGGACTTCAATCCGGTAATGACTTAATAATAGAATGCTCTCATCGATCACTAGGCCCAAAACCTTCTGCAGAGCTAAGACCCAGACCAATAATTGCTAAATTTCTTAACTATGCTAACATAGAGTTAATTATGCAAAAATCTAAAGAAATCGGACAACTTTCCTGGCATGGGCATAATATTTACATATATCGTGATTTTTCAAAAGAGGTTTCTATGAAACGGAAAGCCTACACGACAGCCAGACGTACTATGCATCAGATGGGACTTCATTTTTCTCTTAGATATCCTGCAATTATGAGGGTCTTTATGGGGGATTCATTTAAAGATTTCAATAGCCCAGAATCACTGATGGTCTTCCTGAATAACTATACTGCAGCTAGCCAGAAAGTCCCCGAGACCCGACAGGCTCAATACAGAGCCGACACTCAGACAGCTACCAGTATCGAAAAAACCACAGATCCAAAAGCTCCAGAGAACACTACTAACCTTCCTGACCCTTCTAATAAAATATCACAAAAGCAGCATAATCATGCACAGGAAAGGCTAACTTCTGAAGCTGATCTCTCTGGGACGCAGGGCTGTACCCCCATGTCAGTGAGTGTTGGCATGTCCACTGATTCTGTTTCAATTGCCCCTGGTATTGCTGTGCAAAATAGATATGCATTGCTGCAAGATCTACCTACCTCCAGTGATTACTGTGAAGGTGAGTCGAGCGTCCCGTTGATGATGGATGAGGACTGCAAACCGAGGAATGCTTCCTGGATTTGTAACGGTAACAACTCGCCTTTTAAAATAAACGAGCCCCCGAAGAAGAGACGACGTGGAAAAAATAAGAATAGAGGGGATACTCCTCTGAAGCATTGATCAGAACATCTGACTAGTTTACAGCGTGGATCGTTGCTTCATGCTGTGCGGAGGGTATGCTCGATATATATTAGGTGGATGACCGACGATGACAACTGATTGATTATTGTGCCTTAGCAATTGATCTGGGACACACCCCGTATTGCTTCCTTCTTGTACTTTGAAATATGGTGAGCATTTCTATTAGCAGGTATATCTGTAGATCGTTGTGACTCAACAGCTAATATTTGAGACCTGGGTATAAATGTCTATCCGTGCACAGTACATGAAACGGCATTACCTGCTTGGGAGGACACCCAGATACCTATAAACAGAAGTTAAATAGACAATACTACTCAGTCCTACTACTATAAGACAAATGCTATACACTTAATTGAGATGGTATCCTTTGTTACACACTGATAATGAGGATACCCCCGTGACATTTGGTGTGGATAGATGTAGACAGTCTGTTGATCATAATATTCGCATAATTGGCTATAATAATTCCTGGAAATGTTTATCTCTTGTACTTCTGAGGATAGATGTATCAAGGGCTCAATTTACGTGGGTGGATGACATCGTGCTACAAATGTGAATCTGCCTTGCATCGAGGAATATCCTTGAATAGTTATAAAATATATCTGGTGTTGCTGACTGTAATGCCTAACTACAGATGTTAATGTCAAAATTAGAATAGAGTTTTAGCAAGATTGATCTTGTAAAATCCCTACAGGGAACTTGGAAGAGTCACAATATCAGATAACTGTAACAATGATGTAATGGGGATATAGACACAGAACATATTACATCTAAGGGATTTGCATGCTATAACTTACTGAAATTTTACTATTGTAGGATCCTTGAATCTGTGAAAAAAGAGCAACTAAATTTTTTTTTTCTTCCTCTTACTGTAGTAACACATTATTTGCAGATCATTGGTTCTCAATCTATTAGAGGTGATGCTGGATTTGACAATGTTACTGGAATACTATTGCGCTTAACTTAAAAAAGTAAAACAAGTATAATATACTTTATCCCATTTAGGGGTCTTGTATAAAATTACAATACCTTGATATTGTTAAATTAATCTTTGTTAGATTTACTTTTCAAGGGAAATTGGATAGTACTTTTTCTTCATCTCTTGCTCTTTTCTTTCTTTCTTTTTCATTACTCTCAGCTAATACTATCCTATTCCCTTATTGTTAAGCTACGTCCTAGAGAACAGAGAGGTGGTCTTGGTCTCTTCCTTTTGCTTTTCTTTTTTTCTGAGCTTAGACCGACCTTTTCTTCTCTGTTCATCTCAGATGATAGCAATTCTTTTTTATTGTTATATAATTCTGATATATTGTAGTGTTACGGTTATAATGTTAGTAGAGAGCTGCAAGGAAGGTGAACAAATAGACTGTATTCATTTTTTCGGCCTGATATCTATTAACAGCTCTGCCAACAGTTTACTTATATGTAACAAACACAATAAGCTGATCTGCATATCTTCATTTGATCATAATTGTGTATTTGAGCCCCTTGACACTATTCCTACTCTATTACAGACTAAAATATTCAATATATGATGGCTAATATATCATTATGTACATGGAATGTCAAGGGACTCAATACACCAAATAAACGCAAACAAGTGCTTAATCATCTTAAAAAGCATAAAACACAGATTGCATTATTGCAAGAAACTAAACTGTTGGATGCAGACAGCATCAGATTAAAATGCGATTGGGTCGGTCAGGTGTTTGTGGCTTCTGCTGCTTCCAAAAAAAGAGGTGTGGCTACACTGATTCATAAAAAACTGAAATGGAAACCTTCTGACATTCAGAAAGATTCTGAAGGTAGGTGGCTTATTATAACCTTTGATACCCCATCAGGTCCATTAACTATAGTTAACATTTATGCCCCAAATTCAGATGATCCCCTGTTTTTACAAAATCTGTTTCATATTTTAATCTCATCAAACTTAGTTAATTCCCCTTTATTGATTGGAGGGGATTTTAACTTTACTTTAGACACATATATGGAGAGAAGTAACAGCTCACTAGACAGCCATCCTAGAAGTTCTACCATAACTTCTCAGTTAATGCAGGACCTGGGTTTAACTGACATATGGAGGACTCTTCACCCTAGAGAGAGGGATTATACTTTTTATTCTTTTCGTCATCAGACTTATAGTAGAATAGACTATTGGTTGACGTCCCCCGTAATCACGGCTAATATAATAGATGTTGAAATCCTCCCATTAATCATATCTGATCACTCCCCAATTAAACTTTTATTTACTTGGGGCCCTCCCCCCATGAAATCCCCCTCATGGCACCTAGATCCCCTATTATTAAAAGATCCAGAATTCCTACCTTGGATTAAAACACAAATAGAAGAATTTATAACCTTTAACGACCCTAAAGATACCTCTATGGGTTTTACCTGGGAAGCACTTAAAGCCACATTACGTGGTAAAATAATTGGGTTTGCAACTTATAGAAGGAAACTCAGGGAACATCAAATTAACAATCTTGAAAAACTACTTAAAGCAAAACAAACAACATATTCGAATAATACTAACCCTGACCCCTCTTCGACTTTACATTATGAAATTTTACAATTACGTATGCAAATCAACGAACTAATCTCTAGAAAAACAGAATTAGCATTATTAAGAATAAAACATAAATTTTGGGAAGGAGGGGAAAAAGGGAGTAAAATACTCGCTTATAGACTTAAAATACAACAAATGGAACATCATATTGCTGCTTCAAAAGATCAGACAGGAAAAATTTGTACTAGTGAACCCTCCATTAATGAAATCATGACAACCTTTTATAAGGAACTCTACTCTTCACCCTCCCCAACACTTACCTCAGACATTTCCTCTTTTCGAGATGAGCTTGTACTCCCTCGTCTTACAGATGATGCAATACATTCCCTTGATATATCCTTCACGGTAGAAGAAGTAAAAAAAGCTATCCTTTCTCTTAAATCCGGACGTTCTCCGGGAGGAGATGGCTTTCCTGTCGAATTCTATAAGATCCTTACTGAACAATTGTCCCTTTATTATGTAACGATTTCAAGAATCTACTAAAATAGGGCATTTACCTCATATGTTGACAGATGCTATCATAACAGTTCTCCCAAAGAAAGACAAAGATGTTACTATTCCGCAATTATCGCCTATATCATTACTTAATCATAGATGGCAAGATCTTTGCTAAGATCTTGGCTAATCGTATAGAATCATATATTCCCAAACTAATTCATAGATCCCAGGTAGGTTTTGTTAAGGGAGGATGGGTTCATCATCTACGCTCTTTAATTAGCCTTATATATAAGTACAAGTCTCTTCCTCTCCGGCAGTAGCTATCGCTATAGATTTTGAAAAAGCATTTGATTCGTTAGATTGGAATTTTCTTTATCTGGTTTTATCACGATTTGGATTTAGTAATCGGTTCTGTTCTTGGATCCAACTTATTTATACAAACCTCATGGAGGGTACTACCAATTCTACATTATCTCAGCCCTTAAATTAGCGAGAGCACCGACAAGGCTGCCTCTTTCCATCCCTTTTATCTTAGCTCTTGAAACTTTAGCCGCCTTTCTTAGACAGAATAATGATTTTAAAGGTATATCCATTGGTCATGGGCAATATACATCATTGTCATATGCTGATGACATGCTTATACTGCTAGAAAATTTTGAATTATCAGGACAACCACTTAACAATATACTCAACCGATTTTCCAGACTTTCTGGACTTAAGGTCAATTATCAAAAGACTGAAATATTACCATTAAATAAACATTGTGATACTCTAATGAACAAATGCCTCAGATTTCGTTGGGCTCCACATGGTATTACATACCTAGGTATAAAAATACTATCCGATTTAGATAAGATATGGGATATAAATATTCATCCCTTACTAGCAGATATTAAAATAAGCTTGGATAAATGGAAAAGCCTGAATCTGTCTCTTTTTGGTAAAATATCTGCAATTAAAATGAATATCACACCTAAAATACTTTATTTATTTGCTTGTATTCCACTCAAGATCTCCCCTCGCCTTCTATATAAAATTGACAAAATGATAGGAGACTTTTTATGAGAAGGACACATACCAAGGTTTAGCCGTACTAAATTATGATCTCATTGGTCTCATGGTGGCCTTGGATTACCATGGTTTACGGCCTACCTTTGGGCATTTAGAGCCTCACAAACTATTAAATGGTTTCTTAAACCTAACTGCAATGTACCTTTGTGGTATGACATGGAAGCCTCACTATCTCCAGGACAAACCCCTAACAGTTTCATTTATTTTACTTTAACGTCTAAATTAAAAAAAAATCCTATTATCAATGCATCCATACATTATTGGTTTAAAATGCATAAATGGCTTAAAAGTGACCCTTCGCCTATGCGTTATATGCCAATTTGGGAAACCCAAATTCACACTAGAAAATAAACCAATATATTGTAACTCCTGGATACATAAAAACATTTTTTTAAATGATATACTAACGGATAATAGTATTACATTAGACCTTCAGTAATCTCATAACTAATGGAATATTTCCAAAATAGAATTTTGGAAATATTTACAGGTTAGATCTGCCATACTCCCTTTATTCAACAATTTAATAACCTACCATTAACTCCCTTACACATTAATAAGTGGATTAATACCCTTATGGTCTAACCAGTAAAATTTATAAACTAATTAGGGACATGCTCCCAAACCAATCCCTCATGGCCAGAAATAAATGGAATCGGGTATTGAATGAAAAGATATCTGATTTCCATTGGGACAAATGCTGGAAACTTTGTCATGACTCTTTAAAGACATGCGTGTAGATTAATCCAATACAAAATCCTACATCTGTGGTATAAAACTCCAGCTCACCTGCATAATATAGGTTTACTACCTAACAATAACTGTTGGCGTTGCAACGCTCCAAATGGGGATCTTCTACATATACTATGGTTATGTAAACCTATCTCCAATTTATGGCAATCTATTCATAGTTTAGCTATAAAAATTACTGGTCGGAATATTTTATTTGACCCTAAATTTTATTTATTAGGTATTATAGATAATAATATAAATCTAACAAAATATCAACATAAATGGCTTCAAATTTTGTTTATGCAAGTTAAAAGATTGATCTGAATGCAATGGAAATCTCATTTAATACCTACTTTGTCTGATATTCTAAATAACTTAACCCACACCTCTTCTCTCGAACGGATCTCATACTTAACAACAGACCGACTCAATGAATACTATCTTTGTTGGCAGGACTATTTGAACTTTCTTCAATCCCAAAAATGACATACATTGATAAACTTTCTCTTTCCCATTTAAAACATGCATCACTTTTGGGAACGGATATGGTTGTATAACACTATCCTTATGCAGCTCCTTTTGTTAATTATAGAACTGTTAACTGTAATATTTTGATACTTCTTTCTTTAATTTTTTTTTTTTGCATAGTACAGACTATTAATAACATATTGAATTAAGTAGGTATGCAAAATATATAATTATTGCAATACTACTGGTTATAATAATGTGTTAAACATATTACTACCTGCACTATATACTACATTATGTATACTTCAATCTGAGCAATGTATTTTGCGCTGTACTATGTAATATGGATAATAGATTCAATAAACAATTTAACGACAAAAAATCATATTCAAGAATAGATATGTTCGTAGTCCCCAAGACGCAGATCCACAAAGTGTCATCATCGAAAATTTATAACATTACTTTTTTGGACCATGCCTCGGTAGGGATCACATGGACACTATCCAGAGAACATAGACACACCCAATGGCGGCTAAATGTCTCGTTATTAAATAATAAAGCCCTAATTACAAAACTTGCTAAATTAATAAAAGAAATATACGGCATCAATATGCAACAGTGCTGCTCCCCAATCAGTACTTGGGAGGCCCTGAAAGTGGTGGTGAGGGGAGAACTCATTAGTGCAGCCTCAGCTAACAAGAAACTTGCCCAGATATCTCGAAATAGAATTTTAGAAATGATCAGCTCTCTTGAAGAGGAGCATAAGAGGAACCTTGCAGACACTCAAGTCATGAAATCACTAGTAAAGGGAAGAGAGGAACTGCGAAAGCTAGATGACAGGATAGTAGAAGGCCAACCAAGATTTCTGAACCAGAAATACCATGATCCAGGCAGCAGGGCCTCCAGGCTCCTGGCAATTCAGAAGCGTAAGGCCCAAGCAGACAGGACAATACTAAAAATAAGAATATTTCAAACCCCACCGCCCTCTGGACTAAACCCCAGGAAACAGCGTAGCAATTCCAACAGTACTATCAACACCTATAGAGGAACGAGGGCCAAGACATAGATATTAAAACAAGCACAGAGGACTTTCTATGAGGTCTATCAATACCTTAGTTACCAGAATCAGCAAAATTAGAGTTGAACCGCAAAATTACATTGAAGGAAGTTAAAGATACAATAACACGGTTGCCTTCAAACTAGGCTCCAGGGCCAGATGGCTATGGCCCAGAATTTTATAAAAAGTTTAGAGATGTATTGGCCCCTATCTTAACCATGGTATTCAACTCCTGCCTGGAGGAGAATCGTATTCCTGAGTCGTGGAGGGATGCCACTATTAGTGTTATTCATAAACCAGATAAGCCAAAGAATAGATGTGAGGTCTACAGGCCTATCTCTTTGCTAAATCAAGATTTGAAAATACTTACTAAAATCCTCTCATCCAGATTACAGAAACACATAGAATTATTGATCCATCCAGACCAAACAGGTTTTATACCAAACAGGCATTTAGCTGATAACATTTGAAGGTTTCTGAATGTCATGACATCTGACTCCCCAACATCATCGGCTCAGCTAGCCCTTTTTTTAGATGCAGAAAAAGCATTTGACCATCTAAATTAGGAATACCTTTGGGTGGTTATGGGGAGGATGGGGTTAGGGGATACATTCATGCATTGGGTGTCCCTGTGCTATGGGAGCCCCACAGCCAGAGTCAGGGTTAATGGAACTATCTCTTTGAGTATTCAGTTAGAAAGAGGGTCCAGGTAGGGATGCCCCCTCTCGCCCCTCTTATTTGCACTTAGCTTAGAACCGTTAGCAGTGGCTATTCGAGAATCAAGAGATATCATGGGCATTAGGGTTGGGGAGCAGTGCTATAAAATATCTATGTATGTGGATGACATGCTGATTTTCGTGGATAACCCTCACATTACGATCCCTAACTTACTACAACTATTGGAAAAATATGGGGCAATATCGGGCTTTAAAATTAACCTCGAAAAATCTGAGGCCTTGGTACTAAGCGGGAAAGTGACCCCTGACATTAAGGCAAGAATTCCATTCAAATGGGTCAAGGAAAGGGCCAAGTATTTGGGAGTTTGGATCCCGAAGCACATCGATAATTTATATAAAATTAATTACAAACCATTGATGGTTCGAATTCTCACGGATCTGGGCAGACGGAAAGCGTTGACTCTGACCTTCTCTATGAGGATTGACACTATTAAAACAAACGTTTTACCAAGAATGTTGTTCTTATTCTCCACTCTCCCAATACTAATACCAGAAATAGATCTTCAGAATTTACAAAAAAAGATTACCAACTTTATATAGGCAGGTCGAAAACCAAGAATTTGGTTAATAAAATTACAGGAGGCCAAAGGAAAGGGAGGCTGGGGTCTACCGAAAATTTAACCAGATACTGTTGGACGGCTCAAATAACCCCATTAGTTAAACTGTTAAATAAAACACAAACGATACAATGGTGTATGATGGAGCGAGACGCTCACGCAGAGATACCAGTCTGGGTGTTACCCTGGATCATCCTACCAAAGACAATCCACAAGGTGGAAAATAGTTGGACAAGACATACTTTGGCAATATGGCTAAAGGTTCGAGCAGTATGGGAAAAACCCGACTATGTCTGGCGGTATATCCCCATACAGTACCTCCCTGATTTCCCAAATATGAGAAAGGACAACATTATTAAGGAATGGGTTAGACGAGGATTGGTTGTGCTGGAACAACTTATAGTTGGAGAGTCCGTGAGAGAGTTTAGTACATTACAAAAGGAATATAACTTCCCCCATTCTAACTTTTACAAGTACCTCCAGCTCAGGCATTACATGCACTCTAGGATAGGAATTAATAATCTGACAGGGCAGCCAGAAGATGGAGTGGTCCTAATTAAAAACAAAGCAGATTTAGGCCATACAAAATACTTAACTTCTCAATTTTACAAATTATTAGAAGAAAAGACACATCTCCTAGTAACACAAAAAATCCAAAGAAAATGGGAGAAAGAACTGGGGAGAGAAATTCCAGATGACCACTGGAATAAGGTATGGGCCAATATTCATAGCACCACAAATTCTATGATATGGAGGGAGTTCAAATGGAAGGTGGTGGTGGTGCTGTTCTTTATCACCTCCGCTGTCTCTCAGCATTATGCCAGAAACCCAACTGACAGATGCTGGAGAGGATGTGGTTATATGGGGTCTTACCACCACACATTCTGGGCCTGCCCAAAAATAAGAGCGTTCTGGGACCAAATCAAAGGTGAGATAAAGAAAATATTGGAGTTGGAACAGGACCTGGGTTTTGAGCATCTGGTCTTGGGCGGTTACCCGTCAGAAATCAGAATGAAAGGTAGGAGATACTTATTCTTGGTCCTATCGGTAGCAGCAGTAAAGGTAGTAACACAAAACTGGCTAACCCAGAAACAACCTAGTATCATCCAATGGTGGAACAACATTAATAATATTCAACAAGTGGAGGCCGTCACGGCCAGGCTGAGAATCCAGGTCTCTAGATTTAACACCAACTGGCACCCAATTTTTAATTATTTTGAAGAAAGGAGAGGGATTCCTATTTTAGAGTAACAATTAAAGGCTTGAAGAAAGTAGATTTTGTTAGCTGAATTACCCTGGGGGAGACAGACAGTCTTATATGTTTCCTACTTTTTTTAATTTTTATTTCTTATTATTTGGCTTGGAAAAGCAGACAGACGGTTCAAGTTTGTTGTTAAGAAGAACTTTATTTTCCATAGATTTAGGGGAAAAAAATAAGGAATACATGTTTTTATGTACTCATGTACCTACTGTGAGCTGGCAGAGGCAGCTTGGATATGAACTGTTGTCTAAGTACTAAGAAGAAAACAGAGAGACATTAGAGAAGGAGGCTGTCTTAACTCACTGTATAATTAAGTAATAACTGTGACTTTTTAATTGTGCATCTTTTATCCTTTTTAATTATGGTAAATGTTAACCGTGTATATTTTTGATGTTGGTATTCCTAATAAACTTAAACAAGATAAAAAAAGGACGACGACGCGGGATGTTTGCCACGCTGGGGAGGGCTCCCAGCGTGGCACAAGGACGGCTGTTTGGGAGGGGGCGTGGAGCCGATGGGGGATTGGGCACCCCCGACGGTGATAGCATCTGTTGTCATGCTGGAGTGGGCTCCCAGCGTGGCACCCTGTACTCTCTGGGAGGGGGGACAGTGGAGCCGATGGGGGATTGGGCACCCCCGTCGGCTATACGATGTGTAGCCATGCTGGGGTGGGCACCCAGCGTGGCATGTGGAACTCTGTTTGTGGAGGAGCGCAGCACAGCCGATGGGGGATTGGGCACCCCCGTCAGCTATACAGTGTGTGCATGGGGGGGGGACAAGCACGCAGTATGCATGCGTGTGTGTGTAGGGGGAGCGTGCATGAGCAGACAATATCTTATCGCTGCTCACTGAAGCGTAGCTCCCCCTTTCAACTGTACTCCACTGCATTTTTGACTGCTGTCATAGACAGCTCCAGCAGCCATAGGAGAACTGCGGCCGCGCCTGCAAACACACTGACTGAATTGGAAGAGGGCTGCCACACCTCCGAAAACTCGGATGATGGCACTATGTTTCTTGCACATGCGTGCAAGCAAACATAAAAACACTATGCTTCTCAGAGGACATGACCGGGAAAGTAAAAGAGAAAAGACTAGCTTTCAGGAGGTACAGGGAAACACAGAGGGGGAAGACAGGGAACTGTATCTAGAAAAGCAGCGGGAGGCGGGGAAAGCAGTCAGGAGCACAAAGGTGCAAATGGAGGAAAAAATAGCCCAGGCAATTAAGAAAGGCGACAAGACCTTTTTCAGGTACATTAGTGAAAGTAATAAGACCAGGGGTGGGATTGTGAGGCTAAAAAAAGAGGGAGGGGTGTGCGCAGAGGGGGACCTAGAAAAAGGAACAAACCTGAACAAATATTTTTGTTCAGTATTCACAGAAGAAGGGGAAGGAGAAGGACAACTGGGGTTTAACGCAAAGAAGTGCAAAATCATGCACATTGGAAAGAGGAACCTTAAAGCAAGATATAGTTTGGGGGTTGAGTTTCTGACAATCATTAAGGAAGAAAGAGACTTGGGACTCATCATTACAGATGACCTGAAAGCATCCAAGCAGACAGCAAAGGCAGAAGGGAAGGCTAGATGGATGTTGGGGTTTATTTAGTAGCCGTATAACAAGCCGTAAGAGGGAGGTAATGATTCTTCTCTATAAAACACTAGTTAGGTCCCATCTGGAATACTGTATGCAGTACTGGAGACCACATCTGTGCAGACATCAACAAGATGGAGACAGTGCGGAGGAGGGCAACCGAGATGGTACAGGGCCAGCAACAGAAGGCATATGAGGACAGGTTACAAGAGCTCAATATGTACAGTATACTCTGGAGCAAAGGAGGGAGAGGGGTGATATGATCGAGACATTCAAATATCTCAAAGGCAATTAATAAGGTGAAAGGGACAGACATTTTTCATTTTAAACAAAATAGTAAAACAAGAGGGCATGACATGAGAGTAGAAGGAGGTAGACTAAGGGGGAATGTGAGAAAGTTTTTTTTCGCAGAGAGGGTGGCTGATGCATGGAACAACCTGCCCCAGCAGGTGGTGGGAAAGAATACAGTACAGGGCTTTAAACAGGCATGGGACAGCACATAGGCACAAAGGAATCATAGGGAAGGGGAGGATTAGCTAAGGCCAATGACTAAGTACAGTCAGTGGACACATTCAACAGAAAGGGTAAATGAGCAGACTGGATGGGCCTGATGGTCATTATCTGCTGACTGTTTCTATGACCACTATTGGGCGATAGGGGCACCAGTGGGAAAGAGGTGGACACCAGACCATTTACGGAGGAAAGAGTTTTAAAGGAACTCGAGAATCTGAAAGAGGACAAGGCTATGGGGATGGATGGGATACATCCCAGAATATTAAAAGAACTTAGAAAGGTGCTGGCAGCACCACTAACAGCCCTATTTAACAAATTGATAGAGACAGGGGTGGTTTCAGGGGATTGGAGGAGGGCAAATGTAGTCCCTCTCCACAAAAGTGGGAACAGGGAGGAGGCTGACAACCACAGACCAGTCAACCTGACCTCGATGGTGGGGAAATTAATGGAGTTGCTGTTAAAGGAAAGGATTGTGATATTTCTTGAATCCAGTGGAGCACAGGATCTGAGGCAGCATGGATTTACAGCAGGAAGGTCTTGTCAAAAAATCTGATTGATCTCTTTGACTGAGTGACCAGGGGAGTACAGTAGATCAGGGAGGTGCACCGGATGTGACCTACTTAGAGTTCAACAAGGCCTTCAACACTGTCTCACATAAGAGGTTGGTAAATAGGTTGAGCAGCCTGAGAGTGAATCCAAGGTGGTAACCTGGGTCAGAAACTGGTTGAGTGACAGGAAACAGAGGGTGGTGGTAAATGGCGTTCAAGCCAAGGAGAGGGGAATAACCAGCAGGGTGCCACAGGGATCCGTGCTGGGGCCAGTCTTTTTTATTGTCTTCATAAGTGACATTACTGAAGGGCTGGAGGGGAAGGTATGCCTCTCTATGCAGATGACACTAACATCAGCAACAGGGTTGACACTCTGGGGGAGGGGAATAAGAAAGGACCTAAACGTGCTTGAGAAGTGGTTGACAGTGTGGCAGCTAAGACTCAATGCATTTGGGGCACAGAAATCCAAGGGAGAAGTACAAGATGGGAGAGAGGTACTGACGGGTACCAATTAGGCCATTACCCTCCAGGGACTCCACTATCCCTTCTTTAATTAGATATCTAGTAAAGACCGTCGAATGGGCAAAACAGCGGGCATGGTTTCGAAGTATGTTTATATATTAGTGTGGTTTTTCACTGTGCCCATTTTTTGGTGTCCACACGGAGCACTTATTGCCCTTGTAGTTTTCTACCATGTGTTTATTAACCCAACCCCCTTAATTAAGACTCCAGTAGTTTCGACACCTAGACATCAGACTGACTGGTCTATAGTTGTCTGGCTCCTTCCAACTCTCGGTTTTATGTAGCGGACCACATTTGCTGTCCTCCAGTCTTTTGGCATTTCTCCTGTCTCCAAACAACAGTTAAAGAAATCCGTTAGTGGACCTGCCAGGACCTGTTCTATCACCCTTAGCGGCCTCAAGAACCAACTGTCTCATTAGCTGGGGGGTTATTAGACTGTTTATCTTACCATTGCAATCAGCCTCCCACAGCTAGAGGGTTCTGCTGTCACCATTCCTCAACAACGCCATAGGACTTAGTTACTGCAGCTCTCACATCTGCAATAGTTTGTGTTCACACTTACAACACTACCCCCCATTCTGTTACACAGTGACCCCTACTCGTACATGCAGGATGGTGGCAAGACCTATCTGAGCTAAAGCCAGAGCCCAGCCAGTGCTGACTCTGTAATCAGGGCACTCAAGTTGCACCACGGGTTTAGTGTAAACAAATTGACACTTGCTTTTAAAAAAATAGCTTAGTATTTAATCCCAGGGAATGCAACATCATCACAAGATTCATGTTAGAAGCACGTGGAAGTAATTTCTTGTTATTTAAGCAAAAACCAAATAGAGTGTTATCTCCCCCATCACTGTTTTTTGAAACAGTAAGATTACATAAAGCATATTGACAAAGCCCCAGATTAATACATCTCAGGCTGCATCGCGCAACTGCCTGCACTGCGTAACTGAGATGCGCCAGCACAAAGTAATGGCATATTCAGAAGATGCACCATGAGATGCAATTGTGCATGTAGGGCTGAATGTCCTGAACATGCATGATCATGGAGTGGGAGATGCACAGTGCGGCAGGTGACCTGACCCATACTGTATATGGAGCATGGGAAATGTACGATAGGTGGCCGCATGCAGTGTGTGCAAAATTGCAATATTCAGCCAGGATATGCAAATGGACTCATTGCACATTCTGAGCCCATTCCCCTCATCCGCAGCTCATTACTGGAATGTATGCAGGCCATTTGCATACCCCCGGCATGCTCAGTTCCATGATTGCAGGGCTGCCCCACCACCCCACAAAGGTGAACAGGAGGTACTGCAGCCTAGCAGGCAGATGTGATGGAATGTTTGTGTGTGAGTGGATGGACTGCATTGGCCTGGGTACAATGCTTGTACCAATAGCCATGTACAGATTTGGACTGGGGTACAGGGGGCCCACCTCGACAGTGGCCACAGGGGCACACCTGGACAAGCAACAGGGGATGGCAGAGGGTGACACAGTCTGATTGGTATACCACATGCATGCGATACACCAGCTCTGTATGCAGTGTACAGTCACCTGCAATGCCCCATACCCCCCCATTTGAGAGGAACATGGTGATACCTGCAAGAAATGGCAGTGTGCAGAGGGTGATCAGGTACCCGAGTGGCTGGGTCCCACCTGTGTGCACATATGGTGTACCACCATAGGTGTGCGCCACAGATCATGCCACACATTCCACAAGGCTACCTGGGCACCATTGCACCAGACATCACCCTGGGTGCATGCCACCACCGGGTGGCTCCCTGCTGGCAACATGGGTGCAGGCCATGGCCCGTGGTAAATGTGCTGCAGTGTGGCCATCTGCTCTGCTGGTGTGCAAGGGGGGGCTCCTGACAGCACTGACATGTGACAGCTGGGTGTCTATGTCCCAGGTGTGGTGTAGGGGATGGCTCTCTGGGTGGTGCTCGTGGTATGCCAGCACCTATGGCTTTGGGTACTTCCATTCTGGTATGAATGCGGTGTATGGGTGCCTGGTGCACCTCCAAGGGCTGTCTCAGGATGGCCTGTCTGCAGTTCTGCAGCCTTCCTGTGGGTGGCTGGCCAATTTAGGCCATCCTTTTGATTGCCTATCTTTGTGCGGCACATTTCTGGGATGTGCAGCAGCTGCACCATACATTTTGGCTGAATATACGGATGCATGGCATATTCATGTACCCACACCCTTTTTTTGTCTCACATACATTAATCAGAAATGCGCAACACATCTCTCCCTTTCGAATATCGCACTTCCACACAATGTTTGGGATTTGCCACACATCTCCATTTTGGGCCACTCATCTCCTTTGAAAATGTGGGCCTGGGAGTGTTGTCATTGCCCACTGGTGTGGCTTCTACCTGTGTGCATGGAGCTGTGGGTATTTTTCTGCAAAGAGGATTGTCTAAGCATGAACAGCTTGTCTCCAAGCTCCATTTGTACAGAGTGCGGAATGCCTGATATATCTCTCTCTCTCTCTCTCTCTCTCTTCTTCTCTCTCCCTCCCTCCTCTCTCTCTCTCTCTCTCTCTCTCTGCCTCTCAGGCTGTCTTTCTATCCAGAAGCACCTCACTGGGAAAATTTGCCTTCTGGTTTGTTTTTCTCCTGTATGATGCATATTGTCTTGAAGTCTCCTCTCCTCTCCTCTCCTTTCTGTAAAGAAAATAGAGATAAAAGGTTGGGCTCTATCATGAAGGATTTTTTATAAACCCACAGATGATTTTTTGGGTATTACTCTTTTGTTCTACAGATACTGAGATTCTGTCTAAACTCTTGAAATTCCTTCTGTTGCTGAAAATGTAATATTAGCTGGTAAATTGGAGCTCATCTGGGATATCTCATTTTTGGTGCGTATTACGAACATCTCCCTGTGTATGGATTACCCTGTATATCTCCAGGGGTGAAGGCAACCAGACCCGAGCCTGGTACATACAAAAGGGGTTTCATAACATATGGTATTTTCTAATGACTTAGATAGGTTTTTATTAGTTTCCTAAGTTATGTAAGAATGTATGTACATTAATTTCTTCATTGGATAGTCAGGGCCTATTACTTTATGTTATACATCTGGTTCTGTTTAGAATCGATGTTAACTGAGCCCCCAAAAGGTTCTAAATGATTCTTGTTTTTAAATCTCTTTTTGAAGCTAGTAATGTGCATGGACTTCCATATAAATTAAGCCAGTCCCGCTTTTTCTCCCTTACTGCTAAATACTGGTTTGGGTCCCTTCTCTCCTACCTTTCCTCAATCATCTCTCCTGCCCCATCCTCTTCTTACCCTCTCTGCTCCAGCGATTCCCATACATTCTGCATCCCCCACCCTCGCCCCTCTGCAGGTCAAGCTGCTTTGTCCTTCTGCCTTTCTTCCCTCTGGAACCAGCTCCTCTCCCACCTGTCTCTCCCCATCACTAGTTGTTAGATAAAAGAAAACACAAATTGCACATACCCCAATAATGCAAAGCATCCTGGGAAGCATATGCAAATGTCATGAATTAATTTGGACTGGCTCAACTTTAAGCAGAATTGCACGGTGCCAGAAGGCCTCACAATACAATCAGCAAAGGTTGTTGTTCTCAGCCTTTGCTGATTGTATTGTAAGGCCTTCTGGCACCATGCAATTCTGCTTAAAGTTGAGTCAGTCCAAATTAATTCATGGGCATTTGCATATACTTCCTGTGATGCTTTGCATTATTGGGGTATGTGCAATTTGCTTTTTCTTTAAAAGTTGGCTGTATGGCCAATATCCTCTGGGATAACCCATGCCCCAGTGTATTTGCTCTGGAGTTCTTTTGTTGTTGTTAGATGCCAACTAAGGCATCTTTTTACTCCCTCCTGTTCCAGCCAACCCCCCCTTGCCCCCCCTTGACTTTTTTCCCTCTCCTCTCACCCCCTCTTGCTTGGTCTCCCCATTTCTGTTGCTATGGTGTCTCCACTCCTGGTCTGTCTTCGGACGCTGATAGCACTGTCACATACCCCATCAGGCACTGAGCCCCTTTCCTGACTCTCTCATGAGTGTCCCTTTTTTATTGTATTACACAATACTGTTGTTTTTACACTCAGTATCCACGTGCTTCTACATCTGTAATGCTGCCCATGGTACCACCATTTGTTGTATAGTAATTTTTTTTCTCTCTGTATTCCCCTTCCCCCTTCCCCTGAGTCACACCTTGAAACGAGCCTTGGCTCAGTGTGCCTTTCCCGGTTACCAATTTTTAAATAACTAAATAAATAAATAATATACTGATTATATGCTAGTGACTAAGTTACATTTCAAACCAACCCTCCAGGCTGGGGCTGGGGGTGAGAACTTGAGTGACCAATTGGGTTCCTTCTTTTCTAACATTTCATATTCCAAAGGGGTTCTTTTTGTTTTTGTCTTTTCTATAAAGCTTTTTCTCCAGTCAGCTAATGCAGGCAGGCTCTCGGCCCTGTCACCGCCTCCCCAACCCAGCATCCACCTTCCACAGATTCACTGTGCCCAAAGTCCCTTACGAATGGCCCCCTTCCCAGTGGCGTGGTCAGGAAGGGGAGGGCCATCCTCTAGCCAGCTGGTGACTCATACCCAGAATTGGTCCAGTGGTCCAGATGATGGCACAGTATAGCGGTAGGAGGACGGGGCTTTATGAATCCTACACCAACCATTTTCCATTTTCTCCCATTAGGTCCCCTGACGCAGTGGCACATAAGTGTGTGTGTATGTGGAAGTGCACACATGCTATGGAACCACAGCTCCTCCCTTCAATTCCACTCAAGCACTGGCACTACCACCATGCCTCCACCTGATGGCAGCCAAGGGCCAAATCAACATGCCTTCCCACCTCAGGAATGGACAGCTGTCTGAAGGACGCTTGATCCTCTACCCTGGCAAATCCCAGCAACCCACGCTCATTCCTGAACTTGGGTTGCTGACATGGTAGGAAGTAAGGCGCACAGTGCCTCAGCACTCTACATCACAGGGCCAGCCTAGGCTGTTTTTGGTTTTAAATGATAGAACCAGCCATGTTCTATGAATTTTCTTTATTGTTTTTAGGGACAGCTGGTATGTCTCTTTTCGTTACACAAGTGTCTTCATAGTAGGGATGTCACAATATTACATTTTGAGTACAGTGATATTTGTGTAAGAAATACCATGATATACTGATTATCATGAAAATCTGCAGCGTGTCTAATTTGAAGAAAACAGAGAGAATGGTAGTGGGGGAAGATGGAGGATCAGGAATCTTGGCTGCACCTGGAGAAGAATGCTCTGACAGAGCAGAAGAGATGAGAAGAGTCAAGATGGTTTGGCATGGTGTATTGCAGTACTTTGTGATGGACAATAATGGCAATGCTGCATTTTTTTTTGTGATAACTTATCGCCAGTGGAAATTATTGTGAAATATTGTCATATTGTGTTATAATGACTTCCCTACTCCATAAACCTATAACTCAGAAAAATATGTTTGATGACTTATATTTAAAGTGTAAAAAACATTTTTAAAATAAAACAAGAAATTGACACACCCATTTTCAAAAGTGAAACATTCCACTTGTTCAGATATTGCACGGGAGGCCCTCTTATCACTACATAAGGATCTCACACACACGTAAATCATCAGCTTTGATTGGTTGACCCAGCTCTGATGCGTTATCATTTTTTTAAGAACATTTCCAGTTTCTGCCTAGTATCAGTACACCAACTCTCACTTCATTGCCCAGTTCTCTCAGCCCTGCCAGGCAGTGCCAAGAATGGATCTCACTGTCTCTAATTTTGAGGGGGGGGGGAGCAGGGCTGCCTCAGATCTTTAAATATTATATGCATAGTTTTGAAAATATATTTTCTGTAGCAGCACTGCCACCAAGTACTGTCCACAGGATGGTCCCAACTTAAAGCCAGTGCTCCAGCAAGGATAATTTAGGGTACGCAGTGTGTGTACTTACATACGTCTACAAGCAGCCTTGAGGAGGGGGATGGCACGTGCAGTGGCACATCATAGGATAAGCCTTGCAGAGGCAGCTTTCTGCAGTATATCTAAAGCAGTGCAATTCTGTTTGTTGTTTGGGGCCTAGGGGTCTGCTTGGTTACACAATATGTAGATTCCTGTGTCTTTCATTCTACAGGAGAGAGAGAGAAAGAGAGCGAGAGAGCGAGCAAGAGAGAAAAAGAGCAAAAAAGAGAAGAGAAGCAGCAAGCTTGGAGTCTCACACTCTTGAGCTTCTCTCCTTCTCCACAGGGGGTCTCTGTTGTTACATAAAATATATATTATTTACTTGAACAAATGCAGCACAAGGCCAGTTATTAGTCGTTTGATGTTTGATATCAATGGCTGTCTAGTTCACACCAGAACAGAATCAAAGAATAGGCTTCTGGAATTATACAGCACCTGAAAGATATGGACTATGTCTTAAAGGAGAACTGTACTGAACTTGTAAGTCATTTTTCCTGTACAAGCTGTTTTTTTTAAATACTGGTTCCAGTTCCTTTATTGTTTTATCTTTATTCTTTTTTTTTGTTTGTTTTTAGTAAACTCAATGGGTGTTTTTGATTTAGACACAGATAGTAAGTGCTAGTGTATGATGTAGTTCATATTCCTTTTAACCACAGAATTCCACAGCAAAACACAGATGCATTGTGCCGATGATGTAAAAGCTCAGCAAGGATCTAAACTACATCATACAGTTCTCTTTTTTAACTTATATTTTATTGTTTGTTTCAATTAAACAGCTAAATACAGCATTCCTCATAAGAAATGTAATATAAAAGTAGAGCATATCATTAGATAGTAGCACTATTAGGGAAGAGCGTAATATTCACACATTACAGTTCTCCAGTATGTAAGGATGGGAAGGTGACCCATTAAAGGTTACATAAACACCAAGGCATTACCCTATTGCCAGCAGCATTAACTACATCAGTATTACCAAACAGGGAGATCAAATAGGTATACTAAACAAAGTCAGGTATACTAAATGCAGCCTATGAAACAGGTATAATAAACACAGCCTATGAAACAGGTATACTAAACACAGCCTGTGAAACTGGTATACTAAACACAACCAGGTATACTAAACAGAGCCTATGAAACAGGTATACTAAACACAGCCAGGTATACTAAACACAGCCTATGAAACTGGTATACTAAACACAACCAGGTATACTAAACACAGCCTATGAAACAGGTATACTAAACACAGCCTATGAAACTGGTATACTAAACACAACCAGGTATACTAAACACAGCCTATGAAACAGGTATAATAAACACAGCCTATGAAACAAGTATACTAAACACAGCTTATGAAACTGGTATACTAAACACAGCCAGGTATACTAAACATAGCCTATGAAACAGGTATAATAAACACAGCCTATGAAACTGGTATACTAAACACAACCAGGTATACTAAACACAGCCTATGAAACAGGTATAATAAACACAGCCTATGAAACTGGTATACTAAACACAACCAGGTATACTAAACACAGCCTATGAAACAGGTATAATAAACACAGTCTATGAAACAAGTATACTAAACACAGCCTATGAAACTGGTATACTAAACACAGCCAGGTATACTAAACGCAGCCTACGAAGCAGGTATACTAAACACAGCCAGGTATACTAAACACAGTCAGGTATACTGAACACAGCCTATGAAACAGGTATACTAAACACAGCCTATGAAACTGGTATACTAAACTCAGCCTATGAAACAGGTATACTAAACTCAGCCAGGTATACTAAAGCCTATGAAACTGGTATACTAAACACAGCTAGGTATACTAAACACAGCCTATGAAACAGGTGTACCAAACACAGCCTATGAAACAGGTATCCTAAACACAGCCTATGAAATCTGCTGTTTAACCATTAGAACAATAAGTTAAAAAGGCATAGTTGCTTTTACAATACTCTATTTCTGAATAATTATAGCCTTCCATCTAGCTCCAACCTAAGGATGAAGGAAGGCCAACAGTTTAAAATGTGAACTGCATATACTGCATGAAAACATGGAACAGGGAACCTTCTTTTATACTTAACATTTTGAAAGACTTCAACAGTTACAGACTCACGACTAACCATCAGAACAGGGTATTTAGACATTGCTCCTACTCACTGTCCACACTGTGTGGAGTTATTATGTTCCCACACTTAGAACCAGTTGGGAGGAAAGGCCATAAGTCGGGCCTTGTGGTGCAGCTACTAAAGAAAGTTGCACACTTACCCCACAGCCATGATCCAAGCCCACCAGCAGCCAAGTGAGAAATCAGACAGTTAAACCTCCCTATACTAACACATAATGTAAGTGTCCACTGAGTTCATGTGGCATGAGTCCAGTGTGATCTCTGGCATCCTCGGAGCTGCCTAAATTAGTTAGGCAGAACAGAACCTCACAGCACATTAGAGCAGTCTATATAAAATGTCAGCATTAACATTTTACACATAGTTTCCTCATTCCATGTCCTTGTCCTGATCCACTTCCTGGTGTGGTCTGGCTTGAAACTCCTTCCCATTTTTTTCTACCCAGTGCCCTTTGTCTAGTGGACTCATCAATTAAAAAGTCTTACCTCCACATTCTATACACTAAGATCCATATCAAATACTTATTTAGTTCTACCCCAAATTACAACTTGTATGGGTGAGAGGGCTTTTTCATTTCAGGCACCTAAGCTATGGAATATCATGCCTCAATCCTGTCTAGATGCTAAAAGTCATTTAAATTTTAAAAAGGAGTTAAAAACTCACTTATTGCACCAATCTATTTGTAAGTGTTGTTAAGGCTGAGTTATTTATATGTTATCATGTGCTGTTTTATATTTGTATTATGCATTGTTTGTATTCATTGTAATTCTGTAACAACTATGCTGCTTGATAAGTGGTTCTGGGCCGTTCCTGAAAATGGGCCTTGCCCAGTGTGCATACCCGGTGAACAAAGTGAAAATAAATAAATAAAATAAAAGGTGTGCTAGCATGAGGAATAAATAAGCAATTCTGAGTGCCCTTAGGTGTTGTCACATAGCATCAAATTGCTTGAGGTACTAGTGTCTAGAGTGACAGATCAGAGTGTAATTTAATGTCCATCCTTCCAGCAGTGATCAGGTATGAGGAGCGAACCAGCTATGTCAGAAGATCTCATCTCAGAGCTGTCTGCTTTGAGGAGCACCACCCTCGGTTCATTTCAGGCTAACTGGGCCACTCTGAGACTCACATAGTAGGCCTTCTTAAGATTAGCTATGCAAAAGTCCTACAGCAAAGGCAGGGTCACCAGCATTCTGTTTTTCAAATATGCAAGTAAATCCAGCCCTTCTTTGCCTTCTGGAATCCCCAGTAGCTAAAGGTTCACTGCTCGAGTTTCATTTTCGAACGTTTCTAGGCACCTGTGAACTTGACCGTTTTCCACAATCAGTCTGGCCACTGTAGCAAGCGTGGATGTGGAGCATTTTCTACCTCTGTTACAGATCCTTCTATATTTTTAATCAGGACATCTTGTCTCTCTAAGTGCTCCATTGTTCTTCCAATTTTGCCATCCACGGCATGGATGGATTCCACCATGGCCTTCCATGGCAGCTCTTTTTCTGTCCCCTCAGGATTACCTGCTCTAGAGCATCCCGAGACTTCAGGGGCCTGCTGTTGATTAGACTGCATCAGCGCCACCACTCTGAGTTGTCTTTGGACATCCCATGGTTGGAAAAAGATATCAAATTGATCCTGACCACTCTGGCTACACCAATCTGTCTTGACCACTGTGGCTACACACCAATCTGTCCTTAAAAAGTCTCTCAAAATGTTAATTTAGTTTATTTTTGGCAATTATGCAGAGCACAAGGTGAGAGCTTTCTGGAAACACGTTCTACTCAGCTGCTGCTCTCTAGCCCTCCCACATCATGCAGTTCTAAAATGGTCTGTAGTATCAGAGTAGAAGTCAGAAACACCCAGTGGATTTAATCAAAGGCCAGAATGTTAACCAGTATTTGAAACACAGCTTGAACAGAAACTGCAGCCTTGAAAGTTATATGTTGTTCACATATAAACTGCTTTATGGGGTCATGAGTTAGAAACTGTCAATCTAGCCGTATGAAGACAAACACAGGAACCCATGCATTCAACAACATCCCACACACAGCCGTTGACAAACGGAGAGTGGATTTTGTTGAAAGAAGGCATGTCGGCCAAGGGTTATATTTTTGTGATCTGTAAATGTTGTGCCAAGGAATCTGTAATGTTTACCTGAACAACAGCCAGCAATAGGCTTCAGAGGCACAGTTTTATGTCTCATCCAAGGGATGGTACTTCCAACAGTACAACCCCCCCCCCCCCAGTACTGTGCTGCAGGGTAGGAGTCAATATTTCTGATGTAGGACTTTGACTTGCAGGTGTCATTTTTACCCAGGGGCAAGAGTACTGGCAGATGGCAACTGAGTCACACTGACATTTAGGGTGTAGTAGCAATTTTAAAAAGTGAGTATATTGTGTCAAAACAAGGGATGCGTACTTCGGCTATAGTTTATCTAGAGATGCACTTTTTCAGTGGGCAACTAAGCCTGGAGGCAACCAAGTATTGTACGTGTGCAACACAAGACAGCTGTGGCATGGTGAGACGTGATGGCGCACACTGTTGCTAATCATAGGACTGTTAGTAGTTTGCTAGAACTGTGAGCTGTTTGCATGCTTATGTAACATGCATTTGACCTTTCCACACTCTCGGTCACCATATAGGGATTACCACCCCTTTGCTCTGGGTACCATAAGGGCACAGGAACCCTCTTGAGGAGGGTTCCACCCGTAGAGGTGTTGCAGGGATACATACCCCTGAGGCTAAAGGTACCTTTGGAAGATGCTCATTAGGAAAGAGGTGAGGAGGAGGAGGATAGGAAGTTGGCGCGTGCAAAGAAAGTAGCACCAGAAGGATGCTTGGGCCATGCACTTTTTCATAGCGTGAGGGGAGCATGGCCTAAATGTCTGCTGTCCCATCAAAATACAGGCTAAAGCCTCACAGATGACTGTTTCAGTGGGCATTTAAGTATGTGGCAACTTAGTACTGTGCTTGTGTAACATAGGTAATAGAGATGTGATGACAGGTACTGTTGATAGTCATGGACTGTTAGTAGTTTGCAGGAACTGCACGTTGCATGCCTCCTTATCTAACATGCATTTGGCCATTACATGCTGTCTGTTCCTATGTAAGGATTGCCACCCTTTTTTGGGGTACTGTAGAGGCACAGGAACTCTTGTGAGGGTTCCACTCTTAGAGGAGCCATAGAAATGTGGGTCCCTGAGGCTACAAGTAAGTAAAGGAAGATGCAAAACAATCTGAGATGAAGGTGCTCTATAAAACTGTCAGAGTACACAGCCTCCCAGAAGGAGAGTGGGAAAGGTGCTGGAGCCAAACATTTAACCAGGCTGGGAAGGATATCAATAGAAAGGGGAGAGGAGTACCATATTTCACCCAATATAAATTGTGACTTTTAATTACGATTATGATTTTCAGCCATTGCTTCTATTCAGGAGGTGGCCTGTTATCAGGTGTTGCTGCTAGTAATTAGTGCACTATTGCTAACTGGTTCTAGCTGTGTTTTACAATCCTCTGCAAATCAGTATAGATACTGCCAACTGTCACACTGTTGGCTAATCTGTCAGTTTGTTGTTGGAGGTGGTCCACTGCACTAAAGAAGGTGGAGTAGCGAGTGGCACACATGAAGCAATACTAAAACTTAGAGCCAACAGTGCAGCACCAGAGCCCTGGCAACTCAATATGTCTCTGGATGTATCCAGCACTGGGCCACACACACAGACTGATGATGAGATCAACTTGGAAGATGAGCCGCACTAACACTAAACACAAAGAACACCAGAATGCCTCTGCCATTGAATGCCACTGCCATTGAAGAACACAGATATGTTTACACTAGGAACAGCACTTTGTTTTTCTCCTTATCACTAACAAAGCATTCAAAATGTACTGTGGTTTACAGCGTGTTACTGTGTGTTTAAGGTGCTATTAAGGTGGCTGGCGATAACAGTATTGAGGCTGTATCAATGTGGTCAGTGACTTATGCTGAAGCTGGTATCGATCAATATCTGTATCTTATAGAAGCTGTGGCTTCTATTTAAGGGCAGCTTTTATTTTAAAACTTGTTTTCGGGCTGTAGCTTCTAAATGAGGGTGGCTTTTAATCCATCAATCAATCAATCACTTTATTTAACCAGGCAAAAACACCATTGAGCAAGCTCATTTTCAAAGTGGTCCCGGACAACTGTACAAAAATAAAAATACAATACAGAACAGTACAATACATATTCACAGGTAAGGTATACTCGACAGTAATGAAGACTTTGAAGAAGTAGAATCATAAGGCTCCTACCACTGGCCTGCCAAGGTATGACGATGTGCAATGCATATTATATTTTACAGGAAAAGGAGAGAAGCCAGTAAGCCTGGTATCTCTTCAATGCGATGGTAGAGGACCGGGAAGGGGAAGGCGGGGGGGGGGTACAGGAGGAAGAGGATGGGGTAAGGAGGGTCAGGGTAAAGAATGCTAGGAGTGCTGGAAGTCCCCTATAAAAGAAGATCTCTGGTAAAATTAGTTATAAAGGACAGCTTCTAATCAGTGAAATATGGTATAAAAATAAGCATCACCATCCGATTCCAACTCCAATGACTGAATTACGCTATTACTATTACATTATGTAATTACTGGTTATGTTATTTATTAACTTGGGTTGGCAGCACTTTCAAGAGCCATAATAACAGGCTTTCGCCATAAATAGCCAGCCAGTTATTGTGGAATAGTTGTCAAGCAAACCCATTCAAGTAAGGAAAACACTTTTTCCTTATTCACTTTTAAGCCATGTAGACAAACCTCCATGTCTAATAGTTGCGCAATACAGAGTTTCTGCTTTCAGTACAAAAAGCCTTTAAACAAACAATTGTCACAAAGTTTGTGAAGTGCCATACTACAAAAAAATTCTCAGTCGACATACTTTACTTTTCAGCGTGCGATTCAGGGTACTTGCCATCTTTTCAGTCACATTTTCATAATGAGCCCCCTCCCAAAAAACAATCTGCAAATGTATGTTTTTTGTCAGAGACTTTTTACACAATGTGTAAATATCTGGGTTTATGAAGTCTGTTCGTCATTAAAGACAGTAAATGGCAAAGCAAATTAATTCTTCAAAGTTTCACTATGCTTTTACAGCTACATTTTAATCTCATGGCAACCTCCCTCCACCCCCAGCAATTATATAAAATAAACTATTGGGTGATGACATTATTAATTTTTTTGTTTAGACACCCTCGGTGTGTAATATCATTACAAAGAAACCACTTGCACTTTGCACTCATGGTTTATGTGGTTATCGCCCACCTTGAGTGTATAAAAAAACCTCATAATGTACAACATCCCATACATTGTTCTATATGTAATGACCTTTAGCACAGAGAAGAGGAATAGGAAAACACCCTTGTAGAGGCAATGTTGGGGATCCAAGGCCTTAAGTCACCATCCATTCAGGCTTACCATCTATAATGGAGCTAAGGTAATGTTTAACTCCAAGGAGGGTACCAAACCTCTGACACACTTGATGAGACTATCCACCCTCGCTAAGAAATGACAGTGATTGGCTCTGTAACCAGTATAATCCCTGCATGTAAGGACTCTACCCCTGGAAAAGGTACACGGAGGGCATGCTCTGTCCCTAAAGACAAATCTAGAGGTTTCAGAATTGACCCCCAGGAGAAGATGAGGATAATAGCAGCTGCTTCAGGCTTGGCTGCCCAAGTCCTCTACTCTGAAGTACAAGGCCCATGGTGGAATACTTGGAGCCAAGCCCTTGAAGGGTAAGGCCCAACATTTGTATGAAGACATGGATCAGCTGGTTTTAATATGCAAGCCAGCACAGGAGTGTCTTCATTTAGAAGAAGGCAGCCGGTCAAAGACTGAGGAGGGTGGGCTGTGTTGATCGCCTTCTTCCCTTCTTGAGGGGGTGCTATGAGGGTCCTGGGTGCTACAAGTGTCTGACTCCTGCACATGGATACCACTATCAAGGTGGGGGGAAGGGGACAAAGAATGAATGAATGCTATTATAAACTAGCACTGATGACAGTGGGCGGGTGGCTGTGGAGGGGAAAGCATGTGCTGGCCGTCCATTGTTAGAGTTTAAGTTTATCAAAACATGGGTGCTGGAGGGGAAGCGGGGGAATCTGGGTGCCAACTGATGGTAGGGGGATAGGGGCTTCTATAGTTAAAGGATATAGGCTAGGAAGGTGGGTGTGGGGCTGCTCTCCCTTTTTTTTTTAATAACCCGAATACCAAATATTTGTCTGAATATCGAACGCCTGGTTCCTGAATACCAAATATATGGAAAAAGGTATTTGTTTGGGGCGTGTGCCTGAAAAGTATCTATGCATAATAACATGGTAATTGTGGGTGTGACCACAGTGCAATGTATCTTTTCTTATTATCTATTTCTTTGCAAAGCATTTTAGTTGATGTGGTACTGTAGGTATGAGGGAACTGGAAATGCATTTTCTTTTCCCTTTCTGCTGTCCCAAGCAGGAGGGCATTCAGCTGGATAGGGATAGCCTAGCTTCTTTGTTCTAAAAGACTCTGTGTTTTGAGTATCAACAAGTGCCTGCGCCCCTTTGATGTAAAAGTTGCTATTTGTGTACTATAAACAAATGGCAGGCCAGTCAAATGCATTTAGCTTAGTCTGACCAGTTCAGACCAATTCTGTCTTGGAGGTAGGCTCAAAGATCAAGAACTGTCCAGGGTGTGATGTAAGAGAGGCAGGATGGATGATGTTGGTGAAGGAGCTGGCCTGCCATGGGTTTTCCCTCTATTCTTCTGTGAAAAGTTTGTCTTATCATGGGATTTGGAAGCCACACCATTGCTGTCCAGTCTGCTAGGACTCAATAGATACCAGCTGGTGTAAGCTTAAACTACCTAGTTAGAAGTCAGAACTAGTGAGTGTTATTCTATGTGGATTCTCAATCAATCAATCAATCAATCAATCAATCAATCAAAATCTTTATTTAACCAGGCAATCACTGTTGAACAAGCTCATTTTCGAGGTGGACCTGGGTGCAACAAACACAAGACAACAAGAAAGTACATGATGGTTCCAATTCACTGGCAAATCAACAACAGGCAACAACAATCGTAAGGGAGTACAGGTTAAATACATCAAAAGAAACAGAGTGAAAAGGTACAAACAGCAATAGTGCAGATGAGTTCAACAAGTCTTAGTGGGATTAAAGGGGCAAGTATGGAGGTAACTAACTAGAACCCCGGGAGAAAAGACTGGAGGTTTGACTAGGAGAGGAGAGAGAAGGGAGGATGAGGAGGGGGAGCAGGGCATATATTAGAGAGAGCAGTGGATATGGGATAAGGATCCGTGGATGTATCTGTTTAAATGTTTTGTTTTCCATTTATGAGGTGTACTGTGTTCCCCATAGTTTTCAGTGTGTATAATCCTGTACCACAAGTAAATATCATTGAGTATTAAATGTTATTGTTGTATACTTCATGCTGTCTGGGAATGTGTTTTTAAAGGTATAGATAACCCGGGGTACTGTAATTGACAAGTTCGTATTCCATTTCTGAAGAGACAGGCTACTAAACTGTTTAAAGCAAAGTGTTTCTCAGCTGTGACTAAAGGGTGGGTCAGTTGTTCTTTGAGAAAGGTCACTGTACTGAGTAAGCAGTGGCTGTGGTGAGATTCTGACCTAAAGATATACCAAATGAGGGTCAAGCTGGATGCTGGCTACATATTGAGGTAACCATTCAAGTGTCTAAAGGGTCATGAAAAGTGGTAGCATACTGTGGACTGAGTTCTGGGAGAACCACTCTGTGACAGTGGGTGTAGACCATTATGAATTGTGTATTACAAGTGTTATGGACCAGGGAGATAGCTGATCAACCATTTGTGGCAGACGGTATAAGACTGGGAAAAGAGCAGCACAGTGGAGTCCAGCAATCTATCTAAGGTACAAAAAATTAGTAACAGAAGCATGACCAGGCAGCTGCTGGCAGAAAGACACCAAGGGAGAGAGGAGCTAGCATGGCAATAGTAGTAGAAACAGCAAGGTAAGGAGTGAAGCCCCAAAAAGCCAGGAGAGCACAGCCACAGCACCAGCATAGCCAATGCACAAGACAACAGATGCAGGCAGATGGGAGTAGCGCCAGTTGAGCCCAGACAGCCCTGCAAAGAGGCAACACCTGAAGGGGCAGAAGAATGCCAAGGAAGAATGCAGTGCTAGAAAGTGACCAGCAGGAAGCCTTGGCACAGTGGAACCACTAACAGACCCTAATTTATTTAATTGTTTGTTTGTTTACCAGGTAGGTGCACTGATCCCAGGGACTGTTTTCACATGACCCAGGTCATACAGATGACACAGTAAGTGGCACACACTGCAGAAGAAATACATAAAGAGAAGGTTACAATAGGATACAATGAGTACAGTACAAGTGGTCTAGAGCAGGAGACAATAAGGTACAGGCATACACTGGAATTACAATGCTTACAGTAGACACAATCCATACAAAGGTGTAAGTGCAATAAAACAGTGGTACAGGCAGGACATTTAAGGAGCTCAGCTAGGAACAGGGGGCATACAATTAGATGAGGAATGGGGTAAAGGACGATCTCCCGAGAGGTCATATCATTGAGCAATTGAATTGGATCTCCCTTAGCAACCAAGCTTTGAAGTGGGTCTTGAAGGAAGAGTGGAAGTCAGGGGAGTGGAGAGAAGATGGCAAATTGTTCCATAGCTTGGGAGCAGTGATGGAGAGAACATTGCTACCTAGGCAAGTGGAAATGCAAGGAACTTCCAGTGGCAATATGGTGCATTGCCGGAGGCAGCGTGTAGCAGTCTTAGATTTGACCAGGGAGGAGTAGGGGGATAGGTTACTGCTTCTGAGAGCATTGTCAGTAATGCACCTGAGGGCATAATTATGTCTGGCTTGCAGGGGGAACCAGCCCAGGGATTGCTAAAGGCTGCAGTGGTGCGTGGAGCAAGGAGCCATCAGTGCAAACCTGCAGATGTTGCTATAGGCAGTGTTTAGCCTAGTGAGTAGATCTGAGGAGATACTGAAGAATATGGGGGCACAGTAGTCGAGTAGGAGAAGCAGATTGCCTTGTACGATGGTGAGTCATGCCTTTGGTGTCAGGCGGTGTCTGAGGTGGAAACCAGACCCCAGTTTCTGGTTTATGTGCTGTACAGTTAAGTTGATGTGTGTGTCACAAGTTAAAGAGGAGTCAAGGGTGACACCCAGGTATTTGAAACTTGGTGCATCATGCAAAGTGGGGGCCATCAAGTGAGAGGACAGTTAGGGTAGAGTTTGCTGTGGTTAATTTTAACAGATTAGGTTTGGCTCCCAGGAGCATAGTCTTGGTTTTGCTTGCATTTACTAGGAGTCTGTCGGTTATTAACCAATTGTGTGCAGCCCCATAGTTCAGGGTGAAGTTGGAGGAGAGTCTTGCTGGGGTTTTATCACTATGGTATAGAACTGGGTCATCAGCATAAAGTAAGGCCTCACAGGTGAAGCTGTCCTTTGGAAGAGCATTAATAAAGAGGGAAAATAATAAGGGACCAATATGGAGCCCTGGGGAACCCCTGTAGACACAGCCATGGCTGCTGAGGTGGCAGACCTAATGCTGATGGTTTGGGATAGCCCTGTGAGGTAGCTTTGGAATCATGCTGATGTACCTGGCGAACAGCCGAGGTGCAGTAGCTTGGTGTGGAGTAAACTGTGGTCAACTAGATCAAATGCCTTGGTAAGGTCAATGAACATGGTACTGGGTACGTTGCCAACGTCCATGTTTCTGTAGACATAGTAAAAATGGCCAGTGTGGATGAAGTGCTATGCTGCTTCCTGAACCCATGTAGCTGAGGGCAGAGCAGGTTGAATTTGCTTACATGATCTTATGGAATGGAGAACTCCGCCCCCCTCCCCCCAGATAATAGCAGCAAGCAGCCAAGGAACCAGCAGAAATTACTTTGCTGTGAAGTCTAATGTTTTAAAGCTGAATCTGAGGGAACTAAAAAAAGGCCTGAGCCAGACTCTGCCTTGGTTTTTACCATAAATCGCCCTCTCAACATTGCAGCATGGCAGGTTTTTAAGCAAGCTGTTTAAAATGGATTTATTTGAAAAATCCTCTGGGTTCCCGTGGCCAAATCCCTACTTGATCACACTGAGTGTACAAAGGGCCATTTTGGCGCCATTCTTAGTTTAAAAAAAAAATATTTAGCTCTCACCCCTCGCTACCTACAAATCAGTATCTCTGTAATGGCAAAATCACTGTTTTGGCTGCAAACAAGCCCTGGACCTGTTATTGCTTGCTGTTGCTTTATTTTAAAATATTTTTTACATCACACTAGCCACCTAAGTATAGCCAAGGTGAGCAACATTTTAGCTAGAACCGGAATCTGCCTCGTTTTGTAAAGCTTCTTGTTTTTCAAACAGTAGCCTGCTGAAATCTCAGCATTTCCCAACTCCATAGAAAAAAAATCCAGTGTAATTTGGACTCAAACTCCCCGTCCCCTTCCCTCCTCCTACCTGCGGCTGTGCAATTTTCACCATTTTATCTCCATTCCTCTGCTTCTTTCCCCAGCATTCAAGGCTCCCTGTCGTGGGTGCAGGTTGTGAGGGTATGACACCCTCACCTGAGCAAAGGACCCCCTGCAGCATTTCCCCAGGTAAACGTGCACTTCTCTACAGCACCGCTGAAACACAGAGCTGACGTTTTTCTGCAAACTCGGGAGTAGGAGTCCTGCTGACGCTACACATCAGCTGCCCCACCGCCCCCACCACCACCCTTTGTCAACTTGGTACTTTATAGTGGGACCCAGGTGACTTGAAAAAAAACAATCAGGCAACTATGCCATTTGCAAGCTATCAGCACCTGCTACTAGGGGCTGCTATTTTCTGCCAAAATCGTCCTCCTCACAGCCTGGTGTGTGAATAACGTAGAATACCCATGATCACCACTTACTTCTACTAGCCTTATATCTCTTCACTCCTCTCAGCTACAATAAGCACATTGCCACTCTGTAATCATTGCACATACAAGTATATGTCCTGCACTAAAATTATCATCCAACATATTGCTAAGCACCATTCCTATTTTTTCTCTCACTCTGTCTCTCTCTCTCTCACAGAATGATGACATTGCTTATTCTCCTGTCCATAACTCTCCCCCTCAGTGTACCGCCCCTACCCTGTCTTTGCTAAACCCCACACTACCCCTTCTGAGACACAAAAACACCCCCCTGCTGTCCCCCCGTGATTACTCGTCCTTCAGTAACAATGTCCTACCCACCCTACCTCCTACTTTCTCCTAGCCATCTGCTTCCAGCAGCAGTGGTTGCCCCCTTCCTTTATAGCCAAGAAATACTGCGTTTCTTCTGCTCTCATTGTGTCAGCAAGCTACCTCTACATGCAGGCTCGACACTGTGAAATCATAAATTGACCCTCAAAAGTGCCCTATCTAGGATCTCCATTATCCTACTGCTACTTATGGGCAATATCCACCCCAATCCCGGCCCCGCTACCCCCACCCCTTGCCTGTCAATGCAATTCAAAGGTCTACGACTGGCCACCGTTAATATATGTAGCCTCCAAAAGAATCTTGCCTCACTCCAAGCATGGGTCTGCCTCCACAACCCTGCTGTACTAGCTGTATCTGAGACATGGCTATCTCTAAGCACCCCAGACTCGGCTGTTTATATACCGGCTATACATTCTTCAGATCGGACAGGCTGGATCGGCAGGGTGGTGGGTGTGTGCTGTACCTTCAGGATCACCTACAAGGTATAAAAATTGCTACACTGAACCCCGTGGCAGGTGCCCAGTCCCTCACCCTTAAGATAGCAGTTGGCAAATCAGGTAAATCTCTCTACCTTATGTCAGTCTACATACCCCCACACAACCAAAAGGAGGCATTCTCCTCCATCCTTAACATCATCGCCCAACTACCAAAAAACTCGGAAATCATTGCCCTAGGAGATTTCAACACAAACTGGCTTGCCCCTCACACATCCTGCCTCAAGGGTGCAGCCGCAGCCCTAAATCTCTCACAAATGGTCCTAAGCCCTACTAGATTAGACCAACGCAGGGGCACCAGTTCCCTTATTGATCTCAATTTCACAAACCACCCCAAGCACTTGCAGGATGTCCAGGTCTTCCCAGACTCACTCAGTGATCACTCTCCTGTTACCTGCTGCTGATCAAATAGCTGGAAGCCCCCCTCCCCTGAGGATCTCCTTGTATCACCAGTTAAAAAAAGGGTCCCTGGCACATCTCCGTAACCACCTTCTCAACCTCGACTGGTCCCCACTAGATCACCAGTCGTCAGTGGATGCCACCCTGTCCTTCTTCATTAGCTCCTTCCAAGCTGCCCGTGACATCTTTGCCCCCTTTGTTAAATAAATTGAAAAAACCTTGGATAAATCGGTTCTTGCTTGACCAAATGAAGGCCCGTGATAACCTATGGCACTGTGCCCTTGAGTCTGGTCACCTCTCGGATCACCAACTGTACCGTACCACCCGAAACTCATGCACCTGGGCTATCCACAAGGCAAAGGCAGCCTTCTATAAGTCCAACCTTACTGCCACCTGGGGAGATGGGAAGAGGTTCTGGGCTATCATGAAGGAACTAAGCAGCAAGTCTCCCTCCCCACCCCCTTCTATGATTGTCATTGACTTCCAGTCTGATTTGGTGTCCTTCAAGTGTCCATTCTTGGCCTGCTCCTCTTCTCCTTATACTTAAACTCTCTCCCTTTGGCCTCCTCTGAACGTCTGCTCCTTTATGCAGATGACGCTGTGATCTTTAGCTGGCACAATGACCCTACTCAGTTCCAACAAGCCTTGCAGGGCTCCTTCACTGAAATAGAATCATGGTTCATCTCCCACAAACTTGTCCTCAACTGCAAAAAAACGAAGGTCATACTATTCACCCACCCTCAACACAACCACAACACGACCAAACTAACTATACTAAATTTCCAGGGTACCATGCTGGAAGCAGTTACCAGTTTTAAATATCTAGGGGTCACCCTTGACTCGGCCCTTACTTTCCGGAAGCATGTAGCATCACCCTGCTCTGCTATAAACATTAAAATTGGATTCCTGTATAAATATAGGCCCTATCTCTCTCCCGACACCCTCTGTTTAGCCATCTCTAGCTCCATCCTTTCCCTGGTAGACTATGGCATAGTCATATATGGCACTGCCTCTGATACTGCCCTGTCCAGCATTAAGTGCTCCCTTAACAAAACATGCTGGCCAGCCACTGGCTGTGATCGCCTCACATATGACTGCAAACTCTACCAAAGGTCATCATGGCTAAACTTTCAGGGGAAGCCTACTTTATCAGACCTGCTTATTGGCCAAAAAACTACAACTAGGATTATCCCCTCCTGGCTGTCTCTCACTCCTACAAACATGCTCACCGATGCGGGCCACAAGACACTCTAACTCCACTATCTTTCGCATCCCTTTTGCTAGGACCACCACCTGCCAAAGGTCCTTTTGCTACAGGGTGCCACTCTGGATGAACTCCCTCCCTGACACTGCCCTCTCTATTCCCAGGTTGGGGCCTTTTAAACCAGTGCTGCATACCAATACTATATCCAACTGCAACTGTGATTGCACATAACTGCCCTACTTGGGCTAAGTATCCACTGAAATTTTTAACTCTGATTCTTATTATATGACTCATAATGTACGCACCTGTGGTGTAGTTTATGTATTATCCCATTTTTGTCTGTTCTTAGTCTCTGTACCTTATATAACTCTGTATTTGTCCTCATACAATGTATAACGCAGAGTCTTTGCAAATGAGTCCCTGAATCAAAGGGTTGTAATTCCTAAACTTATATTAAAAAAAAAAGTACTGTATTATTGTCTGTATTTATATTGTAAAAACTGTTATATGTATGTCTTTTGTAATATTAAGGTCACCATTGTAAAGGAGCTATGCTCTATGGTTGTAACCTTATAATAAACAAACAGGCTGGGGCTGTGTGCAGTGGAGCCGACAGGCAGACCAGGAAGGGCTGCGGAAGCAGTAAGTCAGGCAGAGCCAGAAGAGTGGAATGGCAGTAATGCCAGGAGAAGCAGCAGCAGACAAGGCATGAAGAAACATAGAAATGTGCCACCAGAAGAAGACAGTTTGGTTTATTTAGTCTGCCCTGTGTGGTAAAACATGCTTTCAAGAGGTTCATGTCCATCTACTTCCCTCTTCATCTGCCCCATTTAACAGTTCTTGATTGCTGCCCCACCCTCTTTAAAAACCCACAACTATTTTTGAACTGATAAGCATCTAGGAAGCTTGTTTCAGCCCTCCACTACCCTTTCTGTGAAGAAGTTCTTCGAAACATCCTTCCTGTATTTACCCTCCCCCACCAGTCTGCTTTTGTTTCCCCCTGGTATCCTTATTCTTACTGATCTTAAATAGCTCACTAGACTTCACCTTATTAATATTCCTGATGTATTTAAATGTTTCAGGCATGCCTTCTCTCTCCCTCTCCTTCCTGGTCTCCAGAGAGTACGTGTTGAGGTTCTCTAGTCTCTGCTCATACAGTATGTCTATGTCTTTCCCTGTAGACCCTGTGTCATCTTGGTCATTATAGATTGAGGGACCACTCCCTACCAATTGGAACACTTCTTTCCTCTGTGCATGAGACAGTCTTATTCTGTAAAGAGTGTCTCATGTGCAGGTGCCCTGGAAATGGGCACATTCTGGTACTTAAAAAAATCTCTCTCTTTGTCATATATATATATATATATATATATATATATATATATATATACACATATATATATACATATATATAATATTATATTATTGATCAAATTCAATCAATAATATAGTAATACAACTGTGGAGACCACTCTTACAAGAGAGGTCTCACTTACATTCATAGTGTAACAGAATCGCTCACCTTTGGTTCGTGGTTCTCATAGCCTAACAATGTGTGTGAGAGCACTCTTACAACAGCAAGAGTGGTCTCTGCAGTGGTATTAACATACATTAATGTCCTTCTTTAGACAAGGGTTCCAAAACTGCACACGGTATTCCAGATGTGGCTTTACCAGGGTACTGTACTGAGTAAGATGATATCTATCCCCCTACAATTATACCCTCTGTCATAGTGCATCCTAACATTCTGTTCACCTTCCCCACTGCTCTACTGCTGTACTGCACGGTGCTGATGCTTTTAGGTTGTTTAAAATCATCACCCTCAGATCCCTTTCCTTCTCAATCACTGTGGCTGCCATACTTCTCAGAGATGAGGGAGCAGAGCTCAGAACCCGAAGTAGAGCAGGCCGTGGGAGAAGCGTGGCACCAGGAGCTCACCAGCAGCAGTAAGCATAAGCAGAGAGAAGCTATAAAGTGGAAGGGATGGCCGAGAAGTCAGTATGGGCATCACAAAGCAGTGAAACCTAGAATGAAGGTAAGAGCCATAATGAGATAATTGGACATGCACACTTATATAGACCTCATGGGGAGGGGGACATAGTGTAATTCACCAACTGCCTCACTGAACCCCAGCCTGCAGCATTGAAAAACAAACAAAAAGTGTGTTTACTGTTGCCTCCAAAAACTGCAGGAGAGGTGGAGTATACTCAGTGTACCCTCAGCTACAGCTCTGCCGATACTGTAGTAACAGCATTTGTGCTAAGATGTGCATTGTGCAAAATGGCGTTTTGTTTTTATTTCTTTTTTTACAAAGTATCTACCCTGAATTAGAAATGTTGTGAATTTAAAATTCTCCAACAAATTGCAGTGAATTTGGCCACTACGCATGGTATTTGCAAATTATGCACTATGCAATTCATGGTACTTTCTGCAAATATTACTACTCGAATTATCACAATTCTCAATATGTGGTGAATAGAAACATAGAAGTTGACAGCAGATAAGGACCGCAAGGCCCATCCAGTCTGCCCATTTCTTTTTCTACCTTATAAATGTGCCATCGGCCTTTGCTCTGTCAGTAGCCTGTCTATTCATACGCATCTGTATTGCTCCCTTATGCCTATCCCATGCCTATTTGAAGCCCTGCACTGTATTCATAGCCACCACTTCCTGAGGTAGGCGGTTCCATGCATCCACCACCCTTTCTGTGAAAAAGAATTTCCTCACATTCCCCCTTAATCGGCCTCCCTCTAATCTCATGCTGTGTCCTCTTGTCCTGCTATTTTTCTTATATTTAAACATGTTAGACTTTCACCTTGTTAATGCCCTTAAGGTGCTTGAATGTCTCGATCATATCACCTCTCTCCCTCCTTTGCTCAAGGGTATACATATTGAGCTCTGTTAATCTGTCCTTATATGTCTTCTGATGCAGTCCCTGCACCATTTTGGTTGCCCTTCTTTAGACTGCCTCAATTTAGTTACTGTCCTTGTGAAGGTGTGGCCTCCAGTACTGCATGCAGTACTCCAGATGGGGCCTAACCAGTGTCTTGTAAAGAGGGATTATTACCTCCCTCTTACAACTTGTGATATCCCTACTAATACAACCTAACATCCCCCTAGCCTTATCTACTGCTTTAGAGGTCTGCTTAGATGATTTCAGGTCATCAGTGATGATGATGCCCAAGTCTCTTTCTTCCTTTGTGACTGCCAGCAACTCCCCTCCCAGCCTATAGGTGGCTTCAGGGTTTCTCTTCCCTATGTGCATGATCTTGCACTTCTTTGTATTAAATCCCAGTTGCCACTCTTCTGACCATTTTGCTAGTTTATCCAGATCTCTTCTCATTCTGCCCACCCATCTGGATCATCTACTCTGTTGCAGATCTTGATGTCATCTGCAAACAGACAAGCCTTACCCTCTAGTCCATCTGCAAGGTCACTAATGAAGATATTGAAGAGGACTGGCCCCAGGACTGATCCCTGAGGTACCCCACTTGTGACTTGCATCTCTTCTGACTGTTACCATTTACCACCACTCTCTGTTTTCTGCCCGTCAACCAGTTTGCCACCCAGTTGACCAACTTCTGACCCACCTCGAGCCTACCCAGCTTATTTATCAATCTTCTATGTGGAACAGTGTCAAAAGCTTTGCTGAAGTCAAGGAAGGTGACATCAACTGCTCCCCCTTGGTCCACCACTCTGGTTACCCAGTCAAAGAAATCTATGAGCTTAGTTTGACAGGACCTTCTTTTTGTAAATCCATGCTGTCTTGGATCCTGTGCCCCTAAGGATTCCAGATGTTGCACTATTCTTTCCTTAAGGTGTGCCTCCATAATCTTGTCCACTACTGAGGTAAGACTGACTGGTCTGTAGTTCCCTGCCTCCTTCCTGCTACCACTCTTGTGGAGCGGGATCACATGAGCCCTTCTCCAGTCTTCTGGGATGTCTCCTGTGCTCAGAGACTCACTAAACAGTTCTGCTAATGGCTCTGCTAGTTCCACCCTTAGCTCCTTAAGTACCCTGGGAGGTATGCCATCAGGTTCCATTGCCTTATCCACCCTGAGCTTAGCGAGCTCTTGTAGGACACTTTCTTTTGTGAAGGGACTAGTGCTCACCTCCCCCCCCCCTGTGTCCATGGTGCTGAGCTGTGGGCCCTGCCCTACCTTCTGTTCAGTAAATACTGAGCAAAAGTATCTATTTAGGATAGATGCTTTTACGGGGTCCTCCTCCTCCTCACATGCCCCCTTTTCTCCACTGAGCTTAGCAATATCCCCTCTGGACTTTCTCCTTTCACTAATGTAGCTATAGAAAGTCTTGTCACCTTCTTTTACTGTTCGTGCTAGTGTTTCCTCAGTTTGGGACTTTGCCTGCCTTACTGTCTTCCCTTTCTTCCCTTAGGGCAGTTTGGTATGCCTCCCTATCTTCATCCCACTGTGTTCCCTTATATTTCCTGAAGGCCAGCCTTTTGGCTCTGACCTTTTCTGCTACTGTATTTGAGAACCAAAGTGGTTTCCTTCTTCTTTGCACTTCCTTTTCTGTCTAACACAATGGGATGTTGCTTCAAGTATTGCATCCTTAATGCTTGCCCACTTTGCCTGTACCACCTCACCTGTATTTCTTTTTGCCAGGGCTAGCTTAACTCTGTTGGCCATCTTATCAAAGTCAGCTCCTCTGAAGTCCCATATTTTTGCCTTGGAATGGGATGATTTAGATGTAGTGGGAAAATTGAACCATACCATGTGATGGTCATTTTATAAATAAAGTGATGATGATGATGAATTTTTTTATATGAAGTGTGGTGATCTGCATAGTAAAATTCACTGCAAGGTGAGTATTGTGTGTGTAGTGTGGCAATTCTTGTAATGGAATTCAACCAACAGTGTAAATTTCATTACATGATTTTGCACACTACGTTACGTGACTTGCATTAACATAGAAACATAGACTTTGATGGCGGATAAAGACTGCTTGGCCCACCCAGTCTACCCATTTCCCTACCTATTGGATAAGCTGCAGATCCTATGTTAGCCAATGGCCAGAGTCCTCCTACCCCCCACTAAAATTACCTTATGTCTGTCCCATGCATTCTTGAATTCCCCCTCTGTTTTTGACCCCATTACCTCCTCAGGAAGGCTTTTCCAATTGTCCACCACCCTCTCTGGAACAAATATTTCTTCACATTGCTCCTAAGCCATCTCCCTCAATCTTCAGATTGTGCCCCCTTGTTCTTGTACATCTCTTTTTCTGAAAGATGCTATCCTCTTGGACTTTGTTGATTCCCTTGAAGTAGTTGAATGTTTCCATCATGTCCCCCCCTTCCTCCTTTCCTCAAGGGTATACATATTAAGCTCCTTTAGTCTCTCTTCATATGGCTTCTGGTGCAGACCCTGCACCATTTTAGTTGCCCTTCTCTGGACTGCCTCCATCCTGTCTATGTCCTTGCAGAGGAAGCAACAAGTTTTGTCAGCAGCAACAATGCCGACCTCACCCACAGCCATGGCACAATACTGATGCAGGTATTGTGCTGTCTGTTCTATGGGTGTTTTCTGTGGGGGGCTGCGCCCCCCCACACCCCCATGTGAGGGGCTCTTCCCTCCACACCGCCCAGACTTTAAGATTCCAACTCCAGGTCGGAGTTGGTCTGGGGAGGGGGCGGAACACTTGGGGAAGGTGAAACACGGAAAAAGGACTATTACAGCGAATGTCGCCGTAATGGTCTTTTTTCCTGTTTTGCCGTCGGGGTATCGTCATAAAGGGGTGCACTGCCTTGCAGAGATAGGGTCTCCAGAACTGCATGTAGTACTCCAGATGGAGTCTCACCAACTGTCTGTACAGAGGTATAACAGCTTCCTGTTTTCTACTGGTGATGCCTTTCCTTGAACATCCCAGTATCCCCCCAGCCCTCCTTACTGCCTTCTCACATTGCTTGCCTCTCTTTAGGTAATCTGATATGACTACCCCCAGGTCCCATTCCATTTTTGTTGTTGTTGGTACCTCCCCCCTATTGTGTACTCTTTCCCTGGGTTTTTTGTTTCCCAGGTGCATTACTTTGCACTTCTTTGCATTGAATCTAAGCTGCCATTCTTTTGATCATTTCTTCAACCTTGCCAAGTTCCTTCTCATCCTTTCCATGCCTCCTTGTGTGACAACCCTGTTGCAGATCTTTGTGTCATCTGCAAAGAGGCATACTTTTTCTTCCAGCCCCTCCACAATGTCTCCTATAAAGACATTAAAGAGAACCAGTCCTAGTACTGAACCCTGGGTACCCCATTAGTAAAGCCCCTTTCCTTAGAGTGGACTCTGTTTACTATTACCCTCCATGTCCTGTTGTCCAGTCAATTTTTTACCCAAACAAGCAAATATGTCGAATCACCCCAGAACTTCTTGAAATAGAAGAAAAGATGGAGTCTTTTTGTAAAAAGCCCTACAAAACTTGTTTATTCTTCTTTGTTTTTCTTTTTATATTGCTCTGCTGTTTTGATTCATAAAGTGAATCTTTTTCAAAGGGCTTCTTACTTTTCGGCATTTAGTGTACTGATCCCTTCATTCAAAATGACTTGTTCTCTATAGTGGAATTCCCACATGTCTGAGATTGTTGTTTGTATGATTTTAGTTGTTCTACTTTTTACACACTATAACTTGTTCATCAAATGCCTTAATCTTGAGGCACAAACTGTTGTTGCATCTTAATAGCATCTTCCATGTTTGAGAGTAGAACAAGCATTCACTTTATGAATCAAAACATCAGGGCAATATAAAAAGAAAATCAAAGAATAAACAAGTTTTGTGGAACTTTTTATAAAAAGATGCCATTATTTCTTCTATTTCAAGAAGTTCTGGGGGGATCCAACACATTTGCTTGGTTGGATTTATATATCGCACCTCAAGGACCCAACCATAAAGCAGCTGAAGATACCTATTTCCCATGGAACTTTTGTTACAGCCAATTTTTTACCCAGGTTACCACCCTGGGACCCACTCCCAGGCTGGCTAACTTGTTTATTAATCTTTTATCTGGGACTGTGTCAAATGCCTTGTTAAAGTCTATGTAGGCCATATCCTTGGCTCTAAAATGAATTGTACCAGTCTGCACTGATGTGATAGTAAATTGTCCCCAGTTTTCCATTTATCTACCCCCTCTACTTCTTTCAGCTATATACCACTTTTTTCTTAACCCGCTCCCCTACCCCCAATTACCTAATGACGATGGCCTCGCTTGGTTGAAAGCTCCACCTCTCTCCCACCTCAGATGATGCCACCTCCGGCTGACCCCCTTCCCCGACTTTCTCTTATCTAATCAGTCAATCTGTTAATATTTACTAATTAATGTGTACAAGTTCAAATTCTACTATTACTGCCTGTGTATATGCTTTAATATTTTTCTCTTTTTTTTCTATGTAAACTTTGTATTTTTGTAATGTCTGTTCAACACTGAGGTGGAACCTTTGAAAAATGAGTCCATGACTCAAAGGTATTAATCCTAAACTGAGATAAATAAATAAATAAATAAATAAAATCCACTGCCACTCCCTTGTCTACTACTTTGGTCACCCAGTCAAACAAATCTATTAGATTTGTCTGACATGACCTTCCTGCTATGAATCCATGCTGCCTTGGGTCCTGTGCCCCGTTGGCCTCTAGGTACTCAACAATTCTTTCTTTCAGAAGTGATTCCATCATTTTCCTTACCACTGAGGTCAAACTAACAGGTCTGTAGTTTTCTGCCTCTGTCTTGTTCCCACTTTTCTGGAGGGTAATAACATCTGCCTTCCTTCAGTCCTCATGATTTGTTAAAAAGGGTAGTCAGTGGTGTCACTAGTTCTACCCTTAGTTCTTTTAGAATTCTGGGGTAAATCCCATCAGGCCCCATTGCTTTGTCCACCTTGAGTTTTAGGAGTTCTTTCAGGACCCTTTCTTCTGTGAATGGACTGGTATTGACACCACTATCCAGAGTGCTTCTATTGTTTGGTTTAGATACCTCTCCCTCCTCTTCTTTTGTGAATACTGAGTAAAAGTATTCATTCAAGATCTCTGCCTTTTCACTGTCACCCTCTGCCCACAACTCCTCCCCTTTATTGAGCCTTCCTATCTCTTCCTTGTTCTTTTTTTTTTTTGCTCCCTAATGTGCCTGTAAAAGGTTTTATCCCCCTTCTTAACCGAGTCAGCTATCTTTTCCTCTGGTCAAGGCGACCATTGTTACATTGTTTTTTCACTTCACCCATAGCTACCCAGAATAGTCTGACTTGCACTAACTCATTTTCAGTGGGGTCCTGCTTTGCACCTGTTTTTACATCTAGGTGAACTGAAGCACTAAGAGGTTAAGTGCCTGATGATAGCCATCGAAATAAAAATGGTACCCCTGCTTATCTGCACGTTTGGAAAATAAGTAACACTGTTCATTATTAATCCTTATTTATTCCATACATAGTAGCTACTAATTTTAAACACTCCCTTTTCATTGATTCAACAGATAAGCAGGAGTACTACTCACTGGTGAAAGTGCCATCAGGGTCACACAGTGAGTAGGTTGTGGTGGTGGGATTTGAACCAGGATCTCTTTGTTTTTGGGTTTCCTCTTTAGCAACACTTGTAAAACCACCAAATGAGAAGAGTTTTCATGGCCTCCTCTCATGCCCACATCAGAACTATACAGATCTACTTAGAGGTTTGCACCCAACTATGATTATAGAGACCCAGAAGACCTGCGCTTGAATCCCACAACTGCCACTTGCATGCTGTGTGACCCTGAGCTAGTCTCTTAACCTCCCTGTGCTTCCAAGATGCACCTGGAAACCAACTTGTGTTTAATGAGTCTTTTCCAGCAAAAAAACAAAAATCTCTCACATGTTGGCATGATTGGTAGTCTTTGCTCAGGTGGACACTGGGATATGACTCACTCACCTTGACCTGAGAAGTGGTTGGTCAAGTTTCTGTACATGGCCCTTCTCCCCTAAGCTCAGGAGAATATAACCCTTCCTGGCAACTATTAAAGTATTTAGCATGGAGGAATCTACTGTACCTATACCTGCACTGTACAGTACTTGGCCTGAAACTACACTGATGGCTGCAGTTTCTAGTACACACAACAGTACATTTTCTGACTGTTCCACTGGCTGCATGAGTTCTGGAAACAGTTTGGCCGAGTGGTGGCAGAGCACAGAGCTGTGAGCACGGTGGCATTTTGAATCCCACAACTCCTGCACTGTGTAACCCTAAACAAGTCACTTAACCTCCCATGTGGTTATCCTGTCTGCAATATATCTCTGTGCTGTTTGAATCTCCATGTGTGCCTAATATGGCAGTGGTATTCTCTCCACTCCCTCTCCTGGACTGTAAAATGCTTCAGGATACAGTTTGAAAGGTGCTATATAGAATCAAGTTTCTTTCTTGTCTTACAATCAACACAGAAAGAGGTAGGGTGAAGGGGTGGGGGCAGGGAAGAGAATTCTGATACATTAGAAACACAACATAATAATCAGGGGCTGTAGATGATTTCCTGACTCCATGTAGTCAGCGTACCTGAGACACCCTTCAGAAACAACCTCAGACTCCCCTCCTGCCACAAAGATTAATGACGACAGCTTCCAGCCTTAGGCATAATCATGTGACAAGCAACTGACAGAAATTTTATCAGCCACTGCAGTGTGGCTGCAGCCCAGTTTTCATCATGCACTGTGCTACGTGAGTGCCAGGGAAAATTTACGGCTGAGTGAGCCTCTTAATCCATTCTCTGCTCTTTCTAATTTATTCTGCTTGGCACTTGGCATGATACCCTGCCAGTGTTATTTATTTCAAAAACTTTTCTGCATTTCCAAAGACATTTTTATGGTTTGCATTTATGGAGGCATTAGCCTGGGGGGTGTCAGTTTTATATTGGTAAGCTGGGGTGACTGAATAGGTTAACAGAGCAAAACAATTTTTTGTTTAGCATTGATAATCAGCTCTAAGATAGACTTCCCCACTATTAAAACAATCAGGGGTGGAGGGGCACAAGGTCTCAGTTCCTATTCATTTGAAATGAGCACCAAGGCCATTTTCATACAGTGGGAGTGTGGGTGCACCTTAAGGAAAAAGCCTCATACTGTTGCTTTAAAAGCTCATAACACATTGCAATTCCAGCACTGCACCACCCAGTACTTACATCAATAAAAATCTTTTTATGTGTGTGTGCGTGGAGGGGAGGGGGAGGAGGGGGGTAGACTAGAGCAAGTATTCTCAGCTGACTCATGAATTCTGCAGCACTTTAACACAGGATAATAACTGACTAGAATGTCTGGCATCCTCTCCTATTGTTCTTTCTAAATGTCTTCTGCCCTTCCCACCCAACTCAATCCAGAAAGGCACTAGAATGGACAGCTGGGCCCTGTTTCTACAGTGGCTCTGTGTTATGACTGTAGTGTATAGATAGACTGACAGGAAAGTGGCTCAGTGACAGAACTGGTCTACTATGGGGGTTCCCCTTTACTACAAAGCCCCCCCCCCCAGTCTACAAATAGCAATAGGTCAGAGTTCCATATGAATCTGAACTCTTGAAGTTCAAATCTGTTTGTACTTAGAGACAGGTTATGGGCTGTCCACTGTTTCCTCCAGAAAAAAAAATTAAAAAGATGGTGGCATTTGTTAAACAACCCAGACATGATGGGCAGGATTCTCAAAAGGGATGCACCCAGCGTGTCCCCGACTTGCGAACTGGCACATTTCTGGATACCGCCCAAAATGATATGCAGCGCATCTGGAGGGGCTCTGCAGGGGTGTGCCCATGCATATGGTGTGCAGCCCCTTTCACAGCCCAACTTGGAGGCAGTATCCCCAGTGCAAGTCTGGAGATGCACCTCCAAAAGATAAGTCTACTTCACGTAGACATAAGTGAGTGACCACCTACAGACAGGCTGCCGTACTGCAGACAGCAGTATGGCAGCCTGCCTACCCTGCCAGTCCAGTGTACCCCCCCCACCTGGGCAGACTAGAGGGGCCATGAGGTCCTTTTCTGCCATCACCTTCTATGATTCTATGAGTTCCCATTTCCATGCCGCGCACTGTGGTGGATGTCCTGTAGTCATAGCAGAACCCCCCCTCCCTGCGCGAATCTCCTGTCGCATGTCGCACACTGCGACGATACTGTACGAGGTGCAGACCACCCCGCCTCCCTGCCCAAAACCCCGAGTATATGCTGCACACTGCAACAGTACAGACTTACAGGCTGACACCACCCCCGCCCAACATCCCGGAAACATGCTGCAAACTGTGGCGGTACAGAGGGAATGGCCATACACCCATACCAGCTCGCTCGTAAGGTGGCCATAATTCCCCAGGTTGCCCTGATGGTTCGGTGACCCCTACCACCCACCCACCCAATCAGGCACCCTCTCCCTAGCCTGCTCCCCCATCCCAGCACATCCTGATGTTTGGAGGAACAGCACAACCCACCCACACATCAGCATGGCTGCCCGTCAACAAGAGCTGTCTGTGAATGACAGCTACAGTACCTATAAGTCGATTGGTGGACCCTGTCGACCAATGAACTTGCAGTGTGTACTGTACCCTGTCATTCACAACTTTATGAATGACAGAGTACAGTATACACTGCAAGTTCATTAGTCGACAGCGTCCACCAATTGGCTTACAGTAGTACTGTAGCTGTCATTCACAGACAGCTCTGTCGGTGGGCAGCCGTGGTGGTGTGCAGGTGCGTTGTACTGCCCCTGAACATCGGGACCTGCTGGGATGGGGGGAGCGGGGTGGGGAGAGGGTGCCTGAGTGGGTGGGAGGGATCCACTGGACCACCAGGGTGACTTAGGGGATTACGGCCACCTTGCGAGCAGGCCAATATGGGTGTACGGCTATTCCCGCTGTACTGCCACAGTGTGCGGCATGTTTTTGTGGTGTTGGGCAGGAGAGGGTTCAGCCGGTTAGTCTGTACTGCCGCAGTGTGTGTGGCATATACTTGGAGTTTTGGGCAGGGGGGTGGTGGTCTGCACTTTGTACACTACCACCACAGCATGCAGCATTCACATGGAGACTCGGGCAGGAAGGGGAGGTTCTTGGAATCATTCTCTACCACCGCAGTGTGTGGCATTCTCACAGAGACTCAGGCAGGATGTGTGGGGGGGTGGAAATGACCTGACAGGGGTGCTGGGTATGTGGCTATACTGCCGCACATGCAGGGCACCTGGCACATTCTGCCAGGCACAGCCCTGAACGGCGCATGCAAATGGGGCCATAATGACATGCAAATGGCCCTATTGCGCCTTGCATGCCTAATGGCCCCATTTGCATGTTTTTGACTCTGAATAGCACATTTGGGCACAGCGCATCATGAGTTGCACTGTCCCATTAGATTCCCAGCCCATCCAGGGGTTTGTGCCAGTGCATCCAGGGCTGGACGCAACTGTGGTATTCACAAAGGGGATGTGCTGGGAGCATTCCCTGGTGCATCTTCTGTGAATACCACAGTTGGTGCGTGATGCATCTCATTTGCACCAGGGCACCTGAGATACACCAAGCATGAGGTCTTTGTGAATCATGCCCCTCATGTGCTGTCCCATTGCATGCTGCATCTCTTTACAGCATCCCTGCCCCTTAACAGACTGGGTAGGCGATGCGCATGATACAGCATGTGCTGTCCCAGTCTGTGTTCTTTGAGTTCTTTTTTTTTTGAAATTCAACTTTATTGGTTTAGAAAATATAACAAAACAATGAATCCAAACAGAGCTGTATATGGAGTAGGAGAAGGAAAACAAAACAAACGGCAACCCAAAGGAGAAAAAAAAGGGGGGACCACCCTCCAAACTACCCCCCCAAGTCACCCCTCTACAGCATCTAGGATTCTGTAACAACAGATCTACATCTTTTCTCACCCACCCTAACCCCCTCCCCCCGAGTGTGCTTTGCATTTGGTAGGCAGGCTATTATATAGAACCAGTCCTTATACCATGGGATAGGCTTAGGGATGGAGGAAAAAGAGAAAGAGACAGAGGCTAAGTAGGGTATCAGAGCCCGAACCAAGAGGTCAATGGTGGAAATAAAGCGTGTATAGCTTGTCCCATTTTTTGTGAAACAAGTCCATACGGTTACGGAAGTTAGCAGCGAGCCTCTCCATGATAAAGCAAGTTGATAAGTCTTTTATCCATTTGGTATATGTTATGGTTAGTTGATCAGTCCAATGCTTGAGAACTAATCTTTTGACCACCATAGAGATTAAGGTAATATGGTACCTACGTTCCTGACAATCTATGGTGGCATAATTACCTAGGATGCAAATATTGGGCGTGAAAAGGTTATCAAGGCCTAAAAGAGAGTCCAAGTTGTCTTGAATAGAGCGTCACAAGGGGGCTACCTTGTCACATTGCCAGAAAATATGAAGCAAATTCCCCTCACCTTGTGAGCATCTGGAGCATAGGAGAAGAGATAGTTTTTTTTAAACGGGGCAATTTAACTGGGGTGTAGTACATATTATTTAGTATGTGATATTGGGTAAGTCTGAATCTATCTTGGGTATGGTATTTGTGCAGGTCCTTCCATAGGCGGGGCCAGCTAGGAGTGGTGTCCGGTAAAAGAGAGAGCCAGATAGGAGAGCCTTCGAGTGGGTTCGGGAATTTAAGGTCCAGCAGGTAGGAGTATATTAATGAGATGGAGTGAAATCTGGGAGCTAAAGCTTCAAGTTGGGAGAGGAAGGGACTGACCTGTGATTCATGAAATACAGATCTGAAATTTGCATTGATGAGATGCCTTAATTGGAATATCTTGAAAATCATATTGTTGGGGAGATCAAATTAGGATAGTATGTCAGGAGAAGAAAGTAGGGAGCCCTGGGAGTAGAAGTTTCCCACTGTTGTTTCATTAATTTGCGGGAGCCAGCCAGGAGCAATTAACGAGCCTCCCAGTCTAATATTGGGGTTAAGGATAAGGGGTTGTGCTAAATCTGTTTTAGGTGAGATCTTAAGATAGTAAAGACATTGGGAGAGGGTTTTAAGAGAAGTAATGATGGTTGGGTGTGAGATCCAAGGTGTAAGTGCTGGGATGGGGGTGTAGAAGATTGTTTTAGGGCTGATTTTGGCCTCTAGAAGAATTTGTCTCTCGATCAGAAGCCAAAGTGGGGGAGGACCGGCAGCTGGGTCTGAGAACCATCTGCCCAGCTTGGAAAGATGGGGTGCCCAGTGATAGAATATTAGATTGGGGAGACGAAGACCTTCTTTGTCTTTAGGGAGGCATAATTTAGAAAAGGAGCACCTGACGGCTTTATTTTGCCAGATAAATTGTGAAAATATGGACTGGAATTGCTGTTTGTATGAAAGAGGTAGCCAGAGGCCTAGTAGATTAAGAGGGTAAAAAATACGGGGAAGGACATTTATCTTAATAATGTTAATCCTGCCCCAAAGAGAGATGGGAAGTTTAGACCATCTTTGTAAGTCCAGCTGAATGTTGGACTTGAGGTCGTCTAAGTTGAGCTTCTTGAGCAGAGCTAGATCTGAAGTAAAGTGAATGCCCAAGTATTTGATTGACCTGGGAGACCATCTCATACAAAACTTAGTGAAGTCTTGTTTATGTGTAGAGGAGTTCAGAGGAAATACTTCCGATTTTGTTATGTTCAGCTTGTAGTGGTAGAGGCGGCCATATTGGTTAATGATTTGGAGTGCATGCCCTAATGATTTTTCACGGTGAGCAAGATGAAGCAAGATGTCATCTACATAGACAGAAAGCACCAGCTCCTGCTGCTGCACCGGGAAGCCATGGATGTGTGGGGAGTGTTTAAGTTTGTGAAGAAGGGGCTCTAAATACAGGTTGAAAAGAAGGGGAGAGAGCGGGCAACCTTATCTGGTGCCAGTGTGGAGATAAAAGATTGAGAAAAAGACACCGTTGCAATAGATCCTAGCCGAGGGGGATTTGTACAAGACCTGAATCCACTTAAGGAAGACGGGTTGGAAGTCCATTTTAGCCAGAGTTGCCCACAGAAAATTCCAGTTGACTCTGTTGAACGCTTTCTCAGCATCCAAGGAAATCAAGGCCATTGGGCCATGGGATAGTTGGGCAGCGTGTGAGATGTGAGAAAGAGTTCTGAGGTGGTCTGCTGGGGAGCGGGCTTGAACGAATCCGGCTTGTTCAGGGCTTAGGAGGTGGATCCAGACCTTCTTAATCCCCTCGGCTAGGATCTTGGATAAGATCTTCAAATCGCAGTTTTAGGAGAGAAATGGGGCGGTAGCTCGCAGGGTCTTTAGGTGGTTTATCAGACTTAAGAATTAACACGATTGTGGCTTCTAGTAAAGTGGGGTCAGTTGTATCAGCATCGAACAGATAGTTATACAGTTTAAGGATTAAGGGGGCAAGTTCTTTAGTAAAAGTTTTATAGAAATTCGAGGGGTAGCCATCGGGACTGGGTGCCTTATCAGGAGCAAGAGAGGTAATGGCATCCTCAATTTCAGATAGGGTAATAGGGAAGCAAGGGTGTTTTGTGATATACTGAAAGGGGCAAATGACTGCTATAGAGATTTTTATAGAAGTCTCCTCAAAGATCACTGGGATTTCCTAGTGGTAGTTTTGGTTAGGCCCTCAGGAGTTTGCAAGGCCGGGATTAGTCTTGAACTCTCTATCGAGCGTAGTCTTAAGGCCAGAAGCCTACCAGCTTTTTCACCCTGCTCAATGTATTTAGATTGAGTTTTTAGGATGGCATACTCAGCCCTCTCCTTAAGTAGATCTGCATACTTATTTTTTGCTTTTAGAAGGGAATCAAGAGAGGCCAGGGGAGAGGAGGGAGTGTAGGAGCTCTCCAATTCCTTAATTTTGGTCAGTAATAGGACAGCCCGAGCCTGCCTAGATTTTTTCCTCACCGAGGCTAATTTAATTATTTCCCCCCTGAGGTAGCATTTCAGGGAGCACCAGATGGAGTCAATCCTCGGGGCGGAGTTCATATTGATCTCGAGAAAATTAGAGATAAGACTTTTAATGTGGGTGACCGTCTGGGCTTTCTTAAGGAGCTGGGTGTTGAGTTTCCAGACAGTGTCTCGTTGAAAATTGGGGTCAGGAGAGATCCTCGCCCAGACTGTGGTGTGATCAGACAATATTATCGGCTCAATACCGGTCTGGAGAAGGCCAGGGAGGAGTGACTTGCTAATTAAAATATAGTCTATTCTGGACCAGGAGTGATGGACTTGGGAAAAAAAGGAGAAAGATCGGAGGGAGGGGTTAGTGAGACGCCAAGGGTCACATAGAGCTAATAGCTGCACAAAATCCGATAAGGACTTTTGAGCTGGAGTTGCTGGACGCTTAAGATCCTGAGATCTATCCAGGATATGGCACGGCGGTACGTTCCAGTCCCCTCCCAAAATGAGCTGTGAGGGTAGAAGGGTACCTAGTTTATCCGCTAGAGTCATAAAAAACTCAGGGCTCCCTTCTACTGGACCATAAATTGAGCCAAGGACAACCTCACAGTTGTTGAGGGAACCTTTGACCAGGACAAATCTACCGTCTGGGTCAGTCAGTGCCTCCTCTGCCAAGAAGGCAACGTAATTTTTTAATAAGAATGGCGATTCCCCTGCTGGACCCTGACCCGCTCGCTGTAAAAACTTGAGAAAAGCCAGATCTAACTAGCCATTTTTCCTCACTCTTGATTAAATGGGTTTCCTGAAGCATGAGTATCTCAACCTTGAGTAAATCACAGTGATTAAACACCTGAATCCTCTTGGCTCTTTCTCTGATCCCTCGCACATTCCAAGTAGCTATTTTAACCGAGTTTATAGCCATTTCAAAATCATTGAATTAGATAGATACACAGTAATGCCTCTGTCATTAGTCAGAAAGAAAAAGCACACTCTGACCCCCCCCTACAAGCCTGTCTAGGTTCTGAGAGAAAGCATAACTAGACCCCTGGTATGTAGCAATCAAACAGTAAGAACACGTATTGGTATGAGACTCTTGAAATTTAACACAAACCGACCATGAAGAACCACCCCCCCCCATCCCCAATAGTAAAGAAAAAGCCCAGCAAACTATATACAACCTGGTTCCAAACATGACCAGTAATGTACTGGAAAACCCAGTGACATGGGTCTGGAAACCAGAGCCCGATGGCGAAACCCAGGGCTGTCATAGCCCAATGACAAAAGAATCTGAAGGTGCTATGGGAGCATAGGGACAAATTGCTGGCGAGTAACAGCGACCAAAAATTATAGAAAGACCCCCAGCCGAAGGACTTAGGGCCGTCATACCCCCCCACTGTAAGCTCGTAAGGCAGCTTCCTTTAGTTCAGAGCGTCTCCGGGATCCCCCCCGCCCACCAACCCTTCTCTTTAGGCTACAGTTGGGCAGCGGCCTCATGTACCTGTAGGTCATAAAGGGAACGAAAATAAAAAGGGGTATCACGTTAGGTAGTAACCGCCTGATTCAGCTTCGTGAATAGTGCAAAGTACAGGACTTACCCACATTTGTGAGATTCAGCTGCCTACGGGAGGTTGAGTGCTAAGAGTGGGAGTGGGGCCGGGACCTGACCGCGAGGATGTTTTTAAAGCTGATCCCCGGGGGGCAGATTATGCGGTGGGACCAAAACCGGTCCGCCCTCAATTCTGTCAGGCAGAGCGTTAGGTCTCCCTCCCAGAGGTTCCGGAATAGCTAAGGGGACAGAAAAAAACGCGGCCTACCTCAACCAGCGCTTAAAGACCCTGGAAACCCCAGCTTCCCAGAAACTAAACAACTAACGTTTACAGCTAGCAGGTAAGCATTGCTGACACAACAACATACAAACGCCGAGATGTAGGCAACAAGCCTGGCAACTGGATTACTAAAAGTCAAATCATTTGTCTTTAAACAAGTTAGGTAGTCTGGAAGTTAAGTCCTTAGTGGCTTGCTCAGGGGAATCATAGGTCGAAGAAGAGCCATCGATTGTGACCTTTAGGGTGGCGGGATATAACATTCTGAAGGGGATACCTGCAGCGATGAGTTTCTGTACCACAGGGTGGAACACCGTTCTCCTCTGCTTGGTCTCAGCTGGAAGGTCTTGGGCGATTCGTAATTTAGCAGGGCCCCACATGATAGCTTGCAGTTCTTGAGCTTTCGTGAGAACATGTTGTTTTTCGATGAAGCTTAGAAATTTGACAATAATCGGCCGAGGGGGAGAGTCCGGTGGGGGCCTTGGTCTCAGGGACCGATGGGCTCTCTCAAGATGATATTGAGGGTTGAGAGGCAAGGGACCAACGACTTTAGCCAAAAACTTCTGAAGGAAGGCAATGGTATCTGAGCCTTCTTCTAGCTCTGGCAGGCCAAGTATTAGTAGGTTATTTCGCCTGCTATGTCTCTCTAGGTCTTCAGTCTTAAGTTGCAATCTTTTCATCTGTTGCTTTAGAGAGACGATTTCAGGGTCTATTGTACCCCTCCACTTTTCTTGGGACAGGATCCTGGTTTCAGAGTCAGACACCCTGGTTGTGAGAGAGGTGAGATCCCCTCTGATCGATTTTAACTCATTCGTGATGCCATCTAGCACTTCCCGGAGCGGCGCAGTTTCTTGTAAAAATTTCTCCTCGGTAAGAGGGCCCGCCGAGGAAGCAGCACCGCCCGATTTGCCTGGGTTATTGTTGGTCTGGTTTCTCCGCCTTCTTGGACAGTTTTTCCGGCATAGCAGGAGGAGTGTGCCGCATCGCGGCCTGCTTCATCTCTGCCTCCATCCTTGTTTGAAATAGCAGGATGCAAGAAAAAAACGCTCAGAGGCTGACAGGCAGAGATCAAGAAGCAGCTTGTTGCAATTATTTATCGTATTGATCGTTTAGAACCGCTTTAGAAGAGGGTTAAGGCTGATGGGTGGTGGGAGCCCAGAGACAGCACAGCCATTCAAGGAGCTAGCATCACGTGACTCCGTTCTTTGAGTTCTCTCTTTCTTCCTTTCTCCAAGTCCTCATATTATAAATGAAAGTAAATCCTTTTTTATACTATATATTTATTATTCTTGCAAATGAACATATACCATATGCATATCCAAGATTCAAAGACATAGAAATTGTAAAACAGAAAGGCAATACATAGGATCAAACTTCTGTCCCTCTGTTATCTCATATAATATGAAGTAGAACTGTATAATTATTCTCTTTGAATTTTTATTTTTTTTATACATAATGTATGGAACTGTGTGTAAGCATGTGAAACAGGATTTCATCTCAGAATAGACTTTGGCCCGAGTATGTAATTTCTGTATAAAAATAACATTTGACCTTACCTTATACTTTTCTTTTTCTCTGTGTTGCTATTTACCAAAAAATGCTGTAGCTGTTACAACATTGAGGATGAGGGCTGTGTTTGAAACATGGGGTGGGGGCAGAAATTATTGGAGTTGCAGAAGCATGGGAGTGTAAAACAAAGGTACGGGGTCTCCCTGTGCATAAATGCTTTAGAATAAACACGGACGTCCCTATTGTATGTGAGTACAAAGCAAAGGTATGGGGTACCCTGTGCATAGGTGCTTTAGGGGAAACACTGCCATCCCTATTGTATGTGAGTACAAAGCAAAGGTATGGGTACCCTGTGCATAAGTGCTTTAGGGGAAACACTGCCATCCCTATTGTATGTGAGTACAAAGCAAAGGTATAGGGTACCCTGTGCATAAGTACTTTAGGGGAAACACTGACATCCCTATTGTATGTGAGTACAAAGCAAAGGTATGGGGTACCCTGTGCATAAATGCTTTAGGGGAAACACTGCCATCCCTACTGTATGTGAGTACAAAGCAAAGGTATGGGGTACCCTGTGCATAAGTGCTTTAGGGGAAACACTGACATCCCTATTGTATGTGAGTACAAAGCAAAGGTATGAGGTACCCTGTGCATAAGTGCTTTAGGGGAAACACTGCCATTCCTATTGCTAGTGTTGGGACATCTTTCAGTTTATGGGCAGGTAGAAAGCAATGCATGTCTCATTCTAAAAAGGTTCTAAAAGTTCAATTTATGTTCCACTGTGCCCACTGGTACCCCACTCCTTCAGGCCTTCTATGTCTCCACTACCTGCCAGAGTCACCTCTGACTCCTACAGTTGGAGGCCTATTTAGACTTCAGCCTACTGTCAACCCATGGAGCCAGCTTGTCCCTGCCAGCCCATCCACTTCAGCTGTTGTTGAGGGGATACACATCTGGACTTCTAATCCTTTTGTTCCAATTTTTGCTGGCTTGTCCCTGATGTGAACCTCTCCATGACTGGAAGGAGGGTACACACACTTGTGATGCAGGATGAGGGGCTCCAAGACTGGTACACTGGGAGGGGGTTCTGATGGCATGGGGAGGAAAGAAGAGGCTGTCATCCCACGTACGGTGTGGCATTTCTGCCTTTTTTCTTCCCACCAATTCACACGCTTAGTACTCTCTGTGACTGGGCTGGGTGGGGGTGGTCAGAAGCAGTGCACTTTAAATTTAACCGCAATACTTTGTTGCAACCTAAACCGACAACACCCAAAGGCTCTTAAACCCAGCTAGATAAATCCTAGCCTAATTGCCTAGCCCATGTAGTGCTTTCAATGGGGTTACTAAAGTGTTTAAATGTTTTAGTGTATGGGGCAACAAAGAATCCAAAGGCGTTAGGGTAACTAGAGACCTGGCGTGCCAACAAAAGTTCTACATGATGCAGAGGGAACTGAAGAGGTGCCCCACACATAACACCCAAGCTGCACTGGCGTGACAAGTGGTGGGGCGACCGTAATTTCGCTGTCCTACAGTACGAGGGCCGCAGAACTGAAGTGACGTAAGTAGTTGACTCCCCTTGTCACGGACACAGATTCAGGATAGGCAGAGTAAAATCACGCTGTTAGACAGGGACATTTTTTTTTTCCAAGACATTATTGTATTTCAGATATTCAAACAGGACACACATACATAAATCCCGGGAGAACCCAGGATCCACAAACCCAAAACTGGTTGTGTAACCTATGTACACATATAACTATGTACACACACAGTGATGGGGTTGACCCTCCATTGCACACAACACAATCCAACCAACACTTAATCTCGGGTATTTAGTTCCATAAAAAAAAAACCCAAAAAACCCTTGAACCCAAAAGTGAGGTCTCTACATTAGGAGACCTCACAACCCAATACATATAATACCATAAAGCTGGTAACTTGTTAGCATTGTTTTCTTGAGGGAATGCACCGCAGTGTCTTCTGGAAAGAGAGAGACCCACCTATTTTTCACCCCAGCAAAGCATAGCCCTGAGCCTACTAGCAGTTCCTTAAAACTACAGGAGCTAGACACAAGCATATAGATTGTTGCCTCTAGGTGCTATAAAGGGATCAATTAAACCATCTAAATCCACTAAACCAAAGTCTTGTTGCTAATCACAACCCGACAGACAGAACTATGTTTAAGCATTGCCTACCTGTAATAGATAAATGGTCTCTAGAGTTGACCATCTTTTGTCATACAAGCCCTTTTTACCCTCTAAGCACATAAATCTCCTAATTCTTCCCAAGGCCCATATAAGATTCCTCACCCAATGTTTATAGTTATAGGAATGATCATCTTTCCAATGTTTCAGTACAAAAGATTTGACTATGGCTGTCATCAATGATAGGTGATATTTAGGTGTAGACCCTGATAATTGTGACATATCACCTAATACGCAGACTTCAGGCAGTGTGAACTCGGAATAGTCTAGCATAGGATCCATTCGTTGTTTAATTTCTACCCAGAGCAAATGTATTTTACAACAGTCCCACATGACATGTAGGATGTCGCCTGGCTCGGCTCCACATCTAAAGCATAGGTCTGTCTGTCTCAGCTGTCTATCACATAATTTCTTAGGGGTAAAATACGTATTTGAGGCAATAAAATACTGCATAATTCTGTACTTGGGTATAGGTATGTATTTGATACCTCTCCGAATAGCATCCCAAGCCAGCTGTTGAGAGGCCACTACACCATCCCAGTATAATACTTGTGTTGGGGACTTCGGACTGAGATAGTCTAGTAATGCCTTATGCACTTTTGACAGAGAGTTAGATGAGAGATCTAATGCAGAGAAATTTTCCCAAGTAAACGGATTTGTTGATGGACCCCCTAGGTCTTTCCCAGTCCTCTCCAACATTTTGACAAGCTATATTCTTTTAAAGAAGTGCATAGACTCACATATTGCCGGAAGGACAACCCTATTGTCTTTTATAACATCCCTTAATGAGAGGCCTTCTAACTGGTCTGCCCAACGTTTAATGATGACTTTACCACCAATCAATAAATTGGGATTTACCAACACCGGCTGAGCTCCGGTCCTTGTCTGCTCCCTTCTCTGGGAAGATGTGAGAAACATCCACCAGGCCATTATTGTTTTATCAATTGGGGTCCCGGATGCTTTACCGAAACATCTTCCTGGATTAGCAAAGAGCAGTGCCTCCAGTGATATGCCCAAATCTTTTAATAACTGCCTCTCCATCTGGAGCCATATCGGAGTATATGGCTCCCCCTCAATATTTATACCCCAACGACTCATGATACCCAGTTGACCCACTACATAATAAAGGTGGAGATCAGGCAGTTTAATCCCTCCCCTTTCATGCGGCAAACACAAGACCTTGTGTTTTTTCCTGGGAGGCTTGGAATTCCACAAAAACTCAGAATGTAGTTTTCTAATTTTAATGAACCATATTTTGGGGCTGTTATACAGGGCTAAATAGACTGGATACAATAATCTCGGCATCAGATTCATTTTAACTAAGCCCAATCGTGCCGCAAAATTTAGAGGGAATTTATTCCATCTAAGTGTGTCCCCATTAATTGCAGCCAACACCTTATTCATATTTGTCGCAGCACCGGCCTCCACACATGTAGTAATCCATATACCCAGATATTTAATCATATCTACCGCCCAGTGTATTTGCATTGGTGCGAAGTCTGATCTGCACACATGAGGAGTCAGAGGGAGAATCTGTGTTTTAGTCAGGTTTAGTTTATAGTTTGACACTTTGGAGAATTGGCCTATAAGATCATCTGTTCTCCTGAAGCTTACTGCTGGGTTTGCATAGTACAGGAGTATATCATCTGCATAGACTGTAAGTTTTAACTCCCTCCTCACAGTCGAGATCCCCTTAATGCTAGTATCGTTGTTAATAGCAATTAATAATGGTCCCAAGTATATATTAAACAGTATTGGTGAGGGGGGACATTCCTGCCTGGTCCCATTTTCTAGCTGTATCTCTGATGAGATATACCCATTATACATTACCCTAGCCATAGGGGCTGTATACAAATTTCTGATAGCTTTGAGAAGGCCCCTCAGGAAGCTCATCCTCTCCATTGTAGCAAACAGGAATGGAAGAGAGACCCTATCAAAGGCCTTCTTGGCATCTAGGGATATCAAGGCTAAAGGTAGTTGGGAATCGGGCACATAGCTAAACATATGGAGAAGTTTTCTAAGAGCATCGTGTGCCCCCCTCCCTGGCATAAATCCCACCTGCTCAGGGCTAAATAATTTTGGTGCAATGTTCAGGATTCTATTAGCTAGAATCCTCGTTAGAATCTTAACATCCTGATTCATCAAGGTGATGGGCCTATAGCTACCAGGTAGTTCCTTAGGTTTGTCCGGTTTTGGAACCAACGTGATATTGACCTGATATAACGGAGGGTGGGGCACGCCTTCCTGCATTATACTGTTGAACAGATCCTTTAACAAGGGAAGTATAGTACGAAGATGCACCTGATAAAATTTAGCTATGAGGCCATCCGGCCCCGGAGCTTTACCTGAGGGTAAAGCTTGAATCGCTGCTATTATCTCATCTGTTATCAATGCAGCTAGCTCATTAGTTCAAGTTCAAGTTCAAGTTTATTGCAGAAAAACTCCATTGAGCAAGCTTATTCACAAGGAGGTCCTGAGACATACATACATTCACAGGGTTTTATTTAACACTAAAAATTGATTAGCATTTTGATCATAAAAGTTCTAAAACATTGTGAAAATGCATAGCACCTGCCTCACTGTGTTTAACAAATATAACACTTCTAGAAAACCTATATAAATACTTTCTGAACGGTTAGTATTGTCCCAAAAAAAAAACTGCTAATCAATTATTTAAAACCCTGATCCACAATGAAGTCCTGCGACTGACGTACAAACAAATAGTTAAGTGCTTACATCATAAAACACAGTATACATAATGATAAGAGCTTACATTAAAAGACGCAGTGTACATAATGATAAAGAGCTCCCAGGGTGCTCTAGGTTCATGAGGAGAAGTTTGCACTGTTTATAAAAGCAATACATCGCATACATTAGGAAATAACAATAATTACATAACAAATTCAATAAAGATTCCACCTAAGACACCGATAGTGGTGCGAAACAGAGTTGAAGAAGTGAAGGAATGGAACCTGGGATATCGTGGAGTCACTAGATTGTGGCCTTGTGACAGTAATTCATTAAAGACAGTTGCAGGTGTTTTTTAGTTTAGCCATTGCTATCCTTTTGAAAAAGTTAACAGGGACAATACTGGATAATTTCAAAAATGATTGTAGTCGATTCCAAATAATTGGCAGTGAACATGAAATAGCATGTTTCCCAAAGGACGTGCGGGTCCTAGGTACATCAAGTAGGAGAAACTCGGACTTCCTAAGTGAGGAGACACTGCACGCTATGTGTATTAAAGAGGATAGGTATTGTGGTAATTTGTTCGGAAGAAGTTTTAAGTCCATGTGCCGGCGTGGACTGTCCGTCTAACAGAGAGCGAGGGCCAGCCAACTAAGGCATATAGATCACAATGATGAGTTAGTGGGAGGGAGTTTGTTATGAATCGTAGGGAGCGGTGGTAGAGAACATCTAGTTTGTGGAGATTAGTAGAAGCTGAGGAATTATAGATTATATTGCCGTAATCAAGGAGGGGGAAGAAAGTGGCCTGTACCAATCTTGTTCTAATTTCAGCGGGAAAGACAGATCTAACATACTAACATACTATTTGCCAGCAGATTAGGCCTTATGGTCTATCGAGTCTGCTCAAACCTCAGATCCCTAGTTGGGTGCCGAGGCCCCCCTTGTGTTCCAGAAACCCCTATCATCCATCCCCACCCCCCTGGGACAGGTCATCATCTGATGCATCCACTTTCTGTGTCTGTCCCACCCTCTCTTGAAGCCTCCACTGTGGATCTCTGAACCAGCTCGCCAGGCAGTGCATTCCAAGGGTCCACCACCCTCTCAGTGAAAAACCTCCTCCTCTTCACCCCCCACCCTTCCACCTTCCAACTTCAAACCATGCCCTCTGGTGATACCTCCCTGCTTTAGTCTAAAGATCCCCTCCATGTTTACCCTATTTATTCCCTTGAGGTACTTGAAGACCTCAATCATGTCCCCCCTGTCTCTCCTCTCCTCCAATGAAAACAGGCAGAGCTCCTCAAGTCTGTCCTCATACGTCAAATCCCCTAGCCCTCATATCATCTTACTTGCCCTCCTCTGTACCCTCTCCAGAAGCTGTATATCCCTCTTCAAGTGTGGTCTCCAGTACTGTACATAGTACTCAAGGTGTGGTCTAACCAGTCCATTGTACAGTGGCAGAATCACTTCCTTGCTCCTAGAGGTAATCCGCCTTACGATGCATCCAACATCCTGTTTGCCTTGCTAGCCGCCTCTGCACTGCTCAGAGTTATTCATACATGCATCCACCATGACCCTAGGTCTTTTCCCTATTGAGGCCTCCAGCACCTCCCTCCCAGGGTGTACCTGAGTTTAGGATTCCCCCAAGACGTAACACCTTGCACTTGGTGATATTGAAATTTAATTCCATGTGTGAGCCCAGCTTTCCAGGGTGTCCAGGTCCTTGCAGGGCCAACCTCCCTCTTCTCCCTCAACTACTGCTCCCATCTTGGAGTCATCAGCAAGAGACTCATTTCACACCCTATACCTCCCTGATGTCCGATATGTATGCATTAAACAGGATCGGACCGGGACCAGAGCCCTGCGGTACCCCTACCAACCTCTCTAGGGTTGAGAGCTCCCACAGACCACTACTCTCTGGGTGCGTCCAGCTAGCAGTTTTCAATCCATCTGACCATCAAAGGCCTACTTCCAACCCCATCAGTTTCTCCACCAGACCAATGTGGGGACAGAGTCAAACGCCTTGCTGAAGTCCAAGAATAACACATCCACAGGCTTTCCCTGTCCAGTTCTGATGTTACCCATTCTGAGAACTCCACAAGATTGGTTTGACATGATCTACCTGGCACAAACCCATGTTGCCGACTATCCAGACCTCCACCTCCTCCAAGTACCTCCCAATCATTCCTTTAGTGTACTCTCCATTAATTTTCCCACCACCGAGGTCAAACTGATGGGTCTATAGTTACCTGGTACTTCCTCGACCCCCTTTATGGATTGGCACCATATGTGCCTCTTGCCAATCCCTAGGTACCCTCCCTGTCTCAAGTGACCTGCTGAAGAGCTCCGCCAGGGGTGCAGCCAGTATGTCAGCCAATTCCCATAGTACTCTCAGATGAATGCCATCCGGCCCAGGAGATTTGTCTTTCTTTAGGGCCTTGAGGGCTAACCACACCCTTTTGGTGGAGATAGCATCATCCGTCTCCTCCATCTTACTGGCCTTTTTATCCTTATCCTGATGTGACACCCCTGGGGTACCTCTCCCTCCCTCTTGGTCCATTTCTGTTGCTCCCCTGATCCCACTCACTGCCGCTTCTATCCCCATCGTGCCTTGCTTTGTAGATACAGTATCCCATCCCCCTCCCTAGTGAACACAGAGGCAAAGTACTCATTAAATACCTCTGCCTGGTCCCTCGCCTCTTCCACCCACCCTCCTTCTGGTCTCAATCTGCTGAGATGGCCCTTAGTTTTTCTCCGCTCCCCAATGTACTGGAAGAACCCCTTTTCCCCTCCATGTAAACCCTGTGCCAGCCGCTGCTCTTTACTGGACTTTGCCCCCCTCACCATCCGGGTGACTTTTCTAGATGCAAGATGGTACATTTCCTTATCCCTATCCCCTCTTGTTGTTTTATATTTTTTGTAGGCCGCCTTCTTTTCTCTGACCGCTACCTGAACCTCACTGGACCACCAGCATGGTTTATGTGACTTTGCTCCCTTACGTTTCACCTTAGCGCAGGTTCTGACTGCCTCATGAAGTCTCCGTTTTATGACCTCCCATCTCCTTCCCACATTTGTCATTGATGTAATCCCCTTTAAGTGATCCTTCAGAATATTTCCCATGCCCACAAAGTCTGCCCCCCTGAAGTCCACTGCCAGTGTCCTAGATCTCACCCCCCCCCATGCTTATTTGAAACCAGACAGTATTGTGGTCACTCCCAGTCAGGATCCTCTTCAACCAGGTCCCTTACCAGATCCCCATCTGCCAGAACCATGTCCAGGACATGCCCCTTCCTTGTGGGCTCCATCACATGCTGTGTTAAGAACACATCCTGGAAGCCGTCCAGCAGCCTCTGCTCCTTGGCCACCTTAGAGGACATGGTTCCCCAGTTTGTACCTGGCATATTAAGGTCAACCATCAACACCACTCCTTCCCCTTTTGGTCTACACTGGGCAATGATGCTGTCCAGCAAACCATCCTCCAGAACATTACCCATCCTGGGGGGCCTATATACTACACCCAGCTTGACCTTATCTCCTGCTGGGGATCATAAGGTGACCCATAAGGCCTCCACATTTCCCTCTGCCTCTTCTACCCTAGCAATTTCTATGTCATCTCTAATGAACATAGCCACTCCACCTCCTCTGCCCTCCTTTCTATCCTTCCTAAGCATAGTGTACCCCTGCACGTTTAGGTCCCAGTCATGGTTTTTGTTGGCCCGCGTCTCCGTGACCGCTGCCACATCCACCCCTCCCAAACAGCATGGCCTGGAACTCTGGCAACTTGTTTCCCAAGCTCCTGGCATTTACTAACACCAACCCCCACCCCTTATCCCTGATCCCCTTTGTCAAACCCCACCCAGGTTCCTTATACTTCCATCCTCCTTCTGGTCCTCCTGAAACCTCCACTCCCGGTCTGTTTCCCCCTCCCCCCCTTGGGTTTGAAGGCTACTCCCCTCATCTGGAGGAGAGGGCTTCTGGTCAGCCCCTCCCTTATCCTTCCCCCCTCACAAGTTTAAACCCCACCTTTCTTGAATGTAGTCAGCCATCCCCTGTTTAAGGACTTCCTTCCCTAATGGGGCAAGATGAAGCCTGTCCTTGGCATACAGTCTCTTATCCTCCCAAACTCCTTTCCAGTTCCCTAACACCCCCAACCCACTCTCTTCACCCCACTTCCTGAGCCAGTCATTAACCTCTGTGATCTTCATTTTTTTCTCCACTGAGGCCTTTGGTACTGGCAATATCTCCAAAAAGGAAATGTTGCATCCATTATCCCGACAGACTCTGGCAAGTTCTTGGAACCTTGCTTGGATTTCCAAAACGCTGTTTCACTCTAGATCGTTAGTTCCCAAATGCACCAGGAAATCCGGTTTCCCTCCACAATCCCTAAGCAGTTCGTACACCATGAACTTTGCTCTGTGCACTGTCAGCCCAGAGATACTCACTACCTTCACCTGGCTATGGCATCCACCCCCCTGTCCCTCCCACTGGATACCCCTAATCATCAAGTCTCCCAATAACAGAACCTTAACACCGCCATCATCCTTATGGTTACCTCCACTATGCCCTCTCAGCCCCCCATCTCCCTTTATTCATGATCTCAATTCCATGGGAGTCTTCCTGCCTTATTAGAGACCCCCCTTGTCACCCTCTCCTTTCTGTCTCCCTCGTTATTTTGCCCACTTAACTCAGACCCCCTCTGAATAGGTGTCCCCTTTAACCCTCTCTTATCCGAACCATTTATCCTGGCCCTGATGGTTTCCCCTTCCCCCACACTGCCATCCTCCCCCCTTGTAATAGTACCCCTACCTCCAGAGGCTCTCTGTGGGTCCCCTTTAGCTAGGGCCCCATCCTTGGTACTGACCCCCCTGCTGAAGGGGGGCTCCTCCCCCACCTCGTCTCCCAGTTTCTCTCCAGTCATGCTCTCTTCCCTCATGTCTGCAATATGTTGCATCTCCCCCATCTGCTTAACATTTATGTTTCCCCTTCTCCCTCTCGGACTATTTCTATCCTTTCCATTGCCGGTCTGTGATGCCCTATGGGTATCCGACTCCCTCCTCCCGGCCTCTGCATCAGTTTCCTCATTTCCACCAACCCCTTCCTCCCCCTCTAGGTTGCTTAGTAGCTCAAATTTATTGTGACACTCTATGTCAGCCTCCATCAAGTAACCCAAGTTTCCCCTGACTGCACCTCTAAACTGCCCCTCTTCCTCCCCTCTTGCTCTGTTCTCCTTAGGAGCTCACTTCCCACAGTCTGCTCTTTTAGGCTTCCCCACAACAGCCCCTCCCTTCTCAATGTCTGCTCTACTAGGCTTCCCCACAACAGCCTCTCCTGACTCTTCCCCCTCCACTCTCTTTGTATTCAGAATGTTCACCCCGTACGCTTTCTCCTTAGCGTCAACATCCCTATCTAAGGGTCCTCTGTCCCTAATATCCCCACTCCTGCTTGCTGTAACATAATGTCCTGTAATTTCAGAGCGTTGCTCCAGCCTCCCCTCAGCCCCACCCTTCTGCTTCCCATATCCACACCCCTTATCCTTGGACACCCCCCCAACTCCCCCAGCTTACTCCTTAACCAATATACTTCATTCCTGATACAAGATAGCTGTCTACAGAGTGGGCAGCCTCCCTCTCTCCAGGCCCAATTGAGAATTATTGCCATCCCACAGCCTGTGCAGCCTACAACCCTTCTGAAGATGCCTACCATGGTGGAATCTGGCCACCCTGTTTGTCCCCCTCTGTTTATAATGGCACACACACCCCTTTTCTCAGTCCCTTCCCCCGGAATACAGTTACTCTCTATGCTGACTGCATTTATTTACAAACCCAATTTCAACCCCACCAATAAAGTTCCCAAGTCTCACAAACAAATACAGTCCAGTGTGTGTCCAGTCCCACTAACAGTGTGTGTATGCAGACATCAGGTACCATATGATGTCCAGGCCCACCAGTTCCTGTTACTTCAAATTTCAGTCCCAAACAGAAATACACAGCCCTTCAATCCCAACCCCCAGTAGCTTTTCAGAATTTAAGAAAGCCTACAAAACAGGGTGGGTGGGAGGGCTCTTACCAACACCAGGCAAACATCACATTTAAATTTCACTCTAATTATCAATGCCAAACAAGTGTTCCCAAGCCCCAAAAGTTACAATATCACACCCAAGTAACAGTTCTAACTCAAAGTAGTAATTTTTAACACATAGAACTAATTTCACGTACAAAACTATTCAAATATTTCAGTTAAAACAGAATATAAACCCAGACCTCTGTCCTTACCAGCCTCCTGCTTATGTTCCCAAGTGCGGTTGAAAAAACCTAACCTGATTTTGAGCCTTTTAGCCAAGTCATCGATGTGATCATTAAAAGAAAGCCTGTTGTCTAACCAGAAACCGAGATATTTGAACTTTGAAACTATTTCCAGATGCTCACCTAGGGTAGTATTTATAAAATCATTGGGCAAAGCAGGGGTAATAGCATGCGAGGAGCATGGGCGTAGGATCATAGCTTTTGTTTTTTTGGCATTAAGGAGTAACTTTGCATTGATTAGGTTTTTTCTAATTGCGTAAAGTCAGCTTGAAGGATGTCCCTAGTTGCTTCTATCGAGGGCCCAGAAGTATACAGGAGTGTGTCATCTGCAAAGAAGTGTAACTGGGACTTGGTAATCTGATGGTCGAGGTTGCTTACATATAAGGAGAAGAGGACGGGACCTAGGATAGATCCCTGTAGGACTCCCCTAACAGTAGGTAGAGAGGATGAGAACAAATTTCCTGATTTGACTTTCTGTGTCCTGCCCGATAGGTAGCTTTTGAACCATTGGATAGTAGATGGAGTAAAACCAAGATTAGTAAGGCTGAGAACTAATAGATTATGATCTACTGTATTAAATGCTTTGCTTAGATCCAAAAGAAACACATCTGTAGTTTTCTTAGAGTCCATTGCAGATACCCAATCATTAGTAACCTTGGCTAGAGCTGTAATGGTACTATGGTTTGGGCTAAAGCCAGATTGGAGAGGATTAAGAATATATAGAATTGCAATATGGTTTTTCAATTGGGCGTAGATCAGTTTTTCAAATGCTGTTGAGAGGATAGGTAGTATTGAAATAGGTCTATAATTGTTGAGATCACATGGATCACCTGACTTAAATAGGGGGAGAATATGGGCGGATTTCCAACATGAGGGAACTGTGGTGGTTGAAATAGAGAGGTTGAATATATGAAGTATTGGGGCAGTAAGATAGGGGTATACATATTTTAGGAATAATGGATCTATACTATCCTCCCCCACACTTTTTTTGGTATCCAGGTTAATAAGTGACTCTTCTACTTCTTTAAAGCTAAGAGTGGAATGAACAGGCTGGTGTGTTCGGTGATGAATATGTGCTGTCGATATTCCTTACTTGGGAGGCATGTGGGGAAGTATCAAATGCTAGGCTTGCTGCAATGAAGTGGGGAATTAAGTTCTTCCAGTATTTGATGTGAACTTTTAATAGACGATCCATTAATAAGGATCTTGGCTGGAACAGATGGGGCAGTTGAGAGACCCTCAATAGACTTGAGGGTCTTCCAGATTTTATAGGAATTCCCTTCGGCCTGCTCTAGGGTTGAGACATAGTAACTAGATTTAGTTTCACGAATGCGTTTGACACATGCATTCCTGGCTGCCCTGAATGCCTGCCAATCTGAGGGACTCTTAGAATGCCTTGCCTGGGCCCATAGTTTGTCATGGTTTGACAGTGCAGCCTTAAGTTCCGATGTGAACCAGGGGTGAGAGTTTTTGCGCATCCGAACCTTAATAGTGGGAGCATGTCTATTAACTAGAGAGGTCATGTTGCAGTTAAGGACATTAACAGCCTCTACTGATTTTGCAAGAAAAAGGTCTTGCCATATGATGTTGCTTAGATCGGACAAATAATTGTCAATATTGAACTTACGGAACGACCATTTGGTTATAAATTTAGGGGGAAGGATAACTTTGGCTTGTGATCTAGTGCAGACAACAATGTTATGATCACTCATATCATTATGAAACACCGCTGTTTGTAGGATTTCGTGTGGATGGGTAGTTAGGATAACGTCTAGAAGTGAACTGTTGGCTGCATTTTGGGTATTAATCCTGGTTGGTTCACTGATTAGTTGGGCTAATCCGAGGTCGTCGCAAAGTGACTTTAGGTTGGAGGATTTTGATGATACCCAATCCATATTGAAATCACCAAGGATTAGTGTTTCTGTGTTAGTTTTAGTGATTAAGGTTTTGAGGGCACTAAGGATATCAGTTCCGGCAGTAGGTGGTCTATATCCACCTATGATGGTAATATTATCAGAGGAGGGGAGATGAAGTTTTAATGAAACAATTTCAAATTCCTTAGGTTTGGATATGGTGATAATGTTACTAATCGTGTATTTTGATTTGGCATAGACAACTACTCCACCCCCTCTTGAGCCCCTGTCTGCCCTGAACGGGACAAAATCCACTATGTTGATTTGCTGGTCGGTTGTATTTTTGTTAAGCCATGATTCAGTGACAATGATGATATCAGGCTCAGTATGTGCAGCCCAGGCTTGTAACTGCGATAATTTTTTGATTAGACTCAGTATATTGACCATCATTACTTTTAAGACAGATGCATCTGCAAATTCTAATGGTGAGGGTATCAATGTAGGGGGGCCGGATTTAACTCAACGTTGCCTGAGCAGAGAAGAAGAAGAAGCAGCAATTTCTTTAAAGAGATAAAATGCAACCTAAGATCTTTTTTCCTTTCAGACTGCCTAGTATTTGTTTTAGAGGGTTAAAACTGTGTGTTATTTGTGCATAGGCTTGTGTAACAGTTTGAGACTAAGACAAGGAGTGCTTTGAGGGACAATGGGGAGAGAGGGAGAGAGAGAAAGAAGAGGGTGATAAGTGAATAAAGGGAGGGGGGCATGAGGAATAGTGATGGGTATAGTGACCGGGAGCATAATAGGTATCATTTTTCATGGCAAAACACCTCTGTTGTATAGTATTAATGTGGTATAAACTGGGAGCGCAGGTTAATATTAATAGGTAAACTATGGTGCAGAGTGCCATGTCTCACTGTGCTCTGCGTGGATATGTAAGGGAGAGGTTAATTTTTTGCCAACTGGGATAAACCTATAGAATGGCTAGGTGGATAGAGGGGGCATGGTCACAGTGTATTTAAAGGAGGCCTGGGAGGGGGTGGGTAGAAAAAACACACTAGAAAGAGCCTCGGGGAACAGTCTGCACTGGGGTGAGGACTGGACCAATTGGAGTCTTAATAGAAAAGGCACCTGGTTTCTGATTGGTTGGCTTTGGATGCCGTATCTTCTCTGCGTTGGATCCGCTTAGCGGGCGTCTGCCGTCGGCTGCAATGTTGCCGGAGGGCCGGTGACCGTGGATCCTGGGGCTCGCCCTGTTAAGGGACTGCAAATGAAGGAGAGAGAGGCAAAAATTTATAGGGGGACCCAAACAAGTGCAGGGCAAGGAGCCAGAGATCAGAGGAGACCTAAACAAGGGGAAGCTTACAAAAAGACGCCAAGGGCAGCGGGGGGTAAAGGGGTTCTGGCTGACAATGTGTGAAAGGGCTTGTAATCACTTAGCAGATTTCAATTCAGTAAACCAGTAATTCCAACAGGCAGGCTTAAGAAATGACTCTAAACATTTGCATTTCTAACTCAAAACACACTACAAAGACCCTAGGGGAACAGCCTGCACTAGGGTGAGGACTGGACCAATCGGCGTCTTAATAGAAAAGGCACCTGGTTTTCGATTGGTTGGCTTTGGATGCTGTACCTTCTCTGTGCTGGATCCACTTAGTGGGCGGCTGCTGTCGGCTGCAAGGTCGCCGGAGGGCTGGTGACCATGGATCCTGGGGCTCACCCTGTTAAGGGGCTTCTCTGTGCTGGATCCGCTTAGCGGGCGGCTGCCGTTGGTTGCAAGGTCGCCAGAGGGCTGGTGACCGTGGATCCTGGGGCTCGCCCTGTTAAGGGGCTTCTCTGCGCTAGATCTGCTTAGCGGGTGGCTTCCGTCGGCTGCAAGGTCGCCGGAGGGCCGGTGACCGTGGATCCTGGGGCTCACCCTGTTAAGGGGCTGCGCCTGGTCTGAGTACAGAACCGGTAGAGAAATACCATCTAGGAATGCCCTACTGTAATTTCCTTTTCTCCACCAACTTGCTGTAGTTGGTAAATTTCTTTATAATAGGACGCGAATGCATCCGCCATTTTTTGAGGGCCTGTAATGACAGCCCCCTCATGCCTTATAGCCGGAATTGTTCTGCCAGCTTCCCACTCCTTAACTTTAGCTGCCAGCAGACGTCCAGGGACGTCTCCCTGCAGTAGGTATTTGGCCTGAATCTTTTCAGGCCAAAATTCCGCTTTACTATAATTAATATTAGCCATCTTCTGTCGTAGCTTTGGGTTCAAGTCTATCTCCCCTGAGGTCCCCTCCTGATGCGCCTGGGATTCAATAGCCCCCATTAAGAATTCCTCCTTGGCTCTTCTCATTCTATTTTGCCTTACCACATAGTCCCGTGAAACCCCTGCATATAAGACCTTACATGCTGGCCAAACTAAAAACTTGTTTTGTAATGAAGGCAGTTGGTTCCGTATAATGTCCAGTAAAGTGTCCTCTAATTTACTCTGGATTGTAATGTCTGTCAAAAGGGAGTCATTTAACCTCCACCTATAGGGTCGGGAAGGAACATTCTCTCTCTCTCTCTTGTACTGTAGTATACTCTCTCTCTTTCCAGATTCCCCTAACCTCCCCATCCCCCCAGCCCCGATCCCAAGATCACCCTCATGAACAAACACAATTTGGGATCTTCAGCAACTACCTACCCAGTTACCCTCTACCCCCCCCGTCCATATAGTTCACCATAGACATATCCTTTTCCCCTAGCTATCACCCAAATTAAATTCTATCCCCATTTATGTTAACTTTTTACATTGCCTATGACAGTCTCCCAACCATTAGCTTGCACCAGGAGATCGGGGGTTAGCCGACCAAAGTGGCACCTAGTCCCTTATTCCATTAAAGAGGCCAAGCTGTCCAGATGGGGTACATGACCCTTAATGCACCCGCCATCCACCTAATTCGCTCATGCCATTCTATCAAAAGGTGGTGAGGAAGCCCATCGTCATCAAATGGAGACTCTAAAAACCCCACTTCTTTGCTAACCATCAGGAGAGGGTTTGAAAATTAGCTGTCCTCATCATTACCGGCAAGTTCGTATCCTTCCTCTCCGAGCCCTCCTGTATTCAGATCAAATTCAATCTCACATGAGGAGGCCGCTTACCTGATTTTCACCATTCCCATAGCTCCTATCAAACCCTATGTGCTCTGCGTCCCTCCCCTGCACACGTACCAAACACCTTCCCCAATATGGCGTCGCAAAGTAATGCTACAAGAAGCCCCCACCATGAAACAAAAAAGGGTCCCATTAGTAGCCCAAACCTTCCCACCATCATTCGATTGCCGAACTTCTGTTTCAGACCCCCACTTTCTTGTGGATAGCAGACCACCTTTAATATAAAAAAAAACCCAAAACACACTACCGTGTAACAATTGTAACCTAAAGACCTTAAACAAGTAATAACAATCAAATCTGAGAGACAACTAGCTTAGAAAGGAAGAAAACAAGATCTCCTGCTTCGCAATCTTTTTATCTCAAGTCCCCATTTTTAAGGATCAAGTCAGTCCACTTTTTACTTCCTCTTACAGAGACTCAGGTCATAGACTAAAATAGAGCAGGCAACTCGAACTGCAGACCTTCCAGTGCATCCTGCACAGTCAGATATCTTTTTTCCCCAGACTGAAGACGAACAGACAGGGTCGCAGGGTATTGCATCCAGAATTTAATGCCAGCAAGATATAGCTTCTTTATGTCCGCATATTCTTTTTTGTTTCTCTCTCACTGAGGGTATCTGATCCTGGAATAACCAAATGGAAGCTCCATTCCACTGTAATGTTTTGTTCTTTCTAGCACTAGCAAGCACATGGGATTTCTCCTTGTAATTCAGAAACCTCATGATTAATACTCTGGGTCTCGCTCCCGGTGGGGGCATCTCTCTTAATGCCCTATGCGCCAGCTCCAGATTATAGGCCTCCCCAAATGGCGTAGGGCCCAGTAGTTTGAAGAGAAAGATCTTGCACAAAAGAAACACAGTCCGAACCCTCAGCCTTCTCTGGTAACCCTGCAAGAATAAGATTATTCCATCTGCTTCTGGATTCCTGATCATCCATCCGTTCCTCTAATTTCTTAATTTGCTTATGAGCTGAAATCATCTGTTGGTCTAAAGTAGAGACCTTCCGTTCCTGGGAGGAGACTCTAGCTTCCACATCCCCCATTCTTTGCACCAGGGAGTGTAGCACTGGTTAACAGAAGAAAAGTCAGCCACTAGACCTTGCAGCAACTGTTTTATTTCCAATAAATCACCTGCACCCTTAGTATCTCCCCCTTCTAGATCTATTTGATTTGCTTGCTCCTTTGACTCGGGCGATTGAGATTTTGGCCGTTTAACTGCTGGCGCTCTTGCCGCGAGGGGTTCGGCAGCATCAATCTCCATCTCGGTACTTTTGTGTGGCCTCACACCGGTGTCGGATTCACTGGTTAGCGGAGAGAAATTTCCTTGTAGCTATCGCAATCCGTGGTGTTTTAACAGCAGGAACCACTCAGGAGCACTTTTTAAATTAAGGTAACATAAGCAATCTAATGCAGCAGTCCAAATGAGGTTTTTTAAAGCTTAATATTGTCAGGGCCTAGGAGCAGCACTGCAGACGTCCTCTCATGCCAGGCTCATCACGTGATCTCTAGACAGGAATATTTATGACTGCATCTGTTCAGGCCCTACTCCCAGGAGTGAGGTCTTAGTGCCAATCCTGGGAACTATACAGATGTTGGGGGGTGACTCCCAGTGAGGTTGTACCATCCTGAATCCCGCAACAAGGGGGTCATCCCTGAAACTATTGTCCGCCCCTCCTCACCACTGTAGGGACCATGGTTGGGCTGAGATGAAGGAGTCTGCTACATGCATGAAAAAAGGCTGTTGTAGAGGCAAGCCCTAATTTACTCACAGTTCTCCCATAGTATGGGATCTCCTTCAATATACAGGGGCAATGACAAAGTTGCAGCAAGTCTCCATCTAGCTGTTTTACTCAAGTTTACTCTCTTTAAGCCTCTGGTGTCAGCTGGCAAATGGCAGTTTCTTTGATCCCAGTCAGGCTTCTCCTGATCTCTGCATTCAGCTGATGATCATCAGACAGTGCAAGGCAGCTCAGACTGTGAATCCAGTCCTAGCTGACTAACACACCACGTACTGCATCCAACTCCTAGTGTTTTGTGGTACTCAGCACTGGGTTGTGGTACTGGCTGGGCAGCTTTTATCAGGCTATCTGCAATTACAATTTAACTGTTTGGGTTACAGTACAGCAGAGCCTCTAAAGCAGTAGTTACATCCTTGAGCATGAGTTTGTACTGAGCTAGCACTCAGTTATCTCCTTCTCTCAGAAGGAGTTCTGTATGGTCTGTGTCTTCCAGTAGTTCCACTCCAGTCTGTCTCTCACCACTGTTACGTGTAGACTGACTGAGTTCTGGCACAGCCCCTGCTGTTCACTGGGGAAAATCAGCTTTCCATTGGTCCACAGAGATGTCAATCACTTGGGGCAGGGCTGAAGGTCTATCTCTTCATAGATGATTGTCCAGAAATTTGTTCCAGGATTACGTCACTCCTCCTGCATCCCAGAAGCACTTATGGCTCCCATTCCAGGTTCTGCAGTCTGACTAGCTGAAGTGTAAATCCTAACCCTTGTTGCTGTGGTAGTGGGGGTAAGGGTGCACAGAGATAGTGGTTCTCTCAGCTATCTTTGAGGGCAAGGGCAAAGGCCCTAAAGTTCTTATCTTACAGGGCTCCTTCCTTAGAAAATTATTTTGTGGCACCCTTCGCTGTTGTGTGAGATTACACTTGCATTCCGGTTCTGTTAGGGCAGTGGGTGGGGAATCTTGCCGACCTTCACAAACGTCAGTGCACTCAGTCTGTTGGAAGCAGTGGAGCCTTTGATGTGCTGTGGTAGCCACTTTCACAATGGTACTCTCAGTGCCAATTATTCTGGGGGCTTAATTCTACTGCTCCTGTTGCAGTAACCCTGCTGTGGCTGGAGTCCAGTTAGGGGGCGGACTGGAGCAGCAGTGGTGGCTAGTACTACAAAGCAGCCTCCGTGGAGCCAAAAACATTTAAGCCCTGCTGGGGACGTGTTACAGAACTGTATAAAACATTCTTCAGGGTAGTGCAGGCAAGTGACCAGGAACATTGGAATAAGTGTGGGATGGAGCCTGGTGAGGGACCAAGATGTGGAGAAAATGCATGGGAGAACTGGACTCAGGAGGGAGAATCCACTGGATACGAAGGACTTGTACTGGTTTGTGGTTAGGGAAGGGGCCACTTGACCATCAGGGATAGCTGCAGGTTTAGTGGAGATTCTGGAATACACTGGCCCAGAAGTAGATCTAAAAGTATTAGTAGGGAGGTAGGGGACGAGTACAAGTACAAGCATTTGACACAGTCCCACACAAAAGATTAATAGTCAAATTAACCAGCCTGGGAGTGGGTCCCAGGGTGGTAGCCTGGGTAAAACATTGGCTGGACAACAGGACACAGATGGTAATTGTAAATGGAGTCCACTCTGAAGAAAGAAGGGTTACTAGTGGGGTACCACAGGGTTCAGTATTGGGTCCAGTCCTTTTTAATGTCTTCATAAATGACATTGCAGAGGGACTGGAAGGAAAAGTATGCCTCTTTGCAGATGACACAAAGATCTTCAACAGGGTTGATACACAAAGAGGTGTGGAAAGGATGAGAAGGGACATGGCAAGGTTGGAGGAATGGTCAGAAGTATGGCAGCTAGGATTCAATGCAAAGAAGTGCAAAATAATGCACCTGGGAAACAAGAACCCAAGGGAAGAATACACAATGGGGAGGTAGTAACAACAACAATAAAGGAAAGGGACCTGGGGTAATCAAATCAGATGATCTTAAGGTTAGCAAGCAATGTGAGAAGGCAGTAGGGAGGGCTGGGGGTATACTGGGATACATAGGGAGAGGCATCAGCAGCAGAAAACAGGAAATTGTTATCCCTCTATACAGACAGTTGGTGAGACCCTATCTGGAGTACTGCGTCCAGTTCTGGAGACCCCATCTCCACAAGGACATAGACAGGATAGAGGCAGTCCAGAGGAGGGCAACTAAAATGGTGCAGGGTCTGCAAGAGAAGCTGTATGAGGAGAGACTAAAGGAGCTTAATATGTATACCCTTGAGGAAAGAAGGGAGACAGGGGACATGATAGAAACTTTTAAGTACCTCAGTGGAATCAACAAAGTCCAAGAGGGTAGCATCTTTCAGAAAAAGAGACGTGCAAGAACAAGGGGACACAATTTAAAAATAGAGAGGGGGCGGTTCAGGGGCAATCTGAGGAAGTATTATTTCACAGAGAGGGTAGTGGATGTATGGAACAGCCTTCCTGAGGAGGTTGTGGGGGTCTAAAATTGTGGGAGTATTCAAGAATTCATGGGACAGACATAAGGCAATTCTTGTGGGGGGTAGGAAGAAATAGGCTGTTGGTTAACTAGGATCTGCGGCCTATCCTGTAGGTAGGGAAATGGGCAGACTAGATGGGCCAAGCGGTCCTTATCTGCCGTCAAAGTCTATGTAAGTGTTGTGCCGGTACATCGCAAACTGTGTATGACATAGTACTATGTGACTGGTTCTATGCCATGTACAGTACTCCAGGGTGGTTGCAGTTTAGATGATTGTGGCAACAGTCATTGGCATTAGGGTTGTGTGGTTCAGATTTGGCAAAATCAGAGTGTCACCGAACACCCTGTTGCACACGCAATAAGAGAACCAAACTGGCCATAAAAGGCTTGGTTTGACAAGAGATTTACTGTCAGGGTTTCCTTTTCTGCCTTTTGTCTTCTGGACACACGGATATGTGTTTTTTTCCCTTCAAAATCTGTTGAAACATAGAAACATAGAAGCTAATGGCAGATAAGGACCACAAGGCCCATCCAGTCTGTCCATTTCTTTTTCTACCTTATGAATGTGCCTTAGGCCTTTGCTCTGTCAATGGCCTATCTACTCATACTCATCTGTATTGCTCCCTTATGCCTAGCCCATGTCTCTTTGAAGCCCTGCACTGTATTCATATCCACCACTTCCTGAGGTAGGCCGTTCCATGCATCCACCACCCTTTCTGTGAAAAAGAACTTCCTCACATCACCACTTAATCGGCCCCCTCTAATCTCATGATGTGTCCTCCTGTCCTGCTATTTTTCTTATATTGAAACATGTTAGACTCTTTCACCTTGTTAATTCCCTTAAGGTGTTTGAATGTTTCAATTATATCACCTCTCTCCCTCCTTTGCTCTTAGGTATACATATTGAGCTCCATTAATCTGTCCTCATGTTTTCTGATGCAGTCCCAGCACCATTTTGGTTGCCCTTCTCTGGACTGCCTCAATTTGGTTAATGTCCTTGTGAAGGTGTGGCCTCCAGTACTGCACGCAGTACTCCAGATGGGGCCTAACCAGTGTCTTGTAAAGAGGGATTTACTTCACTCTTCTGACTTGTGATACCCCTACTAATATACCCCATCATCCCTCTAGCCTTACCTACCACTTTAGAGATCTGCTTGGATGATTTCATGTCATCGGTGATGATGACACCCAAGTCTCTTTCTTCCCTTGTGACTGCCAGCAACTCCGCTCCCAACCTATAGGTGGCTTCAGTGTTTCTCTTCCCTATGTGCATGATCTTGCTCTTCTTTGTGTTAAACCCCAGTTGCCACTCTTATGATCATTTTGCTAGTTTATCCAGATCTCTTCTCATTCTGCCCACCCCATCTGGATCATCTACTCTGTTGCAGATCTTCGTGTCATCTGCAAACAGACAAACCTTACCCTCCAGTACATCTGCAATGTCACTGATGAAGATATTGAAGAGGACTGCCCCCAGGACTGATCCCTGAGGTACCCCACTTGTGACGTGCATCCCTTCTGACTGTATACCATTTACCACTACTCTCTGCTTTCTGCCCGTCAACCAGTTTGCCACCCAGTTGACCAATGTCTGACCCATCCCGAGCCTACCCAGCTTATTAATTAATCTTCTATGTGGAACAGTATTGAGAGCTTTGCTGAAGTCAAGGTAGGCAACATCAACAGCTCCCCCTTGGTCCACCACTCTGGTTACCCAGTCAAAGAAATCTATGAGATTAGTTTGACAGGACCTTCCTTCTGTAAACCCATGCTGTCTTGGATCCTGTGCTCCTATGGATTCCAGGTGTTGCACTATCCTTTTCTTACTTAAGGAGTGTCTCCATAATCTTGCCCACTACTGAGGTAAGACTGACTGGTCTTTAGTTCCCTGCCTCCTCCCTGCTACCACTTTTGTGGAGTGGGATCACATGATCCCTTCTCCAGTCTTCTGGGACCTCTCCTGTGCTCAGAGACTCACTAAACAGTTCTGATAATGGCTCTGCTAGTTCCACCCTTAGCTCCTTTAGTACCCTGGTATGTATGCCATCAGGTCCCATTGCCTTGTCCACCCTGAGCTTATCGAGCTCTTGCAGGACCTTTTCTTTTGTGAAGGGACTAGTGCACACCTCCCTCCCCTCTGTGTCCATGGTGCAGAGTTGTGGGCCCTTCCCTACCTTCTCTTCAGTAAATACTGAGCAGAAGAATATATTTAGGATCGATGCTTTTACATGATCCTCTTCCTCCTCACATGCCCCCTTATCCCCTTTGATCTTAGCAATACCCTCTCTAGACTTTCTCCTTTCACTAATGTATCTATAAAAAGTCTTGTCACCTTCTTTTACTGTTCGTGCTAGTGTTTCCTCTGTTTGGGACTTTGCCTGCCTTCCCTGCTTCCCTTAGGGAAGTTTGGTATGCCTCCCTATCTTCATCCTGCTGCGTTCCCTTATATTTCCTGAAGGCCAGCCTTTTGGCTCTGACCTTTTCTGCTACTGTGTTTCAGAACCAAAGTAGTTTCCTTCTTCTTTTGCACTTCCTTTTCTGACTAACACAATGGGATGTTGCTTCAAGTATTGCATCTTTAATGCTTGCCCACTTTGCCCGTACCCCCTCACCTTTATTTCTTTTTGCCAGGGCTAGCATAACTCTGTTGGCCATCTTATCAAACTCAGCTCCTCTGAAGTCCCATATTTTTGCCTTGGAATGGGATGATTTTTTTTTCTAGTGGCCAAATTGAACCATACCTCGTGGTGATCACTGGCCCCCAGGTGCCCTTCTACCTGGAGATCTGTGATCCTTTCCCTGTTAGTCAGTACTAGATCTAGGATAGCCATGTCTCTTGTGGGCTGTTGTACCAGTTGTTTGAGGCACTCCCCCTGCAGGGAATCCACCATGTGTCTAGTTCTGGCAGACGTCCCTGCTGGTATTTACCAATCTGTATCTGGCATGTTGAAGACTTCCATTATCACCACCTCCCCTTTAACTGTCATGTTTTGAATATCTTCTAATAATAACATATCTGTGTCCTCCCCCTGGTCTGGAGGCCTGTACACAACCCCAGTTCATATGGCTGTCCCATTTCCTGTTTTTTCTTCTGGCTCCTTATATGTATTCTGAATTTCCGTAGCTTTGATATGTTCATTGACATAAAGGGCCACTCTGCCCCCCTTTTTGCACTTTGGTCTCTTCTGAACAGTACATCGCCAGGTGTTGAAGTCTCCCAAGTGTGGTTACTGGTTAAACCATGTCTCACTAATGGCTACTATGTCCAGTTTAGCCTCTGTCTTTATTGCCTGCAGGTCTGGCATCTTGTTTCCCAGATTGCAAGCATTTGCGTACATGATTTTCCATTGGTCAGATTTCGGTGTGTTAGTTGTTGGGTGAGGTTTGGCGTTTCCCCTGTGTGTCATATGGGGAGCTGGACCTTTTTCTTTACCTGGTGATGCAAATGAACTACAAACATGCTGAACTCCTGTTTGACCACTAGCTGAGGGGGAAGGGTGTTCTTCCCATTTGACGTTTTGGGTGCTGCACCCCCTCCCCATTTGGTAGTTTAAATATTTAGCAAATACCTCAAACTTCTGCCCTAATGCACTGACTCCCTCCTTAGTCAGATGCAGTCCATCAAATTTAAAGAACTTTCACTCCCAAAACTGTTGCCCGTTTCCTACAAATTTGTGTCCTTTTTCCTGGCACCAGCCCTTGAGCCACATGTTTATCTCCCCTCTCTCCCATTCTCTGACCTTCCGTCCATCTGTCTCCCTCTCCCAGACTGGCAGGATCTCAGAGAAGGAGATGCCAGAAGAAATGAATGATAGTTTGTCACCCAGCCTGGTTAGGTGTTCTTTGGTCTCCACAACTGACTGGTTGGCAAGATCGTTAGTCCCTATGTGTACCAGGACATCAATGTTTACTCCTGTTTCCTGAATGATTTTAACAATGTGGTCAATGTCTCTCCACGCTGATGTACCTGGGAGACATCTGACCATTACCCCTGGCTGAAGATACATATCTACTCCCCAAATCATGGAGTCTCCTATGATCAGAAGTTTTTGGGATTTCCTTTTTTGCCTTTTCTGGTTTTGGTTCCTGTTTTGGGTGAGTTTTGTTGTGCTAGCTCCTGTGCTGCAGTGTCCTCTGCCCCTTTGTTTGATTTCAGAGATAGAGGCAGATGCCTGTTTGTAGTTTTTATATGGTTTTTGGAGGGGATATGTTGGAAAGCACCGAGTGATGGGGCACCCGATTTGCCCCTTCTAACCACCTGCCAACCTCCCAGACTAACTACCCTCTGTGGTCGAGGTGCTTCTGTTGAATGTTGGGGAAATGGTAGGTGGTTCTTATAATATATTTCCTCTTGAATATGCAATATGAGGCATGCAATCTCTGCCCATGCTGCCTGGAGCTGAGCCCTTAGATCTCCAATGGCCCAGCATGTACGACAGTATCCTAAATCCTGTAAAACTGCCCTTCTGAAAAGTGTTCCACAGTGCCTGCAGTAATTGATATCCATTTCAGCTAGGCTGCTGGGTTTATAACCTGGTCAGAGTAATTAGAAGGAAGAAAATGAAAGCAAAGTTTGATTTTGTGTTTTGTTTGTTTGTTTTTGCATAACTTGTTATAACAAGTTAAATTAGAAGTGCCCCTGTAAATGAGGTCACTGTGTGGATACTCCTCTGATCTGTCCCTCCCTGCTTTGCTACAGGAAATGTCACAGCTGTGCTACCCTATAAAAGGAGTGTAGTGTGCGGTGGATGGGGATGGGGGTGGGTGGCTGGGCCCCTTCCCCTGCTGAAAAAGAAGAACCATGGATGAAAGAAACAAGGAGGTAAGAGCAGAAACAATCAGTCAGCAACAAATGCAGTAGCCCTGAAAGCTTATCCTAATGACAGATAAAACTGTGAAACCTGTAAAGCACCACCTGTAATAATTTCACAGAAGATAAACCCTGTAAGAAACACTTTGCTTCAGAGAAAAATAAAGCAGTAACAGAAGATGTAGCTTGTAAAAGACAATTTGAATCAAAAGATTACAGCAGTAATCTGTAAGCACACACCTGTAGGCACACCCTGTAATAATGCAGCAGAATATATACCCAGCAACAACAATTTGAATCAGAGAAAAATAAAGCAATACAATGGTAGCAACAAACAGTAACAATCCCTGTGAGTACAAAATAAAAATAACAACACACAGTAAATCTGCCTAGCCAAAAGAAGCCTTAATCCTTATTGTTGCTCTGGTAAGGTCCTTTGCTCTGTCCTCTCAAGCAACCTAGAAGAAAAGAGCTCAGGTGAAGCTAGGTACCTTGGGTGGTGGGGGTACCGCAAGAGCTTACCTGCCTCTCATGGTACCGTATTTCCTCTAGAAAACCCATGTGGTTGGATTTTGTGCTGATGAACTACCACAAGAAGGACTCTTCTTACGGTATTTCATGCTCTCTCACCATTGTGCAGAGTTCTTCATTCGGTGCATAGCAGTGTGACAGTAAAGATGTGCAGCTGCTGCTGCTGCTGCCCTTCATTGATTGAACTGTCTGCAATTACAAATGTGAAATGAAGATTACTTAAACTAAAAAACTACCATAGCAAAAGAAAACAGTCTCTTGACAGAGTTCAAGTGTGGTTGAGCGAAACATTGAGGTGGCCTGTTACCACTCTGGTGTCCCCAAAACCTGTGCCTGCAGTTGCTATGCTATGTCTGCACAGTTGTGTGTAATAAGAAAGCATTTGGTTAAGCATAACCTAGGACTTGTGTGCTTCCTCAAGTGTGGGAGAGTAGCACCAGGTTTTTGTTGTGGTTGCTCTCCCTCGTTACTTGCTGCACCATCTCCACCCTGTGCAGCTCGTGCTGTTGTTGTTAAAAGAAAACATATCTAATGTAACCAAGATTCAAAGAAAGAAATGAACATCTCATTCTTTTTCTGCAGTGAGGAGGGGGCCCAGAAAAGAAGGTGAACCTTACCAAAAGAAAAAAATTCCTAACAGATTCAAAGAAAGACAAGAACTACAGCTAGATGGGTGAGGCACAGAAAACAGGCTCAGTACACACCCCAGACATTTACAGACATTGAGGGGCAGCAGGGTAGAACAGAACAGCTCCTAAGACTTATTAAATTCACCATGCACGAAAGCGCAGTGAACTTCATCAAGCAGGCTAATTATGATGCTGGTTTTTTTTTCATGGGTGGAAGCGTCCTCTACTTGTGAAAAAAAAGCCACACCAATCATATGGTGGCTTTTTCTTTGATGTGTGGGACAAACACTGCCCAGCAAACAGCTGATCGGTGACGTCCAAATGCTCTCCTTGCTTGCTTTTGTGCTACGCCCACCACCACTCACCATTATATAGCCCACTGGGGCTCATCTGTAGCCACGGTTTGGGTCCTCGATCATTTTTCCCCTTGGGGAGTGCTCTGCCCTTGCCTGTGAATTAAACCTGTCAACAGAGGGCCCAGTCCCTCTGTGGGTGCTAGAAGCCCCCCTTCCAAGTAATGTGGGACACTGGGGATCCCACTCCCAGTGTCCCAAAATGTTCCGACGTCTTTTTTCCTGCAAAAAAGAAAACGGTCCCTCGTCATCTTCCCTGTCCCTTCCCCCATCCCGACTTCCCACTGAGCAACCCCCCACCCTACACTCCTCCTTGCCCTATACTTACCATCCAAGGTCAGCGACTGTCATCTTCTGCAGACTGGAACATGTCTGCACTCTTCAAAGCCGAACCACGAACTGCAGAATCAAAGTAAGCACCATATAATGGCTGTCAATGGTGTTTTCAACTTATGTTGATATTGCAGCCATTTTTCAATATTTTTGCGCCAAATATTCAACATGGGTTTTTTGGGAACTCACCTCATGAACACTGGCACTGTTATTTCATTATTCAGTCCCAAAAGGTGATTTCGCAGTCGCTGCAGGAATCACATTTTGTGATTGAGTAATGAAACGACAGCGCCAGTGTTCGTGAGGTGGGATCCCAAAAAGCCCACATTGAAAATTTGGTGCAAAAACACCAAAAAAAGCCAGAGTTATGCTCGGTCATTGAAATTTTTCTATGCACTCCCGTAACTTTGCCAATTTTTTATATTTTCACTCCAAATTCACAACATTGCCATTTTTCACCCCCCTCATGAACAGTACAGCTGTCATTCTTCACATGCTGCCCAAAATGTGTTTTCACACCTGTGGCGCAGAATGGCATGGTCGCTGTGCGAAATTACCTTTTGGGACCATTGAATGAAATGACAGTGGCACTCTTCATGAGGCGGGGTCCCAGAAAGACCATGTTGAAAATTTGGTGATAGCACTCCTAAAAATGTCTGTGTTATATGCGGGCATTCAAACTTTTCTACACATGTGCATAACTTTGGTCATTTCCAGTATTTTCACTCCAAATTTTCAGTATAGCCATTTTATCCACCACCTCATGAGTAGTACAGCTGTCGTTTTTCACATCCTGCCCAAAACATGTTTTCGCACCTGTGGCGCGGAATGCTGTTTTCCCATGGATTTGAACATTTTCACTAATGGGGTTCATGAGGTGGGTTGATTAGAAGACTATGTTCAACATTTGGGGTCAAAATATGAAAAAATTACAAAGTTATGCCCCTGCGTTCACAGCTATGGACCAAAGCCATATCACTGCTGCTATCTTCATTGACTTGGCTAAAACTTTTGACTCCATCTTCCCCCCTCTCCTTCTTCATAAACTTATTTCATTCGGCCTTGCTAAACCTGCTGTTGACTGATTTCATTCTTACCTCCATAATCGACAACAATCAGTCCAGATAGGTGATGCACTCTCCATCCCTCTCCCTATCCTCTCTGGAGTTCCTCAGGGCTCTATCTGTGGCCCCATCCTCTTCTCCCTTTTTATAAATGACCTTCCTTCTATCGGTCATTCTTCTAATATACACATGTATGCGGATGACACAGCCTTTTTTGCCTCTGGCCCATCCTATAGCAGTGTCCTCCCCAATCTCCAAAATGACTTCAACAGAGCACAGTCATGGTTCCAATCAAACCAGCTTAAACTCAACACCAAAAAGACAGTTACCATGTTTTTTGGCTTTAGACAGAAGCTGATCTCCCTCCCTGCACCTCCAGCAATCACCACCCTGGATGTTCTCCCCTCAAGACAGTTCCCACTTTCAAGTACCTGGGTATTTGGCTGGACAGTTACCTCGATTTCTCTACTCAAATTGATGCCATCTGCATCAAACTCTGGCTCAAACTCGTTGTCCTTTACCACCACAAAGTCAGCCTCCCTTTCAACTCGGTGTGAATTAGTGCTCAAAACAATTTTGCCAGTCTTGGACTACACTGACGTAGTCTATGGCACTGCCCCAGCCTCCTTCCTCTCCAAACTTGACACCCTACTCAATTCCTTCTGCCACTTTGCCATACCTCCCCTTCTCTTACCCATCACTGTCTTCTTTACGCGCCCCTCTCTCCCTTGCTCTGCTTTCCCACAGGACATTGATCCACTGTACCTCACTCATTGCTAAGTTTTGGTTTGGCTCCCTACTCCCCTACCTATCCTCCCACCTCACTCTAGCCAAGCCCACAACCTACACTCTATACCATAGAGCCTCATGCACCTTCTCCATTCCCCGCCCTCACTCCACTGCTGGCCTGTCTGCCTTCTTGTACTGGCTCCCTCTACTCTGGAATAACCTACCCTATGACCTTTGCCTTGCCTCCCCTCTCTCCTCCCTGAAAAGGCTTGTCAGACGTCTCCCCTTCCCTCTGTGACCCCAATGCTCCTAAACTCACCCTCAAACCCCTCCCCCTTCTTTCCTCAGTACTTTCCTCTACAAGCCCCCACTTGTATTCACAGGTTTTCCCAGCTTAAGCTGACAACCATCCTAATCTCAAGCTCTTTTACTGCCTGCCCCAGGTCCCCTGTTAGGGGCCCCAGTGTATCAAATTTATGACTGCTTGACACGCATTGTATCCTTGCCTAATTTTTAGGGTCTTACCTTGTACCCAAAGTAATATTTTAGTGTCTTACTTTGCATCCGTTGTACCTAAAACATATTAATCTCCTGTAAACAAATTTATTAATTGTATTGTAACATTGTTTATTCCAGTATGTACATTGTACCCGGGTCCCACCTGGAAACGAGCCTTGGCTCAGTGTATCTTTCCTGGTCACCAATTTTAAATAAATAAATAAAAATACGTTGCAATTTTGGTATGCACACTCATAACTGCGGAAATCTAAAATATTTTCACCCCAGATTTTCAACATAGCCTTCTTATTACCTAAGCTTCTGTATGTCACAGCTGTCATTTTTCAAATGCTGTCCAAAATCTGTGTTTGCACCTGTGATGTGGAATGGCGTTCTACATTGCATGACAAATTAAACAGTCTTGGAAATCCCGAATAAAAGTTTTTTTTTTCCTAGCTTCAGTATGGCTGTGTGTACAGGGCGAGGGCAGGTTTGCAAAATAAATCTTTGACTTGTGCCATCGGGGAGAGAGAGAGAGAGAGAGAGAGAGAGACTACCCAGTGTGGCTGTGTGTACAGGGCAATGGCAGGCTGGCAAAATAAATCTTTGGCTTGTGCCATCCAGAGGAGAGAGAGACAGAGAGATTGTGGGTGGCCCACCAGACATGTAACAGTCCCAGAAATCCCAAATCAAAGTTTATTTTTTCTACTGGCTTCAGTGTGCCTGTGTGTACAGGACAAGGTCAGCCTGGCAAAATAAATCTTTGACTTGTGCCATCCAGAGGAAAGAGTGAGAGACTGCGGGGGGCATGAGAAATTTAAAGGACTCATAAATAAGGACTGCTCAATTTCCCCCCAAAAGCACTGCATCTTAGATCGGGGCTTACCTACCTAATGCTGTCATCCGTTTTCATCTAAAAATGGTAAAATCCATAGTTGCAAATGAAAAACAGTTCCTCTGCAATGCAAACAAACCCACAGATCCAGTTTAAGCTCCCCACCGCAGTAGCTCCATAAGATGGTGGATACGTCGCTACGCGATGACATCATCGTAACGACATAGCCCCAAAGCAATAATGCAGGCTGAATGGGGGCTTCAGAATAATATATAAAATAACCTTACTGAAGCACTTCCACTACAAATCCTTTACCTGTGCAGGTGTGAAATTAGTCGTCACACCTGCACAGGTAAAGGATTTGTAGGGGAAGCGCTTCAGTAAGTTGGAGCTACTGCAGTGGGGAGCTTAAAGCGATTTACCAAGTTTTGATATATGAACGCATATACTGCAAGGTGACTGCATATAGAACTGATTCGCAATGTATTTTGATAGATGCATAGCCTATTTTAGCAAATTAAATCAGGTTTTCACCCTCACAAACCAGGAAGTGTCATTTTGTGTATTGGAGCCTGTATTTGGTGACCTTTGACACTCATTACCTTTGCAATATCACCACAGGGAGATCTGTGCTCTGCAATTAAAATTAGTTCTTGGTCACAGCAATTCTGTCTTGATAACAGAGCTCTTGGTCGCAGCATGCAGCACAACAATAGCAATGTCAAACAGTTCATTTTCAGGGTCCGATGATGAAAGCATTATGTTGTCCTGCACTAACAGTGATCTTTCGGACACTGACATAGTGCCACAGTTTGACAGCCACTGCATAGTAGATCCCCATAGGGATGACCCTATGACAGCAGCGAGAATGATGTGGGCAGTAGCTCAGGCAGTCACAGCAGTAGTTCTGATCCATTCCAGTACAGCAGTGAGAGCAGACTTAGCAACACGGACTGTTAATATTATACTTTGCTACTTAGTGCTACGGTTTGGTTCCTGTCATTGCTATCATTTTACTGTACAAAATCGAGGTATGGTGTGTGTTCTGTTACTCCCAGCATCGATGTGCTCACACAAATGCTAGTGATAGTACCCTGGGTTTTTATATTTCTTTTTTGGGGGGGGGTTGCTTTCCCTATGCTAACAAGTCGTTGGCCACTCCAGCTTGGCACTGAGAGCACAGCTCAATCTGGTGGCATTGCTTGAGCAGGACAAATGGCTTAAAATTTGTCCAAATTCATCACCTGGTACTAGTTAGTAGTGACCTCCCGCCAATTGATTTATCAGTCACTCACTCTGATGGAGCACAGGGTGGAAATTACAAGCAGGCACCTTGTACCCCAACCACTCCAAACCCCCCAGCTGCACACATACACTTAGAAAAATGCTGCAGCAAAGATCTTTTATTATCTGTAAATTATTTATACTGTTTGGGTCTGTCTTTGCCCTAGTGCAAACTGGTCTACGCTATAGCTTTCTTCTCTGTGTATGTGAGTGTTTGGGGGTGGGGGGCCTGCTTGTACTTTCCCCTTTAGAGGTATCAGTGATTGAGTAATGTGTTGAAGTCACCGGTTCCCCTGTTTACGGCATGTTATAAATTTAAAACTACGAATTATTGCACCAGCTTTGTGTTACCTCTAAGTGCTCAGGAACTATACAGACTGCAGCTGTTGTTAGTGTCTGCATAAGCATCTGTAATACCATCCTGGCATTGGCTTATTGCCGCTACATGTGTGCCTCCAGGAGCATTATGAATTGAGCAAAAAAATACACAGTACAGTCGGTGATCGTCCCCCACCCCCCAAGGTTAAAAACAACACTGCCAATACCCTTCTCATGGAGAAAGAGACCGCTTTTATGTTTAGATAGCCTAAGTACCATTTGATTGGTCCACTACAAAAAGGGACATATCCTTGCGGTAGGTACTCAAGTGTTAGACTGTATCTGAACCACCCTTCCTTACTTATGTCACCATACTTAATTAGCACTTTGGTCTGTGTCAAGCTGTTTGTCTTTTTCCATTTTTTTCCATTACAGTGGATCTCTGATGCACATGCGTAAAGTGTACAGCAAATACAACAGATGCTGCACTATACTGTCTCCCATGCCTTACCGATGTCATGGTGCATTGTGTAGACTCCCTGCATTCATTGCTGTGTAGCCCATATTTTGGTTCAGACATTATTCCCTAAGTATGCCGAACTGACTAGCACACTTTGCAATATAACACCATAGAAGCCGTACACTGGTACCACAGTGTTGGGAGAAGATGGCAACTGCAGTCTCTTTTTTTTTGCTGATGCTCCGGAGTACATACAATGATGCTATAATCCTAATTATAAATAGAGACTGTATGTTAAAATGTTAAAAAACTAAGGCCCAGATATTCAAAAGGGTTGCGCCATGTGCAACCCACTGATGCGCCCTGGCGCGATATTCAAAAGGGAAAAGTGCGCGGCACAAATCCCGATGTGCCGGAGCGCATCAGTAATGTATGCAGGCACAGATAGGGAGGGGCATGCCCATGCATACTCTGTACAGCCAGATATTCAGCCCGGGATGTGCAGAGCCATGCATGCGCAACCCCTATCTGCGCCAGCACAAAGTTGATCCAAAAAAAAAAGGAACAACTTATGGCCACCCACAGGTGAGCTGCCACATTGCAGGGCGCAACACGGCAGCTGCCACCTGTGGGTGGCCACTCGAGCTCCCGCAGCACCTGGTGGCACCCCCCCATGCCCGATCATGGGCATTTGTTAAAAAAGAACTATTGTGTCCAATATCCCTGGTGGTCCAGTGGACCGCTATCTGCCCGACTGGGCATTTGTAAAAAAATAGTCCAATATCCCTGGTGGTCAGTGGACCACTGTCTGCTGTCGTGGGCATCTGTAATGGGAAGAAATAAGTCCAATATCCCTGGTGGTCCAGTGGACCCTGTCTGCCGATGGGGCATTTGTACATAAAATACATAAGTCACATATCCCTGGTGGTCTAGGGGTCCCTCCTCCCACCAGCCCACTTAGCCCCACCGCTTCCCCGGTCAGCGGCGGGTGGCAGCACCCTCGCCTGCCACCCTGCCGCCCGCCGACCACACTGTCGGTGGGGCTGTCGCCATTGTTCTGGCGTGAGCCAATGGGCATGCAGCTCGCATACATACTACATTCCAGATATGTGAATGAATCATTCACATATCTGGAATGTGTAGTATAGTATTCTGCATGCCCATTGGCTCATGCTGTGAACCAATGGGCATACAGCCCACCAATGGTGTCAGTCGGCAAGCATCGGGCGCAGGCAGGTGGGGTGCTGCCACCCGCCGCTGATGGGGGGAATGGGCGGTGGGGCTCAGTGGGCGGTGGGGGTACCCCAGACCACCAGGGATATTGACCTATGTATTTTTATGTACAAATGCCCATGATCGGGCAGACAGGGGTCCATTGGACCACCAGGGATATTGGACGTATTTTTGTTTTAACAAATGCCCGATCGGGCAGATAGCGGTCCACTGGACCACCAGGGATATAGGAATTCTTTCTATTCTTATACAGATGCCCGCAATCGGGCAGATAGCGGTCCACTGGACCACCAGGAATATTGGGAATATTTATTTTTTTATACAAATGCCCGTGATCGGGCTGCAGGGGGCGTCGGTCCCAGACGGCTGCTGCCTGGCAGGGCGCCAGGCGCAAGTCGTCGGGAATCGGCGCACCTGCATGCAAATGAGGCCATAATGACATGCAAATGGCCCCATGTGCACCTTGCATACATTATGGCCCCATTTGCATGCCGAGTTTTGAATGTCGCAGTTGATGTGCATGGCACAATGGAACTTGCGCCAGCGCATCTCCATGCTCTACTCTGGCCACTTGCGCTGGCACAGTGCCACTGTGCCATGCACACTGGGGGTGGCCAGGGTGTGATATTCAAAGCTGCTGAGCCATGGCGCAGCTCTGTTGAATATCGCCCAGTCCACATCTCTGGGCAGCCATGTTGAGCTGCGCCCAAGCTTGCACCACAGCCTGGCACAGGTTGAATATCTGGGCCTAAGTGTTTAATTTTGAGATACACTGTAAACTATGTACAGTATATAACTGAATTATTGCATTAATTTATAAACTTAGTGAGGAGCTGGCAAGCTGGAGAAACAATTCAATGCACCATGTCCCTTTATTCATGCACATCTAAGCATACTATGGTGATCAGTGTTATGGTGCTTGCATGAGAACACCAAATGAGCTCAAGAAAACACAGGAGCACAAGAAAAAATATAAACTATCTAAAATGATGGTGACAATCAGAAATGCAATAGCAAAGGCAGTTTACTGAAGCAATCACACTGGAAGCAGCACTTGCCAAAAATATAGTTTATTGCACTGTTCTCCTTGGATTGGACTGTGCAGCTCAGTGCTTATACTCTTACTGCACATTACAATTCTGAACTGTTGAAAAAGTCATCCATTTAACACAGACCTCTATGTACCAATACTAAAAAGCTTACTTCAATTTATAGATCTGCCCAGTTCAAAAGTCGTCCTTTTGTGTCCCAGTACGCTAGATTACAGCTCCACTCAGTTAAAAAAAAATATTTTTTATACAGACTTGTTATAATTATGTACTTGCAGCACTTATTAAAACTGTAACACTGTACTCAAGCAATATAGATTGTGATGTTCCTAGAACCGATGGACCCAGGACACAGAGCTTAGTCAGATGAGTAAAATTGAAAATCAGGAGAAATCACCACTTCTGCAATTCCAAAAGCAAGTATAACAGCTGCCAATATAACAAACCGTTTCAGTCATCAGTGCTGTAAGTTTTGCCTGTTCAGTTTTGGATCTGCACTCACTGAGGCTGGGTCCAGGAAAGATGAATGAACGAGCAGTGAGAAAGGTGCAGTGGGACCACCTTCCCTGTGCTGATGCCACTCATGCATGTGGATGCACTGCTCATGTGCGAACTTCAAACAAAGAAAAAAACTTGCAGAGATAACTGTGGCGCAAAAATGTTAAAAAACTAAGCATCTGAATATATTTAATACTTAACTTCGGGGCAGCTGAGCTTTGCATCACTCAGTGAAGGGAAGGTGATCTGCAAACATGACATTGGGGGAAGTTGGTAAATCACTTTAAACTGGAGCCGCATTTGTTTACATTACGGAGGAACTGTTTTTCATTAGCAACTATGGATTTTACCATTTTTACATAAAAACGGATGACAGCATTAGGTAGGTAAGCCCCTGATCTAAGATACTGTGCTTTTGGGGGAGAAATTGAACCATCCCTGTTTATGAGTCCTTTAACAGTCCCAGAAATCAGGCTGAGCAGTGATGTAGTGGAGTGGGCCTTGCTTTGGGTCCAAATGTGGTTGTGGGATTCAGAATCCTGATGACAGTAGCCAGTGCTGGGAGAACATAAGAAACACTGCATGTACAGCAGCAAAACACAGCATGTACAACTGCAGTACTAGCGACAAACTTTCGGCATTGACAAATGCTTGTTATAAGTGGTAGCTGTAAAGCTCTGCTCCAAGCAGAGACAGTGAGGACTAATACTGACATAAACACGTGAGAGTGCCCTGATCGGGGCCAAACCAGAAGCCTAGCGCCAGTGACAAGAAGCCTTCTGTTTTTTTTTTGTTAGTTAACTGAATAAGTCAGAAGCACAAGTGAAGCAATGCTAATAGTATGCAAGTTAGAGTGGCCTGATGTGGGCAGTAGCCAGTAGGCTTTATTAGTCAGTGACTGGAACCTCTGTCTTTCGGAGTATTTTTTATTTTTTTAAGCCCAAAACAGTAAGAAACACAAGTGGTAGTGCCCCTGGTCTGGGCCTTGGCCAAGGCCAGTTCCAGCTCTTGTGACAGGAGGCCATTTCCTGCCTACTGGTCATCCATGGTTTCACAGACAAACAAGGTTGTCCATGGAAATCCGTGGTCATCCATGCTCTGTCCCATGTCTTTGTCCATGATAATTCCACCTGTGGTTTATTCATGATTCCTGAAAAAGATTGTTGATGGTTGATGAACATGCAAAATGCGTGAAAAAATCACTCAATCAGGAGAACGAGCCCAATCGGGAGAACTAATTCCATTTTCAATTTGGTAAATAAGAGGAAAAATTAGGTTGCAGCTGTGACTGTCTATGATCTCAATATTTTATTTATTTATTTATTGAAGTGTTTCACCAGGAAAGTTACACTGAGCAGAAGCTCATCTCATGGTGTGTCCTGGGGGAAGGGGATTGGGACAACAGACAGTATCGCAACAAGATACTTACAGTAGCAGCTAGGTTAACAATCATATATAACTAGGTCTATAATAGATACATTACGCCTAATACATACACGTATACTGATATACATATAAATATACATTTAGCAGATTGTACAGTTTACAGACTACAACATGGTTTCAGAGTTTGAGGGGGGATAGAAGGAATAGGTGAGGAGGGGGTGGGAAGTAGAGGAGTGAGAGAGCGCTAAGTCAGAGTAAGTGCAGACTTGCATAGGCTAATACTAAGGTGGAATAAAAACCAGCAGAAATTTGGCCAGCCCTCAGAGGTTAGTGCAGTTGCAGTTTGTCACTAGGTAGTTTGCTAGGAAAGAGGAGAGGGAGTAGGCTGAGGAGGAGTGGCAGATTTAGGCTGGAAGTAGGTTCCAAAGTTTAGGTAGGCGATATGAGAAAGCCAATTGGCTTGACGTAGTGTTTCTGAAAGGTATATTTAGGGAGCGGGTGTCCTCAGACCGGAGGGTGTATTTGGACTGGTGAGGGGCGGATAAGTAGGTGACTAGATAAGATGGCAGTGAGCCTAACCAGAATTTTGAGATAAACTTAGCCGCGTGCAGTGTTCTCCTGACAGCAAGTGAAGGAAAATTCAGGGAGCGGTAGAGGGAGCAGTAATGTGTCAGAGTAGGGGCATCCAAGGCATAACAGCAGAAGGAGTTGAAGAGAGGTTCAAGCCTGGATAAGGAGAACTGAGGGGCAGCACCATATACAACATCACAATAGTCGAAGGTAGGCAGTATAATTTTGTGTACTAGTTCCCTCCTGGCAAAGTGAGGGATACTCCTGCTACGATAGAGGGCCCCTAGTTTAGGCTGGAGTTTCTGGTTCTGGTTTCTGGTGTCCATGCTTAAGAATTATTTTCATGGTTTTATTCTTTTTTTTTTCTTTTTATTATTCTCTTTTATGCCCGCCCCGTATAGATTCTATAGTACAGTATAACTGTGTAAAATATTTCCAGTTATCAGTTTAGTTTCATTTTGCGTTGGGTCCACTTAAAGGGGCACTGTCAGCTTTTTGACAATTTTTTTAGCCCAATGAAAATTATACCTGCATTCCTAACCCAACCAGTCACAGATCCAACCATGGGAAGGGAAAATACTAGATCTGGTGCTTTCAAACAGAGAAAATGTGAGCAAAGTCACAGTAGGGGAGTACCTGGGAAACAGTGATCACCAGACAGTATGGTTTGACATAATACCTGAGCATAAAACAAGCCCCCACAAAGACAAAAACACTGCACTTTAGAAGGGTTGACTATAGCAAAATGGGAGATTTCATGAGGGAAGCTCTAAAGGGAGTTACAGTTATGACAACAGTGGGGGAGCAGTGGATGACAACTGACAGCCATTTATGATGCAACAAAAATCTTTGGCAAGCAGTTTACCAAAGGTAAGAAAAGAAGGAGGCCACTATGGTTCTCTAGAGAAGTGGCTGAAAAAGTTAAAGCTAAGAGGCTGGTCTTCAGGTCTTACAAGCAGATCCAGGGTGAAGAAGACAGGGAGAGATACCAAATAAAACAGAGGGAAGCAGGGAAGGCAGTTAGGCTGGCGAAAGTGCAAACGGAGGAAAGGCTGCCATCTTCAATAAAAAAAGATAAAACATTCTTCAGATACATAAATGATAGGATCAGTAGAACTCTCGATAATTGCCACTCAGTTGGTGCAGCATATGTTGACCTAACTAAAACATTTGACACTGTCAATCATGCTCTCCTCATCCAGTCTATGACAACCTTTGGACTATCATCGGAAGCAATCTCTTGGTTTAATAACTACCTCAGTGACAGATCCCAACAAGTCAAAATTAACTCCTCCATTTCCTCCCGTAGATTGGTTCACTCAGGGGTTCCACAGGGTTCTATCCTGGGCCCCCTCCTTTTTAGTCAGTTCTTAAACTATCTCCCTAAGGCCTGCTCTGGACAGATACTGCTCTATGCAGATGATGCTGTAATCTTTACCAGTCACTCTGACCCCATCTCTCTTCAATCCTCTCTTCAGCAATCCTTCTCTGAGGCAGAAGCCTGGTTCTCTGAACACAAACTTATCTTAAACTATAAAAAGACTAAGGCAATGATCTTTACCCACTGTTAAAGCAAGCACAGGGATTTTCCACTAAAGATTCTTAACTACCAGCTTAACCTGCTGGAGCTAGTCACCTCATTCAAATACCTGGGAATCACCCTTGATTCCCACCATACATTCCATGACCATATTGGCCAGCTAAGTTTAGACATCAACTCAGGTTAGGGCTTCTGTACAGGCACAGGAGATTAATGCCCCCAGAGGCACTTCGACTAGCAGTGACCTCCTCGGTCCTTTCCCTAATTGATTATGGAATCATTTTCTATGGTGCTGCTGATAACACCACCCTCTGCCATCTTAGAGTCTCCCTTAATAAAGCCGGTCACCTTGTTACAGGATGTGACAGGTGGACACACACCTGCGAGCTCTTCCAATGCACCGTTTGGCTAAACTTCGAAGGCAGGCTTAGGTATCACACCTGTCTCTTAGCCAGAAAACTCTCCCTTAGTCTCTCATCCCTGGGCCTCAGACACCTGCTTCAGCTGGCCCCCCACTCCAGGAACACCAGAAGGACCTCGCTGGCCTCCTTTCAAGTCCCTCACTGCAGGTCCTCCCTCCGACAATGGTTCTTTTACTACAGACCCCCCCCCCGGAGAATGAACTCCCTCCACAGTTTCCTCTGAGGTGAGACTTGGCCCTTTAAATTCTCCCTCTGCTCTGAACTCCTCACCCGTGGTCCCTGTGATTGCAACTAATATTACTCCCCCCCCATTACCAACAGTGACACCTAACCCACTGTCCACTTTGGCCCTGTTCCTGGCTGCTCAACATTACAATTGTACAGTACTATGTACCTTATTGTTAGCCTAATTTGACTCAGGGTTTGTCTGTACACCCCTCGATCCTATCTGTATGTATGTAATGCTTTTCTGTGCTTGATTGAAGTTTGTTATATTCTGACGTGGAGCCTTTGCAAATGAGTCCCTGACTCAAAGGATTGTAATTCCAATCTATAAAATAAAATAAATCTGGAAGGGGTATTGTCAGGCTGAAAAATGGGGAAGGAAGGTGTGTTGAAGATGGTGCACTTAAGGCGGAAGTACTGAACAAATATTTCTTTTCAGTATTCACCGAGGTGGGGGAAGGGAACGGCCCATCTTTAAAGACGAGGGACACGCCGGCCCGGTGGCGCTGAGGGTTGAGGCGCTGGACGTCACAACTCGCACTGACGCCGCGACCCGGTTCGGGAAAATGGACTTCCGGGTCGATGGGGGTCGGCCGGGGAGGGATGGTTGAGCGTCCCAACGGATGCTCTCCTCCCTCAGGGGTGGATTGCCAACCCTGAGAGGCTGGTGGGAGCACCGACGCTCAGGTGGGTTGTGGCTCCGTTTCTGGAGTCCAGGGAGGGGGGGGGACGCCGTTAGGTGCTTGAGGGAGGCGTGCGTCAGCACGTCGCCCCTCTAGGACGTTCGTCCTTGTGCGCCGGCGTCCCAGGGGGCAGGGGTAGAGGGATACAGAAAAGCGGAAAAACAGCCTTTGGTAGTCCTAGATGAAGACTGCCCCATCCAGAGACCACCTAGGACAGACCCCGCTGTGCTGGAGAAGGAGGGATAGAGAAGAACTCTAGGGGCAGATCCGGGGGGGCCAAAAAGTGGATATGTGCAGTTGGAAGGAAGGGGAAACCGAAGGCAGAAAGGAGGATAAATAAATAATACAAAAAAAAAAGGCGAGGGACATGAAGAGTAGGGAAATGGAAACTGGTCCATTCTCAGAGAAAAGGATCCTCAGGGAACTAACAGTGATAAAAACAAATAAGTCAATGGGTCCTGATGGGGTACACCCTAGGGTACTGAGGGAGCTGAAAGAGGTACTGGCAGTACAGCTGGCAGTTTTGTTCAGTCTATCATTAGAGACAGGTGAGGTACCAGAGGACTGGAGGAGGGCAGATGTGGTCCTGCTATATAAGAGTGGTAGTAAGGAAGAGGCAGATAACTATAGGCCAGTAAGCCTGACTGCAGTAGCATGTAAATTAATGGAAAAACTGCTGAAGGAAAGGATAGTGGACCATCTGGCTGTGAACGATCTCCAAGACCCGCAACAGCATGGTTTCACCCAAGGGAAGTCATGCCAAACTAATCTTACAGAGTTCTTCAACTGGGTGACATGGGAGTTGAATCAGGGCAGAGCGGTGGATGTGGCATACTGTATCTGGATTTTAGCAAAGCCTTTGATACAGTGCCACACAGAAGGCTGCTAAATAAACAAGGGAGTCTGGGGGTAGGGGGTAAGGTACTGAGATGGATTGGGAACTGACTAGGCAATAGGATGCAGAGGGTGATGGTAAATGGCACCTGTTCTGTGGGGGGGGGGGATGACGAGTGGTGTTCCACAGGGATCAGTGTTAGGACTAGTCCTATTCAATGTCTTCATCAGTGACATTGCCGAGGGGCTGGAAGGGAAAGTTTGCATTTTTGAGGACGACACAAAAATCTGCAGCAGAGTGGACATTCTGGATGGAGTGGCAAAAATGCAAAGGGACCTAGAAAGATTGGAAGTCTGGTCTTGGGAGTGGCAGCTGGGGTTCAATGCCAAAAAATGTAAAGTTATGCATATGGGAAACAACAACCCAGGGTCAGTGTACAACCTAGGAGGTGAGAACATTTCAAGCTCCAAGCAGGAGCGGGACCTGGGTGCCATCATCTCAGATGACCTGAAGATGGCCAAACAATGTGACAAGGCAGCAGCAAGAGCTTGTGGGATTCTGGATTGTGTAGACAGAGATATAACCAGCAGAAGGCAGGAGGTCGTACTCCCACTGTACAGATAACTGGTAAGGCCTCACCTTGAGTATTGTGTCCAGTTCTGGAGACTCCATCTACAAGGGCTCCAATGTTGTTGGGCTGATAGCTCGGGCGGCACCAGAACCCTGTCTGACTCGAGCGGTGTTGTGCAATGCCAGGTCTATTAAGAACAACACTGCATTAATTGCAGATCTTTCTGGGACAGCAAACCTGGCATGCATCACCCAGACCTGGTTGAACGAAAATGCTGGCCCCATATTGGAGGCTACTGTTCTGGTCAGGTTCTCGGTGATACACCCCTCAAGATCGGACTGCAGGGGTGGGGGGGTAGTCATTTGTTTTAAGCTGGAACTGGACCTTGTAGGTATACCAGTTGAGGAATCCAGCTCATTTGAGTGTACTGTGGTTGCAGGTGTAGGTTGTAGGATTGTTTTCATCTACAGTCCACCCGGGGGTGAGAAACGGTTCCTACAGGAAGTAGTAGACTTCATGGTCGACATGACGCTTGGGTCATCCAGGTTGATGGTCCTGGGCAATTTTAATGCCTGGGTCGACGATGAACTCTCGCAATTCGGTCAGGACTTCCTCCAACTGATGACATCGTTGGGCTTTACACAGGTTGTTGCCTCTGCAACTCATAAGTTCGGTCACTCACTTGACCTGGTTTTCCTCCTGGGGATTGAAACGTATGATCTGGTGGTGGAACCAGTCAGATGGTTGGATCATCACATTATAAGGATCGGTTTCCAGGCCCCCCCTTATAGGTCTGCCCCCGTGGAGATGGTCAGATACCGCCCCTTTGTGGGATGTGAACCCTGATGGCCTATTGGTGGTATTAGACCTATCGGGAGTTCTGGGGGAAGCGGGAGCCCAGAGAGCCTGGTTCAGGCCTATAACAAGGCGGTTACTATGGCCCTGGACTCTATCGCTCCAGTCCATGTCCGTTCTCTCTCTCTCCACCCTCAGTCCCCATGGTTTGACGGGACCTTGAGGGAGTTGCGACAAGCAGGACGAAGGCTAGAGCACTGCTGGCGGAAATCCGCCCTGGATGCTGACCACCTTAGATTGATGGAACATTATCAAATCTATCAATCAGCAATCACCCGTAAGAAGGCAGAGTTCCTGTCAGGGGAGATTGCTGCCACTCAGAATCGACCGGCTCAGCTCTTTCGAACTGTGGACAGGTTGTGCAACCCAACCTATCTGCAGGTTCGAAGAGCCTTTTCACAAATTGAGTGTGATGAGCTTGCTTGCTTCTTTGCGGATAAGGTGGCCAGCATCAGGGCTGAGATCCTTACGGCTCACTCTATGGGAGTTGATAGTGGTCGGTGTCTGGTCACTCCTCCTTGGTTTTCCTGGAGTTCCTTCGACTGGCTAGAAATTGTGGATGTCATGCGGATTGCCCAGGGTATGCACACAACATGCTGTAGTTTGGATCCGGGCCCAGCTCCCCTGATAATGGGTTGTTCTGACATCATCGACCCTGTCCTTGCGAAGATAGTTTGGTGCTCCTTAGAGTCAGGTGAGTTTCCTAGATCCCTGAAGCAGGCGGTGGTGACACCACTCCTGAAGAAAGCTGCTCTGGACCCAAAACGCTTTGCAAACTACAGACCTTTCTCAAACCTTCCCTTTGTAGGGAAGGTAATTGAGAAAGTTGTGGTGCTACAACTGGAGAACTACCTTACCATCCACAACATCTATGAACCTCTCCAGTCCAGTTTTCGTAAGAGGCATAGTACTGGTACTGCTCTGGTTCAGGTGCTCAATGATCTCCTGATGGTGAGGGATCAGAAGCACCGTTCTATCTTGCTACTTCTTGATCTCTCCTCAGCCTTTGACACCGTGGACCATGAGGTGCTCCTCGGGTGCCTGAGGTTCATCTGTGGCCTGTCTGGTACAGTTCTCAGATGGTTTCAATCTTTCCTCACTGGCAGATCTCAGAGAGTGGTGTCGGGGATTTTATCCTTCGGCCCATTCTCTCTGCCATGTGGGATCCCTCAGGGGTCAGTGTTGTCCCCCATGTTGTTCACGGTGTATATGCTGCCCCTTGGAGACATTGCAAGATGGTATGGGCTGAGGTTTCACTGCTATGCTGATGATACCCAGCTCTACCTGTCTTTTGCACCTGACCAGGACAGTGCATGCTCTGTCTTTATTTTATTTTTATTTATTTAGTTGTTTAACCAGGTATAGCACACTAAGCTGAAAGCTTTTTTACAGGAGCGACCTGGGAGCACAAGGAGGTTAAATGACTTGCTCAGGGTCACACAGTATGCAAGTGGAAGCTGTGGGATTCAAACCCAGGTCTGGTCTGCTGGATGTCACCAAATTTGCAGCGCAGAGCCTTAGACCACTGTGCTATACTGCCTATACTGCTTTAATAACTGCCTTGCAGAAATCCAGGACTGGATAAAATTCAGCTGGCTGAAGTTGAACTCTGAAAAGACTGAGGTGTTGGTGGTAGATCTGGGTCACCAGACAGAGGGGTCAGTGGCTGGACAACCTTCTGAACTCTGTCTAGGGGTGTCCAGCTTCCTTCCTATGAATTGGTGCGAAACCTGGGGGTGGTTCACAGGTGTTGGCAGTCATCAAGTCCTCATTTTACCATCTCAGGAACATCACCAGGATTAAGCACCTTGTTCCATCTGGCAACCTTCCAATGTTGATCCATGCCTTTGTGACCTCACGCCTTGACTACTGCAACTCCCTGTACCTAGGACTACCGGGGGCTGATATCCGCCACTTGCAGCACTGTGGCATGGTTGTTAATGGGGACTCCTCGTTCGAGTCACTTGCATGAACTTCACTGGCTGCCGATTCAGTGGTGGATTGGGCTTCTGATCTTTAAGGCCCTGCACGAACTGGGCCTGGACCATCTACAAGAGCTCCTGTTACCTTACTGCCCCAGATGACCACTCCGCTCAGCTGATGAGGGGTTGTTAGAGATTCCCAGAGTACGTCTTAAAACATCAGGGGCCTGTGCTTTTATGTATGTGGCCCTGACCCTGTGGAATTCTCTACCTCATCAGGTACATGAGTGCACTACTGTGGAGAGTTTTAAGAGGGCCTTAAAGACCCATCTGTGGCACATTGCCTACCCAGATTGATTATTTTTTAGATATTTATCTACCTGGCTAACATGCTGTATGGATTTTATGTTTTATTGGATTTTATATGTTGTAAGTTGCACAGCGCCTTGGTTATGGAAAGGTGCTTTAAAAATAAAGTTTATTATTATTATTAATATTATAAACAGAGTGGAGGCTGTGCAGAGGAGGGCAACCAAGATAGTGGGAGGCCTACATAACAAACCCTATGGAGACAGGCTGCGAGTGCTAAATACGTATTCGCTAGAGGAGAGAAGGGAGAGGGGAAACATGATTGAGACTTATAAATACCTCACAGGTAGAAACAGAGCGTGAGCTGATGAACTTTTCCAATGAAAAAGCTGCTAAAGGACTAGAGGCCACAACATGAAAATGTAGGGGGGGGGAGGCTCAGAGGACATGTGAGAAAGTACTTTTACACAGAGAGGGTGATGGACAAATGGAACAGTCTTCCGGCTGAGGTGGTGGGGGCAGAAATGATAACAGGCTTCAAGAAGGCATGGGACAGGCATGTAGGAAGCCTGAAATCAATAACAGAGTGACCAGTAGGCAAACCTTGGGATTCAGGCAAACAAACGGGATCCAGTGCACAATCACCCCCCCCAAAAAAAAAATGGCACATCTTAGAAATTAAACATTTTAACTGCCTGAACTGGCTTTTCTTACTTTAAACTTCATGAAAAAAGGGTCCCTCTTAGTTATCGGACTGGAATTTAAATGTCAGCAAGCTAAACCACCAATCGTCAAGGTGGGACCCACAATTTGGTCCCTAGTTTCCCAGCTCTGAAATGCCTGCAGTGGCTACTCTTAAATATAGAGTGTAATGCCTAATTGGCTCCTTTCAATAAAGTGCTTCCACCCAGGAAATTTCACAGGCGATCAAAGGGAGCATGCTACAGGGAGAACTACAACTCCCAAAACTCTAAACACTTTCAAATCGAGCATGCGCTAACCTTTGCATTGCTCACAAAATATAATTCACATTTCTAATGAGGGGTGCTACTGGTTTGTGGCATGTAACGGACAAACAAACAGGATCCAGTGCACACCCCCCCAAAAAAAAACATGGCACATCTTAGAAATTACACATTTTAACTGCCTGAATTGGCTTTTCTTACTTTAAACTCCATGAAAAAAGGGGCCCTCTTAGTTATCAGATTGGAATTCCAATGTGAGCAAGCCAAACCACCAAATTGTTGAGGTGGGACCCACGGTTTTGTCCTTAGTTTCCTTGGGATTCACTGGGTCACGATAGGTTAAGAACAGGGCAGATGTGCTAAGCCTGAGTTCCCTTATCAGCCGTCAACTTCTATATTTCCATGAATTACCCTTCCTTTAAACAGTGCTTGTGTGAGTTAAAATGAGCATTTATCCAAGTTTTGATAAGATTTTAGACATTTACTCATCCTAACTAAATCTCAGACTGTCCACTCCTCCCATGAGGGCACATTCGACATGGTGCTGAAGCACAACTAAACTCATGCTTGTACGAGTTTGAATTTTTTTAACTTACATCAGCAAAAGCGATTTCCCAAAAGTTGTCAGTGTTCTGAGTGTCAGAAAGAAATTGTTATGTTAAAACATGCGCTCTAACCTGTTTAATTCAATGTTTGAAATGTAAAGCCATGACTCTAGGCATATGCATTAGTGATGGCTACATGGTATTGTTTTTCATGGGGCTAAAAGATTCTGTCAAAAAGCTGGCAGTGCCCCTTTAAGCTCTTTACATAGGGTCTTGATAATTTTATCCAGTGAGATTTTACTTTCTTGATTTGTTTTAGTTCTAGTAAGTTCTGGTTATTACATGTCTGTAAGTCAATGACTATATGTTTGTAACTAAAAATGATGACTGTTGCACATGCTGACGCGGAACCTTTGCAAAAGAGCCTCGGCTCAAAGGTATTGTAATACTAGATTGAAATAAATAAAGAAAAAAAAATAAGCCTCTTTTGTTTTAGTTTATGCCTTTTCATATTTTGACCTACTGTAATTCATCTAAAGACTTCCCTGGATCAGTATACATTTCAGACTAAATTATGCAAACTCTTATCATAAAGCCCTACCACCTTAAGATAAAATCCTTGCAGCAGTCCAGAATACTATTTCCGTATACTGGCTGACTCCATTGTGAATGTAAACATTTTGTGTACTGTATGAAATATGGTTGTGTATACTGTGTCTTTTTGTAATTACTTTGTGAAACTCTTCTCCCTTCTGTGTATGCTCTGTACCCGGGTCGCGCATGGAAATGAGCTTCAGCTCAGTGTGCCTTTCCCGGTTATCAATTTTTAATAAATAAATAAAAATAAATAAATTACAGCTACCTAGCATATCATTTTGGCTTTTTCAACATATACTTGTTGTTTCCCCGGATACTATATGAAAACCCTTTAATAGTGAAAAAAAAAAAACAATATTCAGGGAGCAGCCTCTGTACTGTGGTGGGTATACTTTTGAAAAAATGCAATAATTATGACTCGTCCTGTTACCCACTCGCCAACAGGTTATTTCATATAAATCCATTTTATTTAAGTTCAAAACCAAATACTCATTCTGCCAATATTTTGAGACTTTTTGGTCACTTCCTCAGGACAGTATTGGAAATTCTCTAGAAAATCTGTATATGCAAATTATGTAATTGATTATCTTCGTATTTTCATCATTAATTAATTAGGTCTGGGTCTGGACCAGAACATTTACTTTTTCACATAGACGTATACAAAGGTTCATACTAAGGTTGTGTTGGCACAATTAAGGTGTTAGCCCATTTGTACTCCTTATGAATTGTAATGCATCAGGGGCTCGATATTCAAAAGTTTGCGCGGGTGCTAATGGGTCCTTGCCTGCACAAACTGGGGTTTGTGCCAGAGCCCCATATTGAAATGGGGCATTTGTGCAGGCAAAGAAGGTCAGCATCCAAGCAAACAGAATGTGTGCGTGCAGACAAGGGGAAGGGTGTGGCCACGAATATGCGCACTGTCCCATGTTCAGCGGTTTTGTGCTTCATAAAAGGGTTGAGTGCTGTTGATTTGCACAGCGCAGATACCGCCAAACAAAACCCCAACTTACTTTGGGCAACTGTAGCAGCTGCCGGAGGTAATGCACTCACTGAGCCAGTTGGCCACTGGGGGAAACACCCACCGCTGTGGTCCCTGGCACACCCCTTCGTGGATCACTGGCCTGTTCTTTAATATATAGTATCCCTGGTACTAATGGTACCCCACCCCCACCGATTGCTGGCTCTTTCTTTAATATATAGTATCCCTGGTGTTGGGGATTGGTTCCCCCCCTCCACCAATTGCTGGCTCGTTCTTTAATATATAGTATCCCTGGAACTAGTGGTATCCCCCTCCACCGATCTCTGGCCCGTTCTTTAATATATGGTATCCCTGGTGCTAGTGGTACTCCCTTCCCGCTGATTGCTGGCGCGTTCTTTAATATATAGTATCCCTGGCACTAGTGGTACCCCCTCCCTCCAATCTCAGCCCCTGCTGAAGCACATGTATCCCTAGTGCTAGTGGTAACTTCCGATCCCAGCCCCTGCTGAAACACAACGATCCCAGGTGCCAGTGGTAACCCCTCTCCCGCTGATCCCAGCCCCTGCATAAATACAGTTATCCCTGGTGCTAGTGGTGCCCCCCCCTCTGATTCCAGCCCCTGTGCAAATACATTTATCCCTGGTGCTAGTAATGCCTTCCCCCACCAATCCTGGCCCCGACATACACACAACCCCTCCCTGGCATCAAGTGGTCCCCCCTGCAGCACCGAGCACCCATCCCCACTTACGGTATCCACAGCAATGATGCCACAAGTGCATACAGCAACTGGTACAGCCCTCCTCATACCTCCTTAGCTGGCTGCCTTATGTACAGTCAGGGAACGTACCTCTTATTTATAGGGCAGGGCGCATCACCGTCAGTTCATATTAAAATCCATTTTAAATGGAAATACGGTATACGCACCTGGGATGTAAATTTTAAACAATATATACATTTTCTAATATGTTAATTAGATTTCACTATTAAAATAGTGAGCTTAAAATACTAGTTTTCAGATAGAGGGTCCGATATTCAAAAAAATGCACTAGCGTTGTAACTGCGCAGTGCTTGCGCCATTCCCCTGCTAAGGTATAGTCAAAGGCATTGCACTGAAGTTCCATTCTACGACTATAGGGCCAAGTATGTGTTGTGCAATTGAAATGCACTGGCACAGCACAGTGGAATTGCGCAGCTCTGAATATTGCACTAAGGATAGCGCTGAACATAGATGGTAACAGTAGATGAGAGCGGGTACCAATGAAAGACACACAACACAACAGCATAGATATCAAAAATAAACTTTAGTGGAAACAAATTGCAACAGGCCATACAAATAAATGCAACATAAATAACAATAAAAACTAGACTATGGTGGGCTCTGGAAGGGTTGGGGGGGTGGTGTTACAGAGGCACAGTCCTCAACTGGTACCACTAGAAAATTCCCATGCTGCTCTGGCGGGGCAGGACTGCCAGGAGGAAGTACTCATGGTAGTGACCAAGGGGAAAGTAAGTGGGAGTCCTCCGTAGTGGAGACCCCAAGGAGGGTGGTAGAGGACCCCAGAGTAAGAGGAAGCAACTTCTGGTGGGGGACTCAATTGTGAGAGGGATAAATTTGAGAATAGGAAAAGTTGGGGGGAGGCAGGTGAAGTGCCTACCAGGTGCCATGGCCTGGAGGGATGGGAAGCGAATCCTGAGGATCACTAGGGCAGCAGGATGGGAGGGAGAGCTAGATGTCATTGTCCACCTATGGACTAATGACCTGGCTATGGATGGGGCTGGGGAAGTGCAGGGGGAGTGTATGGAGCTGGGGAGGGGTCTTAGACAGGTAGCTTGCTCAGTGGCCTTTGTTGAGGTGCTGCCTGTCTATGACAGTGGACAGGAGAGGGGAACTCTGCACCAGAAGCTTCAACTCATGGCTGAATAAATGGTGTAGACAGGAAGGGTTCACTACATTGGTGACTTGGGACCCACCTGGGAGGATAAAGGCCTATACAGGGGTGATGGCCTGCATCCATCTGGGAAGGGAACTGTAGTCCTCAGTGGATGGTTTAAATTTTACTTTGATGAATATTTAAACAAGCCAAGGGAGGGTGGCAGAAGAAATCAGTGACTCAGAAACTGCCTCCCCCCTCAGGTTGAAGTAGAGAGTAAGGAGAAACTGAGGGGAGAGAAATCCCCACGGGTGTGAATGTTAGAAGTCCAGGAAATAAGATTGCAGACCTAGAGGCCATCATGGCAGAGGCCTACCTGAATATAGTGGCCATTACTGAGTCATGGTGCACTGAAAACCATGACTGGGACGTGGCCATCCCAGACTATGCTCTGTTCAGGAAGGACTGGGTGGAAACAAAAGGAGGAGGTGGGGTGCTTTACGTGATGGAAAGAATAAAAGCCACTGAGACACAGGGAATGCAGGGGAGACAGAGGTACTATGGGTCACTCTGGAGATTGGGAATGGATCTACTATTTGCACTGGCGTGATCTACAGACCTCAGCACAGAGGGAGGAATTAGATAAGGTACCATTGGAAGCCATTGGCAAGATGGCAGAAAAGGGAGAGGTGCTGCTGGTAGGAGACTTCAATCTGCCAGATGTGGATTGGAGCCTCATAGCAGTGGCTTAAGCTAGAAGCAGGGACATCCTGGACTATCTGCAGGGGGCATCCCTCAGGCAACTAGTCAGTGAACCCACTCATGATGGTGCAATACTGGACCTAGTACTCTCTAACAGGAACAGTGTTGCAGACATCAAGGTGGGAGGCCACTTGGGGACCACTGATCACTGTATGGTGTGGTTCAATATAAGGATGGCTGTGGAATCAAACCACAAAAGGGCAAGGGTCCTCGACTTCAGGAGGGCAGGTTTAGAAAAGATGGTGGATGCCTCAGGGATGACCCAGCAGGGGGTGGGTGACCTGAGTGGGGTGGAGGAACAGTGGGTAAAGATAAAAGGGAGCATAGTAAAGGCAACAAACCTCTGCATCAAACAAGTGAACAAAAGCAAGAGGAAAAAGAGACTGCTATAGTTCTTGAAAGAGGTGGCTGAGAAGTTACAAGGAGATGCAGAAGGAGGAGGATAGGGAGGTGTGTTGGGGAAACATAGGGCAGCAGGGAAAGCAGTAAGGAGCGCAAAGGCACAAACTGAAGAGAGAATAGCCTGGTGCCTCTACCCAAAGAGAATTAGAAGTGGGTCAGGTGACTGGCTGGCATAGCCCTCCTGGGATGCTGCACCTACCCACCTCCTCTACCAACCACCCCACATACTGGATCCCCAACAATTCAGTACCACCATAAACCAGGAACAGTAATGCTTTGACAGGCTCAGAGAATTCCTGCACATACACACAATTTCAAATGGTAAACAACAGCTTTATTTGGGGTAAGGACTAGGGAAGGGCTACTGGGACGAGGAATAGAAAAAAACTGGTTAGTGAAATAGGCAACAACCATAAACATTGGGGCCCGCAGGCAAAACCCACCCCCACTGGTACTAGTGTTTCCCTGGATGTTCTTAGGGGTACCCACTAGATGCAGACCTGGTACATTGCCGTGGGTTGGCTGACTGTTGGGGCCCTGAAAATATTTGAAAAGGACTTGGTTTAAGGAAAACAACACAAATTCTCTTTTGTTTTTCTTTCCAGGAGCCAGGTCCTGAGTACTCACGGCTTGTTGACCTCAAGAACCTGGAGTATGGAGCTCCTTGTTCAGTGCAGCATGGGCAGAAGAAAGAGTGGCCTTGGTCATTCAGGCAGGACGGACTTCTCGAAGATCTCGCAGCTGGTCACCTTGATTGTAGTTCTGGCTGCTTGTCACCTTCAGCTGCTTCTGGCCCAATGCAGAGCTCTGTGGCAGGACAGCACCAGCCCTAGAAGGCCCAGACCCAGAAGTGGCTCCACAGCCCGGCTCCCCCGATGGGTCGTAGGTGCTCTAGCACCCCAGAAAATTCCAATGACCTCCTGCTACAGTGAGTCCCACTTGGAAGGGGTCAGCTGGTTCCCTCCCTGGCTCTGGGTGAGAGCTCCCAAATGGTGGGGGTCCTCCTGTAGTCCCAGCACTAAGTTCAAGGCAAGAAAAGTTCACAGGCAGTTATTCCAATACAGTCCAGTGCCAACTGAAGTGGGTTCTAGCCTCAGTTCCAAGAAGTGCAAGTGCAATCCGACAGGGGAATACAAGCACATCAAGCCCCTGCACACCAATCCGCACTTTCCAGCCAAACAATGTCCCCAACCTTGTCTTCAGCTGAAGCTAGAACACAACTCTCAGCCAACTTTAACCAGTTCACTCAGGACATGTACAGCACCTGGCTAGCACCCCAATGACCAGAAATGCTTTGCCTCTTCAAAATTACCTTGAAATTATCTTGCAGTCCCACACCAGCAATCAAACTCTCAGTAGCAACTGCAGCCTTCAGATAATTCACACAGTCCTCCTTAGCCAATTCAGCTACCTAGTGCAAGGTTTCTGCAGCATCTGTTTTCTCTCAGCGATGTTTAAGCAACTTCTCAATACCTGGGGGAATCAGGATCACAGTTCAGTCTCTTTCGCTCTTTCCCCTTCTCAGTCCAAACTCTGCAGACAGCAATCTCCAACTAGATCCTGGGAACAAGCCACCCAAGTCCAAAATCCAATCTCACAGGATATTCCTGACTCATACAGAGCCCAGGAACAGACTGAAGAAATCCCAGAAAGCCCACACAGTTTCAGCCAAAAAATCCAGAGTCCTGATTGGCCGATGAAGCCTATCAAAAACTGATAACCATAGAGATCGATATTTCCTGCTCGTTTATTGGGCATGATCTAGGCACCTGAAATAGTCCCCTCCTTTTCCCAGGAGTCCCTCTGTCCAAGTCTTGGGCACCTAGATCACCGATTGGTTGTTGTACATGGTCAAAGCATCAACAATATATTCACCCCCATTCGGTTTTATGTTGTCCAACACAGTTCCTCACCTTTCAAGTCCTGGTGCAACCAAGTAAAACACATTAATTTTACCATCTCCCCAAGTTTTACAGCCCCTTTTGTGCCCTTTCAGACAAGCCCACACTGGTACAGTAACCCCAGAAACACTGTCTCCCTAGGTGGCAGGCAGCACCTTATTAATATTCATGAGGGATTAGTTATCTATTTAATAACCCTTCTAAATGCCCCATGTCAGAACTCTTTATTTAAACTTTAAAGCAGCTTTCTACTGCCTCCTCGAGGTCGCCAGTCCTCATTTAGCTTAAGAGATGCACTGGGATCCCTGAGGAAATTCCCAGAAGACCTCAAAACCAGCGGTCGTTACATGAAAGGCGCTACGGTGCACCTGCGCAATCCCCACTTGTTCCGTAAATAGTGAAAAGTGGTGGCTCGCAAATGGATTTAAGCCCAGCCGGGGCTAAACTAAGCACTGGGGCTGAAACAAGGGACCTGGGGGCAACAAAAAGACTCGGTCCACGATGATGGAGGGCTCAAAGAATTGGGGGGGGGGTGACAAGAGGTAGCGGAAGATCTAGGGAAAATGGGGCAATAAAGGTAAGCCCCCAAAGGGGAGGGGTTACATAAAGTTAAAAAGTGAAGGGGGGGCTGTGCAGAGGGGGACCAGGAAAAAAGGCAAACATCCTGAGCAAATACTTTTCTTGTTCAGTGTTCACAGAGGAAGGAGAATGGGAGGGGCCAGAAAAAAGTAACAAAAGCTTTGGAGGGAGGGAGGGAGGTGGACACTAGTCCTTTTTTGGAGGGTGAGAGTCCTGAAGGGACTTGCTAATTTGAAGGTGGACAAAGCAATGGGGCCATATGTGGTGAATCCTAGGGTACTGAAGGAGCTCAGGGAAATACTGGTTGCACCTCTGACAGCTCTGTTTAACAGCTCACTGGAAACAGGAGTGGTTCTGGAGGACTATTGAAGAGGGCGGATGTAGTCCCCCTACACAAAAGTTGTAGCAGGGAGAAGGCTGGCAATTATAGGCCAGTTAGCCTGACATCTGTGGTGGAAAAGTTAATGGAATCACTGCTGTAGGAAAGGACTATGGAATTCCGTGAATCCAGTGGGGTACAAGACCCAAGGCTGCATAGTTTCATGGTGGGGGGGGGGTCATGTCAAACGGATCTGATAGATTTCTTTGACTGGGTGACCAAGCAACTAGATCAGGGTGGAGCAGTGAATGTGGCTACCCAGATTACAGTAAGGTATTCAACAGCATTCCTCATAGGAGACTAGTAAGCAATCCGGATAGCTTAGGAGTGGGTTCAAAGGTGGCCAACTGGATAAGAAATTGGTTAGGGGACAGGTGACAGAGGGTGGCGGTAAATGTAGTTCACTCCAAGGCATGGAGGGTGACCAGTTGAGTACCTCAGGGATCAGTGCTGGGACCGGTCCTCTCTAATGTCCTTATTAGTGACATTGCTGAGGAGCTGGAAGGGAAGGTCTGCCTCTTTGTGGAAGCCACCAAAATCTGCAATAGGGAAGACACTCGGGGTGGGGGTGTGTGGAAAGGATGAGCAGAGACTTGAGAAAACTAGAGGAGTGGTCAAGGGTATGGCAGTTAGGTTTCAATGTGAAAAAGTGCAAAATAATGTTCTTACAGCACAGAAACCCAGGGATGGAGTATGAAATGGGTGGAGTGGTACTCTCGGCCACCAAGCAGGAAAGAGACCTGTGGGTAATCATATTGGATGACCTAAAGGTGACCAGGCAGTATGACAAGGCATTCGGGCAGGCAAGTGGGATGCTGGGGTGCATAGGGAGGGGTATCACCAGCAGAAAGAGGGAGGTGCTGCTGTCTCAGTATAGATCACTGGTAAGACCCCGCCTAGAGTATTGTGTCCAGTTCTGAAGACCACATCTATGGAAGGACACAGATGGAGTGGAGGTGGTCCAGAGGAGGGCAACTAAACTGGTGCAGGGTCTGCATCAAAAGTCCTATGAGGACAGACTAAAGGACCTCAATACTGTATGTACACCCTGGAACAGAGGAGGGAGAGGGAAGATATGATAGAGACCTTCTTTAAATATCTCACAGGGGTAAATAAGGTACAGGATGGGAGTATTTTTCAAAAGAAAAGGTACTTAAGAACAAGGGGACATGCTGTGAAGCTGGAGGGGGTAGATTCAGGAAAGATCTGAGGGAATACTTCTTCACAGAAAGAGTGATGGATTCCTGGAACAGCCTTCCAGTGGCAGTGGTGGGGGCAAAAGCAGTGGAGGGGTTCAAGAGTGCATGGGATAAACACAAGGGTATCACAGTGGAAATGAAGGGGAGGAGGCAGAAAGACCTGTAGATTAGGCATGATCTGCGGTAATAGTGTAGGTAGGGAGAAAAGGGCAGACTGGATGGTCCAAGCGGTCCTTATCTGCTGTCAAATTCTTTGTTTCTATGTTTCAATGACTCTAACTACTACAACAGGGTGGCAAGAAAAAAAGAACAAGAGAAACTGCACATGGGGGTTTGGAACAAAAAAAAGGGCAACCGCCTGGTACAACAGGCAATGACAGTGTCCAATGCCCCATCAAGAGGCTGCAGAAGGTGGTGGTAGTGACTGCTGCTACAGTTCTCCAACAGTGCTAGTGCACTTCAGGATGATGCGTGTGCACTCCCGTAGACCCCGCATTAACATCCTAAGCAGCCAGACCTGCCATTGTAGGAGGTCATCCTGGCCTTCTGTTCAGGCAGCATCCCTTTGACCTCTGCATGATCCTGCATCCGTCTGGGCACCTGTGGAAAGGAAATACACTAAACTCAACCAGCTGTGCACACGAGGCTAAGAACATGATGTGGCATAATGTGCATAACAGAAGTATAATCAGCAGACACGTGGGACACCATGCCACACATGGGTGGAGAGAGTCAAACAGCCATAATGGTATGTGTGTAGCATACCAGCGACAGCATCGATGACCCGAAGAGTAAAGTACTGCACATACAATGAGTGTGGTGTGCTGTGCTGCAACACTGCATGACCAAGACATGCAAGGGACACACGAAAATGGTAGTCACGCCAAATGTGGAAATGCAGCACACTGACCACCACTCCATGCCAGAGCTGATAGGCAGTGTGATGGCCCATGTGGCTTGGAGCTGCACACGAACACCCAGTGCCCTGCAGACAAGCTATCCAGCACACAGGCTTACAGAGGTGTGAAGGACAACAGATATCCATGAACCACCCTTGGCAGCTGCAGGGGCATGCCCAGGCATTCACGTGGTTCATACAACACAGCTGTATGTGGATGGGACTGTCATTCAGCACTGTGTGCATCGAGGGTCACATGTGGATACAGCAGTGTTGTACGTGGGTATGTGCACGGCACACAGTACTCCTGTCAGGAAACAATGGCAGCGTGGTAGTTAGAGGTGCTTAGAGGATCCCCTGGCACAGCAGCTGCCAGCCACACCCTAGGTACAGGTTTCCCACTCATACAGAGCCTGTGCAGGACAGTGGGCCCTGTGTAGACACAGTTGGGTTGAAATGTATACGTGACCCAGCCTGTGCACAGTGGAATAATCATACACTAGTCATCACTGTGATGACCAGACACTGCCGACCATGCAGCACAAGGTTGGTCACATATGATAAAGAACAGTTAACACCACAAATGCCCATCTTGCCCCTGACCCCATGGCACATATGCCAAGCTCTGTTGTGATGCAATGGAGTGACATCTAGTGTAATGGCACTGGAGATGGAACCATTGCAGGCAGACTACAACAGGTGCTGTATGATGCACACAGCATAACACAGTGGCGTACTGGTGCTAGATTGGCCTGTATTCACCTCTGGATGACATATATGCCTACATAGTCCTGATCATGTGGCACAACACACCCAACCATCACTGATGGGTGTAACAACCGGGGCTGTGAGCATTACAACAAACTCCCTGGTACACTGGGTTGACGATACAAGAGACACACCGCCACATGGTGAAAGGCATGTCACGACACAGTGTACACACACAGAGTAGCATGCCTGCCACAAGTGGATGCACAACAGTAGACTGCACAAACCATGTCACACTACAGTGTCACTGGTGGGGTAATGCAGCAATTGCAGGGTGAGTGTCCCAAACCACAATTGCATAGCTGATGCCCTCATAGGTATGGGTGCAGCATGGAGGGTTGCACGTGGACATCTGTCTCCAATAGCAGAAGTATGTAGCATAATGTAGACATGCAATCCCGAGTGTGAAACACACAGTTCAGGGTATGTACAGGGATGCATGTCTGCAGAATGGCTCCACTGGGCCCCAACATGGCCTGGTGAGTCTTCAGGCCATATCTGTCTGCTCCTCTGCTGCACCTGGGCCCTGGCCTATCCCTGCCATCCATTGAGGTCTGTGTAGGAAGACAAGGGAAAGGTGATCAATATCATGCAGTGGAACACATTGCACTGTACCATACACATTGCACAGTATACAAGCCTATATGATGGTATTGTGCATTAGCTGCCACATGCGCATGTTGCTGATGGACTAGACTGTGCAGGGCTGCATCATACCACTGTGAATGGCTGTGGCACCACACACAGATGTGCCATGACCCAGTCCTAGCAGGAATGATACATCCCACTATTGTAAGTATGGCCTAGCATAATGTACACTAGCCTGTGTAGTGCCCATATCCTGCCCTCCTCCCCGCCCCTGTACAGCATACCCATACATGTTGGCTACAAGCCATGTACACCTCATAGTATGCATTTAGATCCATAGAGCACTAGGTCACATACAACAGGGGCACAAGAGGCATGCCAGTGCAACTGTAGGAGAGGGCAGGGTACCATAGGTGTAGCCATTCACAGCGGTCGGTACATGCCCGACACACCCTGTGCAGTATAGTAGCACCCCATGCATTACCTGGCATATGCATACCAGCACCCATGTGGCAGAACACAGACAGTAAACACAAAACAGACAATGGCCACATCCACGTGCAGTTGGGTACACCTACCAGCACAGCTACATGTAAAACACATGTGACATCCTCCTGGGCCGTACCTGACAGTAGGCATTAACATGTCCTGTGTACCTTACCTGGTAACCAATCCCTGAATAACATGCAGGGAAACTATGCATTTCCCTGTTATTCACCTTGACATTGCAGCCATGTCACTGTGGTAGCACACAACCATGCTGCCATGGCAGGTGCACGCCTCAGGGATCCTCTGCAGGCCCGGTAATGTACAGAGCAATGGTGGCATCAATTGGGACAGAGGGCCCGTACATCTGCATTTGTAAGATCATGCCATACAGTGGAGCAGGTCCCATACGACAAAGGGGACCCAACAGGAACACACAGGTACAGTGCACATTCCCTCAGGGACAGCAGCCCCAGGGGTATATTATCATGGAACAGTACTATACACAGAACACTACCCAAACCATACATAGAGACATCTGTACTCACCTGGCCTTGGTAGGGTGCCACTCTCCACCAGCGCCCACAGTTGTTGCAGGTGGTGTGCTTCCCTCCTTTGCAGGCCATTATACCTGTGGCGACATTGGTCACCAGTGCTTGTGACCCCTGTGTGTCTTGTGAGGCGCTGCACCACAGATGACCACATGTCGCACCTTGGCCTGCTAGACCCTGCCCCCTCACCCAGTAACTGGTCCTCCCTGGCCACCACCAGGTCAACCACGGTGGCCAGTTCCGCAGTAGACCACCTCTGGTCACATTGCAGCACCGCTCTGCTCTGCCTGCCAGTCATTTTGCTCTCCTGCCCAGGCCTAGCCCTCACACCAACTTCTTGTAAGTTTCCAGGCTTTTTGGGTGTGTCCTGTCCATTTGCACAACACTTTTCCATATTAGTGCCATGCTACACAGGGTAAGGTGTACTTCCAGTGGAGGAGTGGGTCCTTGAGTACATGCCAGGCATGGGTGGCACGTGCGTGGGACATGCGTGCGTGGTGTGCATATGTGCAGTCCTGAACAGGGTTGAACACTGACATTATGCATGGATGTGCTTTGTGCTGATGCCATCTGTGGCATGTGACATCATGTCTGCACCGCATACTGATGTTGTGCTAGTGCAGGCGCAGTGCTAGCTTAAAAACACTAGCATGGGGAGCAAACCTGCAGTATTTAACCAATATATGCAAATGAGATAGTTTTCAGTCTGAGGGCAAACACCCACATTAACATGTTATTACTGGAATGCATGCATTCATTAGCATACCTGATTGCACCTTGAGCATATAAAAGGAGCAAAGTGCACCACCTAGATTCCACAGCAGAACTGTAGGCAGATAGAGATAGAGATAGGTGTATTGTGGAATGGCCTAGAAATGGACACAGGTGATCATGGAACTATGTGTATGCTGTATGCAGTGGTTACATTGGAAATGTTGAGCTGGTGGGACTCTTACACTTAGATCTATTGGTGGTGTTGATGTCATGTCTAGGTGAAGGCTCACCCCGCCATACCAGACACAGTGGAGGATGCTCCGGGTGCATCTCGGCGGCAGCTGCCCCTGTCGGCCACCTGTGTACAACTGCTGACCAACACCAGTGAAGAGAGTGAAGGTGATGATGACAAGACCTTCATCAAGGGCTGGGCACAAGAGGGCTCTGCTCCAGACCAGGAGGGGCTGTCCACCCCTGCCAGCTCCCATACCAATGGGGTCCAGCCACTTCCCACATGTGGCACTGCGGTTACAGCAGTGCAGTCTCCCATAGCTCCTGGCATAGTCACTATTGTGCCACCCCATGATCCTTCCACTGGCATGACCACAGCCCTGCTACCCCAGGCCCATCCCACTGCTGGTCCACAATGCCCACAATGTACCACAACACTGACTGGTGCAGCCCCCAGCTGTACAATGGCTAAGGGTGCAGCATGACTCTGTCCCACTGGACAGTCCCCAGTGACAGTGGGATGAGGTTGTCAACTGGCAGCTGCTGCAGTCTGCCATGGAGGCACAGAGTGTCACGCAACATAAACTAATATGAATATGCCACATGCTGTAGGACAGCATGTCACACTCAGAGGAGCAGGCAGAGGCATGTCATGTGGAGCAAATGGTAGCCATCCATGACCTGCACCAGGATATTGTCACCAGCATGGATCACCTGTGTGCAACTGTGCTGGAGGCTCCAGCCACGGTTGCAGGCACTGTGGGGGCTGGCCATAGTCCCAGCCTATCCAGTGGGAGTAGTAGTACCCCACGGCAGACAACACGGCATAGATTCACACCATGCAGTGCCAGACCATGACTGCCCAACACACCTGGGACACCTAGGACACCAAGGACACTATGCACACCAGGACATGGCCTGCTCCTCACCAGAGTCAGTACCCCCCCAGGGCCACAGCTGGGCACAGCTAGCACCATTCTCATGCTTATTACCCATACAATGGATGATGAGCCCCCCTTAACCATACCGGGTATGGCAAACACATACTATCTGTACCTGGGGAGGTGGTAGGGCACCCACGTAGGGTGCAAAGTGCCCACCCTCTCCAACATGTTCCCCCTCAATCCCCTCAGATTACCCATGTGTCACCACCCCTGCTAGGGCCCATCTGTTTCTCCCCTGCATGGATGGGCTGTTTTCTCTTTATCTCCCCTTTTGGACCCCCCCCACCTGACTGGCATGCATATTTGTTTACACCACTTTATAACCCCCCTACCAGAATGGAATGTATAGGTGTTTATGCCCCATTTGCTACTCCCCCGCTTGGATGGCCTGTATGTCTGTTAATCCCCCCCATTAGAACCCTCCACCTTGGTCACATGTATAACTGTTTATGCCCAATTTGCTACCCCTCTGACTGGATGGCTTTTATTTCTGTTTAGCCTCCCTTTAGGATTCCCCCTGCCTGGCTGGCATGTATATTTGCTGGCAACCCTTTAGAACCGCCCCCTACCAGAATGGAATGTATTTGTGTTTATGCCCCATTTGCTACCTCCCACTTGGATGGTCTTCATTCCTATTAACCCCCCCTTAGACCCCTTCGCCTGGATCACATGTATATTTGTTTACACCCCTTTTGATATCCTCTGCCTGGATTGCCTGTATGTACGTACTGGTACTGTTATGTGTTAATACATTGACTAAACACATTACAGCCTCCTGTGTGGTCTGCATTCACCCTCCATGTCTGAAGAGGTCTGTTATGAGGCAGTCTCTGTACTCCTGGGCCCTCCTGGCCATCCTGGGTCATGTCTGTTGAGCTGTTCCTATATCTCCTGGTCCTCTGGGTCTGAATCCACTTCAGGGTGTTCCTCTGGAGCCGGCATGCATACCCCATGGTTGAATGCCATGTTGTGTAGTACACAACATGTAAGGAATACGGCACAGGTTTTTTGAGGGGTGTATTGTAGGGCACCACCGGAATGATCAAGGCACCAGAACTGCATCTTGAGCACTCCAAAGACACGCTTGATGATGTCATGCATGGTGTTGTGTGCAGCATTGTACCTGTCCTCTGCAGCAGATCTGGGTCGCAGAATTTGTGTGAGGAGCCAGAGATGTGTGGGATCATCACTGTTTCCCATGTAGGTAAAGGGCATTTATGTCATCATCTGCAAAATGGGAGGGGGGCATTTGGGGTATACTAACCAATGATGTGGCCAGTAGGGATATCCCCATCTTTGCATCTCTGGCACAGGATGGAGCTGCGCCAGATAAAGGTGTTGTGGGAACTGCCAGGGTACTGTGCTAGGACATTAATGATGTGTCCTGTTGCATCACACACCACCTGGTAATTTAAGGAGTGGTGCCCCTTCCTGTTGACATAGGTATCCACTCCTACACCGGTGGGTGCCTGGATGGCAACATGGGTGCAGTCAATGGCACTAAATACAGATGGTAGGCACGTGGCTCAAGAGAACTACTGCATGGTTGCTGTTCACTTGGCTGGCATGCTGGGGAATGTGAAGAACTCCCCAACAAGGGTCAAAAGGACATCTTGAAACTGGCCCAACAGTCACGAGGTGACCGACTGAGAGATACCAGTGGTGTCCCCCACTGTTGTCTGTGATGTTTTGGTGGTCAGAAAGCACAGTGCAGCTGCCACCTTGAGCTCTGCAGACACCACATGGCTGCACCAGATATCTGATCAGAGTTGATCATGCAGCAGCTCACACAACTGCATTAGCATGGGCTTGGTGAGCCTGTACTGACCCATGATCTGGTTATGATTGTGAACTTCAAATGTGGCTCATTGACGGTACTGCATGTTTACAGAATAGTGCCTCTGTGGCCTGTGCCTGGATCCAGGGTGGGCACTGGCCCTCTCCTCATCCTCCATGACCTACTGCATCAAGTACACAACGTGTGCTGCCATGTAAGCCATCCTGGAGTATGGCCTGCATTGTCTCCCCCTGCCTCTGGGTTTTGCCCTGGCTTAAGGCCATTTTTTTTTTTGAGACCATCCCCCTTCCACCATTTGGAGGATTGGCCCCCCTGCATGCCACCTCCTCAGCCCAGGCTTGCCCTCCTGGGCAGGGTTGCCAGGTGGGCACTCCCCCGATGGACAACAGTCTCTAGTCTTGGCTTGCCTCTCAGGATGGGGCCACACAGATTACAGCTGGAGGAACGACAAGCAAGGCATCAAGGACAGGAGACAGAATTTTGTGGTTGCTGCAGAGATCCCTCTTGGTGGGACAGTACAATGACAACTGCAGTAGCCCTCTGTAACCTGTGGCACTGGCAGCAGGTACCACCAGCCTCTGCCAGAGGTCCACAGTGCACTGGACACTCTCTCCCCAGAGAAGGAGAGCAGTCCCTGGGATGCTCAATCCTTCTCCCCCTGGCCAGCACTCCAACTTCCCGAGTCTGTCACCGAACCCGGGATGTGCAAGTGGATGCCTTGCCACTGTGCCAGTGAGCTGGCCCCAAGACCACCTTTTTATAGGTGGTATTTGCACTGCGCTATATGACCTATGCAGTTCTGTTTGTGCAGTGCTGCCACACTGAATATCATGCTATGCACATTATGCAGGTTACAGCCCCCAGTTTGGGTACTGCATATGTTACCTCTGTGCTAGTGCACTGGCGCTAATAGCAAACACAGTGATGCCCTCTGAATATGGGATTCTGGTGCTAATCAGGTGCAGTGTGGGTGCACTTTGTGTGGTATGCAACACTTTGAATATGGGGGCCAGAGTGTTTTAAATTTACATACAGAACATTTACATTTTAGCGTAGAAAATGGAGAATGAGTGAACTTTAAAAACAGCTACCTTTGGGATATAAGTCAGCTTTTGACTGTAGTCTTAGATAATAAAACAATGAATTTGCAAGCTAATAATTCTTTTCTCTGCATTAATTACCAACATTATACATTTAGTAATTAAATGCCGCACATTGTTGTACAACCACAGCAAATGGATTGCCAGTTAAATTATTTCTGAAAACAATAGTCTAACTGAAAATGAAAAGACAGCAATTATTAAGGGCTTTTTATTGCTCCAATTACTGATATATCTACAGGAATATAGGAAATGAGTTATTGCTTAATTATTTCAAATGCAGTAAAAACAAACTGTCTAAGAAGACATCAAAGTGATAACTTCTTGAGAGGGCAGCAGCACAGGCTTAACTAAGCATATGATGCAGGATTAAATTAGGTATGGACCTGCTTTGACTGCAGAGGAAAGATTCTCACTCACTGAATGTGACAACATTATTGGTTCAGCATGTTAGAAAATGTATATATTGTTTCAAATGTATATCCTAGATGTGTATGCTTCCATTTGAAATGAATTTCAACATGAATGGACATGAAGAGGAGGCTTATTATCTGTCAGTTTTGAATTTGGGGGTTGATCCAAGGTGGTGACAGCATATGCAGCTTAGTTCTTAAGTTCCTCAACTGTTTGGGGCATTGTTAAAATCTATAGGACAAATTTGTTTCTCCCAAATTATGTCCTTTGAACCAAAGGATTCATCTGGGAAAACTTGCCCAGAAAGTGATGGCGGGAGTGATCCTATGAAGCCAGTCATCTGTAGGCACTGTGTTTTTCATTGGCCATTGCAAAACAAGCATTACAAGTACGTACTACTGTGCTTTGGTCCTTGCATAGTCCCATTCTTCTCTGGCAAGAATGGAAAAAGAAAGAATATACACTGTGGTCCCTTGGTAAAGCCACAGACAAAATAACAGCATGGATCGATCATTTTGATTCAAGATTAGGAGCGCTTAATCAAAGACGGGCTTTATTTAAGATGAACGGAAAAAAACATTTGTAATTATAAAATGTGTAAAAAACTTCCTGCTTGCTGATTGGATGAGATGCACTCCAACCCGTGTAGTTATTAGACCATAATTACATGGGTTGTGGGACCAGCCAGAAAGGCACTGCAGCCGTTTCACACGAGTGTCTATGTACAATATTCATACACCCACTCTAATCTGAATTGGTGTTAGTGTTGTCGGAGGCAAAAAAAAAAAAGTTTTCTGTCATACTTCTGACCCACTGCAGTTCGTAACTTGATTGTTAATGTTCCGTATGCTGCTCTTGTTCAGATCACGGCACCGCGACAGCACAAGAGGTGTCAGCACCAGGTGACGTGTGCCGCATAGCATTCATCACAGCATGCATTGGAAGGGGGCAAAGAAACAGCAACAAGGGGACTACTTTTGAAAGAAGATGGGAAAAGTGTAGGACACATTTTATAAGTGCAATGGCATGTCAGGGTGTTTGATAATTGTCCATAATCACACACCTTTGTCTGTTGTTTAAAGGCACTTGGCGCACCAACTCATGCCAAACAACACCCTTGAGAGGCACATGATTATTCACCCATAATCACACACCCTGTTGTGCCTTATTGCATACGTGTCAGATGGCTATGGAGAAAACTCTACTGCAGCATTCAGCTCAGCTTGAAAAGTGGGGAAGGGAATACAAGGTATTAAACATACAAACATACGAATCTGCCAACTGAAACGGACCACCCAGTCTATTAATGTCTGCCCGAGTGTGCAGCTAGCATCCTAGATTGCAGCTGCCCCAACCCCCTCCCCATCTGTCATTCCCATGATGGCCTCAACCCCCTTTGAAGCAACTCTTCAAGGAATAATCAAAGAAAACGTTAACATCTCGAGGAAAGTTAAACAGACTGGAAGTCAGTTATGAGATTGTAACTTGAGATTAGTTGGCATGTGTGATAACATATATAAGGATATTCCATCAGCAAGAGAGCTGGCATGGCTATATTGATTACTTGACTTACCACCTGACAACCACCCCCTGCTGGGACATGGTTTCTGAGTTTGGAAAAGATTTCAAGACTCCACAATTTCAGTTAAATCAATAATTTTGGCAACTCTTAGAGACTAAAAATTAGTTATGAGTCGGTAACTTGAGATTAGTTGGCATGCACAATAACACTGATAAGGATTTTTCCATCAACGAGAGAGAGCTGGTATGGATATATTGATGACTTACCACTTGACAGCCTCCCCCTGCTGGGACATGGTTTCTGAGTTTGGAAAAGATTTCAAAACCCTGCAACTTCAGTTTGGCAACACTTGCATTTAATTCAGATTGGGATTTTATATTTTGATTGGCCAAAATGAAAGGAATATTTAAGTACAAGAACTGCCTATATCATATTCTTCCCAATTTTTGTCATCAAACCCAGCATACTGGAGGAATTTCCTGGTGTATCACCTAGAAGTTTTGGAAACTGGAGCACTGTTTTTCCTGCTCCTGCCAGCCAAAGTTAAAATCACTAAAGATAGCAACACAAATATTTTCTTTGCTATAGACAAGCTAGTGGCTTACCTAAGATTCCGGTGCTCTATAACTATGTACCAAGTTTTGCCAAATTTACCAAGAGTTTCTAATAGATATATAAGCTTCAGTGGACAAAACTGACACATGATAAGTGAATTAAATGTTGGAGACTGCTTATTTTTAAATATTTTGTAATTTACTTTGTTTTTCCCAAAGGGGGGGGGGGATAGTCATGCTTAATGTATAAATGATTGAAAACTGAAAAATTACTGCATGTTGAGACTTTAATAGAGGCAAAATGTGTGTTGATTACCTAAAATGAAATGGGCTTGTTTTTCCCTTTACTAAAGTTAATTATGTCTCAAGTGATAAAAAGCATTTACTTGAACTATAATTAATGTATTGCCCTGCTTGAGAAGTTACTTTCTCTGATAAGTATGTAATGAACAAAAGAAACTGCAACCCACTAAATTTTTGATCACCCTATGTACTAGGAATGCAGGCTTTCTTCGTGCCACCCTTGATCATGTCTATCATAGGTGGGAAACAGTAGGCCTGTCCATGCCATATCAGTTTATAAGGGGGAGAGAAAGGATCCCTTTCCCAGAATTACAAAGTATAGTTGCATTATAGTACACTGATTTATATCAGTACCTCCAAGTAACTAATTTTATAAAAACGTTTCTCCATTCATGACCTAAAGAACAGCATATTCTGCACTTCCATCAATGAATAATTGGAGTATTAAATTTATTTATTAATTTATTTATTTGATTCTAGGATTACAAGCACCCTTGAGCCAAGGCTCTTTTACAAATGTTCCACGTCAAATTGGAGAAGAGTACAAACATAACATAGTTTGAAATTAGCAATTCAGGCAGATTGAATACAGACATTTGAGGAAGGTATACACAAGGCAGAACAAAAATTTGAATAAACAATGCATATCATGTGATTCAACATAATCACAAGCAGTGGAATAAAGGCTAAAGAGGGAGGGATGGAAACAAGGTAGGCAGGATTCAAAGTGATGGTTGAGAGACAGAGGGGAAAAACAGAAACTGAGGAGCAGCCGAGGGCCTTGTCTAGATGGAGAGCAAATTGCTTCTCTTATATCACAGTTGTACCAAGCCCTACTTCAATTAACTGGCTGGAATATACAAGCTGTCAGGGAAAAATGGGAAACAGATTTACAAACCCAGATTGATACCCAGTTATGGTATAAGTTTCTTGCAAATGTACGTAAAGTCACCTCTTCCCATTAATGGAAAGTGTTTTCGTCCCAGATTGACACCAAGTTATGGGATAAGTGCATAGTAAACATGCATAAAGTCACCTCTTCCCATTAATAGAAAGAGGTTTTAGTGGAAAACAGTGGTTCGATTTTTCCGTATCCCCCATGTAGTAGCTAATTTCACCGAACTAAAGGGACTGAATGCTGGAGAAGCTGTGGAACCACACCAGCAGCACACAGGCACATTTTTTTGGCACTATCCTTTGCTACAACCCTTTTGGGACCAGCTCTCTATCCCTCTGAGTATTTTTGTTTTGGAGATGATATGCAATTAACAGACAGATTGATCCTTTTTATAGACCCCCCCAATGGGACATCATAGCCCCAATGCCAGAAAACTGTTATGTATTTGCATGGTAGTGGCCAAAAAGTCTATTACATGACTGCTCTCACTACTCAAATTCCTATACTTCAACATTGGCAAGACATAATGTTATAGATATATGAGATGGAAATGTTGATGGACAAATTGAATTTCCTAGTGGCTAAATTTATAACCATCTGGGCCAGGTGGGTCAGGTTTATGTTAGGCCATACTACTGACCTTGTACCGTAGCTGCAATGTGGCTGACTCCTGAGATAGGTATTCTATTATATTGCTGTTGTTCTGTGCTATTATTATGCTAAATTTATGCTTAGATAGCACTATTGTTACTCTAGCTGTTGTGCTTCACGTTTGTATGTACATGAAAAGTGCTAGTTAAAAGAAAGTAAAAAAAAAGTATATCATGGATTAAAAGTCTTGATCTGCCTCTGTATTAACAATTGCCTTCCCATAGCAGGTTGACTCTGTACCACAAGGATCGGTTATTTAATGTGAGATACTGTATACCAGGGACGTGCTTTTTTGAACACAAACCATCTGGATTCGCAGCCTCGTTCTCATACTTTCATTTTTCTGAGTTTACAGCCTGCCTCAGGATTATACATACTATATCTTTTGGTTTGTTGCTATCCCAGGGAAACCCCTGGGTCCCGATATTCAAATGATCACCCAGGCGCAAATCCGAGTCTGCCCGCGCAAACTGGGTTTTGCATGGATGCATAATATTAAAAAGTCCGGTTAGCACAGGCAAACTGGTTTTGCACCTTGGCAAGATTCAGAGGGGGGCACAATGTAAATTAAGGGGTAAGGACCTAAATATTGGTGCAGTCCAATATTCAGAGTATGTGCACCACATATGGCTGTTCTGCCTGATCCCCTTGCACGGTGCACATACCACCAATTAAAACCCTGACTTACTCTAGCGGTTGGCAGAAGAAAAGCGATGCCCCTGACTCCCAACACAGTAATTCCTGGTGCCCAGTGATCCTCCCACCAGTTGCCATTCCCAAGTACAGTAGTAACATTCTCTGGTGGCTAGTGGTCCCCTCTGCCGATTGCTGTCCCAATGCTTAATATAAAGCATTCCCTAGTATCCAGTGGTTCCTCCCCCCACCTGACACCTACCTGTTTTATCACTGTAATGTTCCCTTGGGTGCAGCGGTTTTCCCCATCCAGATCCCCTGTCAATAACAGATACACCATTACCAAGTGGTCTAGCAGTCCCCCCCTCCCTATCCCTGAGCTGCCCATAACACACAACAGATATTTTTCCCCAGTGTCTAGTGGACCCCCCACCCCAGAAGGTAGTGCCCTACCACCCCACTTCCCCCATCTTGACACCGAGCCAGTGACCAGCACAGCCCTCCACTCACCACCATGGCCAACCGCCGACTGAGCTGTCAAACAGCACATACTAGATATAGTACATGCTTATTGATTGACAGTTCTGAGATTGCTGTCAATCAATGAGTACGTACTGTATATGGTATGCTCTTATTGACAGCTCAGTTGGTGATCGGTCATGGTGGTGAGTGGAGGGCAGTGCTAATCGCTGGCTCAGTGTTGGTATGGGGGGAACTGGGTGGTGGGCCACTACCTGCTGGGGTGGGGGGGTCCACTAGATGCTGGGGAAAACTATCTATTGTATGTTATGGGCTGCTTGGGGATAGGGAGGGGGGACCACGAGACCATCGGGGAACCGTGTATCTGTTATTGATAGAGGATCAGGATGGGGGAGAACAACCGGACCCCAGGGAACATTACAGTGATAAATCGGGCATATGCCGGGGGGGTAGAAACCACTGGACACCAGGAAATGCTTTATATTAAGCATTGGGCCAGTGATCAGAGAGGACCACTTGCTACTAGAGAGTGTTAATACTGTACAATGGGATGGTGATCAGTGGGGGAGGGACCACTACCCACAAGGCAATGTTAATACTGTACATGGGGATGGCAATCAGCAGGGGGAGGGACCACTAGCCACCAGGGAATTGTAATACTGTACATGGGGACTGTGACTGGAAGGGGGAGGGAGCACTAGCCACCAGAGAATTTTAATACTGTGCATGGGGACAGCAATTGGTGGGGGAGGGACCACTAGCCACCAGGGAATGTTAATATTGTACATGGGGATGGCAAACAGCGTGGTGGGACCCACTAGCACCAGGGAAACATTACCTTTTCTTGCCAGGATGGCGATTGGCGAGGGGGTATACCTCTCAGGAAATGGGCAATCAGAGGGCAGAGCCGTGCACTACAGCCTTGCTCCTTATCCAAATGAGCCCATAATGAGCATGCAAATGGCCCCTTAGTGCCTTGCATGCCCAGCAGGTTGCAAGCCATTGTGCTACTATATTTCATGGGCCATGTCTGCCAGGCACTAGGTGGCTTAGTGCTGGGTCTCAATGGCCCTTTATTCAGTCCAACAGTGCCAATGTGCTACTCCATTGAATAAAGCAGTTTTGGGCACCTGGGCAACTGTAAGGGGCAGCACAAAGTTTTGCCCTCTGCTTTGCCCAGATTTGAATATCAAGCCCCTGGCATTGTGATATTGCTTGAAACGTTCTAAGAAAAACTTAAGTGAAAAAAAGATCTCCTTTAATGAGCACATCACCATTACAGTTAGGTGCTCACATAAGAAAAACGTGGGCTACTTTATTGAAACAGAGGTTGCCTTAACCTTAACACCTGCTAATTACTACCCAATCAAACACTCCTGCTTACTCTTAGGTATTTGAGTGAGATCTGCACAGCAGCTAATCCCACCATACCTTTCAACTGCTATGAATATCACAAAGCACTGTGACCTTTACACTATAATTTAGCATTGCTCTGCAAAGATTTACTGATGTAATTAATAACGTTAGAGCTATTTCTGGACACACAAACTATTAAATCACAGAATCATAGAATCTGATGGCAGAAAGGGACCATGGCCCGTCAAGTCTGTCCCTCTCCCCCAGTAATCCTCCCTCTAAAGGCTCCCACCCCACCTCCCTGTATCCCCATGTGCCTGTCCCATGCTCTCTTGAAGCCTGACATGGTCTTGGCCCCCCACCTCCTCTGGAAGCCTGTTCCAGAGCTCCACCACCCTCTCAGTGAAGAACCGCCCTCTCACATTACCTCTGTAGTCCCCCCCCCCAAAGTGTCAGACTGTGCCCTCTTGTTATGGTGCCCACCTTCCTGTGGAATAAATACCCTGCATTCACTTTGTTGATCACTTTAACATATTTGAAGGTCTCCATGATATCCCCTCTCTCCCTTCTAGTCTGTAATATGAACAGCCCCAGTTCCCTACATCTCTGTTCATACGGCTTGTCCTTCATCCCCAGCACCATCTTGGTTGCTTTCCTCTGGACCCTCTCAACTAACTTGGTGTCTTTATGCAGGTATGGCCTCCAGAGCTGAACAACATATTTGAGGTGTGGTCTCACCATGGCTTGGTACGGGGCATCAGGACCTCTCTCCTCCTGCTCATTATTCCCCTGCCTATACTTGCCAGCATTCCAGATGCCCTCCCCATGGTCCTGGAGCACTGCTTCCCCACCCTGAGGTCACTGGTGACTGTTATCCCCAGATCCCTCTCCTGCTCCATAATCTTAACTCCCCCTCCACCAAGTGTGTATCCTGCCTTCGGGTTTCTGTTTCCCATGTGCATTACTGCACACTTCTTGATATTGAATTTTAGTTGCCAGGCCTCCGCCCACCCTTCCAGTGCCCAGGTAATTGAACTAACTTGACAGAGACATTCCTTAACAGATATATTGGGCACACTATTTGTAGATATATTCTCTAAAATAAGAAAGTGCTTCACATTCTGGCCATTTGCTCTGAATTTTTTTTTTTTTTTTAGCTGTTTAACCAGGAGTAGCACACTAAGCTGAAAGCTTTTTTACAGGAACAACCTGGGAGCACAGGTAAGTTAAGTGACTTGCTCAGGGTCACACAATATGCAAGTGGAAGCTGTGAGATTCAAAGCCAGGTCTGGTCTGCTTGATGTCACCAGATTTGCAGCTCAGAGCCTTAAACCACTGTGCTATACTGCCTCCCAATTTTGAAGGCCAGTGTTATGATTTTTAATGCTGAGAGGTTTGAATTTTACTAAAGTTCTGTAAAATCACAACTGCCTTCAGCGGTATGTATATCCCCCTTCCCCGAGAATGCAGCTGGAAACTAGCTATTATAGCTCAGTATGCCTTTCCTAGTGACACTTTTTCAAATAAATAAAATAAATAAAGTATATAAACCCTCTGGAGCCTAGTGGGTTCCTGTGATATCAGAAGCAGGCGTGGAGCATACAAACTGTAGAGAGTTAACTCTGGGAGCTGACATGAGTCACTGCGGGGGGCATGGCTTGCTGAAGGAGGGAAGCTGCCGAGTTGTAGTGACAGTTGTTGAGAGGGCACAGTTCTGCACAGACACTGAGTCAAGTTCATCTGTCAATTTCCCTTTGTAGTGGAGTAAACCAGCTCTTACTGAATTGTGGCAGTAGCCTTCCCGACATCTGTTCCATCAGGGGCACAGTCTGTCAGTTTGTGAAGCCTCAGGAGAGGAATTATGAGTTGAAAACCTGTGGGTTTTTTAGGAGAAATGGAACTGTTTCACCCTTGGAAATGCCATGGACATTTAGAACTGTCCTGCTGACTTTCAAGCCTGGACTTTTCCTCTGTGTTTTCCTTAGGAGTTGAGGGAGGGGGAGTGGATGCCTCAATGTGAGTAGGCAGTAAAGAGTGCTGGGGGGGATACTGGGATGCATAGGGAGTGGCATCACCAGTAGAAAACAGGAAGTTGTTATCCCTCTGTACAGACAGTTGGTGAGACCCCATCTGGAGTACTGCGTGCAGTTCTGGAGACCCCATCTCCGCAAGGACATAGACAGGATGGAGGCAGTCCAAAGGAGGGCAACTAAAATGGTGCAAGGTCTGCACCAGAAGCCATATGAAGAGAGACTAAAGGAGCTTAATATGTATACCCTTGAGGAAAGGAGGGAGAGTAGGACATAATGGAAACTTTCAAGTACCTCAAGGGAATCAACAAAGTCCAAGAGGGTAGCAAATTTCAGAAAAAGAGATGTGCAAGAACAAGGAGGCAAAATTTGAAGATAGTGGGGGAATGTCTCGGGGCAACGTGAGGAAGTATTTTTTCCCAGAGAGGGTGGTAAACACATGGAATGGCTTTCCTGAGGAGGTCGTGGGGTCACAAACAGTGGGGGAATTCAAGAATGCATGGAACAGACATAAGGCAATTCTGGTGGGAGTTAGGAAGAAGTATGCTGTTGGTTAACTAGGATCTGCAGCTTATCCAGTAGGTAGGAATGTGGCCAACTGGGTGGGCCAAGTGGTCCTTGTCTTCCATCAAAGTCTGTGTTTCTATGTTTCTATGGCCCTGTGAAAGGCCATCTGAAGAAATGTAAAGTGTGAGAGACTTGATCTAGAGACTGCTCCTATTTTCAAACCATGTATTTATTTATTTATTTTTACAAACGGAGATACACCTTTGAGCTCAGGAGCTTGTTTATAAAGGTTCCTCATTGCATGAAAGAAGCAAAACATAAAATGAAGGAAGTTACAGATCAAACAAGTTCAGTACAGAAGCAGCATCAGTTGAGCCATGTCTTAGTAGGTTACAGTGGATACAACAGCGGACATAGAACAATTGCATGTATAGGTACATAAGGTACTAGTTACTGCATATTTCGTCCATAATGAGAATTATACAATGGCAAGAGAATTTTCTGGTCTCTGATTGGTCAGTGTGTGCCTGAGAATGTGATGATATTACGCAATAACATCACTGTGTGGATTTGTTGGAGGATGATGTTTTTTTTTACAGAAACAAAGATATACTGCCTCACTCAAAATCTACTAAAAACATTTTTTTTTTAATTTTGTATAACATCAAGCCATTGTATAGTGCAACCAAAAGGCAGTCAAGGTGTGTGTTATCATAATAAATCACTCCTGGTGGTGGAAGCACTTTGCTTCACCTCGTGCTTCAACCCACCCCAGGAGTGACATTATTACACGATTACACACACCTTGTCATGCTTTATTGCTTAATCATTAAGTGAGTGCACTGTCAGGTCAGGCTGTTTATGTAATCCAAAATAAAGTAGCTTAAAGTGGGCACACTATCAGGTCTGGTAGCATGTTTAAATGCTAACGTTTTCTCTCTTTGTATTTTAGGAGAGCATCCCACAAGGTTTGTGATCTCCTGCCTCTATTGTATGTTTAAGTGTGAGCTGGAGAGGGGCGGAGCCCTGTGGATCAAGTTGCCACCCCATAAATGCCCAAGAAGCAGGGGATGGACTACGCTTGATGGACCAGGTGTGTGGGGTCAATCTCTTTGGAGGTTTGATGGAAGAGCCCCTCAGTGACCCCCAGTTTGGGAGGCTGGGATTCTCTCTTCAGTCCCTGCCAAGTGTAAGCCGTGCTTGTGCCAGGGAGTATACTGATGTGTGCTGATGTGTCTGGAGTACCTGTTTTATTTACAGACAAAAGGTCTATGTCCCCCCATCAGTGAGAAGTTGATTGAGGTGATGGGCTACTTGTTTTACTAAAGACAACGAAAACTGCCATGTATAACTTTATTAACTTTCAAACTTTCTAAACTTTCCTTCATTATGTATTTTTTAGAGACTGTATTTGCGTAATTATTATAAAGCATTTCTTTTTTTCTTTGTCATAGGAATCAGTGTAAGAGGTTGCAGCACGTGAAGACCTCTTAGCCTGCTATCACATACTACTAAATAACTCAGCCATAGGCATATAGCAAAGGCTTTTAACTGGCTGGAATGGAGCACTGGGTGAGTGGAGAGGTAGTTAGCTATAGGGATTGAGGGGCATTTGTCTCCAAGGTTATGCTTTAGAGAAGGAGAAACTGCCCTATTTGCAGGACCTTTAGGGAACGCCATGCTCAGCTGGCAGCAGCTAGGGAGAAAATATTCCAGCTGACTCGAACTAAGCTTGTGCACACCACTGCACCCCCATTTCCTCAGAAGCCCACTGGCCCAAGGGGGTGGAGGGTGGTGGTTAGGGGGAGGAGATCGGGTGGTAGGGATAGTCACATGACAGCTCTTCCTGTGAGGTACCATTGGCAAACTGCTTTTTGCCCCTGGAAGAGGTGCGGGTTCCTGACTCTGGCAGAGGCGACCATGGGTCATTTGCGGATGACGGAAAGGGAGACATGGTGACACCTGATGGGGCAAGGCAGGGCAGATGTTAGCAAAGAGGAGTTTATTGATAAGAGACTTGCAGAGGGTGGTAAGTAAGGGGTAAGGGGAGGGGGTGGTCAGATGCCTAAACCAAAGGAGATAAATCCAGCACTATTTATTACTGGTACTAGGTACTTTAATCCATTAAAAGTTTTTGTACATTTAATTTACTGCCTTATGGTGCCTTCCTTCATACCTCTCAACCATTTGTCCCCCAAATATGGAACATTGCCTCTTAAAATGTGGAACAAATGAGCAAAATGTGGAATATTTAATCAAATCTTACCTAAGAAGCTCAGAACACTATTAAAATGTTTGCATTTATGTTCAGGAAGTCTGTTATTAATTGAATAATATATTTTTTGCATCATTTACTATAGATTTTTGCTTTAAAATGTTAAGACTGAATGTGGGACAAGTCCTCACAATGTGGAACAGGGAGCTTTTGTGAAGTAAAATGAAGAACATTCCTCATAATGTGGTACAGTTGAGAGGTATGCCTTCCTTTTGGCAATAACAGTGGGTGGTGCTGGGTTTCTTTCCTTTGATTGTTGCCTGGCCCAGTTCCACACCCTGCTCTGTGGTCAGATGCCTGCCTGGAGCATTAGCCATCTGAGATTGGGATAGGACAGTAAGGACAGTTGGGGAAGGGGTGCAGTGATTGCTGACACACCTTAGTACTAATGATCGGGAGAACTGGTCTGTGGAAACAGTAAAGAGGGATTACTACAGGGTTGGGGACAGACTGAAGAATTACTCAGCTTCCTTAGCCTTTTCTGAGGTTCTTCCTGTCTGGGATGGGGAGAATAGGAAGAACAGAGTAAGGGAGGTAGAACTCAAGGAATTCAATGGATGGTTGAAAGGGTGATGTCAGGAACAGGGGGGCGCCACTTTATAGGGGATTGGGGAGCTTTTGGGACAGAAGATTCTTCAAAGGTGATGGCCTTCACCTGACAAAAGAGGAGACAAGTGCTTTAGGGCAGAAGTTGGACATCTACATTAGCAGATGGTTAAACTAACTGTGGGGGAGCCTGGGAATGGGGATTCCTCTGTGGAAGAAGGAACAGTGGGAATCTAGACAGGACTCTCCTGAGGATGGGGATAAGGTGTTCAAGGAATAACAGATGGAAAGAACAAGTCCAAAGGACAGGGAAGGGTAGATAGAATAGACATAAAAGGAAGGGGAAACACAAGACACCAAGGTTATTAATGAAGGGTTATTGGGGGGGGGGTGCAAGTGAGTACAAGTAGCAGCGTGGGTGCCTGTTGGAGGGTGGTATACTTTAATGTCAGGAGTCTGGGTAATAAGATTAGTGAGCTCCAGGCTTTGATGGCAGACTTTAGCTGGAACAAGGGGGCCATTACAGAAACTTGGGCCAGTGTGAACAATGATTGGGACATACTGTAGTTATCACAGGCTACATCTTATATATGCATGACAGAGGAACTGATAGAGGTGGAGGGATGGCCACCTACATCAGAGAAGGCATCGAGGCAGTACAGGATGCTACCATTGAGGAAAGGGAAGGTAGAATCGCTGTGGGTTCAGCTCACAGGGTTGGCAGGTAGGAAGACTCGCATAAGGGTGGTTTATAGGCCATCACGGCAGGAAGAAGAGAGTGATAAGGAACTGGGTGCTGAAGAAGGGAGGAAGTTGGTAAAGGGGAGGTTGTAATAGTGGGAGATCTCAACCTGCCAGACATCAAGTGAGACATCTCAATGGGCAGAAGCATCAGTAGCCAGGCCCTGTTTTATGTCTTGCAGGATTGCATGTTGGTACAACAGGTCAGGGATCCCCCTAGACAGTCAATCATTCTAGGTGTGGTACTAACTAATTCGGAAAGAGTAGGCGGAGTACAGTTCAGGGAACCGCTGGGTCCCGTGATCTACCGGGTCAATATAGTGCATGAAAGACAGCATGGTGAATACCGCGCTGTCTATTGAGCACTTGTAGTTTCTGCGACAGGGGTAGAACAGCGCTAGTGAAAGAGCACTACCCCTGTTGTCCTACGCTGTTACGTGGAGTCATCAAGTTGCCGTGTGCTGGGGGCTTGGTCAAGCCGCTCCATTTGTGGAGTGGCTAGGGCACCAACACACTGTGGAATGGGAGACCTGGGACCGTGGTTCGGTTCACCCCAGGTCTTTCCAGCATGGTTTTCGCAAAAACCATCCCACTGCCACTGTCCTTGCCCTTCTAACAGACCACATCCTCTCCAACATGGACAAAGGTAAAGCCATGGGGACCATCTTCGTTGACCTCTCGAAGGCTTTTGACATGGTAAACCATGCCCTCCTCACCTCCAAACTTAGCCTCCTAGGATGCTCACAGGAAGTCACCAACTGGTTCACCAACTATCTGACTGACCGCTCTCAATTCATGTGTTTGGGCCAAACTAGCTCCACCACTCTGTCAGTCTCCGTGGGGGTCCCGCAAGGTTCAATCCTGGGCCCTCTCCTCTTCTCTATATTTGTAAACTCGCTTCCCTCTGATAGCCTAAACAGCCACTCCCTCCTGTATGCTGACGACCTGGTTCTCTTCCACAGCGACAACTCTACGGCCACTATCTCCTCAGTATTCTCGCACAATTATGCCTCTGCCAACAATTAGTTTTCAAACTACCTCCTCTTAGTTAATGGTAAGAAAACGAAATCCATGCTGTTCAGATCAAAGCCTTTCCTTGCTAAATCCAAAACCCATGCCCCCCTCTGCATTCTCTCCCCCGACGGCTCTGCCCTTGAAGACGTTGATAATTATAAATACTTAGGAGTATTGCTCGACCCTGCTCTCACCTTCACCAAACATGTCTACTCCATTATCAACAGGTTCCATCAGAAATTGGGAGTCACATATTGTTTCAAACAATACCTCACCCCTAAAGCCAGACTGGCCATTGTCCAGGGAAATCTCCTCCCTATCCTGGACTACTGCTCTCCCATATAATCCAGGACCTCTGCTGCCACCTTGGCTAAACTCTCTACTGCCTATAACAGTGCCTGCCACTTTTCTTTACTGGCCCCTTTCTCGACCCACCACTGCACACTCTACAGTACTCTAGGATGGCTACCGCTGGAGGGATGCTTTGACTTTGCCCTTTGTGGCATGGTGGACAAAGTCATCTGCACAAGTACTGCATCCCCCCTTGCTGCTCTACTGAAAACCCGGACCATGCACTGCAGCCTCCGCTCTACTGGTATCCATCATCTAGCTATAACCCCTAGATGGCGCTATCCCAGGGGCTACTACCCCTGCCTGATTTGCCACTAACAGGTTGAGGGGCCTGGATCCGATGGCAGGTGCCTCCACCCAGAGGTCAGGGTTTGCAATAGTTAAACTAACTTGGTCACAGCCCTCTGGGACACTGCAACCCCCCTTTCTTCCCACTAGTGGCCCACACAATATATCAGAATTACCTTCACAGTATACACTTACCCCCAGGACTGGTTCAGGCACTGGGACCTCCTGTAAAATAAGATACAGTGCAACAATCACAGTACAATACTTTAACATAGACAAATACCTCAGGCAGTATAACTTTGCTGAAACAAGCAGCTCTGATTTATTTAGGGGAATATAACAAGGACAGGGGGAAATCAGGTTAATTAGCTTATCACTTTACTCATCTACTTATGGCTCTGTGCACAGGCCTATCCCTACCAGTTACTGTCCCTGGGTACCCAAGCCCTAGTGGCTAGTCCAAACCGTGGCAGCTGGTAGGGGCCCTTTCACACAGAGAAAAGAAAAATTAGTTAAACAGTCAGCAGTACAGTAATTCCATTTGGATTTAATGTGGCAATTCAACAGGGAGCCAATTCTGAATTAGTACTCACGACCTCCAAACAAGATAGGGTCCTTCAACGTCAGCAGGGCTACCTTGAGCTCCACGAGACTCCTCACACATTTATATGACAAACTGCAACAGGCAAAAGTCCTTTAATGGCAGCAGGATTCACTTGAGCTACACAAGCCTCTTCACACATTTATATGGTAAACAGTAACAGGCAAAGTCCTTTAATGGCAGCAGGATTCACTTGAGCTACACAAGCCTCCTCACACATTTATATGGTAAACAATAACAGGCAAAAGTCCTTTAATGGCAGCAGGATTCACTTGAGGTACACAAGCCTCTTCACACATTTATATGGTAAACAGAAAGTACTATACCAGGCAGGCTGCTTCTCTATCCCGATCACAATTACTGCACAATACCCGGGAGAACACACAGCAGATTCAGTTCCTGACAGACCAAGCGCAATTCAGCAATTTCTCCAGTCTTCTACAGGGTGAGCCTGGTTTCTACTCTTCAGATATCCTTTGATTCTCTTCACAGGATGGATTCAGTCCTAACAAGCAGTTACACAAGCTGCAGACCAGAACTCGGGGCCTTACACACGTTTCCCGACTAAAACTGCACACTGAAAAAGCACAGGGCTCCTTCCCTCCTCACTGCCAGAGCTCAACTGAAATTCCAGCAGACAAAACCGGGCACTTCCTTTGAGTTCCTCCCAGTTCTTGGCTGGATTGGCTGTCACTCACAATAGACTGCCCCTGTTGGTCCAAAAAGGTGCCGAAGTCCAAACTACATCTCCCAGAGTCACTGCCCATACAATCCTCTTGTGGCTGGCTCAAATTACGAGTCCAAGTTCTGATTCGTCCAAGGCACCATTTTAGAGCTACCTTAACCCACACTGATTGGTCCAGTTCAGCAGTTCAAAACTAGAATGGGGAACTAGGCAAACACAGTTCTGACTGCAAAGAAAGCAGGTTAGACAAACTGTATTTTCATTATTACTCTAAATGATTTCTGGCAAACAGTTACATCTTTCAGATAGGTTCCTTTGCACTCCTAGAGACTGCAAAATGGAGTGAATTGCAGCAGCTCGAGTGGTACTCAAGCAAAGAAACACACAGTCCCCCATACAAACTAATTATGTCTGCAAGCAGACAGCTCTTAAAGAGACAGTACCAGAGGCTCTAAAAACACTCACAGATAAATGGCTTAAACATCAAACACCATTCAGGCTTGGAGCATTCAAGCAAGCTCCTGGAAGTCTTTTGGGAACCCCCATTTGCAGGGGTTACACCTTCCTGGCTTGGGAAAGCTTGACGTCCGCGTCCAAGCAAGTACCCATAAGTTTCAATTGCAACCATATACATTTGCATTAGGCTCACACATGTAATCATCAGTCAATATATCATTTTACCAAGAACACATTTCTGAAACATTGCAGTATGTCCTCTTTACACAGTATCACACACATTGTACCATAACTCAAGTTATTACCTCTTGTACATGAAACCTGAAGAGAAGGGCCCTTCCTATCGGTTATCTTGGGGCTGGATGGGGCAAGGGCACCATACTTAGAGGGCAACACAAGTAACTTGAGTTAGCACTGACGCTCAGTTTGGGCAATGAGCTCGGGACACATACACCTTTATGGACAACATTGAGAGGCAAGTCCACAGGCCTCCCAAGGAATCATAACTGAGGTGCACCACAGGCTTACAGCCTGACCAGTCTTTCTAGGGGAACTGTTACAGTCTCTGCACTCTGATCCTCATTTTCAGCATTGTCCTCACTTGTCAGGAGGTCTCCATGGGGGTAAGAGGCTAGAACTTGGGGCACTTTCAGCTCCAGGAGTTACAGTTTCTGAGTCCACAACATTTGGCTCGCATGGAGAGCTTTGGACACTGGCAGTGGACTGTCAGGGCACTCAAAATACTCTTCTTGTTCTGGTGTATCACCAGTCTGCCCCAATCCATCATTTTCCTCCCCTGAAAGCTCAAACAGTTCAACCATGCACAATTATTCCATTTCATCTGCTCTGATGCTTTGCACTTCACTTTCTGGGAGCATTGGCTCCAGGGACAAAGCTGGGGGCTTAGACAGTCCAGAAGGCCCAGCTTCGCTCCAGTATTGACTAGGGATTGCCCGAAACAATTGACTCAGTTCGTAAGGATAGTATTCAAAGTCACTCTCACTTTCTTCTGATATGGACTGATAGTCATGCTCAACTGGGACTTGTGGAGGGAACACTTTAACTTTGCTTCTGTAGGTGCAGACTTTCTTGATCTTTCTTAGCAGCAGCTCTAGTCACTGGTCCAGAGGGCATCTTCTGGGGCTCAGACTCAATCAAGATTTGTCCAATGGGCAGTAAATGATTTCTATGCATTGTTTTTACATCTTTGAATTATTCTCAGGCCTTACTTTGTACACTAGCAGATCATCTAGTTTGCCCACTACAATGTGAGGGAGATGGTGCCATCTGTCAGCAATCTTGTGTTTGCCGTGCAGTCCCAGATTTCTTAGCAATACCCGATCTCCCTCCTGGAGTTCCTGTGCTTTCACCTTTTTATCATACCTTTCTTTGTTGGCCAGATTTCTTTTGGCAGCCATGGTTTGAGCCAGTTGGTACGCATGAGTTAGCTTTGCCTTTAACTTTTGCACATACTGTAAATAGTTGTCAGCTTGAACCCCATCAGGAGAGACCCCAAAACACACATCTACCAGCAGTCGAGCTTCTCTTCCAAACATCAGGCGGTAGGGGGAGAACCCAGTGACATCACTTTTGGTGCAGTTATAAGCATGTACCAGGGTGCTAATTTGTTGGCTCCATCTAGGCTTGTCCTTTGGGTGTAGGGTGCCTAGCATATCTAGCAAAGTGTGGTTGAAACTTTCAGGCTGTAGGTCCCCCTGGGGTGGTAAGGAGTGGTTCTGGACTTTCGCACTCCCCACAGAGAAAGCATCTCTTTGATGAGACGACTCTCAAAGTCTCTCCCTTGATCAGAATGGATTCTTTGTGGAGCCCCATAGTGAACAAAAAAGTTTTCTACAAGTACTTTGGCCACAGTGGATGCTTTCTGGTCTTTGGTGGGGAAAGCTTGGGCATATCTCGTGAAATGGTCAGTGACCACCAGCACATTACTGATATTTCTTTGATCTGACTCCAAACTCAGAAAATCAATACAGACCAGCTCCATGGGTGCACTGGTGGTGATGTTAACAAGAAGGGCAGCCCTCTGGGGCAAAGCTTTCCTCTGTAAGCAGCGACTACAAGTTCGAATGTGTTGCTCCACATCAGCCCCCATCTTAGGCCAATAGAATCTGGATCTCACCAAGTCAAGTGTTCTGTCTATACCAAGGTGCCCCATGTGGTTGTGCAAGGATCTCAGTACTGAGTCTCGAAAGGCAGTGGGCAGCACTAGTTGTTGTCTGTCTACTTGTCCCCCTCTGTCTACTGTTTCTCTGTATAACAGTTTATTGATCAATTTCAACTTAGGACCTTCTTTGTATAACAGTGCAGTTCTCAAATCAGTGGAGTGTAATTTGGACACATCTTTTCCTGCATAGAGGGCTTCTAAAGCTGATTTGATCATGGGATCGAAGGATTGAGCCCGCCGAGATACTGTCATTGTCCAGCTGGGGCAGTGCACCAATGTCTATTGCAGAAAAGTGGCACAAGCAGCAGGTATGCAATTCTCAGAGGGTCCCAAGCAATCCACCATGCAGTTCACTGCGTCCGTACATTTGTTCCTCCCTGTCAAACTTCCGGCAGAGTGCCTGAATGTCAGGTTCTGCCAATCTGACCCAATCATTCTGGGGAACAGGCCTCCGGGAGAGAGCATCAGCATCTATGTGGTTCAGACCTGCTCGGTATTCGAGAGCATAGTCATATGTAGATAATGCAGAAAGCCACCTATGGCCAATGGCATCCAACCTGGCTGAGGTCTGCACATAGGTCAAAGGATTATTGTCAGTTTTTACTAATATTTTAGCCCCATACAAGTACTCATGGAATTGGTCAACAATAGCCACTTCAAAGCTAGGAACTCTAACTTATGTACAGGATAGTTCTTTTCGGATGGGGTCAGGCTTCTACTGGCAAGGCCACTGGTCTCAGGCCATTCTCGTGCTCTTGGTACAACACAGCCCCCAACCCTTGCAAGCTAGCATCAGTGTGCAGGACGAAGCTTTTCTTGATTGGCATAGGCCAGCACTGGAGCATGGGTAAGTTGATATATGATCTCATGAAAAGCAGTCTCATAATCAGGGTCCAGCGGACCCCAAATACTTCACTCGGATGAAAATACACTCTTTCAGTCTTGAGGGACGCTGACTTTTGGTATTTTTTGTGGGTTGGGGGATACCCTTGAGTAAGGTTAAGTAAAGGGCGGATCACTCTTGAATAGTCCTTGATGAAACACCGATAATAACCACAGAATCCCATGAATCTTTGCAGTTCTTTTAGATTTTTGGGCTGTTGGGTCGGTCTCTATTCTCTCGGTGGATACTATGTGTCCCACATACTTTACTGATGTTTGAAAGAATTGACACTTATCAATGGACAGTTTAAGGCCAAAGTCCTCCAGTCGGTCCAATACCTTAAATAATCTGCTCTCATGTTCCTCCAGTGAGCTGCCAAACACAATAACATCATCTAGGTATACCAGGCACTCTAGTAAGTTCATGTCCCCCACTGCACGCTCCATCAATCGTTGAAAAGTGGCTGGGACACCTGAAATCCCTTGAGGCATCCTCATGAATTCATAGAAATACCGGACAGATAAAGGCTGTCTTCTCCATGGTCCTCTGGGCCATCGGGATCTGGTAGTACCCACTGCGGAGATCCAACACAGAGAACCACTTGCTCCCGCTTAGGCAGTCCAAAGCATCCTGAATGCGGGGCATTGTGTACTGATCAGGATAGTCCGCCGAGGTAATCCACACACATCCTTACTGTCCCATTCTTTTCCTCCACTACCACAATGGGGAAGCATAAGGGCTTCTGGATTCTTGTATTACACCAGCAGCTAACATCTCTTGCAGATGCCGCTCACATCATCTATGTCAGCAGGTGCCAGGTGTCGAGACCTCTCACGAAATGGTCTTTCGTCATGCAGCTGGATATTGTGCTCAGCTCCTTGCATGCATCCTACATCCCATTCCTTTAAAGAAAACACCTGGTCTCTCTGGGCAAGCTTCTCACTGATCCTCACTTTCCATTCAGCTGGCAGCGGGAGTCGCAATCAAACAAGTCAGGCGTTACTCTGTCATTCTTCCTTGAACTCTTGCTGCTGGGTAGCACTGCAATGTCTGCACAATGCACATTAGCCAGGATGCAACCTCTATTTACTCGACTGTCTCTTTCAGACACATTATGAACTTGGACCATTACCCTTCGCATAGGCATGGGCTCTAGCGGCAAAATACTAGGCTTGACCAGCAGTCCTCTGGCAATTTTCCATCGCCTGGTGCATCCAACATTAATATTTTATTCTTAACATCCTTCTCATAACGGACTCTCCCTGTAAGGTACACTGGGCATTTGGCGCCAGGATCAGAGACTCAGGATCCTTCTTCCATACAATTCGACTGGTTCCTCTGGTTCTATTTTTCAGCATCTCTCTGTGCCTCATAGGCCTTCTTAATTAAAGCCGGAACTCTTAAAGCTCTATTAGTCTTTGACCCCTGTTTTTCATAACACAACTGTGCCAGCCTTCCGAACATATGAGCATTTGTTCCAATCAACAAAGGGACACCATCATACAGTCCAGTAGGGGACACACTAAGGCTAGGGTCTCTACTTGTTTGGCCACTCCAGCCACGGAGGTGGGGAAAGACAGCCAAATTCGGATATACCCTGAATAGGGGTAGGCCTTCTCACTTAATCCCCATACATGCAGTCCTTTTAATGGTTGTAAGGCACGTCTGACAAATGCTTCTGATACCAATCCTGAACATAATTGTCACTTGGGAGCCACTGTCTATACAGCTCTTGTAGACACTCCATTCACCTTACAGTGGTCTCCATGGAGGACCCACTATTCTGGACCAGTCTGAGAGGCGTAGCAGGGGCCTGGGCAACTGACCTTGCCACAAAAAGACGTGAGTTAGCATTTTTGGTGCCCTCACTGGGATCATTTTGTGCACCTCTTAACCACTGATTTGTTCTCCGAAGCTCTCCTTGTAGCCTATATGCAACTTTGTCAGTGTCTTTTGGGGACCGGCATTCCCTTTTCATGTGCCCATCTTTCCCACAATTATAGCAAAACATACTTTCTGGAGTTTGAGCTGGCCGAGGCGCCACACTGGGAGCCAGGGTGGGGGTATTACTAACTGGAAACCTGGGTGCCATCTCTGTCTGCAGCGTGATAAGCATTTGGAGACATCTCGTCAGTTTCTCCACTTCCATGGTCAAGGAATCGACTTTGGAGCCGTTATCAGCAGGAGACACATGGGTGGGTACCCCCACCCCCATAGCAGATGCAGTCGGATATAGGTCAGGGCCCATACTTGCAGGCGTGGCCTTCATAAACGGACTGTTTTTGAATTCCCGGATCTCTCTCAACAGTTCTCCCCATTGTGGCATATCTTTTTCCTTGTCAGAGCACTCATTGACTGCCAACCTCTGCCCCTGAACTTCACTTGATGGGTCACTCTCAGTCACTCGGATCGTAGCCGCAGCTGTTGGTGCAGGTCCTCCCCGAGGTCGCCTTTTCTCAACTCCTAATTTCTTTCATTAACTCATCATAGGAGGGTGGGATTCCAGTCGATTTGCCAGACATAACTGAAGCAACAGCAGTTCTGAGAAGGGGCAGACTTAAGGATCCTGTCCAGCCTGGTTTGGTCCAGTTCAATCGCTGGCAAACTACCCTTTCTGAGGCATTCTTGCAAACAATTTTTCCAGCCGAGATACATACACGACAACAACTCCCTTGGTACTGTTGTGCATTTCTTACTCTCCACCATAGGTCCTCATCAGAATCTGGGCTCCATACACATTCTCAAGGCCTCAAGATAGGCCTGTGCAGTCGCCCAGGGTTACTGGCCCGTTTAGCACGGATGGTAGCCAAGGCAGGACCTTGGAGGCTCCTTTACCAACCTCTTTCACTTTTCAAGCCTGAGCATTGCCATTCTAGCACTTGGGGGCAACATAGTCTATCCAGGTCTCCCAGTCATCCTCCCTTGGGGGTGGGAGGGTGCCAGAGAAGATCCTCAACCGGTAGAGTCATGACTAATGGCAGGTGCAGAAATAGGAGTCTACATTGGTTCAGCCACCATTACGGGTACTGGAGCGGGAGAGGGTGTTGGGAGGAACACCCCAGGTGGCAAGAATAGTTTCTTCAAGTCCTCCACAGTTTTCCCTTCCCAGCAACCATTTAGCAAATTCTCCTCAAAAGTTTCAGATAGTGGTGGGGCTCATCCCCGGTCTTTACTGTCCTTAGTTATCACTCTCCAAGCAGTGAGGCTCCCTCTGGGGTAATGGTCTGTCGCACTTTGGAGCTATCTATGGGATCCTTAAACTCTACTAGGGCCAGGAAAGTGTGGTGAGCAGATTAGCATGCCGACCCACCACCACAGGGTTTTGTAAACCTTCCACCTTGAAAGTACTCCCTGTACAGTGTCCGTATTGATACCCAGGGGATGTCCAGGATAAGCATAGCATTTGGGGGTCGATCTCCTTCCCAGTACACCACTCCACCAGCCGGTGCACAGCCACTTCTGTCGGGGTACCCATTTATTTATTTTTTTTCTTAACAGTGGTTTGTAAATATGGCCACTACAGGACACACAATCCCAGCGGTGAGCCTCCAAGATGTAACCCCTAGATGGTGCTATCCCAGGGGCTACTACCCCTGCCTGATTTGCCACTAACAGGTTGAGGGGCCTGGATCCGATGGCGGGTGCCTCCACCCAGAGGTCAGGGTTTGCAATAGTTAAACTAACTTGGTCACAGCCCTCTGGGACACTGCAACCCCCCTTTCTTCCCACTAGTGGCCCACACAATATATCAGAATTACCTACACAGTATAAACTTACCCCCAGGACTGGTTCAGGCACTGGGACCTCCTGTAAAATAAGATACAGTGCAACAATCACAGTACAATACTTTAACATAGACAAATACCTCAGGCAGTATAACTTTGCTGAAACAAGCAGCTCTGATTTATTTAGGGGGAATATAACAAGGACAGGGGGAAATCAGGTTAATTAGCTTGTCACTTTACTCATCTACCTATGGCTTTGTGCATAGGCCTATCCCTACCAGTTACTGTCCCTGGGTACCCAAGCCCTAGTGGCTAGTCCAAACCGTGGCAGCTGGTAGGGGCCCTTTCACACAGAGAAAAGAAAAATTAGTTAAACAGTCAGCAGTACAGTAATTCCATTTGGATTTAATGTGGCAATTCAACAGGGAGCGACCCTGAATTAGTACTACGACCTCCAAACAAGATAGGGTCCTTCAATGTCAGCAGGGCTACTCTTGAGCTCCACGAGACTCCTCACACATTTATATGACAAACTGCAACAGGCAAAAGTCCTTTAATGGCAGCAGGATTCACTTGAGCTACAAGCCTCTTCACACATTTATATGGTAAACAGTAACAGGCAAAGTTCTTTAATGGCAGCAGGATTCACTTGAGGTACACAAGCTTCTTCACACATTTATATGGTAAACAGAAAGTACTATACCAGGCAGGCTGCTTCTCTATCCTGATCGCAATTACTGCACAATACCCGGGAGAACACACAGCAGATTCAGTTCCTGACAGACTAAGCGCAATTCAGCAATTTCTCCAGTCTTCTACAGGGTGAGCCTGGTTTCTACTCTTCAGATATCCTTTGATTCCCTTCACAGGACGGATTCAGTCCTAACAAGCAGTTACACAAGCTGCAGACTGGAACTCGGGGCCTTACACACGTTTCCCGACTAAAACTGCACACAAAAGCACAGGGCTCCTTCCCTCTTCACTGCCAGAGCTCAACTGAAATTCCAGCAGACAAACCGGGCACTTCCTTTGAGTTCCTCCCAGTTCTTGGCTGGATTGGCTGTCCTCACAATAGACTGCCCCTGTTGGTCCAAAAAGGCGCCAAGTCCAAACTACATCTCCCAGAGTCACTGCCCATACAATCCTCTTGTGGCTGGCCCAAATTACGAGTCCAAGTTCTGATTCGTCCCAAGGCACCATTTTAGAGCTACCTTAACCCACACTGATTGGTCCAGTTCAGCAGTTCAAAACTAGAATGGGGAACTAGGCAAACACAGTTCTGACTGCAAAGAAAGCAGGTTAGACAAACTGTATTTTCATTATTACTCTAAATGATTTCTGGCAAACAGTTACATCTTTCAGATAGGTTCCTTTGCACTCCTAGTGACTGCAAAATGGAGTGAATTGGCAGCAGCTCTGAGTGGTACTCAAGCAAAGAAACACACAGTCCCCCATACAAACTAATTATGTCTGCAAGCAGACAGCTCTTAAGAGACAGTACCAGAGGCTCTAAAAACACTCACAGATAAATGGCTTAAACGCCAAACACCATTCAGGCTTGGAGCATTCAAGCAAGCTCCTGGAAGTCTTTTGGGAACTCCCATTTACAGGGGGGTTACATAGCTATTCCCAGGGTATCTACCAACATGGGCAGCAAGGCCTGGTCTACAGCCACCCCCTCACAGTGGAACTGCCTGCCGGCAGAACTCCAGACCATCAACTCTCACTCCAGTTTCAAATCCCGCCTCAAAACGTACCTACTGGCAAACTCCTATTGCCACTGTCCCAAGGGGTCAACTCCTGGCCATGCCTGCTTTCTAACTCCCAGGGGCTTTCCCACCTAGCTGCACCAGTCAACCTACCCCCAGGGGTTACCCACTTAGCCTCACCTATCCCTGACTACAATTTACCTCCTACCTGTTCTCTTACTCTGTAAGTTTACTGATGTGTCAGCTCTTACCTTGTATATAATGTATAAATAACTCTATGTATGATGCACTGTATAGCTGCTCCCACTGTATATGCTATTGTCACAATCATGCCCACCTGACTTATGTACCCAGCTTTGTTTACAACTGCTGTTTGTGTACCTAACATCATATTGTAAACAGCATTTCGCTGTCACTCACTGGACCTTACCATACCAATGTATTGTGTTTCAACTGCTGTATTCTTAATCTGATCTCCTACATGTATATTTTTGTTGCTCACCTTGTATTCTCTGCCATCCTGTGCCATGTGTCATGGCCCGGGTCGTGCCTGGAAACGGTCCCTGGGATCAGCGCACTTACCTGGTTATCAAAGTCATAAATAAATAAAAAAAAATTCCTGTGCTGCAACTTTTTGCATTTTTTTGTAGTAAAAAAAAACAACTCCACCCCAACAGTGTTGTTCCCCATCCCCAATGTCCATCCCACCCCCGTAGTTTGTTATTTAAATTCCTGCAGGTGCTGTGGGCGAAGTCCCCCGTGTCGGGGTGTGAAAGAAGCCCATTGGCTTGTTTCCATCAGTGTTGCCTGACGATATTGCAGAGCGTGCTCTTATGGTTGTGGCATTAAGTGCCGTGCGATGTTTCTGTGCGTGGTTATGACCCCGTGCTGTCCAGCGACCACAGTAGTATATGGTTTGAGGTGGCCCTGGGAACCTGTAAGTCCTCATCTAAGGTTGATGTGCTAGACTTAAGGAGGGAGGATTTCAACCATATGAGGGAAGTTGTGCTGGACAGGTTAGCTGGGGTAGACAGCATCAGGGAAGTGGAGGAAAGATGTGGGGGTAATAAAAGGGCCCGTTCTCCAGACTACAAAAACCATGCATGAAAACAGTTACCAAGATGGTTCTGTGAAAGGGTCAAGGAGGTAGTGAGGGCTAAAAAGAGGGCCTTTATAAGGTACAAAGAAAAACAGGGGATGAAGAATGGGATGAGAACCAGGAGAAATCTAGAGAGGTCAAGAGGGCAGACGGGAGCTCAAAGACAGACACAGAACTGCATTTTCAGAGTGGATCAAGGGAGGGGAAAAGCAGTTCTTTGGATATATAAGAAAAAATAGAAAGACATGAGGGGGAACTGTCAGGTTAATTGGGGAAGGGGCAGGGTAATATAGGAGGACAGGCAGAAAACAACTTGTGCTAAATGACTACTTCTGCTCAGTTTTCACTCAGGAGAATAGCCGGCCCCTGCTGGAGAGAGGCATAGAGGCAGCTGATAGAAGTGTCCTGAAAATAAAAACACAGAAATTTACTGTCTAAAGAGCCAAAAGGGACTAGCAGCCCTGAAGGTAAGCAAGGCCTTGGGGCTGGATGGGATGCATCTGAAGGTGCTAAGGGAACTGGCATTGGTGTTAGCCAAACCCCCCGAGGGGCTATTTAATAGCTCTATGCAGCAAAGGGTGGTTCCAGGGACTGGATGATAGCAGACGTGGTTTCGCTGCACAAAGGAGAGGACAAGGAACAGCTGGGAAACCATAGACCTGTCAGTCTTACCTCTGTGGTTGGGAAACTGATGACAAGTCAAAGAAGATCTAGTGAAATACCTGGAGAAAAATGGACTTCAGTATAGTACACAGCACGGAGTGCTTGTCAGACCAACCTGATAGTATTCTTTGAATAGGTAAGCAAGGTAGTTGATAAGGACCATGCTGTAAATCTACTCTACTTTCGACTTCAGCAAGGCATTTGACTTGGTTCCACATTGAAGGCTGTGGAGGAAGATGGGGATCTGGGAATGGTTAAGAAAATAATAAGGTTGGTAGGGAGTTGGTTGGAGGTGAGGCAGCAGAGAGTTATGGTGAAGGGGTTCAGATCAGAGGAAAGAGAGGTCACTAGTGGAATACCACGGGGATCTGTTCTGGGCCTGGTCCTTGTCTATATGTTCATCAGCGACATGGGAGAGGGAATCCATGGCAGATTGTATCTATTCACAGATGACACTAAACTGTGTGATAGGGTTGACAACACAGAGGGGGTAAAGGAGTTGCAGACAGACTTGCAAAGGCTGGAAAATTGGTCCAGAGTCTGGAAGCTACAACTGAATGCCAACAAGTGCAATGTTATGCACTTAGGGAACAAACTCCCCAGAACAGAGCATTGGATGGTGGTGGTGGTGGGGGGGGGGAGTTAAACTGGACACAACAGCAGAGGAAAGGGACCTAGGTGTCATCATTAGTGACTTACTTAAACAAACCAACCAATGTAACAAGATCTACATCAAGGTGTAACCCCCGTTTGGGGGCTTACCTGCATTGCTCCAGGTGTCCCCATGTTCCCAGAGCCCTCCGATGCTCCAGAGGAGTCCCTGGGCCATGCTGTGTTGGGTTCAGCCCTATTGGGCTTGACGGTTGACTAGCGATCCCCCGCTGTTTTGTTTTGCTCCTCAGAGCAAGCGGGGATTGCGCATGTGTGAGATACACTATTCTGTGGTGACCACTGGTGCAGTCAGTTACTGGGGAGTTGTTCTGTGGTCCTGGTCCCCTTCCTGAACATAATGGGGACCAGAGACCTTGGCAAGGCTGGATAGAGGCCTTTTTGGGGATTGAAATGATAGCTTGGGGTTGGGCACTTCCCTCATGAATATTGAGATGCTGCCTGCTGCCTAGGGGGACAGTGTTGCGGTGGCAGCGGCTGGGAAGCTCCTGCACAGAAATACATAGGAGTGGGTTTGTTTTGCAGGAGGCAGTTCAGGCTACCATATGGTAGGGTTACTGTAAAAAGAAAGTATTTCTGTGGATAGCACCAGGACTTTATCAGTGGAAAACATAAGGGCTGCTTTAAGACTGTGTTACCAGCAGCCACTTCCTTGACACTTTAACCTTTTCTGGCAGCCAATCAGTGATCTAGGTGCCCAAAACTTTGTCAGATGGACTCCTGGCAAAAAGGAGGGGACTAATTTAGGTGCCAAGACCATGCCCCAATAAATGAGAAGGAAATATTGATCTCTATAGATTTCTGTTATTGATGGGCTCCATCAGCCAATCAGAACGCTGGGGTTTTGGCTGAAACAATGTGGACTTTCTGGAACTTCTTCGGTCTGTTCCCGGACTCCGTACGAGTCAGACGTACCCTGTGAGAGTGGACTTTGGATGTCAGGGGCCTACCCAAGCCCTATATGGAGATTGCTGTATTGCAGAATTGGAGATTGCTGCAGCTGAAGATTGCTGTGTTGCAGAAACAGAGTGAGAAGAGGAAAGAGAGAAAGAGACTGAACTGTGATACTGATTCCTCAGGTATGGAAAAGTTGCTTGCTATTCATAGGAGAGACTGAATGCTGCAGAAACCCTGCACTGGAAAGTCAGAATTGCTGATAAGACTGCTTGTGTGGGACTGTGAAAGAAATTCTGAAGCGGCAAAGCGTCTCTGGTCATTCGGGATGCTAGCTGAAGTTGTGTGTGTCCTGAGTAAATTGGTTAAAGTGGCTGAGAGCTGAGGCCTAGCTGCAGCCAAAGAAAACGTTGGAGACACTGTCAACTGGATAGTGTGAACTGGTGTGCAGGAGGTTATTGTTGCTGAATTTCATATGCTGAATTGCACCTGTGCTTCTTGAAATTAAGGCTAGCACCCACTCAGATTGTCACTAGACTTTATCGGGGGGGTTTGCCTGTGAACTTTGCTTGCTTGGAACTCAGTGCAGAGACTGCAGGAGGACTTCCACCTTTAGGGAGTCCTCACTCAGAGCCATGGAGGGAACTTGCTAACCCCTTCCAAGTGAGACTCACTGTCTCAGGAGGTCACCGCCGCTTGCTGGGGTGCTAGGGCATCTGCGACCCATCGCTGGGAGCCGGGCTATGGAGCCACTTCCGGGTCTGGGCCTTCTGGGGCTGGTGTTGTCCTGTCACAGTACTCTGCAATGGGCCAGAAGTGGCTGAAGGTGACAAGCGGCCTGAACTACAATCAAGGTGACCAGCTGCAAGATCATCAAGCAAGTTCTACCTTGTTGGAGGGATCCTGACCAGCCTGTGTCTGTTGCTAAAATACCTCTCGGAGTTCCAAATTTCCCCAGTGTTGAGATCATCAGACTGTGAGTACCCAGGACCTGGTTCCTGGACAGTAAACAAAAAGAAATTGTGCTGCTTTTTCTTAAAACCAAGTTCTAAAATATTTTCAGGGCCCCAACAGCCGGCCAACCCATGGCACCACCCAGGTCTGCACCTAGTGGGTACCCCTAGAGACCATTTTGGGGACACTGGTACCAGTGGGGGAGGGCTTGGCCTGCAGGCCCACAAGTTTCCACTATTGCCTATTTTCACTAACCAGTTTTTTTGTTCCACAGCCATCCTTTGTCCCAGTACCCTTTCCCTAGTCCTGTTCCCCAACATAAAGCTGTGGTTTACTGTTTGAAATTGTGAGTGCAGGAATTCTCTGAGTCTGTCCAAGCATTACTGAGGCACTGATAAGCAGAAGGAAAATCCCAGCCTCCCCCTACAAAACAGGGTACTAAATGAGAAAAAGACCAAGGTAGAAAGGTCAGTGGGGGTTGCTGCTACAGAAGGTAAAGCCATCAAAAAATGGAGAGCAATGAGTATCAATGCCCGTAGTCTGGGTAACAAGCTTCCTGAATTAGTGGCCTTGATGGAGGAGGAAGATCTGGATATTGTGGCAGTCACAGAAACATGGTACACACAGAACCATGACTGGGATGTAAACATACCAGGATACACTATCTACAGGAGGGACAGGGAGGGTAAAAGAGGAGGAGGAGTAGCTCTCTACATAAGAGAAGAAATCAAAGCAACAGAACAAAAGGGTAAACAGAGAGGAGAAGAAGCACTGTGGGTCAATTTGGAGGCAGGCAATGGCACCACAATCCGCACAGGGGTTGTATACAGACCCCTCTCAGGGGAGGAAATGGACAAGGAAATTATAGAAAGTATACTTAGAATGGCAGATAAAGGGGAGATATTGCTGATGGGTGATCTGAATATGCCAGATGTTAACTGGAGTGCAGTTGCAGCAGCCACTTCTAAGAGTGGGGTTATTCTGGATGCCTACAGGGGCATGCCTTAGACAACTAGTATTGGAGCCCACTGAGAGGAGCAATCTTAGACCTGGTTCTCTCAAACGGAGATGAAGAGAGGATCACAGATGTAGAAGTGGGTAGCCATCTGGGAACTAGCGACCATCCGAACAGTATGGTTCACAATAAACACAGCAATAGAGTCATGCCACAAAGACAAAGGTACTGGATTTTAGGAGGGCTGACTTGCCAAAATGGGTGAGTGCCTAAGGAATGCACTAGCAAAAGGCAGGAAGGAGGGGTGGAAGAACAATGGGGAATAATAAAACTGCCATCACAGAGGTAACAAGCCTTTGTGTAAAGCAAATAAACAAAATGAAACGAGGTAAGAAACCACTATGGTTCTCAAAGGAAGTGGCAGTGAAGGTTCAAGAGAAAAGAAAGCATTCAGGAAGTACAAGGAATCACAGAAGGAACAGGACAGAGAACTGTATCAGTTAAAGCAAAGGAAGCTGGAAAGGCAGTCAGAACAGCAAAGGCCCAAACCGAGGAAAAGATAGCCAACTCAGTTAAGAAGGGGGATAAAACCTTTTATAGGTACATCAGAGAGCAAAGGAAAACCAAGGGAGGGATAGTGAGGCTTAATAAAGGGGAGGCAGGGTGGGCACAGGGTGACTGTGAAAAGGCAGAGATACTAAACAAATATTTTTGCTCAGTATTTACAAATGAAGAGGGGGTGGTACCTAAAACAAACAGTAGAAACACTCTGGATACAGAAGTTGATACCAGCCCATTTACAGAAGAAAGAGTTCTGAATGAGCTCTTAAAACTGAAGGTGGACAAAGCAATGGGGCCTGATGGGAATAATCCCAGAATTCTTATAGAACTAAGGATAGAACTAGTGACACCACTGACTACCCTCTTTAACAAATCATGGGAGGATGGGGTGGTACCTGAGGACTGGAGGAGGGCAGATGTGATTCCCTTCACAAAAGTGGGAGCAAGGCAGAAGCAGAAACTACAGACCTGTTAATTTAACCTCAGTGGTAGGGAAAATGATGGAATCACTTCTGAAGGAAAGAATTGTTGCGTATCTAGAGGCCAGAGGGGCACAGGACCCAAGGCAGCATGGATTCACAGCGGGAAGGTCATGCCAGACAAATCTGATAGATTTCTTTGACTGGGTGACCAAAGTAGTAGATCAGGGAGGGGCTGTGGACATGGCCTACCTAGACTTTAGCAAGGCATTTGACACAGTCCCACACAAAAGATTAATATACAAGTTAGCCAGCCTGGGAGTGGGTCCCAAGATGACAGCCTGGGTAAAGAATTGGCTGGAGAATAGGACACAGAGAGTAATAGTAAATGGAGTCCACTCGGAAAAAGGGGTTAGCAGTGGGTACCGAGGGTTCAGTATTAGACTGGTCCTCTTCAATGTCTTTATAAGCTTACATTGCAGAGGGACTGGAAGGAAAAGTATGTCTCTTTGCAGATGACACAAAGATCTGCAACAGAGTTGATGCACAAGGTGGGGTGGAAAGGATGAGAAGGGACTTGGCAAGGTTAGAGGAATGGTCAAATGTATGGCAGCTTAGATTCAATGCAAAGAAGTGCAAGGTAATGCACCTGGGAAACAAAAACCCAGGGGAAGAGTACACAATGGGGGTGAGATACTAACAACAACAAAAATGGAAAGGGACCTGGGGGTAGTCATATCAAATGACCTGAAGGTGGGCAAGTAATGTGAGAGGGCAGCAAGGAGGGCTGGGGGGATACTGGGATGCATAGGGAGAGGCATCACCAGCAGAAAACAAGAAGTTATTATCCCTCTGTACAGACAGCTGGTGAGACCACATCTGGAGTGCTGCGTGCAGTTCTGGAGACCCAATCACCGCAAAGACATAGACAGGATGGAAGCTGTCCAGAGGAGGGCAACTAAAATGGTGCAGGGTCTGCACCGGAAGACATATGAAGTGAGACTTAAGGAGCTTAATATGTATAGCCTCGAGGAAAGGAGGGAGAGGGGGGACATGATAGAAACTTTCAAGTACCTCAAGGGAATCAACAAAGTCCAAGAGGGTAGCATCTTTCAAAAAAAGAGGTGTGCAAGAACAAGGGGGCACAATTTGAAGATAGAAGGGGGGGCTCAGAGGTAATTTAAGGAAGTATTTTTTCATAGAGAGGGTTGTGGATGCATGGAACAGCCTTCCAGAGGAGGTTGTGGAGTCAAAAACAGTGGTGGAATTCAAGCATGCATGGGACAGTCATAAGGCAATTCTAGGGGCTGGGGGTAGGAAGAAGTAGGCTGCTGGTTAACTAGGATCTGCAGCTTATTCATCAGGTAATGAAATGGGCAGACTGGGTGGGCCAAGCGGTCCTTATCCGCCGTCAAATTCTATGTTTCTATGTTTCTACTGTTCATGGTTTATGGTTGTACTGAATTGTTGGGTATCCCGTGGGTGGGGTGGCTGGTAGGAGAGGTGGGTAGGTGCAGCATCCCAGGGAGCTGTGCCAGTCCGTCACCTGACCCACTTCAAATTCTCTCTGGGTAGAGGCACCACGCTATTTTTATTACCTTTGGGTTAGGACCTCGAACACCACCGTAGCAGGACCAAGGCACCTTAACCTGTTAGAGGGCCAACAGGCAGGGAGGTAGTAGCCCACTGGCACATGACGCCTGGCTACACTGGCTAACAGGATGCAGGGGTACATTGGGAGAAGGGGCTTGACTGTGGAAGGTATGAGGTGCTGTATAGGTCTGAGTTATATCCCCAACATTCATCAGGGTGTACATGTTTAAAGTCACCATTTTTTCCTCGTAGGATTTGCCCTGCTGCCCAAGATCAGTTTGGTGACACTGTGTTGCACAGCCACTAGTATGTCCCTATTCTTCTTCAAATGTGAACTCCAGAACTGGGTGCAGTACTGTAGGTGGGGCATAACTAGGGACCTGTACAGGGACAATATCACCTCTCTTCTCTGGCTCCCCCTTCTTGTACAGTCCAGCGTCCTTGTCGCTATGCTTAATACTTTGTTGCACTAACTTGAGGTTTTGAGACCATTTGTAATGATGACAGCTAGGTCCCTTTCTTCCATCACTGTAGCTATCTGGAACCCTCTCATCAGATAGTCTGTGCCTGGGTTCTTTTTGTCAATGTGCATCACTTTATACTTCTTGGAATTGAACTTCAGCTGCCAGATTTTAGACCACCTTCACAGTGTCTTTAGGTCTTTCCTCAGTTCCGACCCCTCCTTGCTGTCAACTCTGCCGCAGAGCTTCGCAAAGAGAAGGGAACAAAAAAATTTCAAGATTTCTGATATTTTTTTGTAGTTTTAACAAATGGATGGAAGTAGATTCTTCCTCTGCAGCAGCTGAAGTCATCTGCCTCTCCTGCCTGAAGCTTCTGTGAGTGCTGGGTCACATGACCTACCTTCAGTGAGCTTCCAAAGTGGCAACTGATTGGAAAGGAAGTCTCAGGAGATCTAGTACTCTCACAACTAGTTCCAGCTGCTGAATAACAAAGCATGAATTAAGCAATAATGCCCGACAGGGTGTGTGTCGTGCTAGGATAACGTCACGCCTCAGGTGGTTGGCCACGAGGCCACAGGCTGAGTGCGTCCAACGACTGAGGCGTGACGTTATCCCAAACAACACATACCCTGGAGGGCATTATTGCTATTATACAATGGCTCGTTGTTATACAGAATAAAAACATAATTTTAAAGATGTTTTTGTGTGGAAAAATATTTTTGGTTTTTAAGAGAAGATGAAACAATCAAGCAAACAATCATCTACAGGTTCACAGTGAGGCTGAGACTAGACCCATGATGTTGTATTGGGATAACATCACGGGTCCAGCCCAAGACTGACCAATCAGAGTCCAGGATTTTTTCTTGCCATTGTATAATAACAAATAATTGGGTCCTCCAAATACAAATGCTTGGTGAATATTCAAAATAAGGTATTCGTGCACCTCTACTTGTTTGCTTCCCACCAGGTCTCCTGACTATTGGCACAAGTGCCCTACCAGTCCCCACCTCAGTAGTCCTGGGGAGCTGGAGGGTGAAGGCAGGATCTCAGTGCTGGAGAAGGCAGTAAAGGTAAGCCCCATATGGGGGGGCTTACATGTGCCATGGTGTGCATATGTAGCAGATGTCCTGCAGCAGTCCCTCCCTTTACACATGCCCCCATTTCTGCCACCACCTGGTCTTCACCAGCCAGCAGTCCCACAGTGGGAGACTTGCCCCCCCCTCCCTGAAGAAGGTCAGCAGTCCCTGGGATGCTCAGTCCTTAATTTCCTGGCTTGCCCACGACATCTGCGCTCATTCCCGAACACAAGTTGCAGGCGTAACAAGCAGTAGCACTTCTGCTGTGCTAATGCATCAGCTATCTGACCCCATTCTTGAGACCTCTGGCCTACATTCGTATTCATACTATACATCAGATGCCTCCTCTTCCTGTTCATGTGGTTCTGCCCTCTCTTGCGGTGGAACCTCTTTCTCTCTCAAGAATCCAGTGTGGGAAAGGATATTGCAGAGCAGCCATTGCAGTTTGGGTGGCAGAGGAGTGTTAGTTACTTACTTAACCCAGTCCAGATTATTTCTTAATAGAAGCCTGTTTAAAATCCCATTAGATGATGCCACTAAAACTGTGCCTGACGTTTGGAGACTGAGGGAATGGCCCCTCTGCTGTGAATACTGGCGATCTCCTACCCAACTTACTCCCCCTCCACATCATCTTAACCCCCTCCCCCAGCCCCTCAGTTTAACTGAGTGAGCTTCAAGAGCGTATCTTGTTTCATCATTTCAACAGCACCAGCTGCTTGACAAATCCCTATAGCTATTCAGGAACCTCAGGTTCCACCTCAAAAAAACAGGCCACTCAGTGGTTGACACCAACACTCTACTTCGTGAAAAAAAAATTGTGGTTCTTCACCCCCTCAAAAAGGCTCTCTTATTCCAAAAAATGCTATATCCTCGCAGTAGCACATCATGGTATCATACGGGACAAGTGACCCGGGTTCACATTACAATCCAGACTACCAGTTTGGGGCAGGTGTAGTCTTAGACATGCCACAGAAGCAACTGTTTCAGACTTGAGGTGTGGCGGGGTGAGGGGCAGAGAATATCCCACTGCTTTTGCACTTCCAGCAATGGGTTGCTTTCTGACCATACTACAACAGCCCCCCCCCCCCCAGTTAGGTCAAGTGCCACCGTGATGCTTGACAGTGATGGCAGGAGGGAATTTCTTAAATAGAAGAAAATGTTGCGGACAACTTGCAGGGGTGCTGGGGGCCATAGCTGGGCAGTGCTACCAAAGGTGGCCTCTGGTGTTGTAATGGAAGTTCGTAGCCATGGTAGAGGTAAACAGCCTCATACGGGGGAAAAGACAAAAGTAATAAAAAAAAACAAAACAACTATATCAACCAGTAAAAACTTGTTAGAGTTGTATGATTCAGTACTTTACTAAGTAATAATCATTATAAATGTTATGAGCTACTGGATTGCTAATCTTGCAATCATATGGGCTATTATTGTTACTGCAACTCCTCAGAAATCTAACGCACATGGAGCTCTTTCAAAAAAAGTTAAATAAAGTTTCTCTTTTTATTTATTTTTTAAAAGTTTATAACAATACCAATAATGACCTTTGCTCCAGGCATTTCCTGGCCAGTTAACAACTGTCTGGGTTAAGGACCTGAGGCAACTCCTGCGGCCAGACAGTAATCACCAGCAACTGTTCAGTATGTCAGTCATTCATTGTTTAAACAAGGGAGAGACTGGCTTCAGTAAGCTTAACAGACAGGTTAAACAGCAACCAAGTTTAAATGACTTTTCTCTTCATAGCAGTTCTAGCTACTGCTATACTTGTTAGCTGATCATGCATGCAAACTGTGGGTTTATTATACATTTATTATGAGCATAAATTTGCAAGAACTACCCCAGGCCACTGGGCAGTCATACAGAGATAATTAACAGATAAACAGAATACCGGGGGTGCATGAGAAGAATTCTTCTCTATTCATAGCAAAGAGATAATCGCACTGTACAGATTATTGGTCAAACACCTGGAGTACTGCGTGCAGTTTTGGAACCCTTATCTGAAAAAGGATAAGGAGACGCTAGAAACTTCAGCGGAGGGCAACAAAAATGATTCAGGGACAACAAGGTAGGACTGATCAGGAGAGGTTAGACAGCCTAAACACAAACTCACTAGAGGACATGAGGGAGAGGGATGCATGATAGAACATTCCAAATACAGATGGGAACATAACAAGGTTTGTTTATTTTTATTTATTTATTAAAATTTTTGGTAATGAGGTAAGCACACTGGCAACAAAGCACCTATTTTCAGGTATGACCATGACATGGATTTATTTAAAAACTAAACCAGTGGGAGGGGTCTTCAAGAAGGACATAAGGAAATATTTCTTTACAGAGAGCGTGGTGGGTCAGTGGGACAGACTACCCAGTAATGTGATTAATGTTAGTAGTGTCTCAGGATTCAGAACCCAATGGGATAATTACAAGGGGGTCAAACAGAAGGGAGGCCAGGGGATCTGGGAGCACAGAAGAGATTGGGTAATTATCATTAGGAGAAGCAGAACAAGCTGAATCAACTTCTAGGGCAGGATTTTCAAAAGAATCTGCCGTACACAAAAACCCACATCTTTATTTAAACATTTAAAACCAAATACAAAAAATGCACACAGCACCTTGGTGGTGGTGGACAAATTGCAATGGACTGACCCCGACCAATTTTGCTTGCAAGAGGCTTTCTCAAGGGATCATGATACGTAGAAAACAATAGGTATTTAAAGTGCCTATAGCCAATCATGTAAATCCATGTACTTACAGGTGCAGTGTATTAAAACCAGTGCAATGAGCATTTGGAAAAACATTTGAATACATGCTCACTGAGGTTTCCTTATCATCATTGACTCTGAAAAAGGCAATAGCTTCCCACTTGACCCACTAAACAAAGTGAGGGTCGCACATCAGTAGGGGGTCCATGTACCAGGAAGGGGATTTATGAATGGTTGGTCCCCACACAATATTTACTTGAACAGGGACATGATTAGAGGTATGCAGTGGCTGTATTGTGACAGATGCAACCAACCATGAGTGAACACTGAAATACTAGCCAGAGATCTAGTCTACTGTAGGACTTGTTGGTAGCCAAACAGCAAGTACAGTTTTGGACACAGGGGTTGTGCAGACGCCAAATATCCGTCAGCGCTTTATCCTGGAGCCACAGCTTGACTGTTTGGGCGGCTTTCATGTGCGGCTCCAGGTCCCTGTGGCTATGGTCTACTGTGTGATCAAGCGTGAGGTTAAAGCACCCCCTTATAAGCACTGGGACCTGAGCCATGTTGAATTGTGAGAGCTGTTCTGCAAAGTGATGAAAAAAGGATGGAGAGTCTTGGTTGGTGGCATAGAAATTTGCTATAAGTAGTGGACCTGAGTGAGCTCTGAAGGTCCCCATAATCCATTTTCCTTCTGTGTCAGCTGCCTGAGCCAGATGGCATCAGGTGAAACTAGTTTGGTTTCCTGTATAAGGGCCACCTGGGTTGAGAGCTGTTTGAGGTGGATCAGCACCTACTTTCTCTTCACTGGGGAGTTCATCCCCTGTACATCCAGCTACTCAGTCGTAGATCAGCCATATGTAGGGTGGGTTGTCGGCTGATCCTGAGTACCAACTCTAGGGCCCTTGTGACAGCTCAAGGGGGCCGGCCTGGGTCCTTGTGAGACAGGACCGTAACTACTAAACCTTTGGTGGTGTGGTGCCTCCACCTGGGGACTCGGGCAAAAGAACCAGTGACCTTCCCCCATTCCCCAGGAACAATATTTCCACTTCCTGAGCCCCTCCAGACAATTCCCAACAATATACAGTACCCAAAAACAGACAGTTGAGGAGACAGCAGTTACCATAAGCACAGCAAGTATTTATTACTGGAGGGAGGACTGTCAACTTTGGCTGTAAGAAAATAAGGTTAGGTTAGGCACTTACATAACACTTTACAACTCCAGTTACTATAGAAGTAATACAATCAATAACACCCAATGCAGCGTCTCCAAGCTCCCACCCATCTGGTACCAGACCTGTCCCAATGTCTTTTAGGGTACCCCACTACAGTGGCAGGCCTGCAATGCCATGGGATGGCTGGCGTGGGGGCCCTAGGTGAAGAAATAACACAAGGCAAAGCAATTTGGAGCAAAAGCAACCATTTGCAATCCCCCCTGGTGGGAACATTTTACTTAGCTGACACGGTGCAGGTGAGAAAGTTGTCCTTGGCTTCTGATCACTCTGGTGAAATCCTCTGGACCACTTGGTAGGCAACAGTTCGGACAGGAGCTTCTCGGCTACAGACAAACCACAGCTCAGTTGTTCTGGCAGGAGCAGTTCAGTGCAGACCCTAATCCCAGGCTGGGGTATCAGGCAGAACACCGAGGTGCAATTTCCTTGAACAGCAATTAAACAAGAGACTTTTGAAAATTCAGAAGTGAGGTTCTCTGACCTAAAGACGAGCTCCAGACTCTCAAATGTCTTAGCAGGAATCTTCACCACCTTCCAGTGGACTTAAGCAGCTTTTGTACAAAACAATTTGGAAAACACAGCCCGAATTAGCAGCTATCCACTTGGGTCTTTTGCAAACAGTTCCGGTTTCTCTTGTTCTTCAGTCCCAGCACATGTAGCTTAGTGCCTGCAGGAGTCCAGACCAGCCATCCCAGCTTGGGGCTCCAGCCTTTGGTGCAGTCTCCCCTGGTCTCTCTTTTCCTTGGGGATTGGAGTTTTGGCAGGCTCCTGGGGCTATTCATAGTCTTTCCCAGGTTCCCTGCTGATTGCCTCAGCTCTTCCTGGGCAAAAAACAGTCTTGCCGTTTTTTTTGTCTCCTTCCTTCCTGCTGCAGCAGAGATGTCCAGCTTTGTTTATGCTCTCCTGGACCCCGCCACCAGAATTAAAAGGGCCGGGGGTAAAGTTCTCTTAGCCGGACCAGTCCTCTTAAACCCACACTGGGGGTGGGGGCTTACACATAGCTGGGGTAGACCATTGGGAGGTGGTACGGATGCATGACCCATAAGGAAGAAAGCAATGCTGTCCCATCCTCATAGTCATAGCACTGTCCTACAGTGACCAAAATATTTCTTACATTTCTTACCTATCCCATTGGTGGGTGCGCCATATCTGTCTAGGAGCTGACAAATATGGCCCATCCTTAAGCACAGTGCAGGTATGTGTTAGAATTTTACAACAGCAAACAAAGTCAACAACATAAACATAAAACCTAATGATACATATGTTATAGTAACTATATAGATAAACCCATGGTGCAGAAGCTTTGCAGGAGGGTCCGGGTCATACGAGGTAATCCAAAGCTATCTACTAAAGCTCCTGGGGGTGTCCCGCTGCATGCAGTAATAACATGCTTTCCAAGCATAGGTATCACCTCAGAATCTACAAGGTAAGATGAAATGTGGGATCCCAGATGCTTTAACAGCCTTAGAAATGAAGGGTGGGGTGAGGTACCAAGGTGCTACCCCTGAGAGGGCAAGTCTCAGAGGTAATGGCGGACATGGCCTGGACCTGATCAAGATGGGCACTTAATCCCTTTGTGCTTCACCTCGAACCTACTATCTGCTAGAATCCATTCATTGGATCCACTTAGAGCCCCTATCTAGCACCAGCTGTAGTACCTTCCATGCTCCTGATCAGAGTAATTTGTGGTGAGGAGAGTGGTTCTGAAGGCTAGTTCTACCACTCCGAAAGTTCTCCCTATGGCACAGCTTTTTTCTCAACAGCAGCTGCTATGGCGGGAATCCTAGCTACTGACAGGATTGAGGCAATGTTTGAGTGGGGAGGGGAAGGGAGTATTAAAGCATGGGATAGAGGGTACATAGCAACAAAGGTGGATTTAAACTAGGTAGGGGATGACAAGTGGACAGCTTGTAGGCAAGGATCCTAGAGAGGGAGCCAAACGAGCTTACCCCCAAGTTAACATGGAAGGAGTCGGGGTGGTGGCACGGGGGGGGAGCAGGGAGGAAAACCAGGGAGAGGTATGGAAGGAAATGGGGTGTGGGTGGTCACGCTGAATGCAAGGAGCCTAGGTAATAAGTCAGCTGAGTTGCAGGCTGTCTTGGCAGTGGGGAGGGTAGACATTGCGACCACCACAAAAACGTGAGCCACCTAGTACCAGGACTGGGATATGATGATCCCAGGGTATAAGATATTCAGGATGGATAGGGCTAAGGAGAAGGGGTGTGTGTGGCAATCTATGTATGGGAAGGGATAGGGTGTATAAGGAAGGAGTGGGGGGGGAGGCAGGACAGAGGCCTTATGGATGCAGTTTCAGGACTTGAAAGGTTGGACACTGAGGATGGGGGTAGTATACAGACTACCAGTGCAAGGGTATGACCTGCACAGAGAGTTAGCTGAGCAAATCAGAAGGGTCTGTAGGAAGGGGAACACAGTGGTGGTAGGGGACTTCAATCTACCTGGGGTGACTGGAGTACTCCAACCACCAGGAGTGCAAAGGAGCAGGTCATACTAGAAGCATTTCAGGACTGCTTCCTGATGCAGTTGGTACAAAATCCGACTAGACTGGAGAGGACTCTGGACCTGGTACTATCAAATGGGGAAGCTGTAAGAGATCTGGGGGTGGAGGACCCTTTGGCTGGGAGTAACCACCACTCGGTGTGGTTCACGCTCAATATGGGTAGGGAAATGGGGTATAGGAACCAGGGTGATTGATTTTAAAGGGGCAGACTTTAAAAGGGTGGGGGAAATTTGGGGTAGGTATCTGGCTGGAATTCATCCAGGCATGGATGCTAGTCAAAAATGGGATATTATTAAAAAAGGTCTGACAGAGGCTACTGGGACTTGTACAATTATTTTTTTAATTCTTTGGTAACCGGGTTAAGCCCACTAGGCACAAGTGCCTATTTTTAGGGGTTGTCTGGGAGCACTGGGAGGTTAAGTGATTTGCTCAGAGTCACACAGTATGCAAGTGGAGGTTGTGAGAATCAAATCAAGGTCTGGTCTGCTGGATGTACCAAGCTCATTCACAGCTTGTTACTCTAACCTCTAGGCTATACTGCCAGACAACAAAGACACGGAGTAAGAAGGGAAGGGCAAAGAAGCCAAGTTGGTTGACTCAGGAGGTCATGGAAGGGATGAGGGCCAAGAGAAAAGCATTTTGGAAACTCAAGAAATGGGGGGTGTCAACAAGGATGAGTATGCAAATAAGTTCAGGGAGGTTACCAGTTCTTTGAGAAAGGATGGTGAGCAATCCAAAACATGTCAGGCGTATGTATTTTATGATAATATGAAATAAAATTCTCCTTTATTTGAAATAGACCTGTGCCCTTGTATCACTGAGGTTGTGGTGAGTGCTCAAGGTTTTTAGTTGTTCAGGTTACCAGTCTAGTCAGAGCGGCCAAGGCTTCAAGGGAGCTGAGACTGGCACAGGGTATTAAGGAAGGAGAAAAGGACTTCTTCAATACATTATCGAAAGAAGGAAAAGCAAAGACCAGATTGTGAGGAGTAGGAAGGACGCAGGGTGAGTGGAGAAGGGGGAGAAAAAGGCAGAGGCATTAAATTAATACTTCTGTTCTGTGTTCATGAAGCAGAAAGGAGGCAAATACCTCAAGGGAGGGGTGGAGTGGGCAGTGGAGGGGAGGGGTGACTGACATAGGTATTATAGAGGACAGGGTTCTGGAAGGTTTAAGGACACTTAGGGTGGACAAGGCACTGGGACCAGACAACATTCACCCTAGGGAACGTAAGGAGCTAGCGGAGGTCCTGGCAGGACCACTGGCTGACCTGTTCAGTACCTCCCTGGACACACGATGCATACCACAAGACAGGAGCATGGCCCATGTGGTGCCATTCACAAAAGTGGCCCTAGAGATGGACCAGGCAACTGCAGGCCAGTGAGCCTCATGTCAATTGTGGGGAAGCTCATGGAGACAATTCTAAAAGAGAGGCAAGTGACCTTTTTGGAGGACAATGGTCTCCAGGACAGATGACAGCATGGGTTTGTCTCAGGCAGATCCTGCCAGACAAATCTAATTGAGTATTATGACTGGGTGACCAGGGAGCTGGACGGGGCCATACGGTGGATGTCCTATATATTTGGACTTCAGCAAGGCCTTTGATTCTGTGCCACATGGGAGGCTGGGGGGGGGAGTTGAAATACACAGGGGTTGGGAACAAAAATGGTCAATGGATCATCAGCTGGCTGAATGGAAGGCAGCAGAGGGTGGTGGTGGTGGGGGAGCTCTCATTTCTGAGGGAAGTGATGAGCGTGGTACCACAGGGATCAGTACTGGGACCAGTGCTGTTTGGGATATTCATAGCTGATATCTCACACGGGTTCCGGAGTAGGGTCAGTCTATTTGCTGAAAATACAAAGATGGGAGCTGTGGTAGATGACATTGAAGGGTGGAAGGGGCTGCAGGAGGACCTGACCAAACTACAGGAGTGGTCAGAAACATGGCAATTGGGGTTCAATGCCAAGAAGTGCAAGGTACTGCACTTCGGAGCTAGGAACCAGGGGAGGAGCTATCAGCTGGGAAGGGTAGAACTGGAAAGCACTGAGGAGGAAAAGGATCTGGGGGTGCTTATAACGAGCAGCATGAACAACTCATTTCAGTGGAGGAAGGTGGCAGCAAAAGCCAACAGGATGCTGGGGTGTATAGCGAGGGGAATCTCCTCCAGAAATTGGGAGGTGATCTTTCCCCTGTACAGGTCTCTGGTCAGGCCACACCTGGAGTACTGTGTGCAGTACTGGCACCCATTCCTGAAGAAGGACATCAAATTATTGGAAAGGGTACAACGTAGGGAGACAAAGATGATCCAGGGGTTGGAGGGAAAGTCCTACGAGGATAGATTGGGTGAGTTGAACATGAACTCCGTGGAGGAGAGGAGGGATAGGGTGATATGATTGAAACCTTTAAATACCTGAAGGGGATAAACAAGACTAAGACAGAAGGGACTTTCCCAATTAGAAGAGGGAGGTATACGCGAGGGCATCAGCTGAGATTGGAGGGGGGAAGATTCAGGAGGGAAATCAGGAGACATTTTTTCATGGAACAGATGGTACACAGGTGGAATACTGTGCCTGAGAAGGTGGTATCCTGTAGAATGGTGGGTGGTTTTAAGAGGGGTTGGAACAGGGTGAGGGGGATAATGATGAAGAGGGTGGGGAGGGTGGGGCAGCTGCAAGTTGAGGGGCTAGCTGCATAATCAGCAGACTCGATAGACTGTGAGGCCTGCTTCTGCTGGCATTTATATGTTCATAAGTATGTTCATAACAGCTTATGCAGGGAATGAATGAAGTCAAAATCTGTGTTGCCACCAACACAAAGGCAATTTCTGTGCTTGATCAGTACCTCACAGCTGCTGAATCCAAAGCTAAAACTCATGAATACTGTTACCTCATGCTCAACTCCGCGAATAGGCCACAGTGATCAGACAGCCCTGGGACAAGATAGATGATTTAGAAAACCAGACATAGAGCAATAATCTGTGCTTCGCTGGCTTTCCAGAGAAAGCAGAACTGTCAGACCCCCATCAGTTTCTTGTAACATGTGCTACCGTCCCTTCTGAAGCTCGAGTTCTAAATAGAAAGGGCTCACATGAGTCTGGTGTCATTGCCTAAACAGGGAGAATGGCTGCGAACTATTCTGGCCCACTTCCTGAGATACCCCGTCAAAGAGAATATCCTATGGTGGGTCTGGGAGCTGGAGAAGTTGGAATGGCAAGGGCACCCCATCATGATCTTTCAGGACTTTTCCAAGAAGCTTACCCAGAAGTGGAGAGCCTTCACTGGGATCCACCACCAGCTATGCGAACATGACATATAGTTTGCGTTATGCTTCCCTTTCTGTAAAATAATACTTGTGTCCCTCATGAACCTCCCCCTGTTAGTTTCCACTCATGTCCATGTGACTGTGAGATAATATTCAAGCTAAATAGTTCCCCGCAGTTCATTTTGTTAATTCCATTTAGCAAGTTGAAGATCTCTATTATATTGGTCTTTGACTATGTGGATGTGATCTATGGCACTGCCCCTTTCTCTTCCCTTGCCAGATTGGTTGACCTCTGCAATGCCTTCTGTCATTTCACTACCAACTCTCTCCTCTGTACTTACCATTGCTCCCCCTATTCCTTCCTCTCCATCCCCCCACTACCATCATGTCGCCAGTCCCACTGTGCCTCCTTCATTGCTAAATACTGGTTTGGGTCCCTCCCCTCCTACCTTTCCTCACTCCTCTCCCCCATCCTCTCCAGTTCTTACTCACTCCACTCCAAGGATTCCCATACCTTCTCCTGGGATTCCCACACCTTCTCCATTCCTCACTCCTGTGTTGGGCAAGCTGCTTTCTCCTGCTGCCTCCCTTCCCTCTGGAACATGCTCCCCTCTTCCCTTCACCTTTCCCCCTCTCTCCCCCTGCCTTTAGACACCTGCAAAGGCATCTTCCTGATCTCCCTGTACGTGTCAACTCCCCCCCCGACTTTTCTTCTTCTTTCATCTGATCCCCTCCTGTTTAGTGCTCCCCAACATCAGGGCTTGTTGTGCTCTTGCCCATGGACTGTTTATAAACACCAGTTAGCACTGTGACCCTACCCAACAGGCACTGTGCACTTCACTGTATTCTTGCATGTTTGCCACATATCTTTGCATTATTCCATGCTGTTGTTAATTTATTTGATTCTGCACATTTGCTACTTTTTTTGAGATGGCGTTGCCCCTGTTAGATTGCTGGTAAGATCCCACTAGAGTACTGTGTCCAGTTCTGGAGACCACATCTCAGGAAGGACATAGATAGAGTGGGAGCAGCCCAAAGGAAGGCAATTGAAATGGTGCAGGGTCTGCATCAAAAGCCTTGTTATGAGGAGAGGCTATAGAACCTCAATATGTATGCTCTGGAAGAGAGGAGGGAGAGGGGGATATGATAGACTTTAAATACCTCACAGGGGTAAATAAGGTACAGGAAGGAAGTATTTTTCAGAAAGAAAAGGTACTGTGGAACAAGGGGACGTGCTATGAAGCTGATAGGGTTAGATTCAGGAGAGATGTGAGGAAGTACTTCTTTACAGAAAGAGTGGTGGATGCCTGCAACAGCCTTCCAGCAGAGGTGGTGGGGCGAAAACAGTGGTGGGGTTCATAAATGCCTGGGCAGGCACAAGAGAGTCATAGTGGAAAGGAGGGGGGTTGGGGAGAAAGAACTGTAGATCAAGTAGGGTCTGCAGCAAGAATAAAGGTAAGGAAAAATGGGTAGACTGGGTGGGCCAAGTGACCCTTATCTGCCATCTGATTCAATGTTTCTATGGTAACTCCAAGGTCCCATTCCTTAGCTGCAGTGCTAAGTCTCACCCCAGCCATCCAGTACCCTGTCCTGGGATTCTTGTTTCCTAGGTGCACTACCTTGCACTTCTTGTTGTTGAATTTCAGCTCCCAAACTTTAGACCACCCCTCTAGCTTTAGTAAGCCCTTATGCATTTCCCTGATTCCCTTGTCACTATCTACCCTCCCAAAGAGCTTAGTGTCATCTGCAAAGGGACACAACCTGCACCACATTCCTTCACCAGTGTTGTTGATGAACATATTGAAGAGGACCAGACCCATGACAGATCCCTGTGGTACCCCGCTAGTGACCTCCCTCCCTCTCTTCTGATTTCACCCTATTGACCACATTCCTGTGCTGCCTCCCTTTTAGCCAGTTACCTACCCAGTTTACTATGACCTTAGCTGCACCCAGATCCTCCAGTTTCTTCAACAAGCATTTGTCAGGTACCGAGTTGAAAGCCTTGCTGAAGTCAAAGTAGAGCAGATCCACAGTATGGCCCATATCCAATTCCCCCTCACCACCCAGTCAAAGAAAACTATCAGGTTAGTCTGACAAGACTTCCCTGCCACAAATCCGTGCTGTTTATTGTCTTGTAGCCTGTTGCTCTCCAAGCTCTCCAAGGAGTCCATGAGGTCCTCTTTGACCAGTGACTCCATCAGCTTCCCTACACTAGAGGTCAGACTGACTGGTCTGTACTTGCCTGCTTATTCCTTGTTCCTCCCCTTATGGAGTGGAACCATGTCTGCCACATGCCAGTCCTTTGGAACCACCACTGTCCCTCTTCAGCTGTTGAATATACTTACCAGGGGTACAGCCAGTTCTGCTGCCAGTTCCATGAGTAACCTTGGATGCAACCCATCTGGTCTTGGGGCCTTATCTATCTTTAGGGCTACCAGTCCTTTCTGGACCCTTTTCCTTGTAAATGTTGGGTGCCTCATCTCCTGGACCTCCTTAGTGGCCTCCTTGATGCCACTTTTTGGCAAAGGTCCACCATCCTTCCTAGTGAAAACTGAGCAAAAGTAATTACTGAGGATGTCGGCCTTTTGCATGTCCTCCAATATCACCCTACCCCACCTCATCTAGCCTTACAATACCCCCTCCTTTCTTCCTTTTCTCCCTAATATATTGGAAGAAATGTTTTTCTTTGCTCTTGACCCCCTCTGCAATACACATCTCTGTGTCTGCTTTTTCTTCCCTAACTGCCTTCTTTGCATCCGTAAATTTCAATAAATATTCTCCATATTCTTCCTCATCCTCCTTTTTTTTACTTGTAGAAGGCCTTTTTCTTGGTCCTCACTGCTTCCCTTACCCTTGCTGAGAACCATAACGGTCTCTTGAACCTATTCTTTTCGGTTACCATTCTCATGCATAACTTAGATGCCTCGAGAATGGCCCCCCTTAATTGCCCCCATCTCTCTTCTACCCCACCTATGTTGTCCACCACTGCTGACTTTTCCCTGATTGGCTCCCTCAGCCTATTGAAATCTGCCTTTCTAAAATCAAGGACTTCAGCTCTCAGTTGGGGTTTTCCAGTCCAAAGGGCCAGTTCGAACCAAATGAAGTTATGGTCACTGTTCCCCAGTGGCTCCCCTATTTTCACAGCTCCCACTGCCTCTGAGTTGGTGAGCACCACATCTAGAACTGCAGTCTGCCTGGTGGGTTCCTTAACAGCTGTACCAGTAGACAGCCCTGGAAGGCTTCCAGCAAGACTTGACTTTTGCTGCTCCTGGCCACTGGAACGTCCCAATCAATGTGTGACAGGTTCAGATCACCCACCACCACTACTTTCTCCTTTTTTTTTCTCCTCTTTCAAGTTCTTCCCTGAGCTCTTTGTCCCTTTCTTCTCTTTGCTCTGGAGGTCTATAGATCACCCCCAAGTGCAGTTTCTTGACTAAGGGTGCTGTGAGTTGCACCCACAGTGACTGTCCCCCCCAACATCCCTGATGCACCCATCTTCTGCCACCTTGATGCCACACCTGACAAAAATGGCTGCTCCTCCCCATCTACCTGGTTCTCTAGCCCTCTTGAACAATGAGTACCCAGGAACTATCAGTTTCCAGTCATTATTTTCCAAAGCCCATGTTTCTGTGATGGTCACAAAGTCGATCTCATTGTTCGCTATCAGTACCTGGAGGTTACTGATTTTGTTACCTAGGCTCCTGGTGTTAAGGCATACCCCATTCAATCTAAGTCACTGTCCTACTTTATCTTGCCCTTCTTTCCTAATGTTTTTCTTGGTGACTGCACTCTTTGCGTAACCCCTCTCTAATGTCCCCATCACCTAGTTCAGTTTGGGCCACATCTCTCCTTGTATCCGCTGTAATGTTACAAGCCCTCAGATATGTAGAGGAGTACTGTCTAGGATTCCCTTTCTTTCACCTGCCACCATGGTTGCTCTAGACCCAATCTCCTCTGCAGTCAGTTTAAGCACCTGATATAGACGTCAAACTTCTGCCCCAGTGCACAGACCCCCTCATTTGTCAGGTGAAGTCTGTTACTCTTGGAGAGTTTCCTGTCCCAGAAGTTCCCCCAATCACCCACAAAGTGGTACCTCTTTTTCTGACACCATCCCTTAAGCCACCTGTTAAACTTCTTGATTAACTCACTCCTTATCCTGTCTTGCTTACCCTCCTTGCCCCACACAGAGAGGACTTCAGAAAAGGTCAGGGAGGCTGAATGTATCACCAGTCTGTCCCCCAGACTATGGGAGTTTCGCTTCACCACACTCGAGAAGTGTAATTATTAATCATAGGTACATATCCCTGAAGTGTTATATTGCACTTCTAAAATGAGTTTCACGTAAAAAATTGATTAAAATAAAAAAAAGGAAAATTTAAAAGAAACTATAATGCCTTGTGGCACTTGTTTCTGTTGGGGGCTGCATTGATATTTCTGTGTTATTTGACTGGGAACTATAACCTCTGTAATTATGAGAGAATAATTACAAAAGTTAAAAAAGTTCTTAGCTAATGAGGATCCAGGAATTTTAGACACATTTGATAAAAGTATTTATAAAAAAGATAAGAAAAATCCTACTCTAACATTGGTGCAAACACATCACATCACAGTGCTTCCTGAATGAATGCAGTCCCGCACCGTTTTCATGTGTTTTGTTCCTTAAATATTAATTTTGTGTCTATTTCTAAAGTTCACTAACTTACTTCAAGATATGCAGTCACTGTTTGATATATGCAGTTCTGGGAAGGTTGGGGCACTCAGCTTCACCTTATGCCTCACAATGGACCCAAGGCATGCATACATCAAAGCATGACCACACACCCTGTCATATGTTATTGCTTTCTTAAGACATAGGAATGAAGATGGGGGTGGGGTTTACAGATTTAGTTCCCACACACCTGCTCACTGTAAGGACCCAGTATGTGCATAGGAAAGGCACTTCAACATACTGTGTACTGTATTTAGAATAAATGATAGGCACCTGTAAATTGCAAGGCTGCAATTCCATCCTGAGGTTCTGGTCATATCCCAAACCGTGAGAGTAAGGCTCAAGTGATCTATATGTAGCCCCCACTCCCCAGTATCTAGGGGTATGATGGTGTCAGTCCGTGGGGAGAGGGGTGTCTACAGCAGCAGAAAACACTTCCAGAAGTGGCCTTCATTTTACCCAGGCCCCAAACGGCAAACATGGTGCCCGCTGACTCATGGTGCTGGGCTGCAAAGAAAGTTCTGATTAGTAGCATAACAGCTCATAACACCAATAAACCACTCTGTAGATTGCAACAAACACAGGGATCCCTTTTAATAAAGTGATGAATGTCCAAGCAAATTACTCCATGGAGCAGTTAAGAAATCACAGTGGGGGATACACTCATTTTGTTCGGGACCGCGATGGTCACACTAGAACATTTCAGTCTCTGGACTGGGGTGATCACAATGAGTCCGTTTTCAGGGAATCCGTAATGAGGCATGATCCAGATGACCCCAGAGAACTTTGTAGGCAATAGTCCAATTTTTAAAGCTCAGCCAGGCAACACATACTCATAGTCCTCAAAGCAGAATAACTCCAATAGACTCCATTGCTACTATCTGCTCAAAATGGGGTCACAGCCTTAGAGTAGAAAAAAACGATTGCCAGTATCAGGAATCGGCTTCCATCTTACACCAAAAAATGGGGCAAGTTGGAAGCCCTTCTTACTGTTCAGCATCCCTCCACCTAGAGGGGTTGGGGGAAGGAATCAGGGTTGACTCTCCCTAAGCCAGGGAGGAACTGGGGCTGGCTAACATCATACAAGGGCACATTGATTTTTTTTTTCAACTGATGGTAAACATGGATAATATATGGAATTTTCTTGTTGCACTGTTGATCCTTGTCTCCAAGGGGGGGTGGGCGGGCGTAGAGGGAGGGCTGGGATGGGGGAAGGGGGCTGGTAAATGGTGGGATGGTGGGTTAATACTATGTAAAGTGTTGCAATGCACTATCTCATGTAGTACAAGTTGTGGATGTTACCCTGTATAATCCTCTGCTACTCATACCTTGTTTATTGTGGAGTTGTATGTTCTGTTATTTTCCTTGTGTACTCAATTTTCCTACAAAATAAAGCATATTAAATTAAAAATAAAAAATAAAAAAATGGAGCCACAGCCACAATGTCATTTTTTGGGGCTTTTCCACTATGCAGACTGGTCCAGAGTGCCACACAAATCGGGGCTGACTGCTCCCTTTCCACTCTCCCAAACTCTTCCATGGCTGCTCAACTCAGAGCCACAGACTGGCTGCAATTGCTGCAAAACAGTCCTTTCTCCCCTGGAGAACTGACAAACTTACCACGGCCACCTCCAGCAAACTCCTCTAGCACACTCATCTTCCTGGATCGGTACTCACAGGACACTTTCGGCTACCAACCTATATTTCTATTCTCTTCGAGCTCATCTCTTGTCTTCCTTAAGGTACCCAAAATAAGGACATGGCATGGCTCAGCTGCTATTAACTTTTCCCTGCCCTCCCTCTGGAATTCTATACAAAAGATACTTAGGATTTCTTCCCTCCTGGGGCTTCACACTTTTAGGAGGCTGCTCACGTGCAATCTGAGGGTCTCGTGTGCTTGCCGCAGATGACCACATTCCATCTATCTCCTGTGGCTCCCTAAACACTAGACACTTACATATACCCCCTTAGCACTTTGCCTTGTTCATGTCTACCTTCTGTTAAACTGTCCACTTCTCCCCTCTGCTTGTTCTGTCCATACTCATAATCACACTTTTACCTACCCCCATTTTGTTCTGTTCATACTCGTAATCACACTTTTACCTACCCCCATTTTGTTTTGTTCATACTCGTAATCACACTTTTTCTGACCCCCATTTTGTTCTGTCCATTCTCGTAATCACACTTTTACCTACCACCATTTTGTTCTGTCCATACTCGTAATCACACTTTTACCTACCCCCATTTTCTTTTCTCCTTCACCCATGGGGCCTTCTTTGTGTGGTACCCTCACTCACTCTTCCTGCTTTCTCTCAGTTTCTTGTAACAATGCAGTAGCTGTTTTTTTAAAGCCCCTCCATTGTTGAAGCCTTGCATACCCAGTCTTATATTTATTCATGGATAGTTGTGCAATATATGTATTCCCCAGCTCTGAACCCTCTTGTTATATTTATTTATTTATTTATTTATTTAGACAGTTTGGAAAACCTTTGAGCCATAGGCTCATTTACAAAGGTACCTTGTCACAGTAAGACAAACGAAAATACACAGTATAACAGTATAACACAGTATAACAGTAACTTAAGACATAGATACAAACAAGCTGGTACAGGTAGGATTGATGCAAACAATACCAGAGTTATGTTGTCCTTAGCAGCTTAGTAGTAGCTTTGTCATAAGTATTAGTCTGGCTTTGACTAGTGGCAATTACAGCTTCGGTGTTAACAAGGTGGTTCCAGAAGGAAGTTTTGAAGCACCGATATAGTTGGAGCTTCAGAGATGGAGGGGCAGTATGTTGAACCAGGAGGGGCCCTAAAGCTGAAGGCTCTTTGGCCGTGAGAGGTCCTAGCTCTAGGGATAACAGGAGAGGTTTTCCCAGAGGTCCGAGTATGAACTAGTGGGACAGAGCGGCGGATGGTGGTGGTCAATCCTGGTGGGGATAGCCCAAGGAGGGTCTTTTTTGTAAGGGTACAGGTCAGATATTTGAGGCGCTTGTCAAGATCAAGTATCAGTGCTTTAGCATACAGTAGACAGGTGTGTGCTAGCCTAGGTGCCCCAGTAATTAACCTGCAGGCCTTATTCAGAGTAGTGCAAATTTTATGGAGTGCAATCTGATCAGCAGCACCATACACCGGCAGTCCATAGTCCACTAAGGACAGGATAGAGGAGGTGACTGCGAGTCGAAGAGCCTCTGGGGGGAGGCAGTGTTTATACCGATGTAAGGTGCCCAATCGGATATTAGTGGCAGTGGCTAGGGCAGCGATGTGTCCATGGAAGGACAGGGAGGGGTCAAAATGGATCCCTAGGTATTTATAGGAGCAAACTTGTTCAAGTGGGAAAGAGGACCCAGAGTGAATGAGGAGTTTGAAGTTGCAGGACTTGTGTTTAGGATGAGTGAAGAACATGGTTTTTGTTTTTTTAAGATTTATCACCAATCTATGTTCCTTGAACCAGGCCTCGGCTTCAGCGAAGGACTTCTGCAGCGAGTCCTGGAGGGCAATAGGGTTACGACTTGAGGCAAAGATGACTGCATCATCAGCGTACAATAGAATGTTCCCTGAGCAAGAGCGTGGAAGGGTGTTAAGGTAAAGGGAGAGTAGTAAGGGGCCCAGAATGGAGCCCTGAGGAACCCCAGAAAAGATGGGACAGATGTCTGAGTAGGTCCCATTAATTTTTACACACTGTGAGTGGTCAGACAGATAACTGGTGCACCAGGAGATAGGCCCAGCAGCAAAACCAGAGAGACTAAGGGCATCAAGAAGGAGGGATGGGAGACAGTGTCGAAAGCTTAGAGAGGTCAATGAAGCCGCACCAGCCAGAGAACCAGTGTCTAAGGAGGAGTGGAGAAAGTTGGAGAACTCTAGAAGGGCTGTGTTGGTACTGTGGCCCGCTCAGAAGCCATGCTGCTCAGGACATAGGACATAGTAGGTGGAGAGGTAGTCAGAGATTTGAGAGGCCACCACTTTTTCCAAGGCCTTGGAGAGAGGAGAGAGAGAATGGAGATTGGCCGATAGTTTCCAGCCACAGTCCTATCACCACCTTTAAAGATAGGGGTGACAGTGGCGACTTTCCAGGCAGTTGGAACCTTCCCCAGGCAAAGAGAGTGGTTGATGAGGCACGTGATCAGAGTAAGGACTGTGTCTAAGACCAGCCGTAGGATACACGGATCCAGGTTGTCACTGCCTGTACTATTACTCTTGAGGGCAGAGACAAGGTGCGGCCTAAGTTCTTGGGCAGAAACACGGCAGAGGAGAAAATAAGGGTGAGAAAGATTTACGGCAGGTGCTGGGGGAGGAGGGTCAAAAAAATTTGTAGGGAGGATAGGGCTAAGGTCAGTGAATGAAGTGTTGAGGTGGTTGGCTGTGAGGGCTGGGTCTGAGGAGATCATGCCATTAATGTTGATCTGGTGGTGGGGGAGGTGCACTCCCATTTAACTGTTTAATGTTATCCCAGAAGGTTCTGGGGTTCCCCCATGAGGCAGTGAGTGAGGACCGATAGTGCTCAAACTTGGCCTTTCTGATGGCCCGAGTGCACTTGTTTCGGGCGGCAGCATATAACTGCCTGTCACTGGGCCAGCCAGTCTCAATGGCACGGTGCCATAGGTTGTCCCTATGTTTGAGTTGGTGGATCAAAGTTGGGGTTACCCAAGGGGCATTCTGCCTTTTAGAATGGTGGGTCGACATTGGGGCAAAGATATCACAGGCATTATTAAAAGTTCGGGTAAAGAAGGAGAGAGCTGTGTCAATGTCAGGAGTTGCCTGTATAGGAGACCAGTCAATTAGGGACAGAAGTTCCTTAAGTTTTATCAGTCCACCAGGTATTAGACGCTGCCGGCATGTGGACTGTGCTATGGGTTTGGGGACTGAGGATGACCAGTGGAATAGAATGGGGAAGTGATCACTGAGAGAGTCTGGGAGGACTTGTACATTGGGGATCCGATTAGGGCGGTTGGTGAGTACCACATCAAGCAGGGTACTGGAGCCTCTCTTGGGTTAGTCCTGGTAGGGTGGGTAACTAGTTGCGTGGGTCTATTGCAGAAGGAGTCACAGGTAGAGGAGGAGGAGGGGCTGAGCCAGTTGACATTTAAGTCACCCACCAGAATTTGATCAGCGGAAGGAGGAGTGAGGAAAGGTATTCTGTAAGAGAGGCAATGGCCTGTGTTTGGTCCCGGGGGCACGATGCAGTAGGTCAGATAAAGGGGTCCCTTTAAAGGGTCAGGGGTTAATTTCAGCATAAGCGCCTGGGCCCTGGAGTCAAGGATGGGAGCAGGCAGGGCTAGTACTGGGAGAGATTCCTTGACATAAATAGCGCAGCCGCCACCCCGTCTCCCAACACAGTCAGACCAGAAGAGGGTGAAACCAGGAAGGGAGACTAGGGAGTCAGGGGAGGATTTTGACAGCCAAGTCTCAACCAGAGCGATGACATCAGGGTTAATTGATGTGACCAGGCATTGTAGTGAGTCAAACTTTTTTTAGGAGGCTACAGATATTCATGGAGACCATGCATAGGCCTGTGGTGCTAGTCGGGGAGCTCCTGGGAACCGGGCCAGGGTTTGGATGAATGTTCCCTGACAGGAGTAGTAGCATGACTAACACGCTGGCTGGGAGATGGTGAGAGGTTTTCCTACAATTGACATGAGAGGGGGGAGGGGAGGCTAAGGGAGCAGGGGGTGGGCAGGGTGGTACAGGAAGGGAAGGCAAGAATAAGAAGACACCCAGATGTGCCTGAGGTGAGGAGGAAGCTAAGGGGAGGGCAGGGAGGACCGAGACACACAGAGGTCCCAAGGGGCAAGAGAGCAGGTTCAGGAGCATGGGGAGGGAGGGGTGCCAGGGCACAGTGGCGGAGTAGCATATGGGTAAGTGGGCAAGTGCACTGCTAGTGGGGATAGGCACAGGCAGAGTGTGAGGCAGGGCCAATACATTGTGGTGAGCAAGATCCAAGGAAGTAGTACTGTACAGGTAGGAGTAGGAAGTAGCGAGGGAGCATCGGTCCCTCTAGTGGCCAGCAGGTATAACCTGCAAATGGGAAAGTGGGGAGATAGGTTCTGGGCAACAGGACATGATGTCACCGGATGTGATGTCACGGGGGTGGATCCTTAAATTGACAGCTGCCCCGGGATGGGTGGGTGGTTGGGGCAGGTGGGGCAGATGGTGCAAAGCGCCATTGGGCTAGCACCCCCTTGCAGGCATCCAGATGAAGAGAAGAGGCTCTCTTTACCTCGAAAGTTATCAGGCTGGAAATTTGGCTTCTTCAGCTCCTCAGGTGAGCTGCTTGTGTTGCTTGTTTGTGCAGAGTGCCTGCCACGGTCAGCAGTGAGCTTGGGGGGGGGCTGCCTATGTAGTGGAGAAAACAAAGCCTCTCATTACTATGCAGTGGGAGAAAATGTTGTGACTTACACAAAGGGGCTCCACTCTAAGCAAACAGGGCTATTCCAAAATGAGGTCACACTAGGACCCAGCTATCCTAATACCTTCAGTAACAAACACAATTAGATCCAATACCACAATATTAAACAAGTCTGCTCTATATTAGCTGCTTAGTATATCTGGCTTTAAGGTATAATCAACAATTAGATCCAATACCACAATATTAAACAAGTCTGCTCTATATTAGCTGCTTAGTATATCTGGCTTTAAGGTATAATCAGCAAGGCAACTCTAGGGCACCCAGTAAATCCCTAGCTTTACACTTCAGCATTAGTAGCACAAAGAGAAGCAAATAACAAGCCCACCCAGTGGTGAACAGGGAACAAAGTTCATAAAATATGTGTTCATCAGGTAGCATCCCCCTGCAGGCGTCCAGACGAAGAGAAGAGGCTCTCTTTATATTGTAACAGGCGATTATTTGTGCCATGCATGTATGTATTCTGCAACTCTGTTAGTTCTCAGTAGCTGTACAGTATGTGTCCTAATTGTCCAGGACCATCTTGTAAATGAGCTTGCTCAAGGGTGATTTTGCCTGGTTAAATAAAGTTTGATTGATTGACTGCAGTATCTGACCAAGCAGTTTGAGTTATCATCAAGGGCTGCTTGGTTTGCTGCTTCATTCTGCATACAGGGAGCAGAGTCACAGGTGTCTAAAGGCACTCCAGACAGAAGCAAAATGCATTCCTACCTGGCATCCTGCTAACCTGATTGTTTCTGCAGGGGAGGCGCTTAGGCCTGCTCACCCACCCCTCAACCCACCCACCCCAGGCTCATCTCTCCTTTCATAGGCACGGGTGCCATGTCTTCTATCTCTCCATACTGCAGGAAGAGGCAGTACTAAATAACTCTCAGTCAAAAAAAATGTTTTTCTCTTACACAGGACCTTCTATTTCTGTCCACTCATTCTCTCTTCCTCCCTAGGAAAAGTAAAAAAAAATATATATATATAATAACTTTATTTCTCCAAAGCGCAATTCAAAAAAATATCAAAGCGCTTTTACAACAGCTAAAATCATAAAATTATAAAGCCAATTAAAACAGCTAGATTCATAATTTAGTGTTCAGGACAGGCAAGAAAAAATAGGTTTTAAGAGCAGCTTTAAAGCTCTCCTTAGTCAGGCACCTCCTTATCTGAGGAGGAAGAGAATTCCACAGCGTAGGAGCCACAAAATCAAATGCATGGGCTCCAGAGGTCTTCAATCGGACCCTGGAAATCTCTAGTAATCCATCCTCAATGGAGCAGTTGGAGGGAGTGGTAGCAGCAAAGGAGCTCTTGCAGATAACTCAGTCCCTGTCCATGTAGGGCCTTGTAGATTAGCAAGCCAATCTTGAAGATGATCCACCACTGAACTGGCAGCCAATGCAGATCGCTCAGCACAGGTGTGACATGGCTAATCTAGAAAGCCCAGTCAGCAACCTGGCCGCAGAGTTCTGCACCAGCTGCAAGCGGCAGGTATCACCCCCCGGTATAATAGGGACAGGGTGTTGCAGTAATCAAGGCGAGAGATCACAAAGGCATGGTCCTAAGTTTGAAGATCACTGGGTGGAACCAGGTACTTAATCCGGGTGATATTCCTCAGATGATAGAATGACGTCTTGATGACAGAAGACACCTGAGACTTCAGGGTCAACCCCTCGTTGGGAAATCAGAAAGCTCGACCAAATATCATGCCCAGTGTGACTCCAACACCAATTCACCAATTCACTTGACAGATAGATCTCATCCACTGTCATCTGTTCCTACACTCAGGGCAAATAAGCCAGAGGAGGGGGCCCTCATGTAATGCACAGTGGGTCAAACCAAAACAAAAATTGCTGATCACAACAAAAAAACACATATTAATAATAGAAGACTCTGTGGTCAATGGAGTACAGTCTCACATCCACCAAAGCAGCCTATCAGAGATTGTGATCAGATGCCTCCCAGGAACATAAGCATGGGGGAGACACAAGCCGCATCGAGGGAATTGTACAAAACGCCAAGCTAGACACACACATTCTGATCCATATTGGTACAAATGATCTAACTAGTCGCTCTGCATAAGAAACTAAGCAACATCTTTCAAAACTAGGAGAAAAACTAACTTCCATTTCATCCAGTGTCTCCATCTCAGAGATTCTGCCTGCGTGGGGAAAGAGAGACAACAGGCAGAAAATCAGAGAGAAGGACATTGGCAAACTTAATACCTGGCTTAAAAATTGGTGTTAGGAGAAAGGGCATGACTACATTGGGAACTGGCAGAACTTCTGGGAAAAGGAGTTCTTTAGATTTGATGGCCTGCACCTTACAAAGGAGGGGGCACAAGCTCTCAGTCAAAAGTTCTATGTCTTCATCAGCTGTTTAAACAAATAGGTGGGGAAGGGGCACCTGCACGTATTGTGTCATATGGGCTTGCAGATGCCTCTCCCCCATCAAAGGTTACTCGGTCAGAGCCAGAACACTGCATCACAAGCAGTACGTGTGACACAAATTGCTAAAACCCACAAAGGTGTTCCAGACAAATTAGGAACATACAGTATGCTATGGACACAGGTAGGGGAAAAAAGAAAACTACTCCAAGGAAGACAAGTGTTACAGGATGGAAGGAGGTAATCTCAATGATCTGGAACCAAGAAGTTCTGTCACAGAAACTACAGAAGGGAGGGCTTCAGAGAGAAATGTGGGAGAACCTCAATGGAGCTATCAAGAGGTAACCAAGCAGTGCGCTAGGGGGATCATGCAAGGCAAATAAGAGAAAGAAACTCCTCTGGGTCTCCACGGAGGTGGCTACTATAACAGGGGAGAAAAGAAAAGCCTACAAGGCATATAAGGCACCAAACAAGGATGAAAACAGGGAAACGTATATAGTTGAACAAAGGGAAGTGGGAAAAGTAATAAGAAAAGCTAAAGCTTACACTGAGCTAAGGATAGCACAGGGTGTTAGAGGTGGAGACAAAACCTGTTTAGGTACATAAGAGAAAGGAGAAAGACTAAAGGGGGAATAGTAAGGCTAGCAGTTTTGGGAGGTGGACTAGTAGAGAAGTACAGTGAGAAGGTAGAAGTCCTAAATAAATATTTCTGTCCCGTGTTCACTAGGGAGAATGCAGGGGACGGCCCAAACCTGCAAGACAGTTGCACCCAGGGACCAGGGGTAGACTCGAGCCCCTACATGGAGGGACAAGTCTTGGAAACCCTAAATAACTTAATGGTGGACAAGGCCATGGGGCCAGTTGAGATTCACTCAAGAGTTCTCAAGGAACTGGGGAGTGTGATAGCAGTGCCCCTGGCAGAGCTCTTCACCAAATCACTGGAAAGCAGAACAGTGCCTGAAGACTGGAAGAGGATGACAGTGGTCCTGCTTCACAAATCAGGGAGCAGAAAGGAAGCTGGAAATTACCATCCAGTGAGCCTTATATTGGTGGTAGGAAAACTGATGGAGACAGTGCTCAGGCAAAGAATAGTAGCACATCTGGAATCCAGCAGGCAACAGGACCCAAAACAGCATGGTTTCACAGCTGGAAGGTTGTGCCAGACAAACCTGGTCAACTTTTTTGACTGGGTAACGAAGGCAGTTGACCAAGGGGGAGCAGTGGATGTGGTCTCTCTGGACTTTAGTAAGGTCTTTGACTCAGTTCCACACAGAAGGCTGGTAAAGAAGCTGGACTACATTGGTGTGGGTAAGGAAGTGATGGGTTGGTTGAGCAACTGGCAGAAGGGAAGAACACAATGGGTGCAGGTAAATGGATTGGTATCGACAGAGAGGGAAGTGACTAGTGGATTGCCTCAGGGGTTGGTGCTGGGGCCCGTACTCTTCAATGTGTTCATAGCCAACATTGGTAATGGATTGGAAGGGATGGTGTGTCTGTTTGCAGATGACACCAAGACCTGCAACAAATTGGACACCCCAAAAGGAGTCAAGAGAATGGACTCAGACTTGAGGAAACTCAAGGAGTGGTCACATGCTTGGCAGTTGAAGTTCAACACCAAAAAGTGCAAGGTCATGCACTTAGGCAAGGGAGACCCCAAGGTGGGATAATACCTGGCAGGAGAGCAGCTGGCATGCACCAAAAAGGAACGAGACCCAGGAGTCATTATATCAGATGGCTTAAAGGTGGAGAAGCAGTGTGAAAAGCCGGTACTAAAGGCCAGTGGTATGCTGGGCTGCATAGGGAGGGGAATCATGAGTCACAGAAGGGAGGTGGTGCTGCCACTTTACAGGGCGCTGATGCTCCCCCACCTGGAGTACTGTATACAGTTCTGGAGGCCACACCTTAGGAAAGACATTGATAGGATTGAGACGATGCAGAGGAAAACCAGAAAAAATGATTCAGGATCTGCATCAAATGGCAAATGAGGATAGGCTGAGGGAGCTCAACATATACTCCCTGGAGCAGAGGAGGGAGAGAGGGGACATGACTGAGACATTCAAGTATTTCAAGGGAATAAATAAGGCAGGGGTATAGGAGCTCCGTCAGGAGAAGAAAAGCACAGAACTAGAGGGCACAATATGAGGCTCAAGGATAGGCAGTTCAGGAGCAATATTAGGAAGTTCTTCTTCATTGAGAAGGTGGCTGACCCATAGAATTGTCTGCCCCAGGAAGTGGTGGAGGCCAAAATGGTAAATGGGTTCAAAAATTCCTGGGACAGGCACAAAGGTACCATTTCACAGAAATGATGGCAGGGGGGTACCCATATTGTGATCGTCTAACCATCTTCTCCCTACTGACATGTTGCTCTCTGATCACCCTGCATGGAGTGCTGCACCTCTGGGCAGAACAGGCTCCAGGTTTGACTCCCGGGATCTCTCCTGGTGGCTCCCCTACCAACGGCCTCTGCCATGCCAACCATGGGTCCACGGCCACAACTTCACTTTTTTTTTTTACCAAGGAGCATTAGTCCACTGCTCAAGTGGGCAATTGCCCCCGCTCAATCCTTATATCTCCACTCAGTCTCTCCTTCTCTTCAATCCAGCCAGTCTGTGGCTCCCAATTGTGTGATGAGTTTGCTCAGTTCTTCTCTGACAGGGTGTCTGCCATCCAATAGGAGATTTTGCCAGTGACGTGGGTAATGTTCCACAGTGATCAGCATGGTTGGAGCTTGGGCACTCCTACTGTCTGGGAGGTGTTTAGACATGTGGAGGTGGCTGAGGTCATTGAGGTGATCTCAAAGTTGAGGTCCACTTATTGTGAACTGGACCCAGCCCGACCCGCTTCTTGGTGAGGTGTGTCGAGACCATTGGTCCGGTGTTTGCTGGGATAATCCAGAGTTTGCTTTCAGAAGGGATCTGTCCTGATGCGTTGAAGGAGGCACTGGTGAGACTCCTCCTGAAAAAAACATCACTCGACCCTGATGTCCTTGCAAATTATCGACCTATCTCCAATCTTCCATTTTTAGGAAAGGTTGTTGAGAAAATAGTGGCACTGCAGCTTGAAGTTCACCTCATGGCCTTTGACATCTTTGATCCATTCCATTCCAGTCTCAGAGCAATGTATAGCACCGAAACAGTGATGGTTAGGGTGAAAAATGACTTCCTCAGGGCAAGAGACAGAGGAGAGCAGTCAGTTCTCATTCTCCTCGATCTCTCTTCAGCATTTGACACTGTGCATCACACTATATTGTTGGATTGCCTTAGAGAGTATTGTGGACTCACCAGTACTGTCATCAACTGGTTTGAGTCCTATCTCTTGGGCAGGAAGCAGCGGGTAGTGATGGGGAATTTCTCCTCCTCCCGAAGCTCCTGCCTTGTGGAGTCTCTCAAGGTTCGCTCTTGCTGCTGATGCTGTTCGTGGTGTACATGCTACCCCTGGGTGAGCTCATTAGACATTACAGTTTGGGTTTTCACTGCTATGCAGATGATACCCAATTGTATATGTCCTTTGCCCCTGGAACACATGACCCCTGTGGAAGTGCTTAACAACTGCCTGGCTGAGATCCAGCACCAGATAACCTCCAACTGGTTATTTTTATTTATTTCAGTTTTGGAATTACAACCTTTAAGCCAAACTGGCTCTTTTACCAAGACTCCAAGTCAGTAGAAGAACAGACAGATCAATACAATTTACATCACAAGTCGAGAACATACAATAGCCAAGTGACAAGGCTATTTTACAAGCAAAACAAATGTGGAGTACAACCTCAAATACAAATACTTTGATAATAGAAATATCTCTAATCTATAGGTCTAGTTATTGAGTGCAGGTGGCTTGCAGTTTGCAGCCAAAATTGGCTTTGTTAAGGAAAAGGGGAGGACGGAGAGTATTGGCATGGGCACAGAGGAGGCATATTGTATAAAGTTAGTAGGGGAAAGGAGAAGGGGATATGATGATGAGGGAGAACAAGCTGATAAGTGCTGTGTGCATGTGGGCAACCTAGGGGAAGTGTAAGCCAAGTGGAAGGGAGGGGGTGAGGACTCTTGAGGCAAGAGGGGTAGGAGGGTGAGAGATAAGGGTTGGAAGTCTAGGGCAGGGAATGAAACTCTTATCAATCACCAGGACTTCTGTGTTGTCAGGATTCAGTCATAACCATCGCCTCCTGGTAGAATCCCAAGAGTGCAACTGCTGTGCACAATGAGTCGGGCCACGAGTGTGATGGAAGTGCCTCTGGTGTGCCAACGGGACTGGTCCTAGGAACCATCCTGTTGATAACTTTCTATAGGGTGCAAAATCTGGGCATCTTCCTGGATTACAGGTTGATACTTGATGCTCAGGTGTCATCTATCATCCAAAGTGTTTTTTACGACCATCGAACAGTATGGTTCACAATAAACACAGCAATAGAGTCAAGCCATACAAAGACAAAAGTACTGGACTTTAGGAGGGCTGACTTTGCCAAAATGGGTGAGTGCCTAAGGAATGCACTAGCAAATGGGCAGGAAGGAGGGGTGGAAGAACAATGGGGAATAATAAAAACTGCCATCACAGAGGTAACGAGCCTTTGTGTGAAGCAAATAAACAAAACAAGACGATGTAAGAAACCACTATGGTTCTCAAAGGAAGTGGCAGTGAAGGTTCAAGAGAAAAAGAAAGCATTCAGGAAGTACAAGGAATCGCAGAAGGAGCAGGACAGAGAACTGTATCAGTTAAAGCAAAAGGAGGCTGGGAAGGCAGTCAGAACAGCAAAGGCCCAAACCGAGGAAAAGATAGCCAACTCAGTTATGAAGGGGGATAAAACCTTTTATAGGTACATCAGGGAGCAAAGGAAGGCCAAGGGAGGGATAGTGAGGCTTAATAAAGGGGAGGAAGGGTGGACAGAGGGAGACTGTGAAAAGGCAGAGATACTAAACAAATATTTTTGCTCAGTATTTACAAATGAAGAGGGGGAGGTACATAAAACAAACAGTAGTAACACTCTGGATATAGAAGTTGATAACAGCCCATTTACAGAAGAAAGGGTTCTGAAAGAACTCTTAAAACTGAAGGTGGACAAAGCAATGGGGCCTGATGGGATTCATCCCAGAATTCTAAAAGAGCTAAGGGTTGAACTAGTGACACCACTGACTACCCTTTTTAACAAATCATGGGAGGATGGGGTGGTACCCGAGGACTGGAGGAGGGCAAATGTGATTCCCTTCACAAAAGTGGGAGCAAGGCAGAAGCAGGAAACTACAGACCTGTTAGTTTAACCTCAGTGATAGGGAAATGATGGAATCACTTCTGAAGGAAAGAATTGTCGAGTATCTAGAGGCCAGAGGGGCACAGGACCCTAGGCAGCATGGATTCACAGCAGGAAGGTCATGCCAGACCAATCTGATAGATTTCTTTGACTGGGTGACCAAAGTATTAGATCAGGGAGGGGCTGTGGACATGGCCTACCTAGACTTTAGCAAGGCATTTGACACAGTCCCACACAAAAGATTAATATACAAGTTAGTCAGCCTGGGAGTGGGTCCCAAGATGACAGCCTGGGTAAAGAATTGGCTGGAGAATAGGACACAGAGAGTAATAGTAAATGGAGTCCACTCAGAAGACAGGAGGGTTACTAGTGGGGTACCGCAGGGTTCAGTATTAGGACCGGTCCTCTTCAATGTCTTTATAAGTGACATTGTGGAAGGACTGGAAGGAAAAGTATGTCTCTTTGCAGATGACACTAAGATCTGCAACAGAGTTGATGCACAGGGTGGGGTGGAAAGGATGAGAAGGGACTTGGCAAGGTTAGAGGAATGGTCAAATGTGGCAGCTTAGATTCAATGCTAAGAGTGCAGTATAATGCCCTGGGAAACAAAACCCAGGGAAGAGTACACAATGGGGTGAGATACTAACAACAACAAAAATGGAAAGGGACCTGGGAGTAGTCATATCAAATGACCTAAAGGTGGGCAAGCAATGTGAGAGGGTAGCAAGGAGGGCTGGGGGGTTACTGGGATGCATAGGGAGAGGCATCACCAGTAGAAAATAAGAAGTTATTATCCCTCTGTACAGACAGCTGGTTAGACCCCATCTGGAGTACTGTGTGCAGTTCTGGAGACCCAATCTCCGCAAAGACATAGACAGGATGGAAGCTGTTCAGAGGAGGGCAACTAAAATGGTGCAGGGTCTGCACTGGAAGACATATGAAGAGAGACTTAAGGAGCTTAATATGTATAGCCTCGAGGAAAGGAGGGAGAGGGGGGACATGATAGAAACTTTCAAGTACCTCAAGGGAATCAACAAAGTCCAAGAGGGTAGCATCTTTCAAAAAAAGAGGTGTGCAAGAACAAGAGGGCACAATTTAAAGATAGAGGGGGCGGCTCAGAGGTAATTTAAGGAAGTATTTTTTCACAGTGAGGGTTGTGGATGCATGGAACGGCCTTCCGGAGGAGGTTGTGGAGTCAAAATCAGTGGTGGAATTCAAGCATGCATGGGACAGTCATAAGGCAATTCTAGGGTGTGGGGGTAAGAAGAAGTAGGCTGCTGGGTAACTAGGATCTGCAGCTTATCCAGTAGGTAGGGAAATGGGCAGACTGGGTGGGCCAAGCGGTCCTTATCTGCCATCAAATTCTATGTTTCTATGTTTCTATATTTACCACTTAAGGAATGTCGCCTGGATCAAACCCCCAGTTCCTCCTTAGGACCTGCCTTCACTATTACATGCCTTTGTTTCATCCAGGCTTGATTACTGTAATGCTCTGTACTTCTGGGTCAGTGGAGGGACTCACTGGTGCAGAATGCTGTGGCCAGGTTACTGACGGGCCTATCCATGTGATGTGACCCTGGTACTGCGAGCTCTGCACTGGCTGCCTGTCAGGTGGAGGGTCATCTTCAAGGTGGGCTTGCTTATCTATAAGACCCTATATGGTCTAGGTCCTTTCTATCTGGCTGATCTCTTGAGACCCGCCACCTCAGTCTGCTCCCTCCTCTCCTCCACCAGGGACCTTTTTGCGGTTCTGAGGGCCACATTAAAAACGTCTGTTGATTGTGCATTTGAAGTTGCTGACCTAGCCCTCTGGAACTCACTTCCTGTCTTTGTTAGGGAGGCCTTGATGGTGGAGACATTTAAGAAGGGTCTTAAGACTCATCTTTTCACGTTTGCTTTCCTGGACTAACCAGAGTTAACATACTAACGTACTAATTGCCAGCAGAATAGGCCTTACGGTCTATCGAGTCTGCTTGAACCTCAGATCCCTAGTTGGGTACCGAGGCCCTCCCCCCTCCTGTGTTCCAGAAATCATCCAGTCCCACCACCCTGGGCCAGGCCATCATCTGATACATCCGCTTTCTGTGTCTGTCCCACCCTCTCTTGAAGCCCTCCACTGTGGCTCTCTGAACCAGCTCTCCAGGTAGCGCGTTCCAGGGATCCACCACCCTCTCAGTAAAAAACCTCCTCCTCCTCTTCCCCCCTAACCCTTCCACCTTCCAACTTCAAACCATGCCCTCTGGTGATACCTCCCTGCTTTAGTCTAAAGGTCCCCTCCATGTTTACCCTATTTATTCCCTTGAGTTACTTGAAGACCTCAATCATGTCCCCCCGTCCCTCCTCTCCTCCAATGAAAACAGGCAGAGCTCCTCAAGTCTGTCGTCATACATCAGATCCCCTATTCCTCATATCATCTTACTTGCCCTCCTCTGTACCCTCTCCAGGAGCTGTATGTCCCTCTTCAAGTGTGGTCTCCAGTACTGTACACAGTACTCAAGGTGTGGTCTAACCAGTCCATTGTACAGCGGCAGAATCACTTCCCTGCTCCTAGAGGTGATCCCCTTTATGATGCATCCCAACATCCTGTTTGCTTTGCTAGCCACTCTCTTGCACTGCTCAGAGTTATTCATACATGCATCCACCATGACCCCTAGGTCTTTTTCCCCTGTTGAGGCCTCCAGCACCTCCCCTCCCAGGGTGTACCTCTGTTTAGGGTTTCCCTGACCAAGATGTAACACCTTGCACTTGATGACATTGAAATTTAATTTCCATGTGTGAGCCCACCTTTCCAGGGTGTCCAGGTCCCCTTGCAGGGCCAACCTCCCCTCTTCCCCCTCAACTACTGCTCCCATCTTGGAGTCATCAGTGAAGAGGCTCATTACACACCTTATATCCTCCCTGATGTCTGATATGTATGCATTAAACAGGATCAGACCCAGGACCAAGCCCTGCGGTACCACACTACTGACCTCTCTAGGGTTCGAGAGCTCCCCACCAACCACTACTCTCTGAGTACGTCCAGCTAGCCAGTTTTCAATCCATCTGACCATCAAAGGGCCTACTCCCAACCCTGTCAGCTTCTCCACCAGACCATTGTGGGGAACAGAGTTGAACGCCTTGCTGAAGTACAAGAATAATACATCCACAGGCTTTCCCCTGTCCAGTTCTGATGTTGTTTTATATTTTTAAGATTGTATTTATTTATTATTGTAACCCCTAGGTGGTGCTATCCCAAGGAATACTACCCCTGCCTGCGTGACTAATCACAGGTTGAGGGGCCTGAGCTTGTTGAATGGGTGCCTCCACCCGGAGGATAGGTTTAAGGGTACTGTTCTGGGTACAGCCCTCCGGGACACTGATACCCCCCTCTGACCCCTCTAGTGGTTTACACTTGTCAGTAGATAAGTAAGCACAGTTAACATCAAGACACAATATTGAGCCCACTCTTGCCACACTTTCCACCAGGGCAGGATCAGCTGCACTGGCCCTGGAGACCCCCTGTAAAACAAGGTCTGGAGTAAAACAATGCAAAAGTAATACAATATCCCCTCAACAAATGTACGCAATAGCCAGGTTATAAGCAGAAAGAATAGAATCTGAATTATTCAGGGGATATTAACAGGGATGGGGGCTACAATCTGCTATTTGATTTCAGATCTGATTTAGTCAGGTTAACAGGCATGCACTAAGAGTCCCTCTATCACAGTCACAGTCACTCTGGGTACCCAGTTGTTATGCAGGCTATCCTAATGCATTGCCTGGGGTTAGCTGACATTGCAGCTGTTGTTGGGGCCCTTAAGAAAGAAAGAAAGAACAACATGCACTTTAACCCTCAATTTGTAATCTGAAGCCAGATGGCTCTGTCCGAAATGATTAACAACAACAATTAAATCAGATGACACACCAATGATTTTTGAGCTTTGTTGCAGGGAGCTACCCGGATGTTTACTCACTCTACCCAGACCAGGATGCAGGATTGACGAGGTGAAGACCTCAGGATGGAAACTGGTTTGCCAGGGGAAGCAGGGCCCACACAATGCACCATGATAGTCGATTTTGTTCGATGGTGTTGAGCAGGTAGTTGAATCCCCAAGCGGGTCTTTTGTTGGATGAATCTCTGCAGCGTGAGCGGCAATCCAGGCCGAGATGGAAAAGGCCCAGACCAGGTGAATGTTTCGGATGTCAGTCCGGTTAGTTGCTGGATGCAGCGTCCAGCTTGCGTGACACATTCAAGGGTGTGGGGAACCAAATTGTGACCCACACTACACATTCAGCACACTAATAGTAAGAATAGCCAAATATACAGTTCGGATGACAGTCTGGTTGCAATTAGGCAGTGTCCCTATGCAAACCGTATGCTCTGCGGTTCTCTTCAATATCTGAAAGGCCGATTGCTTCAAGAGCAAGTCTTCGGTCCACACCAGGTGAAATTCACTCTCACATTTCAGGGTTCTGGTCACAGTAACAGCAATTTCAGAAAGAGTCCAGCATTAGATTGCAGACTTCTTTACACAGGAAGATAGTAACAGGCAGGCCAGGCACAGCCTTTCCGCCAATTCCCTTCGCTACCATGCAGGAGCAGTTGCTCAAACTACTTGAGCTGTTCGCTCTCTCAACTCCAACTACACACTGACTCACTGCTGCCTGCAGCTCTGGGCTTTCCCAGTGATCCAAAAGGTTCGGTTGGTTGATCCATCTGTTTGTCACAGCAAGGGTTCCTCCTACAGGTCCATTTATGCACCAAACAGTAAAAACTACAATTCCTACAGAAATTCACTCCCACAAGACCTCTGGGGACAGTCTCCATTTTAAGGTCCCCTGAGGTTTCGGTTGGCCCAAACTGGCAGTCCAGGACCAAAATGGTGTTTTTTAGCAAAATAGTCCATGCTGCAAAGGAAAGCAGGTTAGACAAACTACTATAGTATTACTGCTAAAACAAATAATCAGCAATCACAAATCCTAATAGGGCTTCCTCTGTGCACTTAACAATGGCAGAATGAAGAGGCTGCACCGTAGCCCAGGTGGGACTTGAGCCTGAAACTACTTGGCCCCCACCCAGATTAATTAAAACCTACTAAATAGATGCCTCTTAAAGAGGCAGGCATGGAGGCTAACAGGGCACTCGCATGCAAGTACTTGTAAACTGTTTAGCACAGAACACCAGCCTGGCAGTGGTCATTAGACAAGCCCAGGAAGACATTTTAGGAATCCCCATTTGTAGGAGGGTTACATTATAATTGCACTATATGCTGCATTTATTTATTTATTTATTTATTCATTTATTTATTTTATTTAGTTTTTGTTGACCAGGTAAATGCACTAGACAAATCCTGCCTATTTTCAGGCATGACCTGGGGGAAGGGGATACAGATGAATGCCAACTGACCTTGAACCAGATTAAGCTGTTGATGGTATTTTTAGTGAATGAGGGAAATTTGGCCAGGACACTGGGGAAATTCCCCTACTCTCCACTGGGGGATTTACTGGCTGTCTTGCTGTGATGGCCACTTTGCCGGGCTATGTGGAGAGTGAGGATGCTGTTAGGACAGGAGCTTTGGCCTCTGCTCCTGACCTTTTGACACAGGAGGCCATGGACCTAGCTATGGCTGCTGCAGATTTCTCCCAGGATAGCGCAGTTGATGAATGTATGGAAACTGTGTCCGTTTCCATGGACCTACCTGACTCACAGAGAGGGGCTGTTTTTTGTACTGGCTCCAGTTCGTAGGAGCCTGCTCATCGCCAGGCTCTTCTTCTCCGAAAACGGGACTGGATTCAATTAGGTAAGGAACTGGAAGCGGAACTCGTGATGTTGTCCATGGAATCCCCTGGGGCCAGTGTTGTGGAGAACCGGTTAGAGCATGTACTCCAGTCGGAGGCCTGTTCGGCTGCAGAGGTTCCTCCTTCTTCTTTGCATGCTACGGACATTGGTACGGCTGGCTGAACAACAGGTGTTTATGCCGTGTGCCCTAAGCCGACAGAAGCTCCTGCAGTTCCCGTAACTGTGGATACTAGCACTTCAAGAAAAAACAGACTGGGAATGCACCGAAAAGCCCCGGAGGTGCCTATCTGTTTATCCGTCCCACCGATGCCTTCTGAACAAACTTTCTCTTTTTTGGATAGACATAAGGCTACAAAGTGGGGTGATTTAGCCCCTACACCACCTCCTATTGCTTTTCCCCTTCAGGACGCCTCTTGGTCTCCAGAAAGAGCCCTATCTGTGGCTAGTTGGGTCCCTGCAGCTTTGGGTCATTGGACTCCTGACCCTTCTGACCCAACATGTAAACGGATGTGTTCTGCAACCCCTGCTGTGGCCACCAACGCCGGATCTACAGTGAGCTCCACCATACCCCGGGGTAATCCTTCCATTCCATTATCTACTGGGACTGATGCTGGTTCTTCTGGTGTAGGTACCACACCAGAAGCTGTTGTTGTTACTTCTTTACCTGCTGAGGGTAGGATGGGGCCTAGCCCAGAGGCCTTAGCTGAGCACCAGGAGAAGTCTACTCTGGCTCCTTAGTTTAAGCTAGCCGATTTATTTCACTCCATTGGAGAACCTGCTCCTAGGAGGAATGCAGTCTGGATTTTATACAAAGGGGGCTTGGAACATACTCCTGATAGATTATTCATAGCTAGGACTCTTTTAAAGAAATCTATGAAGTTTTTTTCCTCCGAAATATTCGCCCTGATTTCTCTAGGGAGTGGTAATTATGACATTAATTTTAAAAACATGTCCAGTCTGGATAGAGTTTGGGCTCAATACAATACTCTTAAAAATTACCCTTTATGGGTACCTTTTCAGGCAATACCCCTTACTAAGCCTTTAATTAAAACCATCACTGTCTTGTTCAAGAATGAAGGGGTTAATGTTGAGGACATTCTTTTCTGGTTAAGACAACGCTGTGAGATTTTGGGAAGGCCTACCCCTACTATGGATAGTGAACAGATTTGGGATGGGGGTTGGAAAGTGAAGGTTAAACTTTTCTCCACTAATTCAGGACCTGTACACCTACCTAGTGTATTTTTTTAGGAAGGGATAGGGGGTCGATTTTCTATATTGGTCAACCTAGATCTTGTTTTAAATGTGTCTGTTGTTTACACCTTAGTTCAGCTTGTGATACTACTAAATGTAGTCATTGTTTGGAGTACGGACATTTACCTTCAGCCTGTCTGAATCTTTTTAAATGTAATTTGTGCGAGCAAACTGGACATGCCTACAGTCGCTGTCCCTGGGCCTCCCACAATCGTGATGACTGCCCCTCTCATGAAGGTCTTATTAATCAGGCTCAGCATGCCTTAGCTAAACAGATAGTTGCTGCTACACCTGCACCCACAGACACTGTTCAGGTTCCAGCCTGTTACTATGCCTCTGGTTACTCCTCCTGTGACTCTAAATGCTGACTTTTCTCCCATACATCCTGAGGTAGGTTTAGATTCTACTGGCAAACCTGTCCCTGTTGTCCCTACTGTGGTCAGTCCTGAAGACCATATGCCCCCTCCTCCACCCCCCCAGAAGTCCCTTTCACAGTGGTTCCCCCTAGGAAAAGGAATAGACGTGGTAAAACCATGTCTGAGCCCAAAACCCTCTTGGTGCCTACGCCTCAGAAGGATCCTGTGAGGGTAGGGAATGTGTTTGCCCCTTTGGAGGAGGATACTGGTGGGGACTCTGGGGATGATACCGATACCTCTTCCATTATCTCCACCACAGACACTGAAAGTCAGTTAGAAGACTCCATAGCCAAAAGGACTAGACATAGACAAGCAGGTAAACCCCTTGAAAGATTATTCTGGATTAGGGTTATCCATGATTTTGTTTCTTCTTCTTCCCTGCTATGTCCTCCTTAACATTTCCCACATTAACTGTTAATGGGATTAAGAGTGAGAGGAAGCGTATTGGGTTTTTTTCACTACTTAAATCTTTTACATCAGATATTATTTGTTTACAGGACATCCGTCTGAAGTCCCAACGGCATATCCAGCATGCCTCTCAATGCTGGTCTTTGGGCCCTTCATTTTGGTCTGTGGGAGAGGACACTTGTGATGGGTTGGGCATTCTTTTTTCTAATTCTGACCTTTCAGTTTCCAGATTAATTGATATACACCCTGGGAGGGCCATGTGTCTAGATGTTTCCTTTTGTTTAGAACACTTTCGGGTTGTTACAGTCTATGCTCTACAAACTAAAGCACAAAGGATAGCTCTTTTTAAGGAAGTGCAACCTTTTTTGCATAACTTCCGGTTGGTTATTTGGTTAGGTGATTTCAATTGTGGGCTATCTACTACAGATAGAGGACTTCATACTGATAAACTATTTTGTGACTCCATCGCTTTAAAAAATATTATTTCTACAGCACACATGTTAGATGCATACAGGGTAATACATCCTGCAGGGGGATATACTTATTTCCAAGGAACTCTTAGGACAAGGATTGATTTTTTTTTTTATCAGCGGTCCTACAGGTTGCGCAGGCTTTTACTAGGCCTATAGAATTTTCTGATCATACCATTCTTACGGCTACTGTTTCCTGGGATGGAGCCCCAAGATGTAAAAAAAAATAGCTGGAGATTAAATGAATCATTGTTAGAAGATCTTCACATTAGGCAGTTATGGCTGAAGGACTGGGCTGCTAGGTTTTCTGTGTTAGAATGTTATGACTCAATTTTAGACTGGTGGGATGATTCTAAACTGAGTTGGAAGAAATTCTACTAATGAATATATCGGGTATCTAAAGTTGAGACATCAGTTACAACACCTTATATCTCTCACTGAACTACTACACAGGACTATAGTGGACGTATTGCCTCCATTAAGAAACAAATTATAGATTTGCAGTATAATCGGGGTAAGTCCTTAGACTAGGAATTACGGTTTGGTACAAATATGACCAAATGATCTTTAGACCCTTTTAAAGAAAGCAAAAAAAGAAATAGATTCTAGCCTCATTTCTGCTTTGACTGATGTATATGGCCACCCTGTAAGTGATTCACATCAGTTTTTGGATGTTGGGGAAACATATATGGCTGCCACCCTGGTTCTGGACCCTGTTCTGGAAGACGAGGTTGTTAATCAGATTTTGGATAAATTACAGTTGCCTAAATTATCTGTAACACAACAGTAAGTTTTGGCAGCTGATGTTACTTTAACTGAAGTCACTAATGCTGTTCATGAGTTAACCTCTCAGTCAGCCCCGGGTACGGATGGTCTTAGTGCAGGTTTTTATAAATCATTCTTACAGTCCCTTGGACCTGCTCTGGTGGTTCCCATTAATTATATTTTGCATTCCGAGAAATATGCTCCCTCCATGACTGAGGTCATTTTACTTCTTATACAGTATATATGAAAGGTGACAAAACTGATTTAAGTAATTGGCATCCACTTAGTCTCCTGAACTCTGACTTAAAAATCCTTAGTAAAATTCTCTTGGCTAGGCTCTCTGTTGTTACCCCACTACTTCTGCATCCGGCACAGACCTGTGCTGTTCAGGGGCACAAACAACAGGATAATCTGATTTATTTATGAGAGGTATTTTTTAGAGGGGACATTGATCAGTTACAAGGGTTTGTTTTTGGTTTAGATCAAGAAAAAGCCTTTGATCGGGTTGCTCATAAAGTTTTATTTTTGGTATTAAAAGCTTTTGGGTTCCCTGATACGTTTATTTCTTGGTTATCAGCAATGTATAAAGGGGCTGTTATTATTCCTAATGGAAATGGGTGGCTGGGGAAAAGATTAGCTATTACTAAAGGGGTACGGCAGGGCTGCCCACTGAGTCCTGTACTTAATGCCTTTACAATTGATATATTTATTAGATTATTACATTCTAACACTGCTCTGCAGGGTCTTGATGTGCTTCCCTCCCTGCCAGAACATAAGGTGTTGGCTTATGCGGATGATTTGGTGTTGCTTTTACCCACTCACTTTTCTGTTTCTGCCCTGCGAGACTCTATTCACCTTTTTTTGAGTCTTTCTGGTTCTAAAATTAACTACGGTAAGAGTATGGGGGTTGTTATTGGATCCATCCCTTTACCTGCTAATGGGGTTATAGCAGGGATCCCAGTCTCTAGAGAACCTATTAAAATTTTAGGGACATTATTTGGGCCTGGTGATATGGCAAGGTGTAATTGGGATCTGGCTTTGGTTAGGGAAACTCAGTTAGTGGGGGAGTGGAAAGGACAGCAGCTCTCAAAAAAAAAAGGGTTATGTTGATTAAAACTATCCTTACCCCCATATTTTTATATCTTAGTTATATCTTTCTCCCTCCATCTGGTATTTGGACACAGATTTTTAATGTTTTCTTTCAGGCATTTTGGGGGGTCTCGTTTAAACCCTCTTAAACGGGAACTAACCTATCTTCCGATTGCAGAAGGTGGAGTCTCTTTGCTCCATCCTACTGCTTTTTTTTATGGTATATTTGTGGAATATAATTTAGGAAAGGTTTTGAAACCTGAGTATGTCATTTGGAGACCTTTTTTGGACCACTGGCTAAATCTACGTAGGCCTAGTTGGCAGGATCGGAATCCTAGACTATTATCTAGACTTCCTGATTTACCTTGTAGTATAAAAGAATGTATGAAACAGCTTATTAAGTGGAATATTACCCCTCATCAGCTTTTGACTGATGATAGGAAGAAGGTGTATAGGACTATCCTATTAGCAGAACAAACTACTGAAGCTGTTTTTCCTGATTGCCCACGGGACAGGCAGGTAGTTATTTTAAAATATCTACTGAATAAACGTGTTCCATCTTATGCCTGGGATTGTTTATGGCTTTGTAATTATGGGAAATTAGGGGTTAAGGGGAACAGTAAGCATAAGCAATTGTCTGAAAGGTTGTGTCCGCGACCTACTTGTGTTCAATTGTTGGAAACCCAATGTCATTTATTTGTAGAATGTGCCTACATCAAACCTTTCTGGAATTTATTGGCAGACCATTGGAAGGAGCCGGGGTTCAGGAATATTGATTACCCTACTATTTTGTCTGGTCCTTTTCCAAATACCTTTGTAAAATACAACAGTGACAATCTCTGTTATTTTTTGCATTTTACGTTTTTATAATTGCAGTCTAGGTGTCTCTGGATTCTTCAGCAGAAGCATGTTTCACATGAGGACTTGTTTGTCAATGTTAGTAAAGCATTGAAAGGACTAATGTATCATGACTTTTCTCATACTCCCTTGGAACAATCTACAAATTATTGGATTAATTGTATGACATGGGCTGAGCGATTGTCTTTATATTGTATGTACCTGATATATGTTTGATTTTCTTTGTTTTCTTTTGTATTGAAGTCCATTTCTCAATAAAATTCCCCTACTCTTTTCGATAAGTGCCATGGGAACTTTAAAATCCACCTGAACTAATACCAATCCAGGCAGATGGGACCTCGGTTTAATGTCTCATCCAAAAGACGGCACCTCGGAAGTGCAGCATCCCTCTCATGCTGCACTACAGTGTCAGTACTGGGATATTAACCCAAGTGCCAGATGTGGGAACTGAACCCACAGCCCTCTGATCTCCCGGCCTCAGAGGCGAGTGTGCTACCTTCTGAGCCACTAACACTGGCAATTAAATGTTTTTATGTTCTGTAGTTTGCTTATAAGAAAAAATTACTCACCACAATAATCTTCTTTCTTCCAAGGGGTCCTTTAGCATCAGTAACTTTAGGAGTTAACTGGTTAGGTGCAACTGCCCTGGAGGTATGCCTTTAAGAAAATTTTATTTAAATGAGCTTTGGGCAATAGCCAATCAAAAAACAGGAGGGGGAGTGAGCTGAGTGAGAGCAGTCTGAAGGCTTCAGAATTTTTTCAAAGGAAAATGAGGGCACAAGCCCCGAAACTAAATCAACAGGATTCAAAAAACATGCAAATGTCCACAAAGTGGAAATAGAAACAACAACATGAGTTGGAAACTTGTCAATAAAAAACTCCAAAATTGGTAAGAGATGTGATAACAGAGCCCTTCTCCTGACAGGTGAACTCGGGAGGAGGGGTGGAGCTTACTGATGCTAAAGGACCCCTTGGAAGAAAGATTACTTTTACCCCAGGAGTCCTTTAGCATCAGTAACTTTAGCAGACTATCAAGCAGTACCAAGTGGGAGGTGGGCAGAGAACCTACTTAGGAAAGAGGCTCTGCAGAACTGCCCTGCCCAATTTGGCATCAGATCTGGTCTGCACATCCAAACTATAGTGTTTCATAAAGGCGTGCACAGATTTCCAGGTAGCTGCTTTGCAGACATCCAGGAGGGGAATGTCCCTTGCTGCTGCAAGTGAGGCTGCAGTGCCCCTGGTGGAGTGGGCCCTGAGCCCCACTGGAGGTTGGTGACAAACTTTTTCATAGCAGAATCTAATACAAGAGACCAACCAACGGGAAACAGTTCTCTTGGTAGCTGGGTCTTCCTCTGCCTACATCCCCGTAGGTGAGGAACAACTGAGTGGAGCAGCCTCTGGACTATCTAGTATGCTCTAGATAGTGAAAGATGTTTTTTTTACATCCAAGCTGTGGCGCTTTTGCCTGCCAGGAGTGGGTTTCTCAGTAAAGAAGGCAGACTGGTTTAAAGTGGAACTCTGAAACCACCTTTGGCAGAAATTTCCTATTTGTCCTGAGCTCAACTTTAACATTGTGAGGGATGATGTAATTTGGCTCAGTGCACAGGGCCTGTATCTCTGAAATCCTCCTGGCAGAGGCAATGGCTACCAAGAAGACTGTCTTCCAAGTTATAAACTTGATATGAGCAGTGGACATAGTCTCAAAGGGTGCTTTCATGAGCCTATCTATGCAAAGTTTCAGGCTTCAAGGAGGAACAGGCTCCCTGACTGGAGGTGCAAGAGGCCTTTGAAAAACTGTTTAAATATGGTGTGGGAAAAAAAAAAAATTTTCCCACCGAAATTGCCGTCAGGTGTAACTTGAAGGAAGATGGTTTCAAGCCTGACGCCTGTAAGTGTACCAGGTAATCTAGGAGCAGAGGGTCTGAAGCTGAAAGGGATTAGACCTTTTTGCTCTTGTATCTGGAGGAAAACATTTTTCATTTGGCTGCATAAATCTTCTTAGTGTTTGTCTTTTTAGCCATCCTCAGTATCTTAAGAACCTGCTCAGAGTACTGCGAGGATGGAAACTCTAACTCCTATAGAACCAGGCCTTGAGATGAAGAGAGTGTATGTCTGGATAATGCACTCCTGTCTGAGGAAGGGTCAGCAAGGAGTGAGTTGGAGGCAGGCGAATGGGCCTGCTGCAGGACACTGAGAGAAGGAGAGGGTACCAGGCTTGCCTGGGCCAATCCGGAGCCACCTGGATCATTGATGCAGGCTGTTGTCTGAGTTTCAGCAAAACCCTGAGTATCAGGGGGAAGGGAGGGAATGTGTATAGGAACCTCCCTGATCAGTCCAGGATAAGAGCATCCAGAGGAAGTTTCCCGGGACTGGGGGACTGCAACAGTACTGAGGAAGCTGAAAATTGAGGGGTGAGGCAAACAGATCCACTTCTGGTGTGCCCCACCGCCTGAACACTGTGGCTAGTACTTGCTTGTTCAGGGTCCATTCGCTCTGGCCTTGACTGATGCAACTCAGAGCATCTGCCAGGATATTGTGTTTGCCTGGGAGGTGAATAGCTGAGAGGCTGACTCCCAGGGAGAAGGCTAGAGACCAGAGCTTCAGAGCTTCCAAACAGAGTATTCCTGTTCTGGTATCACCCTGCTTGTTTGTGTAAAACATTGCAGTGGTGTCGTCTGTTCGAATTTGAACCTCCTGCCCTTTTATGCTGGGACCGAAAGCTTTGAGAGCTAGAAAGATTGCTCTGAGTTCCAAGAGATTTATGTACAACTGTGACTCTTTGAGAGTCCAGGTACCACTTACAGAGGCACTGACCCGATGTGCTCCCCACCCTAAGGGGGAGGCATTTGCGGTGATCACCTTTTGGGTAGCAGAGCTTGGAAGGGTACCCCTGCCTGTAAATTTGCTGGGTTCTTCTACCACAGCAGGTTTTGGAGGAACTGCTCCATCACAGGTATCAGCTTTGAAAAGTTGTTGCTTCTCTGAGATCAGCGAGCTCTGAGGTAGGCTTGCAGGAGTCGCATCCTGTACCTGACTCCTGGGACCACTGCAGTCATTGAAGCCATATGTCCCAAGAGTTTGAGAAAATGTCTGGCTGGTTTTGGCTGTCCCCAGGTGAAAGAATCTGCCACTGAAAGGAAACTCTGAATTCTTTCCTGCGGGAGGAAAGCATATCCTTTCTGAGAGTCCAGCTGGGCCCCTATGAAGGTGAGCATCTGGGTGGGTTCTGGGTGACAGTTCTTTAGATTTACCAGGAAACCCAGGGACTCCAGAGTGAGTTCTGTAAGGGATAGGGACTCTCTGACCTGGCAAGGAGACTTTGCTATTATGAGCCAGTCATCCAGATAGGGAGAGAGAGCGACACCCAGTCTCCTGAGGTGTGCTGCTACCACTGCGAGGCACTTGGTAAAGATTCTTGAGGCCGAGGACAGGCCAAAGGGCATTGCGTCTAACTGATAGTGGTCCAAAGGAAGTTTGAATCTAAGAAACTTCCTGTGAGATCTCCTTATGGCTATGTGGAAGTAAGCATCCTTTAAGTCCAGGGAGGCTAGCCAGTCTCCCTGCTGTAAGGACAGTATGACCAGTAACAGAATGACCATTTTGAATCTGGGTCTTTTCGGGTGTCTGTTTAAATATCAGATTTAAGATAGGTCACCACTCCTCAGTTTTCTTTTGTGTCAGAAAGTACCTGGAATAGAGGCCCTTACCTCTCTCGTAGGCTGGAACCCTCTCCACTGCTCGCAGAGCCAGAAGGTTTTGTGCCTCTAATTCCAACAGTGGTATCTGTGTTGGGGACAGAGGTCTTGACACCTGGGTACACTTGAGGTCTGGCATCTGCTTGAACTGTAGTGGCAGACCCTTCTCCACTACCTCCAGCACCCACTTGTCTGAAGTAATGAGGGACAGTTCTGAAGATAGTGGAAAAGTCTACCTCCCACCAGAGGAGAGGAGGTGATCTGGACACACACACATCAGGACTTAGACTGCGAGGCAGTCAGCTGAGTAGAGGTGGCGCTTCTTTGGCCTCTTCTGCCTCTGTCTCTGAAAGGCCCCCTGTACTGGCCGAAGTCAGATTGGGGATAGGGATTGTAAGGCCTGGAAAAAAACTTCTGCCCCTACCGCCCCTGTGACGGGATCTCTGAGGGGTGGTAGGCTTACGTTTAGATGAGTGACTCTGCCAGGAGGCCTTGTACTCATCAACATTTTCATGTAGTCAGTGGTTCTGTAATCAAACAACATGTTTTGATCACAGGGAAAATCCATGGCCTTGGTCTGAGTGTCTGTGGTTAGACTTGTAGTTCTAAGCCAGGTGAAGAATCTCAGACAGATGGCATGGGCCATCCCCCTAGAGGCTGCATCATTGTTGTCATCTACCACATGAAATTGGTATTTGGTAGCTTCCAAGGCAGTTTTTGTCATATCCACCAGCTCCTGCACCATAGAATCTGACCCACTGTGGGCAATGGCCAGGACAGACGTCCATAGGGCTTTCTGTTATTTGGCTGTGAACGCCATGTATGAAGAAAGTCTGAGAAGCAGGGAGGCTGTGGCATACATTTTCTTTGCTATAAAGTCAATTTTCTTGGAGTGCCTGTCAGGAGGTAAGGGGGACAATGAAACCCCAGCTTTCTCACAAGCTGCCTGCTGCACTATACTCTCGTGGCTAGGATGTGCAGACAGGAATTTGGTACCAGTTCTATACGATCTGTATTTTTCTCAATCTGCTTGTCAACCCCTGTCACCGAAGTGGGGATTTGAAGCACTTTCATGGTATTTCTTTTGAATGCATTATAGATAGGGGCAACCAGGGTCTTAGGGGTTGAAAGAGCTCTCATCTCCCTATAATCTTCATCTTCATCAACATCCTGGTTGGGCTCCTGCTTAGGGAGGTCCAAGGTGTCAAGCATATTTTGTAAAAATGTAAACATAGAGGAGGAATCCGGGGCATCCCTGAATGGAGGGTCCGGGTACTCATGGGGCTCAAGGCCCTCAAAATCCATGTCAGGGGCATCATACAAATGTTCTTCTTCATCTATGTCACCCTTAGAGTCTACAGAGCAGAGAACTGTGGAAGAGTGCTTGCCAGTCCCAGTAAATATAGGCCCCATCTTTTTTAGGGTTTGAAACAGTTGCCATGCTTTTGCCATGTCTTGCACAGATGGGAGATCCTGTGCAGACTTTGGTTGTATGTGTTTGTTTTTTCTTTATGCTTTAAGCTGCCTGTTGTCTTGCTATTGGCTTTCCCAGGAGCAACAGGAGCATTTTGTTTTCTTGACAGAGTTTCTTTTTAGCCACTTCCTCAGCGACTTGATCAAGCTTCCTTTTTTCATCACCTTTATTATTTTTTAATTTGTGAGGAACTTCATCTTTGGAAGCTTTTTTTTTTGGTTGGTATCTGGAGGGTTCCTCAGCATCTCTGCTTACATTTTTATTGTTAATACTTTTAGATGGCCCCTCATCGGAAGCCTTTGAATTATCTTCAGCCATAATAATTAAAGGTTTCTTTGCTATGTGCCAATTTAAACAAAGCAAACCCAAGATCTGGACCTCACGAACAGAGTGCAGGTTTCTGTGAAATGCTACCCGCCAGTCCTGCCCCAGTTAAATAGCTGTCTGTTTTAAAGTGCCTTTTTTTGTAGCACTGGGATCTATACCAGTGCCAATCTTAATAGAATGCCCAGTAATACTGATCAACTGCACACAGGTTTCTGTTAAAATGCCACCGGCCAGTCCTGTGACAGATGACAACTTAGGTCCAGTTTTTTTATTTGTAATTTGGTTTTTCTGTCAATGCCAATCTTCAGAGAACCCCCAGGCAACTATCAAAGCTTGAAATCTTAATGCGTGCCTCGAGGTAAAGCCCACGAGGTTTGAAATAAAAGACAAGGCAACTGATGCTAATTTGACAGTTCCATCAAGAATTAAGTTAAAAAAGGGAGGAACCATCAAAATTAAACATCCTGGGTAAATAACAAATATAATTTAAGCAGATACAGTAAAAATAAAGTAAAGATAATGCAGTCACAGTAAAATTTTCTGCGAATTTGCGGAAAATCAGCTGCTAATAAAAAAAGTAAAATTCCACTCAGCACACTAAAAAAGTACATTTAAGAGGAAAACTTTACCAAGACAAGCAAACAGGAGGCTGTCAACAAGGAAAGTTGAGAGGCGCCTCAGGGGCAATGTTGCTCAGTCCAGCCGAGAAAAAATTCTGAAGCCTTCAGTCTGCTCTTACTCAGCTTACTCCCCCTCCTGTTTTTTGATTGGCTATTACCCAAAGCTCATTTAAATAAAATTCTCTTTTTCGTTTTACAAATGAGCCATTGTTTAATAGGAATAATGCATGACAGGGTGGGTGTTATGTTGGGATAACATCCCTTCTTGGGTGTTATACGCTCTCGGCCTGTGGCCTTGGGCCCAACCACCCAAAGCAGGACGTTATCCCAGCATAACACCCACCCTGTCATGCATTATTCATTTAATATATTATAATATTTAGCATCTTTCTTTCCTTCTTTCTTTCTTTCTTTCTTTCTTTCTTTCTTTCTTTCTTTCTTTCTCTCTCCCACTTTCTTTCTTTCTTGTAAGACATACTAAGCTGATAACAACTCATTTCCACATGCCTCCTGAGAGAGGAGAGGAAGAAAACACAGCAGATAAAAGAATAAAAAGTACATTAACAGAATACATTATTAAGTATTATTATTATTATCTTTTGGTAACCAGGTAAGGCCCACTAGGCATGAAACCTGTTTTCAGGGGTGACCTGGGAGCACTGGGAGGTTAAGTAACTTGTTTAGGGTCACACAGTATGCAAGTGGGGGTTGTGTGACTCAAACCCAGATCTGCTGAATGTACCAAGCTCAGTCACTTGTTACTCTAACCTCTAGGCTATACTGCCAGCCAGTAAATGACCCCCAGTAAACGACAAGCAATATAGTGCATAAGTATAGGAGCAAAGTACAGAGAAAATAATTGTATAGAGTGTTGTACATTATGAATTTCTTCGCACACCCGAGGTGTGTGATTCCACATAAACCACGAGTGCAAAGCATGAGTGGTTTGTGATGTTATATGCAAGAGGGTGTGTAAAAAGAAAATAATGTCAACACCCCATAGTTTATTTTATATATTGTAATTGCTGCATTATCTGGAGAAATAGTGTAAAACTTTGAATAGTTTATTTGCTTACTCATTTACTGTTTAGATTAATGATGATAAATTAATTAACTCCATCTTATAGCTAGACAAACACACCATTCACTGCACACAGTGGCATGGTTTCAGAAAACTTCACAGCACTAACACCGGCTTGGTTTAATATTCCAGTTACCTCCACAATGCTTTGGACAGCGGAAACATGGTCAGGGCCATCCTAACAAAGGCCTATTATCTAGTCAGTCACAAGCTCCTGCCACAAAACTGAATGACCTGCACCTATCATTGGACACTGTTCACTGGTTCAATATGTATTTCTCCATCAGGGACCTAAGAGCCAAAATTGAAGATACAGCCTCCTCTGAAAGGGTAGTCTCAGTGGGGTACCTCAAGACTTTATCCTGGACCACCTACTATTTGGTGTCTCCGTGAAGCAGCTGTCTGAAGCCTGCCACACTGCCAACATTCTCCTGTATGCTGATGATGCTGTTGTTTACACTAGGCACTACAACAAGGATAGCTTTACCCAAGCCTTCCAAAGCAACTTTGTGTCAATTATAAAAAGACAAAGACTATGCTGTTCAGCAGTTCACACTCGAAGGATCCCCTCCCCCAGATATTTTCAGTGCACTGGGTACTAGGCTGTAACAGGTTGAGACCTTCAAATACCTGGGACTGTACCTCGATGACATCCTGTCTTGTGTCCCCCATGTAGGTAACCTTGCGAAAACAATCAACCACAGGCTGGCTGCACTGTACAGAAACAGGAACAACCTTACTCAGCAAGCCATATGCCTAATTGTATCTAGCTCTGTCCTGTCTCTAATTGATTATGATCTGATTGTCTACTCAGCGGCAAATGAATCTGTTATGGAGAGAATCAGAGTACCGTGCAGCAAAACCTAATGCTGAACTCCATGCGCACAAGCACTACAGCCAGTGTGGTTTGAGAACTGGAACATGAAACAGAACAAGTTAACCCCACTCAGTCTTCAAAATGAAACACAAAAAAACAGTAACTGTGGAAAGCTAATGGTTTAATGAGAGCCAAACATGCCAAGTTAGCACAGCACCAAACTAGCTGGGGCTAGTTCAGTGCCATGCTACCTTAGCATATTTGGCTCTCACTAGCCTGCATACTGGTCCTGGGTGCAGATACACACCCACAGCTATGACCTGTTCTCCCTAACCAATTGGCTACCCTTCACTAGCAGTATTAGACATCAGACTTGCTTACTAGGTAGAAAGGTTCTCCTAGGTCTTACCCCCGAGCCTAAAAACTTGTCTGAACAAGGTCAATAAGCAGTACCACATCTGAAGCATGTTCAGCCACAGACTCCTGAAACCTTTATACTGGACTAGCTGTGGGCAATGCCTCTTCTCAGCCAGAGCAACAAACTGGTTAAATGACTTCCCAAGCACAATCTATAATATGACCAAGCTGAACCAGTTCAGAAGATCACTTTGGGCACATCTAACCAAACAGGCTAACTGTTGCTGTACGTAACTGACTGATCATATTTCCCAAGCTTACCCCGGGTGATGCGCTCACTGTTAAACTCTGTAACTGACTCATTGTTACTGCGTCCTTATTTGCCTGTGTATTCTGACTCAGTGTTAGCTATGCTGGACTAAGATATCCATCTTTGCACTTGTCTACTGTGTTATGTTATCCACTGTATTGCCTGTACTGTCTCCAGTTTGTATACTTCCCAGATGCAGAACCTTTGTAAAAGAACACCTGTGCTCAAAGGTATTTCTGAGTAAATATAAAATAACAAAAATAAAAAAACAAACATTTACAAATAAACCAAAAAGTTGACTTGAGAAAAAACATCCAGTTTATGTGTCTTCAGAGCACATGAGGAAACAACGCTTTTTTCAGGATGTGTTTGATTTATAGCTATGTCATAATAACCACCCATGCATTATGGCAAAAGTCAGTTATTACAGCATTTGAAAGTGGTAGCAACCCAGTTATTAAACACTCTAATCAGTAATTATAATACATTACTGATGCACATATTAATATTCAGTGCAGCATAAATAAAGCGTGGGTGTATAATGTAGTTAAAATTGCACTAGAAAGGAACAGTGAAACAATCCCAGCTGTAGCAAACAAGTGTATGTGTATGTGTGGGGGCGGGGCATGAAAGCAAACAAGGGTAGGAGCAATCAGTGGGGGTGGTGGAGGTTGCAAGGTAAGAGGTAAGGGACAGTTGCAGGAAGGAGATATAAAGTCACACAGAAGAGACTTAAGGGAGGAGGAGGAGGAAGAGGCAGAGTGGCTAGACAGGGGGAAGAGAGGACCAGAGTTTATTACCGCTGGTGGCCTACTTGGAAGTAGAGTGGTTCAGTGCTGCACCAGGCAGCATATCTGAAATACAGCTTTTGGGAGAGCTGGTGAGAAGCATAGCCTTTTGCAGAGTGGCAGCAGCATACCCGTACAACTCTGTGTAGTGCTGTTCAACTAGAGAGAACTAAAAGTTACTCTTATGAAACTGTTCCCATGGACCATTTAATAGTCCTTATACAAGCCATTGGTAGGCTCGTTGCTGAAATGATAGTTCAGTTTTACTTAAAGTATTTCAAAAATGTCAAAGTTTCCTAACAGAAAATGCTGTTGCATTTCCAAAATTCCAGTACAAGTATCAAGTGGGTACATTCTGTTTTCTATTTTTTTATGTTTTAATAAGGATGGGTCAGTCAGGATGTTTAAGCTAAGGAGGCAAGGGGCACTGGGGGGCACAGGCTAAGAACAGAGGGGGGAAGATTTAGGAGGGAAATGAGGAGACACTTTTATGGAGAAGGTGGCAGCAAAATGGAACAGACTACCAGAATGGGTGGTCTCATGTAAATCTGTGAACATCTTTAAAAGGGCATAGGACAGGGAGAAGAGGAGAGTGAGGGTGGGGGAGGTGGGGGTGGCAGTGGGATGACAAAGGGGAAGGGGTGGGGCAGCTGCAAACTAGGAGTGCTAGCTGGACACTAGAGCAGACATAGATAGACTGGATGGTCTGTTTCTGCTGGAACATTTGTATGTTCATATGTTTAATGGAGTCTCTGATAGCTATTCTACCATGCACAGCTAGCCAGATAATATTCCACAACGACCGTCGCAAATATTGATGGTCGCTTACTGCATCTGAAAAAAAGAAAAGATATGCATTTTTATGCAGGGGGCTATGCCCTTCGCACCCCCCCCCCAAGGGGGAAAGCCCCCCAAAATAAAGATAATCAGCTCCACAGGGAGGGGCCCAGACTTAGGGTAAAACATAAAGATTTAAAAAACAAAAATATTTCTTTCACAGGTATCACAGGTAGTATCTGAGCTTAAAATGGACTTTTATCCATGATGCTCACTCAATTGATAAACCTGTGCTTTCTCTTGAAAGTATTTGTCTAATTTTGATTTTGTTTATAGCTGAACTCCCCACTACTTCCAAGGCTAGTTTATTCCAAACTGGTGCAATTCTTTGGCTGAACCACTTCTCTCTCCTTACATTTGCTCCCATTAAGTTGAAGTGGGTGTGCCCTTGTGTTATAGACCTGGTCCTTTAGTTTCAGCCCTAGACTCTCCCAAAGTGTATTGTCTTCCAAGGCTTTATAGCACAGGCACATGTCTTCTCTAGCTCTTCTATACTCCAATGAATACAAATGCAAATTTCTCACCTAGTTTTGTGATCTAAACCTTTTTGGTCCCTTACTGCTCTTGCTGCTGCTCTCTGTACTCTTTCTATCATGTCAGTCTCGATCTTTTTGTATGGAGACCAGACTTGAACCCCATATTCCAGTATTAGCCTCACCACTGATTTATACAGTGGAACCAGCACCTCTCTTTCTCTACTCACAATATGCCTGATCATGCTATTTAATACCCTGTTACTACGTTGAACAATATTTTTACAGTGAATTTCAAACTGTAAATCTTCGATTATAGCTATATCTAGGTCTCTTTCTTTGGTTACCGTTTTCAGGATGAAGTTATTTAGGGTATATACATTAACTGGATTATTTTGTACCTATTTGCATGACTGTGCACTAATCTTGATTTAGATATAAATTCTGTTTAATAGTCCATGCTTGTACGTATTGTAATGCCACCTGTAATGCCTTTGCATCTTTTTGGTTTCTTATGATTGCTCCCATTCTACAGTTACCTGCAAATTTGGTTAGCCATATATTCCCTTTATTAAATTGTACTGATGAAATGTACATATTAAACAAACATGGCCCCAACACTGAGCCCTGAGGTACTCCACTTGTCACCACTGCTCAATCAGAAAGTACCTCACCTTATGCTCACGCTGTGCTTTCTACCTGAGAGCCATGAGTGAACCCATTTAACAATATTTTCATGTATTCCCATGTTGTTCAGCACCTCTATTAAGTCTAGATGAGGAAGTTTATCAAAAGCCTTCAAGAAGTCCAAGTACACCACATCTACAGATTCTTCCTCATCCAAGGCCCTGCTTACTCTGTCATAGAATTCCAACATATTCGCTTGACAGGATTTTCCCTTTGTGAAACCATGTTGTGATTTATAAGTTCTGTTCTATTAAGTTAATTATCTGATCTTTTAATATACCCGCTAAGATTTTGCACAGGACAGATGTCAGGCTAACAGGGCAATAATTTGCTGGGTGCTTACTTTATAGAGAAAGCACAGGTTAATTAACTGAGCAAGCATCACGGACGCAAGTCCATTTTAATGAACCTGGGAAACAAAAACCCAGGGAAAGAGTACACAACGGGGGGGCGGAGGAGAGGTATTAACAACAAGAACAATGGAAAGGGACCTGGGGGTGGTCATATCAGATGACCTAAAGGTAAGCAATCAGTGTGAGAAGACAAGGCAGTAAGAATGGTTGGGGTAATACTGGGATGTATAGAATAATAATAATAATTTTATTTATAAAGCGCCTTTCAATATATCAAGGCACTGAACATTTTAAAACCATAATTTCAAATACAAATCTACAATACATATAAATAAAATCATGCCATAATAACATCAGATATTAAAATCAATTAATAAGTTATAATAAAAAATACAAGCGCAATAAAATTAACTTAATTATCCAGGAAGGCCATTTGCCATAAGTAAGTTTTCAGATCCTTCTTAAATGCCTCCACAGAGGTGCACTCCCATAACCGGAATGGCAGAGAATTTCAAAGAGTGGGTGCAGCATGAGAAAATGCTCTGCTACCTGAAGATTTTAAACTCACTCTTGGAATCTCTAACAACCCTTCGTTGGCTGAGCGGAGTGATCACCAGGGCAGTAAGGCACCAGAAGTTCTTTCAGATAGGTCGGACCCTGATCTTGAAGGGCTTTGAAAGTCAGTAAAATGACTTTAAAGGTGATCCGCCACTGTATAGGGAGCCAGTGCAGTTCGTGCAGCACTGGCATAATATGACAGAACCTTCTTGTCCCAGTCAAAACCCGGGCTGCAGCGTTCTGCACCAGCTGTAGGTGATGGATTTCAACTTCAGAAAGCCCAAAGTAAAGGGCGTTGCAGTAGTCCAAGTGCGAGGACACAAAGGCGTGGACCAACGTTGGCAAAGAGTCAGATGGAACAAGGTGCCTAACTCTGGCAATATTCCTAAGATGGTAAAAGGAAGTTCTGACAACGGCCGACACTTGAGATTGTAGGGTCAGCCTGTCATCTAGGACAATCCCAAGGCTACGCACCCGTTCAGAGGTTGGAAGTGACAAGCCGCCAAGAAAAATTCCAGAAGGCGTGCCATCATGTGACCTCTCTATCTGATCACCCGGGTCCACAACCAAAACCTCTGTCTTCTCTGAGTTCAACTTAACCAACTAGAATCCATCCAACCTTGAGTTCCTTCCAGACAGTTGTTAAACACGCGAGAGCTCCATCCTGGATGGTGTCGAAGACAGGTATAGCTGGGTATCATCTGCATAGCAGTGAAACCTCAGCCCATACCTCTTATATCGTCTCAGAGGCAGCATATACACTGCAAATAACATGGGTGACACCACGGAACCCTGAAGCACTCCACACAACAAAGAGGTTGGGCCAGAGGAAAAAATCCCCGACACAACTCTTTGTGATCTCCCAGTGAGGAATGAGGTGAACCATTGTAAAACAGTTCCCGACATTCCACAAATTTGCCTCAGGCATGCTATCAGCACCAGGTGATCCACAGTGTCAAAAGCTGACGAGAGATCAAGGAGAACCAGAATGGAATGTCTCTTCTGAACCCGCGTCCTCAGAAGATCATTAAGCACCCGAACCAGTGCAGTCTCGGTGCTGTGTCTTTTACGGAAACCAGATTGGAAGGATTCATAGATATTATGGATGGTTAAATGGTCCTCCAATTGGGCTGCCACTACCTTCTCAATAACCTTCCCAATAAAGGGAAGGTTAGAGATAGGTCTGTAGTTTGAGAAACAGTCTGGGTCCAAGATAGATTTCTTCAAGAGCGGTGTCACCACTGCCTCTTTCAGGGAGCTAGGAAACTTACCTGACTCTGAGGAGCACCAGACTATTTGCGCCAGGACTGGACCGATGATATCAGAACAACCCAAAATTAGGGAAGTCGGTCCAGGGTCCAAACTACAGCTTGTGGGATGCACACTATGGATGATCCTCATAATATCCACAAACTCAGGTTGTCCAAAGGAACTCCAAGAGAACTGAGGCATTATGAACTCACAGTGTTCTACAACATCACCCTTAGAGGTTGCCGGACACAAGTCCACCCTGATGTCAGCCACTTTAGATGCAAAGTAACGAGCGAGCTCCTTGCACTCTAATTGCGAAAAAGCTTTTTGAACTTGCAGACAGGCTGGGTTGCACAGTCTGTCTACAGTTCGAAACAGCTGAGCCGGTCGATTCTGAGCAGCTGCAATCTCCCTGGACAGGAATTCTGCCTCCTTATGGGTGATTGCAGATTGATAGATAGAATAATGTTCCATCAATCTAAGGCGGTTGGCTTCAAGGGTGGACTTGCGCCAACAGTGCTCTAACCTTTGCCCCTGTCTCCACATCTCCCTCAGTGTCCCATCAAACCGAGGGGACCTGGGGTGAAGGGATAAGGGGCGCTCACAAAAAGGAGCAATAAAATCCAGGGCAGCCGTAACGGCCTCATTATAGGCCGACACCAGCGTCTCTGGATTACTGTTCACCAACATGGGGGATGATAGGTCAAGGACCGCCGCAAGGTCTTGTGAAGTAATATTCCGTAATGGGCGGTATCTGACCATCTCCACAAGGGAAGGCCTTCTATGGGAGGTGCAAAAATTGAACCTCACGGTGTAGTGGTCAGACCAGGTGACTGGTTCCACCCCCACGTCGGATGCATCAAGCCCTAGAAGGAAGACTAAGTCCAGAGGGTGTCCAGATTTATGCGTAGCAATGGAAACTACATGTGTAAGGTCCAAAGAAGACATTAATTGGAGGAAGTGATTACCAAATTGTGAGAGTTCATCGTCGACCCAGGCGTTGAAGTCACCCAGAACCATCAATCTGGGTGACTCAAATGACGTCAATGAGGAAGTCTGCTAATTCCTGTAAGAAGCATTTCCCATCTCTGGGTGGATGGTAGATGAGAACAATTCGAACACCTACATCTGATACCCTCTGTGTCTCTCTGTACAGACAGCTGGTGAGACCCCAGCTGGAGTACTGTGTGCAGTTCTGGAGACCCAATCTCTGCAAAGACATAGACAGGATGGAAGCTGTCCAGAGGAGGGCAACTAAAATGGCGCAGGGTCTGCACCGGAAGACATATGAAGAGAGACTTAAGGAGCTTAATATGTATAGCCTCGAGGAAAGGAGGGGGGACATGATAGAAACTTTCAAGTACCTCAAGAGAATTAACAAAGTCCAAGAGGGTAGCATCTTTCAAAAAGAGGTGCAAGAACAAGAGGGCACAATTTGAAGATGGGGGGCTCAGAGGTAATTTAAGGAAGTATTTTTCACAGAGAGGGTTGTGGATGCATGGAACGGCCTTCGGAGGAGGTTGTGAGTCAAAATCAGTGGTGGAATTCAAGCATCGTGGGACAGTCATAAGGCAATTCTGGGGGTGGGGGTAGGAAGAAGTAGGCTGCTGGTTAACTAGGATCTGCAGCTTATCCAGTAGGTAGAGAAATGGGCAGATTGGGTGGGCCATGCAGTCCTTATCTGCTGTCAAATTCTATGTTTCTATGTTTCTATGCTACAGCTGTGCACTCGAAGGACTCAGCCTCACCTATTACTACATTCGTGAGGCCCAATTCAGTCTTGAAACAGACTGTAACCCCCCCCCCCGCAGTCCAATCTCGGGCGGTGTATCACTGAGTACCCGGCCGGAGTCATGGCCTCCACTATGGGGCCTGAATTTTCATCCAGCCAGGTCTCGGTGATGCAAGCCAGGTCAGCTGAGCCAACAAGATTGGCAATAATAGCGGTCTTATTCCTGATGGACCTGGCATCGCATAACACCGCCCGAGTTGGACAAACCTCGGAGGTTGGCAAACCTATCTGCCTTCTAAATTCAGTAGTGCCCTTGGGTATGGGCACCAGACATGGTAAACCCCGGCCTGGATTCCATTTCGTCCCAGGGTGCCTTCTGGACTTAATAACCCCGATATGATGGCCCTGCTTGTTCATCCTCTCCTGTTCACATACCCCTGCCCTCTTCACTCTCCTACGAATAATCCCTAATGCTCTACAGCACTGGTTGGTGTCGAATTGTAGGGGAAGGGTATAAAAAGGGTCGAGGGCATGAAGAGAGGAGAATGAATAGCACACCACCGTGGGGACTAAAGACCAGCACATGTCGCTGCTTAAACAAAACAATAAACACCAAACACAAAATAATCAATCTTAACAATTGATCAAATAATCCCTAAACGTGTCCAGCATAAATAAACAAAATCAAATAAACAAAAAACCCAACCTCACAGAAAAATTCAAATCGGGACTGAGAGGCATCTCCAATAGAAAACAGGAAGTTGTTATCCCTCTATACAGAAAGTTGGTGAGACTCCATCTGGAGTACTGCATGCAGTTCTGGAGACCCCATCTCTGTAAGGACATAGACAGGATGGAGGTAGTCCAGAGGAGGGCAACTAAAATGGTGCAGGGTTTGCAACAGAAGCCGTACGAAGAGAGACTAAATGAGCTTAATATGTATATCCTTGAGGAAAGGAGGAGAGGGGGACATGATAGAAACTTTTAAGTACCTCAAGGAAACTGTGGAAGTCCAAGAGGCAACATCTTTCAGAAAAGAGATGTGCAAGAACAAGGGACACAATTTGAAGACAGAGGGGGACAGCTCAGGGCAATGTGAGGAAGTATTTTTCACAGAGAGGGTGGTCGACACATGGAATGGCCTTCCTGAGGAGGTCATGGAGTCAAAAACGGTGGGGGAATTCAAAAATGCATGGGACAGATATAAGGCAATTCTGGTGGGGGGGTAGGAAGAAGTAGGCTGTTGGTTAAATAGGTTAAATAGGATCTACAGCTTATTCAATAGGTAGGGAAATGGGCAGACTAGGTGGGTCAAGCGATCCTTATCTGCAGTCAAAGTCTATGTTTCTATGTTTCTATGGCCTGTTTTGGGGCCTTTCTTATATAAGGGTATAACTGTGGCAGTTCTCCATTGGTCCACCACTTCACCTCTATCTATGGATGTTTGAAATATATACATTGGGGGGAAACTATTTCGTTAGTTAATTCTTGTAGCACTCTTGAATGAAAGCCATCTGGTCCCGGGGATTTGTTGGGATTTAAGTTATGTAGTCTTGCTTTTACATCGTCTACCATGATGTGAATTTCTGGCTCTTTAAGTCGTACCAGCTTATATTTTCCTCCTGTACCTGATTTGGGGTTAAAGTGATTTTCCGATATAAAGAGCTACTCACTGTTGTGTGGTAGCTGCCCCCAGTGATAGTCATTTTAGCCAGGATATAATCTGTTTCTTGAAGCCCTGTTTTAATAAAATCTCTCATAATTTAATTTTTCCTAGAGGCTGGCTGTTCAGTCTCACAGTCCCAGTCCCGCTGAAATGCCCCCATGCTCAAGGACGTAAAGATGTGTGGCCAGGGAGAGTGTGGGGGTGCGCCCCATTAAACTGAATGGGGCTCAATTCTGATTCCGTTTTTGAGCTACAAAACGGTCAATTGGGGATTAATGAAGGACATCACTTGACTAACATGGCCCTTGTTAGTCGAGCAGTGTCCTTCAATAATCCCCAAGTGACCATTTTGTAGCTCAAAAATGGAACTGCAATTGAGCCCCATTCATTTTAATGGGGTGTGCCCCCGTGCTCTCCCTGGCCCACGTCATTACAGTATGTCCTTGAGCATGGTGTCATGTCAGCGGAACTGGGGCTGTGAGACTGAACGGCCAGCCCCTTGGAAAAACTAAATTATGAGAGATTTTATTAAAACAGGGCTTCAAGAAATGGATTACATCCCGGCTAAAATTACTATCACTGATGGCAGCTACCACACTACATGAGTGGTAGCTGCCATCTGGTACTGTACTTTGGAAAGTTCCTTTAAATACTGTAGAAAAATAACTATCTTGTATGTTAGCTGTATGATTGATGTCAGTTATTGTTTTTCCATCCATGTCAATTAGGGGCCCTATGGTGTTATTTGCTCCCTTTTTTTTGTTTATGTAAGAGTAGAATGCTTTATAGTTATCTTTAGTCTTGGATGCTAATTTTAGATAGTAACCAGTTTAGCTCCTTACTGGCTACTAGACCCAAACCTGGTTTGCTTGCTTCAGGGGCTGGAGCGTATACCGCCATGTTACTTGTCCAGCTCGGCAGTGCTAGCCCAACCATCGTGCTATATCCTGCTCTAGCAAGCATACTGTAGCTCCCTGCTACACTCTCTCTACAGGATATAGTGACTTCTTTCATCACTCACTCTACTTCCAAGCACTTTTATTGAGTCACTCATATTGAATCGCTCAGTAATAGGTGCTCATATAGGGTGTTACCTTCCTGTGGTAATGACCTCTAGTTTTATTTTAATAAAGATCACGCGAATATAGTGTGGTAGCATGTTCTGTTACCCTTTTAAAAGGCTCACCAGTTTCCTTTTCTGCCATTCAGTGAATGAAGGAACTATCCAGTCCTCCAATAGAGGGGATCAGGGTTTCTCCCTCACAGTAAGTAATAAGTAGTGTTATTAGAGATAAACATAGTTATAAAGAAAGCTATCAATTTACCATCTTAATTCCCCCATCCTTCAGTTCACTACAGTGTGGATAGCACTGTAAACAAAGAAGTCAGGCACTCATCACCTCAGGAAGAAAATGGATGCCAGCTCTAATAATATTTAAAAGTAATTTATTGTCATAAGACCGGAGAGTTGCACACCCCACAAAAACACACCCTGCCTGACACGTTTCAGACAGTATCTGCCCTTTATCAAAAGCCTTTGATAAAGGACAGATACTGTCTGAAAACGCATCGGAAATGGGGCGTGTTTGTAAACATCTCTTTACTCAATCTTAGATCAATAAATGACATTTAAATATTATTAGAGCTGTTGTTCTTTTCTACCTGAGGTGGTGTGTGCCCAAATTCTTTGTTTACAATGATTTCACTTTATTCATGAGCACCACATATCCTTGTGCACACTTTTTATGTTCGCTTAGTATGCATAGCATCCCTCTTAATAGGGTTAAGCCTACTCCTCCAGAGTCCCCAGAAGAACAGACTATATAGTCTTGTTTTCAATTTTGCCATGAGTGGGTATAAACTATAAAGCACTTCATAAAAGAACACGTGGAAGCAAGAGGATCTGTATTAAGAAAACTTTTTTCTGCTCTGAAAGGATCTCGTTTTTCCACAGAAAAAGTTTTTGTCTGCTTTTCTTAACCACTCCTACCAGTTATCCAAAGCTCTCCTCCCCAGATCAAATTTGATCCCTATTTAGGATTTTGAGAAGGCCATGCCCACACCAGCAATCTGAACATTCCGATCTAAGGGCCAGCCCCCCAGCACAGTGGTTGTGCTTCCACTTGTGATGCTGATGACCCAGGTTTGGGAGCGAGCTGGGAGTGTCAGAGGTTTGGCTGGGTGGAGGTTGAACAAGTATCCCATGGACAGCGCTCCACCTTCTATTAAGATATACTGTATCATAGTACAGTTTGTCAGTAGTACCCCATCTATCCCTTAATGATAGGCCATAATTAAAATCTCACCCCGTACCACCAACCTGTGGCATGCAAAAAGGGGTACATTTCTTGGAATAAGGCAACCCTGGAAGCTTCTGTCTGGAGGGGGGTGTACACATTAATACACTGGAACTGTAACCCTCCATATTCCATATCTAACATTAAGGATCTTTCTGGTTTAATTTCTACCAGTTTTTGCACCTGAATTGCAAAACCCCAGAACAGGATCCCCACACTGTCACACCTATCCAGCCCCATGACCAAAAAGATAGCCCATGTGTCCATAGCCTCTTTACCGAAGATATCTCAAATAGTGTTTTCAAGTGAATGTGTTTCAAAAAGAGGATATTACCAGCTGGGGTATCAAGCACAGAGATGATATATAAATATTTCTTACTATTCATGTTCAGGGTAACTTGAGTTGTTGTAGAGTCACTATACATGGTGTTATCTATGAGGGATGGGTGGCAACTGCATTCCTTATCTGGGACCTTGTTTTCTGTTGACTTTTCTTGACAGCAGACTTTTTTATAGAGATTTGTCCCAGTCTGAGGAGGGAGGAGGAAACAGAGATGCCTCCAAGTCACCTTCCTCCTCCTCCTCCTCAGTATTCCCCACCTCCTGTTTTTAGCTAGAGCAGAGTACAGTACAAGTTCTTCACTGGAGCGATGGGAAGTTTTGAAGTCTTAAATTTAGCGTTTCTATATCTTCTCTGCTTCCTAGTAGAAACCATCTACATATCTGCTTCTGAAGTGGGGAGGTTGGGGTGGGGGCATGACTGGCTGAACAGCTAGATGGTTATTATTCTGGTTTGGGAGTGCTCTGCCCTGCATTTGGAAATGGGTCTATGAGGGCTGAAAGAGGATCAGCCTGGTGGGAGTTGACCAGTCCTAGATCTTTGGTTGCTGCTGACTGTCCTAGGGAAGCCTGAACCACAGGAACCATTGTCAGGGGAGCTTGGGCTGTGATATCTGTCCCCTCCTGGACTTGTTGAGTAGTCTGTGCTTTCTCTGTTCTGGTGGAACAAGTTATTTCTGCCATTCTTTGTGCTGAGGCTTTTGTTGATCCATGTGCCTGTTCTTTAGCAATAATGTCTTCCTGATTCATCCTCATCTCTCTTGTGTGAGGCTCAGGGGCACTGCCTACAAGAGAGTGCCCCTGTTCCTCACACAGGTTATATTTAAAAGGATAAGGGCATTTGAAGCTTGTGTGACTATACTACAAGCACACTTTACACCTTTCAGAGTCAAAAGCAGAACTCAAGAGGTTCCTAGCACCACACTTGTGGCAAATTTGGGTCTATCCTGGGTAAAACACGTACCCCTATCTCATCCCAAAAGGAAACTTCATAGCAAATAGCACACAACATTGTTAATTTGCTGCAGTTTAAACCTGATTTTTCATCCCCCTGTATACACCTGCTCACTGTCAGTAATTGGATTTGGCTTGTCCAAAACCTCACATCTTTGGTGAAGCCATTAAACTACAATATGTCTGAAATATTTACACCCTCATTACAAAATAAGAGCGTTATGGTCCTGACAGCAGATCTGGATAAGGGAGTGGCATGAAAAGGGGACCAAAGAGCTAAGTTCTATAATGTGTTGTACTTAATCCAAAAGTGATCTAAAGATTTAATATATTTGAAGCGTTGAGCTTTTGGCAGAGAACAGCAAGAGGAAGGAGCTGCTTTTAGAACTTTACTACTCTACTGGACTAAAGAACTAGAACTCTGCTACTGGAACTTCAATTTAAGGTAAAAACAAACAAAAAAGAGTCAGTGTGTTTGTTTGAGTTGGGTGAAGGAATTGTTATCTGTGCAGTTAGCTAGGTGAAGAAAGAAACTGTGAATTAGGGGGAGTGGCTTAAGCAGGAAGAAGCCAAGTGTTTGCATTTAAAAACTGACCTAGACAGCTTTGGGCAGAGAACAGCAAGAAAAAGGAGCTGCTGTTAGAACTTTACTGGGACTATATTGCCCTCCATCCTTCCCCTCCGCTCCCCACCCTTAGCCGGTTCTACTTTTATAGGTACAGGATTTGACTGACAACAGGAACTTCCTGTTTGGGAGCAGAAAGGGAGTGATCACAGAGCCACCAAAGACCCACCATCCTAGAAGGAAAAGAGTAGCTCTCCATCCCCCCAGCTGCTGGAGGTCTGACTGTGAGCAACCAAGAAGGAGACTACTGAGGAATATAGGAACTTCCTGTCCCAGAACAGGAAGATCAGGAACTTTAAGGGCGTGGAGGCAGTAGGAAAGTAGGGAGAAAAAACAAAATATATAAAAGAAAATAGAGAGAGGAAAGAGTAAGTATACAAAGCAACAGTTAAGGGGCCGCACATAAGACATGATGGGAGTGGTGAGTGCAGTACAGTAGCTGTGGAGCAGCAGTCTTCTGGGAGACATTCTGGAGGATGTAGTATTGTCCCATCTGCAGGCACCTCTCTGGGCTGAGGGAGGAGGTTGCTCATCTCCAGGCTGAGTTGGCCAGGATTCAGGGGATCTCCTTTCCCACCCAGGGACCACTAGGGCCACCACCACTGCCTCAGAGTTTGCCAAGAAAGAGGAGCAGTTGGACCACAATGGGCTCAAGGAGGGTGAAGGTGTTGGAACAGAGGAGCATCCCTCCACTTGTACCTCTCCACAATTCATATGCCATTCTGGCAGAGTGTGGTTCCTCTATGGAGGCACCCACAGTGGAGACCAAGGAGGATGCTAGGAACCTCCACAAAGGAGACCCACAGGAGGGTGGCATGGGACTCCACAGGGGAAGGAAACACTCCTGGTGGGGGACTGCATTGTTAGGAGGGTAGAACTGGAAGGGAGAGAGGGGAGAGGGAAGTGAGGTGTCTGCTTGGTGCCATAGCTTGGAGGGACAGGGAGAAAATCCTCAGGATCGTGGGAGCAGCTGCATGGGGGAGGGAGCTGGATGTCATTGTCCACCTAGGGACAAATGACAAGGCTGGGAAAGGGATCAGAGCAGTGCAGGAGGAGTTTGTGGAGTTGGGGAGGAGCCTTAGATAAGTAGCATGCATGGTAACCTTCTCGGAAGTGCTGCCTGTCTATGGCATGGGTGAGGCTAGGGTGCTCTGCACCATGGGATTCAATCAGTGGTTGAAACACTGGTGCAGAGCTCAGGGTTTTGGCTTCATTGGGGACTGGGGGTCCACCTGGAGGGATGCAGGACTATATTGGTGCAATGGTATGCATCTGTCCAGGAGGGGAATCAGAATCCTAAGTGAGAGGTATATATGTGTCATTGGCAAGCATTTAAACTAGCCAAGAGGGAACGCACTGAAAAGGAGAAAGGAAATCCTAGCCCTCCCCCCAAAAATCAGGGCAGTTAGTGAGGTAAACACTAAGAAGAGTTGATAGGGAGAAGGACAGGGGTAAATGGAGAAAAAGACAAAAGCAGTAAGGACAGGGGTGGGGCAAAAAAGAGAAGGCCATCAAAAAATGGAGGGTAATGAGTACCAATGCCCATAGTCTAGGTAACATGCTCCCTGAACTGGTGTCCTTGTTGGAAGAGGGAGGCCTGGATATTGTGGCAGTCACAGAAACATGATACACAGAGAATCATGACTGGGATGTCAACATACCAGTGTACACAAGCTACAGGAGGAACAGGGAGGGTAGAAGAGGAGGAGGAGTAGCTCTCTATGTAAGGCACGGGATCAAAGCAACAGAACTAAAGGGTAAATACGGAGGAAAGAAGGCACTATGGGTCACCCTGGAGACTGGAAATGGCACCACGATCCGCACAGGAGCTGTCTACAGACTCCCATCTCAGGGGAAGAAATGGACAAGGAAATGATAGAAGGCATCCTTAGGATGGCAGAGAAAGGGGAGATATTGCTGATGGGGGACCTGAATATGCCAGATGTTAACTGGAGCACCTTTGCTGCAGCCACATCCAAGAGCAGGGCCATTCTTAATATCCTACAGGGGGCATACCTCAGATAGCTAGTGTTGGAACCCACTTGAGAGGAAGCAATCTTAGACCTGGTACTCTCAAATGGGGACAGAGAGAGAATCTCAGATCTAGAAGTGGGTAGCCATCTGGGAACAAGTAACCAGCAAACAGTGTGGTTCATGATAAACTAAGCTGTAGAGTCAAGCTATACAAAAGTGAAGGTATTGGACTTCAGGTGGGCTGATTTTGTCAAAAATGGGAGAGTCCCTCAGAAAAGCACTAGCAAACAGGCAAGAAGGAGGGTGAAGCAACAATAGGGAAACATCAAAACTGTCATCACAGAGGCTCCAAGCCTTTGTGTCAAGCAAATAAATCAAAATGGAAGAAAAAAACACTATGGTTCTCAAAAGAGGTGGCGGGGAAGGTTAGGGAGAAAAAGATAGCATTCAGGAAGCATATGGAAACACAGAAGGAGAAGGACAGAGAACTGTACCAGTTAAAGAAGAAGGAAGTGGGGAAGGCAGTCAGAATAGTAAAGGCCCAAACTGAGGAAAAGATAGAGAACTCAGTTAAGAAGGGGGATAAAACCTTTTATAGGCACATTAGGGAGTGAAGAAAGACAAAGGGAGGGATACTCAGGCTAAATAAAGAGGAGGGTGGGTGGGCAGAGAGGGACAGTGAAAAAGGAGGAATACTGAATGAATACTTCTGCTCAGTATTCACAAAAGAAGAGGAAGGGGAGGTGCCTAATCCAGTCAGTAGAAGCACTCTGGATAGGGGGGTCAATATCAGTCCTTTCACGAAAGAAAGGGTTCTGAAAGAACTCCTAAAACTGAAGGTGGACAAAGCAATGGGGCCTGATGGGATTCACCCCAGAGTTCTAAAAGAACTAAAGGGAGAATTAGTAACACCACTGACTATTCTTTTTAACAAATCATGGTAGGATGGTGTGGTACCTGAGGAGTAGTGGAGGGTGGATGTGAATCCCCTTCACAAAAGTGGGAGCAAGACAGAGGCAGGAAACTAAAGACCTGTCAGTTTTACCTCAGTGGTAGGGAAAATGATGGAATCACTTCTGAAGGAAAGAACTGTAGAGTACCTAGAGGCAGGCTGGGCACAGGACCCAAGGCAGCATGGATTCACAGCGGAAAGGTCATGTCAGATGAATATAATCGATTTCTTTGACTGGGTGACCAAAGTAGTAGTGTAGGGAGGAGCTGTGGACATGGCCTACCTAGACTTTAGCAAGGCATTTGACACAGTCCCACACAAAAGATTAATAAACAAATTGGCCAGCCTGGGAGTGGGTCCCAGAGTGGTAGCCTGGGTAAAACACTGGCTAGACAACAGGATGCAGAAGGTAATAGTAAATGGAGTCCAAAGCGAAGAAAGGGGGGGTTACTAGTGGGGTACTGCAGGGTTCAGTACTGGGTCTGGTCATTTTTAAAGTCTTTATAAGTGATATTGCAGAGGGACTGGAAGGAAAAGTATGCCTCTTTGCAGCCAACACAAAGATCTGCAACAGGGTTAATACACAAGGTGGGGTGGAAAGGATGAGAAGGGACTTGGCAAGGTTGGAGGAATGACCGAATGTATGGCAGCTTAGATTCAACACAAAGAAGTGCAAAGTAATGCACCTGAGAAACAAAAACCCAGGGAAAGAGTACACAATAAGAGGTGAGATACTGACAACACCAAAAAAGGAAAGTTTTATCAGATGACCTAAAGGTGGACAAGCAATGTGAGAAGGCAGTAAGGAAGGCTGGGGGACTACTGGGATACTTAGGGAGAGGCATCACTAGTAGAAAACAAGAAGTTGTTATCCCTCTGTACAGACAGTTGGTGAGACCCCATCTGGAGTACTGCATGCAGTTTTGGAGACCCCATCTCCTCAACAATATAGACAGGGTGGAGGATGTCCAGAGGAGGGCAACCAAAATGGTGGAGGGTCTGCACCAGAAGCCATATGAAGAGAGGCTAAATGAGCTTAATATGTATACCCTCAAGGAAAGGAGGGAGAGGAGGGACATGATAGAAACTTTAAAGTACGTCAAGGGAATCAACAAAGTCCAAGAGGGTATCATCTTTCAGAAAAAGATATGTGCAAGAACAAGGGGGCACAATTTGAAGATAGAGGGGGGACAGTTCAGAGGTAATGTGAGGAGGTATTTTTTCATGGAAGAGGGTTGTGGATGCATGGAACAGCCTTTCTGAGGAGGTTGTGAAGTCAGAAACAGTGGGGGAATTCAAGAATGCATGGGGCAGACATAAAGCAATTCTAGTGTGGGATAGGAAGAAGTAGGCTGCTGGTTAACTGGGATCTGCAGCTTATCCATTAGGTAGGGAAATAGGCAGACTAAGTTGGACAAGCGATCCTTATCTGCCATCAAATTTTATGTTTACCATCAAAAGTGGACTCCCCAAACACAAGAATAACAGTATAAAGTTCAGCCGCAAAGAACCCCAATGAGTCTTTCAGTAAGGTATGGATAACATATGCTCTGTCTGGGGGTAATTTCAGGCCTCCTTTGCATTTCAGTCTTACAGTGTTTCACCTTTGAGCTGGTTCCCGCTGGACTGCAAGCAGGTCAGCCATCCAGAATTGCCTCACTGATCCCCAGTGTGTGCACTGCCATGTTTCTCTGGGTCAGGTGCAGAGCCACTCTGTGCAGCATTCTACATCTCCATTGAGGAGTTTTCCTCTCATTATGAAGTGTCTCTTCCTCTGCAGTGTGCTCAACACTAGGTTGGTTGGAAACACACTGCTGTGGGAGGGAGGGCTAACACAAGGAGCAAGAGTCATTCAGTCTATTCAGAAGCCCACCCAGAGGTTGTGTGGGTTTTCCATTAGCTATGCTTTCAACCTCCTCCTCCACCACTATCTTGGGAGGTGCAGATGACAAAACATTTTATGTATGTTGTACAGTACTCTGGGGTAAGGGGTGAGATACACCAGTGAATTGTTTACCTCCCTTCTCACCTTGCAGAATGTATGTTGCCTCTGCCCCTTGAGACACATCACTTACTTAAATAGCCATTAAAGGTATTTTTGAAGCTCTTTGATCTGTAGCCTGCAGGAATCCAGGATACTCCATCTGCCACCCAGCTCCAACCAGCCACCATCATGGTGACCTCCACAGATTATGGCTTCTCCTTGTGTTTAACCTTCTATTGTGAGGATGGTGCAGGAAATCCTAGTCTTAGTCTGAGCCATCAGCTCAAATGTGCCATTTCTGACACATTAGGCATTCTGTTGTGGGAACAAATCCTAAACAACAAAAATGTTTTATCATAATTTTATTATGCTGCATTATTTTATAGTCACTATTTTATATTCTTTATGATGCCCAGTCATTAATGTTTAATTATGTTATTAGGCTGGGAATGTAACTGGGATGTAATGCCAAGACAGCTGGTTTAAACTCCTGCCTACATGAGCTCTCTGAGCAACAGAAAATAAAAACTTTGCTTCCAATAGGATTTAAAATTTGCCTAAATGAAACTTGAAGGTAACAAACTGGTATCTCAGACTCTCCTTTTAAAAAGGAAGGTTTCCTTAACTGGGCCCCTTAGGAGTGTAATATTAAGCGTCTTCTTGAATCTCTGTTTGAAGGATAAGAAAATCTGATAAGGGAGCCAGAACAACCACATACCAAGTTGTATGGCCTGGCACTGCCATGCACCAAGTGGTTGGAAAGAAATGAGAAATCTATGCATTTTACCATTGAACAAAATATTTTCATTTGCTGCCAAAAATATATTTTTGATACTGCCAGCACAAAATTACATCAGTTGATAAAGAACATTTTAACCTAACAAACAACCAAGTTTGATTGTTTGCTACTGCTGGAGAAAGCTAATTATTAGCAAAAATTACCAGTGCTAAAAGTCTAAGAACAGGCATATCTGTGTTTAATATCTCTGGAGAGATCAGCTCATGAGAAGTCCAAAGATACAATTTTTTATATGTGTGAGTTGGTGCTAAGTTGAAATACCCTGTAAAAGTTTGTAGTAAACAAGTCTGACAGCTTTGATGGCTATGTTTTCTTGTAGAACAGAGAAAGAACCATCTGCAATGGAATTGAGTGCTTTTAAGAACTTTCCTAACCATGGATGTGCAGAGCAGTATTAACTTACATGGTGTCCATAGGCTGGAAACTTCTGGTCCCCGGGCTGCATGTGGAAACGAGCTGATACCAGCGCAGTATGTGTCTCCTGAGAAAACTAATACTCAACTAAATACAATTGTAACTACTTTCAGGGGGTGCACCGTGCTTCTGTTCTCCCCTTCAGATAAAGATTTAATTGGCTGGAGCAGAGGATGTTACTGGCAGGTGGTCCACATTTGAGGTGTGGTGATGATGTATGTGGTACTACTTTTTAAGTTCAGTTAGACATTTTCCTGGTACCAGCTCCACAAGTTATTAGTCCATTGTTTTAACTACTTACCAGTCTCACCGTGGGTCCAGACCGTCTGGCACTCCTCCCCATCCTCCATTGTCACCACCACACATTGACCGGTGAGTCCAACCTGACCAAGCAAGAATGATAAAAATATAGCTGTCAGTAGACCGACAATGAGCACACTAGCAGCAGAGGGGGCACCTGGGCATGGGTCAACTCTTCGGGTAGGTCAGTCGGCAGTGGCAGGCACTGGCTCCTCGAGTCAGTGGGCTGGGGTGCCAGGGTGGCCAGTGGTCTGCAGCACAAGTACCGATGACTGTTGTCACTCCAATTGACTATTCTCAGTCTGCAGACTACTCAGTCAGTGCTGCGGCACCAGCATGCACCGTGCCTTTTTTCAATTGGGTGCACATGCACAGTGGTCTTGTCTTATAGAGCTGAGCCAGGGAGGATTTGAAAATCAAAACAATGAATGCGCAGCATGCACTGAGTTGACTGTCAGCTGATTGGACTAGTGTTTATCCTCTGTTCTGTCTGGGAGGGTGGAGTGAGACAGTGAGACAGAGATGTTCCAGGGAGGGGGACTGGAGAGACAGACAGTGGTGGGGGGAACCTCAGTCAAAAAAACATTTTTTTCTCATTTTTATTTATTTCTCAGGCACCCCTAACAGCTGGCACCCCTAGGTTGCAGCCTATTTAGCCTAATGATAAAAATGGCACTGTGGATGTGAAAGAGACTTACTTAATTTTATAACCCCAGACATGAACAGTAAGCTCATTAAGTCCTCTTTGAGATATCTTGCCGAAAACTGATGTTATAATCATTATTAGCTTATCTCAGAAAATATTTGTCTCACAGACATGCGAGGTACTTTGAAAGACTGCTTTTGATGAGCTGGGCTTGGAAATGTTTGTTTGAAGATGACATCTAATTGCAGTCAAAAGTTATAAGAACAATTAACTTTGGACTTAAAAATGAACAATGTACCAGGGGAGGTGGTCTGAAGAGAGAGTTACTAGTCACCCCTACATGATTTGCATGATCCAATCCAAGTTGATAAAATCTGCAGGGAATTATGTCAGGACAATGCTCTGACTCAGAGGTGATAAAGCCAACCTCCATGGGAACCAGTTAGTTTCTCTCTAACTGTGATGCTGTGAAGATCTGTGTCACTTGAGCATGTGTCTTATGGTAGAAAGCAGTGTTCCCACCAAAACTTTGGACTGACTTTCTGAGTTTGCTAATAGGAGCCACATGTTTCTTTCTGTGTCTGAAACAAAAGAGACTGTCTGATCCTTATGCAGTGATGCCAGGAAGGATTTCCAATAACCGTGTGGAGCTGAGCCAAAGACTGTAGCAGAGCCAACAAGGACTGTTGCCATCAAGGAGAAGAATTCTCACCAGCATCCGGAAATTAAGAGGAAACCCTAAACCTTGCCACTAACCAGATGTTTTGAGTATTATTTTTGATATTTTTATGATATTCTAATTGGACTTAGCTGGGGGTTGCAAGGGAAAAATTATCTTAATATTTGGAAATTGGTTATATAGAGAAGCTCAAATCTATATAAAGATTTATAAACATTTTGCATGTGAAAAAGTATTTGAATACGTATTATACACAGAAATAATCTAAGATACTAGTGCAAAGAAATGTATAAGTGCTTATATGTGAATAGGGTTCCACATCAAGATAGCAAGTTTTCAACTGTGATGACTGAAAATGGCACACACATTACAGCATGACCACATTCAGTGACCTCTCTTTTTGCAGAGGGCTTCACCCCCCCACAACCCCCTTACTAAATATACTAACTCAGTGGGGTGGGGGGCTCAGCTTGGGAATGGGGGACCTCCGGCCACTGACATGGCACTCGTGGTTTTCTTGTGCCATTTTTCTGGTCGCTGCTAAAAACTCGCTGTCTTGATGGGATACCTGTGAATAGTGATATTGTTCACAGAGACATGCTAAAATAGTATGTTGTGTCTAGTTACTTTTATTCATTGCTTTTGATTTTTTGTTGTTTTAGTTTATTTTCTGAAAAATGTTGTTTTACATTTATGCTGATTTTTTAGAGTTTACAAGACTTTTTATTTCTGCAACCATTATTAGTGATTAGTTATATTGTACAGGGGAAAATAAAATCTATTTTTATAACTCCAAGGGTGTGACAGAACCGTTATTTGTAATTATCAGAATTTCTTATACAGTAGGTTGTGAAGTAAGGACCTAAGCCAGACTTACAAAATGTTATATATATTTTATGACACGGGGTTGAAGGCTTAGCCAAGTGCCCATAATAAGTGTTTGACATTCCAGCCTATTCCTATGATACTGCTTCTGGAAGTTGAAGCTGCTTCACCATCCTCCAGTTTTGCAGTCATCGTCTTCCTTCCACATTGTTCATGCTGGGGCAGGGCCATTTGAGCTGCATCTTGCAGAACTCCTCCAGTCATGGTTTCACCACATGCAGCCTGCACACTTTTTTCTGCTCTCACACCCAAATATAACAAAGGAGGCAATCCCGCAGAATTCAATGACGGGCCATTCATTTCTTCTGGCACCTATATATCTTCAAATGACACCACTATTACTACTGATTTATGTATTTATTTAGTGATTCAGAAAAGGCCTTTGAGCGCAAGCTCTTTTATAAAGGTTCCATGTCATAGATTGCAAAACAAAGTACAATAGGAGAAAGCAAAGGTACATTACAATGAATGCTACAGCTTGGATTCAGAACTTACAGAATAACTCAAAACATAGGTACAGGTTAAATAACAAGAAAAACACTTTATGAGGGTGGGGGTGGTAATAAGCAGCCACAAAGTGCCTTGTCAGTAGTTCAGAGATGGGGATAGCTGGCAGTGGGGTGAAGAAAGGAGGTATGAGAGAGAGGTATGTATTGAGGTGGAGGTGAAGGGTGGGGGAAGAAAACAATAAGGTATAGGGAGAAATGGGGTGAGGGGAGGCTGAGTGGAGAGGACATGTTAGAGTAAAATGGTGGGGTGTGAGGGGGCATGGTCAGGCAGCCTGCATTAGTACTTACTGTTAGGGAAATTCACTGGACTGTGAGTTGGGGAGGGGGTGGCGGGTGCAGAAGGAGCATGATGCAAACTGATTGCTGGGGCAAGTCATGAGAAAGGACAGAGGGAGGGGGTCCTGAGGCCTTCCTCATGCTTGCTGGGGGGAAGAGAGAGCAAGTGTGGCTGGACTCAGGGGCAGGTGCACATAGAGAGTGTTAGTAGGTGCTGTTTGAGGACAGTTTGAATTGTGCCAGACAATTGGTGGCCAAGAGGTGCCCAGGGAGTTCATTCATCCATAGGGGGTCCTGGTAGGCAAATACACTTTGCCAAAGTGAGATGCGATGGAAGGGGATAGCCAAGGCCCCTCTAGTTCTCCTTCTAGTGACCTGTAACGAGTTGGCCGCCTTGATCAAATTGCCTACACAAGGTGGTGTTTTACCCAATAGAGCCTTCTTCCTTAGGATGCAAGTCTGGAATTTGACCCTGTTGCTTAATGACAGCCAATCTGCATGTTCATACAGAGTACAGGTATGAGTGCCATGCTCAGCATCCAGGATGAGTCTGCAGGCTTTGTTGAGAGCAGTCTGAACCCTCTTGAATGCTGTATCCATTGCCACCGCATAGACCACTAGTCCATAGTCAATAGTAGATATAATTGAACTGTGGACTGAGAGGTGGAGGGCCCCCAGAGAGAGGTATTGCTTTTGCCTGTACAGGACACCAATCTTGGTATTGACTGTCTTGACCAGAGAGTGAATGTTGTGCTCAAATGTGAGTGCATCATCTATTATGACCCCCCGATACTTCAACAAGTGAACTTGTTCCAGTGGCTCATTGCATGAGTTGGAGATGATGAGGGTGTGGTGCTTATTTTTGTTGTGGGGGGTGGACATAAGCATGGCATTAGTCTTCTTGTAGTTTAGTAGCAACTTATGACTACAGAACCAGTCCTCAAGTTTGGAGAAGGAGTTCTGCAACTCAGATTGTAGGGCAGCCTGAGACATCTGCTGCTCAGGAACACAGCATCATCTGCATATAGTATGCATTTGGTGTCACAAGGCTACGGAAAGGTCATTTAAGAAGAGGCTGAAGAGTATGGGCCCCAGAATTGATCCCTGGGGTACCCCTAATGATACCTCTCTTGTGCTGGATACTGTTTGCCTAATTTTTACACATTGATTTCTCTGTATCAGGTAGTCTTGGAACCAATAAAGGGCATTGGGAGCCATCCCCCATGTTTCGCAGTTGAGTCAGTAACAGGGGGCGGTTGACTATATCAAAGGCTTTGGTGAGCTCAATAAAGACAGACCTCACCAGTTTGCATAGTTCATGTAGTCCAGCAAGGCAGTGATAGTACTGTGATTTTGTCTGAAGCCATGCTGGTTGGGGCATAGTAGATTATACTTATTGAGGTAATCGATGAGTTGACCTGCCACAGTCTTTTCCAGTGCCTTGGACGGGGGGGGGGAGAGGATTGAGATGGGTCTGTAATTGGCTACCAGAGACTTGTCGCCTCCTTTATGCACTGGTGTAACTAGGTCCTGCTTCCAAACCACCTGGAACTGGGCCAGGGACTTATTTTACAGCGTGGTAATGGGCACTATAAGAATGTCCAGGGTGAGGGATGGAAGTTTCATGTCTATCTTGTTACTGCCCAGTGTGGTCTTAACTAGTATTTTCTTGACCATAGTAAGGGTCTCCTTCACTGTCACCCTTTTAAAACCAACTAGTCTGTTTTTTTTAGTTCACTTTCCTGTGTTGCTGGAGCTGCATTTTCACTAGCATTGACATTCAAACTGTTATTTTGGCTGACAGGTGGTTCCTTTGATGCTGAGATATCAGATATCACAAAATGACAGCTAAGCCAACCTGTCAGACTGGGTTAGATCTAAGTTTCACCATTCTGTGTTAGCAGGAGAGTGACTGACACTCTTTCTCTTTCCATTTGAAATGTCACTTCTTCTTCAGTGACCAGGGACAGTAGGTGTTGTTTTCTGTCTCCTAATGCTCTTTGAAGTTTCTCCTTCTCCTCCTCCATTAATCTTTGCTTATGTAAAAATTCCTTCTCAGCAATTAGGGTTGAATGCTCCATTTACACATTTGCCATCTCCATGTCTGCCATGGCTGTACTACAATCAGTATCCAGAACTACTTTGACCTCTTGGGGAAGAGGCTGTAGGAAAGAAGGTTGGCTCACCTACACCTCTAACATCCATGCTTCTTTCCTCCCTTCCTCCAGATTGGTCATCTTGGCAGACTGCCAGAGAGAGGCCTGAGCTTCTGCAGCTAGAAGTGGGTGTGTATGTCTTACACTATGTATGTGTGTATCTGTGGCTGCAGACGTTCTGGTCCTGCAGGGGCCTGTGCTTCTGCAGACAAAAGTTGTGTTGTTAACTGGGTATTGTACAGTTCTTTTGGTGGCTGCAGAAGGGCAGACCCTGCATGGGCCAGTGCTTCTGCAGCCAAAAGTGAGTATATATGTCTTCCACTGTGCATGTGTATCTATGGCTGCACCACTGGCCCCACAGAAGTCTGTGCTTCTGCAGACAGAAGCAATATTGTAATTTTAGTATTGGGGATTTGCATCTGCAGCCAGAAGTGTTTGTGTTTGTCTGACAGTATGCATGTGTATATGTGGCTACAGAAGCACTGGATACTGATGATGGATGTCTTTTGTGACATTGGTAAACAGTTGTATGTTGTTTGTCTTACCTGATGATGGCTCTCTACGGTTGCTTGTGTGTCATGTCCATTTGTTGCTTGGGGGTGGGGAATTAGGGTTGAAATCCCAATGCCACATTTCCCTAATTATGTGGCATTAGGTTGAACCCAGCTGGTGTAATAATGCAGTTTATTTTGCAATGAATATTAAAGAATATATGAGAGCAATCCAAAAACAGGCAGATGTGGCAATAAATGTGAAATACAGGTCCCTGAGACCAACTGAATGTTATGAAAAAGATGTTCTCAGGTAAACATTCAATATCTATACATTACTTCTCATTACCTATGATCAATAAGAATTTTTGTGATTTCAGTAGTCTTTTTTTATGGCTGCATGGGCAGAGCCATGCTGACATATTGCTATTACATAACAGAAGAAGGGGGTTTGGAAGTACGTGACTGGATACCTAAACTGTGTCCTTCCACAGTGGAATTGGAGCACATGTGGTCCTGGGCATTCACCACAAAGCTGTACTCCCCCTTCCCCCGTGCACTATTTTCTAGCTCTGTGCTCCCTTCCAGTTCACGTTGAGGTTTGGAGTGCTGCTTTTAAAATAAAAGGTTTTTTTTTTCTGGATCACTTTTGTGTTCTGATCAGTCTCATAACAATCCCTGACATGCCACAGATGCACAGCAATTCTCCCTATCCCCAGATCATTAGTTAGGTTGTTTGTATTCAGTAAACAGATATCAATGTAGGTTCATTCGGATCGCCTCTACTTGCTGTCACTGTTTCCTTCACAATAAGTGGTTTCTTAATGTTTAGGCAGCCCAACTTCTGAGTCCACACTGAGACATCTGCTACTCTCATGAGCACTGTTATCTCAGATTGTAGCTTGCTACTGGTCAGCTCTTCATGGATACCCTTCGTTTCTCTGGTTTTTGTGTGGAGGGGATCTAAGTTCCTTCAAATCCATAGCACAGCTTCTGGGAATCAAATACTTTTACTTCTGGTTGCAGAAGGAAATGTGAATAATGTATGTCATAGACTTTGGTTTGATGTCAGCAATGCTGAGTACTAGGGATGGGGGACACGTCGGGTAAAAATAAATTACCAGTTTGTAAGCCTGCTGCAAAAATTGAACCCCCCTCATTAAACTGAAGGAAGATTAATGGAGCAGAAGAGAAAGTTGTTGCTTGTGTTTGGGCAAGTCCAGGTCATCGGGTATTTGTATTAGTAGAGTTTGTCCTTTTTGTGAGGATGGTGCTGCCTCCCATTTTATATAATGAGTAATGATATTTCAGTAATTGTTGCTGCCACACAGGAAATAACTGAGTTTCATGCACCAGTGCTAGTAAATGCAGGCTGTTCTGTCCTGTCCAAGCAGCAGCCTCCAAGAACACAGGCTTCCCCTGGCCTCTGTTGCTTGAGGGTTGTCACCAGGCCAGACCTTCTAAGATTCCTCTACTACTTACTGGAATGTAATGTGAATGCAGGGAGGAGGACCAAACAGGTGTGCTTTTGTGCCCATTTTATTTTATTGTTTAAATTGGGGCTGCTAAGTAGAATAAATAATGTATACAGTGGTAGTCATACAAAAGTTGATCAGTACTGAGGTATACCTGGGTATACTGAGGCAGAATCACATTACAGTCAATGCAAATTGTAACCTGAGTGCACCTTGAAGGTCTGACATATGAATGTTTGAAAGAATGTTTCAGTTTTATTTGCTCTATGTGACAATTTTTGTACAAAGATTCCTAAATTATGTTTCAGACCATGTATATGCTATTATCTGTCTGTCTGTCTGTCTGTCTGTCTGTGTCTGTCTATCTATCATGCACTTTTCACATACCACTGTACCCTAGAAACTTCACCCAATCCAAAACAGGACCAGACTCAGTTTTAAAAAAAATTCTGCTTTAGAGCTCACTGTTCAGCCCTTGGAAGGACCTCAACAAGATGATGCTGCAAGGTCTTTTATTCTTACATCTTCACCGCTCTTCCATCAACTGCAGTACACAACAACTGCAACCAGAAACTAAATCCCCAGTGCTTCGAGGCTACACCAGCCTCTTCATGAGGGAGGATGTTGGGATGCTGCCCTCACCCACTTCAATACCCCTGTGATAGTTAACAAGATACGTACTTTATGGGTTTCACCTGTTTTTAGCCATTATACATAATTCATTTTAATGAAGTGTCCGAGTGTAGCATCCCAGCTATCTACATATTACAGCATTCATTGTTTCTCTTAACATATAAAAAAGTCCCCAGATTTTCTGTATAACTTTACAGCAGAATAAATACAATTGAAATACATATTTTCACAGTGCTGATGTTTGCTTATTAGCTCTTTGTTCTTTGTATAGCTCTGTTCAAAGTCTGCTAACCTAAAAAACAAGATGTCACTTTTGCTGGTTTCTGAGATGGGGGAAGGAGTCAATTACTAAATGGCAGAGTCAGTCTTGTCCCATCCTTTGTTTTATAATCTGAAGTAAGCTTGTTCGTCTGATGTCATATCTGTACAACTCCTTGCCTCCTATCCATTTAAATCATTTTCTGCACTGCTGATTTTAATGATGAGGTGAACTGGACTATAATAAATATTCACTTCTATTTAATACTGCATTTGCAGTGCCCGGTTCAACCTCCTATATTCAAAACTATAAGTAAATAACCAGGGACACTAATTATTTGTATACTGCTTCTTCAAGGTAGTTACAACTTCATTTCTTTTATATTTTTCCAAGCTTGTGTTGTCTTACTGCTTCTACTTGCTCTCTGCTCCCCCAAGGAGTCTTTAACTCTCACTGTCATTTGCTTGAGCTAGCAGCTACTGTGACCAGTGCTAATCTCTGCTTATTGACTCTCTGATCTTTAACAACTCAGTTCGAGAGTTTTTCCTTTTTTTTTTTGTAAGATTTCACTCACTTGGGTTTCCAAGATAACGGAGAAAAAATTGGGGTGAATGACAGAATTGAAATACGCCTCTTTCTCAAAAAACTGTGAAAATGTTTTTTTATCTATTTAAAAATGGGCTATAATGTTATCTGTCATTCTATGAGGGCACTTAACTCTATATTCTAGGGGATCCTGAACGCCGTCTGCTTTTCAATGATTTTTTTATTGATGCTTCACCATTCATATCCTTGTGTGTCTTCACTTTTTACAGATCTGTACGAGCGACTGCCACGTTTACATGGGAGCACATCTCTTCAGAATGTATTCAAATGTGAAGGAGTTAAGTGCAGCTCCTGTAAAAATGAATTTGGATCTGTACGTTAGCTTGCAATATATTTTGAACTGTGCATTGAGCATGGTGCCTGAACGTTTCCTACCTGATTGGCACAAGTTTTATTTCCTACATGTTTTTATGGGTGATATTGTGTATGTATTATATTTTTTAACTGTTTTTCTTAATTTTATGTATTTATTGAGAATCAAACTCATTACAAGGGTGGTGTGACTGTCTCTTTAATTATGTTACTTAAATAGTGGGATCCACTACTATGGTGCTAGCCTTTGAGAAAGGGAGTAATCCTGAAACACATAAGGTGACGTCACAGTAATGGGCAGGGTTTGAGCCTCAGTGCCAGCTAGTGTTTATGTTTTCTCCTAATGTTGTATGAATTAACTGTTTCAGGATTAAATTTTGATATGATACAGCAACGTGCATTTTATGTGAGTTGAGAACTGTTTCACTGTACCTTTCATATGAATTGAAGCCTTTTTGCACTGAACTTTTCTGAAGTCCACTTTTACTGGTAAGAGATATGTATAGCAACATGATACCTTTTGGTAGGTTCCAGTCCTCTCTGAACTGATCATTTCTTTTCAGATAATGTACTATTCAGTACAGTGACACAGTAAAAACAGCATTAATTATTTTGTTACACAAACTGCTCTCCATCATACATTATTATGGATTTCTGCTTCATAATCTAATTTTACACTTCATTCTCTGCGTGGGTAGCATCTTTCACTTACACTAAATGTTTCCAAACTGTACTGTTCACTTTATTACATTTATACCACATAAATGCTGACTTTTACCAATTTTGCCTCTCCTTCTCTCCCTTTATTTCAAATAAATGACTCATCTCACAATACACCCCTGACACATACACGATGCAAGCAAACATACAGCATTGACAAATGCTTGTTTTTCTTACTTTCAGTTTTACTTTGGAAGAGCATACACCTAGTCTTTTTATTGTTTATGAAGAGCCTTGACTGGTGAACAACCCTTGCATCACTTTAAACTCTTTCTGCAAATTTACCTTCATTTAAGTCATTGAAGAATTTGACATTAGTACTGTATCATCTGCATACAGTCACACATGGGTTTGTTTTAAAACCAATGGCAAATCATTAGAAATATTCAGGCCTAAGACTGCAGCTTGTGGGATTCCCCACAACACACTCCTAGACAAGTACAAAAAGCCTTCTACTTTTTCATTTGGTATTCATCCCCAACTTCTGCTGTCCCTATTTGGATGACCCCCTCCAGCCCAGCCTCTCACCATCCCTGGGTCATACCCTGTTCCCTCATGACCTACCCCTCATGGCAAGGTTGAAGGGGCTTGCCTTGCCACTCTAAGCAATAACCAGTTGTGCCTGGTCCATGGTACCAGTCTTTCAGGAAGGCCATCCATCATCCTGCTTCAGAAGGCATTTCTCCCTCCATTTTCTTTGTAGCTGCAGAGGCACCAAAAAGTGATGAAGCAGAGCATCTGTTGATGTCCCATACCCTTCTGGGAGACTTCCCATCTGCCTCAACACTTAACCTCCACTAGATGTCAAGGACACTTGGAAGGCCCTTACCCGCCCATCCTCCGGAGAGAGGAGCGGTCTTCTGGATGCTCCATCCTCCCCTCCCTGGATTATCCCTGGTGGCTCAAGTGCACTCCCACACCCAGGTCACCATTACTGGGTGCGTATCTATATACTTACAAACCATAGTCCAGCACTGCTATTAACCCTTGGACTGCCAACAGAATGACAACATTCTGGACTGGTTATCTCATCAAGGGTTAGGATTTAATTAGCTATCCTGACAAATGAACTCATTTTCAAGCAGTATGGAATCCTCTTTGGAGCTCCCACCATGGTGATAGGTTTTTAAACTAATTTATAGACATGGGGTATAAATGAATGACCAGTATCTGTAATTACAGTACTTAAATTCTTGTATTCATTTCCCTGGATTAGATGGGTGCCCTGGAGGGTTCGACTTAGAGTTTCTGTGGTTCTTGTCTTACTTTAATTTTACATTGGAAGATCATACATTGAGCATGTTTAGTATTTATGACAAGACTTGACTGGTGAACCACCCCTGCATCCCTGTAAAAGTCTTTCGGCAAGTTTATCTCCATTTAAGTAACTGAATAATTTGATATTCATACTGTTTTATCTGCATGCAGTCACACATGGGTTTGTCTTAAAACTAATGGCAAATTGTTTACAATTATTAAAAACATTAAAGGACCTAAGACTGAACCTTCTGGGACCCCCTACAACACACTCCTAGACAGCACAATATCCATTTGAAACAGCATAGCAGCTGTGTTGGCTCTGACCAAATGTTCTTCTTTTCAGCAGTTTATGTTATATTTCTCACAGGCTGATGAAATGTAAACTGTCCAGTCAAACCTTTTCTTGCTAATCCCACCCTCTAATTGTCTCACAAAATGTCCACGAACCCTGTATTCAGAGCTGGGCACAATCGCAGCACAGCCATTTGTGCTGTGCTTAGAGCTGCTCATGACTGGCTGTGAGCGATATTCAGATGTATAATGCTCACAGACGGAGCAGTGCAATCCAAATGAATAGTAAGAAATGTCCACAACACTAAGTCCAGAAGCAAATGATTTGATACCTTTTAATGGACCAACATAGATGTAACAACAAGAACAAAGTGCTCTAGCTTTCAGACCAACCAGTCCTTCTTCAGAAGCTCATGGCAGTTGTTTAGAAAATACAATACTTATAACAGCTAGATAATGCAGAGAAAAACAGAAAAAAATCCCCATTGGTTTAAAATACTCATTTAAAAAAACCCAGAAGATGATGTCAGAGAAGTTTAACAGTACAATACTGCCCTCAGTCCGAATGAACCTTGGGTTCAGATGTGCTTGGTGCAACACACATACAAAGAATCCTACTGCACATAAATTTAATTGACATAAGATAACACTGCTGAAGCAGATAACTCCCAAATCAAGCCATGAGTGTCACAGTCAGTATAAGGATGTGATTACTGAAAGGCAACCCCCACCCAGCTTAAAGACAAACTAAGATAGTTATAGGGCTCATGAAATTACAATGTATGCATTAAAGACAAGAATTACCAGTAACGTTGTCTAAAAACATCAGTGCACACTGTGCGATGTAAACCTAGCTGGACATGCCACCCAGCTGTATTCTCAAGCTAAATAAAGGCCCAAGAAATTACAAAACCTCAGGACTATATAAATGATAATTTAAATATAAATTGATAATATTAGTGTTAAAACAAAACTCTAGTCGAGGAACCTCAAAGGAATTCAGACCATGCAGCCTGATATGTACTGATGTCAATATATACTGAGAATGTAGCAACTTCATGTACCACAAGTGTCTAGGGAATCTGAAAAGAGATAAAATGTAATTTATCTCCTCCTGTTCATACAAACAATACAACCTAACCACCCACATCACAATAATGTGGGTGGGAATCATAGCTTAAACGAGATGTTGTCTCTCTCTCTCTCCCCCCTCCTTTTTTCTCTCTCTCTCTCTCTCTCCCACAGACACACACACACACTCAATCTCTCTCCTAGTGAACCTATATTAACTTCAGTCGCTGTAATTGTTCCCCAAAGGAATACAACTTGTCATGAAATCCTGAGTAAAGTACTACAATATTAGCCTAATGTAAAAAGATATGTGCAGGACCCCCAAGCAAATGAGATCACACAACACTAAGTGGATCTGTGCCAACATGGACCAGGGCTGCATAAAGCCCACAGGACATAGCTCTGTCTGAAATGGGATAGCACTAGGTCCCCTGTGGGTAGGGTTACCACCTTTTAAAAAGCCCAAAGTGGGACATTTCTTACTGAAACATGATTTTTCGCAGGACAATATATAATCTCGACCAATGCAACAGACTTGCATTGTCTAAATAATCAGAATTAAGTCTAAATGTTGTAGTTTTTAGCTGTTTTTAGTGTTTCATGCCTTTTTAAGGTATTTTAGTTAAGGTATTATGTTGTTTTGTAGCATTTAGAGGAAAGTCAGAAAATATTTTTTTCTGCTATAATATCAGGACATGTAGTATTTTTCATGTTTTTTGCAGGACACAGCTGCCCAAATCAGGACTGTCCTGCAAAAATAGGGACGGGTGGTAACCATACCTGTGGGCCATATTCAGCCCAAGCATGCAGATGAGCTCATTGGGAATGCAAGGTGCTAAGGGGCCATGTGTATGCACATTAGGGGCTCATTTGTATATGGCACAGCAGCCCCTTAGTCCCCCTTTCTACTAAAAACAGTCCTGGTGGCATAGTGGTTCCCCCACCCCTGATCACCCAGTTTACATGTGTCAGTGTGCCCTGGTGGTCTAGTGGTTCCCCCAACCCTGATCACCCAGTTTACATGTGTCAGTGTGCCCTGGTGGCATAGTGGTTCCCCCACCCCTGATCACCCAGTTTACATGTGTCACTGTGCCCTGGTGGTCTAGTGGTTCCCCCACCCCTGATCACCCAGTTTACACGTGTCAGTGTGCCCTGGTGGTCTAGTGGTTCCCCCAACCCTGATCACCCAGTTTACACGTGTCAGTGTGCCCTGGTGGTCTAGTGGTTCCCCCCCCTGATCACCCAGTTTACACGTGTCACTGTGCCCTGGTGGCATAATGGTTCCCCCAACCCTGATCACCCAGTTTACACGTGTCAGTGTGCCCTGGTGGTCTAGTGGTTCCCCCACCCCTGATCACCCAGTTTACACGTGTCAGTGTGCCCTGGTGGTCTAGTGGTTCCCCCACCCCTGATCACCCAGTTTACACGTGTCAGTGTGCCCTGGTGGTCTAGTGGTTCCCCCACCCCTGATCACCAAGTTTACATGTGTCAGTGTGCCTGGTGGTCTAGTGGTTCCCCCACCCCTGATCACCCAGTTTACATGTGTCAGTGTGCCCTGGTGGTCTAGTGGTTCCCCCAACCCTGATCACCCACCCCTCTTTATTCTGACATATCTCTGGTAGTATGGTGATTCCCCCCTCTGACTGTTCACAGATCACCCACCTGCCCAGCTGCCAGCGATATCATCCTGCACCTCTCTCACCCTGATTGCCATGCTTTGTAATAGAGGTGGCTGCTTCAGCCCTCCTCACACCACCTCATCTGGCTGCTGTCTGACAGTCATGGAGAGTGATCACATATGTGATTACACTATGAGTTTGTCAGATGGCAGTGAGTCAACCTTGGAGGTGAGATGAGGACTGAGCAGGCCGCCACTGTTACAGAGTGTGGTAATTAGGGTAAGGGGTTGGTGGAGGTCATTGGCAAGTGGGTCGGTGGTTGGGGGGTTTGTGAATGGTTGGGGTGGGGGGACCACTATACCACCAGGGATATGTCAGAATACAGCAGGGTGGGCAATTGGGAGTGAGGGGAACCACTAGACCACCAAGGCATACTGAATATTGTAGACCGAGTGATCAGGGGCTGGAGGCAGCTTGTCATTGGGAGGCTGCAGTACAGTTGCCCTGCCTTTGGGGGATGGGGGCATGGGCTTAGTGCCTGGGTATGATGTGTTTTTTGGTGGCAGTCAGCAGTGCTACTCTGGGGGCTTTTTACCACTACAGCAAATCTTTGACTATGCTGCTGCACTACTATGCATGAGGCTATGCCCTCATTTGCATAGGTGCAGAAGTATAATTAGCGCCTTGGCACTACTGGGTTTGGGAAATGCTCTGGGGGCCTCTAAGTATGTCCCCACCTGGAGTACTAGCACAAACCCAAATTAGCACTGGTGCTAACCACGTTAGTACTGGTGCTAACCTTTGAATATGTGACTCCAAACATTTTCCCAGACCTGTATATTTTCTTGGACAACCAAGCTTCAGAAAAGCCAGGAAAACTTTGGATCCCAAGTATATTTTTGCTCTGAAGAAATCTAAGCTTGATTTAGAGTTTTAACATCAGATAGATCTGAGAAATCCTCAGGATTCCCTTTCCTATGAGTTCTCACCATTTTAAGAAAAGCTGGATCTAACATTCTGCATAGGCTATGATCAATTCTTTTTTTAAAGAGCTCAGCACACACTGTATGGATATTTCCTTTTAAAGTGCAATTCCTGAAGTCAAGAAAAGTCTTACTTAAAAATGCAAGTGCTACATTTACTTGAAATTCTTAAGTGCAACCAGGGATATTTACTATAAAAGTTTTACAAGTGCAAATCTTACTGAACATTCTATTGAGAGCATGAGCTCACAAAACAATTTACCCTGCATAGATTGTGTCAGTGCATGCCAGCCATTTAATGTGACAGCATCCCATTTATTTTTTTTTATGTTATAAGCACTGTTTTTGGCATTCTTAGCCTCCTTTGCTAGCATTCCAGAATTCCTCTTTCACTGTTCCAAATTCTAAGCAAAAAGCTAGAGCTTCATCAGCAGGATTTTAAACTTGTCCAACATTCTGTGATTCTTGCAAGCAGCCGAAGTTCATCTTCCAACATTCCATGCCAGTCCTCTTCTCAAATGCCCCTTGGGGCCAGTTGTAATAACATTGCTAGCTCAGGTTATTGTATTTGGAAGATCTTCAAGCAATGTAGCCCTTTTTCAAAGGTGTCCAAGTCAAATACCAACAATAGAACAAACACGTTTACAAATCAACTGATAAACATAGATTGAAAATGACAAACGCACTTCTCCTGAAAATAGGATAAGACTGTCTTTTTAGAAATATATAAATGTACATAGTTAAACACTTCTGCCGGTAATGTATTCCAGACTTTAGCAGCTGTTACAAGAAAAGAACGCTGGCCTGTAACTGTTTTTTAAAGTGAAATTTGAAACCTTTGATTACACATAAAGCAAGTTGTATATTTATTCATCATCCTGTTAAAGAAATGTGGTGTTCCATTAGGAATATGGCACTGCTGTTCCTATTTACAAATCAAAGCCGTCTGATAGGATACCCTGTGATTAAAGGGTAGCCAACTGGTTAAAGTATAGAGGTCTCAACTACAAATATTAAATTTCATACCAAGCACAAATTTACAAGCATGATTAAAAACTACACAAATCCTTTCCAGTTCTGTAGTATTAGTAGCAGAGTAAGCCACAGAGCCATAATCAATAACTAAACTTATGGACTTGAGACCAACAATTTCTTAATATCAGCAGTAAAAGTGTGACTGTTCCTCTAAAGAATCTCTAAGCATTTGTTAATACTATGAACCACAAAGTCCACATAGGGAGAAAAGGACTAATTGGAATACAAAATTACTGTGAAATATTTTAATTCTTGAACTTGTTCAATTAAATACTCAGGAGTTAAAATAGAAAAGCCAAGGCAATCCTTCAAGTTGAGTCTTCTCCCAACCCAAAGTGTTTTTTTTAGCATTAATCACAAAATTATTATCTGTGAATCAATGATATACAGTGCCCTACTAAAATCATGTTACAGATGTTCCACCATGACAGCAAAATCCTGATGCTCTTTAAAAATTACAGTATCATCCACAAGCAATATTGATTTGGAGTTATCACAAACTTTAGATATGTTACTGATAAACAAGGGACCTCAGTGTTTAGTTGTTGCACCATGGAGTTAATGTCTCCGTACCTTACCGTCTGTGTCCTGTTTTCAGGAGAATGAGGGAACCATTCAGCCTCATCAAATGACAGGCCCAACTCTAATATTTCTTTTTACCAATAACTTATGATTGACTATGTCAAAGACCTTCAAAATACTATATCTAGGAGGGCCACTCTGAAATACTCCCCTCTGTCCAAAGCTGCATGGAGATACTCAGTTAATTCAATAAGTGCAGTTGTTGTACTGTGGGACTTTCGGAAACCATGTTGTTCTTTTGCCAGATGATTGTTCTCAGTAATGTATTCCACTAATTGATCACCAACAATTTTCTCAAGAGACTTGGACTGAGGGGATAAAAGTGAGATGGGCCTGTAATTCAAGGTAAATGCATAGTCCCCAGACTTGAAAACTGGGCACCATTCACCTGTTTCCAAATGTTACATATCGTATTGAATTGGAGCAAAAACTTGAACAGTGTTTGGATTGGCAGAACTAATTCATCCTCAGCCAAGTTGAAAAGCTTCATGTTTGTATCACAGCCAAGTCTAGTTTTTACTGAAGATTTTTTCTTTAAGATTTCATAACAGTACTAGTAGTTAGACTCTTGAAATTAAATTTAAGTCTAGTCAATTTGAGTTTTTCCTGGTAACCTGAAACAATTGACATGGTATCCAAGGTCAGATCATTTCCTACGTTTACAAATACTAATTGAAATAATGTGCAACTGCAAATGGGTCAGTAATATCAAAGATGTTGATTTCCAAAACAGAGCGGGTAAAACAGCTTTCACTACCCAAAATACTGTTGCTGTGCCATACTTTTTTTGTATTCAAATTTTCTATTGAATTTTAAAACAGAAAGAATGGCAATCAAGGACTTCAAACTTTGAATAACAAAGTACATAAAATTATTTATAACATTAAAAATACTTCAGCATCTATAATCATATCTTCAATATGAAGCAAATGTAAACTGCATCTAAAATAAAGAGAACAAAATATGAATTCTCTATCTTTTTACTTAGGGTGTTCCAAATAATTTAGTATTTAAGTACTCAAAGAATCAGTCTGACATAGATACAATGATAAATATGTGTTCCATTTCTTCTTGTACTGTTCCATTTTACCTAGAGCAAAGTGTGAAAGATGTTCATTTACAGCCAAAGTGTTTAACGATTCAGTCCACAAGTCCAGAGTGGGAAGTTTGGCAGATCTCCAGTTCATTAGAATCAATCTTTTTGCTTTGATTAAAATATTTTGGGTCCAGTCCCGATGAAAATTGTTAAGTGAATGTGTATTGGGAAAGATATCCAGCAATACCCATTTGGGTGTGGTAGGGATGGAACAGGAAGTCATTTTGGAGCAGATGGATCGAACTTTTTCCCAAAAGATAGTTAATTTAGGACATGACTATAGTCTATGGTCATGTCCCCTTGCCTCATGGGCCCACACGCTGGCAAACAGATCCACTTGTGGTACGGCACCTCTGGCCACTCTGCCGCCCTCCAGCAAGCCGTCCCAGGAACATCCCAAGCCGAGTAAGGCTGCCTGTCTCACCGGGGCTGCTCTGAGCTGCCACCATTGGCTGTTGCTCACAGCAGTATGCCCTGATTGGACCCAGCCCTCTCTTGCACATTTTTGATTAGCCTGCTGCCATCTTCATTCTTGGGGCTGCTGTGCCCATTGAAATCCAGTGGCTACAGTCAAAATTTTATGCCTGCTCCCTCCCCCACCCCCCGGCCTTAATTAAATAGATGGTTCCCACACAACTCTTTTTTTACTCCTCCCACACTCTCCCAATTGGTTTCTGTGTCTGGCCTCTCTCCCTTGGCATTCCTTCGCTCTCTCCCACCCTTTCTCTTCTGTACTCAATTACACAGTAACATTACCTCCTATCCATTTGTCACTCAACATTTTTACCACCACCACCCCATTTTTCCTCTGCAGCCTCTGGCGTGCCAAGTCCCTCCTCACTTTTTGTGCTTCCTCGTCACTGCTACCATCTGTCACTCTTGCTCATCGCCTCCCTCCTCTCCTGCTGCTTGTACCTCTCCCCTCCTACTCCCCCATTTCAACTTTAACATGTACTCAACTGGCACCCTGTACCCCCTTCCCCTCCTCATCCTCATAGCTTCCCTATTTCCTCTTCTCCACTCCCGTAGTACCTGCTTCCTCTCAGTCCCGAATCTCTACCAACTCAAACACACACACACACACACCCCCAAGGCACCCTTCCTCTCGATCTCATGCACCCGTCTTGGAAACTACCAATCACTAGGAACTGGCCCTTTCTCCTGAATGGCCGTTGGGAACTTCCCCTGTCCATCGCTACTGCTGCCACACTATACCCCCACCTCCACCTTTTTATATATCCTGGAGAATCTTGCTGTCACCGGACACAAAAGGAAAGGCATCAGGCATGGGTACTTCGCATCGGTATTCTAAAACTCATACTTCTTCTCCTGCTACTGTTTGGTAACATTCACCCCAATCCTGGCCCAGCCCCCCCCTTAGGAGCTACCTGGAGCAATCAAGAAGGATCCCCCTCAATCATCTCACTAAACATGTGTAGTCTCCTATGCAAACTCGATGCGCTTCAGACTTTTGCCTGCCAGCATAGCCCGGACATACTAGCAGTTGTTGAAACCTGGCTCTCACACTTTATCCCCGACTATGCTAGCACCCTCCATGGGTACAATGTTTTCCAGCTTGATTGAACAACTAAAAGAAGAAACGGCTGTGCCCTGTACCTCAAGGACACTATCCGGGGGAACCTCATCAGCCACACCCACCAAAACACCATAGCACAGATACTTCCTATCAAGGTCCTCCTTGGTGCTCACAAAAAACAATCACAATTGTCACTATCTACATTCCACCAAAGGAACAAGGAAATGGGCTTAACGCAGCCCTGGACTTTACCAAATCCCTCTCACCTGACTCTGAAACCATCCTCCTCGGCGACTTTAAAATTAACTGGACTGCTGCAGATACCGGGGCATATAGAGACTCCATAGCAGCAGCAAACCTTACCCAGATGGTTAGCTCCCCAACCAAGACAAATTACAAAATGGGTACCAGCACCCTGCTGGATTGGACCCTGACCAGCCACCTCATCAGGATCACTTACACCGCTGTCCTCCCTGACACTCTAAGTGACCTCCCCACTCCCCTGTCAATTATTTCTGGTCCAACAAATTCACCAAACCACCCCCTAAAACTATCACAAGCAGAGTCCTACACAGAGGAAAGCTACCCCATCTTAAGACCCTTCTTCGTCAACAGGATTGGTCCCCAATCCTCACAGCAACTATTGTGAACACTGCACTTGATCACTTCATCAGAATCTTTAATAAAGCCTGCAACCTATATGCTCCCCTCAAAAAGTGCAGAGCCAAAGCTCTTAGCAATGCCTGGCTCACCAGTGACCTACTAAGGTGATTAAAAGCCCAGGACCACCTCTGGGAAGTTGCCCGAAGCACTGGGTGACAAATTGATATCACTAACTTCAAATGTGCATGAAACGACTGCACCAAGCTAATCCAGGACATGAAGGCCACCTACTACAATAACGCCCTCACTAACACATGGGGCAATGGAAGGGACTTCTGGAATAACATAAAAGAAGTTACCAGGAAACAGTCTAAATCACCCCCATCAGTACTCTGTATAAACGGTGTAACCACAATTGACAAGAAACTCATTGCTGATACTTTCAATGTCGCTTTCACGGACCTCAGCTCTGTTCTTCCCAAAGTTTTTTGTGATGAGGAGATTCCCACTGCCTCCCCCGGCCCCTGTAGCCACCCTCCCTTCCACTTTAGAGCGGTAAAAATGCATCAGGTCCACAGTTATATTGCCAAAGCCATCAGCAACTCCAGAGCAAGCAACGACTCCCTCGATCTCAAACTACTATCGCTCACCCTTGATGAAGGTCTCTGGCCACTGACCAGGATCTTTAACCTCTCCCTCAACCTCAACCAGTTCCCGGACATTTGGAAGTCAACCTCAGTAACCCCAATTCACAAAAGTGGGGACAAAACAGCACATGAGAACTACCACCCAATTTCCATCCTACCTCCACTCTCCAAGGCCCTGGAAAGAATTGTGTCGGACCAGCTCACTGACTACCTTGACAAGTACAGCATCATGTGCAAGGAGCAGCATGGCATTAGAAAAGGGCTTAGCACCTCCATGGCCTTACTTGAATTTAGTGGTGCAATCCATCACTCACTAGATAACAGTCAAATAACTGGGTCCACCTTCATTACTTAACTAAAGCCTTTGATACCATCAACCATCATCTACTTCATGCCCAGCTTCAGCTGGCAGGGTTCTCATCCAACTCAGTGGACTGGTTCAAGAGCTACTTAAACAACTGGTACCAAAGAGTGAAAATTGCAGACACACTTTCAGACCCAAGACCAGTCCGGTCTGGTCTCCCGCAGGGCTGAATCCTGGGCCCCCCTCCTCTTCAGCCTCTTCTTGAACTCACTGCCAGATTCCTGTCCTGAACAACTTCTACTCTACGTGGACGATGCTGTCATCTTGACCTCCCACCATGACCCAGTACATCTTCAAGGAAACCTCCAGTGGGCCTTCACAGCAGTCGAAGATTGGTTCACTAAACACAAACTGATCCTTAACCAGAAGAAAACAAAGGCCATGATTTTTTTCAGCACCCACAACAAACTCAAACAAAGTCAACTCTCCATTAAAACCAAACAAGGAATTACCCTTGAGCAAGTCCATACCTTTAAATACCTTGGTCTCACCTTAGACTCGAATCTCACCTATGTTCCACACATCAATAATGTGGCAAAGGTAGCAAACACCAGGCTGGGCCTTCTGTTCTGATATAGGAAACATCTAACCCCTGAAGCTTTGTTCATCGCTGTCCAGAGCTCCATCATCAGCATCATTGATCACGGCCTCGTTATCTATGGATCTGCTACAACTTCCTCTCTCAAACGAGTCTCAATTTCCCTCAATCAAGCTTGTCATCTCATTACTGGTTCCCACTGTCTTACCCACAACTGTGACCTCTACTTTAAAACAGGGTGGCTGCAACTTAACAACTGAATCAAATACCAAACTTGCATCACAGCTAAGAAAATCCTACTGGGTAAAGCACCTCCTGGAGTCAGCACACTCCTCAAACCTAAAATTAACACCATCAACACCAGGAGCACTAAGCCACATATCCTGCAAATCCCCCACTGCCGCACATCACAAAGACAAAGGTAGTTTGCTTACAGGGCCCCAAGTTGGTTTAACAGTCTCTAAGGGGACATCTCCTCCACAGCAACACTAGATGTCTTCAAAACTAAGCTCCGACTCTCCCTTATAGGTACCAACACCTGTGGGTGCACCACCTAATAAGCTGTGGCCCCTAAACTGCCCCTAAACACCCGAGGTCTGTTCTGTTCTGTTCTCTACTTGCACTTACCTGTCCTCAGCCACTTCCATAGCACTTACCCCACGTTTGTCCTGACAAAGCCCATCGATTGCCACACTCTGCCCTCTCCCACATATGCCATCCCTTTCCTCAGTCCTTCCCCCAACTGTCTTCTTCCTAGTGTCTGTTTGTCATGCCTCACCTATAATACCTAATGTCTTCCTAAGTTACTATATGCTATCTTGTATCATGTAACTAAACTGTAACCATGTAACCAATTTGATGCCAGTTGTATGTACTATGGACATGGAACCTTTGTAAAAGAGCCTTGGCTCAAAGGTATGTTTTAATCCTAGATTTTAAATAAATAAAAATATTAGTAAGGTTACCTTCCTGGGAGTTACAACACCAAAAATTAGTGATGATAATAATCCTTTATCATATAAAACTTTAGGGGTTTTATACCATCTACAAACAATTTTCTTTTGTATCACTTTACTTTTCATGTCCCTACCTGCAGCATTTGAATGGATGAATGTAGTAGTCCACTCTTAGGGTGTGATGTCATCCCTTATCTCCTGACACGTGGTTCTACATATTTCTGAAAATTCATCAGGTTTGGAGGATAATAAATTATGGTATATAAGGCTTGCTTTTCCCTTATTTTTAGAATTCCAGATGTTTATGATCTTTGTAATAGGATTATATGGCACTTTCATGGAGGAGTCTAATAATGAAGGTAAGGAACTACTGATTTGTAAGTAGCACCAGAAATCAACCCTGGAAACTGAATATTCCTGTTTTATCTGTTCAAAGGATGTAAATGTACTAGTAATTAGGTCCAAAAGATATCTGAGTAACCATATTTTCTTTTTAATCCATGGATGCCAATACAGTGGAGAACCATTTACTGAAACAATAATTATTGTCCTATAGCGGCATTAGTTCTAGAGAGGGTAGTATCTTATTGTTTCCTAAACATTGGGATAAACAGCACTGCCATGCTTTTCAGGTGATACTATTAGTCTTAAAATGTTGTTGTAAATGGGTTATAGTGTTACATAGGAGGTTGGCAGAACAAATCTTTTTCCAAATATACCCATATGGGGGATTTACTGGGTCCAGTATAACCATTGTAGAGCTTGTTTAGTTAAATATGCCCAATAGTACCCTTTGATCCATGGCAAATTCCCTGTTTCCAGTGTATAAGTAGTATTTTTTACAGTTACTATGCAGGGTTATATTTTCCCATATAAATTTTGAAGTAATTTTATTATATTTATTGAAATTATTTTTTATCTTTAATGGGATGTTGGATTGAGGGTATGTGATTTTAGGCATGGCCATCATTTTAATCACTGATATCTTTCCTCCAAAAGATAAATTAATGTTGGACCCTCTGATACAATATTGTTCGATGTCCTGCAGGACTGGGAGTATATTCATCTGGGGTATGTTTGATAACTGTGTGGTAATAATAATTTCTAAATAGGTAGTATACTGTTTCCAGTTTAGCCCCACTTGTAAATATGGCTTACTATTACTATAGGAGCTCAAGGGTAGTACCTCAGTTTTGTTTGTATTCATATGAAGTCCAGAGCAAAAGGCAAATGAGTGTAGAGTTGTCAATAACTGTGATGGTGATTGTTTAGGATTTGATAAGAGAACCAATAAGTCATATGTATAGGCTAAAATTTTGTAATGTGAGTTATTTACCCTAATACCTCATATGTTTGGGTCAGATCTAATTTTAAGTAATAGGGGTTCAGTCACTAGTAGGAAGAGAAGGGGTGATAGGGGGCAACCTTGCCGAGTACTTCTTTCTAACGTAAAAGGGGAGGAGACAATTTGGTTAGTCAATACTGAAGCTGTGGGTTCATTATATATGACATCTGTCTAGTTTAAGAAATTAGCACCAAAGTTGTAAACTGCCAAAATTTGTTTCAAATAAGACCATTTAACAGAGTGAAATGCTTTCTTGAAGTCAATTAAAATTGCTGATGTATCTAATTCAGTTAGCTGAGAATATTGGAGTAAGTCATAAGAGCTCTGACATTACTTGCTCCTGTTCATCCTTTAATAAATCCTGTCTGTGATTTGTGTAGCAACTCAGGTAATAGATTCTCTAGATGTAATGCTAAGACCTTTGTTATTAACTTAGCATCTGTATTTATAAGGGAGATAGCCAGTAATTTTCACATTTTAACTGATCTTTGCCTTTCTTTGGTAGTAGTACTACAATAGCTTCTTTAAGTGTAGGTGGAAAAGTTTTGTTGGAGTTCATTATAAATGCGGTGTAATTATTGGCATTAAGGGTTCCTAGATTTATGGTGGGAATCCATCTCTGCCTGGAGCTTTGTCTTTATTTCATTTTTTAATAGCCATTTGGAGTTCCATGGCTGAAACAGGTGCTTCTAAGGTCTTATTTTGTTGAGGCATCAGTTGAGAGATGTTACCCCTGCAGAAAGTTATTAAAGAAAAACTACATCCTCATAACATTTACATTTTATTTGATTGCATGTCAACAGACAACTCTTTTCCTGTAGCTCTTAGGGCTAAATGTGTTAGCCTTAGTTTGTTTTCACTGCTCATGGTAGCCCCTGTGATTGCCCTGGGGGTTCTCCATTTCATGGTCATTGAAATATCATTGTCAATGAGAACTGCATTAGCATAAGAGAACATGATGTCAGATCAACCATTTATATCGTGTATCTCTATGTTGAAAGAAGAAATACCCTGCAAAAAATCTCTGGAAACTTATAAAATGAGTGAAGTTTAATGGGGAAAAATCTGCATTATAACTCCAATAGTTTGCAAAACTCACTGAAGGTAAATGTGGTATGTCACACCTTATTGTAGCTTGTTTCTTTGAAGACTAATTAAGCAGACAAGTATACTGGGGAATTTAAAGGGTGATTCTGCATCATGTTCTCATATGCTAATGCAGCTCTCAGGAACAATGAGATTTCAGCAACCATGAAATGGAATCTCACAGGACCGTAACAGGGCCTAGTATGAACTGTGAAAACTGACTAATGCAGTTGCATACATCTTCAGCAGCTGCATGAAAAGAGTTGTATGTTGACATGGAAACAAATAACATTTAGAAGATATGAGGGTGTCATTTTCCTTTAATATTTGTTTGATTAAAAGTAATTTTCGATGTGTATAAATTTTGATAATGTTTTTTCCATGATGTCATTAATTTTCTGAGAAATTGTTTGGGGCTTTTCCATATTTATCTTGGAAAGCAGTAACATTAGAAGCTGCCTTTTGTTTTCTGAGTTTATGAGCCAGTCATTTTCCACACGTGTCCCCTGATTCCCAATAGAGGTGTTTAGTTTTATAGATAAGCCACTCTACTTTCTTATATAATGGATTATTTAATTTGGTATTTTCAACCTAATTTTGGATTTAAGCTCCTCAGTCTTATTTCTTCTCATTTTGTATTTAGCTTCAAGACATTTTATCTTGGTTTCTAACTCTATTCTATGTCTTTCCCTTTTCTTACGTTGTACCACTACATACCTGACAGTCTTTCCTTATATGCAAACTTTGAAATCTTCCCAGATAGTGGAGGAAGTTACATCAGAAGTAACACTGAGTGAGAAATATTGTTCCATTTCTTTTTTGACCCATGTTTGAAAGTCTCAAGGGGCAGCAAAAAGTGGGTTTAATTTTCATCTGGGGGATTTTTGAGTAACTCCTAGATTTGTAACAAGACAAGAAATGGGAGCATGGTCAAAGAGTGCAATGACCCCCTATGTGATTATTCTCTATGCCTAGCAGTGCTTTTGTATTAGCTAAAAAATAATCTATGCAACTGTAAGAGTCATGTGGTGAGGAGTAGAATGTAAAACCCCTTCCAGATGGGTGTTCAACCCTCCAAGTGTCTGTTAAATTCCATTCCTGCAATAATGATTTTAAATTCTTCCTTGCTCTTATATGGATTTCCCCTCTTGGATTTCTTCTTTCTAAATAGTCATCTAAGGCCAAATTGAAATCTCCCCCAATAAGTAAAGTTGCTTTCTCACTAATGTTTTCATGCAGAGCTTGATTAAATATATTAACAAATTCAAGGTCATCTCAGTTAGGACCATACACATTACCTATCCATGGGGCTTATCATTTATTTCAGCTTGGACTAAAATCCACCTGCCATCCTTTTTGTTGTAGGTCTTTAAGATTTTGCAGTTAAGTTTTTTTTATTAAATAAAATAGCCACCCTTTTTTCTTTTTTGTAGAAGACCTATGTACAATGCTACCTACCCACATTTCTCTCAGCTATTCAATATTTTCTGTTACAAGATGAGCCTCCTGGATCAATGCAATGTCTGCATGTGTAGATTTTTTTTCTTTTCTTTTTTTTTCCATTCATACTTTTAGGTTTTTCCTTGTTTTTACTCCCATTCTCCCCATGGCCATGGCATACACATTCGTGTATGTGCATAGAGGCACACGTACATGCCAGGATCCCTTCCACTCCTCCCCTGACTTTTGTCACTGCCCGTTGCCACCTATGCAGTCACCGGACCTCCACCCGGTGGGAGTGGGACTATGGATGGGTGGGCATCCACCTCATTGGAGGGGAGAGCCATGGCTCAATCCCGCTCCAGCCCTCCTCCCCTGAGCTGGTACCCAGGTGACCCGAGGTCATTCCTGAACCCAGGTCACTGGCGTAGTACGAGGTAAGGCATCAGCGCCTCAGCCCTCTGCGCCACTAGGCTGGTCAGCATGTATGGATTTTAAATATGATAAGACTTGTTTTCTTTTGACAGGGTGATTTCAGCCTTTAACATTCCAGGAGACAGTTCTGAGACCTAAACTATGTACTTTACTCATTGTAAAATCTAGAGATTTTATTATAATGGATAATACATGTTTCTTCTAATTTTGGAAAACACATGTAGCATATTAGGTATATGAAATAGATTATAAGAATATAAGTACAGGGGATAGTAACGCTTGAAGCACAGTACATAGCTCTGTTTGTTGCACAGTGTTAAAGCTATCCATAAATAGACAAATACAAACAGTTTATCTTCACCTTTTAAATGGTGGCAAGACCATAACTGGTTGAGACATGAGAATATCATAGAATAACTTAAGCTGTGAACGTTAATTGGAACATCCATACAAAAACTCCTGTCTAAGTGAGGCCATTCTCCATATACATAAATGATTTTTCTAACCTCAAATGAATTGTAACTATTGAAAGTTAAAAGCCAACTCAGAATGATAAGAAAAAATAATATAACATCTAAACTCTTGAGATAATTACAGAAGTAAAGGTTACATTTCTTTAGCTGAATCATACTATGGTTTAGCCCCTTAGGCATAAATAGCATAGGCATCTGTATCCATGTTTCCTCAAGGTGTTACTATCTATGCCAGGCAGCATTTTCAAAAACTAATTCACAGAAAGTGTACTTCACTCAAAGATCATATACCTACAGTAGATCTGCAGTGTCATGTCAGAATCGATAATAGCATGGGACAAGGATTGTAAAAAGGAGGAGGATGGGGCAAGTTACTATGCGTAGTATTTAGGTGGGAATGTATATGATAATATTGAAATTCAAGAATTCTTCATTAATTCACACCCAAGTAAACTGGAGGGGAAGCAACCATCACAACTCCAGCAAACTATTCTGAACAAGAAGGTTCAAAGGAGTTATAACATAATATGCAATGGTTCTCTTACTAAGAAAGACAAATACATGCATTCACATTCACATTCCTTTTTTGCTGCATCTCACTCTTGACACATTTAAGATCGGGCAATGTAAGTTTCTCTTGAGAGGAGATCAGTGGCCTTTTATTTTGTCCCTCAGACTCTGCAGAAAGTCCCTATTGGTCTACTGATATATGAGCTCTTTACAAAGCCTAACCTCTCCCACATCTGTTAGTCTAAGGTGAGATAACAGTAAAGAACACTGCATTCCTTAAGGAGTATCAATTTTCAAGCAGCTGTAGGACTCTCACTCATTCCTTAACTCATTATACCCTGGGCGGCCATTTTGTTTTAGGTAAACAATGGATAGCTTGGACTTCTTTTTTTTTTGTTGACTTTCTTTCTCACCTCCAGAGGGGAACTCTCTCCAGCACCTCCTTCCATAATCTCTACCTCCTGCTGTGACTCTTTGCCTTACTTCCCACTGCGACCTAGTAGGAATCCCAGATCTGAACCCCCCACGGAGAAGGGCCACCCTATCCACCCAGGGCACTCTTTCTATAGTGTAGAGTGCCAGGCTGGGAGTGGCAAGGAAGGAGAGTCGAGAGCCCAGCTTTGGGAGTGTGGATCGGGGAGGCGTCTTCACCGATCCCTGCTGAAGGGGTATTTCTTGCTCATGTTCTGTCCCCGAGGAGCTCAGATGTGCAATGGCGACTGGGCACAATGTGCCACCACCCACGAAGCTACTCTCCCAGTTACCTTTTTTGCACCACCAAGTACTTTGTGCTGCACCCAAAAGCTGCCAGATGCCTCTACAGAGTGGTACAAGCCCCAGCACCCTCTCCAGAAAGGGGCAGCTGTTCTTTGGATGCCCAATCCCTTCTCTCCCCTGCCAGCCCCCGGTGGCCCTGGCTTGTTCCTGAACCTAGGTCACTGGCATGGCATGAGGTATGGCATCCAGCACCTTAACACTCAGCACCACCAGCCAGCTTAGTTTGGACTTCTTGAGAAGCTATTCAAGGTAATGAGTTGAAAGACCACCAAAGCTCTTCAAATGTTCAAATAAAACAATTTTTATTTATTCTATACAACCGTAAAATAGTGCCTGACTAATTTCAGAACTTAATCCTTTATCAAAGGCTTTGATAAATGATTGAGTTCCAAAACATGTCAGGCAGTATTTTATGGTCATATGGAATAATTAAAAATTGTTTTACTTGAATATTTGAAGAGCTTTGGTGGTCTTTTAAGGAATGGGTGAGAGTGCTACAGCTGCTAGAAAACTGGTGTTCACTATTTTACTGTTTGAGCACCTTGTTCCTTGTGCACTTTTATTGGAGAAACTATTCCTTAAGGAGTGCAGGAATATCAGTCAAAATTATTTCACTCATAACACATGTTACACACAGTCAGCAATTAGAGAGGAAGCATCGCTAAAACAGCTAAAAATCACAATGGCTATCCCCCCCACCTGGTAATAAACTAGCCAAAGGCTTAATGAGTAACATTTTTAAATTTTATTATATGCATTGTATCAGCATGGTTTGCTAAAAAGAGGTTAAATAAAACAGATAACGAAGGGGATGTGAATGAGTAAGGAGGGGTATATCAGGAGTAGGGATTAAGAGGGTAGGTGGTAAAGAAATAGGAGAGTGAGATGTATATAAAATAAAATTGAAAGGGACTAAGTAACGGAAAAAACTGTGTTACAAAATGGGGGGTGAGGGTGGGGAAAGGTGTAGAAGATGGGAGAGGTGGGGTGAATGAGGGGAGATAGGTGAGAGAGTCTGCATAAAAGAAAAGAAAGAACAGAAATAAATCTTAAACACTGGCTAAATATTCAAAAGCATGTCTATGTAAATATAAGTAAATATTCTAATTATAATTAAACAGCATAAGGTTAAAGGAGGAGTGGTGTCAATCTGAACTTGGTAATAGTTTAAACTAAACCTTTTCCTGCATTGCAGCCTTCAGACATCATTGTGAAGTCAAGTCCTGGAACATGAATAAAACATGAGGATATTTTGCATATTTAAGAGTTCAGGGTGCACATCATTTGAAGCAGTCAGGGGTCAATTGCATTAGGCAATAGTGACCGAAGAGTTACTTCCAGGTCAATGTGAGTGAGAAAGAAAAGACTACATTGTGCAGACATTTCCAGGAGGTGGTTAACTGACCAGATTCTGAGGGGAGAAATGCTCCAAATTGAATTTATGTAGCAACACTGGTGAGCAACCACAATTTTAGAGCCCAAGAAAGCATACACTTGTGTATTTTTCAGATGCATTTAGATTGCTGTCTAGACATTGATTCCAACATCTTATCATTTGAGGAACAGTTTTCTATCAGTGTGCATGACAGAATTCCTTCATCTTGAATAGTGGAGACCGAGTCCTGTGAAAGTTTGCCAATGTCAGTTCTGATTCTTTTTCATGTGTTAATATATGCTGAAATGGGCACAGTGAAATATTTATTGCTTTTGAAATATGATCTGCTCTTTCTTAAAACTGTATTCCGTTTTTGTGGAGAGGAAAGTTTATTCTGAAGAGTTTAATGTTTATCTTCAGTGCCAGCATATTGTTTTTTTCAGGGTAGATGTGTTTATGTAGGGCACAGGCTGTGATTTGTGAGTCACGGGGTATGTGCATCAGTGTTAGAACGTTCCTCCTTGGAGACATTGGAATGTGGTTCCTTATTTGAATACTACAAAGGATAGTATTCAGTTTTAAACATAATCATAAAACTAAGCAAATTAGACAAATAATAAATAAACATTGGACAATATTACAGAATTCTTCATTGGGTAATAATACATTCCCACAACTTCCTTTGATTGTGAAAGCTACCATTCTTGCCTATTTGCAGTATAGCAGGATATTTGATTTGGTACACTGCATTGTGTTGTTGCAGATATTGTCTAATTTCAGTGAAGGCCTTACATTTTGTCACTATGCCTGCTAAAAACTCCTGAAATATCTAAATCCTATGTCCTTCCCACATAGGAATCCTTTTTTTCCCTTGCTAGTTTAAATATTTCTTCCTTAATAGATTAATGGAGAAAGTATGCCACAATGGGCGAAGTCTGGTTCCAGGTTTCGGCTTAGGTAGTAAAGAGTGGTGTGCTCTTTCAGTCTTCAAAGGCCATGACCTCTGGTAGCCCAAAATTGCTGGTATGAAGACCTTTAAAAAAAATAGCATGTCCTGCCCCTCAGCACCTTCCAGTACCCCCACCAGATGGATATTGTTTATCCATCCCCTATTTTCTAAATCATCAGTTCTGCTTACCAGTGTGTCAATTTGTAAGGAATGAGCCATTAACATTTCCTCTTCAGTTTGTAAGGAATGAGCCATTAACATTTCCTCTTATGTGCTGTTTGTCCCCTCAAGCATTGTGATGTGACTTTCAACTTCCACAACCCTGTGTGCAATATTGTTAATCATGTTATTTATGTCTTCCACTGTAATTTTTAAGGTAGCAATATCATTGCTAATAGTAATTAACTTGTTCTTAATAGAGGTGAACTCTGCTTTATTATTGTTAGTGACAGCTCCTCCCCCATTAATACTGGTACCTCCTAGTCAGTTGCTTTTGCTCATAAGTGGGCTTCATTGCTGTGTCCCGAAATGGCTCTGTCAGACTCAAAACTTTAAACTGATATAAAATAAAAACTAAAAGGACAATTTATTTTGGACCAACTTTGTCAGTAGCTGGGTTGCTAGTACAGTACTGTTATTTTTTGTTGAAAAGAGTAAGGGACATGTCAGACTAGTGATCAGATCTCAAAATGTTTTTGTAGAGAGAAGCAGTGAAATGGAGTCAAACTGCCATCTTACCAGCTGCCGGCACCTGTGCCACACCTTTTAAGGTTCATTCCAAGAATCACTTTGCATATACAATAATCACTTTTCATTTTCCTACTTCATTTTATACAGTGATTTCTAAGTTCTTTAAATTTTACCAAATGTCTATGGGGCTGCTCTTCCTATATAGTGTTCTAATACCTAGCCTAGCCAATAGTTTCAATCAATCAGTCAATCAATCAAATCTTTATTTATTCAGGCGAGCATCATTGAGCAAGGCTCATTTACAAGATGGACCTGATAAGGTCAAGGTTCAACAGTTGATACACAACAGATACATCAATACACTTATATAAACAGTTATACATACAGGGGGAAAAACATTTATAAACACAGTGATGTACAATAAAATTCACATGATAAAATGGTTATAGGAAAGTTAAGCTAATATTTACAGTATATACAGTATATACATATCCCAGTGGAGGGGCCATGGCAAACACACAGCATAATGTAATACTAGGATGGTGGAAGGTATTACTGGGTGCCATAAGATGGGGTGTCTACCTGGGAGGGAGAACTGAAGAACAAAGATTATACCATATATGGTGAATTTTTGGGATGGAGATTGTGAGATGACAAAGCTAGCTCTAGTGGTAGCAACTGCATGTCTCTGTGAAGAAAACTGTACAACGCTGTTTAAAGGATGCAATTGGTATAAGATTGGACAGTTTTAGGGATTTTTGTAGGGTGTTCCATGCTATAGCTAGAGAATAGCTGATTGCTGCCCTCCCTAGCCGGGTGTTGAATTTGGACAATTTGAACAGGATGATGTTGTTGCTTCTTAGGGCATAGGAACTAGGAATGGTCTGGGTGAAACGGTCCAGAATATAGTTTGGAAGTTTTTTTGATAACGCTCTGTAAGTCCATACAGCTGCATTTCTTTAACTTCTGAGGTGTAGGGAAACCCATCCAACTGCAGCATAAAGAGAGCAATGATGGGTATTAGATGGCAGATCTGTTATGAATCTTATTGCTCTATGGTATAAGGTATCCAACTTGTGTAGGTAGGAGATGGGGCAGTGACTATAAAGGAAGTCTGCATAGTCAACAACTGAGAGAAAAATGGCCTGGACTAACCTCATCTTTGAATCTCTGTTTAGGAAGGGTTTTAATCTATTGAAAAGGCCAAGCCTTTGGCAAAGCTTTTTTAGCAGTTCTTCTAAATGATGAGTGAAGTCGAGTTTGTTGTCAATCCACACACCTAGGTATTTGAATGTTTCTACATACTCCAGATTTTCTCCAAGTATAGTGCATAGCTGGGGGAGAATGATTGAAGAGGAGGTGCTGGAGGAGTTTTGATTTGTGAACATCATTGCTTTAGTTTTCTTTGCATTTAACAGAAGCTTTTTCTCAAGTAGCTGATATTGTAACAAGAAGAATTCTGTTTGTAGGATTTCACGGGCAGCTGCAGAAGAAGGGTTGCTGACATACAAAACAGTGTCATCAGCAAAGAGGTGTACAGAGTATTTGGTGAGGGTTGAATCAATATTATTTATATAGATGGCAAAAAGGATAGGACCCAGGATAGAACCTTGGGGGATTCCTCTTAGCAGTGGTTTTAATGAGGATAGGTCACCTTCAGCTTTTACCTGCTGTGACCTACTGGTAAGATAACACCTGAACCACTTAAGGGAGGGTGGATCTAGGCCAATGGAGTGCAAGGATGATAGTAGAAGCTCGTGGTCCACAGTGTTGAATGCTTTGCTCAGGTCAAGAAATACTGCACAGACATTATTCTTTTTATCTAATTTGGTTTGCCAGTCATTTGCGACCTTGGCTAGTGCAGTGATAGTGCTATGCTTGGCCCTGAATCCAGATTGAGCTGGATTCAGGAGGTTAGCATCGTCAAGATATTCCTTAACTGGGTATTACCAATTTCTCCAGCATCTTGAGGCACTAGAATGGAAATGAGCCTGTAATTATTAAGGTCCATAGGGTCCCCTGATTTTAGAAGGGGAACCACCTGGGCTGTCTTCCACAGTGTGGGAATAGAACCAGAGTTTAAAGATAGGTTAAAGAGATGTGTTAGGGGGATTGCAAGTACATGGGATGCAATGTTTAGAAAGTAGGGGTCCAGTGAGTCTGCCCCTGTGCTTTATTTGATATCCAGCTGCCATAGTAGGTCCTCTACTTGCTTCAACAGTACAGATTTGAAGCTGAAGGAAGAGTTAGCTCTCTGAGCACCAGTGTACTGGGAGCTTAATTGTGCATGCAGCAGGTTAGCTGGAGAGGTGTCAAAGGCAAGGCCAGCCGTTGTGAAGTGGTTATTGAAGGCGTCCAGAATTTCCATTTTGCCAGAGATAGGGCCATTACTGTGGTGTAACTGAGTTGGTAGGGAGGTGCTAGAATCCTGCCCAACCATACCCTTGATGGTACCCCAAAACCTAGCAGGATTATGATCGAGGAGCTAAGCTCAGCCAAATAGAAGACAGCCTTTGCATCCCTAACTTTCTTGGTGCAACTATTCCTGGCTTTCCTAAAGATCATCCAGTCATTTGCATTCTTGGTTTTTCTTGCCATTTTCCAGAGTTTGTCTCTCTCCAGCAGTGCAGCTTTGAGGTCAGCTGAAAACCAACGAAAGGATTTGTTTTTTATTCGGATACTAGAGATTGGGGCATGGATGTTAAGGGCACTTATTATAATGCTATTTAGCATCTGCTGTGCTTTTTCCACAGAATGAGCCAGATAAAACTCTTGCCAGCTTGGAGAGTGAGCTAGATCATGCAAATAATCTTCAATATTGATGTTTTTATTGGATCGCCTCATTAGGAATTTTGCAGGGGTTGTTGTTTTGCTGGAAGATCTTACCCCTGCAATGGGCAGTGATCACTTATATCACTGAAAAGCACTCCAGCATGTGTGAATAGATGGGGTTTATTCACTAGCATGATATCAAGTAGTGTGCTGTTATTACTTTTCTTTGCATTAATTCTTGTTGGCTCATTAATTAGTTGTGTGAACCCATGTGTATCACAGAATGATACCAGAGGTGCAGCTGCCTGGGTAATCCAGTTGAAATTCAGGTCACCTAGAATAATGACTTCTTCAGTGCTGGGCTTGAGCAGATTCCCCAGGTGGGATAAGAGCTTGAGTTCAGCAGAGGGGGGTCTGTAGCATCCAACTAGCTGAAAAGCTGCTGTATTGGGGAGAGAGACTTTTAAGGATAGGCATTCAAATTCCTTGGGCATAGACATTGCAGCAATACAGGATACAGGTATACCGGACTTTGCATATATAGCTACTCCACCACCCCTTGTTTGGCGATCCAATCTGAATAACTGATAGTTGGGTAGGTTAACATCCCTGTCTGCTGTGGTGGGTTTGAGCCATGTCTCAGATACCAGGAGAAAGTCTGGCAAGGTATGGGCAACCCAGGCTTATATCAGTGTAAGTTTTTTCAACAGACTGCATACATTAATATGCAAAAAACTGAGGCCTTTAATTGAGGTTAGGTCTGCTGGAGAGGTAATACATTCAGGGGGTCCTGGGTTGATTTCCACGTTACCAATACAGAGCAATAGAAAGAGCAGGAGTTTCATGAGGGCTGCCAGAGATAGGGAGAGGGGGCTGTCTTTGGTCCTCCTTCTCTTATTCTGTTGCCACTCTTTTGGGGTGCTCCATGTGGGGTTATAGGATTGTGTCAAAACACCAAGTCGCAGTTTGGTGGTCAGGCGTAAGGGGGATCTGTATATCCAGTAGTGGAGCCTTGATTGAAATACATGTATGGTGGTTTACGTCTCTTTTTGGGGGTCACCCCACTGTAATCGATGCAGCAATGGTAGGGCATATGTGAGGATTTGAGCGTCAGACAATGGGGATGAGACAGAGAGACTGGGCGGATGGATCACCATAGTTTGTGTGATAGGGACATCTTCTTTGGGGAACCCTATGGCTGACAGTGAAAGAAGTATCAGAAGTAAACTCCCCATTGTGAGAGAGATATTGTTAGTTGGCTACCGGGAGAGTAGTGAAGTTGCTGATTAGTTGGATCAGCAAGACGGTGGAACAGTTTATTGGTTTAGGGTAATGCTGAGGGCTGGGAAGAGATTTCGGGGAAGATGCCTATAAAGTAACACACAAGAGGGGAAGGGCGGGTGGGCAAACATTTTGCGGCTTTTCCTGAGAGTTTCCTGGCTGCTCCTCCCTGCCTCAGGTTCCCTGAGTCGGCTAGTTTCACTGACCGCTCATGGCGGAGCCAAGCCCCTGCACTTCAGGCTGGTGTTGGGGCAGGGATGGCAGTCTGAGAGAGACAGAGGAAGGTACAATAAATTAAATAGAGGCATAACAAGTGTTCCTGCTCATCACAGTGCCTAAATCTGCACAACAAAAGGCTGTGGGGGGGGGCTGTGGTGCCTCAGTGTCTGGCCCACCTTACAAATGCAAAAGGATTTGTAATCACAGCAAAACAGTAAATCAACAGTTTCCCTGCAATTACCTTAGCAGAAAACAGCACTTTTAGGAATTTTACACAATTTAAGGAAGGAAAGTGCGCTCAGCATCTGACCCACTTCGTTACTAAGGATTTGGAATTACAGCAAAAAAACCCCACAACAAATCAACAGATTCCCTTTACAGTTGCAGCAATAAGAAGACAGCTCTTTTTGGGAGATTTTTACAAGAATACAGGGAAGAAATTCCTAAGTCCCAGACAGATTTCGGTAATGCAGGCTCAGTCAGTATAAGTCAATGGGGCAGGAGAGCCAATCAGTTGCTGTGCCTAGAGGAGCGCTCACTTACCGATTGGCTGCGGCTTTCCCGAGAGTTTCCTGGCTGTCCCTCCCGGCCTCGTGGTTCTCTGGGTCGGCTAGTTTCCACCGACCACCCGATGGCAGAGTGAAGCCCCGGTGCTTCAGGCTGGGTGTTGTGGGGCAGGGATGGCAGTCTGGAGAGAGACTGGAGAGTCTGGAGAGTTTGGCCCAGTGGGCAGCAACTCTCATAGTCATATTCAAATTTTCAAGCCAAGATAAAGTCCAAAGCAGAAACAATAGCCTGTAAGTTAAGTAGCACTGTAAGTATAGGAGCCACTCCAGCTCAGTAGTTAGGGATCTCCATTGCCCAGAGGGTTAGATGTTTTGCTTCACAGATTCTACAGGTCAACATTCAGGAAGTGGCACAATGTTCCATTGAACTTCCATAAGTCCTTCGCTGAAGACAGTCAGGTTCTACAGGTCAATCTCCCAAAAGTAGTGCAGTGTTCTGACGGCCTTTAATAGATCCCATATCCAAAACAGCGAGGTTATGCATGCTGACATTCCAGAAGTGGCATGGTGCTCTGGTGGCCTTTAATATGTCCTTCACCAAAGACAGAGAGGTTCTACAGGTCAACTTTCCAGAGGTAGCATGATTTTCTGGTCACTTTCCATGGTCATTCACCAGTGATAGACAAACTTGACAATTTTCATAGCATTTGGTCTTCTTCTCAGCTACTACATGGAATCCAGCTTCAAGTTCTCTTGGTGGATTACAGTTCTAAGAGTTTTAATTAATCAACATCTCACTGCTAGTAACTCAGGTTCTTTAGCTCATTCTCCCTGGCAACTGAGGTGACAACAAATGTTAGGGATCTTGGTCACTCATGCCCTGTTCACACTTCTGAATCGTGTTTGAAAACATTTCTAAAAATGTTTCATAACTCACCACCTTTGCCCATTCACATAGTAAACTTGAATCGATATTTGTGTAATGACACGTGTTTACATCTGGGCGGTATTATGTTTTTAGCTTGGTTCTTCAGGCACTGTGTTCAGCACGGATGTCGCCATTCCCATGATGCAACCTGCAACATCCCAGGATGCTAAGGGGCCACTCTAGAAGCAAACAAACAGTGTAAAATGGCAGCCCCCCATGTGGCTCGGTACATTGCTGCCAGAGTTATTGGTTGTTTTTAAACAATGTTCTGTACTTGAGTCACCTAAATGAACGTTGCATTTAGCAGACACAAAATAAAGTATTAAGCCATATTAATAAAATATAAAATCAAAACAGAAACTTAGTTTTATATTATATTGTGCACTTGTGAAGTTTACTCGCAGCATGAATGTGTTGCTCTGGCAATACTACTGATGTCTGTTTCCACGGAAACGACTGTTTGTTGTTCCTCAATGATGGCATCTCTGTTTCTGTCAGTGATGACAGCTATAGTGTTTCTGATGACAGTTTCTAGATTCTTGGTGTCACAGATGACTCATCGACATATGCAGAGGCTGAGGCTGAGAGCACAGAGCAGGGCTCAAAGAATGGGGCTACTCAGGCTCCAAAAAATGAAAATTGTCTTACTGCTTCAAAATGTAGTAGCTGCTGCCCATTCAGCCAGCTCCTGCACTAGAACAGCGTGGAGCATATTTAGATCCACATCACGGTGGGATGAAATTGTGGTACAGCAATGGGGTGACGAGTTATGGCTGGCAAACTTATGCATGACACATTCTACCTTCATGTTGATATGTGCAGAATTGGCACCCTACATTGAGTGCAGAGATACATGTTTCTGTCAGGCAGTGCCACTAATGAAACATACGGCTATCATGATGTTGTGGCTGGCCACTAACATAGAATACCAGACACTGGGCACATTTGTTCGGTGTTGGACATTCCACAGTTTGTGAAGCTAAGAATGAAGTTTGCAGAGTAATAGTGGCTGTGTTGCTCCCCAAGGTTATAGTAATACCAGACATTACTGAAGTAACAGCTGGTTTCAAGAGAGACTGGTGATTCTCAAATTGTGGCAGAGCAGTTGATGGGATGCATTTCCTAAACATTTCACCCCCAGGGTACGCCACTAAATACTATAATTGGAAATGCTTTTATTCAACTGTGATGCAGACATTGGTGGATCACAGGTTCCGATTTATAGATATAAATGTTAGGTGACCTGGTAAGGTCCACGATGCCAGGGTTTTAAAAATAGTGAGCTGTATGCCAAAGATCAAAGTGCCACCTTGTTTCCTAATGTCACCAGAGACATCAGTGGTGTAAGTGTGCCAGTAGTTATACTTGGTGATGCTGCATATTCACTGTTACCATGGCTACTGAAGCCATACCCAGACTATAATAATGCAACAATGTGCAATTTCAACTACCATCTAAGTAGGGCCCGAATGGTAGCTGAGTGTGCTTTCGGAAGACTGAAAGGGAGGTGGCACTGCCTACTCAAGAGAAATGAGTTCAGCATCAAAAATATTCCTTATGTGATTGCAGCATGTTGTGTACGTCACAATATATGTGAAAACAAGGGTGACGTTTTTGATACATGCTGGTTGGTGGAGACAGATGCTGGAAGTGTCCCGCAGCCTGAATGAGACAATGTTCAAGGAGAAGATGTCAAGTTTGACTGCACATACCACAACTGTCAACAAGATTTGGGATGCCTTGTGTGTGCATTTTGCCTCTGAACTGGAACCTAGCAACATATAGAGCATTCACACTGCAGCAGTTTTTAACAGTTAGGAGCTGCATCTACACAGAATGATATTCCTGTCAGCATGCTGCAATGTTGTTGTGTACCAAGCATTACTAATAATGTGTTCCGTTGTTGTTAGGGACTCTCTCATATTGTAACATCAATTTTCTCTCTTTTTTTTTTTTAAGTGGTATTTTAGCGCTTATCCAGTGTTTCTCTCAGTAAAGTCCGCTAGCACACAGGAACTCCGAGCGCCTGTTCAGTCACTTCCACCCCACACTTTCCAGTTCTCTGGCTGCCCTGTACAATGACTGCCATCTGTCTTCAACTGGGTTGCAGTCAAGGGCCATGGACAACCCTCATCCATTCCTGATGGAGGGTAGCCACCCTGTGACACCACATTCGTGCACCTTGTCCTCTCCCCCCCAACACCTGACAATATGGGCCTGTTCTTAAAGTCAGCTCATGGACACAGGCGTGCAGGCTGGCGTCCGACACCGCAACTATATTCATAGATTTGTCTAACGTGTTCATCAGTTTGAATCACCTGACACTATTGGACACACTGAGAAACATTGGCTTCATCCAGGTGGCCCAGGATTGGTTTAGAGAGTACTTACTTGGTAGAACACAAGTTTCCTTAGGAACTCACATATCGTGGCTGGAACATAAAAAGACTGGAGATCCTGAAGGGTCAGTGTTGGGACCGATACTGTTTAATCTGCACACGAATGGTGCTGGTGCCTTATTAAGGGGGCCAGGCACGATTTGTATGCAGATGATGTGGGCCTGTACATAGAAGGCACAACAATTCCCAAAATTCAGAACACTCTCCAAAGAGATTTTGATGCCCTACAGGATTACTTTAGATCACACAAATTAATATTAAATACTAGGAAGTCACAGGTCATGATTTTTTGGGAACAAACAGGCTGACATTCCCAAAACACTCCAAATCATAACCTACTCAGACCATGTATTAGAACAAGTACATTTTTATAAATATTTAGGAGTATTGTTAGATACACAAATGAAATGGGGCAAACGTATAGAAAGTCTGATCAAAAACTGAACACCAGGCTAGGGGCTTTGTATAGACTGAGGGACTGTGTCACAACTTTGGCCAGAAAACATATAGTCAGCACTATGATAGTCCCATTATTTGGTTATGGTGATGTGGTCTATATGGGGGTAGGCTGAATTGGAGCTGCTTGACATAGCTTTAAATAGGTTCGCTGGGTTTGCCCTGGATGCCCCCAGGTTGACACATCACTGTACAATGTATATGGCACTGAACCATATAGACCTAATGGAACATACTCATTTGCATGTAATACATTTTATCTATCAGAACCTAAAGAAAAAAGACTCCGTCTTACTTAGACATTCTATTTGAAATTTGGATCACTAGGACAGAGTTACAGACAGCCCACAATTCAGAACTCAATACCCCCGTGATGAGAACAGCAAATGGTAATTCTATTATAGTTGTTCGAGGTCCAAAAGCTTGGACTAGGCTGCCACCTTATTTGAGACCTAAGGAAGTAGTCCCATGGAATAGAATTAAGGGCTGGCTGCTTCAAATCTTTGCACAACCAAAAAGATGCTGTTCATATTGAATTGTAAAGCATACATATGTGCTTCTTTTATGTATCTTAAAGTTATCTTTTTATAAAAAGGAAAAAGGATATTTTATGTATTTATACTTGTTGAAACTATATGGTATTTTACATTGTACAAATGCAGGACCCCATTGTAAATGAGTTTTTCTACTCAATTGGACAATCCTATTCCTTGGAAGTTTCTTTTAGGAATAAACTGTTACAAAAAAACAACCCTCAGTGCCACCTGGCAGATTTCTAGCAGGTAATTTAAAAGTTGAGAGGAAGCACTTGATCTATTAATACTAACACACACACACACACACACACAAACTTAATTAATTCTTAACATAGTTCGGCACGGTTGTACCATATATTTAATAGTCATTATTCTTCAACATATATACCAAGCAACTCGTTAATTACAAATATTCATTTTTATTGATATGTCTTTTACATCATGTTACATGCATGAATGTAATATTAATTTTATAAAGCTGAAAATAACTGCTGTTATAAAGTTAACCTTTTATTTGTTAAAACCAACAGTTCATACACAGCATCAATGAGTTGTGACATGCTGCAAGAATGTATAGAATGTTCAAAAACCTTTTTTTATTATATTAAAGTTAGTATTATAAGTATGCATGAGCTCTGATTACTCTGCATTCTTGAGTCATAAAAATGTATATAATAAGCATTGCATGCTAAAACTTTGAAATTTTATAAAACATTGAAGGTGGAACCAAATAAAGTTTTAATTAATAAACAGCACTGGTTGTCAAACATGCCCTCGAGTGGTACTTTCACAGCTGATGGTTGATGAACTGCTGTGATTACACATTACAAGTCTGTCCATGTCAGGTCATTAGAAAGTAACTGGTCAAGATATATTGACGCAGACATGTGTGATACTGCAGCATGGCCCAGGGTAACTGAATCACCACTTCTGTGGTCAGCAGCATTTCATTGCACATTAAGTGAGGTAGAACACTCACTTGGTGCTGAAATCCCTCAGGGAAGCAGGACTGTCAGTCAATATATGCTGCTGCTGTGTCATATCAGGTATTCCCTGATTAATGTTTCTCATGTTGTAACCAATATTAGTATTTACATTTCTTGGAGCAGCAGTTCCACCCTGAGGTGCCATATGGGATGGGCTCATATGGAATCCTCCCTGATGTGGCATCACTCCCTGCATCAACAGAGGAGCAAACATCGGCATTAGATTGTCAAAGAAAAGGTTTGTCTGCTCAGTTTCATGATTGCACATTCTCTCCTCCATCTCTAGCTCTGCCTTGGCCCGATCTTTTCTGAGCTGCAGCAGCTGGTTATGTTGCTCTACCAGCAGTTTTCTGCTAGGTTCAAACACAACCTTGACAAGTTCCTGTGTTCAGATTACTCGCTTTCTCTTTCACAGGTTACTTAATGGCTCATTTGAAGCAGGTCTCTTTGCAAATGTCCCGAAGCGAGGCAATGGATCAGAACTGGATCCAGGTTCCTTTGACACTGGTATAGGTGTCTCTGATGTTACATCTGATGCACTCACTGAAGGCATGTCACTACAGATTGATGTGTCCTGGTTAGCTTCATTATCTGTGGTTTGGAAAAAAAAAAAGTAGTTATTTATTTATTGAATTTTGTTGACCGGATAGGCCCCCTGAGACTAGAAGTCCCTTTTTCAGGGTCGACCTGGGGGGGATACAGATGGTAACCAACTAACACTGAACCAGATTATGCCGTTGGTGGTATTTTTAGTGAATGGGGGGAAATTTGGGCAGGACAATAGGGAATTTCCCCTACTGTCTCGGTAGGGGGAGCTGCTGCTCTGCTCTGCAGAATGGCAGACTATGTCAGTACGCCAGAGGAGAGAGATGCCTCTAAATTTCTGCAGACTGAGGTTTTGTCCCTGACCTCAGTCTCAGTAATGCAAGGGGATGAAGTTTTGCAAAGTTCAGCTGGAGAGGAAAATACCCATGCAGCGGGGGAAGTGGACATGAGCAAGCAATCCATAGATGTTTCACCCAATGCTACGGAGCACAAGAATGTGTATGCTGTCACTGTGCAACTAGATTATTTTAACACATCAGTTGTTTCACAGCTGACCGAGGGAGCTGAGTCTGGGAGTGTAAGTCAAAGCGCTGGCAAGGCTCAGGAAGTAATGCGGAAGTGTGCAGACGCTGACACTGACAACCGCTGGTCTAAAGAACAGGCTTTGTTGGACGCTGGCTGGATATATGTGAATGGGAAATGGTTTCTGGATTCCAACTGGGTGTCATTTTCACAAACTCAATCAATCTTTCAGGGGGCCCCCTGTGGAGCAGAAAATACAGGTCAGCAACAAAAACATATCTCTACTGAGAGGGAAGGTACTGAGGATCAAACAAGTGAAAACCTGAATATTGACACAGATGTTCCGGAGGCATCACCTAATATTTCACCCCCTCACTCTGCACGCAGAGACACTAGAAGACCTGGGCCCTGATTTTCTGATCTTTTTAAAAATAATAGATTGGACAGGTGACACGGCACAATGCAGTTCACCTCCATTATCAAGGTGGTCTGCAAGAGCATCCGGATAGAGCTTATGTAGCTCAAAAACTGCTGAAGGAGTCAATGAACTTTCAAACTTCAGAAATATATGCCCTAATCAACATCAGGGGTGAAGATACTTTTGATATAAATTTTAAAACCTTTTCTAGTTTGGACAAATTTTGGCATAAATATGAATCTTGTAAATCATGCCTTTATGGGTTCCTTTTTTTGCAATCCCTCTTACAAACCTTTATATAAGACTGTAAACATCATATTTTGTAATGAAGGGGTAAATGTGGGAGATATTCAATTTTGGCTTGAGCAAAAATATAGTGTTTTGGGACCTCCAGAAGGCATAATAGATGAAGAAGGTATCTGGACAGGCAGCTGCAGGTTTAAAGTCAAACTACACATAATGGGAAATGGGGTAATACATATTCCAAACAGTTTCTTTTTAGGGAAAGACAGAGGGGTCTGTTTTTACCCAGGGCAGCCCAAGGCATGCTACAAGTGTGGCAGTAGAAGGCACCTTAGTAGTGTTTGTGACAAAATAAAGTGCGCCTTATGTGGGGATTTTGACCATGATAGCGTGACTTGCAGGAATGTTTTTCATTGTAATCTGTGTGAAGAACAGGGGCACTCATACCATCAGTGCCCTTGGGCTGGTCAAAATAGGTAGGGAGGTTTGGACAAAGACGATTTGATTAACTAAGCTCAGGAAAGGTATAGGCCTCATTTTTCTTATAGGGACACACCCCAAACAGGGCCTACTGCTCAAGCTGCTCCTGATACTGGTTCAGAGCACCCTAATCCAGATACTCGGCCTACTAATGAACAACTGCCCGATGATACACGGGTCCACCCACAAAAAGAAATGCCTTGCGACTCTGTGGAAACCAACACAATGCCCCCCCAATAGTAGAGTTTCAACCCCCTCACCCTAAAAGGGTTACCTGAACACCTAGTAAACAAAAAAAATCTCCCCACAGCACTTACAGTATGCAACACATTTCACATTTTACAAGCTCAGAAAGGGGATTCAGAGTCAGATGCCTCATCAAAGTCTGGCGCTATTTCCGAAATGGAGGTTGAGGAGGATGGGGGTACAGAGGTTCGGGGCACCAAGAAAAAAACCGGAGAAAAAGGAAGAAAGACAAACAGTAAATTGTTATGGCAACTTTTAATTTAGTCTCTTTAAATGCCTTCAGTATGAAACATTATAAAAAGAGATTGGCATGTTTAAATTTTTGCAGGGGGTTAGGTGCTGATATTATCTTTTTGCAAGAAACTAGGTTTAATACTTTGCAGGATGTAGCTCAAGCAAAAAAAAACCTGGATGGGGTCCTTCATATTGGTCCTATGGGACAGATGCTGCTGATGGCCTAGGAATCCTGTTTAGCCACACACAAGTTCAAGTTTTAAGGTTGGGGTTTTAATGCCTGGCAGGGTGTTACTTGTGGACTGTATTTATAAAGGGTTCTCTTTGCATTTAATTAACACATATGCACCTCCAGTGAAAACCTCACGTATAGATCTATTTAACTTAATAAAACTTTTCCTTTTTACTAAGAAACTCATTATATGGGGAGGGCATTTTAAGTGTAGCCTGGATTTTAAAATTCAGGACCAAGTGCAGAGGAAAATATGTTGTGATACACATGCTTTACAAGAAATTATTAAAAACAACTGTTTTAAAAGACGCCTACAGGGAGCTTCATAAAAATGAAGGGGCTACTTATAGGAGAAGTGCATATTCCTCTCGCATAGACTATTTCTTTCTCTCTAAATTCCTGATACCAAATAAGTTTATTTTAAAATTATGTGATGCTTCAGATCATATGGCTTTAATTTGCAAAGTAGGGCTTTCCTCAGTCCTACCTAGGTTTCCCACAGTTACTAGCAGGTGGAAATTAAATTCCTCTTTGTTAGAACAATCAGACATAAAAAAAGAAACAATTATATGTTCTAACAATGAGAAAGCCAGTAGCCGAGATGTACGATGACTGTATTTCATGGTGGGATGATACTAAAAAAAGTTTTACATTTTTTTGTTTCTTTAGGGAACATTAAAAGTACAGATGATTACCTGAAATACCTGGGTTACAGAAATCAATATTATAATTTAATGTCACTATTGAATGCTTCTGACATTAGAATACAAGATCAAATGGAAGTCGTTAAAAACAAAAATGAGGCAATATCAGTACAATAGAGCAGTCTCTTTGCAGGCCGAAATGCAATTTGGTTTACAAAAGACGCCCACTGCTGATCCTTTTTTGGCCTGTAAACAGGCTTTAGAAAATAAATTAATGGAAGGCTTATGGAATGAGAAAGGATTTTTAAAACAGACTGATGTAGAAATGTTAGAAATTGTTGAACAGTTCATAAACACACAGCATGGAAACTCATTTATTACAGATGTACTTTGGGAAGAGGTTAGAACTTTTGACCCACCAGGAATTTTATATAGTCAAGTTGCTGAACTCGAGCACCCCATTACAATTGAAGAGGTCAAAAAAGCAATATCTTTATTAAAATTATGTATTTCACTTGGTGAGGATGGCGTTACAAATGAATTTTATAGGCATTTCTTGGAGGATTTAAGCAGAATTCTATGTAATATATATAATGAAATATTAGATACAGGAAATATTTTCAAACATTTTTCTGCAACCATTATTATTTTTTTTACATAAAAAGGGACCTAGACAGAACTTAGGAAATTGGAGACCAATCAGTATTCTGAACACCGATTATAAAATATTAGCAACCATACTACGTCATAGACTCCAGAAAATAGCTTCATCAGTGATCCATCCTGCACAGACTTGTTCCATACCCAACAGGTCTATATAACAAAACTTAGGTTTTATAAGAGTTGTATGTAAATTTGGAAAACAAAGAAAAATCTCTGGGTATCTGACAGCTTTGGATCAAACCAAGGCATTTGACAAAACATTCCATGATATTCTACATATGGTTCTAGAGAAATGTGGGGTTTAAAAAAATTTAGGACATGATACGCATTTTGTATCAAGGGGCTATAATGCATCCCACAGTGAACGGATTGTTTGGGAATGGTTTATATACTAAATGGGGGGTGAGACAGGGATGTCCACTTAGCCCACTTCTGTATGCTTTCATGTTGGATCCAGTGATATGGATGATAATATAGGACAGTGACATTTGGGGAATCTCATCATCAGTAGAAATTGCCCCCCAAAAATAGCTGTATATGCAGGAGATATTTGTCTAACCTTAAAAACTAAGGAATCTGTTTTAAAAACCATTCAGGTTCTGGGTTTATATGCCAGACTCGCAGGGGCAGACATCAACAATAGCAAAAGTTTGGGTGCATATTTGGGTGAAGGTTCTTTTTCCACCACCATAGGACGTATTCAAATATCCAACACAAACATTAAACTTTTAGGTTGCCAATTTGGTAATGGTGATTTAGCCTATATAAATTGGGCAGAAAAACAGAAATAGGAGAAAGAAAGGTGAATCAGTAGAAATCATGGTCACTGTCAAAACAAAAAAGGGTCATAATTATTAAAATATTTCTGCTGCCAATTTTTTTGTACATTAGTTCCATTTTTCCATCCCTATACATTTTGAAACAAGGATTCTGAGCTGTTTTTTAAATGGTATGGGGCAGTTGTTTGAATCCTATAAAAAGGGATTACACACATTTAAAACTTAAACAAGGAGGTTTGGGAATGATTCACCCTTTCGTTTTTTACCTTTTCTTTTTTTCTACATTTAAATCTAGGGAAACATAAGGGAGAGAAACATCCCTGGAAATATTGGACAATAGCTTTGTTTCAGCCTTTCTTATAAAAGTGGGAGACAGAGTTTCCTAGACTAACTGCTGCTTTGCAAATACCCGACTTTGCCATTCCAGCTTTTAAGAAATTAAAACTATGGAAAATAACAAAGTTACAGATACAGAGTCTGCAAAGAAAACCACTTTATGTAGGGATAAGGGAACAAAATTTGACAGTACTAGTGGATTTCCCAAGATGTTTACCCACAAAATTGGTAGATGCACTTAAAATTCTGACAGATAAGAGGATTCCAGTGGCAATGTGGGATGTACAATAGTTAAGTTGCCATGGAAAACTTGGGGTGAAAGGAAATCTTAAGCACAAACCAGTGTCAAAATGACAACGTATTAGACCAGAATGTGAAGGACTAGAGGAATCATGGACCATTTCTTTTTTTATTGTACATATACTAAATTATTTTGGGCAGATTTGGCTGCCAGATGGAAGTGGAGGCCAGTTTATCATGTAACGTATGAATGTCTTATTTCGGGGGATTATTCTGGTTTAGCTTCACGGCATCACCACAGTACCTTAAATTTGATTTTTGCCTTCTTCACATTTTATTTATGGCAAGCAAGATGCCGGTTTTCTTCACAACATATTAGCACACTGACGATAATCTTAATTATACAGATTGAAAAAACAATTTGTATACAGAAAGAAAAAGACCAGGCATACCTAGAAACTAGATATTTTCATTTCCTATGGAAAAAATATAACATGGATTTGAGAAAAGTAGGAAAATCTGCACAAACATACAATGTATATTGAAGTCTCAAGAATGTGATGTAATAAGGAAATATTTGGTTTTATTTATTTCAGTTTTTGTGATTTTGTAAATATATGTTCTACGGATGTACTACCCTGCATTTGTTTTTGCCAGATTTTGTGGTTTAACCTGGGATAAGATGTGTTTTTTTTCCTTCTATTTGCTGTATGACTATATTGATAATTTCTTTTGATGTTATGTTTTTCTCAATAAATAATTCCCCTACTCTGCCTGCAGTTGGCCTTGCTTCCTGTGAGTGGCTGGATGGCCACCTCCCCTTTGCAGTGTATGGATGTCTCAGAGGCAGGGGAGCAGGTCTCCTCCTCTGCCCCTTCAGTGCAAGAGGTCTCCAAGATCAAAATAGATTTGCTGGGTTTAAAAGATGAAGATATCAGAACAACGTTTTTGTCTCTACTGAGGATCTAAGTATGGCTGTTGAAAGTGCTATTGCAGAACCTGCCTTGGAGGAACAAATCAAGATTAGTGAAACTGTTTGCTCAAATATGAAATGTCTCAAGAAAAAATATTGCTGAAATTATTAGAGGAAGAAGAAAGACCTTAGTATAAAAAGTTTTTACAAACAGAACAAGCAAAGGTTCAGGCCGGGAGCGCTCATGACAGTGGGCGTGGCTGAACTGACTCAAACATTCATGATGCAGTAGCATCAAAGGAATGTACTGCTACAGCTGAGTGTGGCAAAAAAACTGTTTTAGTGAGTGAAGCTTCAGGTAAAAATTTGACTGGCAATGAAAATGCTGAGCACTGTGAGTGTCTAAAGCCGACAGAAGCTTTGCAGGAAAAAGCTGAAATAAACCCCTTGCAGCCCAAAATTATCTCATCTAACCTGACAAGTGGTCAGGAAAACATTTCTGCTATCCATTCAAGCAAAAACTACAGGGAGGTTGTTTTGCCTGTAGAAAATGATACAAATATACCTGAAAATGAAAATGAGGCCTCTGCCAAAAATATGAAATCATTGGATCCTCATACTGACACCATAATGTACCAAACTAACTGACAAGATCAAGTGGGGGCAACAACTTTCCTATTTTTAGCTAGAAGCGGATCTCTAAAACCTGGTGCTAAAGATGGGAGGACAAATAAAAGAACAGCCATAACCTTAGCAAAATAAAACATTCCAATGGACTTACCAAACCTGAGTGATGACCCAGCAGATGAGATTACCCCCAAAGTGGGGAATAGGCCTCAGCCTCAAACAACCTCTGCTACCATATAATCTGCCTTCATGGTACAACCGGTGTCTTCAGACCCTTTCTTTCAGTGGTCACCGGAAAAAGCCCTCATTGAAGCAGTTTTGAAGAGGATGCCAGAAGGAAACTGGCTGCCTGATCCAGAATGGCAATCAACAACACCCTTCTCACAATCTTCTCCGGGATGGCACCCACTGACTGGGAAGCAAGTACCTGCACCTCTGACAACCAGTAACCCTGTTTCAACAACAATTGTCTCCTTGGTTCCTAAGGACAAAGAAAAAATTGTAAAACTGCAAGTCACTGTGGGTCCATCCCTCCCTCCATCAGGAGAGCAAGAACATGAAAGGGTGCACCTGACTGAAGAAAACCCTCCAAGAGACAATAAAGAACAATCTGAGGACCCCCCTCCCCAGAGACCTTTGCTTTTGGACCTCTTCTCAAAAACTAAGAAAGAAGCTGCACCTAGGAGAAGTGCAGTGAGGATATGCTATAAAGGGGGATTGGAAACAAAACCTGATAGGTTATATGTTGGGAGAAATTTATTGAAACAATCTTTTCATTTTTCCCCAAAATAGGTGTTTGCATTTATAAATATATCAGCTGAAGACAACTTTGATATACGTTTTAGATCTTCTTATGCCTTAGACCTCTTCTGGCAGAGGTACAATCAAGTAAAATGTTCTGCTCTGTGGACCCCCTTCATGGTTAACCCCCTATCAAAACCACTGATTTAGTTTGTCACTATAATGTTTAGAAATGAGGGGGTCCACATAGAGGACATCACTTACTGGTTGTCCCAGAAGTGTGAGGTTTTGAGCTCACCAGAAACAGTTCTGGATTCTGAGCTATTCTGGACAAGGGGGTGGAAGTACAAGGTGAAACTGAGACAAAATAATAATGAGAGCAAACATATTCCAAACTCCTTTCTTCTAGGAAGGGATGGGAGGGGTGTGCTTTTACAGTGGACAACCTCGGGCCTGCTATAAGTGCGGAGCCCGAACACATCTGTCCAGCGTTTGTGACAACCCCCGTTGAGACAATTGTGGAGACATGGGGCATAGTATTCACCAGTGTACTAATCACAGCAGATGTGACCTCTGTGAAGAGACAGGCCATATTTTTTCCGAATGCCCATGGGCAGCCAAAAACAAAGCCATAGTAATTAGTCCAGAGCTACTGATCCAGAAGGCACAGGATAAGGCAACAAAGCCCAAACAGGCCAGGATAGGAGATCCCCCTTCCTTGGATCAACAACAAGACCAACCCCAGGGACAGGATTTAGAACCCACAAAAACACCCAAGGGTCCAGAGGTTCGATACCTTCTAACATCCCTGACCCTGTGGAATTTCCTCCAGTGTGTTACCAAGATCCACCAACAAACCAGGATGACACAAATGAAAAAGCTCCCATCCCCCCCCCTCTCCCCCAAGCAACACCACTTCCTCGGAGACATGTGACTAGGAATACTAAGTCCCCCCCTCCACCAGTACAAGAGGTGGAATCAGAAAACCCCTTTTCGGTGCTAGCCCCTACGTGGGGGGAATTGGACATGGAGATTGGAGACTCCGACACTCAGTCTCAAAATAAAGGGAAAATAGAAACAAACACAGAGATGGCAGATTATAAAGGGAAAAAGAAAAAAAAGGACGAAAAAAGAACTCTTAACATCTACACATAAAACATGGCTGAGTTTTGTATAGGATCATGGAACTGTTGCTGTCTCTTAAATATAACCAAAAGGCATGTTATTTCCAGTTGGTACATAAACTCGAATATAGATATGTGCCTATTACAAGAGACATGGATGTTTACACTAGATTAAGCCCATCTGTTTCAGTCAGAGTGGATATGAGGATCCTCATTCTGGTCCTTTGGGCCTGGTAGGGCTGACGGTGTAGGCATGATCTTTAAATCCTTTTCATTTTCACTTTCTAAACTGGTAGATTTACTGCCTGGTAGAGTTTTAATATTGGATGGGAAATGGAAAAATTCTTCATATAGATTCATTTTAGTATATGGTCCCCAGTCTAAGGCTGAAAGAGTCACCCTACTATATGCAGTACATCCATATTTAACAACATCCTCCTATGTGATAATGGGAGGAGATTTTAATTGTGAACTGCCAAAACCAGGTCGATCCCTTGAGGATAGAAAAACCTACTGCGATTCAAATGCTTTAAAAAGGAGCTCTGAAGTGGCAGACATGATTAACTGTGCAACCCTCCAGACCCAGGGCCCAAAATAGACCTATAGAAGGGGAAAATTAACCTCAGAAACAGACCATTTCTTCATCTCGAATAATATGCCAAACCCCAGGCTGTCCATATGCCCTCTAGAATTCTCAGACCATTTATTGCTAAAACTCTCATTTCTGAACCAGACCCCACCTAAACCTAAAAACTCTTGATGGTGTCTGAATACATCTAACCTAGATGAACCCTATGTCAAAATAGGGATAACAAGTTTATTATGGGCCAGGACCTCCGTGTGCGAACTATATGACAGCATAGGGGAATGGTGGGAGGACACAAAAAATGACATCAAGAGTTGGTTCCAAAATTTTGGCAAACAGAGAAAGAAACACATTTCTTAAATATCTAAAACTATGAAACCAGCTGCAATATTTATTTACTGTGGCTACTACATCTAGGGAAGACTTTTCTTCCCAAATTGAGCAAATAAAGAGTGACATGAGAGAGGTTCAATATAACAGAGGCAAAACCTTAAGAGCTGAATTACAGTTTGGAATGCAAAAAACTCCAATAGGAGACCCCTTCAAAGCCTTCAAAACTAGAAAGGACTCCTTGTCTCTTACCAGTTTAATAAATTAACTTGGACAAACTGTTGAGTCCAGAGAGAAATTCACAGACACATTTTTACTCACTTACAGTCCCATAACATAATAGCACCTTCCCTTAACAGAGATATAACCTCATATCTTAAAGATATACACGTCTCACCACTCTCTGAGGGAATCAAGGCCTTGAGTGTCCCCATTAATATCACAGGAAATAGAAAACTCTATAAAAACTCTAAAGTTAGGCTCAATCAATCAACTTTATTTAACGAGGCATACAACACCATTGAGCAAGCTCATTTTCAAGGTGATCCTGGACATTAATTCGGTACAAAACAGAACATAACATAGTACAGATATGGTAGCCAACAATGTAGCAACAGTGAACAGGTGTAGGCCAAAAAGAGGCATACACAAAAGGTCTAACATAGTTACATACAACTAATTTCCATCATGGTTTGCAGGAGTGTAAAGATTACCATCCTAGCTGTTACCACTAATTAGAGGCTAGTACCTTTTTACTAAAAGCAGGGAGAGAGGGGAAAGAGCAGATAAGGGAGGAGAGAGGGAGCAAGAGTGCACTAGGAAAGGGGAACAGATTAGAAAGAATGAGTTTAGGGGCGATAAAAGAACTCGTAAGTGCTGGGGATCCCTTGCTGGGGGGGGGGGTGACAGTCGGAATGTAAAGTTTGCGGGCTCATCACCTGGACCGGATGGTCTGCCTTACGAGTTTTATAAATCTTTCATAACTATACTTGCAACATGTTTACAGGTTGTCTTTAAATATATTCTCCTTTCAAATACAGCTCCCTCCGTTTTTACTTCAGGCCTATTAGTGCTCCTTTTCAAATCAGGAGATAGAAAGAAAATTTTTAACTGGAGACCGATTACTCTGCTAAATGCTGACTTTAAAATATTATCCTTAATCCTGAATACCAGATTAAGGAAAGTAGCCAGTATCTTAATACATCCATCACAATTCTGTGGCCTCCCAGGCAGAAAGATCCAGCATGTCCTCATGATAATCAGGGATGTAATATAATATCATACTCAGAAACAAAAGCAAGGTTGTATAGTTTCGCTAGGCCAAGGTAAAGCTTTTGATAGAGTTTACCATCCTTTCTTGTTCCATACCCTAAAGCATTATGGGATCCCAGGCAACTTTATCAATTGGATAAAATCACTATATTCATTAATGACAGTAAACCCAGTTATCAAAAGACAAATTATCCCATGCATAAAAATCTCTACAGGGGTTAGGCAAGGATGCCCCCTAAGTCCATGCCTTTATGTTTTTTCCATCGACCCCCTCTTCAGAAGATGCATAATTCCATAGACTGGCAAGGCCTCTCAGGGGAAGGAATCCAAGATCTGGTAAAAATTCAGGCTTATGCAGATGATATCTGCTTATTTTTATCAGTCACTACCCAAATTCATTTAATATTACAGGAATTTAGAGACAATGTAAAAATATCAAATTCCAGTTTGAACACTGGGAAGTATAAAGGGCTTTTTATATGCCATCCCTGCCCTGCCCCCTCTGATACTCAGGGGATACAGATCTCAGAGTCAATTAACATTTTAGGAATAACCTTTGGCCCTCAGAACTGTCCACATGAAAATTGGGACTGTGTCCTGAAGAAAGTAGGATGTAAGGTGCAACAATGGAAAGGGTAGAAGCTGTCAAAAACTAAGAGAATACATGTTATTAAAAGATTCATAATTCTATGCCTGTTATATGTGGCAATGATTTTCCCCCCTTCCAATATCTCTGGAGACAATATTTTATGCCTGCTTCTTCCAGATGCTGTGGGGAAGCGGGCTTAACCCAATAAAATGGTGCTACAGATATTTACCAAAAAGACAAGGTGGACCGGGGATGGTAGATCCCATAGCTTTTTTCCACTCCATATTATTCTCATAGACTATCAGAATAGACCTTCAGCCTACCAATACTTTATACTGCCAGTGGATCACAAATAATCTACATGATTTTGTTTTCCAATTGTGGGGGGATAACCCCTCCCCTCCTAAACTTTCACCGTGATTGAAATTCCCTGAATTCTTTAAATCCAGTATACAGAAAGTAACCAGATGGGCCATAGTTAAAAACCTGATCTGCCAAAAATCCGGGCCTCAGTTGTATAATGCCATTTTAACTAAAATCCACTCAACTGAACCAGAGTTTAAAAATTGTCCTTCATCCCTAAGAAGGAAAGTGTTGCACCAACGGAATAATAATAAGATTTCCATGCATATGTGGGAAATATTATGGTTGTTAGTTTATGGGCTACGTGAGGGGCAATTGTAAACATAAAAAACAAGAAGAGAGTGTAACCCCCTTGTTCCCCGGGGTTACCACAATCCCACTTAGAATCAATAGCAGGCAGGGAGAGGCAACTTGTGAGATGCCAGTAAATGGGTTTCACACTGTCACACTCTGTTTTCAGTTTCTGCTGAGCTGGAGTGATGATGTCACCTTAGAATTCTCGCAGCAGCATAAGTCACAATGGAATGCTAGCTGCAGGGGTTAGCAGTAGAATGTTGGGAGATTCCAGTCAGTCCGTGTGGAGTCTCAGGAGAGTGAGGAGTGCTGCAATGTGCAGCTCCTCAGACCTAGCTCTAAGAGAGAACTACCTTAGAAATAAGGTGTTGAAGTTGTTCCAGTGCCCCATCCCTGGAGGGATGGGGGGAATTCCAGGATTCAGGGGCAATCCCCTGGTCCAGCATGGAGAGTGGTGAAGCTGCCTAGAGTTATTTCGTTCTGTGAGCACCTGAGACTGTGTTGTGGGAAAGAAGCCCTGGGGCACCTGCATACCGTGGTGAGTTTTTCTCTGAAAAAGGGACTCTGTTCACCAAGACTGTGCTTTCAGTAAAAGTGTCTGCCTACTGTGGGGTCAAAGAGAGACTTGCCAAGTACAGAACTTTTAGACTGTGTATGACTTAAAAGCATCTGCACAAGTGGGGGTCTAGGGTAAAGACATAGCCACATACAGAACTTTTAAAGTCAGGACACCTCCAGTGAAAAGTAGAATGTTAAATGTGAAAAACATTTTGAGAGAGCATCTACAAAAGTGTTTCAGAGAAAGGTGTTGTAACCAGAGGAATGGCCGAGTATAGATTTGGGAGCAAAAGGTGGGAGACCCCCCCATCTGGAGTAACTAGGTTTACCTCTCCGGGTTCAGTTTGGGCACCTTTGTTTTCACTCGGCACATTTGGCCAATGCCTGAGGAAAGCATCCAGACGTGGGATTTTGGATTTCCCCGAGAGCCGGAATGTGCTCGTGGGTGGTTTAGGGAGCCACCATTTAACCTCTATGCAATATGGAAAAGTGTCCTAGCACTGGTCGGGGTGCCAACTCAAGGGAAAGAAGAGACGTGTACCAGTTCGGGCCATGTGTGCCCAGATCCATTCAGAACCTGAGGGTTTGCTGTGAGGAAGTGTGCTCTGTACCTCAATAATCTGCATTACCAGTGAGTGTAGCCCTGTGGGGGTCCATCTTTGCTTTGTTATTCTCTATGTTATGTGAATAAAAGCCTCACTCTAGAATCCCAACCTGGTTTGGACATTACAGTTATTGCTTCCAGTGTCCGGATTTACTTGGGTGCCCCTGACCAGAAGTACAAACCTAGCATAATGCTGGGCAAACGTTTTCTCCCAGGGACCCAGGTTTATGGCCATGCTAAATGGTCCCCCCAGGTGTGAGCCAGCTAGTTGCCACACTTGGTTTGCCTGTCTAAGGATGGCAGGCTCCGAAGTAGAAGTAATGTGTCAACAGAGTCTGTGAGATTTTTGTAGTGACTACCCCCACCCCTCTAGGTGGCGCCTAGATGTGAGAGGAGCATCCCTGCTGGTAGAAACAAGGGGGGACTGTGGGGGGAGGTTACAAGAGGAATTGCCCTTACAATTCATGCCAAGCCATAGAAGAGACTATGAAGCACTTCTTTTTCACATGTGCCTATGCAAAACAACTGTGGGAATTTTTAGCCTTGAAATTGAACTTGGACTGGTTAAACAGGAGGCAGTATGGCGCAGTGATTTAAGGCTCTGAGCTGCAAATCTTGAGACCTGGGTTTGAATCCCACAGCCCCCACTTGCATACTGTGTGACCCTGAGCAAGTCACTTAACTTCCTCGTGCTCCCAGGTTGCACCTGCAAACAAGCTTTCAGCTTAGTGTGTCTCACCTGGTAAAATAATTGGTTAGGTTAGGTTAGAAACAGTCTGGATTATGAAACCCTGATAATAGATAACTGTACTCATTTAGGTAGTAAATATGATATGGAAACATTAATAGTATTTTGTGTTGCCTTAAATTTTATTTATGGAAAATGAGATGCCAGTGGGTCCTTCAACAGAAGCAGATGTCCTATGAAACTTTTAGGCCTAGATATTCAGACTGCTCCGGGCAGTGGCGCAAGCCGTGCAGCACAACTGTGATGCACTGGGGGCCAGAACCAGGTGATATTCAACGGGGATGCGCTATGGTGCAGCACCATTGAATATGGCACAGTCAGCGCACATACTGCGCATGGCGCAGTGGCACTGCACCGGCGCAAGCCACAGATAGGAAGAATAGGGATGCACCAGCATAAGTGCAGTTGCGCTAGGCACATCACCTGCAATATTCAGTAGGTGGCTTGCAAATGAGGTCATAATATATGCAAGACACAAATGGGGCCATTTGCATGTCATTATGGCCCAATTTGCATGCCTTGCAAAGGGCAGCCCCGCAACTTGCACCTGGCGCCCTGCACAGCATGACGTGTGCAGTGGGGATCCCGGGGCATTCCCTGCCCCATAGCCGCACTCGAGGCATATGTATGACACAAAGCCCTGGTAGTCTAGTGGCCCCCCTCAAGTCCCCTATTCCCCGATATATATAAGACATGTCCATCCCTGGTGGTCTAGTGTCCCCCCTCCCACCTGAGTCTCCAATTCCTCACATATATATATATATATATATATATATATATATGACCATCTCCAGTAGTCTAGTGGACACCCCCTGCCCATTGCTGCGATCATGGTAAATCTCCATAGATCAATTCCCTGGTGATCCAGTGGCACCCCCCGCCTCTGCCACCCACACAGAACCCCTTGCCCACCCCGCTCCTCCACCCTGTCATTGGGGGCATCTGCAGCCCACCTGCATACCACCCGGCCGCCCACCAAATGACAGGTACAGTATGGGCTAGCAGGGCATACTGTACTAGACAGTCCCAAATATGTAAATGAAGTCATTAACATATTTGGAACTGTCTAGTACAGTATGCTCTTGCAAGCCCATTGGTCCACACTGGGACCAATGGGCTTACAGCCCATACTGTACCTGCATGCCCAAGCGGGTGGCCGGGCAGTCATGCGGGCAGGATGGCTGCCCACCCATCACGGGGAGGCAGGCAAGGGGTCTCTGTGGGTGACAGGGTGGGGGTGCCACTGGATCTCCAGGAATTGATCTATGGCTGTGGGGAAGTTTTCCGGGAGAGATTTTGGAAACTGCATTGCTGCCCTATTTGCAGACAACTCTCAGCTCTGAGGGAGGAGGTTGCCCATCTCCAGGCTCAACTGGCAAGGACTATGGAGGCCTCCTCCACCCAAAGAGCAGCAGTGCCACAACCACTGCCTCAGAGGTTGCCAAGTATGAGGAGCAGTTGGACCACAGTGGGTTCTGGGAGGGTGAGGGTGGTGGAACAGAGGTGAATCCCTCTAGTTGTACCTCTACAAAAATCATATTCCAGTCTGGCAGCACAAGATTCCTCTATGATGACACCCTCAGTGGAGACCAAGAAGAATGTTGGGGACATCCACAAGAAAGACCCACAAAAGGGTGGCAAGGGACACCACAGGGGAAGAAAACAGCTTATGGTAGGGGACTCAGTTGTTAGGGGGGGTAGAACTGGGGAAGGGAAGGGAGAGGGAAGTAAGGTGCCTGTCTGGCGCCATGTCTTGGAGGGACAGGAAGCGAATCTTCAGGATTGCAGAAGCAGCATCACAAGATAGGGAACTAGATATCATTGTCCACCTTGAGACAAATTACCTAGCTAGGCATGAGATCAGTGCAGTGCAGGATGAGTTTATGGAGTTGGAGAGGGGCCTCAGACTGGTAGCAAGCACGGTAACCTTCTCAGAGGTGCTGCCAGTCTATGGCAGGGGTGAGGCTAGGTACTGCACACCATGCAGTTTAATGAATGGTTGCAAAACTTTTGCAGAGCACAGGGCTTTGGCTTCATTGGGCCTGGGGGTCCACCTGGAGATATGAAGGTCTATACTGGCACGATGGTCGGCATCTGTCCAGGAAGGGAACCAAGCTCCTAGGTGATAGGTTTAAATGCTTTCTTGGCAAGCTTTTAAACTAACCAAGGGGGAGGTGCTGATAGGAAGCAGGAAATTTCAAGCCTTCCCCCACAAAACACGACAGGTAGTAAGGTAAACACTGAGGTACAAAGGTTGACAGAGGGCTGGACAGGGGCAAATGGAGAATTAGACAAAGCCAATAAGAGAAGAGAAGAGATGGGGGAGAAAAGGATAAAGCCAACATTAAATGGAGGGCAATGAATACCAATGCCTGTAGTACGGGAAACAAGCTTCCTGAGCTAGTAGCGCTGATGGAAGAGGAACACTTGGATATTGTGGCAGTCACGGAAACATGGTACACAGAGAACCATAACTGGGATGTCAACATACCGGGGTACACAATCTACAGAAGGGACAGGGAGGGTAAAAGAGGAGGTGGAGTAGCTCTCTACATAAGGGAAGGGATCAATGCTACAGAACTAAAAAATAAAGGGGGAGGACAAGAGGCACTATGGGTCACCTTGGAGACAGGGAATGGCATCACAATCCGCACAGGGGTTGTATACAGACCCCATCTCAAGCGGAGGAAATGGACAAGAAAATGATAGAGGGCATTCTCAAAATGGTTGAAAAAGGGGAGATACTGTTGATGGGGGACCTGATTATGCCAGATATTAAGTGGATGACATGTACTGCAGCCACATCCAAGAGGAGGGTCATTCTCGAACCCCTGCAGGGGGCATGCCTTAGACAGCTAGTGTTGGAACCCACTCGGGAGGGAGCAATATTAGACCTGGTACTCTCAAATGGAGAGAGGATCACAGATTTAGAAATCAGTAGACATCTGGGAATAAGCAACCACTGCACAGTGTGCTTCACAATTAGCACAACCATGGAGACAAGCCATACAAAAACAAGGATATTGGACTTTAGAAGGGCTGACTTTGGCAAAATGGGTGAATAACTGAGGAATGCATTAGCAAATGGCCAGAAAGGAAGGGTGGAAGAACAATGGAGAACAATCAAAACTGCCATCATTGAGGCAACAAGCCTATGTGTGACACAAATAAAGAAAACAAAACAGAGTAAAAAACCACTATGGTTCTCAAAAGAGGTGGAAGGAAGGTTAAGGAGAAAAAGCCTGTATTCAAAAAGTATAAGGAATCAGTAAAGGAGCACGACAGGGACCTGTATCAATTAAAGCAGAAAGAAGTGGGAAAGGCAGTCAGAATAGCAAAGGCCCAAACCGAGGAAAAGATAACCAACTCAGTTAAGAAGGGGGATAAAACCTTTTATAGGTGTATTAGGGAGAATAGAAAGGTTAAGGGAGGGATAGTGAAGATTAGTAAAGGAGAGGGGAGGTGGGCAGAGGGAGACAGTGAAAAGGCAGAGATACTGAATGAATACTTTTGCTCAGTATTCACAAAAGAAGAAGAGGAGGAGGAGTTACCTAAACCAAACAATAGAAGCACTCTGGGTAGGGGGGTTGACACCAGTCCATTTACAGAAGAAAGAGTGTTGAAAGAACTCCTAAAACTCAAGGTGGACAAGGCAATGGGGCCTGATGGGATTCACCCCAGAATCCTAAAAGTACTAAGGGGGGACCTAGTGACACCACTGACCACACTTTTTAACAAATCATGGGAGGATGGGGTGGTACCTGAGGACTGAAGAAGGGCAGATGTGATTCCCCTTCACAAAAGTGGGAGCAAGGCAGAAGCAGGAAACTACAGACCTGTTAGTTTGACCTCAGTAGAAAATGATGGAATCACTTCTGAAAGAAAGAACTGTTGAGTACTTAGAGGCCAGCGGGGCACAGGACCAAAAGTAGCATGGATTCACAGCAGGAAGGTCATGTCAGAAGAATCTAATTGATTTCTTTGACTGGGTGACCAAAGTAATAGACCAGGGAGGGGATGTGGAGATGGCCTACCTAGACTTTAGCAAGGCATTTGATACAGTCCAGCACAAAAGATTAATAATCAAGTAAGCCAGACTGGGAGTGGGTCCCAGGGTGGTAGCCTAGGTAGCAAACTGGCTGCACAACAGGACACATAAGGTAATAGTGAATGGAACTCATTCTGAAGAAAGGGGAGTTACTAGTGGAGTACCTCAGGGCTCAGTACTGGGTCCAGTCCTCTTTACTGTCTTTATAGGTGACATTGCAGAGGGACTAGAAGGAAAGGTATGCCTCTTTGCAGATGACACAAAGGTCTGCAACAGAGTTGATACACAAGGGGGGGTAGAAAGGATGGGAAGGGACTTCGCAAAGTTGAAGGAATGGTGAGACAAATGGCAACTTAGATTAAATGCAAAGAAGTGCAAAGTAATGCACCTGGGAAACAAAAACCCAGGAAAAGAGTAAACAATGGCAGGGGAGGTACTAACAACAACAGTAACGGAAAAGGACCTGGGGTAGTCATATCAGATGACCTAAAGGTGGGTAAGCAATGTGAAAAGTCAGTAAGGAGAGCTGGGGGGATACTGGGATGCATAGGGAGGGGCATCACAAACAGAAAAAGGGAAGTGGTTATCCCTCTGTACAGACAGTCGATGAGACCCCATCTGGAGTACTGTGTGCAGTTTTGGAGACCCGATCTATGCAAGGACATAGGCAGGATGGAAGCAGTCCAGAGGACGGCAACTAAAATGGTGCAGGGTCTGCATCAGAAACCATATGAAGAGAGACTGAGAGAGCTTAATATGTATATCCTTGATGAGAGGAGGGACAGGGGGGACATGATAGAAACTTTCAAGTACCTCATGGGAATCAAAAAAGTCCAGGAGGGTAGCATCTTTCAGAAAAAGAGATGTGCAAGAACAAGGGGGAACAATTTAAAGATAGAGGGGGGTCGACGCAGGGGTAATGTGAGGAAATTCTTTTTCGTGGTGAGAGTAGTGGATGCATGGAACCACCTTCCTGTGGAGGTTGTGGGGTCTAAAACAGTCAGGGAATTCAAACATGCATGGGACAGACATAAGGCAATTATAGTGGGTGGCTGAGGAAGTAGGCTGTTGGTTAACTAGAATCTGCAGCTTATACAATAGGTAGGGAAATAGGCAGACTGGGTGGGCCAAGTGGTCCTTATCTGTCGTCAAAGTCTATGTTTCTATGTTTCTATATGGAGATTTACCGCGATCATGGCAATGGGTGGGCAGGTTCCACTAGACTGCCAGGGATGATCATAAATACATATATCAGGGAATCAGGGACTCTGGTGGGAGGGGGGCCACTAGACCACCAGGGATGGACATGTATTATATTTATCAGTGACTCGGGGACTGTGGAGGTGCCACTAGACTACCAGGGAGGTATGTGTGCTTGTGGATGGTGTTCTGGGTGGGCGGGTGGCCACTTATGGCTGGCGGCTGCTGTGTTGCACCCTGCAATACAGCAGCCCACTTGTGGGTGGCCGGGATTTGTTCCCACTCTTCTGCGGCTTAACTCTGAGCCCTCCTATGCGGCGCACTGCAGGGCTATGCCACCATATGCTGCACATCCTGGGCTGACTATTGGGATGTGCCGCATATGCATGGGCACACCCCTGCATGCGCCCATACCTAATACATGGTTCATTGGGATTTGTGCTGCACCTGGCAGCTCTTTCAATATCCCACCGGGGTGCAATGTGGGATTGTACAGGAGTAATTCTGTTGCACCAGGCACAACCCCTTTGAATATCCGGGCCTTAGTGTATTGGTTTCTCAGGCAATGAAGTCTGTATATCGAAAGGAAAGCTCTATTCATACCTCTAACAAAGTACTCAAATGGTGAAAAGGGTTCACAATATTAACATACTAACATACTAATTGCCAGCAGATTAGGCCTTACGGTCTATCGAGTCTGCTCGAACCTCAGATCCCTAGTTGGGTGCCGAGGCCCTCCCCCCCATGTGTTCCAGAAACCCCTATCATCCATCCCCAACCCCTGGGCCAGGCCATCATTTGATACATCCGCTTTCTGTGTCTGTCCCACCCTCTCTTGAAGCCCTCCGCTGTGGATCTCTGAACCAGCTCGGCAGGCAGCGTGTTCCAAGGGTCCACCACCCTCTCAGTGAAAGACCTCCCCCTCTTTTCCCCCTCACCCTTCCACAGTACTCAAGGTGTGGTCTAACCAGTCCATTGTACAGCAACAGAATCACTTCCCTGCTCCTAGAAGTGATCCCCCTTACGATGCATCCCAACATCCTGTTTGCCTTGCTAACCGCTCTCCTGCACTACTCAGAGTTATTCATACATGCATCCACCATAACCTCTAGGTCTTTTTCCCCTGTTGAAGACTCCAGTACCTCCCCTCCCAGGGTGTACCTGTGTTTAGGGTTTCCCCACCCAAGATGTAACATCTTGCACTTGGTGATATTGAAATTTAATTTCCATGTATGAGCCCAGCTTTCCAGGGTGTCCAGGTCCCCTTGCAGTGCCAACCACCCCTCCTCCCCCTCATCTACTGCTCCCATCTTGGAGTCATCAGCAAAGAGACTCATTTCACACCCTACACCCTCCCTGATGTCCGATATGTATGCATTAAACAGGATTGGACCCAGGACCGAGCCCTGCGGTACCCCACTACTGACCTCTCTAGGGTTCGAGAGCTCCCTACCGAGCACTACTCTCTAGGTGCATCCAGCTAGCCAGTTTTCAATCCATCTGACCATCAAAGGGCCTACTCCCAACCCCATCAGTTTCTCCACCAGACCACTGTGGGGGACACAGTCAAATGCCTTGCTAAAGTCCAAGAATAATTTATCCACAGGCTTTCCCCTGTCCAGTTCTGATGTTACCCATTCATAGAACTCCACAAGATTGGTTTGACATGATCTACCTGGTACAGACCCACGTTGCCGACTATCCAGACCTTCCACCTCCTCCAAGTACACCCACAATCGTTACAAAATATAAATAAAATGGGGTAAAAATGTTTAAATGGATTAGTAATCAAACTAAAAGAAGGGAAGGGGAGAAGAATCATAAAGGTTTACACATAAATGTAAAAAGATAAAAAAGAGTAACATGAACTCAAAACATGTATAAATAAGGTTTCTTTCTAAAGCATGAAAAAAAATTTCTTTCATATTTTTTATTTGATTGTATTATGTTTTTTCTTGGTTTAAGCTAAAAGTGTATTTCCTTTGGTTATCAAGTTTCTTATTTTTTGTATACGTTTATTGTCGATGTGTTTTCTGATGCATTTATTTTCAACAAAAATTCCCCTACTCTCTTTGAGAAGTACTGTACCATGGGATCTTTAACAGCCACCTGAACAAACCACCAGAACAGGCAGACAGGACCTCGGTGTGACGAATCGGTAGATTACCAGATGTACACATTGTCTGCTGTTTTGATGGTTTATTTTAACCACACTTCGTCACACAAATATGCATTAATAAGGCCTGAACAGAAAAGCTGTTATAACCATGACATTTTTTTAAGATATAACAAGCCATAGGAAAGGACCAGATAACTATCACATTTTGGTTAAATAGGTGTGCATTATATGACAGGCTAAGAAAGGTTGTTCACTGAAATTTCATAACCCCCCAAAGATATGGTACATGATTAATACCAAGACAGAACTGTTGAAGTCCCTTATAATGCAATGATAATACTGAAAACAATAAGTAATTGTAATAGTTACATTCCACTAACATTTGGCTGGTGTGCAGGGTGTGGAAGGGGTATGGAAACTTCATTTCATACTTGAATGCCCATCACACTGTAATTCTCATATAATTCTTAACTACAAAGCAATGCACCTATGACATGGTTACACCGGGGACGCCTATAGGGGGTGGGAGTTTGTGAAGATCAACAATGAAGAAAGGGACCTTTGTGTTGTCAGTTCAGAAGACCTAATGGTGTCCAAGCTGAGTACAAAGGCCACATGGAGGAGCAGTAGCATGCTGTGGTGCATATGCAGAGGTACTAGTAGCAGAAGGTGGGAGGTCATGATGCCATTGTATGGAACATTGAAGGTGCCTCACTTAGGGTACTGTGTGCAGTTCTGGGGACAGCACTTTCATAACGACGCGTGTGTGGAGTGGAGGTAGTCCAGAGAAGGGCAACAAAGGTACACAGCTGGCACAAGAAAACATATTAGGAGAGATTAAAGGATCGTAATATGCTCTCACTGGAGAGGATGATGGGGGGGGCATGATATACACATTCAAGAACCTTAAAGGCATAAATAAGGTGCAAGGGGGCAACATTCTCCAATTTAGGAGGAGTACAAGAACAAGGGTGCATGATATGACATTAGAAGAGATAAGGTCATGGGAAAATGTCACAAAGTTTTTCTTCATGGAGATGGTGGTTACATAGAAACATGGAAACAAAGACTTTGACAGCAGATAAGGACTGCTTGGCCCACCTAGTCTGTCCATTTCCCTCCCTACAGGATAAGCTGCAGATCCTAGTTAACCAACAGCCTATTTATTCTTACTCACCACAAAAATTGCCTTATGTCTGTCCCATGCATTCTTGAATTCTCCCACCATTTTAGACCCCACAACCTCCTCAGGAAGGCTGTTCCATGTGTCCACTACCCTCTCTGTGAAAAAATACTTCCTCACATTGCCCCTGAACTGCCCCCCACTCTATCTTCAAATTGTGTCCCCTTGTTCTTGCACATCTCTTTTTCTGAAAGATGCTACCGTCTTGGACTTTGTTGATTCCAATGAGGTACTTAAAAGTTTCTATCATGTCCCCCCCTTCCTCCTTTCCTCAAGGGTATACATATTAAGCTCCATTTGTCTCTCCTCATGTGACTTCTCTTGTAGACCCTGCACCATTTCAGTTGCTCTCCTCTGGACTGCCTCTATCTTGTCTATGTCCTTGCGGAGATGGGGTCTCCAGAACTGGACGCAGTACTCCAGATGGGGTCTCACCAACTGTCTATACAGAGGGATAACAACTTCCTGTTTTCTGCTGGGTGATCCCTCCCCCTATACATCCCAGTATCCTCCTAACACTCCCTACTGCCTTCTCACATTGCTTGCTAACCATAAGGTCATCTGATATGATTACACCAGGTCCCTTTCCATTTTTGTTGTTGTTACTACCTACCCCCTAATTGTGTAATCTTCCCCTGGGTTTTTGTTTCCAGGTGCATTATTTTGTACTTCTTTGCATTGAATCCTAGATGCCATACTTCTGACCATTCCTCCAACCATGCCAAGTCCCTTCTCATCTTTTCCACACCTCCTTGTGTATCAACCCTGTTGTAGATCTTTGTGTCATCTGCAAAGAGGCATATGTGTCCTTCCAGTCCCTCTGCAATGTCACTTATAAAGACATTAAAAAGGATTGGACCCAGTACTGAACCCTGCGGTACTCCACTAGTAACCCCTCTTTCTTCAGAGTGGACTCCATTTACAATTGCCTTCTGTGTCTTGTTGCCCAGCCAACGTTTTACCTAGGCTACCACCCTGGGACTCACTCCCAGGTTGATTAATTTGACTATTAATCTTAACAAATCATGGGAGGATGTGGTGGTACCCGAGGACTGGAGGAGGGCAGATGTGATTCCCCTTCACAAAAGTGGGAGCAAGGCAGAAGCAGGAAACTACAGACCTGTTAGTTTAACCTCAATGATAGGGAAAATGATGGAATCACTTCTGAAGGAAAGAATTGTCGAGTATCTAGAGGCCAGAGGGGCACAGGACCCTAGGCAGCATGGATTCACAGCGGGAAGGTCATGCCAGACGAATCTGATAGATTTCTTTGACTGGGTGACCAAAGTAGTAGATCAGGGAGGGGCTGTGGACATGGCCTACCTAGACTTTAGCAAGGCATTTGACACAGTCCCACACAAAGATTAATATACAAGTTAGCCAGTCTGGGAGTGGGTCCCAAGATGACAGCCTGGGTAAAGAATTGGCTGGAGAATAGAACACGAGAGTAATAGTAAATGGTGTCCACTCAGAAGAAAGGAGGGTTACTAGTGGGACCGTAGGGTTCAGTATTAGGATCGGTCCTCTTCAATGTCTTTATAAGCTACATTGCAGAAGGACTGGAAGGAAAAGTATGTCTCTTTGCAGATGACACTAAGATCTGCAACAGAGTTGATGCACAGGGTGGGGTGGAAAGGATGAGAAGGGACTTGCAAGGTTAGAGGAATGGTCAAATGTATGGCAGCTTAGATTCAATGCTAAAAGTGCAAGGTAATGCACCTGGGAAACAAAACCCAGGGAAGAGTACACAATGGGGGTGAGATACTAACAACAACAAAATGGAAAGGGACCTGGGGTAGTCATATCAGATGACCTAAAGGTGGGCAAGCAATGTGAGAGGGCAGCAAGGAGGGCTGGGGGGATACTGGGATGCATAGGGAGAGGCATCACCAGTAGAAAACAGGAAGTTATTATCCCTCTGTATAGACAGCTGGTGAGACCCCATCTGGAGTACTGTGTGCAGTTCTGAAGTCCCAATCTCTGCAAAGACATAGACAGGATGGAAGCTGCCCAGAGGAGGGCAACTAAAATGGTGCAGGGTCTGCACCGGAAGACATATGAAGAGAGACGAAAGGAGCTTAATATGTATAGCCTCGAGGAAACGAGGGAGAGGGGGGACATGATAGAAACGTTCAAGTACCTCAAGGGAATCAACAAAGTCCAAGAGGGTAGCATCTTTCAAAAAAAGAGGTGTGCAAGAACAAGAGGGCACAATTTGAAGATGGGGGGCAGCTCAGAGGTAATTTAAGGAAGTATTTTTTCACAGAAAGGGTTGTGGATGCATGGAACGGCCTTCCGGAGGAGGTTGTGGAGTCAAAATCAGTGGTGGAATTCAAGCATCATGGGACAGTCATAAGGCAATTCTAGGGGGTGGGGGTAGGAAGAAGTAGGCTGCTGGTTAACTAGGATCTGCAGCTTATCCAGTAGGTAGGGAAATGGGCAGACTGGGTGGGCCAAGCGGTCCTTATCTGCCGTCAAATTCTATGTTTCTAAGTTCTATGTTTTGTGTGGGACTGTGTGAAATGCCTTGCTAAAGTCTAGGTAGGCCATGTCCACAGCACCTCCCTGGTCTACTACTTTGGTCACTCAGTCAAAGAAATAAATTAGATTCTTCTGACATGACCTTCCCACTGTGAACCCATGCTGCCTTGGGTCCTGTGCCCCACTGGCCTCTAGATACTCAACTATTCTTTCCTTCAGAAGTGATTCCATCACTTTCCCTACCACAGAGGTCAAACTGACAGGTCTGCAGTTTCCTGCCTCTGTCTTGGTCCCACTTTTGTAAAGGGGAAATCACATCCGCCTTTCTCCAGTCCTCAGGTACCACACCATTCTCCCATGATTTGTTAAAAAGGGTAGTTAGTGGTTTCACTAGTTCTCCCCTTAATTCTTTTAGAATTCTGGGGTGAATTCCATCAGACCCCATTGCTTTGTTCACCTTCAGTTTTAGGAGTTCTTTCAGAACCCTTTCTTCTGTTAAAGGACTTGGATTGACCCCCCCCATCCAGAGTGCTTCTGTTAATTGCATTAGGCACCTCCCCCTCCTCCTCTTTTGTGAATACTGAGCAGAAATATTAATTCAGTATCCCTGCTTTTTCACTGTCTGTCTCTGCCCACCCACCGTCCATTCTATTCAGCCTCACTATCCCTCCCTTTGTCTTTCTACGCTCCCTGATGTACCTATAAAAGGTTTTATCCCCCTTCTTAACTGAGTTGGCTATCTTTTCCTCAGTTTGGGCCTTTGCTATTCTGACTTCCCTCCCTGCTTCCTTCTGCTTTAAGTGGTACACTTCTCTGTCCTGCTCCTTCTGTGTTTTCTCATACTTCCTGAATGCTATCTTTTTCTCCCTGACCTTCTCTGCCACCTCTTTTGAGAACCATAGTGGATTTTCTTTCATTTTGATTCGTTTATTTGCTTCACACAAAGGCTTGTTGCCTCTGTGATGATAGTTTTGATGTTTCCCCATTGTTGCTGCACTCCTCCTTCTAGCCTGTTTGCTAGTGCTTTTCAAAGGCACTCTTCCCATCTTGTCAAAGTCAGCCCTCCTGAAGTCCAGTACCATCACTTTTGTATGGCTTGACTCTGTAGCTGAGTTTATCATGAACCACACTGTTTGGTGGTCACTTATTCCCAGATGGCTACCCACTTCTAGATCTGAGATCCTCTCACTGTCCCCATTTGAGAGTATGGGGTCTAGGATTGCTCCCTCATGAGTGGGTTCCAAAACTAGCTGTCTGAGGCATATGCCACCTGTAGGGCATTGAGAATGGCCCTGCTCTTGGATGTAACTGCAGCAAATATGCTCCAGTTAACATCTGGCATATTCAGGTCTCCCATCAACAGTATCTCCCCTTTCTCTGCCATCCTAAAAATGCCTTCTATCATATCATTGTCCATTCCCTCCCCCTGACATGGGGGTCTGTATACAACCCTTGTGTGGATTGTGGTGCCATTTCCAGTCTCTAAGGTGACCCACAGTGCCTCCTCTCCTCCCTGTTTACTCTTTTGTTCAGTTGCTTTTATCCCTTCCCTTACATAGAGAGCTACTCCTACCCCTCTTCTCCCCTCTCTGTTGACATCCCAGTCTTGGTTCTCTGTGTTCCATGTTTCTGTGACTGCTATGATATCCAGGCATCCCTCTACCATCAAGGCCACCAGTTCAGGGAGCTTGTTGCCCAGACTATGGGCATTGGTACTCATTATCCTCCATTTTCTGATGGCCTTACCCCTTTTTGCCCCATCTCTGTCCTTATTGCCTTTGTCACTTTCTCCATTTACCCATGTCCTTCTCTCTACTGACATCTCTATCTTGAGGTTTACCTCACTTACTACCCTGACTTTTTTGCAGTGGGCTAGGATTTCCCTGCTCCTTTCCAGTGCCTCCCCCCTTGGCTAGTTTAAATGCTTGCCAATGAAGCATTTAAACCTATCACCTAGGATCCTGGTTCCCCTCCTGGACAGATGCAGACCATCACGCCAGTATAGCCCTGCATTACTCCAGGTGGACCCCCAGTCCCCAACAAAGCCAAATCCCTGAGCTCTGCACCAGTTTTTCAACCACTGATTGAATTCCATGGTGTGAAGCACCCTAGCCTCACCTACGTCATAGACAGGCAGCACCTCTGAGCAGGTTACCGTGCGTGCTACTTGTCTAAGACCCCTCCCCAACTCCACAAACTCTTCCTGCACTGCTCTGATCCCTTTCTTAGCCAGGTCATTTGTCCCTAGGTGGACAATGACATCCAGCTTCTTCCCCTGTGCAGCTGTTCTGGTGATCCTTAGGATTCGCTCCCTGTCCCTCCAAGCCATGGTGCCAGGTAGGCACCTTACCTCCCTCTCACCCTCTTCCCCTAGTTTTACCTTCCTAACAATGCAGTCCCCCACCAGGACTTGTTTCCTTCCCCTGTGGAGTCCCATGCCACCCTCCTGTGGGTCTCCTTTGTGGAGGTTCCCAGCATCCACCTTGGTCTCCACTGTGGGTGCCTCCATAGAGGAACCACACTTTACCAGAATGGCATATGAATTGTGGAGAGGAACAACTGGAGGGATGTGCTTCTGTTCCACCACCCTCACCCTCCCTGAGCTCACTGTGGTCCAACCACTCCTCTTTCTTGGCAACCTCTGAGGTAATGGTAGTGGCCCTGGTGGTCCCTGGATGGGAGAGGAGGTCCCACAAATACTGACCAACTCAGCCTGGAGATGAGCAACCTCCTTCCTCAGCTCAGAGAGGTGCCTGCAGATGGGACAACACTGCATTCTCCAGGACGTCTCCCAGAAGACTGCTGCTCCACAGCCACTGAACTGTACCACTCCCATCATGTCTTATTTCTGGCCCCTTCACTGTTGTTTGGAATCCTTACTCTTTTCTCTGTTTATTTATTTATTTATTTTTTCTTCTCTCTACTTACTTACTGCCTCTGTGCCCTTTAAGCTCCTGATCTTCCTGTTCTGAGACAAGAAGATCCTATATTTCTCAGTAGTCCTCTTACTTGCTCAGAGGCAGACCTCCAGCAGCTGAGGGGGGGGGGATGGAGAGCTACTCTTGTTCTTCTAGGATGGTAAGTCTTTGGTGACTCTGTGATCACTCACTTCCTGCTCCCAAACAGGAAGTTCATGTTGTCAGTCAAATCCTGTGCCTACAAAAGTAGAACTGGCTTTGGGTGGGGGTAGGGGTGGAGGGGAGGGAAGGGAAGGAGGGCAATATAGTCCCAGTAGAGAAGTCCATTCGCAATAGCAGCTCCTTGCACTGGTGTTCTTTGCCAATTCTCTGGCAGAAGCTGTCTAGGACAGTGTTTAAATCTGGCTTTAACCTGGCTTCCTTGTAGCTAAGCCACTCCCCCTACTTAACAGATCTTTCTACACTTAGTTAAATTGCACAGATAACAATTCCCTTCAGCCACCTGAGATTAACACCTAGATAACTGCTCAGATAACAGGTCACTTCAGCCAACTCAGACAAACACACTAACTTTTTTTTTACCCTAAATTGAAGGTCCCAGTAGTAGAATTCTACTTCTTTAGTCTCAGTAAGTTGAAGGTCCCAGTAGTAGAGTTCTACTTCCTTAGTCCCAGTAGAGAAGTCCAGTCACAACAGCAGCTCCTTGTACTGGTGTTCTCCGCCAATTATCACATAGAATAGTGCCACATGCAGTGGTCATAGCAAGAACAAGAGAGGGATTTATAAACATGTCTGGGACAGGCGTAAGAGAACCTTAGATGTTGAAAGGAGGGGCAAAAGACCTTGATCCGGTACTGTCAGATGCCACAAAGTAGTGTAGGGCTCACGGGTGGTGTAAATGGGCCTAGAGGAAAATCTCTCCAGACAACTTTAATGTTTATATAATTCAGATGAGAACACAGTAATAAATTACATCAGGGTATGCTATAAAAGAATTTGACTTAAAATGTTACCTGACTGCTGGGGCTCTGGCTCCAGCTAGTCGTCCTGTTCTTCCATGCTGGGTGGCTCAACTGAGAACCCCTCTAATACAAATGCTGGGTTAGATGTGAACTGACTCCCCAGGATACAGTCCAACTCTTCACAATAAGGGCAACTGACTCTACCTCCACCTGACTTACAGTTAATATATTTTTCCTTATGGTAGTTTACTTTCATTGCCTTAACCTTTTTCCCTATATTGCTTTGCACTATGATCAGCACCGTGCTCAGCCAAGTAATCTGATATTTTCTGATAACTCTTGGTATTTGACAGAAGTGTGCCCACTCCTCCTGGACAAACTCCTGAGACCAATAATCAATGAATAGCTTTGTGGCCTCCTCAGACCAACTTGCTGACTGGTCACTCATGTTCTGAAATTTATACAAGAGATTACTAGTTTGTTTAACAGCAGCTAAGCTCCTTTTCACAGGGTTAGAACTTTATAGCAGTTTTCTTTCACACCTACAATTGTTTAACAGCAACTGGGAACTGTTTTGTTTGATGTGGTTGATTTTGTGGCAGACACGTTCAATTGATTTTCAAAACATTTCTTTTTGATAATATTTACAAACTGTGCCTCTGTCAAACACCTGCAATTACAGCAGGTAAACACTATTCCTATTTTAGCAGTCAGTCTGCTTTCCTATCAAAACCCTGCAATTTTGCGGGGTCACCACAGAGTGTCACTCTTGCTCTGTACACTCTCTGCTGCTCGTCATGAGCAGTGAATTGTGGGACGCTGTACTGCATTGCTTAAAGGGTAATAGGAAGACCACAGCCAACATGATAACACGGATACACCAAATGCCCGTCCACACTTCAGGTAAAAGTGTTTTGCCATTTACTACTGTGCTTAAAAATGTTGTTAAGACTAGGTAACATACAGGGTTATAACATACTATTTAACATGGTTCCAGGACTGTGTTTGATGTGAACGCAATCCGTGTTGCGGCAAGTTGAAAACATTTTTAGAAATGAAGATGTGAACAGGGTCTCAGTGAGTTATGGATTTTGCCTTGACAGTTTCTACTGGGCAGAAATCTAAAAGTGGCTTGACATTCTGGTGGCCTTCCATAGGTCCTTTACCAGAGACAGCCAGGTTCTACATGTCAACATTCCAGAGGTGACACAATGTTCTAGTGGACTTCCATAGGTTCTTCATCGAAGACAGCCACATTCTACAATTTTTCATAGCCTTCATTCTTCCAAGACCTCCAGGTAGCATCCAGTGTCATGTTCTCTTGGTGGACTGCAATTCCTAGTGCTTTAATTAAACAAATTCCTACTGCTGGCCTCCCAGGTCCTTCAAACCATTCTTCAACATTCAACTTCATGTTCTTTTTGTGGGCTAAAATGACAGTTTGCTAGACTAGTGACTTTTGAAGAGGTATTCTTGTGGCCTGGTGAGAGATGGAGGCACTGCTACCCGTTCTCTGTGCTGAGAAGAAACACAGAGAAGCAGGGAGACATAGCGATAACTAAAGACTTAGAACAGGTATGCCACCTATGCCTAGAATGTTTGTCTCCTTATCAAACCATCTTTAAACTGTGCCTCTGTTGTGCTGCTTCTTCTTGGCACATTCTTTGTCCCACTGCAGGAGGAAGGCTCGAAGAGTGGAGTTTGGAGCAGGATGGCTGCGAGAGGCAAAGAGCCAGTCAAGACTGCTGAAAACGCCAAAGTAGTGAAGCACACTAAACAAGGCTATTTCCAGGCTGTTCCTAGCTGTTTGCTTGACAAGGGATGTGGTTTCTTATTTTGAGCTGTAAATAAAAATAAGACTTGCCATTTTAGCTGCCTTTCAGCTACTAAAGCTGTTTTTTTACAAATTTCCCTTCCTAAAAGATTAAAATAGACAGCAGAATAATTAACAGAGAAAAGTTACCTTTACCCTCGTATTTTTGGAGATAATCTGCAAGACTTTTCTGCTATGTTCTGCAGGTTTAGATTTTACTTTGTGGTTTTAAAGTTTTATACATTTACATTTTAAATATTTTACATGTTTTTATTAGTATACATATGGTAAAATTTGAACGATAATTACCATAGATGATTGACCGGGCTAATCACGTGGTCACCCTCCTTATAAGGATGTATGCATGCACAGGTAAGCTGTTGCCTTTGCTGTGTGAACCTTTAATGCCAATGTACCTGCTTCTGGCATCCTGGTGTCCTAGATCTGCTGAATTTTGGGTTCCATTTGTGAACCAGTCAGTAGTACATAGCGTGTGTGTTATAAACTGCTCGCATTTGCTGATATTCTGCCAATACTTTGCCTGTTGGTAAAAGTAGAAGTCAGTCGTGGTGTGGATGAATAACTAGCACTGTGGTGTTTAAAGGCCACACAACACGAGAGTCTGCACTACTTCACATGTGGAGTGGTGTGGGAGACTACAGTTCAAAACCTGTTTCTGCAATAATATATCAAAAAGTGTTGTAGGTATTTCTTGTATGTTACGAATCTGGAGGTTGGTAGAGAATAGGTTAGATTGGGCTGAATGTTGATGCTTTCTAGAAAACCCTCACCTCCCACTTTTTTCTTTTGTTTATTTTCACAGTGAGCTCTGTAAAATCTAAAGACTGTATAGAGGGGAAAGGACCACTCGCTAAATCTCCCAGAGCAAAGCACCGCAGAACTATCGACTGATCTGCTAAAAGACTGTGTAATAGAGAGGAATACAGTGGTTGACCTATTTTTTAAATGAATGAAATAACTGGACCCAGAGAACTGTTCTTTTTGCTTATGACAATACCTGAAGGAGGACCTTTTCTTCCCAGACAGCCATATAAAATCAAAGTTTTATTGATTTCTCAGGACTATTTCTAAGAAGGTAAAACCCTCTTATTTTATACTGTATATGTATAAAGTGGTGTGAGTCCTGTGTAAGGGCTTTTTCTTTGCTTCCTAATATTTTTTATTTTTCTAGAACAGTATAGGATTTTAAGCACTAGTAAGAAAAAGAAAGCACCTGAACATTTTAGCACTTGCTGTTAATTGAATTGTAAACATTTTTAACAACCTGTGAAACATGGTTCTAATGAGGAAACAAACTCGGGAATTGGATATTAACCTACTCACCCCTATAAATATTATAAGTACCCAGTTCTTGTATGGTGTGGATCACTTTAATGAGAATATGGGAGGGGATTGAAATGGAGCCTCAGATGAACATGTTGGACTTCATTCAACCCCTAACACAGAAAAAGAAAACTGCAAAAAATGGAGAAAAAAAATGTTCAGCAAAATAAAAACAATTCTGGTAGTATGGATACTAACAAACTAGTGAGAGGGAAAATGGTAATATTATTCCAAGGAGAAGAAATAAAGATGCTAAACAAAATAAGCAGACAAAATAAGTGACCATTTTTTACATAAAAGGGACTCATAATTAGCTGATATGAAGAGTAATTTAGATGAGTCACTTGTATTAGTGTCCAGAAATGAAGCCCAGGCTTCAATTTGCTCAGTAACCAAGGATGATAAGGGAGTAAAGTGGGTTACAGACCAACCTAATTCAAGTGAAGTAGTGATTGTTAACATCATAGATGAAACAAGACTATCATCCTCCCCAATCTTGATTTAAGTATAAAAAAACTAGCCAATAGAATTAATGAGGTAGAAGTAGCAGAGCAATTAGGTGTAAATTCAAAATGAAGTGATACAAATCCTAGACTCCACGAGTGCTCTACTTCACAAACATTGGATTTTTCACCAGAATATTTTAATGAGAATAATCAGGAATCTGTCTGGCAAATTACCTTAAAAAACATTGCAAATGAATTACAAGCAACAATTAATGGTCTGAAACATTTAAATATCCCTGGGGATAAGGAGGTATTAGGGGGGAATCTGAAACTTGAAAAACTGGCTCGACAATATCCAACTGGTTCTGTACTTAACTATCCATTTGGGATTAGTGAGGACCTGAAAGTTTTTGCCCTCAATCCATAAGCAGCCCACCTCATGATTCTGGAACATTTATTTAATTTTAGACATGAGATGGACACTTATAAAAAAATATTGCAGTTAATGGATGTAGGCTGGAGGATATCCTACATAAAATAGACAGATTGGTCCTACAGGAGGGCTCCCCATCCTACAATACAGAGAACTTCGACAAATTACAACCAGATGTCCCTTCTATGTGCATCTCTGAGTCACCTAGGATTACTAATACACAAGGGGGAAAGCATAGAAGGAAAAAGAAAAAGGGAAACAATGGGAAAAATGATATAATGATTGCGAATTTAACAACTAAAGATGTGGCTAAGAAAGAGAAAAACATTTGCAAACAGGTTACGTCAAGCGAAGAGTCAACTTCTAAAGAAGTGACCAAACAACTTCACAAAAATCAATTTCCTGTGGCAGCTGAACAATCAGATAGTATATCATTCCAAATCTCTGTTGGGCTAAGCCCGCATGCCAGCACGCAGGACTTAGTGCTACAACAGAAGAGCCTATTAGAAACTATTTCAAAACAACTGAGACAGGTAGATGAAAATCTACTAGACTTTAGGGAAGAATTAGTAACTAAAAAACAAAACATGGAAGATAAGCCTGTAACAGAAGAGATTGCAACAGAAGCTACAGAAGGGGAATTGGTAAACATAGACGAATGTGCAATACTGACATTATATGGATATGATTTCATGGGAACTTATATTAACCAGAGGGTTTACCTATAGCGCTTCAGCAGCTCTAGCACTGACATCCCCTACAGTGACAGCTACAATGCCAACTGTCAGCATTGTAGCCACGGGGATGTTGGTGCTCACAATCAGGGGATGTGCCCCTGAACCCCCCCCCTTGTGGGTGGCAATGTCCCCCACACTCCCGGGTCTCTAGGATTCTAACTCTGAGTCAGAGTTGGACCAGCGGGGGTGGCAATCACCCAGTGAGGCAGTCCTGATTGACAAACAGACCACCACAGCGATGGGTGGATTTTGCCTGATTCCTGCTGCTGTCATGGTTTTTGCCATTGGGGAGTCACTGCAGTGATGGTACACCTAACCAGAGCACTAAACAGAAGATTGTGACCCTATTAAGAGCAGAGACTGGTGCTGATTTGAGCATTTCAGATATTGTACAAATGTGGAGGGATAGCGATGAGAAGGAAAGAGACTGTATTTTTATATTCTGCACTGCACCCAGGGTAATCAGTCTTATCTGGATAAATAATGAACCACTAAAGAGGCTAGGATATGAGGTTGATTATGTCAACAGAGGTCAAATAAACGGGAATATACAGAGAAGAAATAGCAGCTCAAAACAAATTAGCATTTTTGATTTGAAACCCTTGCCCAATGAATCTAGGGGTAAAATCAAAAATGTATTGTGCAATTTGTTTGTACAGACTCTGAAAGTGAACTCCACTGAATTAATAATTCAAGATGTACATAGATGGGAGAATGATCAGAAAAATGTTCAAGTGGATGTATTGATACAGAACGCAGAAATTGCAGAAATAATTTTACAGACAGCTACTGGACAAAATTGGACTACATGTACTAGACAGCTCAATGTTATTGGAATTGAATAAGAGTATAAATATTGAGAAGGATGATTGGGTAATTAACACATTGACGATATTTGGTATAAACAAAATCAAAAATGAAAATAACAATAAGTTAAAAAGGGTGGTAGTGGACCTTTTAGAACAATATTTAAATATCGTAATTGAAGATTGGGGAGCCTTATCTGCAGTCAGAGTGGATGCAGGACATGATTTTGAGCAAGTAATACTGACAATCCACTTTCAGAGTTTGCATGACAAAATAGTAGCTAATACTCAAATACTGGATTCAATGGGATTATATACAATACCTTTAGAGCAAAAACAAACTAGGGAGTATAGTAAAAAAGGAGTTGCAAGTAGAATATCAAATAGTAGAAAGTAAAAAAGAATTGGGGGACACTGATGAACTTTTGTTTAACTTTACAACACAAAACTGATTTGATCCCTTGAGAGCAGAACCTTGACTAACCAAAAAAGGGCTAAAGGAAAGCAATAGTGCAAAAACAGCATTATATGATGTCATATCTTTGAATGTAGCAGGTTTGCAAAATACATTTTTAGATGAGGAATGGGTTAAGTGCATGAAGGGTTTTGTAATAGCATACCTACAAGAAACCTACCATTCACAAGAAAGTGCTGTATCTAGGAATGGCTATCAGACCTTTCATGCCCAGCTGTCAGATCTGCAAATACAGGGAGACATGCCGGTGGTTTAGTGTCATGGTTCTAAATTGATAAAAATCTTAAAGTTGATCTGATTACCTTAAACAAAAATATGCAAGCATTTAGGGTACAACTCAATCAAGAAACATTCAATGTTTTAAATGTTTATATTCTTCCTACAACATCAAAGTATTATCAGGAGGAATTATGGGAATTACTAGAAGTAGTACTACATATAGCTTGGGCTGCAACTTCATGTGAAAGGACACTTGTATGTGGTGACTTTAATGCTAAGATCTGATACTTTGATGGATATACTGATTGTAACTATCATAATTAGTGTCATAAGGATGCACAGACATACCTTGGAGAAACATCGGATCAGAAAATAAGGAACACGGGTCTCAAATTAATAAATATTCTTAAAGTGCACTTTTTGGCAATGGTCAATGGTAGAATTAAGGGTGATTATAAGGGGAACTATACGCATATTTCCTCACATGGACCATCAGTGCAGGATCTGGTGCTCTGGAATGGGGAAATTGGATTTTGGGACCAGTGTGCAATTGTCAAATGTTTAGACAGCGATCATTTTCCAGTAATTCTAAAATCTAAGGTTTCACATATCAAAGCTAAAAACAATCATACCGACCAAGTGTTAGAGATTAGGAATAAAAACAAAATCAGGTGGAACCAATCAGATGAAAAAGCTGTATTGGAGATAATACAATCTTTAAAAAATAATATTGTGAGTAACAACTTAGAGGCAGATTTAGAGGAAAAAGTCATGCTCTGTCTTAAAGACATAAGAGGGGTACTGAAGACTCCAAATACAACAAGCCATACAAGAAGGAAAGTTGATACATGATATGACCAAGAGTGCTGTATGGCAAAAAAGGCTGTAAATAAATTAGTTAAGTCAAGGAAAATTTTGGATTTAAGAACAAAAAGCAACATACTGAACAAAGAAATGGATATATACAAAATAATGCTACAGAAAAAACAGAGCAAATTCTATGCTAAACAGTGGGATAGAATGCTCACAATAATTAAGAGTAGAGATCAGCAGTCCTATTGGTTGTTAGTAACCAAAGGAACTGACAACTTAAAGCATGAAGTTGACTCTTATATCTCTACTGATGAGTGGATTAAATACTACTCAGTTATTTTCTTTGACCCTAGTATTAAAAGTAAAATAGTTGAATTGATGCCTGATATGTCAACATTTAAGCCAATAACTAATGCTGAAATTTACTTTGCCATTGCCAACTTAAAACCAGAAAAAAGCCCTGGGACCTGACTTAATACTTGCTGAAGTATATATTGCAGCCCCATCTTTATGGTCATACATACTAAGTAAATATTTTGATGCATGCTGTCAAAGTTTAAACTTTCCAGATTCCTGGAAAGGAGCCACTATTGTGTCTATTCATAAAAATGGAGATAAAGATAATCCAGCAATGTACAGCCCCATCTCTTTATTAGACATCATGGGGAAAATCTTTTCCAAAATTATTTTGGAAAAGTTAAAAGAACAAATAGTCAAGCTAGGGGACTTTTCAGAATACCAAACAGGTTTCAGAGGTGGCTATAGCACCATGGACAACTGCTATATACTTTTTTTTTTATTTTTTATTTTTTTTTATTTTAGCTTTTGTTGACCGGGTAAGTGCACTAGACAAATCCTGCCTATTTTCAGGCATGGCCCGGGGGAAGGGGATACAGATGAATGCCAACTGACCTTGAACCAGATTAAGCTGTTGGTGGTATTTTTAGTGAATGAGGGAAATTTGACCAGGACACTGGGGAAATTCCCCTACTCTTTTCGATAAGTGCCATGGGATCTTTAACATCCACCTGAACTACCACCAATCCAGGCAGATGGGATCTCGGTTTAACGTCTCATCCAAAAGACGGCACCTCAGAAATGCAGCACCCCTCTCATGCTGCATTACAGTGTCAGTACTGGGATATTAACCCAAGTGCCAGATGTGGGAACTGAACCCACAGCCCTCTGATCTCCCAGCCTCAGAGGTGAGTGTGCTACCTTCTGAGCCACTGACACTGATAAACCATCTTAACCATCTTCAAGAGAAATATGTTAAACTCAAAAAAACAAAAGATGTATTTAGCATTTATAGACTTCAGTTCAGCCTTTGACATGATTTCTAGACAAAAATTGTGGCTGGACATGAGAGAGTGGGGTATATCAGAACCTTAATACATAATATAAAAGGGCTGTACACTGGAACATGGGCTCAGGTCAGGACGAGCTCTAGTGCACAGACCTCTACCAAATTCACCACTAACAGGGGTGTTCATCAGGGCTGTGTACTGGCACCCACACTGTTCTTTACGTACATAAATAAATTACTAATACAATTAAAGAATTCACAAACTGACTCACCAAAAATATTAGGGGAAGCTGTGCTGATTTTGCATATGCAGGTGATCTTGTTCTTATGTCTTTAACACAGTCTGGACTCTCTAAAAAGCTAGAAATACTGCATAAATCTGCTAACAGCTATGAGCTGAAAATTAATGAATCAAAAAGCCAGGTGATGGTAATGGGAACAAGAAATTATGCCAAAATGTGGAATATGGGTACATTAAGGCTTAAAACAACAGATCAATATAATTATCTAGGTCAACGTTTTACCTCAAATGGATTATGGGCAAAGCATATGGATATGCTGAAAATAAACCTAATGCAAACAGCTAACTCACCAAACCTCTTTAATAAAAAGTTTGGGAGTGGTTCAATTAAATCTTTGATCATAACAGCAAAAGCAAAATATAATGCGCAGGTTTTGAACAATGCAGAGATTTGTGAAATAAAATGGAAGTTTTAGAGGTACCACTTTTAATAATATTAAGATCTAGCCTTGGTTTAGGGCAATCAGTACCTGCAGCCATGGTAAGAGCAGAATTAGGATTATCGAGTATTTCTGCACATGCCTGTGCAAGTAAAATAAATTACTGGATTAAGCTATTGCAGTTAGACAAACATCGCCTTCCATATCTATGTCTAAAAGAAAAATATAAATGGAAATATAACAGCCTGCCCCAATCAGGATAGCTAAAAACAGTATTTAGTAGATTAAAAGAAAATGGGCTGAAAGAGCCAGAAGTATACGTTGATAAAGGAATAAAATATCAGAACTATGTAACACAGAAAGTTATTGGAAATCGTAACTATAAAGACTTAAGATGCATTGAAAATACACACATCTCACACTGGCTGGTATGAAACGATGTATCCCATCAGTATAGATATTATATGGATGTTCTGACAGACAGCAAACAAAGGAAACTATATACCAAGTATCATTTGGAGCTATTTCCAAGTAAAGTTCTAACAGCTAGATACAGTAAGGAGAAAGATTTTTCAGCTTGCTGCTGTGAATGCAACAGAGTAGAAAGGGAAAACTTAAGACATGTTATCTTTGAGTGTAGCTGGTACTTAAGTTTTAGAATAAAATGGTTTATACCCAATAATGAAAAATATACAAAGGATGAAGACCTCTTACTGTACATTGTTTTCACCACTAATGATGAAATAATCATAAAGAGTGTTGCTGCCTATCTAGTAGCTATTAACAAGATACGATTAAAAAAAGGAGTTTGATTGGCACCAGGAATTTGGTTCTAATAAGGAAATTTGGGGCACTTTAGCGATAAATCCATATAGCTGGGTTTATTAATGTATAATATAAGCAATGCTGTGTGAAATATAATTATGGAAGTGCTATACAGATTCTTGTAGCTATTAGGAAGCATTAGAAATGACAGAACTCACTTAAAATATGTCTTGTACTTAATGACAATTTATATATTCTTAAGGATATTGGTTAAAGTGTATTCAACTTGATGTAATTCAGTTACCTAGATTGATATATTTATTGTGACTATAAACATGGATGGAATTGCATTTTGTATTTATATGTGATATTTTGTAAAGTGCAATATAGGATGTATTTTAATTGTCAAGGTCTTTGATCGATCAATACACTTTGAAACTTTGGGTTAAAATGTTTGAAGTTGCGATTGATTAATATCATTTTGCTAGCAACCCAGGTCCTTCAAACCACCAGGTCCTTCAAACCATTCTTCCTGGAAATTGAACTCATCCCAAATGTTGAGTGTACTCGAAGACATTACCAGCTGCGTGAATTCCTTGTGCACCAGAAAATCCAGTGACCCTTACACTTATTCACTGTGTGCCTTTTAGAGTTATAAGTAAGAGTCATAAGAATTGTTAATTATTAGTACAAGACAGAGTGATAAGATCCTTTTAAAATGATAAGATCCTTTTAAAGTACTGAGATCCTCGTAGAGCATTTTTAAATTAATAGTATGAATATAACTTTGTAGATTAGGGTTTATGTTGTTGTGTATTTCTTGCACATTCCCAGTGCTCCCAGAATAAATCCTGGATCTTGATCCCTGAGTATGCTTCTTGCCTCTCCTTTCAGATTTTTCTGGCTATTCCTATTATCATACAGTGGAATCAAATCAGAATTCATTTGTGATGTGCTTTTCAAATATCAAAGCGCAGATACATAGCAGAATAACATCCATCACAATAAATACAAACATAAAAACAATTAAAATGCAGCAAGAGACTTATTCAAAAGCTAATTTAAATAAATAGATCTTCAGAGATGCCTTGAAGGACTCTGTGGACAGGCACTCTCTGATCCGATGAGGTAGAGAGTTCCACAGGGTTGGGGCCATGAAAGAAAAAGCTCTGGCCACAGATGACTTAAGATGAACCCTGGGAATCTCCAGTAATCCCTCATTGGTGGAGCAGAGTGGGCAGAGAGGGCGGTGGGGATGAAGGAGATCTTGCAAGTAGCCCGGTCCCTGACCGTGTAGGGTCTTATAGGTCAGCAACGCGACCTTGAAGGTAATTCTCCACAGCACTGGCAGCCAGTGCAGTTCGGGCAGCACAGGTGTGATATGGCAAGTTTTTGGTAACCCAGTCAACAACCTGGCTGCAGCGTTCTGCACCAGCAGCAGGTGACGGAGATCCACCCCTGGCAATCCTAGATATAGAGCATTACAGTAATCAAGACACGAAGAAACAAAGGCGTGAACCAATGCAGGAAGGTCATCGTGTGAAATCAAGGTGTTTTATCTGGGCTATATTCCTCAGATGGTAAAAGGAAGACTTGACAATGGCTGACACCTGTGTCTTCAGCGTCAGCTCGCAGTCAAGAATTATGCCCAGATTCGCACCTGTTCAGAAGGTCTCAACTGGTTACCCCCTAACACAAGGCCAGAGGGAAACCCAGGAGTCAACTTGTCTGCACGGTGACCTGGGTCCACCATCAACACCTCAGTCTTGTCTGGATTCAGTCTTAACCAGTTAGCACTCATCCCGTCCTGAATCTCAGTGAGGCAGTTGTTAAAGACCGATAATGCATCATTCTGTTTGGGTACAAAGGACATATAGAGCTGAGTATCATCTGCATAGCAGTGAAAAACTCAGCCCATAATGCCTTATAATGTCTCCCAATGGCAGCACGTACACCGTGAACAGCATGGAGGAAAGCACAGAGCCCTGCGGCACCCCACAGGACAAAGCAAAGGGAGCAGAGGAAAAAAAATTCCTGATACTACCCTCTGAGTTCTGCCCACAAGGAAAGACTGGAACCATCTGAGGACAGTCTCTGACAGTCCACAGAGCAGCTACAGGCACTCTTGTAATATCCCATGGTCCACGGTGTCAAATGCTGCAAAGAAATCAAGGAGGACCAAGATCGAATGACTTCTCCAATCTCTTGCTATTAGGAAATCATTCAGTGCCTGAACCAATGCCATCTCAGTACTATGCCTGGAGCTCCAGGACCAGTACTGTAGTCTGATGAAGGAAAGAGCAGAGTATGCAGTTTTGAAAATGGGCATGAGTGCATAGACCAGGGCGAAAAAGCTGGACACCTCTTAGCCTTATGGCTTAAATAGGTAGAGTCCTCTAGAACTGTAAAAAGCATCTGGTAACAGAGGACATGTCTCTCTATCTCACCCCCAAAAACATCACTGGGGAGTTTGCAAAATATTATAATGACCTGCCTAGTCCTATGCTCCACCTGCCTGCGCCTGCACAGGTACAGGAATACCTCGAAGCCATCCCCTCCCATCTCTTAGCCCTGAATAGAAAGAGAGATTGATCACTCCCATCTCTGAATCAGATATTTTGGCCTCTATTACCTCCCTGGTAGCAGATAAAGCACCTGGTCCTGACGGGTTCTCTCCTAATTTCTATAAGCAGTTTAGCAAACAGCTTAGCCCCTGGTTAGCCAGACTATTGAAGTGGATCTTAAATGCCAATTTCTGGATAGTACGCTCTTAGAAGCCTTAATTATAGTTCTGCACAAATCAGGTAAAGACCCAGAAAATGAAACTAGTTATAGACCTATTTCCCTTCTAAATTGCGATATCAGAATCTTGGTGAAAATGTTAGCCAATAGACTTCGCTTCATTCTGCCACACATTATACATCTGGATCAAGTCGGATTGATGATGAGCCGGCACTCCTCTGACCATTTTCGCAAACTTACTCACGTCTCCTCTGTGTACAGAGATTCAGATGTTCCAGCAGGCCTGCCTTCCCTGGATGCAGAGAAGGTGTTTGATAGAGTAGATTGGCAGTTTCTATTCTGTACTATGCACAAATTCGGTTTCCCCTCTAAATTTATAGAATGGGTCTCCTCCCTATACCAAAATACCCATGCTGGTATTTATTGTAACAGGGTATTTTTGAACCACTTCCCACTCCACTCAGGTGCAAAGCAGGGATGCTCCTTTCTCCGTTCTTTTGTAACATTTATCTTGAACTGCTACTAACCAAGTTATGGGAACATGAGGGTATTCAGGGCTTCAGGTAGGGACCCAAACATTCAAACTCTCTGCATATGCAGACAATGTTCTGTTACATCTCTAGCTTCCTGAACAATCCTTTCCAGTGGTCTTTTCCATTATAGATGGGTACAGTACAGTTTCAAACTATAAAATTAATCTGGGTAAGACCATAGTCTTCCCTTTGAACTGTAGGCTCACCAAACAAGATATAGATCTCCTTGGTTTGTAGTGGAGCCCAAACAACCTAAAATACCTGGGACTTCTGCTGTCAAGAAGTGAAATCTCGATGAGGAAATTAAATCTAGATTCTCTGCTCCTCACTATCCAGCAGGACCTTAGTCGGTGGCAGTCTCTTCCCTTCTCGCTTTGGGGATGTATTAATCTAATTAAGATGAACGTCCTCCCAAGATTGTTCTGTCCCCTTAGTATGTTAAACTCTTTGTTCCGCTAGCATGGTTTAAAAAGGTTCTTTCCATCATCTCACCTTTTATTTGGCTTGGGAAAACTCCCATACATGCCTATAATAAATTTGTTGCTTCTAAGCTATACGGGGTGTTGAGACTCCCTCATTTTGGCCTATATTTTTGGGCAAGTCAGATGGGTAAATATTTGAGATGGGTTTCACCTCAGGAAGAGACTGCCTCCTGCTCTTATGTCCCAGCATGGCTGGTGCTGGAAAGGGAGCTGATTTTAAGAGCTGGTATTTCCCCTTTAGCTATGCTATATATTTCTCCAAAGACCCTGCTGGCCAGTTTGGTCAACTCTCCTATCTTCTCTTCAATAAGGATACACACACAACTGTGTACTTTTTTGTGATATAAAAATACCAAGGATCCTCTCCAACCAGTGGTAGGGAATCCGAATTTTAAAATAGGGGGTAAGTGCATTTCACAGGTCTGGCTCCCTCATCTCAAGGATTCAAGATTAAGAGACTTCTTCCCAGGAGGAAACTGCATGCCCACGGTCTCTATTATGTCTCAGTACAAGATAAATAAGAGCCAGGTCTTCAAGGTCTATTAAATACATCACCTGGTGCAACTCTCGGAGTGTTTGAATGGAGGGGACGATATGGGTGACTGGATAGACTCCCTAAGCTTTGTTTGCGGCAAACCACATGCTGTCACTTTGTTGTACTCTGCACTCTTGTCTAGATCATTCGATGCCCAATACAGGGACCCTCGGTTCTGGTCGAGACAATTCCCCAGTTCACAAGGTAGATGAAGAACCACCTGGAAAGACTTGCACATTTACATCTCCTGAGACAGACTGAGACTTTCCCAATACCAGATATTGAATGACATGTACTGGACCCCAGTTAAATTGCAGAAAGTGGGGAGGGCTCCCACCTCAATGTGCAATAGGTGCAAACAGCACGAGGGTACCCTCAACCACATCTTCTGGAATTGCTATATCGTTAAAGCACTCTGGGAACTGATCAAAACTGGAACTGACCATCTGTTGGGCCAAGAAGAGCTATTTACCCCCAAAGTCCTTCTGCTTGGGGATTTCTCTCAAATCCCTGTAAGAGTTCGTAGGTACCATATGGCAATGATCTCGCTAACTTTGAAAAAATGAGTTCTATGCCACTGGCTGGATGGGCACAACATCACCTATACTGAGTGGCTCCAGGAGCTGCTATTCAATCTCCATGCAGAACATCTTAAAGCCAGCCTATGGGGATCTATACCTTGTTACAAAAAGGTTTGGGAAGGGTTTCACACCCTATACCTGCTTCAGTCAGGTGTTTCTTCGGGGTAATGCCTTAGACATTACCAGTGGAAACACATTGTAGATTAGCCTCTTTTTGTATTACCAGCTATGTGTGTGTGTGTGTGTGTGTGTGTATGTTATAAGATAGTTCCTAACTAGATGCCAAGCAGTGGGTGGGAAGGGTGGGATGGGAGGAGGGAGGGGAGAGGGGCTTGACATGTAATATAATCGACATGTATTCATATCACACCATGTAAACATGTCAAGATTTTGTGTGAAAATCCAAATAAAGTTTGAATAAAAAAAAAAATAAACATATTTATTGTACTAAGCATTTTTGGGCCTGCCACCCAATCACCACCACCACCAGCACTTTGCCAGAAATGTGAAGTAGTGTCCCCACTCCCCAGAGAGAAAATGCATCTTTTCAGTCAAATACTGTTGCCACACACACCAGAGAAGGCGATACAAAACATATGTAAAGCTTGCAAGAGAACATAAACATATTGATCGTACTAAGCATTTTTGGGCCTGTCACCCCTCCACCACCACCACCACCACCACCACCACCAGAACTTTGCCAGAAATGCGAAGTTAAAATGCATCTTTTCAGTTAAATACTGTTGCTGCACACACCAGAGAAGGTGGTGCAAAGCATATGTGAAACTTGCAAGAGAACATATTTATCGGACTAAGCATTTCTAGGCCTGCCACTCTACCACCACCACCACCACCACCACCAGCACTTTGCCAGAAATATGAAGTTGTGTCCCCAGAGAGAAAAAGCAACTTTTCAGTCAAATACTGTTGCTGCCACCAGAGAAGTCAATGCAAAGCATACAGTATGTGAAGCTTGCAAGAGAACATAAACATATTGATCGTACTAAGCATTTTGGGCCCTGCCATACCACCACCACCACCACCACCACCAGCACTTTGCCAGAAATGCGAAGTTGTGTCCCCACTCCCCAGAGAGAAAATGCATCTTTTCAGTCAAATACTGTTGCCACACACACCAGAGAAGGCGGTGCAAAGCATATGTGAAGCTTGCAAGAGAACATAAAAATGTTTATCGGACTAATCATTTTTGGGCCTGCCACCTCCCAACCACCACCAGAACTTTGCCAGAAATGTGAAGTTGTGTCCCCAGAGAGAAAACGCATCCTTTCAGTCAAATACTGTTGCTGCACACACCAGAGAAGGCTGTACAAAGCATATCTGAAGCTTACAAGAGAAGCACTATTGCCACATGAAGAGGGTATTTTGATGCTGCTGCATGCTGCTGTTGTTCCAAAGTCAGAGAAATGGCCTCTTGCTCATCGTGGTCCTGGATTCATGATGGCATATAGACATACTGCACAGGTAAGTACCTTTGTTTTCTTTTCATTGTAATGGAGGGGGGTTATTACTACTGTTCGAAGTCTAATATATTCGTACTTCTCTGTCATTGATTTTCAGTTATTTGTGCAAATTATATTATACTGCTAGACATCTACAACATAGATGCTGTAGTCTGAATCATGCCCAACATTGGCCAACCATGAAGGTAAGTATTTTTTTGTTTTTTGAGGGGGGTGGGATTGCGTGCTGGGGGTTCATGATGGCACACAGACATAGTGCACAGGTAAGTACCTTTGTTTTGTTAAGGGAGGGGTGGTTATTGCTGCTGTTCAAAGTCTAATATATTTGTAATTCTCTTTCATTGGTGTTCAGTTACTTGTGCCGAATGCAGATAGATGACATCATACTGCTTGACAAATACAACATAGATGCTGTTGTCTGACTCGTACACGATATTGTTAAACCACGAAGGTAAGTATTTTGGTTTTTTTAGGGTGTGGCGAGTCGACTTGTTTCTGTATCATAACTGACAAATTAATTTTATTTCTTAATCACTGACTCTGCTGTTCTTCCTTATCTTTACAGGTATTCCTTGTGCCTGAATTTGTTGCAATGATGTGCTTGATGATTCACCCAGCAAATGATGTCAGTCCAGAGAGAGTACCTGGAAAACAAGAAAAGATTTCTGTGAATGAAAGTCGTGGAAAGAAAAGGAAAGGAAAGGAAAGTAAAAGACAGGAGAGGAAATTAAAGCAAAGGAAAAACATTAAATCACAATGATACTTACCATTATAGAGTACTACTGCTGGCTGTGCAATTCTGTTTTGGTGTCTGTGTTCTGTAGTAGAACCAGCAAAACCTGCATGAAGAAGCTATTACAGGAAAACATTTTAATGCTGCAATGAGTCTCATCAATCATGGTCTGATTTTCTGCCTCTAATAGGCTTATAGAAGTTCTGCAGTGTCTGAAAAACAGTGCAGGTGTCTCACCAACAGCAGATGAAGAAAGTCTCTGATGCAGTGTGGTTACACTTGCATGATGATGCCTTGCAGACTTCAGTCAGTGGCTTGTTGGAGGAGGAAGGCCAAGATGAATCTGTCAAGAGGAGGTGCGGGAAGCGATTCTGTTTATCACATTGGTGGCAATGAATCATCAGTCACTACAGTTGAGGAAGTGGTAGCCAAGCCAATGCTGTTTCTTACTTGATGTGATTGTGAGGAGGAGGACATAGCTGAAGCAGCTCAGGGAGTACAGAGGAGGTAGAGGAGGTGGTTCTATTTATCACAATCTACTGCCTACTACATACCAGTACCACTGTTGGTGGAAGTGCTATGCCATGCTGTTTCGGCCTGTGTTGGAGAAGGATCCAAGGCATCTACAGTGCACACAAGAGACAATAGGAGGAGAGGGAGAAGGGTGAGGTGTTGAGGTCACTGCTGCATGGCTGCGGTGTGTCTTATTGGCTAGAGCAGGTGTTCTGTTCAGTAATTCGTAAGTGGCATAGTGCATTGTTTACAGCTGTTCAATTTAATGCAATTAAGAAGCAGCACTAATTAATAGTTGTTGATGTATATCTCAGCACTGAATGTGATACATTATTATTGTTATTAAGCTGACATCCAGGAGTACATGGTTGTGGATGGGTAGGGACGTGGAGGGAGAAGAAGAAAACAAATAGTAGAGTTCCTCATTCTTCCATGTCCTCCGTGAAGCATACCTCACAGTCTTCAATACTGGAAGTGTTACCATATGACAACTTCCTCTCTATCACTGCTTCATCCACTTCAGTGCTGCAAGATAATGATGAGGTGCATCCTGGTCTGCCTAAAGCACTTTCCTTCTCATCATCATCATCATCATCATCACTGTCAATTGGTGCTGTTACCATGAACATTATTGTTTTTGAGGGTATGTGAGCCTCATTCATTTTGATAAATCTCAGCATGCCAACATTTTTAGGAGATAGATTTGTGTACCTGTCATGCACAATGGCACATGTTGAATTAAACACCCGCTCAACACTGACACTGGAGGATGGGCAGCTAAGTTATTTCAGGGAATTGCTGTTAATGCTGGCCGGTCATTGACCTTAGTGCCCCTGAATAGTAGTGGCTCATCTTCAATGGTGAGGTTCTTTGTATCTGTGAAATATGCATGTACCATGCATTTTGCCAGTCGAAGACGTGCAGTGTGATCATCCTCCTTCCCCTCCTCAGTTTCCTCCATGTCTGTGACCCCCACCTGATTGAGGGCAGCCCAGATGGGATTCAGCATAGGTTCCTTTACCTTGCATTGCTTTTCTGCAGTTTGACACCCTAGATGAAATGAAGAGAAGAGGGTGGCATTAACACCGGATCGCTGTGCAGTTCCATCATCTTTCTTTGCCCCCGTGCCCGTAGTATCAACTGTGCACCACCTACCCTCTGAGCGAGTAGGTCTGTCAGTCCCTGCAACTCATGATGCCCAACTTGCAATATAGCTGCCAACCCATGTTTATAACATGGGTTGAGCACTGTTGCAATTCCAAACTCCTCAGACTGCATAATATACTTTATGTGGGTGTTGGAGTCTAATGTGAACAGCATGTGTTCCATTAATGAGCAAATTGCTCTGTCACCACCTGCCTCCAGCTGTTGCTGCACGTTCAACAGTGTCTGCCTCAGCACCCATAGCAGAAGAATGGAATCACTGGTGCAGGCAGTGTCCCCACTCACTGCCTGTGTTGCATGCTTGAAGGGCCTCAGAATCAAGATGAGCCCATCCATTAGGTGCCACTGCTCTGTTGTGAGACACATGGATGTCCCATTGTTGTCATGACTCACATGAATTAGCAGATACTCAGATATAGCCTTGTACTGCTGGTATAGATGCTCCACTACGTACAAGGTGGAGTTCCACCGGGTGACAACGTTCAAACTTTAAATGGTGCCGAGGCACCTTGTTCTTTACCTGCAGATCACGGAGATGGTCATGTGCATTTGCTGAATGTGCAAAGTGGGCACAGATGCATTGGGCGAGAGCCAAAACTTCTTTTATATCCAGATGGTTAAGGAAAGCCTGCACCAGAAGGTTAAGGCAATGTGCCAGGCATGGCACCCTGACAAAGCCCCATCAGTGATGCACTTCCACACATTTGAGTCATTATCACCGGCAATGAATCCAGCTTTCAGTGCATGGGGGTGCAGCCACTGATCAATCTCGGTTAGTACGACTTCTAGCATCTTTTCTCCAGTATGTGACCAAGGGATATGCTTCATGGTCAGTGTTGCATGCTGCCTTACACCAGGCATGTTGCTACCACCACAGTTTGTCCTAGTGCAATTCTCACCTCTCACCCAGTCAACTGCTACCCCAGATACCTATGCCCAGTCTGCTGTAATGCACAGATAAGAACTACCAGATGTTTTCCCACTGGTCCACATGTCCATGCTCAGATGGACATACTGTGCTGAGGAATGCTGCAGGGCATAATGTACCATGTCACATACAGTACTGTACAGTTCAGGGATGGCATGCTTTGAAAAGTATGTAGGTGATGGCACCTGCCATTTCGGCAAGGCACGGGCCATGAACTGCCTAAATCCCACATTCTCTACAAAGGAGTATGGCAATAAATCCAGAGCAATCATTTCTGCACATGCTGCGTTCAACTCCCATGCTGTACCATGATTAGGCAAAAATTTTGTTTGCCTATCCAAAATGGAAGGCAGTGTCGGCTGAGCTTTTCTTGATACTGCTGCCATCAGTGGTGCACCTGGTGATGTGCCAAACAGCTTGCCTCATCATTGCGCCAGTAAGGGGGTACTCCTTGCCTGGGAACTGCCAAAGGTACTCATGGCCTGTGGCGATGCACGACACACCTCAGCCACTTTTTGGTTTTTCATAACTAGTGGGGTAGCAATCACATTTTGGGTTGAGGTGGTACTCTGGATGCTAGGACCACTACTTTGCCCACTTCCAGAATCCTCTTCATCCAGTACAACAACAATGTCCTCCTCCTCACCTGCACCTCAATGTCCCTGCAGTGGTGCTGTGTGTATTTTGCTTACATTGCCTCTGACTGGGATGTACCAGAACCACTGGCGCTGGTTGCCTTCTGGTGTGATGCCACTGAATTGGGTGCCTATTTTTAAGGTGTGTGTGTTGCTCACCTGTGCTGAGATGACTACCCTTCTTACCCCGACTTACTTGGGTTTGACACAGTTGGCAAATTGCCACTGTCTCATCAGATGGGTCCAGTACATAAAAATCCTACACAAGGGATTTATGGGGCCTTGTATTTACTTGGTGCCAAGATGACTATGATTGTGACAGCAAAGGAGAATATTTGCTTTTTGTTATGTTGTGCGGTGACTGGAGCAAAGTAGAAATAAATGGGAGAAACAGTTGTTGGGGTGACCTTCACCTTGGTGGTTTTAGCAGTTAAGGCAACAGGAAAGACACGCTCTGTAACACCCTGTTTTGCCCTTTTCTTTTCTGGCTCCCATGAGGGATCCGTGTTGTCTGACACATCATCATCACCATCATCATCATCATCATCTGGAAAAAAGCTGGCAGTCTCATCAGCCTCAGCAGGTCTATCCGCCTCAGTAGCAAGTGCCACAGGCTCTGTAACATGCACCTCCTCTTCATGACTGTTGTCCTCATGTTGCTCCACATGTACCACCACCTCACCCTCACTCACTGGATATCGACACACATTACCTGGTTCCGTCTCTGACCTATCCTCACCACAGCACCACTTTCAAATTTCACTTCAGCACCAACAGCCTCCAAACCCACAGTTGTTTGTTTCCTGGTGGTGCTGCTGCTTCCTCTCACTGTGTCACTTGACACTGAGACATTCATCAACATGTCTGCCACAGATTCTGCAGAGAAAAGCTTAACTGCAGGAAAGCCAACACCAGGGCCATATACTTTGCTACTACTGCTACTGCCTGCCATGTAATCATCTGAATGCTATCCCTGTGCTCTCACAGACACGTTTCTGGTTTCTGCATTACTATTAGATTAGTATTAGGAACCACAAATTGGGAAATGTTCTTTGTGGCTGCTCCATACCCTCTCCCTTTAGTTGCTTTTTTCTTCCCAGTCATTCTTCAGCACATGCAGGGACACAACAATCACTCAGCTTAAATCGCTGTCTGGAGAACAGTGATTTTTTTCCTAAATATAGGTGTGCACGCAGAGACAAAACAATCACTCAGGTTAAATCGCTGTCTGGAGAACAGTGATTTTTTTTTTCTTAAATACAGGTGTGTATGCAGTCACATGACAATCACTTGGGTTAAATCGCTGTCTGAAGAACAGTGAATTTTTTTTCTAAACACAAGTGTGCACGCAAGGACACAACAATCACTCAGCTTAAATTGCTCTCTGGAGAACAGTGAATTTTTTTCTAAATAGAAGTGTGCACGCAGGGATACAACAATCACTCGTCTTAAATCGCTGTCTGGAGAACAGTGATTTTTTCCCTAAATACAAGTGTGCACGCAGGGACACAACAATCACTCAGGTTAAATCGCTATATGGAGAACAGAGATTTTTTTCCTTAATACAAGTGTGCATGCAGGGACGCGACAATCCCGCTGGTAAAATCACTGTCTGGAGAACAGTGATTTTTTACCTAAATACAGGTGTCTGCAGGGACACAACAATCACTCGGCTTAAATCGCTGTCTGGAGAACAGTGATTTTTTTTTCCTAAATACAGGTGTGTCTGCAGGGATACAACAAACATTCGGGTTAAATCGCTATCTGGAGAACAGTGATTTTTTTCCTAAATACAGGTGTGTCCGCAAGGACACAACAACCACTTGGGTTAAATCGCTGTCTGGAGAACAGTGATTTTTTTTTCCTAAATACAGGTGTGTCTGCAGGGACACAACAATCACTTGGGTTAAATCGCTGTCTGGAGAACAGTGATTTTTTACCTAAATACAGGTGTGTCCGCAGGGACACAACAATCACTCAGGTTAAACCACTGTCTGGAGAACAGTGAATTTTTGCCTAAATACAGGGGCGTACATAGGGATGCAATAATCACTTGGCTTAAATTGCTGTATGGAGAACAGTGACTTTTTTCCCAAATACAGGAGTGTCCGCAGGGACACAACAATCACTCAGGTTAAATCGCTGTCTGGAGAACAGTGATTTTTTTTCCCAAATACAGGTGTGTACGCAGAGACACAACATTCACTCATGTTAAATCGCTGTCTGTAGAACAGTGATTTTTTTTTCCTAACTACAGTTGCATATGCAGTCATGCAACAATCACTTGGGTTAAATTGCTGTCTGGAGAACAGTGATTTTTTTGTCCTAAATACAGTTGTGCATGCAGTTACACAAAAATTACTCTGGTTAAATCACACTCAGGGGGACAGTGATTTTTTTTCCTAAGAAAAGACAGGGCACTTGCCCACTGATTTTGTTCAGAAGAAAACTGTGCCTTCTAAACTGCTCCTATGCTCCCCCGGCCCACACAAGCCACCAGACCACAACTTCTAACAGAAAACTAATTACTGCAAATAAACAATACAGGACAGAGAAAAGCAACACAAAAAAACACTGTGTGTGCAAAGAGCACTCACAGTAACAGTTCTGAAGTAATTTGGCAAACAAAATGCTCTTTTATGTTTTTAGATTTGATTAAACTGCAGCACAAGCTCTGCTCTCTAAGTCTCTCTCAAACACACTACACTCACAGAACAAGAAAACTAGCTTCTCATTGGCTGTTCAGCAACATGTGGCTTCATATCCTATGGTTCATTGCAAACTTTGACTCTTGTGCTAAACTTCGACGGCGAAGTTCAAGCTTCCTGGATCTGGGACACCTCTACCATTGACTGTAACAGGAATCAAAGTTTTTGACTTTGAAATTTCGCAAATCTGCCCAAAAATGCTTTGAAGTGGGACTTCACAGGGTGGAAAACTTCACAAAATACTAAAAATCTGTGAAGTTTTACGTGGAGCAAATTTTACCAACTTTGCACACCCCTAATCTTGACCCCATGCCCAGGAAGAGAGATGCAGTGGCTCTGCATGCTAATTGGCTAAAATCACATTAAAGATTTTATAATGCAAAAGCCAAAAGGGAACAGGAACTAAGAAGATCTAGGGGAGGACCACGCTGGAAGCAAGATTTTGTATTTCAACTGTGCTATTCTGTGTAAATAAATTGTAAAATAATAGAAAGAAGAAACAAAGGACAGTTCCCAGAAAAAGGATATATAGAAACATAGAATTTGATGGCAGGTAAGGACTGTCTGATCCATCTAGTATGCCCATTTTTCCTACCTACTGTAACACGGCAGGCCCTGCTTGATCTCTGGCTTTACCTTCATATGGGGCAATAGAATAAGATACTGGTGCATGAAAAGAAGAAGCAGAAAATGAAGTCAGTGACAGAGCATGGTTCGGGGATAAAGGACATTGAAATTCAGTAACTGACAGAGTGGAGCATGACGTAGAAAAGAAAGATGATGGTGAACATAGCCCACCATGAGTTCCAGAGGCAGGAAGTAACAAATGAAAACTTTGGCCTGGGAATTTGACTTTTATTTTGGTTTTGATGGGAGATGCAATATGTCGCATGTATTCTGTGTAACAAGAAGCTGAGTCTTCTTAAGCAAATATTCATCTAGGGACACCAAACATGAAAAGGCTGATTTATTCAACTACTGTTCACATGAATCTGTAAATCCTGGGGGTATAAATAAGACTGGCTGTGTATTTGCAACTGCCCCTTGGAAAAACTGAAGAGAACAGTGAAACATTGGGGAATCTGGGCCTATTTTCATTTCTGTGCACCAATTTGAATCTTTAATAAATAGAGAATACTCGATGGGCAACTATGCACAATCAGTGTGTTGTGCCACTGAGGAGTTCTGATTCCCTCTGACCTCGAGAGTGAAGCCTGAGAGATCCATGGGAATCAGAACCCTCTGATGGAAAAAACACACTGGTTGAGCATAGAGTAGCCCATCTAGTATTTTTTATAGTGTATGGTGCCCCCAAAATAATTTTTTATTAACACTTTTTTTGTTACAACAAAGATTGTTCGCTGCTACGTTTTATTCCAGGGCTCAGGGCTGGTTGCTAGGCTCAGTAGTGTGATTCTTAGGGACCAGATGTTTGTGCATGTACAGCGTGGTATTTCATTGGTTGTAAATTGGGTTTGAGAGGGATTTATAAAAAAAATGGTGTCTGAACTTCTCACTTAGCTAGAAGAGTGAACAGCATTTAATTATGTGAGTAGATTTTAAAATCTGGTTGATCCTGCATTCTTTTTTCTATTTTTATAATGAAGCTCTCTGGTTGATCCTGTACTTTTTTTTTACTATCTGGTTGATCCCGCTTCTACGGGATTTTTCTAGTGATCATGCCACCGCCATGAGTCTCTATCTGGTTGATCCTGCAGTTTCTGTTGCCTTAGTTAAACTGTGGCTTGTGCTGTTTCCAAATCAGCTGGAACATTGTTGTACCCCAGAAGGGTACAATCTCATTCAATGACCTTTGAACTATGGTACAACAACATTTCAGCTGAGATGTAAATTGGGTTGGAGCAATGTTCACCATACACTATAGAGATTTCTTTTGTATGAAACACTTATTAGTTGGATTCTGGGGGAATAGCATGTGCCCAGACCCTTCTGTGGAGTCTGGACAATGCCATCATTGTTTGCCTGCTAAATATATTGAGCGACTTATTTTTCTAAACCTGAACCTGCCCAAATGTATCTGCTCTTCCAGATTTCTGGAACATGAATGTGCTACAGTAGTGTCTCTGAGCATAGATGATAATAATGAGGTTGAGGGTTTCTGTTACCTCTAGAAATTATGTATGTAGGTATGTATTATGTATGTATTTAATGTATGTATGTATCATGTATGTATTATGTATGTATGTATGCATCATGTATGCATGTATTATGTGTGTATGTATGCATGTATGTATGTATTATGTGTGTATGCATGTATGTATGTATGTATGTATCATGTATGTCTGTATGTATATATGTATGCATTTATAAATTGGTGACTGGGAAAGGCACACTGAGCTAAGGCTTGTTTCCTGCTGCAACCCAGGGAAGGGGATACATGGGAAACAGACTGCAACAGATACAATGGTAAAACGAGGAGAGTACAATGCTGAAAAATACAGATAAGTAAATAATCACAGTCTGAGGGGCCAGTGGTGCAAAAGGAATACACAATGCAAATAACTGGCAAATCAAATAAAGCACTAAATACAATATGCTGCAAAGATAGATAGATAAAACCTTTATTTTTGACAGGCGATGACTTTTAGAACTGAGAGGCCCTGTTTTACAAAGTTGTCCTGTTGAGAGCATACAGTTACAGTAAGAGAGTTTCACACTTAGATTTGTCATGGCTCCACATTGACAAGTAAACAATTGGAGCATTAGGAAAGGGTCAGATTTAAATTAGTTATGGTTCCAGAATTGACAAATAAACCCTTGAAACAAAAACATTAAATAGCAAATGGTAAGCCTCAGTTTCTACAGATTCTAAAAAAGGACATACAGATATTAGTTTAAGACATACATCTAAGTTACAAAAAGGGGGAATTAGTTTATTGCGATCATCCCTTACCAAGGCACAGGGGAGGTGACAGAAGGGGAAGGCAATTGGGGAAAAGAGGTGAACTAGTATAGGAAGACCAGAGGGATGATGTCTGGCAGGCAAGCACTGGGCTGCTTCAAATGGGGAGGGGAATGAAGCCAAAAGAGGGGGAGCAGGTGTGGGAGGGGAAGAGGAGGGGATGGAGAGGCAAAGATTTTGGTATGGCAGGGAAAAAAAGTCAGAGAAGGTAGTCCACTTTTTGTGTGCTAAATCCTATGTCTCCTGCCTTACTCCTGCTGCTCATGCTTGACAGCCCACTTGCCTATGTGTGCCTATTTGCACTCAATAATAATTTCCATTTTTTTATATAAAATTTGTTAACTAGGTTAGCTCCATGAGCATTAAATGCCCATTTTCATGGATAATCCAGACAGAAAAAAAACAAACAATCAAACATTCCAATTAAACCAATATACAGACAAAAACAATATACAGAAGTATACATTAACAACAAGCAGAATAGAATTTTCAATTCAATATTTCTTCACCGTCTTTTCAAAAGACAAATAAGAATTTTCAAATTGTAAAGAAGCCAAAAGTTAATTCTGTTCATGCATAGCTTTCTAAATGAAGAACCTTTGAGCGGGTGATGTTTTAAATAAAGGAAGTTTAATGATGGATCTAGTAAGGTGGACACTATTTTGTGCTGCAATATATAATCTAAAACTAAAGAGAATGGGACCATTCCAAAAAGCAAAAAGAAATTAATCTAAAGTAGCTACAACACCATTCGAAAGAAAAACAATCCAGGGATGAATAAAGTCAACAGTGATGGGACAGACTTGAACTGCATAGAACAGACATGTATTATTATTATAGGACGTACTGACTCTTGAAAGTAGTATAGATGAAGCAGCAGAGTATACAAACCATAACTGATATCATACAAACCAAAGACTGCACTAACACTTTTTTTGAACTAAAAGAAAAACTATCACATGTGCAATACAATATATCAAAATGAACATTAACTGTCTTAATAACAAAATCACTATGAGAATTACACAACAAATGACTATCCAAATGAAAACCTAAGTACTTAAAACAATCAATCTTTCCAATAACATCCCCATGTTCATCTTTTACCTCAGGGGTAGCAGGGGATTGCTCTAGTTTTTGCCTAAATCCAAAATTCATTAATTTTATCTTAGTTGTATTAAGTAATAGACCATGTTCCCCTCAGCCACTTAGTCACCAAGAGACAATCCTGCTGTAAATCAGAATATATAATTTATCAATATTAGAACATGTATGTGAAACAATATCATCCCCATAAATGAAAACTTGAGAAGATAAAACACTCAGGGGCAAATCATTAAGAAAAATATTAAATAAAAGGGTATCTAAGTCTAATGTTCTTGAGTCTAGAAAGCAGGTGACCATGGTGGGCCAGATCAAAAGCTGTTGCTTGAGCTAAAAAAATAGCCACTGTTGCCCCACCCCTGTCCAAGACACCATGGAGAGCAGACACGAGTTCAGCCAAAGCAATGAGGGTACTGTGGTCCTTCCTGCATCCATGTTGGTAAGGGGAAAGGATACTGTCAAAATCCAAGTATACCTTCATTTGGTCAAAAACAACCCTCTCCAAACACCTTGGATAGGGGGGCAGCAGGGAAATGGGCCTGCAGTTTTTGACCAGACACTGATCCCCACTTTTGAAGGCTGGCACCAATAAAGAGCCCTCACATGAATCCACCCAAGCAGCAATATGTTGCAACCCTGCAAACCTGCAACGTGGGCACCATTGTTTGAACTGTTGGCAGTGTAACGTGTGGACTAGGGATGCTCAGAATTGGCCTGATCCAATCCCATAGAGCTGTTAAGGATTTAAGGACATTCTGCTTCCTAATCCAGTTTTGATTCAAACCAAAAAAGGGTTTCAAAATTGGAACTGGATTCAGATTTGGAATCCTAAATCCTAACGTTCTATGTAAAAATAGGTTTTAGGGTTTAATTTAGGAAATAGGATTTTTGGACAGCAATTCTGAAAATCCTGTATCCTAAAACTGGATAGGAATCAGATGAATCCGATTCCATTTTGTGGATTCAGAGCAACCTTACTGTGGAATGCTACACCTGCTGACTGCCTCATCCAGCCAGCAACATGCTGCAACAAGCCAAAGCAGAAAAATGGCTGCACTCCCAGAGAGAGAGTAGTAATGGTGTCCACACACAGAAGCTCAGTGCTGCTTTTCCTCTATGGGTGAATGGTTATACTGGTGGCACCGCATTTTGTATGCTGCTATGCTATGTGTATGGCTGCACTGAGCTTCTGTGTGTGGACATCACTACTGTTCTCTCTGGGTGTGCAGCTGTTTTTTTATTTTTGTTTGTTGAATCTAGGAGTTATCATGAGTAACTCCCTTACACAAATGAATCAGTGCAACAAAGCCTATAGCAAGACTAACATGGTGCTGTGATGAATCGGAAGGGGTATTGATAGTATAAGAAAAGGTAATATTTCCCCTCTACTGATCCCTGGTGAAACCTCACCTGGAGTACTGTGCCCAGTTCTGGAGTCCTCACTTCAGAAAAGACAAGGATAGGTTGGAGACAATACAATGCAGTGTAACCAAAATGATTCAAGGGTAGCAGGGTAGATCCTATGAGGAGTGCCACAAGCCACTAAATATGTACACAGTAGAAGCCAGAAAGGAGAGGGGAGATGTGTCCGAGACCTTCAAATTCCTCAAAGGAATTAATAAAGTGAACTACTGGGAACTATTTAGCCTGAATACCAACTTATTGTCACATGGACAGGAATGGAGATTAGCAGGTGGGAGGTTCAGGAGGGACACAAAGAAATACTTTTTTACAGAAAGGGTGGTGGAACCTTGAAACAGTCTGCAAGCTGAGGTGGTGGGAGCAAACACAATTAAGGGATTCAAGCAAGCCTGGGATAGAATGAAGGGAATAGTGGTTGCCTGGGGTGACAGGTCAAGGGATGAGAAGGGGGAAAGGACCAGGGGTGTTAGTACCCTGGAGGAACATTGGGTTCCAAAGAAGGTTCCATGGATTTAAGGAACTTGAGCAGACTGGATGGATCTTTGGTCTTTTTGTGCTGTCATTGTCTATGTTTCTATGAATCAGCCTGGGGTAAGACACCCCACGTACAGCTGCATCCCCTCCCAGGACTCACTGAAGCATGGCTGTTACAGTGGGAGTGCTGCAACAAGTCACACAGGTATAAATTTTTGGCACCCCTGGCAGGTGGCCTACTCTGTGACCTGCTGCATCTGTTTTTGTCTACATCATCTAGCCAGCAATATGCTGCAACATGCCACAGAGGCATAGTGTTTGGCACCAATGGAATTGTTTGGAACCATTGGCAGCTAGTCTACCCTGTTGGTTGCTCCATCTGCTGTTTTCTACCTCATCCAGTCAGCAATATGCAGCATGGTAATCATTTTTGGAACCAGTGGTGGCCTGAGCTGTAGACTGCTGTGCCTGCTGTCTACCACAGCCAGCTAGTAATATACAGTGCAGGTATACTTTTTGGAACAATTGGTAGGTGGCCTACCCTGTAGGCTGCTGTGTCTGTTGTTTACTACCTCATGCAGCCAGTAAGATGCTGAAACATGCTGCATTGGGATCATCTTTGAAACCAATAGAATCATTTGGAAACAGTGGGTGGCTTACACTGTGGGTAGCTCCACCTGTTGTTGTCTACCTCTTTCTGCTAGCCATACAATGTCTCTCCACTGTCCCACATTATGAGGGATTTTCTTCATTTTATCCATTAGAACTGCTCCATCACACATCTGTCCCAAAAAGGAAAAGGTGCTGACCATACAAATAAGATGCAGTAAACTCCAATTTGATAACTTAATGATGCTGTATCAAAATTAAACACTGCCCAAGTAAAAACACTGATTTCCATATTGCTCTGAACTTACAGTACCATGTTGATGATGTGTCCCACATTTTGCCACATTTTGAGTGTCAGTGTACCACATTTCAGTGACTAAAGGTTGAGCTGTATGCAGCCTGCAATCTGCTGGAGCATACCACATAGGCATAATTATTAACTGTTGGTGGCCAAGCCTGTAAGCTGATGTATCTTCTGTTGTCTACCTCATCTATTCAATGAATACTGCAACAGGCCACAAGCGCATCATTTTCAAAAGTGTTGGTGGCCAACACTGTGGGCTGGAGTGCTTGATGCAATGGGCTAGGACTGGGAACACCCACTAACTCTGGGCAAGGGCAAAATGCAAAACCAGTAGTGTAACCACCATAAGAAAGAGAACAGGTTAATACACATGTAACCCCCTAGGTAGTGCTATCCCAAGGGCTACTACCCCTGCCTGCTTGGCTAGTAGCAGGTTAAGGGGCCTGAGTTCTGAAACAGGTGCCTCCACCCGGAGGTCAGGGTTGGTAGTGGTCAAGCTAACCTGGGCACAGCCCTCCGGGACACTGTAACCCCCCCTCTTTCCCCTCCAGTGGCCTGAACACTGTACAATAATCACTTTCACTATACCCCTGGTACACCACACAAGTACCCACACTGTTTGCACTTATCACCAGGGCTGGTTTCTCTGGCTCGACCCTGGGGACCCCCTGTAAAACAAGGTTATACACAGCAAATAGCAACAGCACAAACTGGAACCACAGTCAGATTACGTGCAGAAAAAGTTAGATCTGATTTATTCCGGGGACTTGAACAAGGAAGGGGCAAAATTAGGTTAATTAGTTTAAAGGTTATATCAGTCAAGCAGTTATGCATGCGCTTTGAGTCCCCCCCCCCACACAGTCACACCTCTGGGTACCCAGGTGGAGAAGAGAAGGGCTAGCCAGGACTGTTGCCCGCGGTTGGCCGGTGTCACAGCTGGTTGGGGCCCTATGATGGAAAACACAACATGCACAGTACACAATATTTGTAATCCGGAGCCAGAGGGCTCAGTTCGAAAAGGAAATGAAACAACAAGACAATCAGATGACACACTCAGATTAAGCTGTTGTTGCAGAGAGCTACCCTGGTATTTACTCATGATACCCATGACTGGACACAGGCTGGACGAAAATCGAGACTGCAGGTCGTTGATCTGGAATGCCAGGAGAAGCAGGGCCCACACGAGTCGCAGAGGCGTCATTCCTGTTCAAGCATGGAGCGGGGGCTGATCCCCAGGCAGGTCTGTCGTCGATGGCTTCTCTGTGCAGTGGGTAGTCTGGCTGGGCCAGTCTGGCAAGGCCCAGACTGCATGGAGACAAATTCGGATGCAGTCTGTTTTGGGCTGGATACAGCTTCCAGCAAGCAGAACACAGTTCACACAGTGGGGAACTAACTCACAACCCACTAGCAGCTCATAGCACATTTACATGTATGGGAATTCTACTGTATCAGGCAAAGCGCTCCCCGGTCACAATCGCAAAGTCTCTGGAGCTTAGGGGTTGCTGGAACTCCTGATAGGCTGATTGCATTCAGCAAAATCTTCGGTCTTCTTCAGGTTGAGCCTAGCCCAATTCAGTAGCTTACTTTATCACACAAACTTGGATTTAGTCCAAAATAATTCTCTTCTCTCCCTCTCAGGAGCAGCAGGCAGACATGCAGGCCAAACTCTCAGCCTTTTCACAGTTTTCCCATGCGAATCCACTCAGGATTGCTGCCTCAAATCCACTTGAGCTCTTCTTATTTCACTTCCCAGCTCAGAACTAACTGAAAACTTCAAGCAGCCCGGGACTTCCCCAAGATCCAAAAGATTTGGTTGGCTGATTTGGCTGTCAGTCAAAACAAGAGCTCCCCCTTCAGTTGCAAAAAAAGGCACAAAAAATTCTCCAAATTACAGTTCCTACAGATTTTGAATTCAGACAGCTCCTGTAGTCTGGCTATATTTTAAGTCCCACCGGTATTGTTTGGTCCAATTTGTAGTCCAGGACCAAGATAGTGGAGGCAAACAAAACAGTCCTTACTACAAAGAAAGCAGATTAGACAAACTACATTATCATTATCATTCTAAATGGTTTTCAGTAAATAGTTGCATCCCTCTCAGATTACTTAAGCTGCAATTAGGCAGCTCTTAAAGAGGCAGTACACAGAGGCTATACAGGCTTTGGTAATCACATTTAAACTGCTAAAACACAGGACACCAGCCTGGCAGTGAGCATTTAGGCAAGCCCAAGGAAGACTTTTTGGGAACCCCCATTTGTAGGGGGGTTACACACTATTTTCATGTTTCCTTGCGCGTGCACAAGAAACATCTTGCGGTAGAACGACATTTCAGAGGTGTGTCAGGGATGAGTCCAATGCATAGCACTGTACAGTGGGCTCATCCTTGACAGACCAATGAGTGTACAACCAGACTGTGATACTAGTTCAGAGTTTCACAGCTGGAAGCGTGTCTAGTTGAAAGAAATGAAGTGCTCCAATGAGAGCGCTTCAGTTCTTTCATTTGCATAATGCCAGCAAATAGCTGAGTGCAGCTGCAGTCTGAGCTGTCCCGTACTCCCATTGAAACCAACACAACCTTCCTGCACCAGATCTGACAGTGCAGCCACAGCAGATTTCATCAAAAGGAGTGACAACATAAGCATAAACCTAAACTCGTTTTCTTTCAACTTTTACTCAGCAACATTGTCACTTGACACAGCTGTCCTGTATCAGGCCCAGACACTGCTGGATCATGAAATATAAATGGGGGCAGCAGGGCACAACGTAAAAGAAGTATTTGTCAATACTGCATGTTTGTCAGTGATATTGTTGGTCTCTCGGGCCTTGCTTGACCCTACATTCACAAACAACGCCTGGTCAGGACTCAAGCAATCGAGTACTGCAGGGATTCTCAAATGGTGAGGCCAGTCTCCCTTGGGAGGCCTCAACCTGTTCCAGGGGAGGCTCAAGCAAGTCTGAAAAAATACTGTATTTAAATTTTGAGTTTTATGTATTTTTTATGAAGAAATGAAGCAAACTTATTTGTTATTCAGATAACGCCTTTGAGCACAGGAGGTCTTTTTCAAAGGTTCCACATCAGTATAAGACAAAGAACTGAATGAAAGAACTGAATGTGAGCCAAGTACTTAAAGGGGTTTCAATTTATTCATGGTGTACTGCGCAAAATACAGTGTGTTATTATTCTTTGGGGAGGCCCAAGATTATTTCAGTTTTTGGGGGAGGCTCAAAATCTATTCCATGAATTTGGAGAGGCTCACTGTGACAAAGTCTAAGAACTATAGCATCCACCCAGTATCCTCATCTCCAGCCTTGGAGGGTGGCTTGATAAAAGGGTGTATGAATGAGGCAACAGGGCGCAACCTTAAAGAAGCTATTTGCCAATACCGAATGTTTGCCAATGATATTGTTGTTCTGACGGGTCTTGCTTGAACACACAGTAGCTTTTTTACAGACACAGAAAGGCATTTTTTTCTTTTTACTGCGTTCAGAGGAGAATCATGACCAGGATCACCCCTGTTTTGCTGCCCCTTTCTACTGTTGCGGCCCACCCCCTTGTGACAGGGTAGAATAGGACTTTTGTTTTGAGAAAGTGTTTAAATGCAAGGATCTGTATTCTTCCCTTTTCTGTCTCTTCTGTCTGGTTGCGTAACCATATTTTCCTGTGAGACTTCGGACTTAATCAACCAGAACAGTCTTGCAGTTCTTTGCCTCTCACTGTCTCTCTGTTGTCCCGGATTCTCTCTTTTCCCACAAAAAACAGACCAATGTGTGTTGTTGTGCTCAGATCAGCAATCAATTTATTATAACCATATTTTCTCCGGTTTACATCCCATCATCTTTTCTATTGGCTTATTGCACCTCATTTATTACATTGCATTATGTATCAATATTGTTTCGAATCACCCTCTTCTGCTTCTTCTCGCCTCCCCAGGTGGAAACCTGGGAACCTTCTTCTTCTCTTTCTTCTAGGTAATGGTGATAACCGAGACCGCTTTCTTCTCCTTCTGTTGTTTCTCCTCATTTTTTTCTTTCCCTCCCCCACCTTCATTTTCCCCACTGCCATCCACCTGTGGCAGACCTGTAACATCCTACCGGACCCTTTACTGCCATCCACTTGTGACAGCCCTTCCTGGTTCCTTGTCCAAGATCTTTTTCCCTTTTCCCCTTCGTGTCTATTATTTTTGGGTGGGTGGGCCGCAACAAAATTGTTCAGCAAAAAGAGGCCGGTTGCCTCTGTGCAGCCTGTTATATATCTTCATTTTCTACCCTCCCCTTTCCTCCTTAAACCACCTATGTTTTCCAGTTCCCCCTTTTTGCTCCTCCCCTTCCTGCTGCCAGCCCATTGAGCCCATTGTCTCTGCAGCTCCCCCCCTTTCCCCCTTCCCTTCACCCCTCTGAGCATACCATACATATCCGTAGTGGAGGGTCCACCAGGACAACTTGGTTTGCCCCTTAAAGGGCAAACTTTATTGTCCCGGATTGCCCCTTTTCCCACAAAAGACAGACCACTGTGTGTTGCTGTGCTCAGATCGGCAATCAATTTATTATAACCATATTTTCTCCGGTTTACATCCCATCATCTTTTCTATTGGCTTATTACGCCTCATTTATTACATTGCATTACGTATCAATATTGTTTCAAATCACCCTCTTCTTCCGCTTCTTCTCGCTTCCCCAGGTGAAAACCTGGAAGCCTTCTTCTTCTCTTTCTTCTAGGTAACAGTGATAACCGAGACCGCTTTCTTCTCCTTCTGCTGTTTCTCCTCATTTTTTTCTTTCCTTCCCCCTCCCCCCTCATTTTCCCAATAGCCTGTCTCCAGCTTGCGTTGGATGACTGGCATTCCCCCAACTTGGGCCCCCCATATTTTTTTTTATTTATGTTGACTCCTCCAGTCTTCAATAAACCCCATCATCTCTGTATTAAACATATCTATGGCTAGGTCTGATAAATGAACTCCATCTAATCTATAAAATTCCTCCATCCATTCATCCATGCCCTTTAGTATTACATGCCCCCCCATGTATCCTACCAGCATCCCCACTCTCCTGTTCATCTTTCTCCGAGCTCTGTCTACCGCTACGTGTCTGCGTGCATGTGGATATGGGCAAGGAAGGAGTGGAATCTGGCACAAGAGTGCTGGACTTCAGGAGGGCTGACTTTGGGAGGATGGGGGAAGTGGTAAAAGGGTACCTGGCCAGAATTCAATCTAGTATGGATACTAACCAGAGATGGGAGCTCATAAAGCTGGGGATAGTGGAGGCAACCAAAACCTGCTGCAAAGCCCAGAGGAGACTGGGCTAAGAAACTGAGCTGGTTGAGCAAGGAGGTCATGGAAAAGGTAAAGAGGAAAAGAGCTGCCTTTAGGAAGTACAAGAAAACAGGGAGGGGAGGACAGAGAAGAGTACTTGACAGAATCGAAGGAGGTGACAGGGGCAGTAAGGGAGCCAAAGCATCTCGGAACTCAGGCTGGCACAAGGCATTAAGAAGGGAGAAGGACTTCTTTAAGTACATCAGGAGAAAGGAGCTGTAAGGACACATAGTAAGGATTAGGAAGGAGGGGGTTGGGTGGAAGCAGGGTACGATAAGGCGGAAGCACTAAATGAGTACTTCTGCTCAGTATTTACTAAAGAGAAGAGGGGGGTGACACCCAAGATGGGAGAAATGGCAGACGAGGGGGGAAGTGGTGACAGATGGGGAAATCATGGAGGGCAGAGTTCAAGAGGGTTTGAAGGTACTGAGGGTGGACAAGGCGCCAGGCCCAGATGGCATCCACCCCAGGGTACTGAAGGAGCTGGCAGAGGTCCTTGTAGGACCTTTGGCAGACCTATTTATGCCTCACTACATTCGGGGTGTGTACCTCAGGACTGGAGGATGGCTCATGTGGTGCCCCTCCACAAGAGTGGCCCCAAGGATGAACTGGGAAACTACAGACCAGTGAGCCTCACATCCATCGTGGGTAAGCTAATGGAGACTATCCAGAAGGAGAGGCTGGTGGCCCTCCTAGAGGCCAAAGGACTACAGGACAGCAGACAGAATGGCTTCATATGTGGCCGATCCTGCCAAACCAACCTGGTCGAGTTCTATGACTGGGTAACTAGGCAACTGGACAGGGGACATGCAGTGGATGTCCTGTATCTGGACTTCAGTAAGGCATTCGACTCATTGCCACATGGAAGGCTGGGAAGGAAGTTAGTAGGCACAGGGGCAGGTGCAATGCTGGTGAGATGGGTAGGAAACTGGTTGCAGGGAAGGCAACAGAGGGTGGTGGTGGGTAGGGGAGCTCTCACACCCAAGGGCAGCGACGAGCGGTGTCCCACAGGGCTCAGTGTTGGGACCAGTGTTGTTTGGGATATTCATTGCAGACATATCATGGGACATCAAGAGCAAGATCAGTCTGTTTGCTGCTGATACCAAGGTTGGCACGGTGGTGGATGACCTAGGGGGATGGCAGGGGTTGCAGGATGATCTGGCAAAGCTTGAAACCTGGTCAGACACCTGGCAACTGGGCTTTAATGCCAAAAAGTGCAAGGTGATGCATTTTGGGATGAAGAACCCAAGGAGGACTTACCAGCTAGGGGGGAGTGCAGCTCGCTCAGACAGAGGAGGAGGAGAAGGATATGGGTGTGCTCATCACAGGGTCAATGAACAACTCAGCACAATGTAGGAAGGCAGCTGCAAAGGCCAACAAAATGCTGGGTTGTATTGCAAGGGGTATATCCTCGAGGAGGGAAGAGGTGATTCTGCCACTGTATAGGTCATTAGTTAGACCACACCTGGAGTACTGAGTGCAGTACTGGCATCTGTATCTGAAGAGGGACATTAAGTTACTGGAGGGAGTTCAGCGCAGGGCGACAAAGATGATCAAGGGTCTGGGGGACTTATCATACGAGAGGAGGTTGAAGGAGTTGAACATGTACTCACTGGAGGAGAGGAGAGACGGGGACATGATTGAAACCTTTAAATACATGAAAGGAATAAACAAGACAGGTACAGAGGCTGTTCAAAGTAAGGGAGGGAGGCCACCAGGGGCCATGATATGAGACTGAGAGAGGAAGGTTCAGGAGGGAGATGAGGAGACACTTTTTACAGAGAGGGTGGTGGCTGGGTGGAATCGTTACCTGCAGAAGTGGTATGCAGTAGAACAGTGGACTGCTTCAAGCGAGGATGGGACAGGACAAGGGGAGGGTTAATGAAGGGAAGGGTGGAAGGGAGGCAGCTGCAGAATAAGGGTGCTAGCTGCACATTCGAGCAGACTTGATAGACCTCTAGGCCTTTATCTGCTGGCAAATTTCGTATGTTCGTATGTCTCCACACCCTCCTAGGTATCATGTCGGATCAAGCCAAAGTTGTATTCGGCCACCATCGCTTTACCTTTTCTAAGTCACTTTTCACCCTTAGATACGTGTCCACCCATGATTTTTCCCCTATGTTGTTCCCTCCCAAATGTATTATAATTAGATCCGGTGCAGATCTCCGTTGCTTCATCTCCAACAACGTCTGAAGTAACTGTGCCCACTTCATTCCCCGGATACCACGCCAAATCAGCCTACATTGCCTGACATCCTGGTAGAGTTGTTTTCCCCCGGGGCTTCTTTTCCGCTCTCTTTTCTGCCCAGTAAATGTAGGAGTGCCCACAGATTCACACTTCTGTGCTCCTCCCTCTACCTATTGGATTAGACAAAATGTTTTAATACCCTAGTTTCATGACTTCCTCTACTTTATATTATCATTTTTTTTTATTATCTCAGCCTTTTACTTCTTCAAAACCCAAATATACCTTTTATAGCTGTCAGACCACCAGCGTCCCATCTCTAGAATATTCTCCACTGGTTCTCCTTTTTTTTTTTTTTTCATAGTTTAACCAGGTGAGACACACTAAGCTGAAAGCTTGTTTACAGGTGCGACCTGGGAGTACAGGGAAGTTAAGTGACTTGCTCAGGGTCACACAGTATGTAAGTGAGGTCTGTGGGATTCAAACCCAGTCTCCAGATTTGCAGCTCAGAACCTTAAACCACTGCACTATACTGCTTCCCTTCTGCCACCCATTTTGAAGCGGCTCCTATCCAAAATGAATGGGAGGAATAGCTAGCTGGGTCTTTGCCCAAAAATTCCATTCCTTTCTTAAGTACCACTGTTACCTGGTAACTGGTCACCTTCCTCCCATCCCCATATACAAATAACCTTCCTTCTTTTATGTATCATTCTGCAGCGTAAGCCCACAGTACTTTTACTGGACACAAGAAACCCTTGGTGTGTGGTTTTAGTGTTATAATGCTCCCTTTTCCTGTCTGGTCTGTCTTTGACCTTCTGACTATTAGCTGTATTATCTCTTGTCTCCATACTATGTCAACCCATTCTAAACCTCCATCGTCCTCCTTTCTTCATCTTTGGATTTACAAATCTTAGGCAGTGCGTCCCGTAATCTGTCCAACCAATGGTCCACTATTGGTAGCCGGCCATCCCTGTCCTTCTGTTTTAATTTGCTCCACCCCTGCAACATCCTCTGAATCAACATTGATTTCATGGGGTCCTGCCACCTCTTTAGGCTACATACTACACTGATCCCTGCTAGATAAACGCCCATTGTGGTGTATGCCAAGCCCTTTTGCCACTGTTCTACCACAAACTTTCCTATCTGTTCTTCCGTGACCGACCCACTTACCTCCATATGGTGCACAGCCCTGAATGATTGCAGTGCCCACCATGCCCCTTCATAGGCCCTTAAAGTCCATGGTGCCCATGAGTTGCGAAACAGTGTCTCTGCTCCCTCTTGCCAACATTCCAAATGTTCATTGGAATAGGCGTTTTCCGTTCCTCTGCTGTTGGCACCAGTGCCCAGAAACGGTCCATCCAGCTGCAGACGGGGAAGGCTGTCAGCTAGGATATTCCTTACCCCATCTATATGTCTGGCCCTAAAAGTCATATTCAGCTGTAGCCCTCTTAAAACTAACTGCCTCAAAACCCACCTCACTGGCTCTGACCTCCCCCCCTTTGTTATTCAGAACATCCAAGACTACCCTATTGTCGCACCAGAATGTAACTTTCTGGTTCCGCAATTCCTCTCCCCATACCAGGGTGCAGGTCCAAATTGGCATTACTTCTAACAGTGTAATATCCTTCGCCCTGCCCATCCTTACCCAGTCCTCTGGCCATGGTTCTGCGAACCATTTTCCTTTTAAGTATCCTCCCATTCCATTTCCCCCTGCCGTGTCCGTGTATAATTCCAAATCGGTGTTGTAAACCCATTCCTCCTGCCAGAAGGATATGCCATTGTAGTCACTTAAAAATTCCTCCCAAACCTTGAAGTCCTCCTTTACTTTCCTTGTTATGTCTACCCAATTGTGCGGTCTGGTCACTCCTGCTGTTGCCCTTGCTAAATGCCTCATGAACTCCCTCCCTGGCCCAATTGCTCTACATGCAAAATTCAAATGCCCCAGAACTTGCTGCCCATGTTATAATTGTACTCGTCTCTTGTTTGTGTGTTATTGTATCAGGCCTCTTAGCTTTCTTATCTGGCAACCTGAATACCTCCCTCAATGCATCTACCTCAAGCCCTCAGAACTCTAACACCTTGCTAGGGCCCTCTGTTTTTTCTGGTGTTAGCGGTATGCCGAGCTCCCCACATAATTGTTGAAAGCTGGCTAACATCCTTTCTGTCTCCTCCCACCCCTGGCCTATCAATAGGAAGTCGTCCAAGTAATGTATAACCGTCTTGTACCCAGTTTTTTCTTGAAAGATCCACTGCAAGCAAGTGCTGAATGTTTCGAATGTAGCGCAGGCTATCGAGCAACCCATTGGCATAGCTTTGTCAAAATAATATTGATCCTCTATTTTAAAGCCCAATAAATCCCAGTCCTCTCTTCTGACTGGGAGTAGGTGAAAAGCAGCCTCTATGTCAGTCTTAGCTAGCCAGGCATCGGGGTCGCCCGTATGATCTGCACTGTGTCCTCTAGTGTGGCATAGGTCACCTTGCTGTGTTCTTCTCCTATAAAGTCATTGACAGAGTCCCCTTCCGGGAAGGACAAGTGGTGAATCACTCTGTATTCACCCTCTTGTTTTTTGGGGACTAAACCCAATGGGGAGATCCTTAGATGATCTAATGGGGGGTGCTGGGAACGGCCCCCTACCCTCCCTGCTAATACTTCTTTTTCTATCTTCTGCTTCAAAATGTCTTCCTTACCTCTGACTGATCCCAGATTATTAGCCTCCCTGGTTGCCTGGGCATCTTGCATTGCAGGGGAAAACCTGAACTAAACCCTCCCCTTATGGTCTTGGCTGCCCATTTGTCCAGGTATTTCCTGAGCCATACATCCCAAGCCTTTATTTTGATGGGGGACCTTGCTGGCCCAAATTGTCCTGTCTTCCCTTCTTTCCCTCCCCTCCCTCTCCCCTCAGTCCCTTCATATATATCTTCTTTGTTTTTATTCTCAATAGGTCTGTGCCCCCCTACCTCCATATCCTCTACCTCTTGCCCCTCTGTTCCTGTATGCCCCCTATACGTCTGCCCTTCCCGAAAGGGCTGATGCTCATTTGTCTGTGCTCCCCCCGTTTGGGTACCTTGGGCCCATGGTGTCCGGCATCTCACTGCTGGGTGACAGCCTCCACATTTTGAATATGCATGTCAAAATCGGCACTGCGGCCATGAGCAAAACACCCTGTTGTATCCCCAACAACATTTTGGGAATATCCCTTCCTTCCTACCCATCTCTCCTTCTGGTGTGGATTGGTCAGTCACATAGTCTCTCCATAAATCCAATTGTTTCGTGTCCCATCTAACATTCTCCATATGTTGCCATCCTTTGGTGAAAAAATACATCATAGTAAATCCACCCCACGCCTCCATTTGCTTTTGCCCTCCATATAATCAGTGAATACATGATCAACAGGATACACAGCTCTGGCTTCTTTTCCAATACTATCACTGAGTATGTGGCAAAACCTACAAACCACCCATCCCACATCTTTCCCTTTGTAATTTTATCCTCTTCTTTTTTCCCCAATAAAACCACAGCAGCCGACATCTCGCTTTTTGCTATACTTTCAGACTCTTCATATTTTGCTGCCGCCTCCCTGCTTAACAAAGCAAATATGTCCACATATTCCCCTTTCCATATTTTTTCCTTTGTTGCCAGCGGCACGTGCTCCCCTATCCTCATCCCCGGAGATCCTAACTCCCTCGTACCTTTTCTCGTACCTTCCAGTCCCCTCTCTCCCCCTGTTGCCATGTCTTTCTCTGACCTAATCTCTGCCAGTGCTGTCTCCATCTGGTCTAGCCCCCCAACCCTAAAGCTGATATGATTTGGCCAATGTATTCTTTATTACTATCCCCGACAGAACCTGATACACTACCTGTTGGCCCGGTCTTCTTCTGCGGCCTGTCACTGCTGGGCTGTATTGGTCCGGTTTCTTGGGTTGGGATCACTGGCTGAGGCCTCAAAAGCAAGGGAGGGGATACTACAACCGGGGTCTCTGACCTGTGTTCGGCCAGAGGCACCCCAGTTGGTTTGGGGAGCGGTACTGACGGTTCTGGCAAACAGGGTGGCATTGGTACTGGGCTGACTGCATGGGGAGGAATCTCTGCTGGCAGCTGTGGCCTTTTTGGGCTACGCGGCCTACCTGTTGGTCACTTCCCAATGCCCCCTTTACCTTTTTCTGTTTCCGTTTCTCTCCTGATCTACCCTTTACAGGCCCTTCCACCGTCTGCCACATCATATTTGCTTTTGCTGCCAGTTCCACAATCGCTTTATATGCCTCCGCTCTTGAGGGCTTGTTCTTCCTGTGTGCCATTCTTCCTAGCTCCTGTCTGTACCAAATTGCTGTGAACGACACTAAAAAATTGCTCATGTTAATATCTTTTAGCCTGGTCTACTTGGTGCTTGACTCTGTCCTGGCCATTACTATAGTGTGATTAGCATACTCATTCATACATATTGTATTTCTCTCTTTCATTTTTTCTTTTAATATAGTGTGCTCTGCTGCCATTGGTCCTAATTCTGCTCCATGTGCCACCCAATGACTTAAGTACCCTGTTGGCTTTTCCACTGCCCCCCTTCTCCTTTGGGTCCCTTATGATGTCAAACACTAAACCAATCGCACGCGTGTTGCCTTTTTTCAAAAACCCCTACCTCCACTCTGTTTTTTTTTTTTTTTGCACCTGGTGGCCTCCCCACGTTATTTCAACCTTTAATGGCATCCCTTAAATCTGCAGGCATTGCGGCTCGTCTGGCCCAACTGCCCTCATTCTGATTTTGTAGGCCTGGTTGCCTCCCCCACGCTATTCCTTCCCGACTGGCTTCAATTACCCTGCATGGGGCAACTTCTCCAGTTTTCCTTGCTCCTGAAAGCAGCATGAACCCGGCCTTCATTTATCGCTCTGGTCCTATTCCGGTAAAAACCTCACTAAACCTTCGAATATGCTCTCCCATAATAAAACCCACCCCCCAGCTTTTTATTCCTCCTCCTGAATGAAACAACTACCCTGACTTCCATTCGCCGAGCTGGCCTATCCATCCGTTCTGTTAACCGCTTGTCCATCCCGCGTGGTCTGACGTCAGACGCCAGCCCACGGCCCCACTTGGCCTCTATCCAGTAGGCTTCCCACTTCCCCGTGTTGCCCTCGTACCATGCTTTCTACCCAAAAAACCCCACAAAACTCTTACCTGCTCGTAGCCCCCTTGCTTAGGTGGGTTGCTCTGCCCCACAATGTTGTTTTATGCTGGATTGACTCCGGCGATGCTGCCGTGCTGTCCTCCCCCCCACCATGTGGTCATTTCTCTAGGCCACACCAGCTCTCAGCCTTAGCTGCCCGGACATTTCATTCCAGTCCCAGCTACAAAAAAACCCCATTGTTTAATATGCCACATACACGGTACCCATGCACTGTCCTGCTCTCAAAAATCATGCATCTAGGAGTCAGCCTTCCCTTTGCTGCTGCACCTATCATTTTCATGGCCACAAAACATCTCCCAGCGCTCTTTTGGGGCTTAAGATGGTCTGATCTCTACCTCCTCTTTCACTGCTCGCTTTTTTTTTTTTTTAAACACAGCCAACCCCAGCTGCGGCTCCTCTGTCCTCGCCTCTCCTGTTAACAGTCCCCCTTCTGATGAACTTCTGCATTCTCGCAGGCTATGGGCACTCCAACTCTCTATGCCCCTTCCACAAAGCAAATGTCCAAATTATTACAACAGATTGGCGCTTAATGCGCATAACTCAAACTTACACGCTCGTGGTCTCACTTTCTTCAGTTCAGTAACTCCTCGTCTTCTGCTTTTTCTACCTGCTCCTGTGATTCTTTCTTGATTGCCTATCCGACATGAAGATTTCTGTTGGGAAAGCTCCAACAAAATTGTTCAGCAAAAAGAGGCCAGTTGCCTCTGTGCAGCCTGTTACATATCTTCATTTTCTACCCTCCCCATTCCTCCTTAAACCACCTATGTTTTTCAGTTCCCCGGTTTTGCTCCTCCCCTTCCTGCTGCCAGTCCATTGAGCCCATTGTCTCTGCGGCTCCCCCCTTCCCCCCTTCCCTTCACCTCTCTGAGCATCTGAGCATACCCTACATATCCATAGTGGAGGAGTCCACCAGGACAACTTGGTTTGCCCCTTAAAGGGCAAACTTCATTGTCTCTTGCTGTCCCCCCCTTGCATATCTACATCTGTTAATATATAAATATGTGCAAATCAATATATGGAAATGAAACTGTTAATGGGATCACGTTTGTATAGAAAATATCTATCTGGTGTTACTGTAGAAATGTATACACACACACATATATATGTGTATTTATAATTTAAGATAACTGTAAAAAGCCAGAGGTTATTTGAGTACAAATGCCTGAGCCTTTTGCAAAGGCTGGAGGGACCTCAGAAAGCTCTCAATGTTCTAGCAGCTCCTGAAATTTACAAAGGACAGGATGCTTGCAAATGATGGGGGTTGAAAAGAGTTATAAAAACAGCTAAGTTGAGCTGCGAGGGAGATTTTTTTACAATAAATATTTAATTTGCTTCTGTACAGTTATTCTGAACAGGTTTATTTTATGTGACTGCTACAATAAATAAAGTTTTGGTGATTTTTACAACTGCTCCTGGGTTTTCCCAATGCTTTCTGACCTGTGCCTTGACGACACCCCTTACCTCCTATTTTCCTCGCTCGTCCATTTCTTCTTTCTCCAGCAAGTTACTTTAGGCTGGGACACACTGCGGCTTGTCTTCTTGTCTGCCCCTGTCTTTCTTCCTGCAAAATGTCCCTCCGACAAGCAGCTGATATGACTACAGTGCATGGGACGGACCATTTTTTTACCCCAGATCCGGCAGTTACATAGAGAAGCCCCCACCCTCAATTTGCACCCCAATCCCTCCATCCCCACTTTGATATGCCATAATTTGCTAAACACACATACACACACACACACAACCTACAACAACTGGCGACTGGCACAACCTGCCCACCTCCATGGCCAGCCGGCCACCAAGTTTCAAGACTGTCACGCCCTCTCCGCACCCCCCCACACTGGACTGTAAAGTAAAATAGAAGGTAACCGGCACAGCCCACCCTCCTCCACAGCTGGCTACCTTCCACTGAATGAAGGCACTGGAGTGAGTGCGATTGCATACTCGTCCCTCCCCCCAGTAGATAGCAGCCCCTGCACCAGACAGTAAACTGAAATAGATAAAACTAAATAAATAAAACAAAAAATTAATCCAAGTTTCTTTTGCTCTATTGATTTGGTTTTATTGCCTAGAAATCTGACAGTTTGTAGCTGAGTGCTAGTTCTGTTTAACTCCCATGCTGATGTGCAACAGTTCCTGTTTAAAGTAGGTACCCTGAGGCCCCCAGCTCCTCTGGCCTGTCAGTGTTCATTTGTATTGCTGTTATATGCCAGCAGATAAGACAGGATGTAGGAAAAAATTACTAGCCATCTGTTTCCTATCATACATTTGTCATCCTTTGGCTGATGGAATTTGATTACCACCAAAGCCTCAGGGCAACCTTTTTTCAATCTTTTTAATGTGTAAACCCCTCCCACCCATACCTATGCATACATTCCCCCCCAATTTTACTGGCTACTGGTATAGCTTGCAGTCCCTCATTTGGGAAAGCATCATAGTGGTATAGCCAGACTGTATATTGGCTCAAGACATGGAGTGGGAGAGCCTCTAGGAGAGTGATGTAGAAGGAGAGCATTCTACACAGTGGCAACCCTCCACAAGGCTCCTAATTGTTGCATGGATAATGTGCTGAATGTCAACCACTGGCCAAATGATAGGCTGCTCCTCAGGGAGGTCCCTGATTAATCTTTAGCAAAGAGACCCAAAAAAGAAAAAAAAATCCAATTCCCAGCCTGCTTTTGCATGTCTCCAGTCAGATGGATAAAGGGATGAAAGGGGTATGGATGAGATAAATGGCCAGCCTATTCCACAGTTGGTGAGTCAACAGGACTCACTGAAGTGTGACATGCCTCTTGGGTTCTGTTTGTGGTGTCAACGATTTTGTTGCCCATAGCAGGGAGAGTCCAGCGCCTATGTGCAGGTCTTCTGCACAGATGAGGAGTGCCACCTCCTGTATGGCTACAATGGAATGATTCCATTGGATTTATAGGCAGCAGGGCTAAAACATAGCCACAAGAAAGCCTGTTTCAGCAGACTAAAGAACGTGTGCATGGAAGCATATAGCTGCCTACAGTCAGAGACCAGTAGTTTGCCTACCTGGGTGGATATAAAAGTACAGAGTTTGTAAAATTAATTTGATCTTAGTATGGGATCTAATGAAAGCCAGACACGAGTGTGTCAGAAGGATCAGTTGTGTTTGTCTGCAATAAACATGCTGCACTGTTTGAATTATCCACTTCATGTACTGGCTCCAGTTATTGTAAAGTATATTATACTGAAAAAGATTGTTCTTAGACATTTAGAACATAGAGTATGCGTCCGGTTATTGAAGGAATAATGCACGACAGGGTGTGTGTTGTGCTGTGATAATGTCATGTCTTGGGTGGTTGGGCATGACGCCACAGGCTGAGTGCTTCCAACACCCCAGAAGTCACATTATCCCAGCATGACACATACCCTGGAGTTCATTATTCTATTATACAATGGCTAATCTTTAAATACAAGGGAAAAAATTAAAAGGAGTAGTTTTAAAACACGGTTTTACTTGATTTTTGTGGGTGATCCTTACAAGATCACTTATTATACTTCTGCTTATCACTGCAGGAGACATCAAACCTAACCCCGGTCCCCCCCCACTTCACTTCTCCTGAATTGCCAAAAGGTCTTAGACTTCTACACCTAAACATCAGAAGCCTTCTCCCCAAAATTGATCTTCTACAGCCGCTCATGTTCCACCTTAAACTCTCTGTCCTCACTTTGAGTCGTGGCTCAACTCTGAAATTCCCGATTCAGCCATCTTCATCCCTGATTACTGCCTCATCCACCAGGATGTGGGGGAGTTGCCATGCACATATCTGCATCTATCAACTACTCTGTCTGCCTCTCTGTGACCTCCCCCTCTGCTTACAAACTGCTTCTAGTAAAAATTACCCTCCCTTTCTCCCTTCCTACCTTTGTAGATGGTGCTTGCTGCTGTCCCAACCTCCCGGTCTTCTCCATTTCCTCTATCACTGATCTCCTCTCCTCCATCTGCACCCTTGCTGCCCCTGGTGAGCTTTTCCTCCTAGGGGATTTCAACATAAATTGGCTGTCCAGTACTCAGTTCAAAATCTGCAACCATGTCTCATCACTAAACCTGAAACAACTTATTACAGACCCAATGCACCTTAATCACACGTCAGGTAAGCACATACTTGTCGACTGGATACTGACTTTGCACCCACATCAACTCATAAATTCTGGCATACTCCTGATGCACTCAGTGACCATCACATGGTCTACTATGTGCGTAAAATCCACCGTACTAAGTCCCCTCCAGTCATTCTCAGCTTTCGTTCTTTCCGCTCCCTGGATCTGTCCTCCCTCCATTATGACTTGTCCAGTATTGATTGGTCACCAATCACCTCTGCCTCCTCTGTCAATGCTGCCTTGAGCTATTTCAGCTCACAGTTCCTTAATGTTTGGGACCAGCATGCGCTGTTTAGAAAAGCGAGGGGCTGTGGCAACCACCTTCCCTGGATCTCCGCTGAGCTCATCACATGCCAGCATGCAAGGGACCAAGCCTGGGCATTGTTCAAAACTTCTGGAACCCCTGAAGACCATCAATGCTACCGCATGCTCCACAATGCATGCACCAGAGCCACCCATCTCGCCAAGCCTCCTTCCACGAAAATATGAACAATCCATCCAAATTCTGGAAGGTTATCCATGCCCTATTCCCCGCCTGCCCACTCCCCCTCTCCCATCCTAAAAGTTTGTGCCCACACTCTAGATGACCCCCTTTCTGTGGCAGCAAAATTCAACAACTATTTTACTTCTTGTGCCTCTTCACTCCTTGCCTCTCTTCCTCACATTGCTATTGGCAATCCTACAATTCCCACCTATGCCACCCCTCACTCCCAATCACCCCCCTGCATCATGCTTCTCTTTTAAATCAGTACTCCTTGAGGACACTCTGCACGTATTGCTAACCCTGAATCCTTGCAAGGGCAAAAGCCCTGATGGCCTCGACCCTAAAGTCCTTCACTTTACAGCTAACTCCATTGCTCTTCCATTGACTTATGTATTGAACCTCTTATTCTTACACACAATTGTACCTGATGCCTGGAAGTCTGCTACCATAATCCCTCTTCCTAAAGGTGGGGATCCCTCCAAGCCTGGTAACTTCTGCCGCATCTCTTTACTCCCCACACTAGCCAAGCTCCAAGAGCACCTGGCTCTGGAGCAACTCTCTTCCTTCCTTGACTCCTCCTCTTTTTTCACTCCTTTCCAGTCTGGGTTCTGTAAAGACCACTCCACCACCACCTCCCTCCTTTGGTTCAATGACTCCATTCTCACAGGCGTGGATCAGTGACTCATCACCTCTGCCATCTTTGTCGACCTGGCCAACACCTTTAACACTGTCTCCCACTCCCTTCTCCTGAGTAAGCTAACTATGGCTGGTCTCTCTGAATCTGCCACCAACTGGTTCCAGTCCCTCCTCATTGGATGGTTCCAGTCTGTCAGAATCGGTAACTCCACCTCCCCTTCCCTCCCTATCAACACAGGTGTCCCCCAAGGTGCTGTACTTGGTCCAATACTATTTTCCATTTTTTTTAATGACCTCCGTTCTGCCTGATCATCTTCATGTATCCATATGTATGCAGACAACACTGTGTTATTCTCATCTGGCAATTCCCCCTCTGATGTGGTGATCAGCTTCCAACAGTAGTTTAACAACGTCCAGCGCTGGTTTAATGCTACGCAACTATCAATGAACATCAAAAAAACAGTCTCTATGATCTTTGGCTCCAGAAAAACACTGTCTTGTCTTGATTCCACCTCTACCTTTAATACCCTCATTGGTACAACACTCTATGATGGCCCCTTCTTTAAGTACCTTTGACTATGGCTTGACAAACATTTAGACTTTGGGGTCCACATTGACGCGATCCACAAAAAATTACTCCCTAAACTCGGTGCTGTGTACAGACACCACAGCTGCCTGCCACTGCAAGTCAGGAGAGAAACTGTCCAATAGATGATTCTCCCTGTCCTTGACTTTGGGGATATAGACTACAGTTGTACCCCAAAATCCACCATCTCCAGATTGGACACTTTCTTCAATTCCTTCTGTCGCTGTGTACAGTACTTAGCTGCCCCCACTTACTCGCCACTTTGATCTCTACACCTTGCTCTCCTTTTCCTCCCTCAACACCAGACGCCTTTCACACAGCGACAATTTAATTGAGAAGTTCTGGCTTGGATCTTTATCTTCATACTTATCCTCCCTCTTATCAAGTCCCCCCGCTACACCCTCCACGTATCCACACATAGAACTCTTGCTCTCCCCCACTTCGGCACACTTCATCTGGTCACATCACCTTCTCATTCAAGTTCCCTAGCATCTGGAATTCCCTCCAGCTAGATATTCACTCCACTAAATCCCGTCACTCACTATTGCTCCTTCTCCAGAAGCACACTGTTTACTGTTGCAACTGCACCTAATCTTCCCTGTCTACCAGAATCCCTTTTCCCCAGCATCCCCTCCCTACTCCCCCCTAATTTAAGGTTACCTTTGGTTGCTGCCTCCCCTTATCCCCCTGCCACACCTCCCCATCTGACCGCCCCATTACCCTCTCCCCCTCCACCATCTTTGTTGGGTTCTTGTCCCCTTGCAGGGTTCTCAGCATCCTGAAGGGGTGTAGCTCTTGGCATGTCTCTCCTCTCTCCCAACCACTCCCGTTGTTTTTCTGCCATTCTAATAGGCAACCTATGCACTTGTCAATCCCTGTACTCAGCCTGCCTCTCCTAGCATTTTTAAGGTGTACTCCATCTGCTGGTCTATACCATACCTAGTTACTTGTTATTTCTGTTGTTTGTGCTCATGTGTTGTTATCCTGTATGGAATATCTTTATGTTACTGTCTGCTTCAGCTCTTTTTGTTGTCTTGGATGTGATGAATTGTATTGAGTGCTGCACTTTATTTATATTAGCCTGTACAAATAGCCTAGTTGTTTTTTGTCTGGATATGTTTTTACTTGCTCTCCCCCTTATGTAAGCCCTCCCCCAGGATGCTTCTGGAAATGAGCTGCTTACAGCTCATGTTGTCTTTCCTGATGAAACCTTTTCAAATAAATAAATAAATAACATTTATATAAAAAGAAGTTCCTTTCCTGTGTTTATCCTCTAGGTGGAGCTGTGTGAGTAGCAGGTGGATTTTTCTTTTGTTTTGTATGTGCTTGCCTGTCCTATGTGTGCTTTCCTTTCATTTTGTGTCTCCTCCCCCCATCCTGTTCTCCCAGTACAGTTTTCTGTTGTACTTAAATGTTCCACTGGGATTGGGATATTATTGTAGGGTCATGATATTTTTTAGGCAGTGACCACTGTTTGTAATTCCCGGCCTGTTATCGCTGCTGCCCGCTACCCCCTGCCACCACTGTCAGGATGTCTGGTAAAGAAGAGAACAACAAGGTACAGAGGTGGTAGGGAGAATGGCTTGGGGGCCACGTAAGGTGGTATTTAAAAAACAAAGCAGAAAAACAAGAAAGTGATCTGAAGGGCGAGAGAGAGTTATCACAACAGCTGCATGCTAACAGTTAAAAGATGCACTTGCTCGCTCACTCAGTCCGGTTTGAATGAGAGGGAACACAAGCACTGAATGTGGTACTGTTTTACTGTTTGTGTTTTTTCTGACACAAAAACCGGGAACAGAGTTTATTTTTTTTGCACAGAAACTCGGAATGGTCCTAAAATGTTCAGGGAACACAGATTGTCACTATAGCAGGGGACTGCTGCGAAGGCTTTCACTTCACTTGTGTGTGTGTGTGTGTGTTTTTCCTTTTTGGGTAAAGAAAACTCAAGTACCAACAGATGTTTTAGGGAATGTGTGAGGAAATAATGGGTGGATTTTATGTGTGTGTGTGCGTGTATGTGTATGTGTGGGGTTGCCGATTCTGAGTGGGGCAGAGAGAGCTGATTCTGAGCAGAGTGGGGACTGCTGAAGCTGCTTGTAGGAACGGCTGCAGAGCAATGTTTTTTCAAACATTTAATGTGGTCATGAGTGTGCTAGGACTGGAGCCATGATGTTATGCTGGGATAACATCACGGATCCAGGCCCAGACGGACCAATTAGAGGCCAGCATTCTTTCTTGCCATTGTATAATCTCTGATAACTGGAAAGTAGACTCAGTAATGGATTGTATGATAATCCCTGTGTTCTGATTGTCTGTGAGAAACTGCAGAACAGTTTCAGTTTCTCACAGATGTGCTGTAGTGAGAGAAAGTGATTTTAGTATGCCAAATATTCTGTAACCCCTTTTCAGTATAACAATAACAGCCATAGTGGTTGGGGTTTTCCTTAGTAATAACCAGACCAGGGTGTCAATAAACTATTTAGTCTTTGACCTCAGTGATTATTACCCCGTCAGGTTATTACCTTGCAAAGCCAGACCAATATGCTGTTATTGAGTAAACAATAAGACATGACAGGGTGTGCATTATGGTGAAATAATTGCATGCCTCAGGTGTGTTGTTAGGCATGAGGTGCAGCCAAGTGCTGTTAAATGCACCTGAGAAGTGTGATTATTTCACCATAATGGCACACCCCGGAATGTCTTATTGCTCTTATAAAATTGCATTTAAATATATAACTTAAAACAAATGGAAATAAGAAAAATGTGTTTTAAAAAGATAACAATTGGACCTTTTATTGAAATATGCTTGCATTTTAACTCTGAATACAAAAAATAGTTCCCATTCTGGTAACTGTGGGGTTAGCTAAAAACATAATGAAAACTGTGTGTGGCACACATTTTTATAAGAGTAAAATGTTACCTTGCATTTTAAATGAATTTATTTTTATTTATTTAAGTCTTTGGTAACCGGGTTAGGCCCACTAGGCACAAGTGCCTGTTTTCAGGGGGTGACCTGGGAGCACTGGGGTGGTTAAGTGACTTGCTCAGAGTCACACAGTATGCAAGTGGAGGTTGTTGGAATCAAACCCAGGTCTGCTAGATGTATCAAGCGCATTCACAATTTGTTGCTCTAACCTCTGTGCTATACTGCCAGCCCCAATACAATGCAATACCAGTACTGTTTCTTAATGGAAAAGTGTGGGGTGATAGATTTCACCCAAAAATACCTAGGCGTGATTCAAATGTATGTGCTTTTATAAACCTCAGGAATGTATTTCAGCAGTTTGGATCTGCTTCTGCCTATGTAACTGTGTTTCCCACTTTTGCTGTTTGTTTATAAAGTATTATTGCCTACTTTCTTCATCCTGTTTTTTTTCCCTCTGTCTTCCCTCACCTTCAAGATATGGAATGTTTGCCATGGAATACAGGGATTCAAAATTCTGCTAATTTCTACTGGCAGAATGTTCCTCTCCTAACATACTGTATGTAAGCAATAAGACATGGCTGGGTGTTGGTAGTACTGAGATACCCGCACACCCAGAGGCATAGTTAGGCATGAGACCACAGGTCGAGTGCCTTCAGCCACTGGGTGTGCAGGTATCTCAGTATTACCAACACCCAGCCATGTCTTATTGCTTATATAAAATGGGTCCATAGGCAACTTTGAAAAAATAACATTCTAAAAGTTTTCAAAGTCACAAAAAAAATACTAAAATGTTGCTAAATAATGTAAAATAGTCCTTCCACAGATGTTTTTCACCCATCAGTCATCTGTCTTTCTTCACACTCAATAGATTGTGTGATTGTTTACCACGGAATAGAAGAATTCAAAGTTCTGCATTATTCCAGCAGTAGAATGACCTCCCCCATACACAAAATGGTAACATGGAATACATGAATTCAACATTCTTTAGAGCTCAACTGGCATACAAACAAAGACACACACACAGGCATGAAATGGCGACAGAACCTCAATTTTATCTGTTGCCAGGTAAGGAGCAGGGAGTTCTCTGGCAAACTGGTAGGGATAGGAGGGGGATTTTTCATGGTCATCAAAGAAACACCAGCAATGGAAACTCTGGATAGTACTTGATTTTTTAAATTTGTGTATGTGTGTAAGGGGGGGCTCATGAGTGTAAATACCATTAAATTATTTACTTACTTTATTTAATTTAATGGACATTTATTTTTAGGGCCTAGTCAAAGTTTTTTATATATAAGTAAAGGCTACAGCCATGTTTGTGATGGAAACTAGGAAATAGGTGGCTTATGAATTCTGTGAGTTGACTTGGTTGGCAGGGACTTGTTTTAGCCAGTGATGGTACTCTCTTACTGCAGTGGCTAGACCAAGTTTCAGCCAATCAGGACACAGCGATTTCTTTGCCCATTTTATATACACACAACAGAAGCCTTTTCTAGAGCAACAAACTCAATTACATTTTGTACCCTTTATAGTACTCCACAGTCAGAAACCAGTGGGTATTCCTTGTCCATCCTATAGGTTGATGCACGAAATAAAGGGGGGTGAGGACATACCTCTGTGGTCATCAGATCTTCTCCAGTTCATTTTGTGCATCAAGATAGGTTGGTCACATCCTAATGGCTCCCAACAGTTTCTACAACTTTGAACAACTTTGCAGGTACATGTTCCTTTTATTTCTAACTAACAAGCAACCTGGTAGCCAGCATAGATCAGTTTAACACGAACTGCACGCAATTCTCTGTAAGAAGCGTCTACTTTCTCCTTCGGGTAACCATACAATTCTAAGGAATATCAGAGTAGCAGAAGCAACTATGCTACAATACATTATCACTTTTTCTGTGCAATACTTTTCTCAGCGCTCGGCAGGGAACAGATATCGCCTCCTGTAGCACATCCTGAGCCCTCAACAGCAGCACACTTGCACTGCTCAGGGCTGGAGTCCCTCCTAGAGTGACCCCCACCCACAGAGAGCCTCTAATAATCTACTGGGAGAGGTCCCTCCAGTAACAACCTCCTCCTGTACTACCAAACAACTAAAAGCTGCATCACACACTTTCGTTTTGGTGCTACTCAGAGCCTGGGTCCCTCCCGTAGTGACCCCTGCCCACAGAGAACCCCCTAACAAAGTACTTGGAGCGGTCCCTCCAGCAGCAACCCCTCATGTACTACCAAACAACCAAAAGCTGCCTCACAGGGAAAAGCAGGCAGAACGAGGGCCTCCTGTAGCCCCATCACCAGACCACAGTGACCCAAAATACACAACAGTGGCAGCGAGACCCTACCTGATACATGCTGCCCGGCTGCAGCACCGTGCCCCTGCGGGTTGTGAGCAGAAAGCCAGCTATATGAGAACATTCAGTCCCAGACCCTATGTTGTAAGGCCACCCTTTTTCACGCTAGTTTGGGACTCTCTACAGATCCTTTGTCTCAGGGACCATAAATCCAAGTACACCACCCCCCCGAAACTGCTCCCAGCCATATTCCCACTTGCCTGTCTGGAATGTGGAGCCCCAAGATCCTCAGTGGCCCTCGCAATACCTGGTGCCGTAGAGCTAGAGGGGCATGGAAACCCTGCACTACACTGCTGAGTTAAGACCTATCTTTTCAAAATGTTTGCCTTTTCCTGGGATAACTACTGGCCGCTGTTTTACCTGGGCCACCCTTGTTTTAATCTCCTTGGAGAAAAACTTGGCCCTAATGTTTCAGAGCTTGGGTCCCTCCTGCAGCGACCCTTGCCCAACCACATCAGCCCACAACCTAAGCAGAAGCCATGGCAGCCAACCACTACTTCCCAGGCAGCTCTGAGATGTAATACCCACCATTTCAATCATTCACAGCACCATGGTTTTACCCAGGAAAGTACCTGAGCTTCTGCTCCCTCATCACCGGGCAAGTTAGCTTCACGATTCCCTCCTGTGCAGCTATTTCCTCTCTGGGCCTCATACATCCCCTTCCAGTGTTTTCCAACTCTCCCAATGCCTTGTGGGCAACAATCCCATCTACTCCCCCACTGAGGCAGCTCGCGATCTTCTCCCTCAATCAACGCTGAGAAGACCTGATACTTTGCGGTCTCCCGTGATAGCTGGGCTGGAGGAGCATCACAACCAAGTGGGATTATGGGAGCAGCTTCGCTGGATCCAGAGCACAACATACAAGGCTCCCAAACCCCGCACTCTCCCGCGAGAACCCATCATCGCCATCTGGCATGGGTCTCACTATCCAGGCATGCGACCAGTAGATCATGAGGCATTCGACTGTGGAGCGAGGAGATTGAAAGATTGTGAGTCCCAGCCCCAAGGGTAATAACCAGGGCAAAGACTGTAGTGCAGCACTGAGGTAGGCTGCACAGTGGAGTCGGCAAAGTTCCTTTTTTAGTGCCACGAGTCAGATAATTCTGCCCAACAACAACAAAAAAAAAAAAAAAAACCTGGGCAGGGATTGGCACAGTACGTCATTATACTGACCTGCAAATCTGGTGCAGACACTGTAGTGCAATGGATTACGGCCCTGAACTACAAATCTGCAGTCCTGGGTTTGGATCCCACAGGCACCTAGACACATTCTGTGTGAGCCTGAACAAAGCACTTATCTTCCCCGTACTCCCAGGTCAGACCTGGGAACAAACCTAACTTGGGCATTACTCATGGTTAAATGGTATCCTTTTCTTATCCACAACCAGACGGCTTCCTTCATAACTTAGTGGGCTAGATAGTTTGCTTTTTCGGCACGTACCCTGTGATAATTCACAGCATCTCTGATGGCTATTCGGCTGCACCTCAGGTGAACAGGTTCTGCCCTGGGACATCCTCCCAGGTGGAGTAACGCTGAAGCCCGGAGGGGATTACTCACCCCCTTACGAATAATGGGCACAAACCAGGAAGTTAGCAGGGCCAATGGGATGAACAAGTGAGATACTGAAGGACGGGCCCCTGCACTTCAGTCAGGATATAATCCACAGCCTTGACACATGGGGATATCGCAAGAGGCAGGACCACTCACTACAGGTGACCTTCACCATTCCTGACCACACCAACTTTCACCTCTTTGGCACATCCGACCCCCTGGGGCCATTCCGCACTGTGTATTAGAACTGTCCTTACCATGCCCTTTGACAGCCCTGATGCTCAGCTGCTCACTATATAGCCAGACAGCAGACAGGCCCCGCTCCAGGATATGATGCGCCTGATGCACCGCCTTACAGTCCTCCATCAGAGACCATAGTGCAATAACTTAACATAACTGGGGGAGTTATGTGCCCCCGCCACCCCCCCACCCTTTCCAATATATGAGCCATGGGTGCGGCATTCCACCTCTCACCAGCATTTGGGACTTATGTCCACAACTACACTAGCTGGGTCGGGACAATCCTGCCACTCAGGAAAATAGCCACTCACACCATGGGCACAACTTCCCTAGTGATAATGAAACCCCCTCAGGATGGCAGAAAGTCCCCCATGGTACGCCATCATTAATGCCTACCCGACGCCCTGTCCAGCAGCGGCATCCTACTATCCACATGAATATGGGGATCCAAGCGACACTCCTAAGGCAACAAGGAGGATCAACTCATTCCATACCCTGACGACCTTGATTTGGTGGAGAAAAGAAAACAAACAAAAAAAAAAACCTGGTTCCCCAGGATCACCAACTGCATGCAAGCAAGCAACTTGTGACAGCACCCCAAAGGTGCTCCAGGTAGTTGCACTACCATACAAGATAAGTGCATGTGCACCTACTAATTCTGCAACATGGCATTACTAAATTTAGACCGCAGCAGCAGGGCTACAGTGTATCAGACTATTCTGTATGGCAAAGGCACCCCCTCCAGCAGCAGGCCCTGAACCAACAGCATCACGAGTTTGTCCTACAGGGTGGATCATATGGGCTGGGGTACCTCCAGTAGCCAACGGCCATGGGAACCAAACCCAAGGATGCTTGGGTACTCCATCACCACAAACTTGACATAAGCACCCTCAATAGTCCCAGTGCAGACTGTAACTCAGGAGTATTAGGGAACCTGGTCACAGATGTGACAATGATCACCAGCAACAAGCAGCAAAGATGGCTAGAAGTAGGCATTCCCACCTATGGGGGTATCACGCAACGACACACAACTGCCAATGACCATTCTGCACTTCTGGACCCCAGGGCACCGAAAGTAGACATTATGACCAAAGAATCACTACAGCTACTCCACTGGGCAGAGAGACACTTACAGTCCGTCACAGCCACATCTTTAACTGGGACGTCCAACACCAAGGCGGATGGCCTCAGCAGAACAAACATCAGCCAGGAGGAGGAGGAACAATCAACCATCAAGCCTTCCAGAAGTTTCTAGCCAAATGGGCTCCCTGACAAGTGGACCTCATGGCATCTTGCAAGAACATGCAATTCACTAACTACCACTCCAGGCCCTTGGACCCAAAGGCAAGGGAGGTGGACACTCTCTCGGCCCCATGGAACTTTCAAATGTTCTTACGCCCTTCCCCCCCTTTCCAATGCTGTACAAACTACTCCACAAGGTTCGACAGACGGGGCCACCAGTGGTAGTGGTGGCACCCATTTGACTGAGGAGGTCATAATACCCCTTCATCCAAGCCATGACAGTGGACCAGTCCATGGCTCTACCTCACTGACCACACCTTCTGCCACAGGGACCGATTTTGCATCCAGTCCCATCCAGCCTGAAACTGGCTGCAGGTCTCTTGAAAGGAACAGGCTGTTACATTAAAGCTGCCACTCCATAAGGGTGATTCAAATGTTACAGTCCAGGAAACATTCAACCAATAAGACTTACCACAGGCAATGGCAGAGTTTTTCCCACATAGGGTGAAGAGAAATTGGCACTTCACCATCAGGGGAAGGACTCCCACAGATTTTAGACTTCTAAATGAAGGGGCAAACAAGGGCCAAAGCCCACATCCCTCAGATCCCAAGCATCAGCAATATTTGCCATTAGAGGACCAATGCCAGGAATAGGCCACCTTTGGTTCACACCCAGACTCAGTTAAATTACTCAGGACAGTGTCATTAGCACCTCCAAAGGTAAGGCCAAGATGCCCTCCGTGGCACCTCAACACAGTACTAGCTGTCCTACAATCATCCACTCACCAACACGACAACCTGCACTGGTATGCATTCAGGACAGCATTCCTGGTTGCAAATCTCCTCCGCGATATGGATTGCAGAGATTTCAGGAACAGTCATGCAGGGAACCATTCATTCCACTTCACAGTGATAGCATTGTCCTCTGAACAATACCCCCTTTTTTCCTCCCAAGATAGCTCCCACATTCCACAGGGAACATGATATCCTTCTGTATGACATAGCAGGTAATCCCACAGACACATCTCTGCTCCACCCGCTAGACTTCTGTCATCTGCTATGACAACCCCTCAACATAATGAGTGACATCCATAAAACAGACCGTATTACACAACGGGCTGAGGGTATGGCAGGCAACCTCATAAGACACCATTGCTACAGGGGTCAGACAGACCATTTGCAAGGCCTACAGGGCAGCAGTCAGAGCCCACCTGAGGAAATCAAAGAAATCAGGGCAGTGGCAGCATAGGGGCAGAGTGTGGGAATGTATCACTTGTAAACATTAGTTCAGCAACAACCTGGTCTTTCATACATACGTTCACCACGCACTATAGGCTAGACATAGCATCACAAGAAAAGGACAACCTTTGCAAAGTCAGTGCTGAGAGCCGCTGCACAGCTACACACAACTACTAAACAATCTGCCTTTTCTTTACCCTCCCAAGAGTAATCACTAGTAATTTTGCACTGCTACTAAGGTCCCTCTGGTTTCTGACTGCAGAGTACTATAAAGGGTACAAAATATTATGGGTTTTACTCACCTGGTAAAGGTGATTATCTGAATACCCTTTACAGTACTCTGCAGCCCCTCCTGGGATTGCAGATTGCTCCATGGGACAGGTTGACAAAGGCATGCTTACAGAATGGTATCAAGAAGCAACATGGGGGATGACTCCCCGTCTCTAAATGTTTCATATGAAACGACAGACCATACGTTTTTCGATGTTAGGGTATGAGAATAGGTGTATGAATGTTACTATACTCAGGGACTGCTTCCACATTACAGGACAGACAGTTACAAAGTAAGGGCTATTTGTTTATTCTACTCTACCTTACATTATGGGCTCCCAGGCAATAGCCAGAGTGGACGCCCCATAAGGGCAGAGGCCATCTTTGTGCCTATAGTGGCTACATTCTTTTCTCTCTCGCTCTCTCTCTCTCTCTGGCCTGTATGTCTCTATTTTTTTTACCATGTTTTAGCTATGAAAGAATCACACTGGAGAAGATCTGATGACCACTGAGATATGTCCTTGCCCCCCTTCATTTTGATTGGATCGTGCATCAACCTATAGGAAGGATGAGGAATACCCACTGGTTTCTGAAAGGGTACTCAGATAATCACCTTTACCAGGTGAGTAAATCCCATTATCTCACTGTCAGGGAAAGAAGATGAGATTTCCCTAATGAGCAGTTAAAAACAGATGGAGGATTTTTCATTGTCAGAAAAGAAACAGTTGTAACGAAAACTATGAACAATACTTAATGTTTCTAATTTGATTATGTGTGTAAGTAGTGTGTGATAATCAGGGAAACAACATTTAATTAATTTGTTTTATTTTTTATTTAAGGTAGTTTTATTTTTAGGGCCTAGCTCAAGGTTTTTTGACTCTGTAATGGTAGCAGTCATGTTTGTAACGGAAGCTCAATTCTGGTTGTAGGGGGACTGATGAAAGATAGTTCTGTTCTGTTTGTAGGAGGACTGATTTGCTCAGTGTGTGATGTGGTATAGGACCATGATGACAATGCATTATGCACTAATATTGAATGGTCACCTGACTGGTTTTAACCAATTAAAGTTCTTTGATTTTTAGACCCATTTTATAATACTGTATAATAGTTTAGACTCAGATAAAGTAACCCTAAAAAAGGAAAATTGTTTAAAATATGCCCTACAGCCTGTCCTGATGTACAGTATTGACAGTTATGATCATGTCAAAGACTCTGTGTGACTCCTCATAAACAAGGGAAACATCCATCCCGAGAATGCAGTTCGTCTCTCAAAAAAAGGCAGTTTCCATCACAGATTAGAGGGAAACTGCTCTGTTTTCAGCTACGGAGCTATAATATTCTGCTTTGGGTTCCAAACATATGGAATCCTGCAACTCAATCCCACAGATTAAAACTGCCTGTTTTAGTAGCCTGTGGTTTCAAGTTGGAGACAATTCTTTATTAAGATTAATTAGTTTAAACTACAAGAATATCTTAACAATTGAAAGCAGATTATAAAAATGTTTATAAAAGCAAGAGCTCATAGAATTAGAATAGTGTGATCCCCTCTAGCAAAACAGGAAGAAAAAAAAAAGACCCAAAACTTGTTCTTATGGAAATTATTAAATATCTTTAAATGTTTTGACATAATTCTATTTTATGAAATTCTGAATGCTAGCTCCAATGTGGTTCTGCAGAAAACTATACTAAGAATGACATCAATACGCTAATTTCTTTCTGAAACATGTACGGTTATACCTGCAGTCCTCTTCAGATGTTGCATGCAGCTGATTGGCTGTGACTTGGGAAGCTGTGACAATGCATTTCATACCAAACTTGTGAGAATATAGTTGATGTGATAAAGGGTGTTATTATGTTTGCTTGCACGCATGTGCAAGAAACATAGTGTGATCATCCAAAATGCAGTGCCCATTACAGTTGAAAGGAGAGCTCCGCTTCAGTGAGCAGCGCTCCCCCTCACACACGCATGCATAACCGCATATTGCATGCTCATGCTCCTCCCTCCCATGGACACACTGTATGGCCAGCGGGGGTGCCCAATCCCCCATCGGCTTCACGCCCACCCAAAAAAAAGCTTTCCAAGTGCCACGCTGGGAGCCCACCCCAGCGTGGTAAAAATTGTTATGGCCGATGGAGGTGCCCAATACCCCGTCAGCTCCAGGCCTTCCAGCTGCCACACTGGGAGCCCACCCCAATGTGGCAAACGTCCCATAGTCTTCCTAACAACAACAAAATAAAAACCTGTAAACAAAAAAAGTTCCCTTGGTCTCTCTGCCCACCGCGCCCCACCCTCATGCTCTCTGCCTCCCCACACCCTCACCTGACCCCATACTTACCTCTGGAGTCCAGCGCGATGATCTTCAGTGGACCGGGAACATGTCTGCACTCTTCAAAGCCGACCGCAAACTGAGGAAATGCCGGTAAGCTGTATAATGTAATAAATAGGGTTTTTTCAACTTTGATGCATATCTCAGGCATTTTTTGGAATTTTGGCACCAAATTTTCAAAATGGGTTTTTTGGGACCCCTCCTCATGAATTCTTGAACTGTCATGGTGTTAATCAGGCCGAAAGGGTGATTTCACGGTCACTGCGCAAAATCACCTTTTGGGACCGATAAAGAAACAACAGTGCCAGTGTTCATAAGGTGGGCTCTCAAAAGCCTATATTGCAAATTGGTGAAAAACTCCTAAAATGATTGTCAGAGTACGCGCCATGAAGTTCCAATGCATGCTCGTAAGTTCGCCGGGTTTTAATATTTGCACTCGATTTTCAACATTGCTATTTTACCACATCTCCTTATGAGCAGTACAGCTGTCATTTTCACATCTCACCCAAATGTGTTTCTCGCATGTAGCACACAATGGCGCAGTCGGTGTGCGAAATCAATGTATGGGACACATTAAGAAAATCACAGTGACACTGTTTATGAGCAGAGGTCTTAAAATGGCTATGTTGAAAATGTGGTGAAAAATTCTAAAAATGACTTTTCACAGTGTCGTTGCACAGCTCCTAATGCAAGCTCGTAAGTTCTCAAATTTTTAATATTTGCACTCCAGATTTTCAACATTGCCATTTTACCACACCTCCTTATGACCAGTACAGCTGTCATTTTTCACATGTCACCCAAAATGTGTTTCCATGCATGTAGCGCACAATGGCGCAGTCGGTGTGCGCAATCAATGTTTGGGACAGATTAAGAAAATCACAGTGACACTGTTCATGAGCAATGGTCTTAAAATGACTATGTTGAAAATTTGGTGAAAAAATTCCCCAAAATGACTGTTTTAGGAGCGCATGTTGAATTTTTAATATTTGCATGCCAGATTTTCAACATTGCCATTTTACCACACTTCCTAATGAGCAATACAGCTGCCATTTTTCACATCTCACCCAAAATGTGTTTCTGCACATGTAGCGCACTATGGTGCAGTCGGTGTGCGAAAGCGATGTTTGGGACAGATTAAGAAAATCACAGTGACACTGGTAGTGAGCAGAGGTCTTAAATGTCTATGTTGAAAATTTGGTGACAAAAGTCCATAAAATGACTGTGTTATGAGTGAGCATTGCGAAGTTTCCACGCACCCTCATAAGTTCATGAATTTGTAATATTTTCAGTCCAGATTTTCACCAGTGTCATTTTTCACAACATGGCCGAAATGTGTTTTCACACTTTCAGCACAGAAATGCGTGATTACTGTGGGAAATCATTGTTGGGAACAGATAAAGAAAATCACAGTGACACTGTTCATGATCGGAGGTCCCAAAATGCCTGTGTTGACAATCTACTCTAAAAAATCCCCAAACTAATTACATTAGGGTGTGCGTTGCACAGTTTCTACGCACGCTCGTGACTTCACCAGTTTTTTTAATATTTTCACTGCAGATTTTCAACATTGCCATTTTTGACACCTCCCCATGAACAGTACAGCTGTCATTTTTTACATCCTGTTCGGAATGTGTTTTTGCACCTGTGGTGACAAATGCCATAGTCGCTGTGCAAAAGTAGCTTTCGGCTAACAAACTGATATTGCCACTGTTCATGAGGTGGGGGTCACAAAAAACATGTTGAAAATTTGGAGTGAAAATACCAACGAAGGCCTGAGGCATTAGGGTTTCTGACCATAACGCCCCACCCTGTAGAGAATGACAGGCATCAGGGCTGTGACTTGGGATTGTCGCCTGCAATGCTCATACCATTCCACCCCCACCCACACCCTGCAGCCACTGAGAGGCATCGAGGTGTGCATTGGACTCTTGCCCCAAAGTTCACCCCATTCTCCTATACTGCATCCATCTCACCATATTTCCTGATGGAAAGGGGTGCGCATAAGGGCCAAAGACCCCAAGGCACACCGTGACACTTGCCGGTGTCTGCAGGGTAGGGTGTGATGAAATGGCGTGGACATTATGCCTGACGATCCAAAGGCACACCCCAATGCCTGTCACTATCTGCAGGGTGGTGATGGGGTTGGCTTCAGTTCAATACTTCACTGCCATTTCTATTATGCAGCTCTGTAACTCCTACACTACCAATGCCAATGCATTTGGCATTGATAAATGCTTGTTTTTTTATTGATGATGCCCAGTATCAAAACAAGTAATTTTGATTGCAGACATGTCTCAAACAAACAGAAAATACAGGGTAGCTACTGCTGTACTTATCCAATGGGAAAGGAGTGGAAACAATGCTTAATGACATCACAGTGGCGCTTGTGGGAGGGTGGGTTGGATGAAGACACAGAAGGCAAGACAAGTTCTTTTAAAATGTCTCATAGGGCAGTGTACTTTATTACAGAAGGACTTAAATATACTTCACAATAAAATAAACAGTTCAAACAGTGCAAATCTGGAACTTCTGTATTACTTCTTACTGGTTGACTAATCAGCATGATCTTGGGCTACTGTAAATACGTGGCTTAAAGGGCTGTCGGTTCCCACTCAGCCAGAAGGCTCACAGTGACAAAATCAGTACCTGAGGGTGGTCCTACCTGCAGTTCTGCAGCCCATACTTTAGGTAGACCAATTACCCCTCCAGCTGCTCAACTCTGGTCCAAAACATCCCAGCCTTGGCTAGCACTGCCATTGGTCAGTCTTCCTGAGACTGCTTCCAGCACCAACTACTCCCCTCTTGCCTCAGTCAGTTTTCACTCCTGCAGAGGCCTGCTTCCTCCACAGCTCAGGTCTCATCTTATCTTACCTTCCAGACTGTGCTCAGCCATCTCCTTTTATAGGGCTGGAGATCATATGACCTGTCAATCATTACTTAAATGTTAGTTAAATGTTTGCAACAATTTTAAACATGGCTGTTTCATACAGAAAAGAAAGCAAAACATGAAAAAACAACATTTTAACACATATCACCTTTTAAACAATCAGAAAATAAAGTAATAAGAAAAAAAAGAAATGAACTTCCAGGCAGTAAGTCCCACCTTTCTTGTTCCCAGACTCCCTCATGCTAGAGCTCTATAAAGCCCACAAATTTCTGCCGGCTTGAGCCCATAGTAATCCACAAAATGGACACTGGCAAACTAAAAGCACATGGAGTCAAGCGTTCCCAAAACAGGTCAATTTTCCTCAACATATAGCAATGTGTTCAGTTTTGGCTTAAAGAAACATTTCATCTATTATTGGGAAAATTCAGATAAGACCAACAATATGAAACAAAAGGCATTGCTAATGCATTGTTTGTAGCAGTTTGTAAGACATGTGTTTGGTACATTTCATAAAAACAGTAAGAACTTTGGAATTCCTGATACCTTCAGTTGGTGGTTTATAGTAGTTCTCTTTTAGTATTTTGTTTTTATGATATTTAGGACCAAAAGCACAGATTCATTTTATGTACTTTCTTCCCCAGGTACAATTTTTTGCAAATGGAAACTTTTAACAGGGTAATACACCACCAAAGTACACCACATTTCTTTCACCCTAACTGTGCTAGGGCAGCACATGCATACTTAATGCTAGCTGTGTGTGTGTGTGTGTGGGGGGGGGGGGCGAGGCAGAAAGAGAAGAATCAGAAAGAGTACTAAAGTTTCAGTGCTGGGTGATTAGTCCAGCGAAGGCAAGATAGAAGATTAGCATAGAAGAAAGGATGCAACCAAAAGGACAGGAAAGGAAAGAAACATTAATCAGACATGCTGTAAGACCATTCCTGCACCAAATGTTTCAGGTCTCAGCAGGCTTTCATTTTATTTTGTACCTTAGAGCAGCCTTATTGTGTCTGTAAGGCTTTCTAGTAGCCCCTTAGGAACTCATTCTCTATTTTCATTAATCAAAACTACAACAGGAGGATTTCACCCTGCTACAATGCTTTGTAGCATTTGAGCCAATTTGTGAAATAAAAAATAAACAGAGCTCCGGGGAGAGGGGCTTGCGAGGCATAGGGGAAGATATAGGAGAGAAATGAGGAGACACTTTTCCATGGAGAGGGTTGTGGCTAAATGTGGCTATTCTATGACCACGTCAGTGAGACAAACCAAGGACAGGGACAGGTTATCCTAGGTGACTTTAATTCAAACTGGTTAGCACAGGAAATGGTAGATGTTAAAGATAAAATCCATGGCCTCTACCTGATACAGATGGTCAACCAACCTAAGAGGATGAATTATCGCACAGGAACCAGCATGCTTATAGACTGGCTCCTAACTACTTGTCCAGCGCATATCAAAAATGTCTCCATACTGTCAGGCACCTTGAGTGACCATTCCCTTATAGTTTGCTCCTGGACTAACAAGTGTCATAAGGACACCCCACAACTTGTCAAAAACCGCACACTGAGGAAAGGGCATCTGAATCCCTTCAAGAGTTTCCTGAGAGACACAGATCGGTCCCCTATTGATGTTTGTGATGTCACCAATCTGGCTCTTGACTACTTCATCAAAATGTTCAACAAAGCATATGACCTTTTTGCTCTGGTCAGAACTTCCAGAATTAAAGGAACCACTAACCCTTGGCTCAACGGTTCCATCATAGAACTTATGAAACTTAGGGCTAACTTATGGCACAAAGGCAGAGCAACTGGTAAGCAGACGGACTACACTGCATATAAGATCGCTAAGAATAAATGTACCAGATTGGTTAGGAATGCCAAGGCCACCTATTACAGGCAGCAATTAGAAAAGAGCTGGGTGAATGAGAGAGAATTTTGGAACATTAAGACCCTGACTGGTAAGGAATCATGAATGCCACCAGATCTCATTGTCACTCCCTCAGGCCCACTACAGCAACCTAAAGACTTAGCTAATGCCTTTAATCAGGCATTCATGGACTTAAGCTCCATTCTACCCTCAGATTACCTTGAGCCCCACCATTACAGGAAGCCCCCATCTCCAACACACTACCCACCCCAAACACCATTCAATCTCCCTTCTATTTCAAGAAAATTTCCAGGTCCAATACTATCAAATATGTCAGGAGGGTCCTAAGCAAATCTAGAATGGGTAGTGACATGGTGGACATGAAGCTACTCGGCCTTGCATTGGAAGAGCTTGCTTATCCCCTCACAAAGTTTTTTAACAGCTCCCTCAAGACTGGCATTTTCCCGGACAGGTGGAAAATTGTCCTCATCACTCCAGTCTTCAATTCAGGAAATCCCACAGCACTATCACTGCACTCACAGACTTTACTTCCCATCTGTATGACACCCTTGACTCTGGTAAAATGGTTGGGTCTTTCTTTATAGCTCTAACCAAAGCGTTTGACACTGTCAATCACCGGATCTTACTTGACAACCTCTTTACCCTTGGCCTGTCTGCTGACACAGTTTACTGGTTTTCAGGCTACCTTTCTCAAAGGCCCCAGTGTGTTAGAATAAAAGGGGTATCCTCTGAATCCCGGAAAGGTGATCTAGGGGTCCCTCAGGGCTCAATTTTAGGGCCCCTGCTATTCAGCCTATTTATCAATTCTTTCCCTAGCACATGCCCTGCTAAGATGCTGTTGTATGCAGACGACACAGTGATCTCTGTACCTGGGACCCACCTGCAGAAAATAACTGCAACACTTCAAGATAGCTTTACCAAACTAGAGGCCTGGTTTTTGTGGAACAAACTCTTTTTGAATTACAAGAAAACTAAATCCATGCACTTCATTCTTCAACACTCTAAAAACAATGCAGACCCATTGACTATCCAAAGCTATAAAGATGACACCATAGAGCAGGTCTCCACCTTCAAATATCTTGGCGTGCACATAGATGACACCCTCTCTTTCACCTCCCATATAGATCATGTCGTAAAATCAGCTAATATCAGACTTAAGATCCTTTACCAGCACAGAAAAACCATGATCCCTGAGGCCCTTAACCTTGTCACCTGAAGCTCCATACTGACAATTGTAGACTATAATGTAACAATATATAGTGCAGACACCGAAACTGCGCTAAAACGGGTAAAGTTGCTACTCGACAAGGCCTGCTGGCTTGTACTTGAAGCTAATCACTATACCCACACATGTAGCCTCTGCTCCTCCACTGACTGGCTTCTCCTACATGTAAGGACTAGGTACCAAGCATGTCTAATTGGCAAAAAAGCCCTCCTGGGACTTACACCTGAATTGACTACTACTCTATTCCAACGCCAACTAAACTCCAAGACCACCAGGAGTTCAGTTGAGGGGGTATTGTATGTCCCTTTTAAATGAACCTCCTTCACCCAGCGGTCCCTCTCTTATTGCAGCCCCCAATGGATGAACACTCTACCCCCCACCCTCTTACAACATGATAAACTTCGCCCCTTTAAAAAAGAGCTTAGGCAACTTCTGGCTGAACTCAACCACTGTGACTGCAATGCATAATTGATGCCTACCCATACTCTATGACTGAGCCTTCTCTGGTTGCTACCTCCCTCCACCTGCCACACCATCTCCCCTCTCCTTTCCCCCCTCACATATTTGCCTCCTCCTCGGCCAAGCCTTCTCTGGCTGCTACCTCCCCTTCACCAACCACCCCCCACTCCCCTGCACCCCAGACACTTATTCTTGACAAAGCCTTCTATGGCTGCTACCAATCTATATCTAGCACTTAGTAATGACACTATTTGTCTGCTGATTATTCTGGAAACCTGTATACCTGATCTTGGTGTTTGATAGTTCCACTGCACACGTTGTTAAATCATTAGTTCAAGTTAGTGACTTTTGTAATTGCCTTGTTAGGTGTGACCTCTTTACTGTATGTTCTTGTATTGTAATGGATGTTTTTGTATTGTAATGCTGTTCATCTTCTGACTTGGAGCCTTTGTAAAAGAGCTATGTTGGCTCAAAGGTTGTAATTCCCAAACTGATATAAATAAATAAATGGAACAGTCTGCCAGAAGAGGTGGTATCCTGTAAGACAGTGGGTAGTTTTAAAAGAGGACGGGACAGGGTGAGGGGGGGGAGTGGAGGGAGGGCAGCTGTATGGTAAGGGTACTATCTACATATTCAAGCAGACTTGATAGATCATGTGGCCTATTTCTGCTGGCAGATTTGTATGTTCATATTGTAGAGTACAGGTTAAGCATGGGGCTTAAGAATAGCTGCCGCCCCTTTAACTAGGAACAGTAATGTTGCAACCAGAGTCTTGGTCACGTTATGCTAATTATTTTCCAGCAGGGGCTTTGGAAAACCCCTGTTTCCTGCCTAACAGTCTGTCTAAGTCTGTACCTCATGCTGATGAGATGTCCCTGCTTATATTCCTGAATAAACCTAATTCTGTTTATTATTTTATAAGTCCAATTTAGTTTGTTTGGTACCAGAATATAAATATTGCTGAAGCAACTGATGGGAAAGCAGAATATTGGAGAAGGTAAGGGGTCCCGTGGCAGACCAAATATCAAAATGCCACACATGGTGGAGAATGCAGCCCTTCTTCTGCCCACAATCCCATCTCACTTATCTGCATCGTTGGGTACCCCAGAGCCATCACCCAAGTGTGCCTGAACTGTTTGCATGCTGAGTAAATTACAGCCCTGGCAGCAGAGAGGAAGAACAAACCTGAACTATAAAAGTGAAACTGAACTGCATCCAGCTCAATACCCTCCTGCAATCTGCCTCAGGAATCTGTATGTAAATGAATGTGGGACATTACTGCTCCAGCCTTACCAGTTGCAGTACCAAAAACTGACTTTTACAAATTTTCCTCCATGGAGCTGAAAACTGCACCCCCACCCCAGCTCTAACCTTGTGGCAGGGAATATGCAAACCAAGCCCTGTACAGTCTCTTAATGGGAAGCCAGTCAACTGGAAAGGGCACCAAAAATTTAAAATCATCCCCTGTTACTGCCGTTGGACTGTAGGCCAACAATCTAGCATTCAATCTTTGTGCCCGAACAGCCAAAGCCACAAACAGCTGCATTTTTAAAACGGGGCTCAGCAAATGCCTTAGCCTACCAGAAAGCTGCAGCGGACACAGTTCCCTGACCCCAGCATGGAGCTCTACCACTGCTCAATTTCCGTACCAACATTGCTCACTACTCCCTCAGGCTCCCCTGTGGCTGCTCGCAACACAACCACAATTCGCTCTGCTCCTCTACCACACAGAGCCACGGAGATAACAGTTCACCCACCCAGCAGCATATTACAGCCCTCAGCCCAGTTTAACAGGGCTTCCCAACCATTCCCACTGCTGAACTGTGGCTCAAGTTGGCTGCTCCACAGTGGTCTGCTACCCTGGTGCCTTCACCAAACAGTTCTGCAACCAAAAGGCACTTCTGCTTCTCACTCGGAGCAGCCCACTGTGGCTCCATGACTCACTGAACTTGCCTCCGCTTTCCTTGCACAGCCGCAGCTTCTCCTCACTACAGCCACCAGGAGATCCACTCCCTGACAGCTGCACACAAAGCTGCCACTCCCACTCGGCCTTCCTGATTGTGGCTTCCCTCTCTTCTCTACATCCACACAAAGTTTGTCTCCTCCAACTCAGCCCTGCAAATCGGAGCCACCAGTCCAAGAATAAACAAATACAACAACCAGCAGGCCAGTAGAAAACATACAGGGGGCAAAGAAAAAAAAACAGAGAGAGAGAACAAATAAACCAAGTTCAATCCTGGAAGGTAAACTGAAAAGATTAAAAAGGAAAAAAAAAATAATAAACACAAGGGAACACATTTCACAAAATGAGCCGTCAAGTAAACAAATCCATAAAGGAGGAATAGTAATCAATAAGATGGGAGCAGTAAACTAAATAGCCAGACAGAAAGCCTGGGAGACAACCGACAAATAAAAGTAAAATATCTAAAACTCCATGAAACAAAACGGAGTGCAGTAAATAACTACAGACATTTCCCCTAGCAATTGTCATTCACCGCAGAAAGCAAAGCCTGCCAGATTTTCAGTGGGGAAGAAGCCTGCAGCCTGGTAAATCGTCATTACATCCCTTTCACAGTAATCAACCTCCATTTTGTAATAGCAAAAACAATAACAAAGGCATTACCACCCCCCCGCCGGTGGTGCTATCTTGCAATAGTCAAACACTAAATGAACTCGCTCCATGGGAATCAATGGCAAATCTATTGAATTAAAGGAATAGTACAACAAATAGCTGATTTTGCAACAAAACTTTATTTAAATAACTGATAACACAGGGTTGAGTGGGAATTGTTTATTAAGATGTCATTTGATGGAAATTGCTTACAAATAACTGTACTAGTCCACGCATGCCTTGGTTGACTCTGGAGCAGAAATTTCACTTATCCATAGCAGCATCCTAGACAATTCAACTATTCGCCACATACCCACTGTTGCTCCAGCTGACCTAAAATAACATTATCACAGCAAGTACTGCTACAGTACCTATCACCGGTGTGGTCCATCTTAAGCTCCATTTTGGTTCACAGCAATTTAATGTTAAGTTCTACCTAGTGCCTGACCTTCAGCCAGCAGTGATTCTTGGCCTGGACTTTCTCAAAGTGCACAAAGCCATCCTGGATTTTGCCTCAAACAAACTGTCACTTGATCCCTGGAGGCAGTTCACAGCTATAGACTCAGTCACTGTACCTCCAAAATCAGAGATGGTTTTGATTGCCAAGATTCGAGGTGAACTACTCCCACAAAGTGGTGTTAGCATCATCATGGGGTCCTCAACTTTGCACTCCTCAGGTCTCCTTCCAAGGAACACCTTGTCTGCTGTGCATGGCAGCTCAGTATTCCAAAAATGCTTCAACTTCACAGGTGAGCCAGTGGTCATCTCAAATGGTGCCAACATTGGAATGTTTGTTTGTCTGTCTTCAGGGGACCAGCTTCAGCTTCTGCATGAGCCTCAGCCTGGGTCCACTAACATTCATCCTGTCAGTACCATCACAACCAGTCCAGCTTCAAAAGACATACCCCTCAGCCAGCGGCCGTCTGCCTCAAAATTTCCAGCATGTCCAACAGAGAAACAGCAACTTCTGGAATTCCTGGAGAACTACCCAGATGTCTTTGTCAGCCCTGATAACAAACTCAGATGCTGCAATATCCTGCAACACACCATTGAGGTGCAGCCCAACCAAAGCCAATTTATCAGCAAGCCTACAAAGTGGGACACAACAAAAACAAGTCCTGGAGGACTTAATCAAGGACATGCTTGAACAGGACATTATTGAGGAATCTACAAGTCCCTGGGGTGTACCTTGCTTGCTGGTGGTAAAGAAAGACAAAGATGTTTGGTTCATGGTGGATTACATAAAGTTCAATGTCTACACGGTGCAGGACGCACATCCCTTACCTACCACTGAAGATGCCTTAGACAGCCTTGGTGCAGCCAGCCCAGCTTACTTCACCACTCTAGACCTTCAGAGCAGATTCTGTTAAGCTACTATTGCTCCAGCTTCATGCCCATATATAGCTTGGCGCTGCCACTTGAGACTTTTTCAGTTCAAGCGTCTGCCTATGGGACTTCAAAATAGTCCAGCCACATTTCAACATATCATGGAAGATGTATTACATGGACTGTCTTGGAAATCTTGCCTAGTTATCTCGATGATGTTATCATCTTTAGCAAAAGTTTCCAAGAGCACCTCCAGCATCTCAAAGAGGTGTTCGAACATCTCAGGCAAGCCGACCTCAAACTTTGCCCAGAGAAGTGTTGCTTTACACAGCATCAAATCCATTACCTGAGACATGTAATCAGTTCACAAGGCATCTCACCAGATCCAGATAAGCTCTTTGCAGTAAAAGACTACCCAGAACCTACAAACCTCAAAGAACTTAGAACTATCCTGGGCTTGTCTGGCTACAACAGAAAATTCATTTGCAACTATGCCAAGATTGCAGCTACACTGCACGCCCTCACCAAAAAGAGATGTGACTACCTATGGACTTCCAAATGCAAAGAGGCCTTTGAAATCTTGAAAGAAAAATGTATTTCTTCCCCAGTACTGACCTACCCAAGGTTCGATCAACCATTCAAGCTCTACACAGATGCTAGTTCCTTTGCAGTGGGCACTGTGCTGTGTCAAATCTAATATGGAACAGAACAAATTGTTTCCTATGTTGGACACTCTCTTTCATCAGCTGAGCAAAACTATGGCATCACAGAAAAAGAATGCCTAGCCATGGTCTTTGCTGTAAAGAAGTTTGACTGTTACCTTTGCTACTCCTCCTTCATGGCTATCGTAGATCACGCTGTCTTCAAACGGTTGTTCGAAATGAAGAAACCAGTAGGCAAGTTCACCCGATGGATTGCCATCTTGCAATGCTACAACTTTGAAATTCAATACTGAGCCAGAGACGGTATCCCTCCGCATCAGCCTCTCCAGATGAAGAAGCCTGCCTACAAGCTCTTCCTTTCCACGTCACAGATGAGCTCCCTGTGGACACTACTACAGCACCTCAAACTGCTTTGCTGCAACCAACTGCTTCTACAGAGAAAAGCGCCAATCCTCACTTATTGCAAGCAGCCAAAGAGCGTCTTACAATGTCTAATACTGATATCTACCTGGCGATGATTAAACTGCAACAAAGAACTGATCCTCGATTTACAGAAGTAATTACGTATCTAGAGACCGGAACTTTACCACAACAAAAGCAACAGCGCCAGGGTGTACTATTCTTTGTGTCACAATACTTTCTCAATGATGGTGTGTTTTTTCACATTTGGACCAAGGAAGGCAAGAACCATCACACGGATAGAACTCGTGTACAGCTAGTTGTGCCAGTCTCTCTAGTCACTGAAGTTCTTCAATTCATTCATGCCTCTCCACTTTTTAAGGTCATATGGGAATCCACAGAACTCTTGAAAAGACAAGGCTCCACTTCTTCTGGCCTCACATGAAGAAAGACATTGTCCAATTTGTTAAATCCTGCCAGCCCTGCTCACAAAGAAAGCCTCCTGCCAAACCGACAAAGGTACACATCATTCCAATGCCTGTAGCCACTGAACCCTTCCAAAGAGTCATCACAGACATTCTTGGCCCCTTGCCTACATGCCCTGACTCTGGCAACAAGTACATTTTTGTTTTTGTGTACTACCTAAGTATTTGGAACTAATCCCCCTAAAAGACATTAAAGCTGCCACAGTGGCAAGTGCCTGCTCCAGGAACTGTATTGTTATGTCTGTTGTGTATTATGTTGCAATTACTGGTATGGTTTGAAAATTCAATAAATTTTGATAATAAAAAAAGGAACTTTAGCATGTTAAAGTTCAGACTCTGCAGTGTTGTCACACACCAACTGACCCCCCCATGGCAGATTTTAGCTGAGAGCAGAAAAGAGAAGTGACCCTCTTACTAATCTACCCTATGTACTATACTAAGAAGTGTGGATGTAAATAGAAAGAACCAAATCTCCAATTGAAAAACCTATAGAACCTGCAAAATTTGAATAATAATGAGATTAATGAACTTTAAAATGCTCAAACATAAATTAAATCATTTTGATAGTTACATACTGTAGAGTATATATGGAGCTAAAAATAATTTTTATTCAGGTACTTGAAGGGAAGGGAGTCTTGTATGCCTCACAAATACAGTCTCTAGAAGAAATATCATTACTACAGTAATTTTTTTCTTCTAGCAATGAGAGTGTTTTTGTGAATGCATACTATTTGCAGGCTCCAAACAGTACCTGGGAGGCATGGTTATGTTATGTTCAAATATCTACATGTAACTTGTATTATGTATTATGATGTTCTCTTGAAGTTTGACTCTGTACTCTCCCGGGTCGTGCCTGAAAATAGTCTTTCTGGCCAGTGTACCTATCCGGTAAACAAAAACTAAATAAAATAAAAAAAATGGTCTGGGACATATTTAGGAAAAAGGTCCTGAAGTACTAAAGTACCAAGGGGGCATCTCTTCTAGCTTGGATTTCTGGACAATTATGAGAAGTGAAGGTGTGTACTGTAGACCATGTAGCTGCTTTGCACACTTCTAGCAAAGGTATACCCCTTACTGTTGCTAGTGTTGTAGACGCAGCCCTTGTGGAATGTGCCCTTAGGCCTTTTGGTAACTCCACCAGCTTTAGTGTATGAGGCGTTAATGGAAGAAGCAATCCAGTGACAGGCTGTCTTTTTTCCCCAGCAGTCTTACCTTTTCCTTCATCGCCTTAAGTGCCAAACAGTTGCCTGTTGTATTTTCTTAATTGTTCAGTTATTTGCAGATAAAAAAATAAAGCCCTCCTTACCTCCAGGACACAGTGTTTCTCCTCACCTACACTCGAGTGTGGCTTTGGAAAAACACAGGCAATGTTACAAACTAATGTATGTGAAATGCGGAAACCACCTTTGACAAAAATTTCACACTTGTTCTGAGCATGACCTTATCTCTATGAAACACAATAAAACTGGTGTCTGTACATAGCGATCACTGACTATCCACCCAGACATAATGGCCTCTAAATACACAATTATCCAGATCAAATAGTTGAGCCCTGATAAGCAGAGATTAAAGTGGTGACTTCATCACATTTGAAAGTAACAGACTCAGATCCCACAATGGGACTGGCTCAATTACAGGGAATACAAATGGTGTAAGCCTTTGAAAAACCTCTTAAATGGGCTGGTCCAGTGGCATGGGGGATTAAGGCACTCATGCCTCACCTGTGGCCATGCTAGTGACCCAGATTTGGAAGTAGGTAACTGGGGGTCAGCTGGGGAGGGGAAGAGGATTCAGCATCCTATGGACTGTTCTCCACTCTTGGGAAAGGAAGGCTTGAGACCTCCGCTGTCAATTGCCTCCCGATAGAGACTGGGTGGCAGTGCAGGTTGGAGTGGCATGTAGGGAGGGAACTGTGGGACTCTTGCCATGTGCTGTGTGCCTCCACACATACACTTTGATGTGTGTGCCTCAGCAGGGTGAGGGAGGAAAATCAGAGGAAAAATGAAGGTGCTGGTACCACTGAAGCCCTGGGCACCTGCTTTCTGCCTACACCACCACATGTGTGTCTCCAGATGGGACAAGGGACTACCCTTCCTGGCTTTGCCATGGGGCTAATCCTTGGGGAACTCTGAGGACCAGGTAAGTCCTGGGAAGTTGGTTGTCAGTGGATACCAGGGAGAGATAAAACCTTTATGGAAAAAATAAAGAAAATCCTCTTGAACACAGGATGAGCTACTAGGGGATATTTCTCTCCTTGTAGATTTAAAGGCAGACATCTGTTAAATGTACAGTACTTTAAAGATGGCTGGTTTTAGCACTTGTGTCTTTAGGGTAATCCAAAACCACTGATATGTCCACAGTTATTGCAGTGACATAGAAACATAGAAAAATGGAACTTATCAGCCGAAAAAGCATGCTTGGACCACTCAGTCTGCCCAGATGGTCCATACCTAGTTTGTCTCCACAGACCGTAACTGGTCTTCGGTGATCCTCACTCCTCCCTGCCTATTTACTAATATTCCCTGATGTCGATCCTACGCATGCTTGAAGCCCCCTACTGTCTTCTCCAGGCATCTATCACTCTTTCAGTGAAGCTGTACTTCCTCACATCCCTCTTAAACTCCCCCCTCCAGCTTCATTGCCTATATTTTGGTCCTTGTGCCTTTTCTCATTTGAAAGAGACTCCCCAACTGTGCCCTGTTCACCCCCATGAGATACTTGTAGGTCTCTATTATATCTCCTCTTGCGCTCCTCTGTTCCAGGGTGTACATGTTGAGATCCCTCAATCTCTCCTCATAGGGCTTTTGATGCAATCCCTGCACCATTTTAGTTGCCCTTCTTATGATTGCCTTGGATTATTTACACAGTTTTATTTTTTTAGAGAAACAGTTTTTTTGTCCATGAGGTGATGTAAGTTATATTTCAGCAATGTGTTGATGTCAGGAAGTCAGGTGTAATGATGATGGACTGTTAGAGAAAATGTGATATTAACTTTCAGAGGGGGTCACTTTGATAAGGGCAAGGTAGTTATGCTTGTGATAATGGGAATATTAGGAAAGTATGAGGTCTACATAGAAGTGGAGTACAAATATACACAGTTTCATAAGTATGTGCTCAGAGTGCAGGCAAATGTGATAAGCGTTTTTGTTTTAGAACTAAGTAAAAATATGCAATTAATAGAAAGATAAATAATTACATAGACATATAAATAGAGAGAGAGACACACACAGACAGGCAGAATAGAAATGGCAGTGAAGTATTGAAGTGACGCCAACCCTACTTCCACCCCGCAGACATGAACAGGCACTGGGGTGTGCCTTTGGGTCATTGCCCATAATGCTCACGCCATTTCACCTCACCCTACCCTGCAGACACAAACAAGAGTCGAGGTGTGCCTTGGGATTTTCAAACTTTACAATCACCACATTCCATAAGGAAATATGCTGAAATGGGTACAGTATAAGAGAATGGAGTGAACTGTGGGGTTGAAGAGTCAAAGATACACCTTAATACCTGTCACTGGCTATAGGGTGGGGATGGGAGTGGAATGGCATAAGCATTACTGTTGACAATCCCAAGTCACACCCCTGATGCCTGTCAGTCCCTACAGTGCAGGGTGTTATGGTCAGAAACCCTAATGCCCTGGGTGTTTCTTGCTATTTTCACTCCAAGTTTTCAGCATGGGCTTTTTGTGACCCCACCACATGAACAGTGACACTATTAGTTCATTAGCTGAAAGGAGATTTTGCACAGCGACTGTGTCATTTGGCACCACAGGTGCAAAAACACATTTTGAACAGGATGTAACAAATGACAGCTGTACATTTCTTGCTTCAGTAACTGCACAGCACACCTGTTGCATGACCTGCTTATTGACATTTTATATCTTCAATGCAATGTACTGCTGCTATGGCTGTATGGCTGAGAGGGACCTGGGCATGGTGGTGGATGTCAAGATGAACAACTTGGAGACTTGTAGGAAGGCAGCGGCCAAGGCCAACACGATGCTGGGATGCATCACTAGGGGGATCACTCCAGAAGGAGGGAAGTGATACTCCCTCTGTATAACTGCTTGGTGAGGCCGCACCTTGAGTACCGCGTGCAGTTTTGGAGGCCACACTTAAAGAGAGACATTGAACTCCTGGAGAGGGTCCAGAGGAAGGAAACCAAAATTATCTGGGGCTTGGGGGAAAGGACCTATGGAGAGAGGCTCAAAGAGCTAAATATGTACACACTGGAAGAGAGAAGGGACAGGGGGACATGATAGAGGTCTTCAAGTACATGAAGAGGGTAAATATGGGAGGAGCAGCCATGGTGCTCCGAAGGAAAGGGGGGGGTAACTAGAGGGCATGGGTGGAAGCTGGAGGGGTGACACTCAGGGGAGAAAGGAGTAGGTGCTACTTCACTGAGTGGGTGGTAGAACCATGGAATGCCCTGCCTGAGGGGTTGATGGAGGCAGAGACTGTGGAGGGATTCAAGAGGGGGTGGGACAGGTACAGGGGAAGGCTTGTGGAAGCAAAGTCCAATGACGCGGTAATACCCTGGACTGGGAAGGGAGAAGACCAAGAGGGCGTGGGCAGCAAGGTCAGCTCCCAGGATGGGGACTGACCAAATGAGCAGACACAAAAGCCCGCTAGGCCTATTCTGCTGGCATTTTTGTATGTTGGTATGCTTACTACACCAACAGCATGAACCATAAAACAGATGACTGCCATAACTAGGGAGGCAGTATAGCACAGTGGTTTAAGGTTCTTAACTGCAAATCCAGAGATCTGGGTTTGAATCCCACAGCCCCCACTTGCATACTGGGTGACCCTGAGTAAGTCACTTAACTTCCATGTGTTTCCAGGTTGCCCCTATAAACAAGCTTTCAGCTAAGTGTGCCACTCCTGGTTAAACAACTGAAAGAAAAAAAACACAATATATTATTTTTCTTGCTTTATTTTGCTACTAAAAGCTTTGACTAATACATCCATCCTTATTTATAGCTTATATGTCTGTGACCTAGGCAAAACTACACTTAAAATCTCACACATAAATAAATAAAATAACAGAATAACATTTATTTTAGCAGTATCTCCTTCCTTTTTAGGTGCCCATGACACTATGTACAGTATATGTATATTAATATCTTTTAACTTCAAAGCACTGAACCTATTCAAATGCAAAAAAACACAAGACTTTATTCTCTTCACACAATAGTGTTAAACTTTAGATCCCAGAATGGCCAAAAAACAATTTAGACTTCACTCTTGCATGCCACTGTCATCCCCACTTCTCATGCAAACAACACTCAATTACAGAAACCCTTTCATTTCTATGATATGCACTCTTACACCAGAGAGACATAAATCTTACAGAACTGCTAAAAAAAAACAATTTATCAAGACTGGATTTCTGAATTAAAACCTGCTGTTTACAGTACCTATGTAAATAATAGTTTACTGGCTACAAACGATGCTACAGACATGACATTAACAACATTTCTGTTTTACATGGAAAACATACATATAATGAACTTGTCATACAGGATTTGTGACCTTCTGTCTGCATGTATCTGACAAAGGAAAAGACACCTGCTTGATCCTTTTTTTTCTATTTTATTTTTATGCCCAACTTGCCCATACTGTAAGAGCCAAATAACACTCTTAGAAAGGACATGTCAAATTTGACTACAAATTCGTTAATTTTTAACACAGCAGTTAGTGCGGTTAGGGAAAACACAGTGTGTGTTAAATTTAAAACATGCAATGTGTTAAATAAATTTAACACAGTGGTGTGTTAATTGTTCAACACACAAATGTGTAGCTTTTACTAACACTGGTGTGTTGAATTCTTAACACATTTATGTGTTACAATGTCCATACTGAATACGTTATTTCAACACACAAGTGCGTTGAATTTTAAACATATTTATGTGTTACAACGTCCATATTGAATGTGTTATTTCAACACATAAGTGTGTTGCATTCTCAAGTATTTTAATCTTGCATTAAATGGAAAATGCCATTGCTAATCAAAAAATTCACAAATCATTGTGAATGAATTGTAACTTGAGTGTTTACAGGCCTCATCATATAACCAACAAAGCCACATGCACAGCAAACCTACACAGGTAACATGCCCTTGTTAGAGCTCATCAAAATACTGTATTTGCATCATGATCTAGTGTTTTGAGGGTCTTACTTTTTAATGTTATGGGGAGCCCATAGTAGAGAAGAGAATAGCTACAAAAGAGAATAACCCTAGAACAAATTGCCTGGGACAAAGGTTACCTTGGAAAGATATTGATGATGCAGCCAAATTTGAAAGAAAAACACAATTGCAAACACCAAATTAAGCAAAGCATCATGGGAAGTATATGCAAATTAACATGAAGGAATTTACACTCGCTCAACTCTAAAAAAAGTATACATTTTAACATGTATAGAAATATTGTTAAAGCTGTAAAATAAAATAAAAATCACAATACTGCTTGCAAAAGCATTCTAATTCATTACTGTAATACAGCACAATATCATTTCTGGGTACAGTTGATCAACTAAATTAAGTGTTATTTTGTTAACACATTTATGAGTTAATATTACACACACTGGCTGGGATATTCAAAAGGGTTGCGCTTGATGCAACAGTGTTGCACCATGCACAACCCACTGATGTGCCCTGGCACAATATTCAAACGGGGGTTGTGCCTGGCACAAATCCCGATGCACCGGAGCACATCAGTAATGTATGCGGCGTAGGTGGGGGAGGCATGCCCATGCATACTCTGCACATCCCAATATTCAGCCTGGGATGTGCTGAGTCAATGCATGCACAACCCCTACTTGTGCTACACACAGGTGAGCCAAAAAAAAAAAGGAACAACGACTGGCCACCCACAGGTGAGCTGCCATATTGCAGGGTGCAACATGGCAGCTGCCACCTATGAGTGGTCACCCAAGCTCCGGCTGCACCTCCATGGTGGTGCCCCCCATGCTCGATCATGGGCATCTGTGTAAATAAATTCACATCCTATATCCCTGGTGGTCCAGTGGACTGCTTGCAGCCCGATCGCAGGCTTAAGCAATTCACGTCCTATATCCCTGGTGATCCAGTGGACTGCTCGCAGCCTGATTGCAGGCATTTGTATGAAAAAATAAAGTCCAATATCCCTGGGGTCTAAGCGGTACCCCTCTCACCTACCCACTGAGCCCCACCGCACTCCCCGGTCAGCGGCAGGCGGCACCTACTCATCTGTCGACTGACACCTAGGTAGAGCTGTCAGCCCTGGTCCACGAGCGCGAGCCAATAGGGCGTAGTCTGCACTGCAATACACAGTCCAGATATGTGAATGGATCCATTCACATATCTGGAATGTGCAGATGCCGGGCTGCATGCCCATCGGCTCACACTGTGGACCAATGGGCATACAGGCCTTCCTACGTGTCGGTCAGTGGGGCAGCAGGTGGGTGGGTGTTACCCGCCACTGACCGAAGGGGAGGGGGCAGGGGCCCAGTGGCGGGTGGGGAGAGGGTACCGCTGGACCACCAGGGATATTGTACTTTATTTTTTTCATACAAATGCCCGAGATTGGGCTATGAGCAGTCCACTGGACCTCCAGGGATATGGGACATGCTTTATTATATACTTAAGCCCGAGATCCGGTGTGTAGCAGTCCACTGGACCACCAGGGATATGGGTCATTATTTAAATCTACATATGCCCACGATCAGGAAGAGGGGCACATTGCCGCACTGTGTAGGGGGTGTCGGTCCCCGATGGCTGTTGCCTGGCAGGGCGCCAGGCACAAGTCACTGGGGATTGGTGCACCTGCATGCAAATGAGGCCATAATGACATGCAAATGGCCCCATTTGTGCCTTGCATTCATTATGGCCCCATTTGCATGTGCACTTTTGAATATTGCGGTTGTTGCATGTAGCGCAAGGGAACTTGCACTAGCGCATCCCCCTGCTCAACTCTGGCCACTTGCGCTGGCACAGTGCCACTGCACCATGTGCACTACGGATGGCCAGGGTGCGATATTCAATGATACTGTGCCATGGCGCAGCTCAGTTGAATGTCGCCCAGTCAACGCCCCTGCGCAGCCAAGCTGTGCTGCGCCCAGGCTTGCGCCACAGCCTGGCGCAGTCTGAATATCCGAGCCACTGTGCTAAACTGTTATTTACACACTTACAGTGTAAAAAATAACACTTACAAAGTGTCATTTTTATGGTGATTGTGTGCATGTGCAAGAAACATATTGCGGCAGCTTCCTCCAGAAGCAGGTTATGGAGGCGCGGCACTGTTGTGGCCAGTGCCCCCACAGCCTTTAAAGGCTTGGCCCACTTTCTCCAATGCCGTGGCATGCTGCTGCTGACACTAGTTCAGCCAGCATGCCATCACCTTGTAAAAAATTAGCCGCTGCAATCAGAGGCCATCTCGTCATTGCAGTGTCAGCCATTCGCTGCAATGAGGGAGCGACCTGTCATTGCAGGGTGGAACCTTGGTACTCCGATATTGTTTGGGAACATAGTGGCAGCTTGCCGCTGTGTTCACAAACAATATAAGTGAGCTCCCATGCTAAGGGAGTGCCCAATCCCCATCGGCAACATGTGCCCCTCCCCACAACAGCATGTTTTTGCTGACGGGGGCCCCAATCTCCGTCGGCTTCCATCCCCGGTGCTATAAGTTGGTGACAGGGGAGCCCACTCCCTGTTGGCATTATGTCCCCCTCCCACTTTGATGTGCTAATGGGGGTCCCACTCCCTGTCAGCATAAGTCCCCCTGAAACATTAGCAGGAGAGTTGTGCCGAGGGGGTGCCCAATCCACCTCGGCTGTGTCCCCCCGCTTTTTGTGCCCGGCGGGGTGCCCAATCCCTGTCGGCTACAGCTGGTCACCCCAACAGTCAGTTGGCATGCTGGGAGCCCACCCCAACATGCCAAATGTCCAGAAATGACCCTGTCAAAAAAAAAAGTCCTGCAATGTCTTTTTTTTTTGTATCTGTAAAGCAAAAAAACGATCCCTCGTCGAGTCCGATAGCCCCTCCCAACCCGCGCCCCACCCTCTGCACACCCTGCCTCCTCACACCCACCCCCCACCCCATGCTTACCTCTGGAGCCCAGCACAATGATCTTGGTGGACCGGGAATACGTCTGCAATCTTTAAAGCCAGCTGCGAACTGAAGAAATGCCAGTAAGCTGTATAATGGCATAGATAGGGTTTTTTCAACTATGATGCATATCCTGGGCATTTTTTGGATGTTTGGCACCAAATTTTCAACATGTGGTTTTTTGGAGCCCTCCTCATGAATTCTGCCACTGTCATGGCGTTATTCAGCCCAGAAAGGTGATTTCGCAGTCACTGCACGGAATCACCTTTTGGGACTAATTAATGAAATGACAGTGCCAATGTTCATGAGGTGGGCTCTCGAAAAGGCTATGTTGCAAATTTGTTGGAAAAAATTCAAAAAATGACTGTTTTATGAGTGTGCTTTGCGCAGTTGCTACGCTCGCTCGTAACTTTGCGAATTTGCAATATTTTCACTCCAGATTTTCAACATTGGCATTTTTCCACACCTCCTTGTGAACAGTACAGCTGTCATTTTTCACATCCTGGCCAAAATGTGTTTTCACACTTCCGGCGCAGAATAGCGCGGTCACTGTGGGACATCAGTGTTTGGGACAGATTACAAAAATGTCAGTGACATTGTTCATGAGCAGAGGGCCTAAAATGCCTATGTTGAACATTTGGTGATGATGCTTTATAAAATGACTGTGTTATGAGTGTGCGTTGCGCAGTTTGCACGCCCGCTCGTAAGTTTGCAAATTTATATCTTCACTTCAGATTTTTAACATTGCCATTGTTCTGCACCTCCTTATGGACTGTACAGCTGTCACTTTTCACATCCTGGCTGAAATGTGTTTTCTCATTTCCGACGCAGAATAGCGCTGTTGCTGTGGGAAATCTGTATTTGGGAGACATTATGAAAATGACAGTGATGCTGTTCATTAGCAGAGGTCCTAAAATGCCTGTGCTGAAAATCTGGTGATGAAAGTCCATAAAATGACTGTGCTACAAGCATGCGTTGTGCAGTTTCCATGCACACTTGTAACTTCACAAATTAGTAATATTTTCACGCCACATTTTCAGCACTGGCATTTTTCCACACCTCCTTATGAACAGTACAGCTGTCATTTTTCACATCCTGGCCAAAATGTGTTTTCACACTTCCGGCGCAGAATAATGCAGTCACTGTCAGAAATCAGTGTTTGGGACAGATTAGGATTGAGCGAGTAAGGGAGTGAGGGAGTGACTGAGCTCAACTGAGCTCTGTCAGGACTGTTGTGGATTTCTTTGTGGGCAGGAAAAGGTGCCAATGTAGGCAGGAGCCCAGTACAAAAGGGCAGCCTGCAGTGCCAGGAGACATGGAACAAGCGAGTGAGAGAGGGGGAGTGAGTGAGCTTAATGGAGCACTGTTGGGACTGCTGCAGATTTCTTTGTGGGCAGAAAAAGGCAGCAAGCAATGCACGGAGGGGCCCAGTACAAAAGGTCAGCCTGCAGTGGTGAGAGAAACAGGATGAGCGACTGAGAGAGGGGAGGGGAGTGAGCCAGCTCAACAGAGCTCTATTGTGACTGCTGCAGATTTCTTTGTGGGCAGAAAAGGGTGACAATGCACGCAGGAGCCCCATATAAAAGGGCAGCCTGCAGTGCTGGCAGAAACAGAACGAGTGAGTGAGAGAGGGGGAGTGAGAGAGGTCAATGGAGCTCTGTTGGGACTGCTGCAGATTTCTTTGTGGGCAGAAAAAGGAGCCAACAGAGGCAGGAGCCCAGTACAAAATGGCAGCCTGCAGTGCCAGGAGAAACAGAATGAGTGACTGAGACAGGAGGAGTGAGCGACCTCAACGGAGCTGTGTCAGGACAGCTGTGGATTTCTTTGTGGGCAGAAAAAGTGCCAACGCAGGCAGGAGCCCAGTACAAAAGGGCAGCCTGCAGCGCTGGGAGAAACACAATGAGCGAGTGAGAGAGGGAGAGTTTGTGAGCTCAACAGAGCTCTATTGTGACTGTTGCAGATTTCTTTGTGAGCAGAAAAAGGCAGCAATGCAGGCAGGAGCCCCGTACAAAAGGACAGCCTGCAGCACCGGCAGAAATGGACTGAGCGAGTGAAAGAGGGGGACTGAGCGAGCTCAGAGAAGCTGTGCCAGGACTGTTGCAGAGTTCTTTGTGGGCAGAAAAAGGCACCAACAGAGGCAGGAGCCCAGTACAAAAGAGCAGCCTGCAGCACCAGGAGAAACAGAATGAGTGATGAGATGGGAGAGTGAGCGACTTCAATGGAGCACTATCATGACTGCTGTGGATTTCTTTGTGGGCAGAAAAAGGTGGCAACTCAGGCAGGAGACCAGTACAAAAGGCCAGTCTGCAGAGTCAGCTGAAATGGAATGAGCGAGTGAGAGAGGGGAGTGAGCAAATTCAACAGACCTGTGTCAGGACTGCTGCAGATTTCTTTGTGGGCAGAAAAAGCCAGTACAAAAGGGCAGCCTGCAGCAGCAGGAGACACAGAATGAGTGAGTGAGGGAGGAGGAGTAAGTGAGCTCAACAGAGCTCTGTTGGGACTGCTGCGGATTTCTTCATGGGCAGAAAAAGGCAGCAATGCATGCAGGGGCCCAGTACAAAAGGGCAGTTTGCAGTGGCAGGAGAATCAGAATGAGCGAGTGAGACAGGGGAAGTGAGTGACCTCAACTGAGCTCTGTCGGTACAGCTGCAGATTTCTTTGTGGGCAGAAAAAGGTACCAGTGCAGGCAGGAGCCCAGTACAGAAGGACAGCCTGCAGCTTTGGGAGAAACACAATGAGTGAGTGAGAGAGGGGGAGTGAGCGAGCTCAACAGACTTCTATTTTGACCGTTGCAGAGTTCTTTGTGGGCAGAAAAAGGCAGCAATGCAGGCAGAAGTACAGTACAAAAGGCCAGTCTGCAGCAACAGCAGAAATGGAATGAACGAGTGAGAGAGGGGAGTGAGCAAGCTCAACGGACCTGTGTCGGGACTGCTGCAGATTTCTTTGTGGGCAGAAAAAGCCACCAATGCAGGCAGAAGCCCAGTACAAAAGAGCAGCCTGCAGTGGCGGGAGAAACAGAATGAGCGAGTGAGAGACAGGAGAGTGAGCCAGCTCAACAGAACTCTATCGTGACTGCTGCAGATTTCTTTGTGGGCAGAAGGAGGAGGCAATGCAGGCAGGAGCCCAATACAAAAGGGCAGCCTGCAGTGCTGACAGAAACGGAATGAGTGAGTGACAGAGGGGGCGTGACCTAGCTCAGTGGAGCTCTGTCAGCACTGCTGCAGATTTCTTTGTGGGCAGAAAAAGGCACCAACAGAGGCAGGAGCCCAGTACAAAAGGGCAGCCTGCAGTGCCAGGAGAAACAGAATGAGCATGTGAGACGGGGGAGTGAGCGACCTCAATGGAGCTCTGTCGGGACAGCTATGGATTTCTTTGTGGGCAGAAAAAGGTGTCAATGCAGGCAGGAGCCCAGTAGAAAAGGACAGCCTGAACCACCAGGAGAAACACAATGAGCGAGTGAGAGAGGGGAAGTGAGAGAGCTCAACGGAGCTCTATCATGACTGCTGTGGATTTCTTTGTGGGCAGAAAAAGGCAGCAACACAGGCAGGAGCCCAGTACAAAAGGCCAGCCTGCAGCACCGGCAGAAACAGAATGAGCGAGTGAAAGAAGGGGAGTGAGCAAGCTCAACAGACCTGTGTCAGGACTGCTGCAGATTTCTTTGTGGGCAGAAAAAGCCACCAACAGAGGCAGGAGCCCAGCACAAAAAAGCAGCCTGCAGCGCCAGGAGAAACAGAATGAGTGAGTGAGAGAGGGGGAGTTAGTCATCTCAATGGAACTCTGTCGGGACAGCTGCGGATTTCTTTGTGGATAGAAAAGGGTGCCAACACAGGCAGGAGCCCAGAACAAATCAGTAGCCTGCAGCACCGGGTGAAACACAAAGAGTGAGTGACACAGAGGCAGTGAGTGAGCTCAACGGACCAACGCAATCAACATTCGGCATTGACGAATGCTTGTTTTACACTGTAGTTGTGTAAATCACTGTTTTCATAAGTATGACACAATTTTGAGTTAATGTTACACACACTGTGTTAAACAGTGATTTACACATTTAAAGTGTAAAAAAATAATTAATTTCTTAGAGTGTATTGACATGCTTAAAGTTAAAAAAAATCATGATGTCGATGTGTGTGCGTGTTTAGGGGGCTGATATGCCTAGATGCAGTTTCAGGCACTCCTTAATTACTTCCCCAGGCAGCTCTGATAGTTGTTCCAACATGATAGATCCACCTCATGCCCCCCCCACGAATAAAAAAAAAGGTGGGGGTGGATCTTTAGGAGCTTATGTGTGTGTGTGTGTATTTTTTGGGGGGATATGCCTAGATGCAGTTTCAGACACTCCTTAATTACTTCCCCAGGCAGCTCTGATAGTCAGTAGTTCCAACATGATAGATCCACCTCATGCCCCTTCCCCGAAAATGAAAGCATAGTGCTTGCAACAGACCTTAGGAACATCAAATTTTTTGATGTCAGCTTTGATCTGTTCAGTCTTACCTTTTTCCTGGCTCAGTTTATGATATCAGTGAAAAGAGAGTAGGAATGAAAAACACCCAGCCTTTTGCTTCTACAAGTAGTTGTTGATTGCAGATGGTATATTTTAACATGTGCAAGGCAACTCCACCCACAACTTCCCTAACACAGACAAATGACATCAGTGCTCCCTGATGTATTAACATCCTGTTTCTAGTGTCCCTGGTAAAATAAAATACAAAATGCAGTTGAGATTTTTTTTTATGTCAGCTCTGATCAGAATGGCTTTTAAAATCACCCATTGTTTTCTTGTTCAGTGTTTTCTTCTCTCCTTTTACTGATAGTACAAAATGAGCTGTAGCTATTTCTTCCAACAATGCATGAAAGAAAACCCTATGATATATATCACTGTTTTGCAAAATGTAGCCCTTACAATTTTTTCTTATTTGCAAGGCAGCATATATTTATCCTAACAAATATGTCCTACTGCCACATTCAAAATACTATCCCCTACCTACTTGCCACATATAAACTCAATTATATTAAAAAAAAATTCTAGGCACTTAATCATTATTCCTTCCTCACTCCCATTTACAACACTGCTACACTTATATATAATACATACTTCTCAAACTTAAAAGCAAAAATACACTTTATCATTAAAGGACTGTATTTACCAAGTACTGTGCCCATGATTAAAATAATTTAAATCACAGTTTAATAAAAGGCAAAACAGATCATCCTTTTTATCAGTGTTCCTATTGTCTGACAGGCAGGAGGAATGCACTTCATTTTTAAAATTTTAGCACCAGCTGAAATGTGTTCAAACCTCCAGAACTACTTAAGAAATCAGAAGAAAGACATATTTTATACCAAAAATACATTTTTAGACTTGATGGACATCTGAAAATGAAAGCATAGGGCATACAACAAACCTTAGGAACATCACATTTTTAATGTCAGCTCTGATCTGTTCAGTCTTACTTTTTCCTGGCTCAGTTTATAACATCAGTGAAAAGAAAGTAGGAAAAGAAAACACCCAGCTTTTTGCTTCTACAAGTAGTTGTTAATTGCAGCTGGTATATTTTAACATGTGCAAGGCAACTCCACCCACAACTTCCCTAACATGGACAAATGGCATCAGTGCTTACTGATGTGTTAACATTCTATTTCTAGTGCCCCTGATAAAATAAAATAAAAAATACAGTTGAGATTGTTTTTATGACAGCTCTGATCAAAATAGCTTTTAAAATCACCTATTGTTTTCTTGTTCAATGTTTTCTTCTCTCCTTTTACTGATAGTACAAAATGAGCCATAGCTATTTCTTCCAATACATGAAAGAAAACCCTATGATATATATCACTGTTTTCCAAAATGTATCCCTTACATTTTTTCTTATCTGCAAGACAGCATATATTTATCCTAACAAATCTATCCTACTGCCACGTTCAAAACACTATCCCCTACCTACTTGTCACATATAAACTCAATTATATTAAAAAAATAAATTCTAGGCACTTAACCATTATTCATTCCCCAGTCCCATTTACAACACTGCTACACTTGTATATATAATACATACTTCTCAAACTTAAAAGAAAAAAATACACTTTATCATCAAAGGGTTGTGTTTACCAAGTACTGTGCCCATGATTAAAATAATGTGAACCCCTCCCCCAAAAAATGTACCCTCACGTGAAACTGCATGTTTAACTGTAAAGATAATTAAAAACTGTATTTCTAAATGCATTACTAACACCAATGCTTTCAAAGTTTTGAAACTACTTAAAGACAAACTCTCTCTCTCTGTGTATATATATATATATATATATATATATATATACATATATATACATATATATATATATATATATATATACACACACACACATACATATATATATATATATATATATATATATATATATATATATATATATATATATATATATATTTTGATTATGGTAAACAAATATTGTTAATCCCAAAAGCTGAATTTTATGTTTTCAGTATATAAATGTTTAAGAAAAACCTGTGGCTCTTTCAACTTGAATCAGAACGCTGTGTCTATTGTTTTCCTTGAGAGCTGTAGTTTCAGGCACTCCTTAGTTACTCTTTCCTCCTGAGGCTCCAGGTGGCTCTGATTCTCATTTGTTCCAAGGATTTTTAAGTCAAGTTGAAGGCATTTAGTAACTTCTGTTCTACTAGTCCTTAATAAAATGCAGGGGCTCCACAACTCGATCACTCCACAGACTTGTTCTGTTACTTGGTCCAGGTCCCAAACTAATATGTCTTGTTCCAACGTGATAGACCCACCTCATGCCCCTCCCACATGACTCAAAAAAAGGGTGGGTGGATCTTTAGGAGTGTATGTGTGTGTGTGTTTTGGAGGGGATATGCCTCGATGCAGTTTCAGGCACTCCTTAATTACTTCCCCAGGCAGCTCTGATAGTCAGTTGTTCCACCATGATAAATCCACCTCCTGCCCCCCCACATGAATTAAAAAAAGGTGGGGGTGGATCTTTAGGAGCTTCTTGGGTGGAGGTAGGGGTGGATCTTATGCCCCCAAAAAACTAATGCTGCCTCTCACTACTCAGGTTCCAGTTCCTGTACCGCCCATTTAAGAAAGAAAATAGTACCTTGCAACTGTTGACTAACATATAAGCATATTTATTTGAAGGCGGAAAATATTTCTTAGAGGAGGGTAAGGCAGAGGAGACTATTTACACCTTCAGTCAGTTCCATGGACAGGAAACATGACATCACTCCTTTTGTACACGCAAAACATCTGCAGGCTCTGCCTACTGCAGCCATAAAAACTACAATTCCTACAGAAATTCACTCCTACAAGACCCCTGGGGACAGTCTCCATTTTAGGGTCCCCAAAGGTACTGATTGGTCCAGACTAGTAGTCCAGAACCAAGATGGTGGCGAGTAGCAGAAAGTCTATGCTGCAAAGGAAGGCAGGTTAGACAAACTATGACATTATTATTATTAAAGCAGATAAGCAGTAGAGAATCACAGATCCTTATAAAGCTCCCTGTGCACAATTAGCGATGGCAGAATGAAGCAGCTGTATTGCAGCCTGGGTGGGACTCGAGCCTGAAACCACTTGGCCCCCACCCAGATTAATTATAAACCACGAAAATAACACCTCTTAAAGAGACAGGCACAGAGGCTAACAGGGCACTCACATGCAAGCACTTTTTAACTGTTTAGACACAGACACCAGCCTGGCAGTGGGCACTAGGCAAGCCCAGGAAGACATTTTAGGAACCCCCATTTGTAGGGGGTTTACATATAGGCTGAAATATGAAGGGTGTAGCCAGTAACTAGGTCCAAAGGGCACATGTAAAAAAGGAGGAGAGAAAAGCTGTAAGTCCCTACAGAAGGACAGAGGGTAAAAGCTTTGGGGCAGTGCTGCAGGTTTACAGCCCTTATAGACATACAGATTCAATTGTAAAGCACTGGGGAATATTTGGAGACTGAGACAGGGGGGATGTGAAGGCCAAGGCAAGGAGGCAGGTGGGAGAATGGAGGGGTGGAGTGGAGAGGTTGGGATGACTGGGGTTGGGGGCACAGGGAGTTGGGGAGAATTGTGATCTGCAATGGGTGTGGGGCAGCAGTTTTTAAGGGAACCTGGTGGAAGGTGGGGGTTGTCCAGTATGCAGGATGTTTAGACAACTTACACTGAAGATAGTGAGCTTGAGACAGGAACTGGGGGGAAGGGACAGGTACGAGAGGCTGAAGAAGAGAAGGGGCACATGGGCAAGGAGGGTTCCATTGCAAGATAGACCAGGCTGCCATGGGCTGAAAGGGGGCAGTTGGCCGGGGGGGCAAGTCCTCAGGGTCCTGGGAGCACCAAAAGGGGTTGTTGGCAGGTGGTAGGGAACACAGGTAGATGGAGAGGAAGTAGGAAAGAGGTTCAGGATAAGCAGAGGCAGGAAGGGATTTTTTTATTTATTTATTGAAATCTTTCACCAGGAGAGCACACTGTGCAACAAGATGCTCGTCTCATGGTGCGACCGTGGGGGGGGGGGCTATAGGGGAGAAAAGTGTACATGATGCAGAGTAGTTGCGTTGTATACATTGTTACATGGATAAAGGTGGCATTAAATACTTTGTTTACATGAAGAGAGAGACATTTATATACTTGTTCCACAATGAGGGTGACATTACATTTTTCTACAACCATACATACATACGTGCCTACTTCCTAGCATTAGTTTGAATTATATTACATAGTGTTGACAGAATAGAACTAGAAGTCTGGAAGCTTTAGGACAGGGAGTGGGGACTAGGTCTGAATAGGTTACACAATTCATAGATGACTGTACTAATTAAGGGAGGATATTTGACAGGGAGATAAGCAGCAGTGCAGAAAGGGGCAAGTGCGTGGGTTTGTAAGGCAGCTATAAGCCAGTCTTTGTGGTTGATAGCCAAGCTGCTGGTTGGGCCACGTAAGGAGAATTGGGAAGCTATTGGGGGTTAGAAGCAGGAAGAGGGAATGGGGAGGAGGTCAGAGGCATGTACAGTTTGGAGCATAGAAGTTAGTGAGGGCAGAGGATAGAGAATGCTTGGAGGAGGAATGGTGGATTTGGGCTGGCAGGTCATTCCAGAGCATAGGTAGATGGTAAGAGAAGGCTGATTGGCCTGCAGAGGTCTTTTGGTGAGGGATTACCAATAGCCGGGGGTCAGTAGACCTGAGGGCATGAGAGGGGGTTGGTGGTGAAGATAAGGAGGTGACAAGGTAGGGCGGAAGGGAACCGTGCCAGAAGTTAGAAACAAATTTAGCACTGTGAAGTAGTCGCCAGTTGCACAGGGATGGTAGGGCCAATGAATGGAAAAGCCCGCAGTGGTGGGTACAAGGGGGGTGTCAAGGGCAAAATGGCAGAAAGCATTGAAGAGGGGGTCCAGTCTGGATAAGGTGGACTTGAGGGCAAAGCTGTAGACTATATCGCAGTAGTCAAAGGAGGGCAGTATCATTTTCAGAATGATTTCGCGTCTAACAGGTAGTGGGAGACAGGTGCAATTTCCATAGAGAGCGCCAAGCTTAGGTCACAGTTTTTTCAGGATAGCCTCCATGTTGGTGGAGAAGGAAAGGTGATGGTCAAGCCAGACCCTCAGGTTCCTAAAGGAGGACACATCTTCTAGGTCTGTACCATCAAGTGTATGTAAGGTCAGTGGAGAAGTAAGTCTGGATAGTCTCTGTCTAGTGCCAAAAGCCATGGAGACTGTCTTCTTGACATTGAGGGAGAGTTGGTGGGAGTTAAACCAGTGCTATACCTTGTTGAATTCAGTCTGGAGATTGAAGGTGACTTCTTCTTGGGTCCGGCCAGAGGTAAAGAGGACTGTGTCATCTGCATACATATGTAATGAGGTAGTAGAGCAAGTTTTTGGCAGATCATTTAGTAGGATGAAAAAGAGAATAGGGCTGAGCACTGAGCCCTGTGGAATGCCAGTGGTACTAGGGAATGGGGGTGTGGTGCAGTCAGCTATTTTTATAGACTGGGTTCTGTCTAGCAGGTAGGCTCTGAACCAGTTTGTGGCCATCGCGGATAACACAGCATCAGATAGGCAAGATAATAACAGGGGGTGGGATACCATGTCGAAAGCTTTGGCTAAGTCGACGAAAATTGCTGATGTAATTTGGCCTTTGTCCATCCCTGAGAAGAGAGAATTAGTGAGTCTTAGTAGGGAGGTGGTGGTGGAGTGGTTTTTCTAAAACCTGACTGGAAAGGTGTGAAGAAGTTGGTTTCAGAGAGAAAGTGTGAGAGTTGTGAGGGCACGAGGTGTTCCTGGAGTTTAGCGGGTGGGGGAGGGAGATGGGGTGGTAGTTTGCAGTGGTAGTGGAGTCTCCTCCTTTGGATAGTGGTAGGACTGTGGCATGCTTCCACTCCTTGGGAATTGATTCAGTGGAGAACAAGAGATTTAACAGGGCGGCGAGGGGTGCAGCTATGGCAGGGGCAGATAGGAAGAGAAGTTTGGTGTCTAGACCGTCAGGCAATTTTCACTTGGTGGGGTTCAGGGAGAGATGGGTGTCTAAGGTTTCCATGGGGGAGATGTGCCTGAAGGAGAAGGAGTTTAGGCTGGGCAGTGAAGGGGTTTCTGCCCTGAGATTGGGCGGAGTTACTGCTGGAAGAGAGGCCAGAAGGGTCGTTGCACAAGTAGTGAAGTAGAGGTTGAACTTGGAGGCAACCAACTGGGGGTCGGAGAGGGGGGCCCCTTGAAAGAGTAGGGGGGGATTTGTTGTTGGGGGAAAAAAAGGGAGCTGATGACTTTCCAGAATTTAGATGGCCTATCAAGATTGGCATTTGGAATGTTGTTAAAATATTCGGCCTTGGCTAAACGGGTGGCCTTTGTGCACTTGTTTCGGAGCATGCGGTAGGTGATGTTGTCACCTGGGAGGAGCGTAGTTTTGTAATTTCGCCACGCCCTGTCACAGGCTGTTTGGTATGCTATAAGCTCAGGGGAAATCCAGGGAAGGTGAGTCCCTCAGACCCTAGTGCTGCGCAGGGGGGCATGTTTATCCCAGGTGCTAAGGAAGGTGTTCCAGAAGTGTGTAAGGGCAACATCCATGTTAGTACTTCTAAGTATGAGGTCCCAGTTAGAGTGAGCTAGTTCTTCCAGGAGAAGGGAGAGGTTTAGAGATTTAAATGACTGTTGGAATAGAAATTTGGGAGGGGATTTCATCCGGTGGATTTTGCGGACTTAGTAGGTGATATAATGGTCGCTTATGGAGTCAGGGAGTATACCAGAGCTGACGACATGGTGGGGATGAGAGGTGAGTGCCCAGTCAAGTAAGGAGTGGTTGCTGGTGTTAGGGTTTGAGCGTGTCGGTTCCGAGATGGTTTGGGTAAGGTTGAAAGCAGTTATCTCGGAACGAGCTTTGTTAAAGGCGGGGGATGACCAGTTGTGGTTAAAGTTGCCCATAATATAGAGTTCACCTGACTGGACTAGGCACATTAGGTAGTTTAGAAGGTCGATGGCTGTTGCAGTCAGGGTAGCCGGGCAGCAACAAATATCAGCCACAAAGATATGGAGTGAGGAAGGAGAGGACAGTTTGAGCGTGAGCAGTTCATAGGCTTTGGGCTCAGCTTTAGCGAGAGTGACAGAAAAATGTAAGTCTGAGCTGATGTAGATAGCCACTCCTCTGCCTCGGGTGGGTCGGTCTTGCCGAGTGATAGTAAAACCTGGAATGGCGATGGCTGGGTCCTGAGAGTTTGGGTTTAGCCAGGTCTCAGATACAATGATTATGTCATGGGCATGGTGAGAGGCTAGAACCTGGAGCAGATCATGCTTAGGGACTAGGTTTCGAATGTTTAGGTGGAGTAAACGTAGGCCCCAGGGGAGGGAGCCAGCCTGAGTGTCAGTGGTGGCATTGGCAGGGGGCGTTAGTCGTTGGGTAGGAAGGACAGGGAGCTGATGTTGGGCTGGGGTTTGGGTGTATGTCCTCAGCTGCCAGAAGTAGTGAGGCAAGGGTTAAGTGGTGACGAAGGTATGTAAATACACCATGATTTAGTGGGGAGCATGGGAGTTAATATGGTGGAGGGTAGCCAAAAGGCAGTCATAGGAGTAGAGCAAGGGGGTGGGGCTCATAGGGAAGCAGGACCAGGTAGTGTCTGGGAGAGATACTGTGGCCATTTGGGGGGCATTTGTAGGATGGGTTAATACAGCATGGGAGGGGGGAGGAGCAGGGTAGCAACTTATAGGAGATGTTAATGGGGATAAGCAAAATAGGAAGGAGGAGATCAGGAATAGGTTCCTTGCTGACTGAGCCATAATTGAATAGCATACAGGAGGCACCGAATTTGCCCGTGATGCGCAGGGGAGAAGAGGAGTGGGCGAAGGACTGCTAGGATGACAGCTAGGGGGAAGGCGGACAGTAGGAGGGGTGATGCTTGGCGCCAATGAGATAGGAGTGGGTAATCAGGGTGGGGCAAGTAGTGTATTTAATAGGTGGCCTGGGAGGGGGTGGTTTCTGTGCTCGCTCCTTTCCCCAACCACTCCCCCTCCACTACTTTTACATCCTCCCACTGCCTCCTGCATTGTGTCACCTCCTGCCCCCTCCGAACATGTTTTGGCCCTCCTCCCCCTTTGTTTAGTGTGTTTGTGCCAACTTGACCTACTTCTCTGCCCCTCCCCACTTTTACACCACCGTCTTCCCTCTCTCCTTGAACTGGGGAGGGCAGGGGTAGGAGGTTGGAGACAACAAACAGGTATGCAATACTGGTTGATGAAACAGAGCAGGAGGTTGGGGAAGCCACTGTAGAAGAAGAGTCAGGTGATCAGGAGGGAAGGGGGAATAAACAGTTCAAGGAGAGAGGGGAAAACGGTGGTGTAAATGTGGGGAGGGGCAGGGAAGTAGGTCAAGTTGGCACAAACACACTAAACAAAGGGGGAGGAAGGCCAAAACATTTTGGGAGGGGGCAGGAGGAGGCACAATGCAGAGGGCAGTGGGAGGATGTAAAAGTAGTGAAGGGGTAGTGGTTGGGGAAAGAAGTGAGCATAGAAAGGACGGAGGAGGAGGAGGACAGCAGGTGGAGGTGCAATTGGAGGAGAAAGGAGGGGGAAGGGCAGGATATGACAGCAGAGGACACTGAGGAAAAGGGGTTCATGGGAGGGCAAACTATGAGGCAGTGCAAGGGATGGGGGAGTGGGTACTTGTATTACGGGATTCTATGCTCAGAGGGGTGAGATGGGGCGGTAAGGGAGCAAGGAAGAGCAGAACCTGGGTGGAGTGTATGCCTAGTATGACAGTGGGGAGAGTAGGGCAGTGCATTCAGAAATGTGTGGAGAAGGTGGGAAGGAAGCCTCATATCATTGTACACCTAGGAACAAATGACCTAGAGGGCAGTACAGTGGAAGAAGTGCAGGAGACGTTCAGGGAAGTGGGGGGGTATCTGCAATCGGGTGGGAAGCTCAGTGACATTCTCTGAGGTACTCCCAGTACCTAGGGAAAACACAGTGAGAAAGCTAAGAATACAGGAGTTTAATGGGTGACTGAATGGTTGGTGTGCAGAAATGGGGTACGGGGGTAGTAGGGGGGTGGGGTGAGACATGGAACAATAAGGGGCTTTATGCCAAGGACAGGCTGCATCTCAACATCGAGGGTACAAGGGCATTCACACAGGGACTGGAGAAGTACATTAAAAACAACATAGATTTAAATTTAGAAGGGGGGAAGGGCTGAGCCGGATAGCAGGGAGGAAGCACCTTCCAGGGGAGATGGGAAGGCCTCACCCCCCAGAGACAGAGAGGAGAATGAGGAGAAGTTACCAAGACAAAAGTGGAAGGGGGAGAGACAGGAAGAGGAGGGGCAGGACACAAGGTGGACTGTAGTATCCTTGAATGCAAGGAGCTTAACAAACAAGGTGGCAGAGTTCCAAGCATTGATGGTCGAGGGGGAGGTAGATATTGCCACCATCTCAGAGACCTGGGCCACCCAATACCATGACTGGGATTACACAATCCCAGGATACAAGGTGTTCTGCAGGGACCGGGGGGGGGGATATTTATGACAGAGAGGGGATACTGTGTACCAGGTAGGAAGGGGACAAGGGGAGGCCAGAAGCCATATGGGTATTACTCCAAAGCCCTAAAGGTAAGAAACTCAGGATGGGGGTGGTGTATAGGCCTCCCTCACAGAATGAGGAGGTGGATAGGGAGCTAGGGGAGCAAATCAGGAAGGTCGGTGGCAAAGGGAATACAGCTATAGCGGAAGACTCCCACCTACCTGGGGTTGACTGGCAGACAGTAACTACAGTACACGCCAGGGAACAGGTGCTGCTGGAGGCTATCCAAGACAGTTACCTAGTGCAAGGGGTGATGGATCCTACTAGGGAGGGGAACATACTGGACTTGGTGCTAACAAATGGAGACCAAGTCCAGGATGTGGTAATACAGGACCATCTAGCAGGAAGTGTTACTGCTCAGTGTGGTTCCTTCTCAACACAGGGAAGGAGTCTGCTGAGACCAGGACAAGAGTGTTGGATTTCAGGAAGGCAGATTTTGCCAGAATGGGCAGCACCCTAGAGGGGAATTTAGCTGAAATTAACCCAGGGATGGATGCTGAACAGAAGTGGGCAGTCATTAGGAAAGGGCTAAATGAGGCCACAAATACATGTACCAAATCTCAGAGTAAGCAGTCCAGGTCAAAAAAACCTAGCTGGCTCAGCAAGGAGGTGGAGGGGAAGGTGAGGGGAAAAAAGACTGGCCTTCATTAAGTTCAAAAAAATCTGGGCATGAAGAGGATAGAGAAGTGTTCTTAAAGGCATCTAGGGAGGTGACCAGGTCAGTCAGGGCAGCCAATGCAGCAAAGGAGCTGAAGTTAGCTCAGGGGTTTAGAGAGGGGGAAAAGGAGTTCTTTAAATACATGAGGGTTAAGAGGAGTTGTAGGTATGACATCGTTAGAATCAAGAAGAGGGAGGATGGGCAGAACAAGGGAAGATCAGGCAGAGGCACCCAATGAGTATTTCTGCTTGAAGTTCACAAAAGAAAGGGATGGCCCAACACCGCAGGGGAAAGGGGGCAAGGGTGGAGGGGAGGCAGAGATAACAGACAAGGTCATCCAAGAGGATAGAGTTCTGAAGGGCCTTAAAGGCTTGCAGGTGGACAAGGCACCAGGACCGGACGGTGTACACCCAAGGATCCTGAAGGAACTGGCAGAGTTGTTGGCAGGCCCTCTGATGGACCTGTTCAACACCTCCTTGGAGATGGGGAATGTACCCAGGGACTGGAGGATGGCTCACATGATGCTACTTCACAAGAGTGGATCCAAGGACCAACCAGGTAACTACAGACTGGTGAGCATTACTTCCATAGTGGGGAAGTTGATGAAAACCATTCTGAAAGAGAGGTTGATAACCTTTCTTGATAGCAATGGCCTGTAGGATGAGAGACAGCATGGGTTTGTCACAGGAAGATCTTGTCAAACTAACCTGATTGACTTCTTTGACTGGATTACTAGGGCAGTTGAATAAGGCCACGCTGTGGATGTCCTGTATCTGGACTTCAGCAAGGCTTTCAACTCTGTGCCACACAGGAGGTTAATGAGCAAGCTGAGGGACATGGGAGCAGGGGAAAAACTGGTGGGATGGGTTGAGAGTTGGCTGCAGAGGAGACAACAGAGGGTAGTTGTAAGGGGGGAGACATCCAAGCCACAGCCAGTAAGAGTGGAGTACCGCAGGGTTCAGCTCTGGGCCCCGTTTTGTTCAATGTCGTCACTGGAGACATTGCAGAGGGGGTCAAGAGTAAGATCTGCCTGTTCGCAGATGACACTAAGATTTGTGCAAAAGTGAACAATGAGAAAGATAGGCAGGCACTCACAGAGGATCTAGCTAAACTCGAACACTGGTCTAGGGAGTGGCGGTTGGGGTTTAACACTAAGAAGTGCAAGGTCATGCACCTTGGAGCCAGAAATCCCAAGAACAGCTACTGGCTGGGGGGGGAGTACAGTTAATGGCTTCAGAGGAAGAAAGGGATCTGGGGGTAAAAGTTACAGGGAACATGACGGTATCTGCATAGTGTAGGAGAGCTACATCAAGGGCAAATATGATGCTGGGGTGCATTGCCAGAGGGATCACCTCTCAAAAGGGGGAGGTCATCCTGCCACTGTATAGATCACTGGTGAGGCCACACTTGGAATACTGTGTACAGTACTGGTGCCCATACTGCAAAAAGGATGTGAAATTACTGGAGGAGGTGCAGCGTAGGGCTACAAAAATGATCATGGGACATGGGGAGTTGCCATACGAGGAACGGTTGAAAGAGCTCCACATGTACTCTCTGGAAGACAGAAGGGTAAGAGGGGACATAATAGAGACCTTTAAGTACTTGAAAGGCATAAACAATGTCAGGGAGAAAAGATTGTTCTGCTTAACTCACTCAGCTCTAGAATGGAATCTTGAGTGAGTGCTGTATTCCTGTGTAAAAATGGCTGTTTTCCTAAGCAATTAGAATGTTTGGAACTAAAATGGTAACACTCCGACTTGGAGCATAAATAACTAAAAAAGTATAACTCCTATCACAAAAGTTACAGCACAAAGTTTGCTCACAATGAAAAAATCTTTAAAATGAGGGATCACACATGTTAGTAGCATTAACCTTTTTTTTTTTTATAGAGCATGTAACAATGAACATTTTCATTTTTTTCTTTAAAAAAAAAACCTAAAAAAAACACCTTAGAAGTGGCAAATGTCTGTTGTATGATGGTTTTCCATCACAAGGGATTCAGTTAACTCAATTTTGGGAGTATTTAACTTCTAAAAATAAGGCAAAAACTTCCAAAATAAAGAGAGAAGAAGTCATTGACTTCCAGATGTAAAACCAACAATTAGATAACTTCCAAAATTGCAGGTGTAGAAGTCAGAAATTATGGATTATTCTGAAGAAATTGTATTTTACCACTAATATATTATATTAACATCCATAAATTTTTCCTTCCTAGAATATTGACTTCCAAAAGTAGAATCCTGGAAGTATTTTGACTTCCAAAAAATTGGAATGGCTTCCAGATTTCAACTCCTGAAAGTTCTTGACTTCCACTGAAAATAAATTAACTGAACTCCCGTCCATCACACCAACATCTGTGCATTACACTGCCATAGTTTAGAGTATTTCTGAGCTGTTTTACACAATAAAACAGATCATAAACTAAGGCATGTGCCAACACTTAATGCCAGTAAACCGACTGAATTCGGAAAAATGCTCTGCACAACTGCCTACATGACGCACAAACCACGATAACTTAAAAAGTATGCCTCCTAGCCCCTAGAAACCTGCACAGAAAATGTTCACAATAACAAGAGCTTTAAAATGATGGGTCACTCATGTTAGTGGCATTTGCAAATATTCTTTTACAGTTCCTGAAATGATAAAAAAAGAGCATTTTTTTACATTTTGTTCCCAAATCAAAACCTACATCATAGAAAGTACTCCTCCTTGACCCCAGACACCAGCATGATATTGTCCACATTAAAGAGACCTTTCAAATGATGGGTCACACACATTTCTAGCATTTACAGTTTTTTTTTTTACAGTATGTGAAATGGAGGAAAATCACATATTTACACTTTTTTTATCCCCAAAAAAACTTTAAAAAAAGTACACCTCCTAGCTCCCAGACACCAGCATACTAATTTTTCACAATGAAAAGAGCTTTCAAATCAGGGATCACATGTTTCTAGCATTTACAATTTTGTTTAACGGTACCTGCAATGGAGAAAAATAGCATTTTCTTCACTTTTTAACCCAAATTAAAACCTGAAAAAAATCTGAAAGGTAGTAAATGTGTCCAATATAAAGTCGAGCCATTCTGGTAGGTAGGAATGTTTCTGAAACCTGCACTTACAATAACCTTATTCTGATTTTGATCCAGAAAGTGCATAAGAAGTGCAGGACACACCTATGTGCTCTGGGGATGAGATGAAGTGAATACCTGATGCACATATGCACTATGGGGACTAGAGAAATTTTCCTGATGATGCACATACATGCTATGGGGCTGAGTGAGTTAAATAGGGGAAGGGTCACAAGGGGGCACAGTCTGAAGTTGGAAGGGGGGAAGGTTTAGGAGGGAGATGAGGAGGCACTACTTCACAGAGAGAGTGGTGACAGGTTGGAACGCACTGCCGGAGGAGTTAATCACTCAAAAGACAGTTGATAGCTTTAAGCAGGGTTGGGATAGAGTCAAGGGCAGGGTTAATACAGACAAAACACAAAGGGGATGGACCTGAAAAGAGGAGGAAGAGAGGGGTTTGGGTGGGGGTGGGGCAGCTATAGTGATATGAAACTAAGAGCTGCACAATTGGACAGACTTGATAGACCTGTGGGCTTTTTCTGCCAGCAATTTCGCATGTTCATATGTTCCCTCCTCCCGCTGGAGATACCTCTCTCTTTATGCATCCCAGCAACCCACTGACCCTACTCACTGCTTTGTCACACTGCCCTGTCACTTTGAGGTCATCAAATGATACTCCAAGGTCCCTTTCCTGCTTGGTGACTGTCAGTACCTCCCTCCATCTTATTCTCAGCTTCTTGGTTCCTATGCTCTAGGTTCATGATTTTGCACTTTTTGGCATTGAACCCCAACTGCCATGCTCCTGACCATTTTTTTAAGTTCCCCAAGGTTCCAACAGATTCTCTCCATCCCCTCCTGAGTGTCCACCCATTACAGATTTTGGTGTTATCTGCAAAAAGGCATATCCTGCCTTCTAGTTCTGTTGTAATCTCGCTTATAAAGACATGGGAGAGGACTATTTTATTTTTTATGTTATTTAAACAGCAGTTTGGAAAACCTTTGAGCCATAGGCTCATTTACAAAGGTACCTTGTCACAGTAAGACAAACCAAAATACACAGTATAGCAGTACAACACATAAGTATAACAGTAAAATTAAGACATAGATACAAACAAGCTGGTACAGGTAGGATGGATGCAAACAATACCAGAGTTATGCCGTCCTTAGCAGCTCAAGTAATAAAGCTTTGTCATAAGTATTGAGTCTGGCTTTGACTAGTGGCAGTTACAGCATCGGGTGTTAATAAGGTGGTTACGAAGGAAGTTTTGAAGCACGATATAGTTGGAGCTCGGAGATGGAGGGGGCAGTGTGTTGAACAGGAGGGGCCCTAAAGCTGAAGGCTCTTTGGCCGTGAGAGGTCCTAGCTCTAGGGATAACAAGAGAGGTTTTCCCAGAGGTCCGAGTATGAACTAGTGGGACAGAGCGGCGTATGGTGGTGGTCAATCCTGGTGGGGAAAGCCCAAGGAAGGTCTTTTTTTGTAAGGGTACAGGTAAGATATTTGAGGTGCTCATCGAGATCAAGTACCAGTGCTTTAGCATACAGTAGACAGGTGTGTGTCATCCTAGGTGCTCCAGTAATTAACCTGCAGGCCTTATTCAGAGTAGTGCGAATTTTATGGAGTGCGGTCTGACCAGTACTGAGCCCTGCAGCACACTGCTGTTCATTCTCCCCTCATTAGAGTGAGTGCCATTAACCAGCCCCCTCTGTGATCTATCCATTAATCAGTTCCTTACCCAATTTATAGAGGGGCTACAGGATAGGTCTTATGAGGAGAAGCTGGGAGCCCTGGGGATGTACTCCCTGGAGGAGAGGAGTCAGAGGCGGGATATGATAGAGATCTTTGAGCACATGAAGGGAATCAACTGAGTGCAAAAGGAGGGTCTCTTTAAAATGAGTGAAAACAATACCACTGTGAGGTACAGCCTAAAACTGATGGGGAGGGGGGAGATTCAGAAGGGATGTAAGGAAACATTTCTATATGGAGAGGGCAGTGACCACCTGGAATGAGCTGTCAGAGGAGGTGGTATCAGCAAAGATGGTGGGAGCATTCAAGAGGGCCTGGGACAAACACAAAGGGAACCCTTTGGACCTAGGAAAGGGGGGAAGAGGGAGGGGCAGTTTGGGAGGCAGGGTAGGGTTGCCACCCATCCCGGTTTTGCCAGGATCTTTCCGTTTTTAGTTACCCTGTTCTGGGTAATGTGAAAATCTGCCTGGGACATTCAAAGTCCCAGTTCTGGAATGTAAAATGATTCATGCTGTGGAAAAGTCCCGGTTTCACTGTAGAAAAGTCATTGTTTAATGCAATTTACAGTAAACAATGACTTTTCTATAGCATTATCCCTAAATTCGTGCCCAATTAATGTACCTGTGGACCAGCGGCCTCTGGCTGGCAGCCAGTGTAATTGAGTTGTCTGTCCTCTCCCATCCCAGCATGTTTTTTTGGCTGTCGCTAGGCAACGGGGGTTGGGGGTAGGGAGAGGCAGGGCTGCTGGATTCATTTGTGTTGTGGTGCTATTCTTGCATATACCGTTACTTATTGATCTCCCCCTACTAGTAAAGCACTGCTGTGTGATTGACTGAGAGCGACCAGCATGAGTGTTTTACGTTGCGATCTCATTGACCTCCTATCCGACCTCTTCTCCTGACTGTCTGGGCGCTCTGCTCAATTTGCCCCTTAGCACTTGCCCAAAATAAAAAACACTTTCTCACGGCCCCTCCCTACCTAGTCACTTCGGGTCCTGGCCAGTTGGCAGACCGGCAGCACTCTCGATGCTCCCTCTCCACTCCCAGTCCCATTTCAGTTTGCAGAGTCAGTCAGGGCAGCAGTCACTCTGAATTAATCAGCAGGCCCTCTCCTCTCTCCTCTCTCCTCCGATGGTCAGACCGGTGCTATGTCAGCATCAGCCAGCTTCCTCCCTATGGTTGCTCCTCCAAGTTCAAGTTTTGTTTTGTTCCAGCACTGGCACTTACTCAAAGGCAAGATTTTATGATAATACCTTAAAGTTATATGACAAATTATTTTTTTTTAATGATTGTTGTCATTTCGTCCGGCATCTCCTTCTCTGAGATCCTGCCAGTCTGGGAGAGGGGGGCAGATGGACAGAAGATCAGAGAAGGGGAGATATGGGAGCTAAACATGTGGCTCAAGGGCCAGTAAAAAGGGCACAAATTTGTAGGGAACTGGCAACAGTTTTGGGAGCGAAAGTTCTTTAAATTTGATGGACTGCATCTGACTAAGGAGGGAGTCAGTGCATTGGGGCAGAAGTTTGACGTCTTTGCAGAATATTTAAACTAGCAAATGGGGAGAGGGGTGCAGCACCCAATACGTCGAATGGGAAGAACACCCCTCCCCCCTCAGCTAATGGTCAAACAGGAGTTCAGCATATTTGCAGTTCATTTGCATCACCAGGTAAGGAAAAAGGTGCAGCCCCCCATACGACACACTGGGGAAACACCAGACCTCACCCAATGACTAACACACCAAAATCTGGCCAATGGAAAATCATGTACACAAATGCTCGCAGTCTGGGAAACAAGATCCCAGACCTGCAGGCAATAATGACATTGCTAAATTGGACATAGTAGCAATTAGCGAGACGTGGTTTACCAGTAACCCCACTTGGAAGACTTCAGTACCTAGCTATGAACTTTTCAGAAGAAACCAAGGTGCAAAAAGGGGGGTGGAGTGGCCCTGTATGTTAATGAAAATATCAAAGCTACAGAAATTCAGAATACACATAAGGAGCCAGAAGAACTGTGGGTCACCCTGGGAACAGGAAATGGGACAGCCATAAGAACCGGGGTTGTCTACAGGCCCCCAGACCAGAGGGAGGACATAGACACATTGCTGTTAGAAGATATACAAAACATGACAACTAAAGGGGAGGTTCTGATAATAGGAGACTTCAACAAGCCAGATACAGATTGGTCAATACCAGCAGGAACATCTGCCAGATCTAGACACATGGTGGATTCCCTGCAGGGGGAGGGCCTCAAACAACTGGTACAACAACCCACAAGAGACCGGGCTATCCTAGATCTAGTACTGACTAACAGGGAAAGGATCACAGATCTCCAAGTAGAAGGTCACCTGGGGGCCAGTGACCATCACATGGTATGGTTCAGTTTGGCCACTACAACTAAATCATCCCATTCCAAGGCAAAAATATGGGACTTCAGAGGAGCTGACTTTGATCAGATGGCCAACAGAGTTAGCTAGCCCTGGCAAAGAAAATACATGTGAGGGGCAGGCAAAGTGGGCAAGCATTAAGGATGCAATACTTGAAGCAACATCCCATTTTGTTAGAGAGAAAGGAAAGCAAAGGAAGAAGGGAAACCACTTTGGTTCTCAAAACAGTAGCAGAAAAGGTCAGAGCCAAAAGGCTACCTGCTACAGGAAATATAAGGAACGCAGTGGGATGAAGATAGGGAGGCATACCAAACTTCCCTAAGGGAAGCAGAAGCAGTAAGGCAGGCAATAGGCCCAAACTGAGGAAACACTAGCACGAACAGTAAAAGAAGGTGACAAGACTTTCTATAGATACATTAGTGAAAGGAGAAAGTCCAGAGGGGGTATTGCTAAGATCAAAGGAGATAAGGGGGCGTGTGAGGATCAGGACCATGTAAAAGCATCTATCCTTAATAGATACTTCTGTTCAGTATTTACTGAAGAGCAGCTAGGGCAGGGCCCACAGCTCAGCACCATGGCATGGGGGGGAGGGAGGTGAGCACTAGTCCCTTCACAAAAGAAAGGGTCCTACAAGAGCTCGATAAGCTCAGGGTGGACAAGGCAATGGGACCTGATGGCATACATCCCAGGATACTAAAGGAGCTAAGGGTTGAACTAGCAGAGCCATTATCAGAACTGTTTCCTGAGTCTCTGAACACAGGAGAGGTCCCAGAAGACTGGAGAAGGGCTCATGTGATCCCGCTCCACAAGAGTGGTAGCAGGGAGGAGGCAGGGAACTACAGACCAGTCAGTCTTACCTCAGTAGAGGGCAAGATTATGGAGGCACTCTTTAAGGAAAGGATAGTGCAACACCTGGAATCCATGGGAGCACAGGATCCAAGACAGCATGGGTTTACAAAAGGAAGGTCCTGTCAAACTAATCTCATAGATTTCTTTGACTGGGTAACCAGAGTGGTGGACCAAGGGGGAGCAGTTGATGTCGCCTACCTTGACTTCAGCAAAGCTTTTGATACTGTTCCATATAGAAGATTGATTAATAAGCTGGGTAGGCTCGGGGTGGGTCAGAAGTTGGTCAACTGGGTGGCAAACTAGTTGTGACAGAAAACAGAAGGTGGCAGTAAGCGGTGTATACAGTCAGAAGGATGCAAGTCACAAGTGGGGTACCTCAAGGATCAGTCCTGGGGCCAGTCCTCTTCAATATCTTCATCAGTGACATTGCAGATGGACTGGAGGGTAAGGTTTGTCTCGTCTTCAGATGACACCAAGATCTGCAACAGAGTAGATGATCCAGATTGGTGGGCAGAATGAGAAGAGATCTGGATAAACTAGCAAAATGGTAGGAAGAGTGGCAACTGGGGTTTAATGCAAAGAAGTGCAAAATCATGCACATAGGGAAGAGAAACCCTGAAGCCACCTATAGGCTGGGAGGGGAGTTGCTGGCAGTCACAAGGGAAGAAAGACTTGGGCATCATCATCACCGATGACCTGAAATCATCCAAGCAGACCACTAAAGCAGTAGGTAGGCTGGGGGATGTTAGGGGTGTATTAGTAGGGTATCATAAGTCTGAAGAGGGTAATAATCCTCTTTACAAGACACTGGTTAGGTCTCCATCTGAGTACTGGCGTGCAGTACTGGAGGCCACACCTTCACAAGGACATTAACCAAATCTGAGGCAGTCCAGAGAAGGCAACAAAATGGTGCAGGGACTGCATCAGAAAACATATGAGGACAGATTAATGGAGCTCAATATGTATACCCTAGAGCAAAGGAGGGAGAGGGATATGATTGAAACATTCAAACACCTAAGGGCATTAACAAGGTGAAAGAGTCTAACATGTTTCAATATAAGAAAATAGTAGGACAAGAGGACACAGCATCAGATTAGAGGGAGGCCGATTAAGGGATAATGTGAGAAGTTCTTTTTCACAGAAAGGGTGGTGGATGCATGGAATGGCCTATCTCAGGAAGTGGTGGATATGAATATAGTGCAGGGCTTCAAACAGGCATGGGACAGGCATAAGGGAGCAATACAGATAAGTATGAATAGATAGGCCATTGACAGAGCAAAGGCCGATGGCACATTTATAAGGTAGAGAAAGAAATGGGCAGACTGGATGGGGCTTGCAGTCCTTATCTGCCATCAACTTCTATGTTTCTATGTTTGTAATGGCTCCTTAGGAATGGATTTGTTGTGTGTGTGTGTGGGGGGGGGGGGGTGACATGACAGTTTGTGTCTTGTAACAATGAAAAAAATGACAATTAACTAAGTTTTGTTGTGCACATTATTTTATTGAGCTAAACTAATGCTCAAGAGTCCAGGCAGTTCAACCTCAGTTAATAAGTTATTAATAACTGAACTACAGAAGGGCAGCTGGTGATGATGAGCTGTGGCGTGGTGGGAAGGTTCAGGTCAGTGGCTGATTTAAACTGTTTTTGTGATGTTCAGACTACCCCTTTTTATATCGTGGATCATCGACCAGGGTCTGGAGATGGTAGTAGTGGTGGTGGTGGTGTGGCAAATCAATACATCTGTTCTGGGGACTGTGTGGATCTGTCTGGCTACTAGGTAGGGGTATCCTCACTATCTTGACTGATGTAAACACATCGTTGGCTACCTCCAAGCACAGGTATAGACGTCAACAATGTTTTGTGTTTATGCATGTGTAACAAAGGAGGAGGAGGAGGGTAGAGGGTGGGAGTGGGAAATGACTGGGGTGGGGATCCAGACCCCCAGCTGTTACATTGCAATGGGTGGTGGTTCATCATAGGAACATATGGGTTGGCGGCAGAAAAGAAGACCATGTGGGATCTGCAGCTTTATATTAGGCAGGAAAAAAGAGGGCGAACTGGATGGGCCGTGGGTCCTTTTAAGGACCACCTTGCCCATCCTGTCTGCCCATTTTTCCCTGCCTAATATAAAGCTTACAGAACCTACATTGTCTCCAAACCTTCTGCCTGCCCTTCCCCTACCCATGTTGTCTCCAGCCCCTGTTCAGACTCCTCCTCATGACATTGTTCGTCAGCACACGCAGCCAGTTGTCCTTGGCACCTGGGCCTGACCCCCCCATTTGGCCAGTCAGATTCTCCCACACCCATGACTTCAGGGGAAAAAAAAAATTTCCTCCTGGAGTCAGTGATAGGAAAGACATGGCAAAAGGGTGTTTTATCTTTAATAAAACCCCAAAACTCAACACAGAGCATCTACAACCTAAAGCTTCTAGGGGCCTAGCGTCCCCTGACCCCCAGCCTTTACATAATTTACACTGCAATGGGTGGGTTGGTTCATCCTAACATTGTTAGTTAGCACAGCCAGTTGTCCTTGGCCCCCAAGACCCTATTTGGCCAGGGCCAGGGCAGTCAAATTTTCCCACACCAATGACTTCAGGGAAAAAAAAAAATTTTCCTGTGGAGTCAGGTGCAGGAAAGACATAACAACAGTATGTTTTCATCTTCAATAAAAGCCCCAAAACTTACCACAGAGCATCTAAAACCCCCAGATCTTCTGGTGGCCTAGCAGTCCCCAGACCCCAGGACTTTATTTATTGGTTGTCCAGTTTTTTTGTACTTGTGAGGTGATAACCCTAGGGCAGGATCAGTGGCATAAGTGTGAGACAACACACTGCATCATTACGAGCAGACAAAATAAACCAGGTGGTCTTCTTCTGCTGGCTCTTTTCATATGTTTGCATATTCATAATTCACCACTTTGGATCCCACCCCTAGGCTGTACAATTTCTTCATCAGTCTCCTGTGTTGCACAGTGTCAAAGGCCTTGCCAAAGTCCAGACAGGCCACGTCCACTGCTCTCCCCTGATCTAGTTCTCTAGCCACCCAGTTGAAGACATCTGTCAGGTTTGTCTGGCATGACCTCTCCCCCATTAATCCATGCTGCCTTTGGTCTTGTAGCCCACTGGTTTCAAGATACTCTACTAAGCTTTCTTTTAACAGGGTTTCCATTAATTTCCCCACCACTGATGTGAGACTGACCAGCCTATAGTTGTTAGCCACCTCCCTGCTGTCGCTCTTATGGAAAGGGACCACATCTGCTGTCCTTTAGTCCTCTGGAATCATGCTTGTTTCCAGTGATCTGATGAAAAAGGCCATCAGTGGGGCAGCTGGCACCTTCCTTAACTTTCTTTGGTGCACTGGATCAGCTCAGCTGTAAAGATGTGATACTATATTAGTTTAAAATTTTCTTGGAAAGAATCCTCATTGCACCCCTCAGCCACTACTAAAAGTTTCAACGTGTAACCTGCATCTCATTTTGGCTATCCTGTGTAAGTTGTAAAAAAATAAAATTACACCTGAACAGAGCAAGGGTAACCAAGTCTTCTTTGGCTACTTATTTTGGTGCTCAAAGTTCCAAACAGGCTATATCTCCAACCAGGATCCAGCAGTGTAGCCTACTGACAGATAGTATAACCTAGAGATAAGAGAAATGAGCTGTGAACGAGCTTGGTACATCAGGCAGACCTGGGGTTGATTCCCCCAATCTCCACTTGCATACTGTGTGTCTCTGAGCAAGTCACTTAACCAACCCAAAGTTCCTGGGTCGCCCCTGAAAACAGGCAGCTGCACCTAGTGGGCCTTATCTGGTTAACTAAGAATAAAAAACCAACGAAAAAAAAAACACCCCAACGACCAAAAAGCTTCTTGATGGCATAATAACGTTTACTAGAGGCATTCTACCTGATTAATGGCTGCAAAGTCATACAGAAGGATAGGGGAGGAAAAAAAAAAGGAAGTGGAATTTTAATATATTATAAGGAGGGATTAGAAGTAATAGAACCTAGGCCAAATTGCAGTATCAACACTGATTGCAAATGGATTGTGTTTCATGTGTTACTTGATGGATGTTACAAGTTAAATATATGTACAGTTTATAATCCTCCTAAAATGGTCTTGAAGGGATAAAGTGGCTTTTTAAAATTCGTAGGTACTGAATGTAAAACTGGTGACTCATTGGTCCTTGGGGATTTTAATATTAATTGGGCCCCTGATGCTAATCCTGAATTGGAATAATTCGTAGCCAGTGCTGGACTTGTACAACTAATCACCACTTATACTAGAATGAATTTAGTAAGTAAAAATTATATTACTTTAGAGTGTATTCCCACAAATAATCCTTCCAGGGTTGCAAGTAAAGGTGCACTCCCAGATGTGGTGAGTAATCACCTTGCAGTATTTTTTACCTGGAGGTGTAATATTCAAAAGCCCCTTCCGAGATTTATATCCTTCAGGAAATTTATGCCCATTATTCAAGATGATCTAATGGAAGAGTTAAATCTAATAGACTGGTCTTATTTGGACGCCATCTCTGAGATTGAGGTACATTATTTCACAAATATATTAGTTGATTTACAGAATACGTTTTTTCCTTTGAAAACTCATAGGGTAAGAGGCACAGTAAACAAGTGGATTACTCCTGCCTTGTTTCAAGAGATGCTGCTTGGAGCCTTTCTAAAAAATCTCAATCAGAGATAAAGTTTATTAATTACCAACGGTTGTGTAATTTATGTAAGGCTAAGCTGAGGTTAAGCAAATCAGAATTTCATTTGAATAAACAGCAGGCTAATTTAAATAATCCTAAGGAATTCTGTTCTGTGATTAAAGACCTATCTGCTTCTAATAATAGAAATCATACTGCTATTTAGAGGATGACTTACATCTGACTTGACTGAAATAACCAAGGCTTTTCTGGCTAAATTTATCGACTTAACTTGTTTTACCAAGGATTTTTCAGTTACAGGCAGTTTGGATTTCCTTTGTTTGGACAGTGAAGTGACTCAACCTTTTTCTTTTCAATTAATTAAGCCCAGGGAAGTTCTGAAATTGTTAAAGCAATTGTCTCCCAATAAAAGTTCTGGTGCAGATGAACTTGAACTGAGGTTCCTAAAATTAATTTTGGATTACATTTATGTCCCACTGACCAAAATATTTAATTTATCTCTTGTAATGGGAGAATTTCCTTCCCAGTGGAAAAATACAGTCATTAAACCTACTTTTAAAGGGAGTTTAGTGACTGAGTTGGACAGCTTAGGACCTGTTTCTTTACTCCCTGTTTTGGGAAAAATGTTAGAAAAAATTGTTAACCAACAATTGGTCGAGTTTCTAAACCCCTCTGGTCTCCAATTCCCTGAGCCTCATGGCTTCCGTAAGCATCATGGTATAGGGACGGCCTTGGCCATGTTCACGGACCACATCGGTAGGGCAATGGATGGTGGTATGCTCACTGGTGCTGTGTTCATGGACCTATCCAAGGCCTTTGATCTTGTTGATCATTGTCTGCTGCTCAGGCAGTTGGGGAGTATTGGAGTCAGTAACTCTCTATTACAGTGTCTCAATAGTTACCTAACTGGTCATCCTATGTGGGTATGCTACCAGGGAGTGATGTCCAGGAGTAGAATGTTGGAGGTAGGAGTGCCCCCGGGTTCTATCCTGGGGCCCCTTTTAATTTCCTTATTTGTCGATAAACTGCCATCTTACTTAACTCGGACTGATGTTTTGATGTATGCAGATGAGAGATGACATCATTCTCTTTAGTAACTTACCCTCAGAGGATGAAATAAAATCTAATCTTACTGCTGACTTCCAGGCCCTTGATCACTGGTTAAAAAAACAATCTCTACTATTGAATAATAAAAAAGTAAAGAGCATGCTGTTTGGTTCTAAACAAAGATTAAGTAGAAGTAAGCCACTTGTAATTGTGAATCAGGGAGGTTTTGTGCTGGAACAAGTTTTCTAGTTTAGATATTTAGAGATCCTTTTGAATCCCTATCTATCTTATTCTATACATGTAGACATAGTGGGCAGGATTCACAAAGAAGATGTGCTCAGTGCATCTTGGCTGCCCCGGTGCAGGGAAGATGAACTGAGTGCAAAATGGGCGATTCACAGAAGGAGAGGGAGATGCCCGGCATGTCCACCTCTGTAGATAACACTAAGCGTGCCCCACCAGGATGCACCAGGGCATCCCAGGCGCTTGACGCATCCCCCATGTCAGGCTGCAGACCCTTTGGGGCAGGGCATCTCAGGATGCCCTGTGCCCCAAAACATGATCCACAGCCAGGGGCATGCAAATGAGGCCATTAGGCATGCATGGTGCAGTGGGGCCATTGGCATGCCATTGTAAGCCCTACTTGCATTGCGCCTGCAGGATGCCCTGGCAAAATCGATGACCTGTGAACACCCCGCCAGCCCGTGAAATGCCACTCACCATGGCCATCACATAGCCCCTGCCCAAACTCCCAGTGAATGCACCACGCTCCCTGTGGCGGTAGCACTGTAATCAGACAACCCACCAAGTCCCCCGTACATGCTGCTCCTTGCAGCAGTGTCGCAGAACTCAGACAACTCCCCCAGCCCCCGTAAGCAGCCGCTCCTTGCAGTGGAATGAAAGAAGTCAGCATCCCCCAAGCCCCCTTGAAAGTCACCCTCCATGGTGGTAGTAGTGATGCTGTGGCCCCCCCTACCCCCAGCATCCATTAAAGCCGCTCTCCATGGCAGTCAGATGGTATGGCACTCCCACCCAGGCACTGCCCAGCCACCTCTTTCCCCACTCCAGCAGGGTCCCACTGTTGGCTGACAGCTCAACCCCACATACTGCCATGGCTGCCCGCCGACGAGAGCTGTCTGAGAGGAATGGCTTCTGTACCTGACATCCACCATGGACCAATGAGCCCGGGTAGTACAGTAGCTGTCATTCTCAGACAGCTCTGTCGTGAACAGTCATGGATGTGAGGGTGGGTTGAGAACTGCCAACAGTGGGACCTCCTGCTAGGTGGCGAAAAGGGTGGGTTGAAGTGCCTGTGTGAGGGAGTGCTGTACCATCTGACTGCCGTGGAGGGTGGCTTTCATGAGGGCTTGAGGGATGTTGACTTCTGTCATTCCACCAAGAAGTGGCTGCTAGTGAGGGCAGGGTGGGGTGGGGTGGTTACTTCTTTCATTCCGCCACATGGAGGCGGCTGCTTGTGGGGGCTTGGGTGGGGGTTGTCTGAGTTTTGTGATACCACCACAAGGAGTATGTATGGGGGCTTGGGGTTAATATAGGCATACCGCCACGGACAGCGGCTGATTATGGGAGCTTGAGGTGGGGGGGGCACACTGGACTGCCAGGGTGGGCAGGCTGCTGGGCTGCTGCCTGCAGTACAGCAGCCTGCCTGTGGGTGGCCACCCACTTAAGTCTGAAATTTCTAGACTTATCTTTCTGTGGTGCATCCACGGACTTGCCCTGGGGATGCGCCATGGAATAGGGCTGTGAATGGGGTTGCGCTCGATATGCATGGGCACACCCCAGTCACAGCCCCATCCAGATGCACTGCATGTCATTACTGTCAGTATGCGGTGCATCTGTGATGCGTTGATGCATCAGGGTTGCACCAGCGCATCAGCCCCCTGCCAGAATCGCCTTTGGGCACATGTCGGGGATGCCCTGGTGCATCTCGGATGTGCTGGGTGCATCCCTTTTGAGAATCCTGCCCAGTATGTAGAAATGTTAATCAAAGGTTGGGTGCTTTATTTAAATTGCATAATTTATTGATTAAACAGGTTAGCTTTGCAGTAGCTAACAATGTATTATTATCAATATTAAATAATAACTCCTTTCTAGTACTGTGCAGAATGCGGAATTCCGCTGGAAGAATTAGCATGGAATGGCCATTCCGCTGGGGGAATTTCTGCCAGAATTTCACTAGTTCTTCAGCAGAGTTCCACCTACTGTGATCCGCAGAAAAGTAATTTATCCACAGAAAGGAATTCCGCAACAATTTCTGCGAAAATATTGAGATCTGCAGAAAAATGTTCCGCAAAACAGCAATTTTTCAGCGGAAATAAATTCTGCAACTGTTTTCTACCGCAGAATTTTGCCATTCAATTTGTGGTGAAATTCAATGGAATTTCAACAGAATTTTGAAAATTCCATGGCATTCCGTTCCACTGGTGTTTGAAAATTCCACACAGCACTACTCATTTCTATTTCAAGACTTGGCTAAATCTGAAACATCATTACTTACCATTACTATTCATGTAATATGCAGGTTTGCTTTGAAAATGCCATTCTGGACCCATCATTGTACTCTTTATTGTTTGTCAGTTTGGCTCACCCCCTGGTTTCTACTGTCAGCATAGCTTAAATTGCTTAATTCACAATACCTTAGCTCTAGGTTCATCCTCTCCTTTATTTTCTGTGTTGGATATTAAAACCTCTGACAGGGAATTACGTTCCAGTGCTTGATTAGTTGTTCCAAAGGTTAAATCAAAGAATTGCATGGATGCTTTTCCCAATTATACCCCCACATAGTGGAACAAGCTACCAGCTCTATTGCGACAAACTGTTAGTCATGATACTTTTAAAGTACCAGGCAGAGTTGCTTCCTATCACTTCTCCTTTTCATTATCTGTACTTGGAACTGCTTCTTAGCAAGTTGAAAGCTTGTCCCAATTTAACAGGTATTACAGCGGGAGCCGACACCTTTTTGTTGTCTGTGTATGTGGATGACATCTTGTTACACATTGCTTATCCTGAGACTTCCTTACCAGCTGCTCTATGTGTTATTGAGGAGTTTGGGCTATTCTCTAATTATAAACTTAATCTCAATAAAATGGAAGTGCTACCTCTTACATCGACCATGTCTAAAGAGGATGTGGTGTCTCTTGGGGGTGGCTTGGTCCCCCCGCAACATTAAATATCTGGGTTTGTATCTCACAAGGGACACTTCTCTTATGTGTAAGCTTAATTTAGATGATTTAGTGGTCTGTGTGCAGCAAGATCTACAGTGACGGCAGACTCTTCCTTTGACTCTCTGGGGACGAATCTCTATTGTCAAAATGAATGTCCTTCCCATTGTATTTTATCCTGTTCATATGTTAAATTGCTGGCTTCCTCTTGCATGGTTCAAATGTGGCCATAGAATGATTATGGAATTTATTTGGTTAAAAAAAGTCCCTAGGCGTGCTTATTAGAAACTCGCAGCCCCTAAATACTTAGGGTGTCTTAAGCACCCTCATTTCCTCATTTATTATTTTGCTAGTCACTTCAGTAAGTTTTTTAGGTGGTTTCTCCCTTCTCCATTGGACCCCGCTCTTGGATATATGCCCCTGTGGCTTGGGTTAGAGCTAAAGTTATTACAGGAGTCTGGATTGTCCTTGTCATCCCTATTGTTTACTCCTTGTAAATCACTTCCCTTGGAATTGAAAGACATGGTTATGGGAACCTCTCTCTGTGTATATTCCCAGTTTTGGTCTTTAATTAAACATCCTATCTCAAAAGATATTACCTAACCAATACTTTATAACCTTAACTTTAGAACTGGGGGTCAGACTAATAAGGCAGATTGGATTCCCCAGTTGACCGATGTGAGAGTCTGTAATCTGCTGAATGGAGGGATATTATTATTACCATCTCTGAAGATTCTGGAGCAATTGCAATTGGGGAACAGTTTTATTTTTAAAATTTTCCAGCTGAGACATGTCCTGACTAACTGATTTGGGCTGGGCTCATGGACCACCGACTTTTCAGGGCTCCTCTCTTCTATTATGGACTTGGCCTCCTCATGTGGTGTCTACTTTGTATTCACTACTACTTTCCACAGTCTCCCCAGAATTGGATGGCTCATCCCCTTATTGGGATCAGTTGTTTCCTATATCAACCCCACAATGGTAGTCTATCTGGACTGATTTATATTGGTATGCTGCTCAGGATAGACTGAGGCTTACTCAATTTAATATTCTAAATCACCTTTATTTTACCCCCACAGAGGCTGGCATGTATGGGGCAGTTGTCATCATCTAACTGCATTAGGTGTGGTCAGGATGAGGGCACTATGTTTCATATTTTCTGGAATTGCCCCATAATAACTTCTCTCTGGAGCTTGAGTGAGGCCAGGGCAGATCCTCTGTTGGGGCTACAAGGTTTATTTAAGCCAGAAATGTGTATCTTTGGGTACTATAGTAATATTTTCAACTTAAGGAATGTAAATATTAAATGGCCCTAATCTCCCTTTCCCTGAAGAAGGTTTGTCCTGAGGCACTGGCTCGACTAGAACTCCATTATATATCAGGAATGGCTACAAGAATTGTTGTTCAACCTTAGGATGGAATGTATGATTGCAAGCCTCCATCATAGACTTCTTAGCTTTGATAGGAAATGGGGGAAATTGTATACACTGTGTACTATATAATGTCCTGAAGTATTGCCTTTATTGATGTGCCTTACTGATTGATCATGTAGTTTATCATAGGCCTGGAGTGGATAATATGTTTTTTCTCTTTTATTGTTGCTATGGTGTTTTATTTGTTTGTTTGTTTTTTGCATCATCTATTTTTTCCCCTTGCATGCTCCAGGACTTGCCACTCCTTTGAGCTGCCATGGTCCCTAACATACCTCCTACTACCCCTCTCAAGCCTCTGACCTCAGATAGCAGCCCTTCCCGGGGTAACCTACCATAACCCTTTATCGGATTGGTCCCTCTCCTCCGAAGGGGAAGGCATCAGTGGGAACATGCCAGTGCATTCTGTTTTGGCACCAGGGCACTGCTGTGCTGGACAATGCTCCTTTCCGGGGCTTCGGTGGCGTCAGTGGACCAGCAGTCATCATCTGTCCAGTTCTGGAGCAGTTTCCACTTTTCTGTTGATTCCCCTGTTGTGCTGCCCATGCAGTGCTCCCAGTCTCCACTGGAGACCACTGCAGACTTGTGCTGCCCCACTTCGCACCCAGGAGAGGAGAGCAGTTTCATGGATGCTCAATCCTCTCCTTCCCCTGCAAGCCCCTGGTGTCCTGAGTCCATTTCCGAACTCGGGTCGCTGGCGTGGCACGAGGTGTGACGTCCAGTGCCTCCACCCTCAGCGCCACCGGGCCAGCCTTATTTTTTTTTTTTATCTGTTGGTAGCTCCACCATTGAGGAGGGATATATGGGATGGGGTGGGATGGGGCTGGGGTGTTTTTTTAATAATTTTACCTGTCAGATTGTTTCCTTGTTTCTGCTGGACTTATTATTTTCAATAAAGTTTATCTAATTTTAAAAAAATATACTTTTAAAGTATTGTTGAGACAGCACTATCTAGACTTACTGAAATGTGATTGTTTTAATGTTATGTTATATTGTCTCATTTGTTGTTTGTAGTTATTGTACTGTCTTTAACAACTTGACTGTATTTATTATTGTCCCGGGTTGCTTTTGAAAAAGGGCCTTGGCTCATATTGCTTACCAGGTAAACAAAAGTTTAAATAAATATTGGCAGGAGACTTTCTTATAGCACCGTAGCTATGCTGGGAGTACTGTAAGTTCTCCCCAGACAACCAGTCTTCCATAAATCTTTTAGGAGATTCATCCACGAAGTTGGACAGGCCAACATTTGGCACACTCTTTGATCCCCACATGTGCAGCTATTCATATTACTCACAGGAGCACAGTACCTGAAATGACCATTGTTACACGCAGGTGGAACACCTAGCCTGTATAGCGGACTGTAAAATGGGAGGCATTATCTTGTCAGATCGTGCCCCAGTCAGTTGCCTCTGGGATCTAGATATAGAGAGAAGGGTGACCAGATGGCGTTTGAACCCCTACTATTTAAAAATCTCTGGACTTTTGCACTTTTGTATAGGAGAGAATGACTGAAATACTCTGGAATAACTCAGGACTGGAGAAATCCCATTTCATTTGTTGGGACATGGTGGCTGCTTATACAATGTAACATCCTTCAGAAGAAAAAAATAAGGGAACATCAACAGACCCTAGAGGACATCCTTCACTTTTACAAATGACTCATCTGCAGGGTGACACCTCAGTGACGCCACAGATCATAAAGGTAAAATCAGAACTGAATGCGCTTTGCATGCAACAAACAGATCTCCCTGACGTTTTCAAGAGAAAGCTATTATGAAATTGGGGTGAGATCATCACACCTTTTGGCATATCAACTATGGAAACAATGGAGTATAGCCACAGTTCTGACTTTAGTACATCATGTTACAGGCTCATGCCTAATAACATTTCAGGACATCACACAAGCCTATAGGATCTACTATCAGATTGTATACACTGCTGAGGGGGAGGCTTCACAGGAGGCTATAGATTTATTCCTTGACTCTCTGACTCTTTTGACCCTGCCCCACCAGCAGGGCACCCAGTGTATGTCCCCAGTACTTCCGAAGGAGCAGGAAGGGGCAATTCATAGTTCCAAAACTATGAAGACATGAGGACCAGATGGCTATGGTACAGTATTCTACAGGCTTGCCAGGGAATACTATCTGCAACCTCTTCTTGCTACCATTAATGAGGTACTGCAGGGTGGCTTCCCCCCACCCAATCCTGGTCACATGCAGCTATTTCAGTGATACTAAAACCAGATACAAATCCCACTCACTGTGCCTCATATTCCCCCATATCAGTGCTGAATACCGATTACAAATACTTCATGGCCACACTTGCTAAATGGATAGATAAACTACTCCCTCCTTTCATTTGCAGAGACTAAACTGGCTTTGTCTGGTCTCACGTGACCAATGATAACACCTGACGGACCCTTCACCTGCTCCACCAGATGTGGATGTCTTCCTCCCCTTCTTTCTTGCTCAGTTTTGTAGCCAAAAAGGCATTTGACTGGGTTGCCTGGCCGCTCCTGTACTCAGTGCTAGGGTGGCTGGGATTCCCAGCCACCTTCATACCCCTTCCGGCGATTAGAGCACCAGCATTTGTGTGCTGGCACATCAGGGCGCCCATTTCAGGATTCACACCCCCTTCCCTAGGTCAGACCCCTTTTGGAGTTAGCTGTTTATATTTTCACCAGTCCTGGTTTTCATTTGTCAATTTAGCTTTTCTCCATGCCTTGTCCCTAGTTCTTTTCCAGTTAAACAGTCCAGAACTATACCATGGAGCACTGTTTGATTTAACCTGTCTGATTTTTATAGGTGCATGTATATTACAGATCAGTATAAAATCCTTTTGAAACATATCCCATGCATCTCCCATATTTGGAACCAAATCCAACCTCTCTCAGTTATACCCTTCCAACTCCTGCATAAATGTAATATAATCAAAGGATTTATATGACATAGTATATATAACATTATTAGGTTCCCTTTTTATTTTCTGATTTCTTATACAAAAAAATCATCTGATGATCAGACATTGTATCGAACCAAACAGACTGGCGACAATGAACTCTTAATCCTGGGTGACGTGAACCTAAACTGGGCCGGAGGAAATGTTAAGCAGTTCGAGTCCTGCTTGTCACCCACACCCTAACACAACTCGTACAGGAGCCTACCCAATGGTCGGCTGATGGATTCTCCAGCTCCCTACTGGGCTGGATCCTGTCTAACCACCCTGACAGGATCTCCTCAGTAGGGACACTATCAGACTCCATCTCAGACCACTCCCCGGTCTTCTATGTTTGGAAAATCCCCTCCCTAAAGGTTCCTCACAAAGTCATCCACATCCGAAACTTCATCAGGTTTGATCTGGATGCGTTCATGGAGGAACTAAGGCTCCTAGACTGGTCAGGAGTGTACAGAGCCCCTGATCCCTCCACTGCCATAACTCTGTTTCTCAACTCCTTCGGGGAGCTGCAAGACAAGCATGCTCCTATCATAAGATGGAGGGTCAGGGGGTCAGCCACAAAGTGGCTGCATGGAAGCCTTCTTGCCCTTATGCGAGCAAGGGATAAGTGCTGGGCCCACTTCAAATGCTCCCCCGACCAGACCTTGCTACAACAATACAGAAAACTCAGAAATGAGTGTAAAAAATCCACCAGGGTGGCCAAAAGCGATTTCTGTAAGACTGCTCTTCTCAGATCAGCTAACGACCCTAGAAAGTTCTGGGGTAATATCAAAACCCTGGTTGGCGGTCACTCCAACTCGAGTTACCGACATGATTATTGGAGGAGCTTCCTGCAACAATCTGCACATGATTGCAAACGCTCTCAACTCCCACTTCACTGACCTATCTGCTGTCTCCTCACATATCTCTACGGCCAGGGGCAAAAACTACCCTGCACCCACGGACTGGCAGGAGTCCGACCCTCCCAGACCTCCCTTCCTCCTTAAGGCAGTGTCGGAAAATGAGGTGTTGTCTCTTCTCACTGGCCTCTCCCAGTATGCCAGTTCTGGCCTTGACAACCTGGAGCCCAGGCTTCTCAAACTTGGTGCCCCCTATATTGCATCCTCGGAGGCCCACATCTTTAATCTGTCCTTTGCCATGGGGGAGATTCCAGATATCTGGAAGGTAGACAGGGTTGTCCCTGTGCTAAAGCAGGGAAACCCTAAAGTCCCCGACAACTACCGGCCAATCACCATCCTTTCAGCCATCAGCAAGCTCCTTGAAAAGGTGGTAGCTAATCAACTCTCGGAGTATATCCAAACTCATGAACTGCTGTCTCCCACCCAGCATGGCTTTCGCAAAGGGCACAGCACAACCACGGCTATGATCTCTGTCTCTTCCAGTGTCAGAGCAGCCATGGACCAGGGTAAACTCTCTGGAGCAGTGTTTATCGACTTATCCAAGGCCTTTGACCTTGTTGACCATGACCTGCTTTGCACTCAGATGAGGTCCCTTGGCCTGTCTCCCCCGGTCCTGAAATGGGTAACTGACTATCTGCATGGTAGAGTACAGTTAACCAAATTCAATAAAGTCCTCTCTGATCCCCTGCCAGTGACCTCTGGCATCCCCCAAGGGTCTGTAATGGGACCCCTTCTCTTCTCCGTTTATTAACAATCTCCCAGATGTAGTTACCAGATGTAGGGTCACCCTGTACGCGGATTACCTGGTTCTCCTTGCCCACTCCCAAGACACAGCCACCTGAAATCTCCATCTATCTGAGGACTTCATGAATATTCAGGCTTGGCTCACCAAACAGAAGCTGGTTCTCAACCAGAAAAAAACACAGGCCATGCTATTCGGCTCATCAGCCAAAATACACGCCTCTCCAGTCCCTCTGCTAATCAACTGAGCAGACGGTACTCCCCTTGACACTGTAACCTCTGTCAAATATCTCGGGGTGACGCTTGACCCCCAACTGGACCTAGGGTGTCACATCCTCAACGTCTGCAAAGGAGTAAACTGCAAGCTGGGGCTGGCCTATAGGGCCAAACACAACCTCACCCCTGCTGCTCGCCTGGCTCATGCCAGGGTAGTGTTACTCCCTTCCCTAAGCTATGGTCTCCACCTATTTGCGCGTACCTCAAAAGCCCTCCTTACTAGATGGACCCAACGTACAATATCTGCCGTTTCGCTCTGGCCGCCCCCTGCCTCACCCATCACTGCGAACTCTATGATAAATTAGGCTGGCTATCCCCGACCAATCACCTAAACTTTGGTATAGGGTGCCATGTGAGCAAAGTGATCAGCACCGGCACACCCCCGGGGTTGGTTCAGCCCCTCTCCCCAGCCAACCGCTCATGCTACCCCCTGAGGTCTCAGGGTCCAGGGATACTAAATGTACCCTCAACCCACACCCTCATGGGTGATAGGGACTATGCAGCTCATGCTCCTAGGCTCTGGAACTCCTTTCCCTAGCAGGTCTGCACCGCCACTTCCCACAAAAGCCTTTGGACCTCCTGGTGGGAGCACCTTAGGCTGGCCTCACGTTGTGAATGCCTAAAGCCTCCTTAGCTTGAAGCCCTGGGCACCGTAGTCCCTATGGCACTCTGCTCCAGGAACCACAATATAACTAAATCAAATCGGTTGCCAATTTCCCTGCCCTGTTCTCCTTCTGCACCTCTTTATGCTTCAGATAGTCAGTGTTGTTCAATGCCAACTCACTATGAATTCTATCATCACTGTCTTAGCCTACCTGCACTGTATATTGCCCGCTGCTTTGTCGACTCATTGTATCTAACCACAAAGTGTATATGTACTCGTTTCAACTAATATGAGATGTAATTGTTCACCTAACTTTTGCTGTATTGTTGTACCCTGTATTACCTGTTTGTACTCTCCCGGGTTGTTCCTGAAAATAGGCATATAACTTGTCTAGTGTACTTACCCAGTTAACAAAAGCTAAATAAATAAATAAATACAATTTGGGCTACTCAATTTGGGCTACTCAGTTTGGGCGACTACAACATGAGCGACTGCCAAACTACAATGACTGCACCTGCTGAGCTACAGCACACATTCTGCAATTATGGCTATCAAAGTGCGGTGTGGTGTTAGAATAATAGAAAGGGGGCTGTGGGGGCCTCTGCGCCCCCCACATTAACAAAATAGCTGTAATGTGCTTTGCTGAAATGTGTACTCACTTTTATCGCATTCACTGTAACGGAATAGCTCAAACTGCACTCGCTGTAATTGTTTAGCTGAAATGACATGGCACCATCAAAACCCCACTTGTCACATACCTATCAGGATAAGTGGTAAAAATTAAATCTAATATAGTTGAAGATTTAGGATTTTTTACATTTAATCTGGTTATATCTTTAATGAGTTGTGTTAGCCCTAAGGTGGTAACCATTTCATTTAGGTTATGATGTACATCTATAGTACCCCAGCCAACATTAAACGGTACCTAAACAAGCAGTTTTTTAAAACAGCAAACTCCAAAATCTGGCTTCATATGGAGGTAAAGTATAGGCTGCTGTTTACATGTACCCTAAAACTGCATTTATGAAAATAATGTAAATGCAGTTTCATAGCTTTTGGAAAATGTAAACATCAGCCTTTCACATTCAAAAAACAGCCTTGGCTTCTCCCTAAGATGTCTAAGTGTGTTAAGTGATGAGTCATGATGACATCATTTGAGCCAGAGACAGAGATTTAAGCAATAAGCCATGAGAGGGTGTGGGTTATCAGGGGATTTACCACGGCTGAGTGGTTTGCCCACAGACTCCCTAGGTGTAAATCCCTGACATCAAATCATCTATACCCACACCCAGTAACTTTCAACATGATACTCATCATATCTTGTCAGGGATGAAAGTTTAAATTGTTTAATTTTCTTTTTTCCTGTGGAAAAAAATGATTTTATTAAGAGATATCCTTCCATGAAAAAAAATAGTCCTTGATTTTAATGCAATTCTTTATTTAAGCTTTGTGAAGTGAGTGATAATAACAGATAGTGAGGGTTTTCAGTGACATGAATTGAGGGTTTTAAGTTGTTAACCAGTAATAAATTGTTAAAATAGATCATGATATTAAGAGTCTGAGAAGCATTTTTTTTTTTTTAAATACAGACAGGAGTAAGAGAGGGAAAGGAAGCGTGACAGCAATGTTTTTTTTTTTATCAAACTGTGTGGTTTAGTAACTGCATGGTTTAGTTTTTGTTACTGAGAAGTGGGCTGTGAATTTGAGCGAGTGAGGCAAATGAACAGATGAAAAAAAAAAGTGTTGCCCATTCCGTTTGTCAGCTTTTTATTCGCTGACAGTCTTACTTGTGGTGTTTTTAGTTTTACCGTGAAGTGTCTCTTGCTCCAAGCATGGGGTTTTATCTGTGGAAAAGGGGTATGGTGGCACAGGGGGGCAGCTGCCCAGGATACGGAGAGGATGGAGATTGTGAACAGCGCAAATGAAGGAAGGAAGTGGGGGGAGAGAGATACAAAAGTTAAACCGGGAAACAGGAGAAAGCGTGAGAGCGAGCAACCGCTAAAGCAGTGTTCTTTTTTTAAAACAGAGTTCTGTCTCTTTCTCTCTCGCTCTCACTAGTGTCATGATTGTGAGACTGAGAAAATGTACATGGGTGCTAAGGATCTCACACAAACAGAGGAAGAAGTCAACCGAAAGCCTTAAACAGTTTCTCGGGAAACCGAGAGAGGAAGCGTGAGTGGTGTGTTTGTGTGTGTGTGTGTGTGTGTGTGTGTGTGTGAGAGGGAGAGAGCGCATAACACAACCAGTATTAAAGTAGTGTTTTTTTTTTCTTCTCTGGAAAATGCAGCTGTTGAGAGTGAGCTGGCTACATTTGAAAACTGCCGCAGTCATGTGAGGTTGTCGCGATTTCATATTCGGGGGGGGGGTTGGAGTGATTTTGGTGTGAGTGTCAGATGCGGCTGGCTGGCACCTTTTGGGGTGATTATTACAGGATTTACAACAGAAGTAAGGTGCCAGCCTGCCGTTCTCATTGGTCGGTGTCCCAGGTCCATGGTATAACAACATATATTTCTATAGTGCTAACTAGTTCTTCTTTCCCTCTTTATTTTGAATTGTTGTACCAGAATGATCAACACCATGTATTAACTCATGGATTATTTTGATCAGTACACGTTAGGCTATGATTTTATTCATTTTGTTTACTTTAACTTGCAGAAAATGTCTTGCAATCCAGCTGATTTTTTCTTTGGCAGACTGCATTACAGTACAACACTTCACATACCTGATGATCTAGTGGTTATATGATGCACTGAATTTTGTTTTTTGTTAACCAGGAGAGGCACACTAAGTGGACAGCTTGTTTACAGGTGTGGCCTAGGAGCACAAGGAAGTTTAATGACTTGCTAAGGGTCACACAGCAAAGTACCGGTCTTGTTCAGTTCCAAAGCTCATGCTCTCTTGTTAATCCACAAATAAGGCTTTCTTTTTCCATGTGAACCCCCTGCACCTAGCCTGCCTTGTGTTGAACACCCCACCATCCATTCCCTGTCCTTAATACTGCCTGGGCCCGCATATGAGCTTGCGGTCTCATGAAGAGAATTATCACACCTCAGATTATAATCTTGTACCTCAGAGGGTTGTGCGCACCTATACTGATACACATCATAAGCTGGCACTGTTAAAAAATGCCTCCCAAATCACTCTCCAGTTCATATTCTCAATGTCTGACTTCTGCTCCCACAGTAAATATTAAGTGGACCACCACCCTTCTGCACAGTGATGATAGTATGTACTGTTCCCTGTTGTGTTTTTTCTCACCTTCCCAGCAATTCTTCTCCAGTACCTTTCTATGCTCTACTCCACAATGCGAGTTGGCTGACTACCACCCTTCCAAATCTTGAATGAGCTATACACAACTCCCTCAACACTGTCCTAACAAATGTCAACATCCCCCCCTTCCCCATAATCTCTCTACACTGAATTCAAGTAACAGTTTAGGTGCAGTCCTGCCACTCTGAGTATTTGTCATTGTTGGCTACTCTCATCCACAGTCAGGTAGTGAGCACAATACTGGCAGCCCCACATTTCAGATCACACAGTGATTTGCTCAGTGTACTTCTTCATGTCTTCAACTAACCTGAATATAGCTGTACCCTGCTGGAATAGCCTCTTCAGTTCCTCTCTGGCATTCATTCTTCTCACCTGCTCCCCTCACCTAAAACTGGTGAGTTCACTACCCTTCCACATCATGAATGTGGTTAGTACAGTCTCCTGTGTTATAGTTACATATTAATAATAAACGTGATCTTCTGGTAAGCCAGGCTGATAGCAGCATAGCACAAGTGGAAAAATAGGCTTTCCTACTCATATAAGATCTAAGCCACCTATGATTAGGCACTATTAAATGATGTGCATAATGATGTACACACCTGTCATTTAATAGTGCCTAATCAAAGGTAGCCTAGATCTTTTAAGGATAGGAAAGCCCATCATTCCCCTTGTTCCCTGCTGATATAAGCCTGACTTACTGGAAAGATATTTTTATATTTGATATGTCTAAATAAAACGGGACCTGTACTACTTGCATTCATTATGCAGAAGGGTGATGAGCTCACCGGTTTTCAATGTGAGGAGGAATAGTGAAGACTGAATACCAGAGGGGGACTGAGAAGGCCACTCTTGCAAGGTACTGCTATATTCAGGGAAGGGGAAGACAGAAGGAGAGAAATATGAGCAGATTACTGTGAGAAATAAGATGTGGGGCTGCCAGCACCTTGATCACTACCTGACCCCATTGTCCAGGCCAACATTCCCCTTCCTATAAAACCAATGCATGCAATTGTCCAAGGCTGTGTGTGGATATTAATGTATGGAACAGCTGCTATTACACATTCAATCTCTTCACTATCAGTCTACTATTGCTTGTAGAGCACTTTGGGATACAGTGTGTATGAAAACCACTATAAAAATGCTGAATCTTCTTCTTATTATTATTATTTCCCATGGAAAAAGAGGACAAGACAAGCATATATTTGAGTTTTGAGAAAGTATGAACTCTAACATTGGACTGCAGAAGAACTTTGCTAGAAAAAAGTGGTGGCTCTAGGGGGTGGTGAAGGGTGTGGCTGCACCCCCTCACATAGTAAAGTACCTGCTGCTGCATTTCACTTTGTTGAAGAAGTCTGATTTATTGATTGTACAAATGTTTACATTCAAACTATGGATTACATTTGTAGGTTCTGTCAAAAATGTACTAGAAAAGAATAATAGCAGAAAATATAAAGGTTTAATAAAAATGTTAAAAAGTGCATATTAAGCATGCACGCCACCCCAGCACCCCCATTGCAGCATCCTGGATCCACTATAACCACTAGACCACCAGGTTATTCAAGATTTGTACTGCACTGTGGTTTGACACAGAGAAAGTCGGTTGGATTAAAACACATTTCAGCACGTTAAAGTAAACAAAATGAACAGAACCATAGCCTAACATGTGCATTATACAAAATAATGCACATGGTTTTGACCATGTGGGTGGAACACATCTATACAAAGGAAAAAAGAACTAGTTAGCACTACAGAGAACCATATACGTCTCTAACTTTGGCTCAGATGACATCACATTTGGTGGCCATTTTAGGAAGCAAGCAGGTAAGACAGTTTTTTTCTAAATTGGAAGGCTGATTTTACAATATTCAGATGCTCTGGAACCACATTTAGGTAAATTATGTAAATGTAGTTTTAGCATTAATGAATACAGCAGACTTTCCTTTAGTCACCTACGGAGTCAGATTTTTGAATAGTTTGTTGTCAAAATGTTGTTTAGGTATCCTTTAAAGTTTCCTATTAACAACAGCTCATGCGATGTAAGATAATTCTTTAAAGTTTCTTGCATTTCTTCAAATATTTGAAAATTATTTTTTGGTGGGCGGTATATACCAAAAAGCAATAAAGATTTTGAGTAAGATAGTTTTATTTCCACTGGGAGAATTTCAGCTCCTGTCCATTCATTTAGCTTGTCTATTTCATTTATTTCAACCCAATTTCTAGCATAAATAACTACACCTCCCCCTCTTTTTGTTCTATCTTTCTGCCACAATAACTAGACTATGGCTTACTCCTCAACCCCCAGATCTCATATCTTGGTGAAACACCATCAACCAAATCTGGAAAAAATAACACACTCTCTTAATTACCATATTGATTGCCATTCCTCCTTGTGGACTGGTTGGCCAATGTGTGCAATGCGTAAGGACCCAGTCTTCATCCCATAACAGGTAAGGCAAGAGTTTTCCTACATTTCAACTTGGTGGGCCCTCCCTCCCTTTTTTCCTTTTCCTCCCAATATATCTCACTTCATGACAATCGGTAAATGTAGGTGGCTTGCCCCGCTGTTCCCCCTCCCCCGCCGCTTAGATTCTCTGTTCTGCCAATTGAAGTATGGAATGTCTTGGATAACCAAACACTAAATAATAGTTTAACTCACCCCCCCGGAGTTTATCCTGGACCTGCAGTGTGTAGAAAATAATGACCCAGCACCTCTTATAGAAATCAATGTCTTTATTGCTTCTGTCATGAACTGTGAAGACCTGTTTAAAACCCAATAAAAATATATTAAGAAACAGGTAACATCTACAGCATCATTTTACCAGATCAAAGTGGGGAAAATATACTACAAAGCTGCTGTAGCGAGTTGTACAGTGCAATTAATGAAGGAGAACAACCCTTGACAGAGGGGTGGGTTAACATTTAAATTTGGCATATAATACAGAGTTCAGAGCAAATTTACCCCTTCACTCCTTACAAAAAGTAACATTAGTCCTCTAGCACCCACAGCATATTTTGAGGTGGCATCACAGTGCTAATTGTAAGATTATGAGGGCATACAACCCCAATTTACCTCGTAGCTATACATTATTCCTGAAACCTTCCCCACAAACATTTTTACACAGGAATGCAGCATCATTTTTGTAGTTATAAGGGCATATAGCCCAACTCTCCAAATACTGAAACATAGCTTTTGTAAGGTTTTGTCATTCTGAGACTTAAATAAATAAATAGCTATATATACGTTTTCGACAGCAGAACCACATGTGTGGTTTAAAAAACAAATACAAAACAAAGTCTGTAGGTGTACTTAGGTCTCAGTGTGAAGTGTAATGCACTCATAATCTGAGCACAGTGTCCAGGCCCCCAAAGGTGAAGCATCAGCTCATCACTTTGCCTGAAAACCATCCAAGTTATTATTACTTACAGCTTCTCAAGAACTGTTCACTCATCCTCCCTGTTGGAGTTCTGCAACAGTTCAGATTCTGATTATTCTGCCTTGATCTTCTGGGTCAACATTCTAGTATCTGCCGAGACCTTGCATATATGTGTCTGAGACACACTGGATTTGCAACTTGGCAGTGAAAAAAAGGAGGAATTAGCCTCTAGCACTGCTAGCCTCCAGCAAACTGCATCAACAGATTTTTTACATTGCCTTGGCAAAGCAAAGGTCAGGAATGCTAATGCTGTGTACCTTTCTGTCAGATTCTCCATCATGATCAGTACAGTTCTAGATGGACAGTTATTCCCTGGTGGGCGTCATGGGGTAATTATGTATGCCTTCAGGATTTTCATGGCAGCTTCCTCTGAATCCCCTAAAGCTCTGCATTCAGCTTTGCTGTACAAAATCATTCAGTACATTGTCCTCCGACCCCTCAGGCAGCTCCATTAACTGAATATGTATCTCTTCGGGTTTATTTTTTAAATGTTTCAGATAAAGTTTCAAGATCAAGTTCCTAACTGACTAATCCTGCTGAATACCCTTGTACACACTCTGCCATATCATCTGCTGTTGTGGAAACTGCTTATTCTTAATTACTTCTGTTTCCTATTAGACCACCTGATTGTTGAAGCCATTGCCTATGTTATCCAAATCTGTAACTGTTTTATACAAAATCTTAATATTATGGCAAACAGTAGTGAGAGTAGCCTCCAGAGTTTCGGCTGAGCCCATGCGAGTGGCTGGTCCTGGAGCCTTCTGGGTGGCTGAGCTGGCAGACTGCTTTGGTTTGAAAAGGTATTTACCTGCATTTTTCCTTGAAAATTTGCTCATTTTAAAAGTCTTTCTTTACCTACTGTAGCTCTTTTGTAGTCATTCAAATGCTTGCAATCTGCTGTCAGACAAGTTTTTTTGTTCCTGTTTCCTTTTGTACATTGGAAAGATGAACAGTTATGGTTATTTAAGGGTGAGAGTAACCTATCCCCAGTAGTTAGAAGCAATAAATAGTAGTTCAATGGGCATACATAATCAGTGTGGTGTAATGCTTATGCAACATTGCCGATAGTCCGAGGCTAGCTGATCTTGAATTAATTGACTGCTATGTTCACACTCTCTGTCCCCTGAGGGAGTAGCACCCTATCGGGAAACCGTGAAGGCAAAGGAATCCTCTTGAGGAGGGTTCCATACCTGGAGATATCATGGGAACATAATTCCTTTAGGCTAAGATACCTTAGGAAGGAGCTCAAAGAGATAGGTGAGCTGCTGGAGGAGGAGAAGGAGGAATGGAGGACAGTTGAAGCAAACAAACAGCTTCTGAATGAGGATGCAGGAAGCTGTTTTATGTAACTCAGATAAGGGGTGTGGCTGGATACTCCTACCCATCAAACCTCAGAATTAGCTTTTTCATTCAGTGGGCAAATGCAACCACAATGTGGAGTAATGCTTGTGCAATGCTGCTGATTGTCCAAGGCTGGTTGTGTTTAATTTGTTTGCGGTGTAGATACTTTGGCTATTTACTTTATCTGTACCCTGACAGACTACCACTCTGCGGGGTACCCTGAAGGCAAAGAAGCTCTCTTGAGGAGGGTTTCCACCTTAGAGGTGCCACAGAAACATAATTTATTTAGCCTAAAGTTACCTTAGGAAGGAATGAAACAAACTGCAAAGCAGGAGATGCAAACACAGATATGATGAGAATTACACCAGATACAGTACTGACTCTTTTTAATTTTGATACATTGTTTTTTTGAGTTGCTGCCTTTCTAGAATCCTTTACAACTACTAGGATCTGGCTAGAAGTTTAATTAGGAGTATTCTAACTGCTCAGGGGTATCACGTCACAACAGTGATGGGAATACAGCGAAGAACATCACAGCAACATTTTTGGCAGTTCGCTGAGATGGCCTGCTGGATTCCTAACACTGTTGTCTCTGGGGTGTTCGGCCCTTCCCTGAATGAACTCCAACTTGGAGTTGGTTATTTAAAGTCCAGGGGGTGCGGGGGCAGAGCCCCCCACAGAAAACACCAGCTCCTCCAGCGATTGCACACCAATTGGTGGTGTTGTGCAGTCACTGTGCTGACAATCGGCAAATTTTGTGTCGCTGTGGCATAGTGGAACCCTCTTTTATTTATTTATTCATTTTATTTATTTATTGAAATGTTTCATCAGGAAGGCATGTTGAGCAACAAGCTGCTCGTCTCCCGGTGTGACCTGGGGGGAAGGGAACAATGAGATAGAATACTGAGAAATGTTACAATGTTGGAATACAATTTGGTTACCTGCATACAATGAAAGCAGGAGGGATTAGAGGTAGATCACATTGGCTAACAATGCAACAGTTAACTATAGTAGATATGGAGACACATATAGCAATTAGGTGACAGTTGGTAACACTGGAACACATATAATAACTTGGCAACAGTATGTAGAACTAGATGGTAAAGTGACACAATAGTAATTGGTAGCCATTAATGTAACCTAGATAGTCAAGGTTTACAGTGATAGGAGTAAAGAGAGGAAGAATGGAAGGAGGGAACAAAAAATTGTGGAGGGCAGAATGGAAGAAGGGAAAAGAAATTTGCAGAAAGATGCGGCAAACAGAGATGACAGGGTGGACTAAAGTGCATATAAGAGGGGTACAGGGGTAGGTTATAAGTGTTTAATTGAGTGAAGGGGTAGGCCAGTGTTAGGCTATGTTAACCTGAAGGGGGGTAGGAGGAGAGGAGAGGTAGAGTGTGGCAGGGTGATGAGAGAGAGGTATTGTAGGTGGGGTGTATCCAAGGGGGGTGAAAGGGGTAGTTGAAATTCAACAGTGTCCTGTTATCCCTATCTGGGCAGGGCAGTGGACAGCTCTACTGGTAGGACACAGGTTATAAGCGATGAGAGATTATATATTGTGATGCAAGAGAGGGGGGTGTTGGGGAGGGATGTTGTGAGAGGGGGTTAGCAGAGATCAACTACAGTAAGGGTGTAGTACCCCACCAGTGTTGTAGGTGACCCAGCCTGCACAAGGCAGTGATCTAGCAGTGACTGAGAGGGTGCAGAAAAGGAGAAATAGGGGAAAGGGATAAACTTGTTGCCCACCGTGGGCTATGGTTCTTGCCTGCACATGGCAGAGATTGAGCTCACAGGAGGGAATAGATTAAAGGTAGAGAAAGAAGGATGAGGAACACTTCAGGAGGAGGGAGAGTAGGGGACTAAGAGGAGCATGATCAGAGGGAAATAGGAGTGGTGGGGAGTAGGCATATGGTAATATGGGCTTAGGAGAGATGACAGGGGGATTATGGAGGCACAGGAAGGGGCAAGGACATTTTGAGGGCAGAGTTAATGGATTAGCAAGATGATGAATGGTGAATTTGAGGGGGATGTGAATTCCAGATTTTTGGGAGATGATAAGAATAACCTGACTGGCCAATGAGGGTGGAGCAGCATGGAACCACCAGGGTTCATGAGTCAGTAGATCTTAGGGAGTGGGAAGGGGAGGCAGTTGTAGGGATTTGAGAGCTGGGTGAGGCACCCTGTCCTGAGACAGCAGTTCCGGCCTTAGTCGCAGATCTGTTGGCATTCTCTGTGACACTGCCAGCATCAGAGAGTACCATGACTCTTCTTTCTCAATTTCAGCAACACTCTGAATTAGTGGACATTGAGGAAATGCATGCAAAAGCCTATTCTTCTAGGATACAACTAATACCTCCTAGTCTGGAACTGGAACTTATGAGGCAAACAGATCTATGTCCAGCACACATCATATCTAAAACAGTGAATCGAGAGTCCATCTGTTCAGAGATCATTGTTATTGAAGGTTATACTGTACAGAATGCCCCATCCTGCTGAGTGAAGCTGCTAGTGAATTCTCCTTTCCTGCTAGGTGTACTGCAGTGAGTTTTGCATTCAGAATTTAAGCCAGATTCCAGATCTGTATTGCTTCTGTACAGAGTGTGACAGGGTTGAATAAGGTCCTGTGCCATTTATTATGCAGAAAAAAGTTAAACGCAAGGATCTTTTTCAATCCTCTCCTTTTCTGTCTCTGTTTGGTTGCGCAACCAAATGTTCTCGTGAGACCTAGGAACTGATCACTCCGACAGTCTCACGATTCTACGTCTCATGCTATTTCTCTGCCTCCACTTGCTGTTTCTGTCTTTTCTTCCCCCCTTGCATATCTGCAGTTACAAAATATATGTGAATCTTTGTGAGAAACTATAAGTGATACTGGGATCCCTTGGTTTGAAAATGTATATAATTACACTGCTGAAATGTTTGCAAAAAGCTATTTGGAATTTAGGGGGTTAACCTGAGATGCAGTTTGAGCTCCTCTCAGGCTTTTTTGCAAGCTCTTTTACAGAGCTGTCACCAGAAGGCTAGCTTGGAACACTATTCTATTTGCAAGCCTGCTCTGCAATGAAACTGAGAAGAACTCTGATAAATTTTGTGAGAAACAAGATGTCTCCTTAATGAACTCAGGATTAAGAAGTTAATTATCAGGCAAAGACTTGTATAAAAAGAGCTGCAATATTTTTGCTAGAGAGACTGAAACTTGGAATTAGAGATACCCTCAGATAAAAGACTTTTGTTTTCTCTTTACTGCCTTTATATAGCTATCCTGAACAATTTAGTTTTATTTTTTATTTTACTGTTATTGATAAAATAAATAATTATTTGGGAATTATACAACTGCTGCTCATCTTTCTATGCTTCCTGACCTGCGCTTCGATGACAGAGTTTTGATGACCTGGTGCCTCCCTGATTGTTTATGTAATACATATACGATAGTGTATGGTTACCCATACACTGCAAGGCTATTCTTCCACCGAGTGGATACAATGCCGACTGATGACCTCGAGAGGGAAGCTCGAGAGGTCTCCAAGTTGGCATTGTATCCATGAGGTGACAGAATAGCCGAGTAGTGTATGGGTAACCATACATTATCCTATATAGCGTATGATGATGGCAAAATAAAATAAAAATACTTTTACATATTTTAAGTCAGCTCTACTGACAGCCCTTGCTTTATAACTGCCGCTGGTCACCACACCTCCACGCACCACTTTTCCACAGCAAGGGACAAATCACAATTGCTGCTGTAGTCACTTGTATTATGATGTCCTCACTAATGCAGAATGAAAAGTCATTCTGCGTTAGTAAGGATGTCACTACTGCAGCAGAACAACTTTTTGTGGTGTATAGATTTCCATACACAACTGCATTCCACCATACACTATATAGTTGTTGTATTGTCTGTCTTCATCAGAAGTGTTTGATCCTGTAACAGGGAGATGGTTTTCATGGGAAAAAAAGCATTGCTTTAAGTTTCTACAAGTCTATATGCTATTTTCTTTCTGAGTGGGTCAAATTTCATTTGCTGTTCCACTCAAGAGATGTCCCCCATCCTAGCAGGGATGCATCTTTGGTGATACATTTTTGAAGGAAGGAAATACCCTTCCTGTGGTTGTCTATTTCTTCCACTTTTCTAGTTATTGTATCAGTGTGCTTGATACTGGTACCATTTGCTGCAGTGGTGCACTTCTTTGGTACCAGTACCTTCTGAGGTGGCTCTGGACATCACGTGTTTGTAACCTGGTGCATGGCACCACTGCTGTGAGGGAAGCCATGTGATAAAAAGGTTTTAAAAGAATTCCTTTGTAGGCTGTGGTTGACCTACATGGAATATGTCTGCATATAGAAGCAGAGCTTCTGCCCTTTGTGGGGAACTTATTTGGCTTTTGTAAGACAGAATTGTAGACTGCCAGTAATTACAAGCACTTTGTGAATGCCCTTGGTGTTATGGCCAGTTTTGTACTGAAACAGAGCATGATCCACTCTGAATGTTAAATATTTATATAGCAGGGTCTTATTGGGATGTGGAAATATGCATCTCTTAAGCCCAGTGATCTAGCCAATTGTTCTGCTGCAGGGAAGCTATCACTGCCTGCAGTGCTACATTCTGAATGTTTCCTTTTTTACATGCCTGTTAAGTAGTCTTAGGTCCAAAATGGATCTACATTCCCTGTTTTTCTTCAGAGCAAGAAAGTATCCAAACAAGAACCCCTTTCCCAGCTGGGAAATGGGAACTTTCTCCATAGTGTTAAACTCTTACAGCTTCCTTACTTTCAATTCCAGTACGATTTTCTGTCCTGGCAATTGCGTTGTGAAACCCTCTGAATTTTCTTAACTTTGGAAATTGTACAAATCGAAGGGTTAAGACCTCCCTTACTAACTCTTAACACCTACTTGTCTGTGGTAATCCTTCCCCCCTCTGTTGAGATAATATGGGAGGCAACATAGACACATTTCTCAGGGATTGGACTCTGTCTGGGCTGGAGGAGTTGATACAGACTGCTGCCTAGCTCTCTTTTATCCTCTGCCCCTCCATGTGCCCTTTTGAGCTGCATAGCCATGGTGCACATTGAGCCTGCTATTTTGGCCTATTTCCATACCTGCCCTTCTGTAAGGGCCTGCTCTTTTCTTTGCAGAGCCTATGGAAACCTCCTGCTCTGCTAAATCTGTAGTGCAGTGCTTGGAACTGAAGTTAACAAACAACACAGAAAAAACAGATACTTGCACTCAACAGAAGCAGTTAATTCTTTTATTTCAAGCACATAAACAACATAAGTACCGGCCACTGTATAAAGAGCTGCTTATGCCAGATGCTAGAGCCACATGTGCATTTGACGTTTATGACGTCTTCCTCAGGGGGTGGAGTTCCAATATGCACCATCTCATTCAGATACTGCTTTCTGATGAATATTTATGAGAAGAAAGTTGGCCCTGCCTTATATTTTAAAGGCAGATGTCAACATATATTTTTAAAGGCAAGTGGGTTGGGCTCACAAGAGCTAAGTACAAAAAGTGAAAATTCCTTATAAACCATGTGGTTAAAAGGGAGGGTAAAAAGTAAAAAAAATTTACTTTGGCATTTGCTTTTTCAGTCAAGTTTTTAAAAGGTTTTTGCTCATCAACTTCCTTCTTGCATACCTGCCTTGTCACCAAATATGGAGATACTGTACCTTCAAAGGACAAAACCAGCCTTATATTGCACGCCCTGTTGCAGCATGTTCTATAATTCTATGCCATGCAAATCTTCTGGCTGACACTGAATTTGCTACTGCCCTGGGTGTAGTGCCATTTATATCAAGTGCCATCTTAAATTGGTACTTAGTAAAGATGACAAAATATTTAGATTACTCAAATAAATATGGACCAATATGAAACATTTGTATTGAGTTCATATGGTGATATACTTTAATGTTGAAAAATTCACCATGTCTTCCTCTTACATAATTTATTAAGCTTGTCTCCTCCCTGTAATATTTAAAAACTGTTCCAATGCAGTGTCTCTAAAACAAACTGGATCTTCATTGTGATATGTTAAAGGAAAACTGTCCAAAAGAGTGCTGGCGGTTACCAGGGCTGCAAAAACGCATGATTAGCACAACCTGTATATTTTAATAACATTATAGCTAACTTTTGCCTATTAATTTCTTCAGTTTCTTGCCTGTAAGGTGGTTTCTTGAACTGTCCTGGATGCACCATTTAGAAATTGCCACCGCACCGGAAGACAGAGCATGACCTTAGTGACCTGATGATCTTCCTGCTATGTGCTGGAATGCTCATACATGATGAGCCGGGCACATTTCCATTGACTAAAAATAAATAATGTGCAATGTAGAACTCCTTGAGCTATACCTCTAGAAACAACTTCCATTAAAAATGGAGCTGTGTAAGGTAGTTAATTTTATAATGAAAGCTGCAAATCCAATTTCGGGCATGTGCAGTAGCGCCCAAGCTCCGAGTTCTGGCATGTGCAATAGAGTTAGGTGCTACTATGCATGCCTGCACTCGGAGCCACAACTTTCATTACAAAATTAACTACCTTACACTGATCCATTTTTAACAGGGGTTGTTTCTAGAGGTACAGCTCAATGGGTTCTACATGGCACACTGTTTATTTTTAGTCCATGAAAATGTGCCCCGCTCATCATGAACGAGTGTTCCAGCATACAGCAGGAAGATCAGGGAGTTCATTTGCATACAAGTTGCAGCTCTGGCTGCTACCATCTATGAAATGGCGCCACTCACTCTGGAACTTAAAATATTAATTCCTAATGAAAGACACAACCTACAACAGAAATGCCAGTCTCTCACTACAAGTTGGCAGGTGAGTAGATGCTGGGAAGAAAATGGAGATTGTGACAGTTTTCCTTTAAGATGTGGGCTCCCAAAGCATTTGCTTTATCCCCATTTTTTGTAGGTGAATATGTTTTTGTATACTCTGTTTCAGCTGCCTGGTGGTCATGCCCACATAAATTATTGGACAGGAATACCAGGCAGTGCACATTACATACTCTCTAATGCAGTTCACAAACTGCCTAAACTCAACATCTTTCCTTTGTCCATATATAGCAATTCTAGACCCCTATTCTGCACATCAACGAGCTGCTAACATCTTGCAGGGAAAATGTCCTTTTGGTCTGTTGGTAAGCAACTGGGACATAGCTATACCGGGTTACTCTCTGTTCAAGAGAGACAGGGAAGGGAGGAGGGATTGTACTATACATGAGGGAGGGAATCCATGTCATGGAACAACAAGGGCACCAGGAGGAAAAAGAAGGACTGGAAGTGATGCAGGTTATCCTGAAGACAGGTAAAAGGGCCCCTAACCATACATGGGTGATATACAAACCTTCAGCAGAGGGATTGTAGCTGGAGAAGGCACTTGGGGAAGCCATCATCAAGATGGCAAGTAAGGGGGTGGTGCTGCTAGTTGGGGACTTTAAGCTGCCAGATGTGGATCAGAGCCTTCCAACTGCGACTTTGTCAAGGAGCAGGGTCATCCTTGACTCCCTACAAGGGGCTTTTCTCAGACAGCTAGTCAAGGAATTCAGTAGGGATAGGGCAGTGCTACAGCTGATGCTTACAATCTGAGACAGCATTGCAAACGTCACAGTGGGCAGGCTGTAGCTACTGTAACAGTGATCACTGTACAGTGTGGTTTAACATTAAGATGAGAACAGAAGCAAACTACATGACGATGATGGTTCTGAACTTTAGGGAGGAAGATTTTACAGAAATGGGAAACTGCCTCAGAAATCGCTTTGTGGGGGGGGATTGTCAAGGAGAGGTAGAGGCACAGTTGGGGAAAAATAAAGACAGGCATAATTAAGGTAACCAACCTCTGCATGAAGGAAGTGAGTAAAAGAAGATGGAAAAAGAGACTGTTACGGTTCTCTAAGGAAGTGGCCAATGTGGTGAGGCAAAAAAGGGTGGCATTTAGAAGGTATAAGGGAATGCAGAGGAAGGAAGACAAGTAAGTATACTAAGTAAAACAGAGAGAAGCAGGAAAGGTAGTTAGGGAAGCAAAGGTGCAGACAGAGGAAAGGATCATCAAAGTGGTAGCCAAAGGGGATAAATCTTTCTTCAGATGCATAAGTTAGAAGAGGAAGGCAAGGGGAGGGGTAGGGAGGACAAGGAGGGTGGCAAGGGCAGACTGCACAGAAGAGGATCAAGAAAAAGCAGAGATCCTGAACAGGTACTTCTGCTCAGTCCTTACAGTGGAGGGAGTGTGGACAGAGCACCAGGGAGCAGCAGAAACAAAGGGGGATGGACACTAGTCCATTTTTAGAAGAAAGAGTCCTGAAGGAACTTGCAGCTCTGAAAGTGGACAAAGCTATGGGACTGGACTGGATACACCCATGAGTACTAAGGAGCTCAGGGAGGCGCTAGCTGTGATGGCCTTAAGAGGTAATGTAGTGCTGTGGCTTAGGGCACTGAGCTGCAAACCTAGAGACCTGGGTTTGAATCTCACAGTCTCTGCTTGCATACTGTGTGACCTTGAGCAAGTCACTTAATGTCCTTGTGCTCCCAGGTCACACCTGGAAACAAGTGCCAGCCTAGTGTGCCTTTCCTGGTTAAACAATGTCCCCATCCCTTATTGAACAGCTCGCTAGAAACAGGTATGGTTCCGGAGGACTGAAGCAGAGCAAACATGGTACCTCTCCCTAGGAGCAGCAGCAAGGAGGAGGCTAGCAACTATAGGCTGGTGTCTCACATTAGGGGTGGGGAAATTAATTGAAACCCTGTTAAAGGAAAGGTTGGTAGAGTATGTTGAATTCAATGGCTACAAGACCTCAGGATTAATGTAACAAGGGACCTTGAGAATAGAGCACAATGTAATGTGGGAATATCAATAGCTAACAGCATCCTGTGTGCCATTAAAATAAATATAACATTAAGGGATATAAAGGTGATCCCCGGCCCGTACCGCCCCATGTTGACTATGCCACTCAGATTTGGTGCCCTTATAACAAAAAGGACATTAATGAAATGGGAAGAAAATCAGACAGGCAACCAAAACTATACATTAAAAAACTTCACATACACATACAGCATGAAGGAACTAAATCTCATGTCCCTTGAAAACCATCAACTAAGGGGTGATCTGTTGCTTATGCATGAGGTTGTCAAGAATGAATATGTTCTGCGAAATTGGTTTGGATTTTAAATCTAATGATAACACTAGAGGACATTAACTAAAAATTTCTAAAAAGTATTTCAATGCAAAAAAAAGGCAGTTTTTCTTTCCCCAAAGGGTGGTTAAACTGTGGAATGCTCTCCCTTTAGACATGGTTATTAGCAAAAATACAACTGATCTCAAAAAGAGACTTGATATTTCCTGGGCCAAAACAGTGCTTTAAAATATTACCTCTAATGGAGCAAAATAGCTACACAGCCTAAATCATCTCCTAATCCTGTTTGTACAGTATGAACCTTTGTATAATAGACCAAAGATAGCATGGATTCACTGGGCGGGGTGGGGGTGGGGGTGTCATGCCAGATGAATCTACTGTAATTGATTTGTCAACTGGGTGACCAGGGAAATAGAGCAGGGGATGGCAGTGGATGTGGCCCACTGGATATGAACTTTATCGAGGCCTTCAACACTGTGCCACACAGGAGACTGATAAAGAAATTGAGCAGCATAGAGGTGGGATCCAAAGTGATCAACTGGGTAAGAAACTGGTTAATGTATAGGCAATAGAGGGTGGCGATTAATGGCATTCACTCTAATGCAGGGATAGTGACCAGTGAGATGCCACAGGGCTCAGTAAGGGGACCAGTCCTCTTTGGTGGTCCTCTTTGGTGGATTGGTAGGCAGACTGGATGGGCCAAGTGGTCCTTATCTTCCAACAAATTCTATGTTTCTGTATTATGTTTCTATCTTTCTTCAATGTCTACCTAAGTGACATTACAGAGAAACTATAAAGGAAGGTATGCCTTTTTGCAGGTGACACCATTATCTGTAATAGGGTGACACTCAGGAGGGGGTGGAGATAATTTGTAGGAACCTTGGGAAACTTGAGGGTTGGTCAAAAGCATGGCAGTTGGGGTTCAATGCCAAAAAGTGCAAAATCATGCACCTAAGACATAGGAACTCAGGAGCTAAGTATAGGATGCGGGCGGGGAGGTACTGAGTCAGTAAACAAGAAAGGGACCTTGGGGTTATCATATCTGATGGCCTCAAAGTGGCAGAGCAGTGTGACAAAGCAGAGGGTAAGGCCAGTGGGATGCTGGGATGCAGAGGGAGAGGTATCTCCAGCAGGAGGAGGGAGGTGGTGTTGCTACTGTATCAATCACTTATGAGACCTACCTGGAGTACTGTGTCCAGTTCTGGAGACTGCACCTCAGAAAAGAAATAGACAGGGTGGAGGCAGTCCAGAGGAGGGCAACTAAAATGGTGCAGGGGTTGCATCAAAAACCCTGTGAAGAGAGACTGAGGGATCTCAATGTGGACACCCTGGAACACGAAAGCAAAAGAGGAACATGATAGAGACCTACAAGTAATCTGCGGGGTGAACAGGGTGCAGGAGGGTAGTCTCTTTCAAATGAATAAGAGCACCAGGACCAGATGGCATGCGATGAAGCTGAAGGGTGGGAAGTGTACAGTAAGAGTGATTTGAGGAAGTACTGCTTTGCTGAAAGAATGGTTTACACCTGAAGCAAACTGCCAATAGAAGTGGTGGAGGTGAAAACAGTAGGGGGCTTCAAGCATGCATGGGATAAACATAGGGGGATTTTAGTAAATAGGCAGGGAGGTTGGAGGGTCAGTGGAGACCAGTTAAGGTGTGCAGAGACAGATATGGCAGGGACCATGTGGGTAAACTGGGTGGGCCAAGTGGTCCTTTTCTGTGGACAAATTCTGTTTATATATTTCTAAGTCTGTGAATTGCATTATATAGCCTCCTAGCAAAAATGAAATTCTTGTTCACACACCCACATAATCCCTCAGTTGACTGTCACTTGACAAAATATCGCAGTGTGTCAAAATAATCTGTTTTTTTTGCCAAAGGGTTATACTGAATAACAAAGGTAACTGATGATCTCACATGTGTTACTTGACTCTTAGGGACAAGCAGGGATTCCCTGGGTGCATTCCTGACATTTTTATATGCCCTGTTAATCACCTTATTGCTGTAACCCTGAGCCCTAAATATACTTTTCAGTTCTAACACTGCTGTTCCAATGTATCCTCCATGGAACGTTTCCTCTGTATTTTGAGGGCTCACCTAAGGGGATGCTGTTTGTAAGGATCCCGGTGTGAGCACTTTCTGCCCTCAGTAATGCATTCCATGCTGTTTCTTTTCTGTAAGTATCCATTTGGACTGTCATGTATTCATCCAAAGAAGAGCTAATGTCCAGGAATTCAATACTGTTCTTGTCCATTTTGCAGGAAAACCCCAAGTTAAATGTGTTTCAGAAATGCATTTGAGCATTTCATCGATCCCGACCATATGCAAAATATGTCATCAATGTAGCGATGCCATCTGACAAAGTTCTGCAAGTGTGGATTACATCCCTGATTGAAAATAAATGGTTCATCCCAACAGGCCATAAAAAAGATCAAGTATGAGGGGCCATTGTGGCTGCATCACCATTCCCCATACCTGTTAGTAGAACGTATGATCAAACACAAAATCTTTGTGTTTCAGGATATAATCCATAGCCTGGAAAAGAAAGCCAGATGGCACTGCCAGTACATGAGCCTGCTGTCTCATCAGATATGACTGATTGCTGCAACACCCAAATCATGTGGCATACTGGTGTTTAATGAACTAATATTTATTGCTAAAAACACATAACCCTCATTCCGTGTGATGTAATTCATTTTGTTCAAAATGTCCATGGTGTCTCAGAGATAGCTAGTGTCTGAAAAAAACAATCTCCTTTAAGAGGAAGTCTACATTTCATGACACATTCTTGGACACTGAACCTATCCATAAGATAGCTGGATGGCCAGGTAGGTTTTGAATGTTTTTGTGTCTCTTTGCAATAGATAGAAAGTTGGGTGGGTGGGGCATCAAACCCACAAAAAAATGGCCACATCACAGGCTGACTAATCACTCTAAAAAGCAGAATAAATTAATTCATCCAGTTGTTCCTTAAAGTAGCAGTACAATAAAAACTTCCCCCCCAAAACACTAGCTTCAGTTACAATCACTAAAAATATTAGCATTCCTGTCTAATTTCTTTTTCTATGTACATTCTACGATGTCCACCATGAGTATTTTTATTTCCTTTGTCCGAACCCTTGCCAAGTCTATAATGCTGTGTCTAAGCCATATGTGGCAGACATCTTAATTTCTTGAGAAAAAATGAAAACCTATAGTATAATCCCATTTTGTGTTTACAATCAAATAAAACGGGAAAATGCCTGGAATCCTTTACAGTGAAGGAAAGGTAGGGAAGAATTGTTTTCTCAGTTTCATTGTACTGCTGCTTTAAATTTTAGTGTTGGATCACCTTGCAATTTAGTATAATAATCTGGGTAATTTAGCTGATTTGATGCTTTGGCTTTGTATTTATCTCTGGACAGTACCACCCTTGTCAACATTGTTAATTTTAGTGTCATTCACTTTTTTTATTTCATGTAACACCTGATGTTCAAGGGTGGAGATGTTGTGGTAAGAGTCACAGTGACAAAAAGTTCTTCAACCTCTTGGTTAACATGCTTTTAAAAGACCAGTAGTGAGGGCACCATTGGGGTGGGGGTTAAAAATGGATTTAGGTTTAAAAAATGTGTTTTCTGTATTGTATCAAATTATTCTCTCCTACATAATATTTAGGATGTCTCATTTATTACCCCCTCCACCCACATTCTGAAAAGCAGTATCATCATTCATAATAATTATTGCATAATCCATACTGGAATCTGCAACACAAGTATCATACATTTAATGAAAATCAAGCATTTCACAGTCACTTTGTGCTTCATCATTTAAGTTTCCATAGCCAATCACACTCTGGTCAAACATTGGTTTCTGTGGGTTCCATGTCATAACGGTGGCTGCCGAAAGGCGATCGGCATTATGCCGAAGTCAGAGCACCGAAAATCAGTTGTGGCACTCTGACTCCCTGGCGCACAGCAAAATGGTGCCAGGGACTTGCATTTTAACATTTTATGAGGGGCTGTGCCCCTGCACTACACAAGGATTCTCAGCTCCAGGGGGGTGTATGTCAGAAGTGCAAAACGTCAAAAAAAATAAATTGGGGCCGGGCGCAACAGAAACACACCTGCACCTGGACCCAAACCCACCCACCACACCATGGGGCCAGCTCGGCAGCCCACTGTGGCACCACTCCTCAAAACTCCTCCCGTCCCTCGCTGAGTGTGCTCGCTCCCACCCCACCACGCGCGAATGTGTAGCAACATCCCATCACTATATGCGCCATCCTACCCCATCCGGTCACCCTACCTCATCGGTAGCCCACATGACATGTGCCAGGATTGAGTCACCATTATTACAAGCACTCACTTGCAGATGATCATGTCATGGGCTACGTTTTGGTGTTGTCCCTTACAATGTTCACTGTGTCATTACCTTGAAAATGTACCCTGAAATCAATTTTATGGTACAGTTTGTAAAGTTCCACATTAGTTATGAATTTGTCCATCTTCAGTGTTGAGATGAAGTTCATGCCTTTGGATAACACTTGGATTTGTGTCTCTGTGAGTGTCTAATGTAAGATTTTCAATACTTGGTCTGTGGAAGATTCTGAGCCAATTTTCTCATTGGCTGTTGATTTCTTTTTCTCCTGCTTCTTCTTGTTTGGAGACCTTTTGTTGTGGTTTCTGATATCCTCTATTACATTGTTTTGTGTTGCTGATTCCAAGTAAGTAACTGCTCAATTATTATTAGTATTGGGAGTCTGTTTCAGGGCCTGTTTCTCCTGATTTGTTTCTTTTTGACCTATGTCTCGATCTTGAGATTCTACTCAGTGACCGAGACCTACTCTTACTTATACTTCCTGATGTCTCCGAATTATAGATCTGACAGCCTTCATAATCACTCTGCTCCCAAAGATATTTTTTCTATTTTTTCTGCATAGTTTCTTTTTCAACTTTCTCCACTCACTCCTTTACTTTGACTTCTAATTCTTTAAAATCAGGAGTGTCACTGCAATTGCGAAGTTCTTGCTTTAACCTCATTAATTTCCACTTGGATGCCCTGCAAATTAAGAGCATCTTCCTTTATCAGTATTCTTGTTAATGTAAAGGAACACTCTTTCAAGGCATTCTGCTATTCATGTTTTTGCCTGAATTTGCCTGGATCTAGTGATGGAATTTTTTTCAGACTTAGGTCCCATGAAATGTTATCAATTTCCACATTTATAGCTAATGTGGCTCTATTGTATAGCAACTTGGTTTCCTTATTTTAAAGTCTCAAGCCATAGAAAGAGTCCCTTTATGGAGTATTATCACAGTATAGTATTATGCTTGTGCAACTGTGTTACTTAGGTTTTTGGCCATTCACACTCTGTATTCTACAGAAATTACCACCCTGTAGGGGTACTAAAGGCAAGGAACCCTCGAAAAAGGTTCTACCCTTAGAGGTGCCGTGGGATGATTCCCTTGACTAAAGGTACCTTAGGAAGGATCCCCAAAAAGAAATGTATTAGTATGAAGCATGTTAGCAATCAGTAGCTGTGAGACATAGTAGTAGATAAGGCATCAGGAAGCTTGATAATGTAATGAGATGCGCAGGTTAGCAATGACATGAGTTAGATGGGTTGTGCTGGAGATTGAGGGGGCCTCCTAAGGAAAGAGGGAACGGTTAGTAGGGACACCATCCACCTCCATCCAACAGTGGAACTTACCTAAAGGAACTAGGGTACACTAACTATAGCTAACTAATGGTTATGACCTGAGGCACGGAGGACAGAAAAAAACCCTTGAGGAGGAAATCTCTGGGGATCCAAGGCCTAGGTCGCCTTCCCTTCAGGCTTGGGATGTTTATTTTATGATGGCTCTGCTGCTGCAATTTAGAAATCCAATAAAGAGGGATGGAAAATATTCCAATTTAGAGGAAAACTCTTGCTCGATCCCTCTAACAGGAACACCATGGAAGGTTGCGAGAGTGCTCTGCAACATCGGGGGCAACCAAGGCAGGAGGAGGAGAGCAATGACTGCTGAGGAACTCACCTGGCCTATTCACTCTAAAAACAAACCAGGTGAACCAGAGGCAGTCATAGGAAGAATGCAGTGAAGGTGCCTTGCTAGTAGAATACTAGAGCCAAAGGAGATCGCTGTAACCACCCTTCACAGCTAGTCTTAAATTCTACACCAGAAGCTGCTGTTGAGTCTTGAACAGCTAAAGCCAGGCCCGGAGTGGGGACATTCCCAGCTATAGGCCAGGTGAGAAGGACCCCAGCCCAAGTCAGGCACGCTCAAGATGCAGACTTAGAAATGCAGTGTGAGACTGTCGGCTGCAGGAAGGCTCTGTACCAGAATGATAAGGCTGGTGAGCCCCAAAAATGAAAAGGAGCTGAATGAGCATAGAGTGCTGGGATGTCATGTAGGTCAGATGGTAGTAGTGAGGTTGAGCATTAAGCAATGATTTCATAAGCAAAGAAAGGACCTGCATGTAGGTCAGTAAGGCAGAGTAGCAATAGTCGGACCTGCACATAGGTCAGAAAACAGAGTAGCAATAGTTGGACCTGCACGTAGGTCTGCAAAACAGAGTAGCAATAACTGGACCTGCACATAGGTCGGAGGAGCAGCAATATGAATAATGGGGTAAGCCATCCAGGCATTCAAGAAAGCCAATGAAGATGACAAATACTCTGAGGATTTTCAGCATCAGAGTCAGGATTTAGAACATAAAGTAAATAGCCACATGACTCCCCCAACACCTCCATTGGAAAAATAAGAAAGTGATGGAAGGCGCTGAGACCCACATGCAGATATTGAAACTAAATTACAGCATCAGCAGTAGCTTAGCTGACCTCAGAGTATAATAGCAGTGTACAAACATAGAGAGCAGCATCTGTGCTGAGCAACTATGAGTTGTAAAATTCGATAAACATAGAATGGAGGGAGGCACAATGCTCTGAAAGAAGCTATCACCAGGCAGTGCAATGAAACTGCAGCAATGAGGTAGGTAGAATGAGTTGAGAAAGCATGGTGAGCTGCATAGCTAGGGTACAGAGTGAGCCTAAATCAGGTGAAAACAATTAAGTGTGTAGCATGGACAGCAGCTATGTGGTTTTAGCTGAAACACGCAGATAATGATTGCAGTAGCATTGTGAGCAACTGAGAGCAAGTAGCATGAGCTCTGGATTAGCAATATGCTAGGAGCTTAGAAATAAAGCCACCAAAAGGCAAAACCAAAGACACACAAACACAGAAAACAGGGAACAAATGACAGAAAGAAGCACACAGCCAGAGGCAACTTACAAACCAGATGCAGGAAAACAAACACAGAAGTCCAGCAGAAACAAGCAGAAGCAGCAACCCCAGCCAGCTGCAGAGGACAGACTAACAGAGCCCATGGCCAACAAAGAAAAAGTGCTTCAGAAGGAGGCTGAGCGGAACTGCTTATATAGGTCAGGAAGTGGGAGTGGCTGGCTGCTTGTCCATTGAATCACAGGCCCAGCCTTCTTAGAAGGCTAGCAGGATGCTCGGGTGCATAGGGAGGGGTATCACCAGTAGGATGAAGGAGGTAATATTACCCCTGTACAGATCACTGGTAAGACCCACCTTGAGTACTGTGTCCAGTTTCCTGAGGTGCCACCTCCTAAAGGGCATTGACAAGGTGGAGGAGATACAAAAGAGGGCTACCAAAATGGCACAGGGCCTGCATCAAAAGCCCTACATGGAGAGACTCAAGGAACTCAACATGTATTCTCTAGAGGAGAAAATGGAAAGGGGGGCTATGATAGAAACATTCAAATACCAATCAGGTTTTATTAAGGTACAGGAAGGTAGTATTTTCCATAGAAAAAGAAGCTTGAGGACAATGGGTCACGCTATGAAGTTGGGAGGGGGGTGCTCAGAGGAAATGTGAGGAAATACTTCTTTACAGAGAGGGTGGATGCCTGGAACTGCCTTCCAGTGGAGGTGGTTGGTGCCAAAATGGCGACAGATTTGAAGCATGCACGGGACAGATACAAGGGGACCTTGGTAAGGCAGGGGGAGGAGATGACCAGAGATTGAGTAGGGTCTGCTGAGGTATAGTAGGTGGGGAGAACTTGGCAGACTAGGTGGGCCAAGAGGTCCTTATCTGCCAACAACTTATGTGCTTCTGTGTTTCTATGTACAGTTACTATTAAGCCCTGAACTCTGTCCCAGTCATGCGTGACACCATTAATGGTTTTGGTGCCCACCACCTCAGCTGGCAGGCTATTCCACAGCTCAACCACCCTGTCTGTAAAATAAAACTTTCTCACATCCCTCCAAAACCTCCCAACAGCCAACCTCCTCTAGTGCTGCCAGTTCCTCACAGTTTACTATCTTCATTCCTTCCAGGAACTTGAAGGTCTCTATCAGCGAGAACAGGTTCAGTGCCCTAAGCCAGTCCTCATAAGATCTTCCCTGTTTGCCCTGAATCATTTTGGTAACCCTATGCTGCACTGTCTCCAGCCTGTCTTTGTTTTTCTTTAGCTGGGGATTTCAGAACTGGTCACAGGATTCCAGAACTGGACGCATTATTCCAGATGGGGCCTCCTTCCTTCTGCTATCAAAACCCCTCCCAGTACACCCTAACATCCTAATTGCTTTGCTGTAGGCCTTGATACACTGGCCAGACTGTTTTAGGGAGTTGCTTATAATTTCCAGGTCTGTATCCTCAGAAGTAGTGCCCAGTTTAGCCCCTCCCATCCAATATTGTGTCCTGGGGTTCTTGTTCCCTGTGTGCATCACTTTGTACTTTTTGGCATTAAATTTCAACTGTCGAATCTTGGACCATCTCTCAAACCTATGCAGGTCCATCTACAACTCCCTTATCCCCTTCATGCTCTCACCCTGCCACAGAGCTTAGTGTCATCTGTGAAGAGACACATATTGCCCTGTATTTCTTCTTCTATGTCACTGATAAACATATTGGAAAGGACTGGACCCATGACTGACCCTACTTGTAACCTCCCTTTCACTCAACTTGACTCCATTTGCCACCCACCTCTGCTGTCTCCCCACCAAACAACTATCCCTCCCATTTAACTAGGTCCTTCACTGCAGTTAGATCCTCTAACTTGTTCAGCAACCTTCTTTGTAGCACTGGGTCAAATGCCTTGCTGAAGTCAAGGTAGAGTAAATCTGCTTCCTCTTCTTTATTCATTGGCTTAGTTACCCAGTAAAAGAATACCATCAGGTTGGTCTGATAAGACTTTCGTGTCACAAGCTTGTGCTGTTTTTATCCTGGAGCCCACTTCTTTCCAGGTAGTCTGCTAGGTCCTCCTTGAATAGTATCTCCATCAGTTTACTCACAAAGGAGGTAAGGCTGATGGGCCTGTAACTGCCTAGTTGTTCCTTGTCCCCACCCATGTGGAGCAGAACTACATCCATTACCCTCTAGTCTTTCAGAACCATCCCTGTCTGCTTTGAGCTTTTGAATAGTCCTGTCAGGGGTTCAACCAGTTCTGATGCCAGTTCCCTGAACACCCTCAGATGCATCCCACCTGATTCTGGAAACTTATCTATTTTTAGGGCTGCAAGCCCTTATCTGACCCTTACTCCTGTAAATACTGCCTGTCCCGTAGCTGGGATTCACCTTGCAGCAGCCTTTATGCCACATTCTGGCAAAGGCCACTGTGAATACTGAGCAGAACTAGTTGTTAAGAACAACTGCCTTCTGCTTGTCCTCCTCTATTACCCTAACATCAAAAACATTTAATTTGATTGAAGTAATAGCTACATGAGCTGGCAACATTTTTTTTTTTTTTTCCATATTCTGTTTAATCTCCTGTTCTCCCCGGTGGATCCCTTCTAACCGACCCCCCAGCCCCGTCATCCAGCTCCTCCTGGGCTTATCTCTGCACTGCTGTTTTCTGCCACAGGACTGTGATGGTGCCAGGCCACTAGTGCAGGGCCTGTGGAGGGTCAGGCATCATCCTACCACCTAAGGTAGTTTTCCCCTGGTTTTTGCCCTGGGCCCACATACATTCAATGGGCGTGATGTGCTTCCGTGGAGACGCCCCTGGCATCCTGAACGTGGGCTCTGTTTCCTACATGATAATGACACATGTACTGTCACCCAGCTGCTGCTGTGTGGCTGGCAAGCAGCATGCCACACTAACCCCCCCCGAGGAAGGATAGCTGTCCTAGGGATGCTCAATTCTTCCTCTCCCCACCAGCCCCCGAGCAACCTGAGTCCATTCTTGACCCTGGGTCACTGGCATGGCAGGTGGTAAGGCACCCAGCCACCAGGCCAGCTGCTGGAGACATTTTTAGTAGTGCAGCTTTTTTTCTTTTTACATTGATCTTTTTATCTCCTATGGGATGGCCTCCATCTGCCAGACACATCAACCCCACTACCCTGACATTCACCAGGACTTACTTGCTCCTGCCAGTGGGGTTAGTGAGGTTCCCCAGCCCCTGTTGGGACCAGATCTGGTTCTCTGTTGGTGAGCCCAGCTGGTCAGATGCACGGCCTGCAGGTGTCTGGCACCATCCTACTGCCAGTATTTTCCCATTTCTCCCCTGTGGACCCCTCAAGAGGTATGGCAGGCAATGGCACCATGATGTGCATCACACATTCTAGCTGGTTCTCGACTTCAGTGTCCTCACCAGGCATGTCTCCCGCTGTCTCTGGGATATTCTCCCCTGCCTGGTACAGTGCCCCATAGTTTGTCCCCTGTGGTGGAGCTCCCTGGGGTTCCCAAAGCCTCAGGGAGAATTTAGTTCTGATGTGGTAGGCAGGGAAGCTAAGTGGGTAGTGCAGGGCATGTGGGAGGATGCCACATCACACTGCCTCATCTAGCAGTATTTTTCCCCATTTTTCTGCCTTTCCACTGGGCACTTCACGGGTGTGGACTGGCAGTGATGCGAGTACACAAGTGTGTTCGCATCTCAGTCAGGAAGCGCCCACCCTTCCTTTGTGATCCACTTGTCCCACCAGCACCACCCATGGCCACCCAGTTGGGGTTAATACAACGGACTGCATGGCACTCCCTCCCCAGAGGAGAGCTTCTTCTCGGATGCTTGATCCTTCTTCCCCTGGCAAGCCACCGAGATTGCTCCTGATCTCGGGTCACCAGCATTGAAAGTGGTAGCTCTAGCACTGTGCCAGTGGGTCGGCAGTAGTTCATTTGTGAAACAAACAGTTTACATGGGTGTTTTCAGTCTTGGTGATATGGTGATATCTTCATTATGAGGAATCTGCAGAGTAGGTAAGCATGAGAAATCTTAATAGACACAGGATTCTATGCTGTTGTATCACAGTAGTGACATAGCTACTATTATATGACAGCACTGTGACCTCACTAATGGGGTACAACAGCATCTGGAAGTGTATGGGTTTCCATACACAATAACATTGAATGAAATACTGCACCAGAATACAGATTTGTCACTTTGACTGGAAACTGCCCTCAGATTGATTTGCCCCAGTCCTACCATTTAGTTACATATCACTGATGCAATTTAACTACTTTAATGCATAGAGAAGTTATGCTATTGAACCAGAAATATAGGAATTGTTGTTTTCCCCTAATTTCTCTTGTTTATTGTATCGCACGTATAAAATCCAATGCGGCATTTTGTCAGTATTAAAATACCACTAGTATTGCCATAGCCATTTTGCTCCCCTCATCCCCCAGCAAAACCTGTGTGAGTAATTTCCCTGTCTATCAAAACTCAGTTTGTATCTACTGCACGGACCTGCTGCATTGATTTGCCTTACAGTGTTTATGAGTGTGGTCCTCTGATATACTATGTTGCTGTAAATTACTTATTTGTTTTTTAGTTTATGTATGTCTTGAAAAGTTCAGAGATTACCTTTGAGCACAAGTGCTCATTTACAAAGGTTCCATATCAAATACATAGACACAAAATACAAGTACAATAAGCAGTTACAGAGGAGATGCAGTCAAGTGAGGCTCAAAGCACTTTAGAGATAGATCACTTATATGCAGTTTTGAAAAAAAAATCCATACAGATTGTTGTATAAGAAATCACAGGATATATACAGAAAGAAACCAAATGAAACAGTTAAACAGCTACAATTGCACCGGACCGAAAGGGAAGAACACAAAGATCTCTGGAACTGATTAGTCTTGGGGAGATTCAGCAGGGTATCAGGCAATTCGTTTATCCAGTTAACAACCCTGACAGCAAATGACCACTTGCCCAGCTGAGTATGCCAGAAAGGAGGCTTAAGGGCATTCCTGGCCATATTCCTGGTGTTGTATTGGTTGGAGATGGTACAGAAACAATTTGTTAAAGCAGTGTTTTTGACCCAGGAACGCCTTTTGGCTAGCACACAGGTCTGCAGCTTTATTCTGCAGGGCAAAGGTAGCTAGTTAGTGAGTGCGTAAAGGGTACAACTATGAGTGTGGTTATCTGCACCAAATGCAAAGCAGCATGCCTTATTACAGATCAGCTTTACTCTCTTTACCGCCACTGGCAGCTGCATAGGCAGGGATGCCATAATCTATAAGTGAAAGAATGGAGCTAGCGAAATAAGGCATTTAGCACCCCCAGTAACATTGTTCTGGTTATCGTACGGGGCACCCAGTCTTCTGTTAACTATGGCCACTAGACTTTCAACAAGGAGAGCAAAAGATAAAGTGTCACCTAGAGCTACAGTACTTCAAGATATTCGAAGGTCTCCACCTGTTCACTGTTTTGGCCCTGGGCATTTCAAATGACAAAGGGTGGAACTTTCCTCTTCTATGGGAGGCTAGAGAACAGCATGGTCATTGCTTCTGAGGACCAGTTTGTTACTGGAGAACCATCTGTGTAGTGACCTGAAGTTACTTTCGAGTGTGTCAGTGAGGCTGTGAAGGTCAGGGTTTTTGGAACAGATGACAGCATCATTGGCATAAAGGAGTACACTGGCTGTCTGACAGGCATCAGGCCATTGATTTATGAAGAGGCCAAATAGGAGTGGGCCCAAGACTGAGCCCTGGGAGACACCAATAGACACTCCCCCAATGCTGGACAAAGATTTATCAATCTTCACGTGCTGGGAGTGGTTGGTGAGGTAGATGTCAAACTCAACTGTGTTCTGTGACAAACCCAGGCCAGGGAGTTGGTTAAGTAGGAGTTTATAGTTGACCAGGTTGAAGGCCTTAGTATGGTTCATATACAGTATATATATAGCTCTGACAAGGTTACCATTGTCAAGGGCCTCTTGAACATGATATATTCCAACAGCGCCCTGTTGGTGCTCTGCAGCTTCTGTAAGCCTTACTGCTGTACACACTGGATACTGTATTTTTCAAGGTATGTGACAAGTTGGTCAGAGACTATTATCTTGAGGACCTTGGGTGGGGAGGGGGGAGAGAATAGACATGGGTCTGTTACTGGCAAGGCTAGTGCAGTCACCACTTTTGAAAACTGGTGTAACCAGTACGGATTTCCACTCCTTAGGAAACTGCAAGTAGCACAGAGAAAAGTTACAAATTCTAGAGATGGGGTGGGGGAAGTTCCTCTAGCCGCAGGGCAAGAAGTTTCATATCAACAGAATCATTCCCATACCTGGTTTTGCCAATTACCTTACTGATGTAGTTCAAGGTTTCTTTGACTGAAACAGCCTTAAAGTAGAATTAAGGATACCCTGCTTCAGAGCAGACTATCTGGGAGGCTTCGGGAGGTATGGGCATATTCAGTGGTGATGACGGAACTGAGGTCAGTAAAGGCTGTGTTGAAGTAGTTGACAATTTCGGTGGGATCAAGGACCTCTTGACCCTCCACCATAAGTATTTGAGGAGTGATGTTAACTCCCTTGCCAAGTAGTTCTCAGATGTTGTCCTAAAATCTTTTGCTATTGCTCCAGTTCTGGGTCTGCTGATCCTTAGAGAAGTCATATACTAGTGCAGTTATTGAGGGCTTCCTTGTACCTTTGCAGGTGGACAGGGGACCCTGTTTCCCTGGATAGTGCCTACAGATTGTCCCTATCCCTCATGCAGGCAAGGAGTTCAGGGGTGATCCATCCCGACAGTGTTCCTCTTGCCTTGTGTTTTTAAGTGTGCAAATCTATTACATGCATGTACGGACTCAGAGACAAATAATTCTAGGGCTGAATCAATATTGGAAATGGCATATAAGAAGCTCCAATTAATTTGGGTGAAATAAGCATTCAGGCACCTTTCTGTTTAGGACCTGGCTGACTGTAATCTGGGAGGGGTGGCCTTATCTGTTTAACTGCCCATAGACATTGCACTGGGGAGTGCTGACTTAGGCCCTGTACACACTTGCAGACCATTTTTAAAACTGGTTTTAAACTCACCATGAACGTCCATCCACACTTGCTTGAATTTTTTCAGAACCGTGTTTAAACACGGTCACACAGCATCCACACTGTTATATCCCTGGTGAGTTTAAAACTGCTTTTAAAAACGGTTTTAAAAGAGATAGGAAATAAAAAATCTCAGTTACATATTTAATGCAATAAACACTTTGGATGAAAATCTTGTGTCTAATGCGTGGGTATTTTGCATACCTTTATGTGAGTGTCTAATGCTTGGGTATTTTGCATACCTTTAGGTGAGTTAGGTGTGCTACAAACAGGAATAAGCAGGTGCAGCCCTTTGAAGTGATGAGCAAAATCATTCCAGATTTCACATGTTCCTGCAGAGTTTCTGAGGACTTTGCTCTCTCTCTTCTTCTAACAGTGAAGCAGATTTGAGGACATGACTGGAAACTGGTAGAACAGAAACAGCGCTCACAACTCTGTGATTCACTTACTGTATCCCCAATAGAAGATTAATTAGATCCTGACAGAACTAGTGACACCGCACAAAGGTTAGGTGTGTGTCGAGGGGGTCCACTTGAAAGGTAGGAATAATAAGAAACATTGCAATGTTAAGACATAAAAGCTACGGCTAAGGGGCGGGGTTGCTGACCATGCTGGTGTTGACAGCGTTACTTTTTGTGATCATTTTTGATTAAAAATCAAGAGTCAGCATGCAGCATGAAAATTAATCTCTGCAGTAATGTGTCATTGGGAGATATTTACTTTGTCATTTCACGCACTAGTTCCTGTCTGTGCAAGCACTCTGATCTCGCTGTATATGTAGTAATCAAATGGGGGACTTATGAAAACTCACATCAGAGGTATGGAAGACAACAGTTAAGCACATGGACACATTTTCGTTAATACTTTACTATGTGCGACCTGGGAGCACAAAGAGGTTAAGTGACTTGCTCAGAGTCACACAGTATGAAAGTGGAAGCTGTGGGATTCAAACCCAGGTCTGGTCTGTTGGATGTCTCCAAATTTGCAGTTTGGAGCCTTAGACCACTGCACTATACTGCCTCCACTACCACTGTAAAGCCAGTGCCAGGAGGGTCTCCAGCACGAATCAGTGCAACTTCTGGAGAAACATGGACCGATCACTCATCCACACTACCAGGTAAATCATGTTAGGTTTGAAACCATGTTTAAAAACGGTTTTAAGACTAGGTCCCTTGCAGGGTTTAAACATGTTTTTTAAACATGGTTTCAAACCGTGTTCCATGTGGACACAAAGCGTGTTTGGCCTTGTTAAAATGTTTTAAGGGACTTAAATCATTTCAACAAGCCCAGTGTGTATAGGGCCTTAGGGTATCTGGCAGAACTCTGATAACTTAAACTCTGTCAGGCTGTGTAACTAGTACCCAGTGAAATTGCATTATAGTACCTGTTTTATAATTGGCCCTGGTGTGCTCAGTGACCATTTGTGTGAGAAATAGGTGGATCTTATCCCTATGACCTGTGATGGACTTCCAACCGATGTTAAAGTCACCTGGAACAACTAGAATGCTGATCTGGAATGCTGTTAATACTATTCCTTTTTTCTACCTCTTGAACCATCTCCAGTCCCCTCACCCCCAGAATGCATCTGGAAACGAGATGTTAGCAGCTCAGTATGTCATCCTTAGTGAAACTTTTGGAAAAAATAAATAAATTGAAATGTCATTTTAAAGTCTTATGAAATATACCAGCTATTTACCCATGTACAGAGACTGCTGTTTCTTTTTGTTGTATCTTTAGTCAATTTGTGTTAATGTTTGTATGCTAGATTTTATAAAATTAAACAATAAAAAAAACTATTATGTCCGCTTGATTATTAGCTCTTATGTCTGACCCTTCGTTATTGTTGTTTTTTTGCCTCTATCTTATATGATGTACCATTCATCTTGTTGTTTTTTTGCTGCTTCCCTTCCTGAGGTAATCTAATATCCACTTTGTTGTTATTAACTATATCACTGAATTTGCTGTAACCCTACTGTTTTTGTATTTTCCTTTTGACGTTATAATCTCCAGGGTCATGCCTGAAAATAACCATTTTCTGTCTAGCGTACTTACCTGGTCAACAGAAATGACATAAATAAATTGATAAATAAACAATAAAAAAATTAAATAAAAGAAACTAGGACTAAAGGCCTTATTACTGGAATGTAACTAGTGTACCTGCCTTCGCTGATATGTTTTCTCCCTTTAAACATGTTTTACCAAGTTAAATATCTGTACTTGTTTTACGAATGCCACTCTTTGCAATTGGCCTGCTCAGTCAGCTGCTTGTATGATCAGCCAGACCACTGTTGTAATCATCTAATCAGCAAAGAATGTAAGCAACTTAGCTGCTGAGTCATCAATATATATAACCAATTTTAATTCATTGCTGTCAGAATGTATTACATCTGTTCTGATATGCCTCTGTGTAATTGAACCTGGGCTGCCCCTGAAAAAGGGACCTTTAGTCCCAGTGGGCCTACCTGGTCAACAGCATTTAATAGGTAAATAAAAATGTTACTGCTTCTGAAACAGCTGTGCCCAGTCACCCTCCCTAACAATCCGCAGTCCCTGGCTACCAAGGTGAGGCTCACTCAGCCTGAAGCAGTTGATCCCGGTGTTGTGGGTGGTGTTTCTGAAGAAGGTAGTAAAAAATAAATATAAGTTTAATACAGAACATAGTTAACTGTTTCTTTGCTTTTTTTAAGGGACAAACAAATCTAAAGCTCAATGAGTGTATAAACTTCTCAGGGTTTGACAGTCAAAAGTTTGAAAAATTTAACTTTGAGAGGTGGTTCAGGCAGCACTAATTTACAGTTCTTCATTTTTTGCTTACTGTCCCTTGAACTGAAACCCAGTCACTAAAACCTGTGAGACAATAAAATTCGTTGAAGTCTGGCTGGGTAGTTTTAAATTCTTTTTCTTCTGATGCCTTAAATGTATTGCTCAAAGCACATATTGATTGCTTTTCCTATTAGTCCTCAGTTTCAATTTCTTGCCGCTGATCAATACCCTGTTAATGCTCTGAAATCAATTACCCTAATAAAGGCTAAAGGGAGATGCGTGGGTCTGTCTGTGTGTGCGACTGTGTCTGTATGTGTATGTGCTTGCATGTAGCTGTGTGTATTATCTCTATCTGAGAGCTTGCAGTTCAAAGGATAGTAAATAAAATTAAATGCCAGACCTGCTGTGAACAAAACCTAATTGATATAATTTGACCAAATGCAAAGTGTAGTAAAGGGGTGCCTCAGCACAAGAAATGTTTGTTCAGATTGAACATCAGTGGTAATTCAAACGATTAATCTGGATTGACATTAATGTCTGGGTGTGGACTTCACTCCATCACGCAGGCTTGGACTATTCCAAGAAGTACTTAAGAGGAAATATTAGAATGCATTTTTTTCTTCACAGAAGAGGAAAAAGAAGAATCATCAGCATTTACAATATATAGTGCTTTTCGTACACAATGTATCACAAAGCACTTTACAAGCAATGCTAGACTGGTAGTGAAGTAATTAATGTGTAGTGGCAGTCGTATTGCACATCAGCACCCACGCACAGCCTGGACAATTGCATGAACCGTTTTTTATGGGAATGGGAATATTGGCCAGGACACTGGGAATGTCCCCTACTCTTTGTGAAGAATGCACTGGGTTCTTTTACTTCCAACTGGACACCTACCAGGACAGTAGGGACCTAGGTTTAACATCTCGGCACACCCCAACAATACAGCACCATCCTAGTATTGCACTCAGGTGCCACCATTTTAGATATGAGCCCAATCCTGGTGTGGGACGAGAACCCACAACCTTCTGGTCCAGAGGCCAGAGATGGATGTGCTACCAAGTGAGCCATGCTGGCACCTGACACCAATCCAAGTGTGGGACAAGAACCCATGACCTACTGGTACAGAGGCCAGAGGTGGACATGCTACCAACTGAGCCACACTGATATGCTACCAACTAAGCCATGCAGACACCTGACACAGAGGTGGTGAACTTACTGAACAGCCCACCAATGAAGAGAGTGGACATGAAGACAGTACAGGCCTTTAGGGTGTCTGGATACATTTTTTTTTACCAAGGAAATTAATTTTTACAATTTATTTTCTCAGGATAGCCTGGCTGAGAATACAACGTCTTGTTTCCGGTGGGGCTCTGCTGATATGGCATGAGGTCATGATGCCATATACCAAAACAGTGCAGCAATGTACCACACTCTAAATACAGTGGATACATTGCTGCCGCTGCAACAAAATGCTGAAACGCAGTTTGGCAAACAAAATCCATTAGGTTCTTTGTTTTCTGTGGGGGGGGGGCTCTGCCTACTGCATCCCCTGTTAAGGGTGCTATGGCCCCCAAACCCCACCCTATAAGTATAATGAACTCCGGGGGGGGGGGTTCAACATGGAGACGAGGGGAAACGCTGATGGGGCAGAAAAAAGAAAACTGCACAATGCGATTTTGCAAAAGTACGAGTCCGGGATTTGAGCCCCAGTCCACCGATACATAGCTACCCTGCACAGCTGCAGCTCATCCTACTAAGCCACAGTGACAGCTCGATGGACCACTTCCCCAACAGAGGTCTTGACCTCTGTGTCACTCCTTCCCACCACCCATGTGCGACAGGGTACAAAACCACGTGCAGCATTTGTGCCTTGTGGGGTTTTGTACCCTGTCGCACTACTACACCATGCATCTTCTTTTCCACACTTGTTATTATTTCCTGTAATATGCTGTTCCCCCTAAGTTGCCTTGTATGTATTCTACATGTTGTGCTCTCCTGGGTCATTCCTGAAAATAGGCATAATACTTGTCTAGTGTACTTACCCAGTAAACAAAAGCTAAATAAATAAATATGTCCTATGCGGTATTCCATGTGCAGCTGTGTCCATGGTATAGTCACCCAGTACCTGCTTATACCCATTACCCATTTCTGCAGCTGGGTGGACTGGAGCACTGAGAGGTTAAGTGACTTGCCACAGGGCACAGAGTGATTATTTTGGCTACAGTGAGGTCTGAATCTGTGATGTAACAGTTTCCAAGCCAGAGCTGTAACCTCTAGACCACTTTGCCTCTCACAAGGTACCCTGGGTAGTAGAGTGGGTAGGGAACATTTATAAACTGGTACGTGTTTGCACAGCATACTTCTTTTATAGCTGTCTATGAAATGGGGAGTGGACCCAGAGTCCCTTCCAGCATTAATTTACTATTTACTATATATTTAAAATCCAAAGAAAAAAGGGAGCTCGGTCAGTTTCAGGCTCACAGGTTGATGACAGCAGTGTTCTTCATTGCCATCTGGGAGACCCAGGGTTTGGACCAAACTTGGGCTTCACAACCCCTGGCATTGGTGGCTTGTGCACATTGTTGCAGTCCCCAGGGGGGATGGGCACTAGTTACCCAGGGCGTCATCACCCCAACCTACACAGAGGATGGGACTCATAGCCAAACACTGACACTGCTGTGCAATTGGACAGGTAGGGATACACTTTCAGAGGTGCTGTCCTTTAGATAATATGCATACCGTACCTTTATCTTATCAGATCATAACACACAGGTGAATGCAGTACCTACACAGAGGACAAGCTCTGGTCAGAGCCTACATGTCTGCATGAAGCTATTAAGAGAGCATGGCGGTGATGGTGGAAAGAGTCTCCATGTTATGGAGTTCAGGGTGTAAATGTTCACTACGTCCAAGATGGTCAGTGGAGTTCACACATGTGCAGGAAGATACAGTGGCCATCTTGCACACAGCAAGCATTTCTGCCGTGAGCCGCCTTCACATGCGTGACATGGCAAAATGTGTAAGTATAACATTAAAGAAGTGCACCTGTGGGGGGGGGGCTTCTGTACCACTGAATGGAACTGCAGCCGTGGAGGGGAGGGGCAGCAGAAAAAACACATCTCACCAATGATCTCTGCACTGAGGACAAAGGGTGCATTACTGTAGAAGAGAACTGTGACTGAATACAGTAATGGTGTCCTATGTCTCCTAGAGTGATAGTAACATGCCTGCAGTGCTCCGTCTATGCAGTCATAAAAATAAAATTGATTTGGAAGTCTGTAATGAGAAAAACAAATTGTCATACACACACACACACACACACACACCAGACAGCTTTAGAGTATTCAGAAAAGGGAGTCATGTTTTTTTTTTTACTTTCTGAGTCACATTGTTGCATGTCAAGGGGCTATACTGGATAAACAATTTGTTAAATAAAAAAATCATTAAAACTAAATATACTCATAAAAAATGTAATACTTGACCTGAGGTGAAATTGTTAAAGACTGTTTTTATTTTCCATAAATACTATTTTGTTTCCTACCAACAGTCTAGTTGTGATTACTTCTACTTACAACCTCCATGGTTATAAATGTCAGTGTACATTGAACTGGATGAACAAACTAGCAATAGTCTTTTGTCTTTTCTCTACATATCATAATCATAATGACTTCCAACTGATATATTGTAGATAAAAATGTATATCTCATTTGAAACACACAGATGTGAGTAATATGCAATAATATGCAAGAAACGGAGTGTTGAACACGCGACAAGAGACATGGAATAACTTGACTTTAGTTTATAATCATTTGTTATAATGAAAGGATTTGTGCTATTAGGTTCGATAGAATGATCTAAATGCGATATTTGGATGACCATGTTTTGCTTCAGATTCTACTCCCTACCTTATTGTAACATATGTCTACCTTAAGTAGCTATCTTAAGTTTTCACATCAGTCTTACTATATATCTGTTGTTGGTAGGCACATCGTTAAATGAGATTTGTAATGCGGCTGCTTTCATGTTCCAATATGTGCTGTAGTGTTACTTCCTAGTCCAGGGTTTTAAATAATTGATTAGCACTTTTTTTCTTGGGACAATTCTAACTGTACAGAAAGCATTTATATAGGTTTTCTAGAAGTGTTACGTTTGTTAAACACAGTGAGGCAAGTGCTATCCATTTTCACAATGTTTTAGAACTTTAATGAGCAAAACGCTAATCAATTTTTAGAGTTAAATAAAACCCTGCTAGTCTAATAGTATGGCATACAGGATGGTCTGGAGGTTAAGTAACACCAAACCAGGATGAGGTTTGAACCCCACAGTTGCTATTGACTCGCCCTGTGTGTCCTTAACTCACTTTGACCTCTGAGTGCATTCAGTACTTTAAGCCTTAAGCTTTGAATTGGAGTAGGATCCAACCAGCGATTTGGTGCTCATTGTAATTTTGGCTATCTGTGTTAAATTTAATGCATAAATGGAGATTAAATTCACCACATAATGCATTTCCCTTGTGGACAAAGTGTTTGCAGTTCTGCATTTTTTTTCTTTTTGACACTATGCAAAGTATCAATACTATACATATTGAAAAAAGAAACTTGGCAACCTCCACCTACCTAATGGTGTGTTCCTTCAGAATTCTAATAGAGGACACCTAGATATTGGGAATGAAAATACTAAGAAAAAAAGATTACCAATTGTGTTGTGCATATATTTTGCTTGATGTGTGTCCCCTCCCCCCCAAGAAAAAAATGAAAATAAAAAAGCATTTATTCACTGTGAGGGCTACCAGATATTACTTATCTACACTTTGCACTTACATGACCACAGTTTTGGGGGGTTAATTTCCTAGGATGGCAGCCTTCAGGGTTACTGAATGATCTGCAAGTTACCTCATTTTGTCAGCCAATAATCTGGGAGGGGGGGATTTATGAAATCAGATGTGCAGCAGTGAAAGTGATGCAGTTTTAATGATGGAAGTGTACTGTTTAAACTAGACATGATGTCATACTCATTACCTGGGGGGTCATTTTGTATTAGGTAAACAATGGACAGTTTGAACTTCATAGGGAGCTATTAGAGGTAATGAGTTAACATAAAGAACAACTATAAACAAGTATGTTTTTTACAAATAAAACAAAAGACACATACACACACACACACAACCAAAAGAAAAAAGGCAGAAACCATACTTAAAACATAGAAAATGTAATGTATCCCTCAATAATCAGCATCATAATGTATCCAACTTCATACACTTTGCTTTATGTTGGTGAGAAACTCAGCTGACTGTCAAACACAAACAACAGTCTTTGACTGTCACCAGCAAGATGAGCTAATTGCATGCTCTGGATCACGGAAGAAATCAGGTATTAAAGCAACTTGTAAGCAGCAGTTTTTTTTATTAGAAAAGGCTCATAATGTCATATAAACAGGTCACTCACTCATAAACCTGATTTAAAAAGAAATATATGAAATAAGTCAGAAAACCACTGTCATGTAAATGTACTGAAAGATACCGACTGCTGATCATTGCCATAGAGTGGAGGAGCTGCTGGTTTTGTTTAATGTCTGATCTGGGGCATTCTCTGATGAAAATATTGGAATGCAAACTACTGAATTTATAAATTCTGAAATTTAATTTGCCCTATATACAGTGATCAGATTCCCTGACTGTGCAATGCAGTATTTCTAGTTACATGATTTTTTTAGGAATACTCTTTTGTCGATTGGTGCTATGAACTTTGCAATAGGAGAGCAGGAATGAATCCTGCCACTACCACTTATTTATTCACAGCCCAATTTTCTGTAAGTTACTTTTATAAGACACTGCATTATTTTGGTTTCTTTTCAGCCTCACCCCTGCACTTATAGGAACCAAAATTAAGCTGAATAATTGACTTAATTTTATTTTATGTCACAGATTGGGGCCAAAATGTAGCTGCATCACTGACTTAATGTTATTTTACTTCAAGAATCTGGCTCCAGCTTGGATGGAGCTCTGCAAGACATCAGGAAGATTTTAAATCCTTTTGGATGTTGAAAACAGTACCAGTTTCAAAGCATCCCTGGCTGCCTTTATACTACTGCTCTCCATTTCACTGATCAGATGCCGCAGAACTGAACTACAGTACCGTGGGTTTGAGGGCTGTGGCCCACCACTGCACAGATCAGGGCCACAATTATGCTGAATCATTGATTTAATTTTATTTACTTCAAAAGCCTGGCTCCCATTTGCATGCAGCTGTGTTGAACCCCCGATTGGTAAGTAAGGGCTTGGGGTGGTTGCTGAGACGTGGGGGCAATGTAAGGGCAGTAAAGACATCAGTTTTCTAATGTGCCTTGTAATTATACATTCCATCTCTGCTGACTTTAAATTGTTTTAATATTTTCTGCAGAAGTGACATGCATCTAGATATGCCCCCCCCCCCCCAATCTGTATTCAGTTTATCTCTGTATTGTTTGTTTGTCCTCTCCGGTACATCACTGTTAACAAGCGTAGCTCAATAGCATTTCCACCATGTAAACAAATACAATACAGATCCCAAATACTCATGTTCAGCCCCCAGTGTTCATCCATAATATTTATATTTTATTCCAAATTCATTTATATGGTGCTATATTACATTCCTTTTCTCCTCGGTGTTTTGCAGCCTGTAGTCAGCCCTGATGTTCCCAGAGTCCCAGAACAGGTAAGGAAGTGATGGCTGTTACATGCTAGACTGTCTTTAGTCCCAAGAAACATGATGTTAGAACCATAAGCCTTCTTATACAGTTGAGAATATTGATAAGAACTTTGAGGCAGGGATAGTTGCTGAAGCCTGTGTTCATTATTTCAAACCTAAAAATACTAAAGTGAACAACATGGGGGATTTTAAAATGCAGAACAAAAAGGGTGAAATTGAGAGTTAAAGGTATGACTGAAAATGTCACCACAATAAGAACTTTAAGTTGTAATGAATGGAATTTGTCAGCATCCTATACTGGTAACAATTGATCTGATTTTATTTGATTTGTCTGTCTAAGTTTATTGGCATGTATTGGCTGTATTTGCTGTATTCTGTTACTATCTGTATTGACAGGACTGCTCTGCATAGGAGACTTAGCTCAGCACATCTTTCCAGGTTTGAATATACATAATGAAAACAATTATGCTCGGCAGAGAAGAACAGCTTCGTTAACTATTGGTTCAAACCTATATCGGGTAGAAACAGGATGTAACAGCATTCTGTACTGAAAGCCCATTTATAAATCTTAAATTCCTTATTCTTTGGAATTGGAATTAGAATGGCTACACAGCAAGCCAGACAGTTAGGACTGGGCAGACTGGAAAACGACAATGGCAATGTCCTAGGGGAACGAAATGAGATAAAATTCCTTAAGAACGTATGTTTCTTCTTCAGGGTTGACTGTTGTTTTAAACTTTTTTTTTATTTATTCTGTTTTGTTTTGTTTTTGTTTATTTGATTTTGTTTTATTTTTATTTTTACAAGAAGAATAGGCCTGTAGGATTTGATGAATCATTATCCCTTAGATGATAGCTGGAGACAATTCTGGGAAAAAAATCAACATTCTGTCCTGCAAATTATACCCCTAAAACAGTGTGGTCAAACATTGTTTTTGAAAACCTTATGGCTGGGATGCTTGACAATGCAATTATGCTTGGACCATTGATGGTGGTGGAGTGTATGTGTGTGTGTGTGTGTGTGTGTGTTCAAATATCTATTTTAAAGCCAGTGATGTTCACGTGGCAATTCAGTAAAAACAAACACAGAACTTTCCCGAGTGTCCAGTTTTATAAAAGAAGTTAAAATAGCATTTATATATGTTTTGTGAACAAGAAGTCTTATCAGATGAAAGCATCCGTTTTGATCTGAACTGATTTTAAAGAGCTGTGGGCTCTGTAGTCAGGGAGCAGGCGCCGACTTGATTTATGGGGACCTTGATTTAACAGCTACAACTTTTCTGAAAACCCTTTGCCAGTAAAAGCTTCCCATTAACACATATAATCTCATGTCCATAGCCACTGAAAGCGTGGGCGCAGGGGTTAATGCTGCAATCACACTGAGTTTGAAACAAGGCACAACTCCCATTGAGATGAAAGTGCAAGGAGCCCCCATCCCAGCCCTGGCGGGCCAGTCCTGGCACCAAGCTCAGATTATGGCATGTTCATCTGCGAGACCTCCATCAGGATGGGCAAACTGAAAAGGAGAACAATCATTAGGGATAATTGCTTGAGTCCAAGCAAACATTCCAACCCCCTTCCCTTTGGTGGGCTGTGAGCTGGAATGGAAGAGACACCCCCTGTTTTGACAGCTGTGCAGGCAGATGTAATTCATGACAGATGAAGTGAAACATCTTCAAACACTAAAGCCAGGGCTGAGAAGTGGACCTGCAAGAAGGAGGATCACATGGCTTGTTTGTGGGACTTTGAAGACAAGAAAGGACTGCACTAGTCCTGCCGATGGTTTACCTAGCCACAGGATTTAGGAACCAGACAAACATGTTGGGAGTTGGATGAAGACATATTGCTATATTAGCCCGAACATGTCAAAATACAATATATGCCGAAACCCTTCCACTTGTGTATAACAAAGTACAAAAACCTGACCTTGTATAAACAGCTAAAGACCATGATACGCAATGCACTGTAACGTCAGGAAAATGTACAGACTGCAATATATATTTCTTTACTTGATAGCGCAGCATAGATGTAAAACCTCATTTTTAGTACAGGACTTCATGTCTATCCAGTTTTGCAGCTAGGTGGACAGAAACGGAGGGAGTTTAACTGGCTTGCTCAAGGTCACAAGCGCAGAGGTGAGATTGGAACCTGGGTCTCTGGGTGCTTTTTGCTTGAACCGTTACACTACAAAAATACTTTGGGGACTGAGGAAAGGGGTATAGACTAGTACAATGCATGTAGCAAATTGGCACTGATGGTCTCACTGTGAGTGATCGAGCAGCTGTCACTTGCAGGTCTAAAATTAGCCACGGGAAGGTCAACAGTAGTACACAACACATTTTTATGTATTAAAACAACAACCAGAAGCACAGTTTAGATGCAGCATATAAAATATACAATAATGCATGGGGGTGAGTGAGAAATTATACCGAGGTGTGTGGATGTTGATATAAACCCAGAGGGCGAAGCCTCTGCTTATATGAGCATCCCACACCGAGGGTGCAATATAATTTCAATTATGCACTCACCCCCATGCATTTTTATGTGTAATTGCTGGCTTCTGTTTTTTCGCTGGAATGAGTAATAAAATGAGTTGTAATACAGTATGTTGGTAAGAATGTTTTTATTTAAGTAAGCATTTCAAACATTTTTTTTAATCCCCTTGGTAAAATTAGTAAAGATTTTTAAAAAACAGGTACTTTTAGGCAAGTAAAGCTGTAAAGCACTTTAAAATTAACTATGTAAATATACGTTACTCTTTTGAGAAGGAAACAGGAAGCAGTTGGGATGTGGGACGCGAAACAATCATTTAAAGAAAGGTTTTCAGTTGTATAGTAAGTCTGGCTTAGAAATGTTCTCGTTTGTGCATATAAAGTCTGTAAATTATTTTGGGTTTAATATTTTGAAACCTTTTTCTTTTTTTTCCGATCATGGTTTCCATGGCAATATTGTAATTAGGTAGGCGTGACAAGTCCTATACATGCCTATGGAAATTAGAGAGAAAGAGAGAACAAGTGTTTGGGGCCAGTGTGAATTTTAGTGCAAGAGGTACTGTTTCTTATTCTGAAAATTGTGTGTTTTACTGTTTGAGCTTCATACGTTTGGTACTCGCATCGGTATTGCCTCAGGTGTTTTTGTGGTGATTTTGAGTAGTTGGTCAGTGCGCTGTTCTGCAGCGAGAGGGAACAGAAGGAGCTGGTGGCGTGTGTTCGCCGTTATAACTTGCGGGTTATAACGGCGAATTATAACCTGCTCCTTCTATGGGAAAAAACAGAAGCCAGTTATTACTACATGTTTATAAATAAACCTGATGTTTGTGAATAAACATAAGATCTGTCAAGACAGGCTGTCTCTGGAAGCAGTGGTTATAACTAAGGTTGCAAGAATCCGGCTCCGGTTTGCATGGAGCTCCGCATGGCATCAGGAAGATTTTAAATCCTTTTGGATGTTGACGAGGGAGTGGGGGTGTACAATGCACAGCGGGAGGCTGTGGGAGGGTTTGTTTACAGCTGCAGTAAACTCCCTGCGGGGCGGAGTTGGGGTGGGTTAACCATACTCTCCAAGGGAGGGGAACTCTCAAGACTTCAAGTGCAGAGAAAAATAAGGCTCTTCAACTACTATACCTCATGCAGTCAGCGTCGTAATTGGGCTTTCAGTGGAAGAAACTATTTTAACACTTCATCATGTTGTGCGGACGGAAAACATGACGTAGGTACTTTTTTGATGTAAAACGTCTGCAGGCTATGCCCACTGCAGACGTAAAAAACAGAGGTGTACCACCAGTAGGTTCTTTGCCTCTCTTCCCACCCACAACCATTGATTTGGGAACACACAGGAACCCCTTGGATTACCTCCCCAATCAGATAGTTGCAGAAACTGTGTGAGAGAGAGAGATGCTGTACCGGACTGACCCAGTAGACCCCAGGAATATGAGACTCTGACAACCTTGAAGCAAGACCCTGACACAGTTTCCAAGTGAAAATTCAGGTACATTTTACTAAACTTTTCTGCCAACTTATAGACACAGCTTGTCTAAGAAATGGTAACAGTTAATAAGAACACATATTTTTTGAATTGAATAAATACCTTGAGCATTAATACCCCCTTGTTTTATATTCCCACTCGTCTGTACCTCCTATCCCTGGAGACTCTAGGCTATTCCACCACCCACCAGTCCTCCAGTTACTTAAATCCTAACCCAGCACTAGGCCACCCCTTGGACCTCAGTTGCTGCAAAATCAGTTTATTTGCCTTAAGGACATGCAGTGGTTACTAGGCATATACCCACCTCTGTCAGCCCACTCACCCCTTATCACCAGATATCCTTCCCTGGTATCAAACACAGAAGTACTTAACTCCAGATTTCTTATACACTCTATTCACTTGTACTCTAAGCATTTCACAATAACATTCACTTTGCATTACATAACAATTACTTTGTTGCATTCACAATATACTCCCCCCCCCCCCATCTCTAAATTCAGTCTCTCAATTGCTGGATAGTAGTCCTTAAAGCAATAAGGATTCCAGAATTCAATTCAGCAGATGAGCGTCCCTCTTGAACTGGTCCCACAATGAAATAAGAATTACTGTACCAGTTTCCTTATATGACTGGAAAATGTTGGCAACTTGGACTTCTGGAGATGGCAGTGGATCTGACGCTGTTGATCCTTGAAGATGACCTGGTTGCTTGAAGCCGATACGAACATACGAAATTAGCCAGCAGATAAAGGCCAATTGGTCTATCAAGTCTGCTTGATTATGCAGCTAGCCTCTCTACTTGACAGCTGCCCTTTCCTCCTTCCCCCCCCTCCTTTGACCCCTCTTACCCTGTCCCATCCCCTTTTGAAGGTGCTTACTGTTGTGAATGCCACCACTTCCTCTGGTAGCGCCTTCCACGTGGCCACCACTCTCTGTGTAAAAAAAATTTCTTCTCATCTCCCTCCTGAACCTTCTCCCCTCCAGTCTCAAAGCATGGTCTCTAGTATCCCTCCCTTCCCTTACTTTAAACAGCCCCTCTGTCCCAGCCCTGTTTATGCCCTCCATGTACCTGAAGGTTTCTATCATATCCCCCATCCCTCCTATCCTCCAGCAAGTACATGTTCAGTTCCCTCAATCTGCTCTCATACGGTAAGTTTCCCAGACCCTGGATCATTTTTGTTGCCCTGTGTTGCACCCCCTCCAGTAACCTAATATATTTTTTCAGGTACGGGCACCAGTAGTGCATGCAGAAATCCAGGTGCAGCCTAACCAGCGATCTGTACAAGGGCAGAATAACCTCCCCCCTCCTTGAGGATATCCCCCTGGCAATACAACCCAGCAATTTTATTGCCTTTCACAGACGATTTCTTACATAGAGCTGAGTTGTTCATTGATCCCATTATGAGGACCCCCAGATCATTTTCTTCCTCTGTCACTGCAAGATAGTAGCTCTTCTTTAGTTGTTTTGCCCCCAAGTGCAGCACTTTGCACTTTTTTGCAGTGAACCCTAACTGCCATGTGTCTGACCAGGCCTCAGGCTTTGCCAAATCCTCCTGCAACCCTTCCAGCCCTCCAGATCATCCATCACCACCCCTGTTTTGGTGTCATCTGCAAACAGACTGATCTTGCTTCTGTTACCCACTGCAATGTCTGCAATGAATATCACAAATAACACTGGTCCCAGCACTGAGCCCTGTGGCACTCTGCTAGTCACCATCCCTGGAGATGAGATCTCCCCGTCCACCAACACTCTCTGCTGCCTACCACTTAGCCGGTTTCTGACTCATTCCACCATCTTAGCACCTGCCCCTGTGCCTTCTAGCTTACTTCCTAGCCACCCATTCGGCACTGTGTCGAATACCTTGCTGAAGTCCAGATACAAGACATCCACTGCATGGCCCCTGTCCAGTTGTCTAGTTACCCAGTCATAGTACTCCACCAGGTTGGTCTGACAGGATCTGCCAGTGACAAAGCCATGCTACCTGCTGTCCTGCATCCCATTGGCCTCCAGAAGAGCCACCAGTCTCTCCTTCAGGATCGTCTCCATCAGCTTCCCCATGACGGATGTGAGGCTTTCTGGCCTATAGTTCCTCAGTTCATCCTTGGGGCCACTCTTAAATAGGGGTACCAAATGAGCCATCCTCCAATCCTGGGGTACACACCCTGATTCCAAAGAGGCACTGAACAGGTCTGACAAGGGCCCAGCTAGGACCCCCGCCAGTTCCTTCAGTACCCTGTGGTAGATGCCATCTGGCCCTGGTGCCTTGTCCACCATCAGAGCCCTTAAGCCCTCCAGCACCCTACTTTCCATTATAGCCCCATCTATCACCCCCTTCCCCTCCTTTCCTGACCTACCACCCGCCATGGGTATCACCCCCCCCAATTTTTTCTTTAGTAAATACTGAGCAGAAATAGTCGTTAAGAGCTTCTGCTTTTTCACCCCCCTTTTTCCACCCATCCCCCTTCCTCCTTAACCCTCACTATCTGTTCCTTGCATCCCCTTTTCTCCCTGATGTACCTGAAAAAGCCCTTCTCCCCATCCTTAATGACTCAAGCCAGCCTGAGCTCCTTAGACACTTTAGCTGCTCTTACTGCCTGTGTCTTCTCCCTTGCTTTCTTCAGGTACTCTCCCCGTCTTCCTCCCTCCCTGATTTCTTGTATCTCCTAATAGAAACCCTTTTCCTCCTCACCTTTTCCATAACACCCCCGCTCATTCAACTTTTTTTTTTCCCCCCTAGCCTTCTTACTCTGTGCCCTGCTACAGGATTTGGTTGCTTCTTCTAACCCCTTCTTTATGAGCTCCCATCTCTGGTTTGTGTCCATCACAGGTTGAATTCTGGCCAGGTACCCCCTTACTATTTCCCCCATCCTCTTGAAGTCGGCCCTTCTGAAGTCCAGTACCTTTGTATTTGATACCACTCCCTCCTTACCCATATCCAATGTGAACCATACTGACTGGTGGTCGCTCCCCATCAGTGGTTCTTCCACTCCCAGATCCCTCACATATTCTCAGTTAGTCAGTACTAGGTCAAGGGCCCCCCCCAGTTGGTTCACTGACCATTTGTATCAGGAAGCTGTTCTAGAATGCATCAAGCAGTGTCTGTTCCCACCTATTGTTGGTGGCTGGGGTACCCCAATCTACTCCTGGCAGGTTGAAGTCCCCCACAACCACCACACCCCCCTTTCCACATGTCCTGATGTTCCACTAGTTCCCTGTCCAATGCCTCTGACTGGGAGGGTGGTCTATACACCACACCCAGCCGGAGAGTCCTATTCATGGAATCCTGGATTAGCAACCATATTGACTCAGTTCTGCCCTCCCCCCTTACACACCACAGTCCTTCCCTCACGTATAGCACCACCCCTCTGCCTCTGCCATTTGCCCTATTCCTACAGAATATCCTGTACCCTGGTACCACCATGTCTCAGTCATGGTATTGGGTGGCCCATGTTTCAGTCATGGAAGCCATGTCCACTCCCTTCTGCCATGAGGGCCTGTAGCTCTGCCATTTTATTCTCCAGGCTTCTAGCATTTAAGGAGACCACCCTCCATCCCCTTCTCTTCCCTCCCCACCCATCTTTTCTATTTCCCCGCTTCCTACATTCACCTATTCCCTTGCCCATGTTTCGGGGGGTCAGCTCATGTGGCCTCTGCATGCTCCCTCTCCTCCTGCTCCTAGTTTAAATTCCCAGCTACCTCAATCTACTCCCCAATCCTCTTTTTCAGCATATTTTTGCCCTCCTCACTTAAGTGCAGTCTATCCTTAGTGCACAGACTGCTGTTCTCCCAAATCCTTTTCCACCTTCCCACCAACCCATACCCTCTGGTATTACACCATTCCTCTAACCATATATTAAATTCCTCAATTCTCCTTTTTCTTGCCGTGCTTACTCTGGGTGCTGGTAGTACCTCTGAAAATGTTACTGATTTCCCTTCCCCCTCGCATACTGCTCCTAGCTCCTCAAAACTTTTCTGTACTACATCTGTCGTCCTATCTGCCAGGTCATTTGTCCCCAAATGTATTATCAAATGAGGTTTCTCCCTTCCCCTTCTACCATACTTCAGGACTGCCTGCACCACCCTTTCTGCCATCATTTCTGGCATTGCCTCCACTCAGATATGACCATGCCTTTCCCTCTTGCTACCCCACCTGACACCTCTTAGTATTGAATCCCCTAGTGCTAATATTCCCCTCCATTTCCATCCTCCTGCTTCCCTTCCTCCCTCCCTCCCTCCTCCTGCTCTCCAACTCCTCCTCCTCCTGTACAATGTTCCCTTCTTCTGACGGCTCCTGCCCAATATTCCTATCCTCCCTCCCTCCCTGTTTCAGTTTCCACCTCCATTTCACCCACCCCATTTTCATTCTGTCCACCCTCTTCCTCCCTGTACACCCCCACAAATGTGCCCTTGTTGTTTGAAGACCCTTTCCCTATTTCTCCTCTCACCTTCCCCATGCCTTCACATTCTCTCATTCCAAGTCCTTGTCCGGTGCCTCTGCCCCTTCTCCCCCATTCTGTTCCCTCTCCTTCCTTCTATCTCCCTCCACCCAACTTTTGTTCCCTCTGCTCTGCGCCCCTAGATCTGGGTTCCCCTGGCCCATCCCCCCCTTCGCTAACCTATACCCTCCCCTCCCCTCTGACTGCATTGAGTGACCACCTTCCCTTGTTTCCCACTATCTTTCTTTCTCTGCATTATCATATCCTCCCATAGCCTGCTTTGTCTGCCTCAGCTCCTCCTGCAGTCCCTTGATCACCTTCCTGAGCTTCCCTATTTGGTTGCACACTAGACAACCCCCGATCTCCATGCAATTTTCAGAAATATTGGTGTGCCACAGTTGTTGCATTCTACTAACCACCCCAATTCACTATTCTCCCACCAATGAACCCCAGCCATACCATTTGAAGGCTCCCCTTGTCTCTCCCATACTGCCCCCTCCTTTCTCTATCCTTGCTAAACATGCTTGACTACTGTGCCTAAGCATAAATGAGTGGCCAATCAATATACCTATAAACAGTTTTTATTTTATTTTTTTTACCAATACCCAGTCGTTCTAATAAAATTCCCCACCAGCCCACTTCCCCTTGCTCATACAGTCACTAACTACCTGTTATTTCAAGGAAACATAATGGCAATACTAAATACAGTCCTAACTAACATTTTTTACCACTTTACAGATTGAGCTGTTTACCCCCTCTATATCCAGAAATGCCAATGCAGATTCACCCCCTTCTCCAGTCCATGTTCCAATGAAGTGATCAGCTCTTCCTTGACCCTCTCTTGTGTGTAGCCCTTCCTCCTAGAGGGTGGGGCCTTCCACTGCTCACCAGTCCTAGGCTCTGTGCTACTCCATGAAGGTGACTTCTACTCTGACTATGGCCATTTAATAGAGGTCAGGACCAGGGTGGGAGGACAGGACTAAAATCCCTGCCTCCTGCGGTGGCTGCCGAAACTGAGTGTATGACCTCCTGGCTCCCCTCCAGGGCAATAACTGCCTACTTCCCTTCCTCCCCATGAATGCATTCTTCCCTTCCAAGAGGGTGGGTGGCAGCAGGCCCTTTTAAAGCCTGTTTGCCCTTTTAAATGCTGTGCCCTCTCCTCTGATTGGCTCCTCCAGGAGCCACTACCCTCTGTGATTGGCTCCTCCGGAAGCCGCTGTAGGGTCTTCAGCCACTGAGACTAGTGTGGCATCTTCTTGAAAAATCCCCACCTCCTGCTGTGGCTGCCAAAACTCAGTGTATGAC